>CM076570.1:722002938-723465134 GCA_034641835.2 Pinus albicaulis | reverse complement strand
CCTGACAAAGATGGTTGGAGGGGAAGATGGTTGACAAATATTCTGGAATTTGACATTGAAATCAGAGCTACTAAGTTGATAAAGGGATAGGGTTTGACCCACTTGATGGCATAATCAAATTGCAAAGCTTTGAATCTGAATATGGAGATAGCTAAAGAAACAAATAAATAAGGTACAACTAATTATCTTGAAATATTTTATTCCAATTGGTATAAGGATATAGTGTATTTTTTGTGAAATTTCAGTTGTCCTCTAGAAATGGAAAAATCAAAGAGAAGGGCTTTTAAACCGAAGTCTATCAAGTATTGCATAATGGAGAATCATATTTATTGGAAATACCCTGTAGGATTTTTGTTGAGATGTTTAGATGAAGCTGATTCACATGAAGTTATAGCATAGATACATGCAGGGGTATGTGGGGGACATTTGTATTATAAAGGTACTACAAATAAAATTTTAAGAGCTGGTTATTATTGGCCAAAAATTTTCTCTGATGTTTTCACTAAAGTCAAAGCTTGCACTGAATGTCAAAAATTTGTTGGTAAGCAAAACCTTCTCCCACTACCTCTCATTCCTATTTCAGCAGATGCTCCTTTCCAGCTGTGGGGGCTAGAATTCACTGGTGAGATTCACCCTCCATTGTCGGGACAACACATGTGGATTCTTACAACCACAGACTACTTCACCAAGTGGATTGAGGCCATTCCAACTAGAAATGCCACTGAAATGGTAATAATTAAATTTTCGTTGGAAAATATTATGTCTAGATTTGGCTGCCCTCAAAATTTGGTGACTGACAATGCAATGGCTTTTAAATATGCCAAGATGAACAATTTGTTTTCAAAAATATAGCATTGAATTGACTCATTCTACACCTTATTACCCCTAGGGTAATGGGTTCACTGAGTCATCGAATACAAGTCTGGTAAGAATTATAAAAAAATGATGACAGAAAACAAAAGAAATTGGGATACTCAGCTAGTTCATGCTCTTTGGGCAGATAGGGTGAGTAGTAAGAGATCAATTGGAGTATATCCATTTCAAATTGTTTATGGTGTTGATGTTGTGATTCCATTACAGTTGGACCTTCATGCCATGAAGTTTTTTACAAGATGAAAATGATAATTCAAATTCCATTCAAAGAAGGTTGCTGCAACTGATAGAAGCTCATCGAATCCAGGAATCCCTGATGGATAAAGCATAGAGGTACAAAGACAAAGTAAAACTTGTCTTTGAAAAAGGGGCAAAACAACATATATTCTAGGATGATGATTTGGTATTGCACTGGGATGCAAGAAGTGAAGACCATGGGAAGCATGGTAAGTTTGATAACTTGTGGTTTGGGCCATTTATAGTTGCTCAAGTTCTGGAAAATAATACTTTTCTCTTGAAACATTTAGATGATGATCAGTTAACTGGAGGTCCAATCAATGGTCATTATCTCAAAAATTTATTTGTTTGTTGAGTTAGTTAGTCTCTCTATTGTAAATATCTGGAGTGTTGTTTCAATAAGAATCCATGCCAAATGGTGGTTATGTTTGTAAATAGAGTCAGTTTCATTTCAGTTAGTAAAATTTAGTTTCTCTCATTAGCTTCTAAAACTTAAAAGTCATGAAAGTGAAGGCATTTAATCTACAGTTCTTGAAGCCTCACAGGGAGGACTTCATCCCCAATAGGAGCCACTGTTAGCACTGCAATTTTTCAAAAAATTTCAAAGTTTGGTCGTCATTGTAAGTAGGTCTTTGATCCTCTCTTGTCTCCTAACCTATGGTGGAGAGCCCTGAAGAGTCAAAATGTATGAGTCTTTATCATTTTTTAACAAAATCCTGCAAAAAGAATTATTATTCCAATAGTTTGTTTAAGTTATAGATTCATTAGGGTAAAGTCTATTTTAAAAAAGTCTTTTAACTGCTTTCAGTGGTTAAGGTCATGAATTTAACTTGAAAAATATAATTCATTCACCATGATTTTCCTATCCGAGGCTAAAGGCAGAATGATAGAATCATAAGTTATGTTAAAAATAACACAGGGATGGCTGCACTTTCCTTGAGAGGCAAATATCTTCTTCAAAAGTTTTGGTTTTACAAGTAACACATAAATAGCTTTCTTTTTCAAAAGGTAGTAATTACCTGCCAAAATTGGTACAAGGAGATAGAGGAAGCATTATTCAAGTGAAACAAGCACTACTATTCGAATATCGAAGACCTATTAAAAAGAGCCTTTATACCCTTCATTTTTCCTAAAATTCAAATTCCATTGCTCAAATTCCTTTTAAATCCACTTTTAACCCTCCATTCAATTATGTTATGCTTTGTTATCTCACCGTCGGGCTCCTTTGTTATGCTTCTGTAGTGTTTAAAACACTTCAAAGCTCATTTGTTACGCTTTGGTCTGCTTTATCACATTTCTATTCGTTATCGCTTTTCCACTTTAAAACCATTAATGGGACATAATTCATCACAAATCGCAAATTATCGGTGCATTCACTTACTCCTTCCTCCTTAAATCCCCTATTGTGATAACAGTGGGACTTGCCTATCGCTTAATTGTGAAAGGAAGCAGCGTTGTTTTGGAGGAGATGACCATGCAAAAGAATGAAAACAAAGGAAAAAATCCCTAATAGACTTATCACTATCGCACATTTGCAGATCCGCCACCTGATAATGCATTTATGTCCCCTCCTAAACCCCCGATGCGATATCACTTATCGCTATCGCACAATCACACTTGCTCCTAGGACCCACCTTATGGTTATCGTGCAATCACTTATCGCTATTTCTATCTCGTAATCGCAAATCGCAAATTACTTTGTTACCACCTTATGTTGCCCGCTCCTAAACCCCCGATGCGATATATCACATCGCAGCTCCACATCCGATAACCTTACTTCCATGTCACTCTGCTTATCTCATATTGAAAATCCTATTGTGAAATGCGATAATCCTCTTATCCCCGATTTGCGATAAGCCCCCCATCTTGTGATTGAGATATATTGCATTGCAATTCCACCTTGATAATGTATTCATTCCATTCCACTCTGTGATTGCGATTGTGATATGTTTTAATGCACTTTTATTATTCCACTTAATAGCTTCTCCTACTTATTGTTCTATTCTTGCACTTCAAATCACTCCCCTCCACTCTCATCCCGATACGTGACCAGTATCAACATGCTTTTGAAAGCATAGGCATGATTTCAGAGGCAGTTACAGGTTCTTCAGGAATTTTTGGCAACACTTGTTTTAAAAGATTTTGATATCTATAAGAAAATATAACAACACGTCCTCAAAGCTCGAAGAAAAGTCTCTTATCTTGGTCAGGCTATTTATTTTTATTCAAATATTGAAGACCTCTTAAAACAAGAGGTGTTTCTCACCTGAAAGGTGGTTTTCTTCTAGTTGATTACTCCTTTTAGTTAACTGCTTCTACACTTTTGCAGATAAGGGTAAAGGTGTTCTTTTCAGTTGGTATATTGCACTTTTTATGGAGGAATTTTTTTCCAAGAAACGAGGAGCACTCAGCCACCTCAACTTGGCCACCTTAAGCTCCATGCTGCCATGATATGTCTTCATTTCTATTTTAGTTTTCTTTTTATGTTTTGGATAAGCTCTACTATATGTAGAGGGTTGTAATAAAGTCTTAGAAATAGATTTTCACTTTTTATGGAGGAACTCCTTTTTTGTGTATATATTGTGTAATGCAAGGAGAAAAGGGTTCATTGGTTGTTCAACTTATTGTATACTGTGTTGAATATTTCTGAGTTGATAATATATCCAAATGTACTCTTGAGGACTCACGAACTGTGTGGTGTGTGTATTTTTCTCCATACTATTTTTACATCACTTTTCTATCTTTCCAGATTTATCATAAAAGTTCTATCTCATGCTTTTATCAATCTTGTGAACCTCCAAGACATATTGGTTTGTTTTTGTAAGTCTTGTTTCAAGCTTTCCTGATTCAATATGAATTGAATATTGTTCATAAGCATTCCTTGAGGTTGAATTAAATCATGTTTCATTATTTTATAAGTCTTTTTATCTAGCATGCATGTTAATATGTTTTTGTCAGTCTTAATTCATCAAGAATTCTTGATTCATGATGTCATATTAGTCAGAATAATTCCTTGTAATGGAATTCTTAAAATGTAGAGTGAGATTCTTTTAAGTCTTTTAAAAGCATTCTTTCACTATGCATTTTAGATCTAGAATTTGTGTTACCCTTTCCTCATAGTGGCGGGGTTCTGTTTCACATATCCACTCTTTGTCTTCCATTCTTCTAACCATCAGGCTACAAATTCAAACTTTCTACCACATAATGCACTAATTCCCTCATATGTGTGAGAGATTCTTATCTGCTCAAAATCCATTTCAGTGTATATGAGTTTCAACCACTTTCCAAAAAACTCAAATAAAATTATAAGAAAATCCCCTGAGCTTAAGATGTGTTTGGTCATGCACTTGTCACAATCCATGTGCTAATTCTAGCGCTAACAAGGCACATAAGGCCAAGTTCATCACCCCGTGGGAGCTCGATCATGTTGGTACAAAATAAGGATAGGACATGGATACTATGTATTGACTATCGGGCGTTGAACAAGATCACTGTCCAGAATAGGTATCCAATCCCACAAATTGATGACCTTCTATACTAGATAAAGGCGACCAAATACTTCAACAAGATTGAATTTAAGTCTGGTTATCACTAGGTACCAATCGAACCCCTATGATCTGTGGATAAATTCATTCAAATCCAAGGAGGACCTTTTTGAATGGTTGGTCATGCATTTTGGGTTGAAGAATTCCCTCGCAACCTTAATGAGTTTGATGGACGACATATTATGACCCTTCCCCAACTCATTCTTAGGGGAATATTTGGATGAAATATTTATTTTTAGCCATAGTTGGGAAGATCACCTCCAACATATTTGACAGGTCCCCCAAACCCCACGAAAACAAAATTTGTGTGCCAATTTGGAGAAATAAACTTTTGGTATGACCTAATTTCAATATCTATGGTACATAATTGATGAGTGAGGTGTGCATGTGGACCCAAAAAAAATACAGTTAATTCAGTATTGGTCAACCCCAATCACTCTAAGAGAACTCTGCAACTTTCTAGGTCTTTCCAATTTCTACCACAGGTTTGTGTTGGGGTTCACTCATATCACTTGTCCTTTAAGTCAAGTCACTAAGGGTGGAGTGAAAGAAAAGTTCTTTTAGTTTGAATCCCAACAAAAGGAGTTTTCCGTGTTGAAGCATCGACTCTGCTCTACGCCAATGCTCACATTACTAGACTTGAAAAGACCATTTGAGATTTAGACATATGCCTCTGACTATGCTATTGGTGTAGTTCTTACTCAATAGGGGCATCCAATGGCATATCATAATGAGGCAATTTTAGAAACCGTCTTAAATTATCCCACCTATGAAAAATATATGTATTCCATGGTGCATGCCTACCGATAATGGAAACATTACATTATGGGGAAGGAAATAATCATCCACACATATTAGCGACCCTTGTAGTTCATACAAACACAAGGGAAGTTGTAGAACGATCGCCATCAGAAATGGTCCACATACTTACAAAAATTCCATTTTAACATTGAGTACAAGAATGGAAACACCAATAATTTTATAGACTACCTCAACTAACTATTGATCATGGCGCTAACCACTGTGCTCCACCCTTGTGGGCACAAGACTTTGAGGTGGTTGCATCTTTACAAGAGCGATCCAGAATTAGGCAACACATACCAGACTTTCCTGGAAGACAAGCAAGTTCCAAATTTTCACCTCCAGGATTTAGTGTTATGCCACTTGGGACACATTTGTGTTCTTTCAAGCGAGCATGCCAAGATGAATTGGGATGTGCACTACAGTCGGGCTGCTGAACATTTTGGAGTGGAGAAAACAATGGTGTTGTTGGAGAAGTATTTTTATTGGCCGAACCATCGACAAGATGTTGGGAAGTACATCATATCCTTCACTTCCTGTGCCATTGCCAAATCGAACATCAAGAAGAAATGCCTATATACTCCTCTTCTTACTCTTGGTCAAGCTTGGGAATCCATATCCATGGATTACATGTCGGGCCTTCCTTATACTAAATGGAAACGACTATGTTTTCGTGGTCGTCGACAATTTGTCTAAGATGGAAATTTTAGTGGCCGGCAAGAAGAGTATCATAGTAGAAGCCATTGCTAAGCTCTTATTTGAATGAGTGTGGGTACACTTTGGGATCCAAAAATCCATTATCTCATATTAGGATAGTAGGTTTCTAAGAACACTTTGGTCAAGTCTCCGATCGATTTTGGATACCAAGCTCACTAATTTCACGACTTTCCACCACCAAACTGATGGCCAAACAAAGGTCGTCAACCAGATGATCATACACATTCAAAAATCAAAGCATCCATGCACATGGGATGAAATCCTACCCTATGTCCAACACAGCTACAACATAGCTCTCCATATCTCAATTGGACACAACCTCTTTCAGGTAGGGTTGAGATTCCAACCACTATGTCCCATTGATGTGGCCATACCATTTGCAACTACTCAGGAAGATTTGGCTCATGTCTAGTCAGAAGTTGATAGGGCTAGCAACTTCATTGAACACATTCAACACATCCTCTAGTAGGTCCATGATATATTGGACATAGCCAGTGCTAAGTACAAACATCGACATGATCAATATCAAGTTCCATGTGGGCGACAAAGTTTGGATACATTTGCATAAGGAGTGCATTGTTGGGCCCCACCATAAGCTTTGTATGCTCTGATATGGGTCATACAACATCATCAAGGATATAGGGGAAAATTCCTTCAAGCTCAGCATTCCACCATTCCCTAGCCTGCACCTAGTGTTCAATGTGGACCGTCTTCGGCCATACTTTCTACCATTACTGGACACATCCAACATTGCAGAATAACTCACACCAACAGAGTTAAACCCAAATTGCATGGAACAAGAAAAAATTGATCAGATTATGAAAACATAGATCAATAACACTCGCTAATAGAAGATACAACTATTTGAGGTTTTCAAAATAGGCCAACTCCTTCACCAGGGAAAGTGGTTCACCAAGGACCATGTTCAACATAAATTTCCTCACCTCATGGAGGCTCTGCACACAATGGGGACCATTGCTTCCAAAGGAGGGAGGAATGATCTAGGTGGATATTGGTGTCCACCGACCTATTCCACCTTTAACTCCATTTAGTTTCATCAGTTTCCTTGTTTTATGGCAATATTTACTATTTTTAGCAATTTTTCGGGTCTTGAAATTAGAAAGTAGTTTTGACCCCCTAAAAGACATTTTTTTTAGGTTTGCATGGTGTTTACGCAAATCCTATAGTACTCAAAGATTTCTTTCCAACAAGGTATCGTACACGCAAAATAGAGATAATATGACCATTTACGACCCTGGGAAGTTGGCTTCCCAAATAACCCAAACGTTACCTATAAACCCTTGGTGTTCCATCTCCTGGGTTAGGGTTTGGGATGTTTATGGTTTTCCATTGTTGTTCAATAATAAAAATTCCCTTGAGCCTCATTGTAACACAATTCAAAGGCATGTATCTTCCACATCTCTTCTCAGAGATAAGCTACCATCACCCGAGATATTTTATTTCCATTCTGTATGTAAGCATATTTCAATTCTTTGGTATTAATGAAATGAAGTGTTATTTTTGTTGCATCTCTATATTTGTCGTTATATCTATATTTTTTTGCATTCCTATTTAAGTTCAGATCACTCAATCATTAATGAAAGCATAAATAAAAATGGAAATAAGGACCGACGCAAACCTAGTTATTCTCATAAGAACAACAAAAATGCGTTCAGAAAAGTTGTTCCATAAAGAGGGCCTTTCGCAACCCGGTACCAAAATATCTTCCTTGGATATTATTTTTCTTGCAACAATTTTGGTCATAAAGAAATATATTGTAGAGCTTATTTAA
The DNA here is from genome assembly GCA_034641835.2 of Pinus albicaulis. Taxonomy (NCBI): domain Eukaryota; kingdom Viridiplantae; phylum Streptophyta; class Pinopsida; order Pinales; family Pinaceae; genus Pinus; species Pinus albicaulis. The sequence goes on along the minus strand of CM076570.1, from coordinate 723,457,169 downwards.
GAAGTCACCGCGTGAGAGATATAAATATAGGATCTTATAAGTCCTTAAATAATGATTATGTGAGTCTTCCCTAATATCAGACCCCCCTCTTCTTGGCTTTGGGCCTTTATTTGGAGCTTGGTTTTCCTCCAAAAAGTTGATAATTTTTACTCGACATTAGCTCAAAGGAAGATCCTAACAGATGATAATTTAATATAAGAAATTTCATTGTTCACTATATTTTAATGAATTGATTCACATATACCAATAGTGATTATGTTTGAACCAATAAGAACACATAGATGAACACAAACTTATATAATAAGACTTCCCTTTAAAAATAGATAGTACGTAGAGATGATAGAACTAATAGATTTGTTGACAAGCTATGCATATTGGAATTTAAAATGGTTCAAATAATATTAAAGTAAATCTTGACTAGAAAAGTACAACTAAAGCTTTGATTTTTCTTCAAAATTTCAAAACCCTTTACAATGAGTTCGAGATGGAGATTTATAGTTTTCTTTACAACAGAGTGAAACTAATCTCCCATAAATCACTCACTTAAATCATAACAAAATTATCATAAAAATTAAATGGTTGTAACATCCATGAACAATATGAACTCAAGCCAATAGTTTTTTGCCATAGCATTTGGACTTCTAGAAGTGATTCTAGTTCTACAAGAGATCGAGGCTTGATGTGTATCTAGTAGTTGAAGATATATGCTCTCAAAGGTGGCAGCATTTGGATTGAAGTATTGGTGAGTACCTTTAGAATCAACCAATGACTATGAGGCTTGAGTAAGAATTTCCAATTACGTTCAATATTAACCTTAGTACATTGGTCAATTCTTTTAACAAATTATGCTCCCTCCTCAAGCCAATATTTTAGCAATAGGTCTATATTTGGAAAGGAATATTATGGAAAAATGGGAATCAGATTTGATTCTAGAAGTGAACCATTGATGGGTTCAACTATGGAATTTAATAAATCTTGTGCATCATTGATTAGATTCTTCACCAAACTAATTCTATCCTTCCATCTTTTGAAAATGGTGGATTTTTTCATTTCATCAATTTTTGATAAGTTAGATTTCATTCCCTCAGTGTTGTTCAACCATTTCAGTAGCTCATTGAGGTCTCGTTTGGTCTCATCATAATCTGTTACTATATCCATTAACTCATCAGTTACTGTGTTTCCCAACTTGCATTGAATTTTAATCGAACCCAACTTCTCACAAAAAAATTGCTTTTGCTTCTGGAGTTAAGCATTAATCTCATAGGCTTCTTGTTTCAATTTGGATAGATGTGGGGTCCATCATTTGATTTTATTTCTTTTGCATGTTAAATTTGTAGGGAATTAAACTGATTTTGCGGTTCTTCCGATGTGATCTCCTTCTTATTCAACTTTTTTTTCCTTTGTGCCCTCAATTGCTCCTTTTCTTTCATGAAGACCTACTCCATGGTGGCTATCTTTTTCTCTCATAAATTATTCCATATCTATTGTTAGGGTCCCGTGATTTGGCTGATTGGCGAGCCAAATGACAGTGTAACATCAAACCAAGCTTTGGAGTCCGAGGACCTGGCCTTCCTGGACTCAGAGAGGGCTCTCTCTATTTGTGTAAGGGATATCTGTGTGTTTGCTTATTGTGTTCTGATTTTAGGCTAGTTATGAAGTATGTTTTTGGTTTTGGTTTTTTAAGTTGTGAGGGATGAAACTGATCAAAGATACGAGATAGGTAAAAATATGTCAGATCAACTGGGCTATGGGGTCGAAAAGGTCAAGAAAGCTATTAGACGGTGATACAAGGCTGTTGAAGGGCCGATTTGATTCAAGGTAGAAAGGATCTTTGGGCAAAATGGAGTAAATGGACATCAAATTTGTGAACAAAAAAGAGTTTCAAGCATAACCAGTTCAATAGATAACATAAACATGGTAGGGAAAACCATTAATCATGCAAAATGTAACTATAAGCTAATCAATACATAGAAATAAACATTCAAGCCATGCATAGAGGTATATGACCCTCTAACTTTGGGAAATGACTATCAGACTTTGGGGAAAACACTTAAGACGAACAAACAACTTAACTTACTATGCCGGAATGCCTAAACACAGTACTTCAAGTTATTGGGCACTTTGAACAACAAGATTTGCATAGTTTTAGGAAAAGGGATAGATCGGAAATAGGCCTCCTTGGTTCAACAAAATGATAATCTAATCAGTCAAAGAGAAATTTCATGGATGGAACTATAGCTAGCCATAGGTAAGCAGGGCGTACCGTAAGTCATACTTAGCATGTATAAAACCATGAATGAAACAAGCAATAATATCCTAAATAATTAAAGAGCAGTCAAGAATTCTTTAATGTTACTTAGGAAGAAGAAAACAAAGAAGCTATGAAGAAACATGAAACTTGAGGTGCCTCCATGGGCATGTCTCAAAATTTTTCTCTATTGATCTATAGCAAGCAAGAAACATGTATTCATGAATGGAAACTAGAAGACAAAAAAAAGAAAGAGACACTATACCATTCTACCAAGTCATGAAATCCAATAAAAATCCTCTATTCATTATCCAAGAACATCCAAGAGGCAATCCAAAAGCATGAGACAAGTATTTCTTCCAAAGCTTATATGACCATATATTGCCTCTATCATCAAGTTTAGCCTTGTTTGCAATGAAAGCCTTTGGAATAAATAGGCCAAAGTGAGGAAAACCTCATGGTTCAACTTGCCATCCTATTGGCCTAATCAAAATATCTAATCTTGTCCTTGAGGCTTTGCAAAGCCCAAGGCACAAAATATTTCATAAAATATTTAAAAAATGCTAAAAAAGGAAAAATAATTGACTTTGCATCATTTTTCATGTGCAAAAATAGCTAAACTCACATTTGGAAAAATCAATTTTTAAAGGTTCAAATTTTACAAAAATATTCAAAATTTACATCAGCAAAAGGTCCCCTGACTTGCTGGCAACATTTGGCAGCCTTCCCGATGTCGAAACGATGCTCATGATAGCTCGTTGGAAAGCTATGAGTGTATAATTTCTGGAAAAACTAAAATTTTCCCAATATGATGCCTAGAAGTCCTCTAAAACTGAACCTGCGTGTAAAAAACCAAAAATTATAGTCTGCTGATAGACTGGGCAAAGTGTGCAAAAAGCGAGCAATTTTTACCATTTTGGGGGAGAAAATGATCTCCAAATGTCCTGAAAATCACTAAGAGTATGCTCCTAAAATTATGGCATCTAATGATACCATTCTCCTCCTTTGACGATCCCCCAAACTGAAATGGCGAATTTCATGAGTTTTGACCAAAAACTCAAAAATGCCAAAAAACCAAAGTATGTCAAAATTTTCTCAAAATCGGTGTGTATGACCCTCAAGGGTTCTTAGCAATATTTTCTGAAGCAGAAGCCAAAATATGAAGTCCTGATGTATCTTTCTTCACTTTCCGTGTCGGGCGCTTCCCTTTAGCCTCCTTTAGCTTTTCTTGGGCAGCCTTTAACTTGCGCTGGGAAAACTGATTTAGCTTTTGGGAATGTTTCATCATTCTTCTTTGCAGCTCTAAATCCCTGTTTTCCCTTTCCAATTTCTTCTCCAAATGGTCATTGACTCTTTCAAGCCATGCCTCCTTATTGTTTTCTATCTCCTGTTCAAACAATGCTGTGAGCGGGGTGGATTGGAGAAGGGCATTTTCCTCCTCTTTTTGTTTCTCAAGGGCTCTTTTAAGCCCTATGGTTCTAGGCCTTTTTCGCCTAGGCTGGTCTTCTTCTTCACTTTCATCAAAATCGCCTATGAGCTCATCTATCCTTGCTTGGGCTTTGGAGGCCTCTTTCTTGTACTTAGTTGCCCTTGTCTCATGGATGGCCATATGAACACTCATTTTCCTATTTTGGATTTGCAAGAATTGATTGAAATTCCTTGCCCTATGAAGATCATCCTTCAATGCATCAATTTGTATCTCTCTTTGGATCAAAAGGTTTTCTAGAATGCAGGCCTCATTATCACTATCATCGCTTTGGATTGGGATGATATTGAATGCACTGTTTTGCTCATGACTTCCTTCTAGATTGCCTTTCCCTTTGCTTTGGGAGGCTATTCTTGTGCTCTTCCTCTTAGGAAATTCAATCATAGGCTTCTTTGGCAACTTTCCTTTGCTACGGAGAGCTCTTGTCACATTTGGAGTGACAACCTTAGGCACTCTCTTTCTGGCAGTCCTGGGCTTGGCCTTTTTAGGAGAAGAAGGCACGATTCTTTTACCTTTGTCATCTCACTTTTCATCCCCTTGAATTTGCCTTTCTTCTTGGGCTGCTGTGTATCTTGAGGAGGCTGTTGTGTATCTACTTTAGGCTGCCCTTACTCCTCAATATCATGTCGCTGTTATGCCTCACTTTCCTGCTGTCCTTGGTCATCAGCATCATGCTGCTGCTGAGACTGCTGCCCTTCCTCCTCTTGCTGCTGTTCATCACCACTGAGTTGAATTTGTTCAACACTCTCCTCTTCTTGCGCCTGTTGCTGCTCACCATCACCACTGTCATGCTGCTGCCCCTCATCTTCAGTTTGATGCTCTTCATATTTTTCTTCATGCTCATGTCCTTCCCCCTCCTGCTGGCCACTTCCTTCTCCTTCTCCATGTTCTTTTTCCTGTTCTGTAGTGAATTTGAGCTTTCTAGGAGTAGGTCTACTAGAGGAAGGCGAGGGGCGATGAGTAGGAGAAGTGGGGGATGTGTGGACTGGAGGGACAGTGGAGAAATCCGAGTGAGTAATGAAAACATCCCAAGAGACCTCTCTCTTCTCAAGCTGGTGAAGGATGATGATTTTGATGAGAGAGTGATGAAATAGAGAGGCTATTTGCTGTGATGGAGGCTTCTTCTGGACAGAGGAGGCCATTTTCTCAATGCTTTTGCACAAGAAGAAAGTAATATTCAACTGCTTGGTTCTTGTGAAATGCATCAACAGTCGGATGTGATATGCATAAACTCGGAAGAATCTCCCCTCACAAGTGAAATACTTCATGATAATCTTCATGAGGGGGGCATAGCTGGCTAAAAGATATGAGAAAGGGAAAATATTAGGGCATGATTCTATGTGTTCAGGCTTAAGGAAGGGTTTGTAGTCATCTAAGTCCAAATAGCTTTGTTTGAACCATTTCTCGCCAATATAGGGAATTTTAGTAGCCTTGGATATGGATCTCGGGGAGAAATTGAAATCAAGGCCTGCTAATTGAAAATGTTTGTCTCTGAACCTCAAGGCGCACAGATGTGTTAGAGGAGAGAAAATTTTTACTTCTTGTACCCTTTGGAAAAAATCCAAACACCCCACCTCATGAAAATTGAATAATATTTAATGGGTGTGCATTGACCTCTTTGGTGGAAATAGGCTCATACCTCTTGTGCAACCCACTCCTGCTATCCTGCCTGGGAGGCATCTTGACCTAGAGGCGCTCTTGAAACACCAAACTGCCTCAAAGTTTTTGAAATGTGTTTTTAAACAAAACTCTGTCTCAGCCTGTCAACTTATTGTTTGATCAAGAATGGTTTCAAATGTAGTGTGAACATGCCCTTTTAACACACCACTCTCTGCCCCTTTCCAAAACAATGATTTTCACTTGGTATGTCACTCAACAAGCAAAATTAAGAAAAAAAACACAGTTAGTGAAAGATACACAGTCAAAGTGATTTTTTCTGTGTTTTGTGGTAAGGTCACCCTGCCTTTTGGTGTTTTGAGGACAACAATATAACCTTGTATTTTAGACAAAGGCAAAACCACAATATTCTTAGTTCAAGACACTATTCTTCTTTGTAGGCCACTTAAACAATAGATTCAACACCATTACACAGTTAATCAAAGTGTATCTACACAGTCAAAGGTTATTGTGTTTATAAGATAAGGTGACAGAGCTTGTAATGTTTGGTGTGAGCTTAAAGACCTGTGGAATTCAACAACAAAACTCCTCTCAAACAAAACACTGCCTTCTTTATACTCCACTGTCCCTCATATTCAGTTTGACAACACCTCCGAATGTAGATGGTAGCTTTACTTACTGGCTAGGTTTTATGGAATGGAAAGTCAAGACACTGTTTATGTCTTTTCAACACTTAGAAGAGACTTTTGAAAGGTCAAAGAAGCTCATATAATGACCACTGCTGTTTGAACATAGGCCTACTGTTTCACCCTTTAAAGCTCTGTGCCCCTGTCCTTCATCGTAATTTTGAGGGCAGTTAAAATGGCTATTCATACTAATGCAAATTCAACACTCTCTAAAGTTTCACCTCTAGCCAACATAAAACACCACAAGTCTTGATTTTTAGACAAAACTATCCATCCTCCAAAAACTGCTTTCTTCAATGCATCAGACTGACAGAGGTTATGGTTCTAACTTAGCTTTGATGGCAGCTCTAATTTCCTTGAAATTGATTGAATTACTCCTCCAACCTCCCTCAGTGACAATTTTTTTCAAAATATTTAATACAACTCCTTGATTTATATCACGGCCTTTACTGCTTCCAAAACCCTGTCTAGTAATTTGAATTCAAGAGGGGTAGGACAAAAATACCTCAAAATTCATTTGCAACCTTTGCTTGAGAGTTGGAGACACTTTGGAAGCAAGTTGGAGGCGTTTTAAAGGCTAATCATAGGCGCGACGCGTTTACAAGAGAGAGTGCCGTGCAACATGGGCTGTCGGGTCAAGTGTCGGGCCGACAGGACCGACACCTACAGACGCGCCGCGTGACCTTGTAACACAGTGTAAAAACTGCACCTGAGCGCACCACACAATCTCACAGGCGAGCCGCGTGGTCTCCAAGCTCAAAACTATGGTGAAAATGCCGACAACTTCTGTGTCCGGTCTCGTGGATAGCAAGAGGGGCTCTGTGAGTGTTTTGGAAGATTCAAAGTGGGCTTGCAACGGTCCCTTTGTCCTTTATATGCAAACAAAACGAAAACCCTTGGCCTTGATTTGTGAGGGTTTAAAATGCCATGAGGGGCCCATTCTTTGAACAATGTTGGCAAATGGATTTGGGTATTTTATTTGAACAGTGGCAATGGTTATGAATTTTTCCATGGGCCAAGTCTATTCATTATGTGTTATATATTTTAAAAGTGACTTTCCGTCAATGCTGACCCTTTCATGTCCTTTTCAAAATGTGACATTTGCTCAATAATATATCGATGAGTTATGGAGTACCTTTGCCACTTTGCAAGGAGGTAGATCCTCTCTTTGAACCTTAAACTAATGTGTCTGCTCTAGATGTTTTAAAAGTGATAAGGCCCTATTGTGAAAATGACTTGGCTGCCAGGTGTCTTTCAAACTCATTTTCTGACAGTGGGTGCAAAATGCAGTTGCATTCGCTCAGGCTCTTCCACCTCTGTCCATTTAAAAGGGAATTTCTTTAACACTTATCTCTTTACTCAAAATGCACTGATAAAGTACCTTTGACCCTTTTATAAGGAACATGCCTATATTTGTTTTGAAGTTTTCTCCAGAATTTGAAAAACATGCCAAAGTCCTTCTTGTATTTTATGAACAACTGTGTCTAGCTGCAATACCTTTCTTGGGAAGAACTAAACTCAAATTTTCTTTGTCAACTTATGATAAGTAATCTGAAGGACATCCTCTTATGAGTATGGAGATCAGTGCCCTTTGAAACATAATCATTATCATGTCTTTTGTCTGTGCAATGGCCCATCTCATCAACCACTCTTCAATTTTGTTTTGTTTGAGATGCAAACTGTCTTTTAAAAGAAACCTTGTTAAGAGACAAGTTTTTACCCCTTGGATTGCAGTGGTACCCCTACTTTCCTTCTTGGTATTTTACATTGTTTCTCTGTTTCAACTATCTCTTACTATTCTTACCACTCATATTTTGATCAGTCAAACCTTGAAATCAGTCAATGCCCTGGCCCTCTGCTTATAGATGAAGGAGGCGCTTTCAAAAACCCTCTGCTTATAGATGAAGGAGGTTATTTGGTCTTCAAACCCTCTGCTTATAAATGAAGTAGGTTCTTAGTCATGTCATATTAACAGCCTCTTGACAGTGTTATTTTTCTTTCACTATCCTTTCAGGCTTTGAATGTGGTCGCGAGAGCTTGATGAAAAACTCTTTGCTCTGTAGCTGCATCCCAGGCTCAAGATCACATTGAGAAGTAGATGTCTTCTCATGTGGAGCCAAAAATTGTCTTCTGAGATGCTAGTATGCTTATGTCCTTGAAAGATCCATCAAACACTGTAAAACAACCTAAAATCAGCTTGACTTATGGTCTATGAATTGCTGAGACTTAAGGGTGTATTAGTGGCGCGACCTAGGGCTGTAACCAATTTCATTAGCAGAGTAGGAAGGTCTGTTATGATTGGTCTATAGCAGATGGAGGTTTTTTGGCTCTCAAGTAGTTTTCCAAGGGAGAAATGCCTTAAAGCGCCACTTCCTAACTTAAGGGAGATTGTTTGAATAGATTTGGATTGTCTCTTTAGAGCTGATGGGCAGACTAGTATGGCTGAGGTTAGGTAGGATTTATAATGAGGTTTCATATCGTCATGGGCGGACTGAAAAGGTAGGAGGGCAAAAAAGTTTTATAGGTGTTTTCCCAGCTGGAAAATTTGACAATTTTTTAGATCGGTTGTTGGAAAACTTGGCTGTTACAAATAGTCATCACTAACAAGTGAAAAATATTGATGACTAACAGTGGCTGAGGGCAGCTCCTTTTCAGGAGGTGTCCAGAATTTCAGATCTTTGGCTTATGAAGACCAGTGCCTTACCCATCGGCACTCATTTCACTCTTCTTGGATGCTACTTCTAAAAAGAGACAGCATGATTAGCATCAATGATATTTCTACCTACCCCACTATCTTTCCTAACATTTTTTCTTCTTTGGGGTGCATTTGGACTAGCTACCCTTTTGCCAACATATTTTTTCTTTTTGTAAAATGAACCTATCTGACTCTACACTTATATTTTCTAGGAGTTCAGATTAAACTGTTGAACTCCTCCATTACTCTACCTAAACTAGATCAACTGTCAAGATTAAACTGTTTGATAGGATTTTGTTCTCTAATATAAAACATGAAATTTAAAATGATCAAATCAGGGTTAAACAATCTGATTTTTCATGTATTTGCGGCATGAAAGGACAAAATTCACACAAATATTATTTTGCAAAAAGGAAATCTAGAAAAACGAGGCTAAGATGTACAATGTGTTTTGCATCCCTCACTTCTCTTTTTGGTTCTGTTTTAGGCATGTGGAACCAATATCTTTTCCTAATCTACTCTTTGTGATAAGTCAATCTTACACAATGTTGACCATATTTTTCACTCACTAACTTATCAACAAATAAATTTAAACATGTTCAATTATGATTAGGCTAGATAGCTGAACAAGGCATTTGAGTACTAGTAGCGGCATTTAGACTTGCGCGCTTTCTGAAGGACTATTTTTTGGAACATGGGGCCTTTTTTTATTTTTCAACCGCCCTCTTTTCTATCTTCTATTGTTTTTAACTTTTATATTTTATCTATTTTTCAAACAGTGGTATATACAATGAATGAAAGTGTTTCAAACTCAGAAATCTTGGAAATGATGAAATTTAAGCATCTTATCCTCGTAAGGATCTCCTATCATTCTTGGCCCACTCAACTCCTGAAAAGAGAAATTTGGAAAGTTTTCTCTTTCTAACATGACATAGGGACTCATGCAAGAATCTCTGAACAAACCAGTATCTTCCCGCTGTACCTCTTTGTATCTCTGATTCCCACTCCTTTCTTTACTGTACATCTTCCTTAAGTAATGCATATAATCTTGGTCATTCTTGAAATAAATAATGACATCATCAAGGTATGCAAAAATGCAGAAATTCAGGATTGGAAACATGGCTTTCATGAGCATATTTTTGATATCCAGTGGTTTTGCAATTCTGAATCTGAAACTAGCACTATCTCCAGCATACTGAAAAAAGTCTTTAGGCTGTCTACTTTGCAAGGGAATCATTTGACTATAACCTGAAACATCATCTTGCGAAAATATATGATTAAAAGCACTTTTTATTGGTATATCATGGTCTTGAGTAGGAAAAATAAAATTTCTGTTATAGTGATGTGCATTGGTGTTTCTAAAATTAAAACAGACCCTATGACCGACTATTTTATCTCTGATTATTACTGATTGTTTCAGATTGTTATGCTTTTTTTTGTTGAAGTTGTTTCTAGGAGTGATGGTGGTGGCATAGTGTTTTTCCTTGTTTTCCCCGTATGAAGTGGTATTCTACATGAGATTGCCAATTCTAGCATTTCTAAGTCTTTGGTGGAAAGACAGAATATTAGCCAATTCAAGTAACTCAGGTATATTTGGACTGTGGTTACCGTGTTTGCTCATAAGGAGTTTATCAAGTACTTTTTCTGGATCTTGAGCTGTTATGGCTATAGTCGAGGTTTCACTTGCAAGAGAAGAGTTGTGTGATGGTAAATCTTTGAGGTATGGTAGAAACATTAAACTTCCCTGCTCCCGAGTTCCAAACAGGTTCGTGATATGTAAGTCTTCTAATGCCTTTATCCTAAAAAAATTTCCGAAGGTTACTGCTGGTGTTTGACTAAGGTTTGAGCAATTCGCTTGATAGTACATGATGGTTTGTGCTTCTTTATCTATTCCCATTTTAGAAGGAACATACCTACTTTCCTCAAGACATAGCTGTTCATGATCATGGTAGTTTTGAGTATCTAGTTCATCATAGAGAACTAGGGGCAACTGATGTGGTGGGTCTAAGTTTGCCTTAGTTTCTTCTGATTGTTCTTCAATGTCCTCATCAGTATAGAGAATAAAAGAGTTTAGGTCGGAATTCACGGAATACATTGGAATTTTATCTGGCCTCTCTTGGCTACTGATCATGTATTTCTTGTGTGACTCTCGATAGAGTATTCTTGTTTGGTCAAACACAGGAATGGTGGTGAAAGACATATCCAGTTGAATATTCCCTTGGAGCTTGGCTCCCCAAGATCTGGATAGAAGCATTCCGTACTTGGGAGGAATGTCTGCCACTACTATGTCCATGATTAGATGTTTCGCAGGTATTTGGGCTAGACTGAAACAAAGGTATTTGATCAAACCTAGGCATTTGACTCTACTCGAATCAAATGAATACAAGTATTTGTATGGTCTTGTGATTTCCAGGCCTAATCTTTCCATTACAACCTTTGGCATAAGATTATGCGAGGCTCCAAAGTCTAGCATGGCATTGTGAAGGATTTGGTCATGGATATTTAGACTGATGTAAAGGGGAAGGGTGTTTCCTTCCTGGAATTTCCCTTCTATTTTCGGACCAAACAACACTTCAGGAGTGTCAGCAACTAGATTAAGGGTGTTCACATCGTTTCCTAGATTAAGGAATTTTAACACTTGGGATTTATAAGGGCCTTGAGTGATAAGTTCAGTGAGAGGCATGGTAATCTTTATCTTGGCGATATCTCCCTCAAAACTGAAAGGCATTTGTAGTTTAGACAGGTTTGTCTCAGCTTTTTCAGCCATGAATTTTTCTATGTTCTTAATTTTCTAACTCTGGTTCAAGACTTTGTTTGACACGGCCACTTCGGGAATATTTGTGGAAGTACTGGGAACATTTGAATCAGGTTTAGTTTGGGTAACTCTATCTTTGTCTTGGTCATTTTTCCCGACCATGATTTTGTTGCTATTGACTGCTTTCTTAAGGATGGTATCAGGGGTTTTAGCAGTGTCTGAGCTACCTTTCTTAGAGTTGTCTTGATTTTTCCTGCTTCTAAGGTCATACTGCCCGTGAGCTTCTATTATGGAATTCTGGAAATCTATGGCCGGATCCTCGAGATCTTCATAGTTGGTTTCATCCTGATTCAGAGAGAAAAATGATTGTTCTTCTTCTATGAGATACACCTCACTCTCATTATCAGACCCTATGAGGTTCAAATGAATTTCATCAATGGGTTCTACATCCCTATCATCTTCTTCCACATAATTTTCATTAAATGGTGGACTAATTTGTTGGTCATTTTCCCTTGGTCTGTTTTGAGGTTGTTCCCTCCTAAAATTTTGGTTCCGGTTTCTATTTGGAGGGTTAGGCTGATTGTCCCTAACAGGGGCTTTCTCATTTATCTTTTCCCACATTTTGGCCATGGTCTTGACTAAGTCATCTATTCTAGGATCTAGGGAAGGAGATGAAGTGGAGTCTTCATCTCTATATGTTACTTTTCTTTCTGATCTAGTCCTAGCCCTTTTTTCCGCTAAGTTGGCTTCTGATTTTATAGCTACTTGTTGCATTTCCTCTAGGGTAGGGGGATCCTTGTCTCTTAGCTGATAATTCATGTCTGGGTCAAAACCCTCCGGGAATTTTTCCAAGGCTGAACCAAGTGGTGGTTTGAAGTGAGGTGGGAGGGCATTATACACACTGTTAAACCTAGTGCAGTATCCCTGGACACTTTCCCCATTTTCCCGTTTTAGATTGTTATATTCTGACAGGATTTGAATAGGGTTCTTTAGGACTTCCCACTTGTTTTTGAAGACTTGATATAGTTCTGGGATGTTGTGGATGCTGTTTGGAGGTAAGCTCTTAAACCATGTTTTGGGTTCTCCGCCCAGGCTTTGGGCGAACATCCTCATTTTGATGGTCTCATCTTGTATTTCCATGTATTCAAAGGCATCGCTAATTTTACTCACATGTTGTTGAGTTGTGGTAGCCTCTTCTCCAGTAAAGTGTGGGATTTTGTCTTGATAGTCAGCTTGTAAGGGAGCCAAAGGCTGTGGTAGCACCAAAGGTGCGTACCAGGCTGCCATGACCGGAGCTAATGGATGATGTACAAGATGAGCGCTTGTAGGATGGGCTGCGGTAGTTTGAACAGTTGTGGTTTGGGTGGGTGTGGCAGATGTACTTGGACTAGTGACTTGGTTTTAAGAAGATCTAGGATGGTATGAGCCAAAGTGATGGAGAAGATGAAGGTCGGGAGGTGTAGTAGGTGAGGCTTCTCTTCTAAGACTCCGTGGAAGATCTAAGGGCTCAAAATCGTCGAATTATATCTTACTTTGCGACTTGCTTCTAAAAAGGGTTTTTTCTAATTCCAAGTCAAAGGGGGAAAACTACAAGGCAGTGAGATGTTCAAGTACTGATCTTGCTTTACGGATGGACCTATCGGTAGCTAGATTGTCAGTTTCAGAAACTTGCCACAAAATCTTCTCTGGGTCGTCTACTATGATAGGGAGATTTGGGTCTGGATGAGATCTGGTGTAGATTCTTCGTGAAGCCTAATTTCGAGTCTAGAGTTTAGAGAGGGTGGTATTTGTGAGAGTTTCAGATGGATGGCCTCTCTAAGGTTATACTAAAGTGAAGGATGGTCAAAACCAAAAGGATGAACTAGTGGAGTCGCTAGGTGGATTTTTATGAAAACTATGGTCCACCACCAATACTATCAAAGATGCTTGGGAAAAAGTTTTATAGCAGCTTTCAAATGGGAACTTGCGAAGAAGAGTGATTCACTTGGTTTCAACAGTTTGCTAGGCTGTATGGACAAGCTAATGGTTCTCTTGGCAAGAAGGTTTCTGCTTATCTCCTATGTTTAGGTGAGGCTTTTCTGAATCGCTAAGTTATACTTAGTTTTGTCATTGATTACAGAGTTTCCATCCTAAGTTTAAGTTTTGGAAGGATGAGTTAGCAAAAAGGTATGGTTTGTGAAATTTTTGGTCTTTATGGAGTTTTTAGGCCTACTGGAGGCTAGTGAGCGGTGGGATAGGTCGATCAGATAGTAATCTAGAGTTTGGTAAAATAGTAAGGCCTACTGGAGGCTAGTGGAGTCGCCAGGTGGATTTTTAGTTGTTTTGAGGTATATGTGTATGGTCCACCACCAATACTGTCAAAAACCAATCTAAGGGAGTTTTTTGTGGTTTTTTTCTGAGTTTTATGTGCAGCCTAGTATGTAAGAGTGTTATAAACCTGATTCATCACTTTGCTAAGATGGTGAAGCAGAGAGTTTACTCTAAATGATTCTAAAGGCTGATGTTCTGAGTTTAGTATTGAAGGACTAAAGAGTCTATAAGAGTTTGCTAGACAGTCATGTACTCAATAAGTCCCACCGTGATCACCATTATGTTAGGGTCCAGTGGGATAAGTCAATCAGATAGTATTCTTAAGGCTGCTGGAAAGTTTAGGGAAACTAAGTTTGTTTATTACTCAGAGTCCCACCGTGATCGCCATTATGTTAGGGTCCCGTGATTTGGCTGATTGGCGAGCCAAATGACAGTGTAACATCAAACCAATCTTTGGAGTCTGAGGACCTAGCCTTCCTGGACTCAAAGAGGGCTCTCTCTATTTGTGTAAGGGATATCTGTGTGTTTGCTTATTGTGTTTTGATTTTAGGCTAGTTATGAAGTATGTTTTTGGTTTTGGTTTTTTAAGTTGTGAGGGATAAAACTGATCAAAGATACAAGATAGGTAAAAATATGCCAGATCAACTTGGCTATGGGGTCTAAAAGGTCAAGAAAGCTATTAGACGATGATACAAGGCTATTGAAGGGCCGATTTGATTCAAGGTAGAAAGGATCTTTGGGCAAAATGGAGTAAATGGACATCAAGTTTGTGAACAACAAAGAGTTTCAAGCATAACTAGTTCAATAGATAACATAAACATGGTAGGGCAAACCATTAATCATGCAAAATGTAACTATAAGCTAATCAATACATAGAAATAAACATTCAAGCCATGCATATAGGTATATGACCCTCTAACTTTGGGAAATGACTATCAGACTTTGGGGAAAACACTTAAGACGGACAAACAACTTAAATTACTATGTCGAAACGCCTAAACACAGTACTTCAAGTTATTGGGCACTTTGAACAACAAGATTTGCATAGTTTTAGGCAAAGGGCTAGATCGGAACTAGGCCTCCTTGGTTCAACAAAATGATAATCTAATCATTCAAAGAGAAATTTCATGGATGGAACTATAGCTAGCCATAGGTAAGCAGGGCGTACCGTAAGTCATACTTAGCATGTATAAAACCATGAATGAAACAAGCAACGATATCCTAAATAATTAAAGAGCTGTCAAGAATTCTTTAATGTTACTTAGGAAGAAGAAAACAAAGAAGCTATGAAGAAACAGGAAACTTGAGGTGCCTCCATGGGCATGTCTCAAATTTGATCTCTACTAATCTATAGCAAGAAAGAAACATGTATTCATGAATGGAAACTAGAAGACAAAATAGAGAAAGAGACACTATACCATTCTACCAAGTCATGGAATCCAATAACAATCCTCTATTCATCATCCAAGAACATCCAAGAGGAAATCCAAAAGCATGAGACAAGTATTTCTTCCAAATCTTATATGACCATATATTGCTTCTATCATCAAGTTCAGCCTTGTTTACAATGAAAGCCTTTGGAATAAATAGGCCAAAGTGAGGAAAACCTCATGGTTCAACTTGCCATCCTATTGGCCTAATCAAAATATCTAATCTTGTCCTTGAGGCTTTGCAAAGCCCAAGGCACAAAATATTTCATAAAATATCTAAAAAATGCTAAAAAAGGAAAAATAATTGACTTTGCATCATTTTTCATGTGTAAAAATAGCTAAACGCACATTTGGAAAAAGCAATTTTTAAAGGTTCAAATTTTACAAAAATATTCAAAATTTACATCAGCAAAAGGTCCCCTGACTTGCTGGCAACATTTGGCAGCCTTCCCAATGTCAAAACGAGGCTCATGATAGCTCGTTGGAAAGATCTGAGTGTATAATTTCTAGAAAAACTGAAATTTTCCCAATCTGATGCCTGTAAGTCCTCCAAAACGGAACCTGTGTGTAAAAAAACCAAAAATTACAGTCTGTTGATAGACCGGGCAGAGTGTGAAAAAAGCGAGCAATTTTCGCCATTTCGGGAAAGAAAATGATCTCCAAATGTCCTGAAAATCGCTGAGAGTATGCTCCTGAAATTATGGCATCTAATGATACCATTCTCCTCCTTTGACGATCCCCCAAACTGAAATGGCGAATTTCATGAGTTTTGACCAAAAATTCAAAAATTCCAAAAAACCAAAGTATGTCAAAATTTGCTCAAAATCGGTGTGTATGACCCTCAAGGGTTCTTAGCAATATGTTCTGAAGCAAAAGCCAAAATATGAAGTCCTGATGTGTCTTTCTTCACTTTCCATGCCGGGCGCTTCCCTTTAGCCTCCTTTAGCTTTTCTTGGGCAGCCTTTAACTTTCGCCGGGCAAACTGATTTAGCTTTTGGGAATGTTTCGTCATTCTTCTTTGCAACTCTAAATCCCTGTTTTCCCTTTCCAATTTCTTCTCCAAATGGTCATTGACTCTTTCAATCCACGCCTCCTTATTGTTTTCTATCTCCTATTCAAACAATGTTGTGAGCAGGGTGGATTGGAGAAGGGAATTTTCCTCCTCTTTTTGTTTCTCAAGGGCTCTTTTAAGCCCTATGGTTCTAGGCCTTTTTCACCTAGGCTGGTCTTCTTCTTCACTTTCATCAAAATCACCTATGAGCTCATCTATCTTTGCTTGGGCTTTGGAGGCCTCTTTCTTGTACTTAGTTGCCCTTGTCTCATGGATGGCCATATGGACACTCATTTGCCTATTTTGGATTTGAAAGAATTGATTGAAATTCCTTGCCCTATGAAGACCATCCTTCAATGCATCAATTTGTCTCTCTCTTTGGATCAAAAGGTTTTCTAGAATGCAGGCCTCATTATCATTATCATCGCTTTGGATTGGGATGATATTGAATGCACTCTCTTGCTCGTGACTTCCTTCTAGCTTGCCTTTCCCTTTGCTTTGGGAGGATATTCTTGTGCTCTTCCTCTTAGGCAAGTCAATCATAGGCTTCTTTGGCAACTTTCCTTTGCTACAGAGAGCTCTTGTCACATTTGGAGTGACAACCTTAGGCACTCTCTTTCTGGCAGTCCTGGGCTTAGCCTTTTTAGGAGAAGAAGGCATGATTATTTTACCTTTGTCATCTCGCTTGTCATCCCCTTGAATTTTCCTTTCTTCTTGAGGCTGCTGTGTATCTTGAGGAGGCTGCTGTGTATCTCCTTTAGGCTGCCCCTGCTCCTCAATATCATGCTGCTGTTCTGCCTCACTTTCCTGCTATCCTTGGTCATGAACATCATGCTGCTGCTCAGACTGCTGCCCTTCCTCCCCTTGCTGCTTTTCATCACCACTGAGTTTCTGCTGTTCAGCACTCTCCTCTTCTTGCTCCTGCTGCTGCTCACCATCACCACTATCATGCTACTGCCCCTCATCTTTAGTTTGATGCTCTTCATCTTTTTCTTCATGCTCATGTCCTTCCCCCTCCTGCTGGCCACTTCCTTCTCCTTCTCCATGTTCTTTTGCCTATTCTGTAGTGAATTTGAGCTTTCTAAGAGTAGGTATACTAGAGGAAGGTGAGGGGTGATGAGTAGGAGAAGTGGGGGATGTGTGGACTGGAGGGACAGTGGAGAAATCCGGGTGAGTAATGAAAACATCCCAAGAGACCTCTCTCTTCTCAAGCTGGTGAAGGATGATGATTTTGATGAGAGAGTGATGAAATAGAGAGGCTATTTGCTATGATGGAGGCTTCTTCTGGACAGAGGAGGCCATTTTATCAATGCTTTTGCACAAGAAGAAAGGAAGATTCAGCTGCTTGGTTCTTGTGAAATGCATCAACAGTCGGATGTGATATGCATAAACTCGGGAGAATCTCCCCTCACAAGTGAAATACTTCATGATAATCTTCATGAGGGGGGCATATCTGGCTAAAAGATATGAGAAAGGGAAAATAGTAGGGTATGATTCTCTGTGTTCAGGCTTGAGGAAGGGTTTGTATTCATCTAAGTCCAAATAGCTTTGTTTGAACCATTTCTCTCCAATATAGGGAATTTTAGTAGCCTTGGATATGGATCTCGGGGAGAACTTGAAATCAAGGCTTGCTAATTGAAAATGTTTGTCTCTGAACCTCAAGGCGCACAGATGTGTTAGAGGAGAGAAAATTTTTAGTTCTTGTACCCTTTGGTAAAAATCCAAACACCCCACCTCATGAAAATTGAATAAGATTGATGGGTGTGCATTGACCTCTTTGGTGGAAATAGGCTCATACATCTTGTGCAACCCACTCCTGCTATCCTGCCTGGGAGGCATCTTGACCTAGATGCGCTCTTGAAACACCAAACTGCCTCAAAGTTTTTGAAATGTGTTTTTAAACAAAACTCTGTCTCAGCCTGTCAACTTATTGTTTGATCAAGAATGGTTTCAAATGTAGTGTGAAAATGCCCTTTTAACACACCACTCTCTACCCCTTTCCAAAACAATGCTTTTCACTTGGTATGTCACTCAACAAGCAAACTTAAGAACAAAAACACAGTCAGTGAAAGATACACAGTCAAAGTGATTTTTTCTGTGTTTTGTGGTAAGGTCACCCTGCCTTTTGGTGTTTTGAGGACAACAGTATAACCTTGTATTTTAGACAAAGAAAAAACCACAATCTTCTTAGTTCAAGACACTATTCTTCTTTGTAGGCCACTTAAACAATATATTCAACACCATTACACAATCAATCAAAGTGTATCTACATAGTCAAAGGTTATTGTGTTTATAAGATAAAGTGAGAGAGCTTGTAATGTGTGGTGTGAGCTTAAAGACCTATGGCATTTAACAAAAAAAATCCTCTCAAACAAAACACTGCCTTCTTTATACTCCATTGTCCCTCATATTCAGTTTGACAACACCTCCGAATGTAGATGGTAGCTTTACTTACTGGCTAGGTTTTATGGAATGGAAAGTCAAGACACTATTTATGTCTTTTCAACACCCAGAAGAGACTTTTGAAAGGTCAAAGAAGCTCATATGATGACCACTACTGTTTGAACATAGGCCTACTGTTTCACCCTTTAAAGTTTTGTGCCCTTGTCCTTCATCGTAATTTTGAGGGCAGTTAAAATGGCTATTCATACTAATGCAAATTCAACACTCTCTAAAGTTTCACCTCTAGCCAACATAAAACACCACAAGTCTTGATTTTTAGACAAAACTATCCATCCTCCAAAAACTGCTTTCTTCAATGCATCAGACTGACAGAGGTTATGGTTCTAACTTAGCTTTGATGGTAGCTCTAATTTCCTTGAAATTGATTGAATTACTCCTCCAACCTCCCTCAGTGACAAATTTTTTCAAAATATTTAATACAACTCGATTTATATCACGGCCTTTACTGCTTCCAAAACCCTGTCTAGTAATTTGAATTCAAGAGGGGTAGGACAAAAATACCTCAAAATTCGTTTGCAACCTTTGCTTGAGAGTTGGAGACACTTTGGAAGCAAGTTGGAGGCGTTTTAAAGGCTGATCATAGGCGTGACGCGTTTACAAGAGAGAGTGCCGCGCAATATGGGCTGTTGGGTCAGCTGTCGGGCCGACAGGACCGACACCTACAGGCGCGCCACGTACTCCTACAGGCGTGCCGCACGACCTTGTATCACAGTGTAAAAACTGTGCCTGAGCACACCGCACAATCTCACAGGCGCGCCGCGCGGTCTCCAAGCTCAAAAACGTGGTGAAAATGCCGACAACTTCTGTCTCCGGTTTCGTGGATGGAGAGAGGGGCTCTGTGAGTGTTTTGGAAGATTCAAAGTGGGCTTGCAACGGTCCCTTTGTCCTTTATATGCAAACAACACGAAAACCCTTGGCCTTGATTTGTGAGGGTTTAAAATGCCATGAGGGGCCCATTATTTGAACAATGTTGGCAAATGGATTTGGGTATTTTATTTGAACAGTGGCAATGGTTATGAGTTTTTCCACGGGCCAATTCTATTCATTGTGTGTTATATATTTGAAAAGTGACTTTCTGTCAATGCTGACCCTTTCATGTCCTTTTCAAAATGTGACATTTGCTCAATAATATACCGATGAGTTATGGAGTACCTTTGCCACTTTTCAAGGAGGTAGATCCTCTCTTTGAACCTTAAACTAATGTGTCTGCTCTAGATGCTTTAAAAGTGATAAGGTCCTATTGTGAAAATGACTTGGCTGCCAGGTGTCTTTCAAACTCATTTTCTGACAGTGGGTGCAAAATGCAGTTGCATTCGCTTAGGCTCTTCCACCTCTGTCCATTTAAAAGGGAATTTCTTTAACACTTCTCTCTTTACTCAAAATGCACTGATAAAGTACCTTTGACCCTTTTATAAGGAACATGCCTATATTTGTTTTGAATTTTTCTCCAGAATTTGAAAAACATGCCAAAGTCCTTGTATTTTATGAACAACGGTGTCTAGCTGCAATACCTTTCTTGGGAAGAACTAAACTCAAATTTTCTTTGTCAACTTATGATAAGTAATCTGAAGGACATCCTCTTATGAGTAGGGAGATCAGTGCCCTTTGAAACATAATAATTATCATGTCTTTTGTCTGTGCAATGACCCATCTCATCAACCACTCTTCAATTTTGTTTTGTTTGAGTTGCAAACTGTCTTTTAAAAGAAGCCTTGTTAAGAGACAATTTTTAACCCCTTGGATTGCAGTGGTACCCCTGCTTTCCTTCTTGGTCTTTTACACTGTTTCTCTATTTCAACTATCTCTTACTGTTCTTACCACTCATCTTTTGATCAGTCAAACCTTGAAATCAGTCAATGCCCTGGCCCTCTTCTTATAGATGAAGGAGGCGCTCTCTACTTATAGATGAAGGAGGTTATTTGGTCTTCAAACCCTTTTCTTATAAATGAAGGAGGTTCTTAGTTGTTAGTATGAATCCTTTGTCGAAGTGTACGAAAAAAGAACACTTTAGCTACGCATAACTAATAGCCTTAACATCAAATATGGCTGCCAATATCTTCAGATCTGTAGTTAGTTGATCAAGACAAGAGCTGCAAAAACCAGATCTATGCATAGAAAGACATTAAGCAGTAAAAATAAGGGTTTGCTCCATATATCCAATAGACAAGACAAGAACAATTTTTGAAAGAATTTTTTGTATTAAGGGCACCTGAGAGGAAAACAAGAAGATGTTTCCAATTCTTCTCAATGGGATGGGTTCTTGGAAGTCCTTAGCACTTTAGATCTAGCATTTCTCTCTCCTGTTGGTGTAGAAAAACCAGACAAAATAGAACTCAAAGGGAGTTCACACAGCAAATAATGGAAAATATGACAATGATAATGGCTCAAAGTCAGACCAAGAGTATAGATCCAGAGTGATCTAATAGGAAACAAAAGGTGAAGAATGGTAGGGAAAACCCTCCTATTTATAACAAAATATTGGGTCATTCTAGATCTTGGTGCATGATTAAAATAAAGTTAACCAAATCTAGATCCACCTTTTATGGAATATTTTATTATATTTGTTGGAGGGAAGAGGTATTTGACTTGGGTCAAATCCCTTTATTTGTAAATATTAAATAAATAAATGATTTATTTATCATTTTAAGGAAGTGGCTGAATGATAATCAAATAAATAATGATTTATTTAATTATTTGTGGGTGATTTAGTCATATTTAACAAGGAATATTATTTAAATAAGATTTAAATAATTATTCCTAGAAAATAATACGATAAATAGAGATTTATCTAATTAATTTCTTTGTTTTGGGTTAAACATGATGAGGAATAATAATTAAATTATTGTTTAATTAATTATTCCATGAGGAAAATCAAACAAATATAGATTTGTTTCATATTTCCTTTTGGGGTTTCCCGTTTAGACCATAAACAACCTAATAAATGTGGTTTATTAAGTTATTTGACATAGTGAAAGCAATTTTACTTAGGGTAAAATTGGTCTTACATGGTGTACTTGGGTCCATCTAATGATAGTAGGTTAGATGACCAAAAAATGGTGTAACATTAGTCATGTCATATTAACAGCCTCTTGACAGTGTTGTTTTTATTTCACTATCCTTTCAGGCTTTGAATGTGGTCGCGAGAGCTTGATGAAAAACTCTTTGCTCTGTAGCTTCATCCCAGGCTCAAGATCACATTGAGAAGCAGCTGTCTTCTCATGTGGAGCCAAAAATTGTCTTCTGAGATGCTGGTATGCTTATGTCCTTGAAAGATCCATCAAACACTGTAAAAACACCTAAAATCAGCTTGACTTATGGTCTATGAATTGCTGAGACTTAAGGGTGTATTAGTGGCGCGACCTAGGGCTGTAACCAGTTTCATTAGCAGAGTAAGAAGGTTTGTTATGACTGGTCTATAGCAGATGGAGGTTTTTTGGCTCTCAGGTAGTTTTCCAAGGGAGAAATTCCTTAAAGCGCCACTTCCTAACTTAAGGGAGATTGTTTAAATAGATTTGGATTGTCTCTTTAGAGCTGATGGGCAGACTAGTATGGCTGAGGTTAGGTAGGATTTATAATGAGGTTTCATCTCGTCATGGGCAGATTGAAAAGGTAGGAGGGCAAAAAAGCTTTATAGGTGTTTTCCCAGCTGGAAAATTTGACAAATTTTTAGATCGGCTGTTGGAAAACTTGGCTGTTACAAATAGTCATCACTAACAAGTGAAAAATATTGATGACTAACATCTATTTCTTTATCCATGGTTACAGAGGCATAGGAACCTATAAACTAAGTCAATTTATCAAGCTCATTAGTAGGGGAAACATAGGATCATTTATAGAGGACTTAGAGAGAAGTGCCTTGAGGGGATTTTCTTGGGACTAAAGCTCGATATTCATCTATTTTCCTCCTTTATACCTCTCTTGAGAACAACTTTGTGAATTGGGATATAAAAGATATCCATTGGAGTGATTTTCTCAATATTGAGGAATATTTCAGAAGTAGGATTAACAAGAATAATATCTACCTCATGTTGAGTGGCCATTGGTATCTTCTCAGATACTAACTGCTTTGGCATGGTATTTTGTTAAGTAGAGGGGTTACTCTACGAATTCTTATATTGAGAAGAAATCTCTCCTCCTAGGATAACATTTTATTGTTCCCCTTACTTTGGTTGTTTAGGGATTTGATAAAACTCTTGCCTAACCCTTTCAATCCTTGGATCTACTATATGAACCTTTTCAGGGGCTAAAAAGCTTGTTGTTTCTACTTGCTACAATTGAGAGGAAACATTTTGGTTAATAGAAACCCTTTTGTTTTTCATAGATGGGTGTTTATCTAATGGAAGTTGCAATAATTCCATAGGCAAAGGAGCCAATCTTGAATTTCTAAAAGCAAAAAAAAATTCTCACCCCTTCACTAGCAATGTTTCGTCCACACTAGTCAATATTGTATTATAAG
Source organism: Pinus albicaulis (assembly GCA_034641835.2). Lineage (NCBI taxonomy): Eukaryota > Viridiplantae > Streptophyta > Pinopsida > Pinales > Pinaceae > Pinus > Pinus albicaulis. The sequence continues at coordinate 723,433,972 of CM076570.1, read as the reverse complement.
AAGAGGCTTCAACAAATAAGTCATCAAATTTATGTTCCTCCTGAAGGTACCTTCTTATGTCAGAGGTTGAGGAAATATGTTTTACCACTCCACTAGGGTCATATCTACTAAAATTAACAGTGGCCAATTTTAGGACCTCTATAGGTTGGATCTCTTTCTCTGAATGACCATAGTTAACCATGGAGAAAATACCAAAAGGAAGAGGAAACTGGGGCCAAACCCTGTTATTTCTATCTTTCAATGCTTTAGTTATTCCATAGTCGACCGTGTGATAGGCCACTTCTCTGCACAATAGTTTTTTCAGGAATGTAAAGAGGCAAAAAATGGGGTGTTTCATAGCTTCCCCAAACTATGATGTACACAAAAAAGTCCTCACCAAACCAGTTCCCCACCTTCCTAAGGTTTTCCATGGCTTTCGGGGACATTTTGGGAGGCTTGGTTTCAAATATTATTTCATATATAGGGAAGATGACTCGGCGGAAAATTTGAGAAAAATGGTCAAAATAATTACACTCCCAAAGAACATTATGATAAATATGAATCGGAATAGGATCATAAGGGGTCCATTTCCATCACATAGGTGGGAAATCAAGAGAAAAGCATAAAAAATCCAGAATGTAGGCTGACATGTAAAATGGGGGAATTTTTTTTCTCAAAAATGTTGCGGGAGGTGTGCAAATCCATAATGTGCTTGGCTAGGTTATTGGATAATATGGTGGCCCAATAAAAAGTATAACCCTCAAAATCCCCATCAATTAAGAAAGTTCAAGTATCTAGAAATTCAAAAACGTTGGGATAAGCATGCAATCTGCAAAGCATGGAAGAAATCCCACTAAAAGGAGTAGCAAGTGACTCTATTGAATACTTACCATCCCTATGCTTTGTGTTTATTTGGGTACTTCCTCCATTTTACGAAGGTGCATTACGGTTTCGTAAAATTGTACATGGCCTAAAGGTATTTTGCTAAAAATGAACCAATCAATGTGCCCTTATATGTGAAATTTCCACTTGGTAATATTCACATTTTCACTACCCATATGACCATATTTGTGTAAGGAACAATTTGGGGCCTCACTCCAATTTTGTGCAAGAAGGAATTTGTTACATCCTAAGGGGTTGTTTCTAAGGTTGGTGTTTCATCATCAACTACGATTTTCGTCATTATGACCTGAGGCTCTTCATCCTCAAAAATTTGTAGATGTTCTCCCATGAAGAATTCTGCGAATCTTTAGTACAAACTGTATCCATGAACAAACCCGCACCTGGAAGATTTTGGTATATTGTTTCCTTGAATTGACAAGTCATTTTTTTCATAGAAGTCTTCTTCTTTTCCTTAGCCTTCTTCATTTCATCTTGGTGATAGGAATTAGAGCTTGCATGTAGGAAGAGTAGAATAATTATCATAGTAGAGCTGTTATCACCAAATTGTACTTGATTGAATTCTCATCAAACAACTCAGTGTAACTGTTTCAAACTACTTCTAACTGAAGATTAGCATCTTGAGTTTGAGAGGGTTGTCTCAATGGGTTTTATGATTTTGAATAATGATAGGACTAGATGGCTAACTCTATAGAAATTGTAACTTGTTTTTGTGATTTCAGGTTGAAAAACATAGGCTTGATACCATTGGGTTTATGGAGTCAAAAATAAGTAGTTTCAGTGGCAAAGTTTCTTGACATGGAAGCTGAGGCAGATAAAGGTCTTTAATAGAGGCAAATCACACATATAACATAGGAAAACACAATCATTTCATCACTAAAGGAAGTAAGGGCATAAAATTATGAATTATGAGTAATAGAGATGAAATCTACTGCAAGTGGTAAAACATAAAGATATAGATCAATAAGACATCAAAAACCTCATGAGAATCTCAGGTCTGTCAAAAAAAAATGTCACTTTGTATAACTGGTATTTGTCAAAACATAAAAGCAACATTTTGGTGAAAATGTTCTCCAAACCCTTATTACTTCGATGCTTTATCTTTAAATATACATTCTTTACAACAAGGATGATCTGCCTGGTGGCTAGATCATCAAATTCTCCTATGACACCTTTCATAACTGAAATACATAACTTCTAACAGAAAACTGACAGCTACACCTTAAAGAAACCATCTCCTAATAGGACTCTAACTCCTATTTATTACATTGCTCTTATCCTATCTGTGAAACAGTTACATGATGGTTAAAAAAATAAGTATCACATGCTCGAAAGACACATGATAGAGTTCATCACCACTTTACATATTTAAAATCCTCCTATATCTATGGAACATGACCTTGCTTTTTAGGAAAGGATGACCCTTATCTTCAATGCTGTTTTGAATGATGAAATGTCTTCATAGCACTTCCTTTGAGTCATAAATATCTAATAGTAAGCTCCATTTACACGTTGGAGGTCCCTAGCTGGCCAAAAATTCCTTTAAGGTGTTCAAAAACCTTTAATAATTTCTCGCTACGAAAACAGGACAGTTTCATAGCGAGTTTTGGTAGCGTGTGAAAAGTAGATTCTGCATCCATTTAATTGACTCCTTTGTTGTTCCATGATGTTAATCAAGTCATGACACATCACCACCATGAATCCCCCTCCTTAAATCATGCAAAAATTTACTTTAGAAGAAAATAGGTCGCTACAGGTTTTTTCATAGCGTATTCCTCTCTTCAAGCCTGAGGAACACTACAAAACTGTGTAAAAACCCATATATTGCCCCTTTCAAAAATGTCTTCAAAAAATGACCTCCAGCTACAAAATCTTGATTCTCTGCATGTAATGAACCTCTTAAGGAATATTTCATCTCAAGTTATTAGTCCTGTGGTGTTTCTTCCTCATTAACAATCAGTTGAGATATAGGCTCTTCTACCACTGTCATCTTTAAACCTTTATTTTCTAGTTCTTCATGAATCAGATCCAATTTCTCTTGAAGATATTTCACTTGGTCCTTCAATGTCCTATTCTTGGATTGCAAGTGCAGGTTTACCTTTTTTATGTGCTTTAGCTCTCTTCTTAGTGGTTGAGTCCACTTTATTAGTTTTTCTGTATTGTCTAAGGTCTTTGAGACACTTGTGACTTGATCTTCCCAGATCTTCCTCATTTTTTCAAACTGAACCCTTTCAACTCTATGCTTCTTTTCCTCTTTCCTCAAGACTGATATCTCTTCACTTAACTCTTTCAACTTCTCCTTAAGGGTTTCAACTTCTGATTTTCAGTGATTTTCTCTTTACCCTTATTTTGTTTGATGACCAACTCTTCTTTTGTAGGTGAGGAGAGGTCTATGATGCTTGGTGGTGGCTAAGAAGTTTCACTGACCTTCTGAGTCTCTTTGCTACTTTCCATGACCATTATATCATGTCTAGTCATTGGCTTTATAGCTTGAAACATGAAACCAACATCATCACCTACAAACTCTAACTTTTTAGCTGTCTTCCCTTTCTTTAGCTTTCTTCCTCCCTCTTCAACATCTTCAACTTGGAAAATGGGAGTTTCTTCAACATCAATTGCATGCAAGATGTCCTCTAAGTTACCCTTAACCACTGTTTGGCTTCTAGTAACTCTCTTGCTGCCATGTTTTCTAATTGTTGGCTTTTGTTTTGCAGGTGTAGCTTTGGGTGTGTCAATATTCTACAAAGGCTCTGTCTCCATGCTCACTGGTTCTAACTGCTCTGCCACTATAGGAGTGACAACATCTACTTCAAAACAACTCATGAAAAAAAAGGATGTCTAATCTCCACCTAATCTCTTCAAATCCTCTAACACCAACAACTTAATCAAACCATGGTGAAAGAGAGAAGTTTCATTTCCTTGTTTTTTAACTTGGACCTTATATGAAATTTTAGTTAGACTTCTGTGTAAATAAAAGGGAAAGTCAAGAGACCTCTTACCCACAACATGCAACAAAATCCTAAGGTGGTAGGAGTAGACCATGTGAAATATTCCGTCACATGTGAAATACTTTTGAATGATCATCAACATCTTTGAAATTTTTTCCTTCATGTAACTCCTTGGGATAGCATTTGTGAGTTGAATTTCACTATGCTCTGGCTTGATGAAATATCTACAACCTTGCATGGTGAACTTGATGCCTTTAAACCATTGTTCCCATCCTCTAGGGATTCATGTTGTTGCTTAAATGTTTTCTTGTGTTACTGTGAGGTTTAGCATTCCCACCTTTGAAGTATTTCCAGTGAAACTATTAGCAAACTCCTTGGAAACCTGTAGATGACAACCCTGCAGCCTTTGGCAGAATTCCAAACAACCTGTTCTTCTGAATACCTCCATGGAAGTTGGGTATTCATTGAGAAAATTCATGTCTATGGGCTCATACCTGTGGCAGTGACCACCTTTGTTAGTTTTATTCCTTGTAGCCAAGGTGGTTTTATATCTTCTCAGCCTCGCTTGATTAATGACCCCTGCAACCTGCTTGGCTCGATGAAGAAGCTCTCCAGAAATAAAATAACATATAAAAGCTAAAGCGGAGAATGAAAAAAAGACTAATTAGTTAACCTTTTATGGTTTGAATGACAACTCATGCCTTAATCATGACACATGCATGCTAAAAATTGTAATGATGACCTTAGACATGAACTTTGTACTTTTAAATCAACCCTAATAGAATTGAATGACATCCACCCTAACTTCTCCAATGATGAAATAAAAATTTGAATCAATTTTGACAAGATAGAGAGGAAAACATTTTTTCGTAGCGTAGCTAGTTCATTTTCTGACAGTTTCGCTACAAAACTATTAGGCAGTTTCATAGTGAAAACTTCTATTTCATAGTGTAAAACGCTACAAAAAGAGGTAAACTGGCTAAATTATCATTTTTTGAAATTAAACACTTGGGAAATGAAATATGACATCAAATTATGACTAATGGGACATGACATGACCTGAATGTAGGTGGATTGAGATAAAATGGAGGTGGTCTTGAACTTTAGGATAGGTTAAATATGCAAAAATGAAATTTTCCTATACCAACTTGGAAAAAGGCTTAAGGAGACCTTATCATTTTGAGGAGTGAAATATATGACCATGTTAAGTAATGTTTCACATTTTATGAGTGATAACAAGAGCTATTATGAGAAATAGTAAAACAAAATTGTAAAATGATGGTTTAAAATATGTTAAATAAACTAATTTTCAACCATAAATGTTCCAGCGCAAACCATAAATGAAAATGTTTAAATTGATTGGACATGGAATAGGTGGGGGTCCACATGAAGGATTCCATGTCATAACCCAGGAGTAAATATCCCATAAGGGTTTGGTATTAAAATTAAATAAAGCTCTTGGGGTTCCGAGTATCCGGGAAATGAAGGAGTACGAGTGAAGTAATAGCTCGGAAGGGAAAATCATGTAATAAAATGAAATAATGTTCTGAGAAAATGAGGCACATGATGAATGGATGGAAGAGAGGAGTATCCTAAATCCTAGATGCCCATAAGTTTTATTAAGACAAAATTTTAAAATGTTATGGGATTCCGAGTAGGTGGAGCATTAGAATGAAGAGGGTCCACATATCATAAAACAAAGAAAAAATGTGATTTAATGGGAATATCGGCCTTGTACGTGCTAGGGTGGCATGGAACCCATATACACAGATGTCTGTAAGGTTTTTTAAATTGGACATTCTAAAATTTTATGGGCTTCTCGGCTTGCGGGATATTAAATCGAAGTGGCAAAAGTGACCTCCTATATTTCAATTAATTTCTTATATTTTTGAATTACACTCTAAAAATATTTAAGCACTGGATGGGGGGACAAATAAAATCCTTAAGAGATGGGATGGAAGAAAAAAAACTTTAGATTACTAACCTATACGTGATTATGTTTGTATCTCAAAAGCTAATTAATTTAAGGCAGATGTTGATAAGTATATTTTTCTTTTATGAACCTCGGGTTAAGAATAGATCACAAAATAATGACAAGTAAACCATAATGAACTATAATCAAGGACTCTATTGTTTAGGAAACTTGAAAAAAAGCATAGTAATATCCTCTTAATGGTTATTTCTATTGATAAATCAATACTAGTATAATAGGGTTTGATTTCCTCTTTCTTTATAATTACTTGTGAACTATGTTGGCTTCTTTTACTTCTTTATTATATTATATTTCATCAAGAAATTACCAAATTATGTGTGTATGAATATCATAAAAACACGAGACACAAAATGTAGGCACTCTACTAGGGAAAAAGCCCTCTCTCGGGGAAAAACCCAGCCAAAATTCCCTTCCTTCAATATTTTTCATTGAGACTCTTCAACCTAGACACAGACCAGACATTCCTCCACACCAAGTTATTGTTAGTTCCCTAAATTGAATTCTTTGGGACCATTATTCCCTTTCCAAATCATAATCATTACCCTGTTTTATCTATCTTATGTGCCCTCATCCTGCACTAGTGCGAGAATGATGACACATTTTGCATAAACTTCATATTTTACATTTTTTAACTTATCTTAGCATTTATTAACTATCTATTTACGTGATTTATTACTTAGAATTACTTTCGTAACTTATCGTTACCTCCTATGCTATTTAATAGATGATCACTTACCTTGATTGCTAATTTTTAGTGCAGAACAGATCCCGCACCAGCACCAGTGTCGTGAATCTTGGCAGCAAATCCGGATCACTTGGGTTGACTGCCTGTTTTGGATACGATCAATGAGGATATATATGAAGGAAACCGAGTCCTAGCTATGATAGTAGGAAAATCAAGAGTAGTTGAGATTGGACTTAAGAGAGACGGAAAACTGGAGATAGCCGTGGCCCATTTTGTAAAAGCGATTTAATTTTGAAGGCCGAAAGCTTATTCTGGAAATTGGTTATGTATTTTGTTGCAACGATTTCTGTAATTGACTATGTAATGGTAAACGATCCTTTTGGCCTGCGGCCAAAAGGATATATATAAGCAGAAATGTAAATAGGAAAAACAGTTGAATGTTTTGAGAATCGAATAGAACCAGGAGGCTGTAACAAGACTATTTTGTGTTATCGCCCAAATCTGGGCTGGATATGTAATCATGTATGTAATTTCTTTGAGAGTCTAATACGAAGAGCTCCGCCTCATGTTTTGTACATTTTATCTTTGGCTTAAATATTTGTCGAATTAATTCTGAGTAGCATTTTCGTTTGAAAGGGAAACACACTGGTTGTTCAAGGGCCCAATCAAACCAACACGTTCTCCCTCCTTGTTGTTCTTGCAATTTATGATTAAACCGTTGAGTGTGATTTAATTTGAAGTCTTTTAATTTCTGTTTGAGTGGAAAGCAGATCTGCTGCGTGAAGTAGTTAAGTTGATTTTTGCATGGTTGCTTTCTTTCCCTTACCTGGTTCGAGTAGGAGGAGTTACCTGCACCAGTGCACGTTGGTGTGCTATTTATTTTCTGCATGATATGGTTTATTTCCTTTTCCTGGTTCGTTCCTGCACCAGTGCACGTTGGTGTGTTATTTATTTCCTGCACATTGGTTTGGTTTCTCCCTGGTGCAAGAAGGAGAATTTTTCTTGCACTAGCCTTATATAATATAATGTAGCAAGCCTTTTTAGCTTACTTCTAACAACTTTCTTGCTTTCAGTCATATCTTAATTGTTTTCTTATTCTTTACAGATATTCATCTTTACTGTTTTATCACACTGCAGTAATGGATTATTGATTTCAAGGATCAAACGTTAAGGTGAAAGAAGCCTAGATCGAGTACAAGAACTAGTTTCTTGGTATTGGATCTGAGTGCTGCAGACTTGAGAAAGTTCAAAGCCATTGCAAAAAGAAAAGACTTTTTAGTAAAGACATTACTTTACACTTTCTGCATAAATCGTTGATTCCTGAACTAGTGCAGGAAGACTGCACTAGTGCAAGATTGATCTTTCGCAAGAAGGATATCTTTATATATGCAGGATTGAAGGGGCCCATTTGTTGGAAACTGCTAAAGTGTCTTTCATGAAGGAAATACATTCTCAGTAGCTAATAAATATTTGGCTAGAGTGATTTCTCTACTTTATCTCTGAATCTCGTTTGCAAGTACATCTCTTCTTGTTCTAGCCTCAGATTGTTTTGATGGTTTGAGTTTTATCTTTCTTCTCTAAAGCTTGATTATGCAATTCTTCTTTTCAAAATTAGGAGTTGAATTGGAAATATTCATACCATCTCTGGCATTGTCTATGCTTCGTCTCTAAGTTTATGAATCCCCCGGGTTGACAATTAAGTGTTGAGAATTTTTAATTAAGTGTAATTCCTGCACCCAACATTTTGGCGTCATTGCCGGGGTGGCGATTTGATTTGGTAAGAATTTTCTGATTGTATAATAGAGGTAAGTTTCCTTTATTTTTGCAAGTATTTTTGAAGGAATTTTTACTGGTATTGATTGATTTCTAACAACATTCTTTATTAGAAATTGTTTTGATATTTTTATTTCTTTTTTTGATATGAATGCCTAGGAAAGTTAAGGGTTCGAAGCCCACTAAGGGCCAAATTTTTTTTTCTAACATTGGGTCTCCTTCTACAAGCAGGAAGCCCAATTAAATTAAAACCCATCACATAGGAACAATCTACCTGGATTTTGGTACTAACAGGTCAGGTGTGGATCAGCCTATGGAAAGAAGTACAAGCAAGAAGGAAACAATGGCAGACCGAGGAGACCATTTGGAAGGGATTGGTGATAACCAGGTAAGAGAAGGACAATCTACTTTTGTGTTTCCAATTGTGGATCCTGACACCGTGTCACAGATGAAGAACATTCCACTGTCAGCTCTCCCTCATTTCCATGGTAAAGTTCATGAAGACCCTGAATATTTTCTATTTGAGTTCGATATTTTGTGTAGAAGTTATGATTATACAAATGAGGCTCAGAAGTTAAGATTATTTTCTGTTACCCTCAAGGACTCAACTTTGCATTGGTTTATGGGGTTAGGAGGAAACACCATAACTTCCTGGGACCAGATGAGGAGGGTTTTTTAATCTAAATATCAAGAATATTGTAAAACTCAGGACATGAAGGATGAAATTTTTACAATCATACAAGATGATGATGAAATGCTTGAAGATTATTTGGAAAGATTTCTGTATATTTTACAAAGGTCAAAACTTAGGCTTGATCCCAACACTATTAGAACCTTGTTCTTAAGAGGACTTACTGATAATGCTAGAAATAATTTGAATTTGTTAGGACAAGGTGATATTTCTCAGCAAACTTTTGATAAAATTTGTGAATTATGTCGGAAATTTTGAAGGAATCAGTATAGATCCGGTACAGGAACTCGAAATAAAAATAGGAAAACTGAATCTACCGATTCTATGATTATTGGAATGGAAAATAAAATGGAAAACATGAAAATTAATATAATGAACACTGTCACTAAACAATTAGACTCTTTAAAATTTCAACAAAAACTTATGAGGGAACACGAGTCATTATGTATTTTCTGTCCTAAATGTAGAGACAAGCATCCCCCTAAAGAATTCCCTCTTAACCTAAAAGAAACTAATAAGTGTGCTATTTGTGTAGAAGACCATATCACAGAAAAAATGTCCCTCTATACCTAGACTTAAAGCAGTATTTACAGGGGGGCAACCTGAAGCTGAACAATTGTATGCCATGGGAGCAAGAAGACATTGGCCTCAGGTAGGTGCAGGTATGGCTCCTGAATTTCCTCCACACTATTTTGGTTATAATCCACATGCATATTCATATCCTAACTCTCATCAACAGTGGCAGTATGGAAATCAGTATCAGCATGGGAAACCTCTCCAACCATGGCAACAAGGTTGGAAAGGCCCAACTCATTCTCCATATTCCTACCAGCCACCTATGCAACCATACCCATCTACACATGTACCTTATCCAATGCCTCAACTTCCGAGTCAGACTACGCCATTACCTTTACCTCCACCCTTATGACCTCCTCAATTGCTTGCTCAACCCACACCCAATCCTAATAATAATAATAATAAGGCAGTAAAAATGATTCATGTAACAAACCCGCCTTTTCCATTCGAATACCAGTCTATTCCAATTGGAGTTCATGATATTCAATTAAGATCAGGAAGGACTGTAATACCAGAAAATAAGAAACAACCTATGGTGATTGTTGAAGAGAAGGGGGAAGAGGAAACTCTTAACCATTCTCCGAAAATTGTCACTAAGCAACCCTTACCCTCCGAGTCCTTTCCATCTTCTTCCAACCAACCTCCCTTCCCAGAGAGGCTAGTAACGGAGAGAAGAGAGCTTGTTTCTGAGACTCATTTGGCATCGAAACTACGAAATTTTTTCATTAAGATACCTTTGATCCAAGCCATTAAAGAGATCCCCATTTGTACCAATATTATTAGGGAACTTCGTCTCAAGAAACCTAGGAGGAAGAGATTGGAACCCCAAATTATTCAATTTGTTGGTAGGGCAGCAAAGTTAATGATGAGATGTGTGTTTGTGGAAAAATATACTGATCCCGGAAACCCTGTTGTAACAATTCAGATTGGTAATGTCCTTGTCTCTAATGTTCTTATAGACCTGGGGGAAGCCATTAATGTAATGACTAAGAAAACCATGGATCAACTTCGGTTATCTCATATTCTCCCTACTCCCACTGTGCTTGAATTCGCAGATAGATCCAAAATTAAGCCTGAAGGAGTATTGGACGATGTGATCATCTCATTGGATTCTTGGGAATATCCTGCTGATTTCATTGTGCTTCAGCCAAAGAACCTGGTAGGAGGAAATCCCTTGATCTTGGGTCGACCATGGCTTGCTACATCCGATGCATATATTGGATGTCATTCCAAAGATATGTATATTTCACATGGATATTCTAGGAAGAAAGTTACCTTATACCCCCATGCCAGATCCATTCAAGATCTCCAAGACACTTTATGGTTGTACCAAAGCAGTGATGAGGAGACTCAGTCTATTTCTCTTATTCATCATTATACGAGGTCTTCAAAAGAAGATGAAATTCAATATTTCCTGAACAATCTAGACACCATGCCTAACTTCGAGCCTTTGAGCTAGATTTTTAGCCTAGATGTCCAAGAAAACCATGATTCTCATTCTTCTATACCACTATCTTTGACCACTCTTTTTAGTACTCCGGAGCCTGATACTACTCTTGTTGAGATTAGTCCTGGTAAGTCTTTGCATATCAATTCAGATTTAGACCCATCTCAGCAAGAACAACTTGTGAATTTTTTGCAAAACCATCTTAGTGCATTTTCTTGGGGCTATGAAGACATGAAGGGTATCCCTCCTAAAACTTGTACACATCATATATATATTCAGGAAGGAACCCGACTTGTCCGACAACCCCAAAGACGAATGAATCCAGCTCTAAGAGATGTCATGAAAGAAGAATACAAAAGCTTTTAGATGTTGGTTTTATCTATACTATTTATAATAGTCATTGGGTCTCTCCATTAGTGCTAGTGCCTAAGAAAGATGGAAGGTGGCGTATTTGTATTGATTATCGTGAATTAAACAAATCCACTCTCAAAGATTACTTCCCTCTCCCTTTCATTGACCAGGTGCTTGATACCCTTGCAGGAAAGAAATATTTCTCCTTTTTGGATGGTTTCAGTGGCTATAATCAGATACAGATTGCACCCGAAGATCAGGATAAAACTACTTTTACATGCCCATGGGGTACCTTTTCTTATAAAGTGTTTCCCTTTGGATTATGTAATACTCTGGCTACCTTTCGAAGGGAAGTCTTGGCTATTTTTGCTAATCTTCATTTTTTAGAAATTTATATGGATGACTTTTCTGGGTTTGGTAATTCTTTTCAGGAAGCTCTCGAAAATTTGGAGAAAGTACTTCTTCGTTGCCAAGAAGCCCACCTTGCTTTGAGTGACAAGAAATGTAGATTAATGTGCAAAGCAGAAGTGGTACTTGGCCATCTTATTTCTGACAAAGGTATCCAGGTTGATCCGGAAAAGATCAAAATCATTCTGCATCTTCTTGCACCCAAAACTCAAAGGGAAGTAAGAGGTTTTTTAGGACATGATGGTTACTATAGAAGATTCATTGAAATTTTTTCTAAGATAGTTGCTCCTCTTTTCTGACTTCTAGCTAAGGATAGTGAGTTTTCTTGGTCCACGGCTTGCCAACAGTCTTTTGAAGCATTGAAGGAAAATTTGGTGCAGGCGCTAGTCTTGAGAGGTCCAAACTGTTCCCTGCCCTTTCATATTTTTTCCAATGCTTCAGACCTGGCTGTTGGCGTAGCTTTGGGACAAGAGGAAGACAAGCAATCCTACGCTATTTATTATATTTGTAATAATTTGTCTCCCGCTGAATTAAATTATACAGTTATAGAGAAAGAGTTTTTAGCCGTAATTTTCACAATTAATAAGTTCAGACACTATATCATAGGATATGAAGTATTTTTTCATACTGATCATTCTGCAATTAAATACTTGATGAAAAAACCATTGACTAGTGGTAGAGTGACTAGGTGGTTGCTATTGTTGCAGGAATTCAATATTACTATTGTTGATAGACCAAGAAAATTGAATGTTGTAGCAGATTTTCTTTCTAGACTAGATAATCTTGGTGACGTAACTCCTGTTAATGATGATTTTCTAGATGAACATATTTTTGCTGTGTCTACAGATTCTCCATGGTTTTCTAACATCACCAATTATTTGGTTACCGGAAAAACACCACCTCACTTGCCCGCTTGTGAAAAGTGGAATATTATTCAGAAAAGTGCTGCATACTCCTGGATTCAAGGAGACCTCTTTTACACTGGTCTAGATTTGATTATCCGTAGATGTGTAAGAGAGGAGGAAGTGTTTGAAATATTGAAATTTGCTCATGATGAACCTTGTGGAGGACACTTCGCTGACTAGCGAACTGCATATAAAATATTACGTTCTGGCTACTTTTGGCCTTCCTTGTTTAAGGATGCCAAGTAGTATGTCAGGTGATGTGATAGTTGTCAACGAATGGGCCAACCTAATCAAACCAATGAAATGCCTTTATACCCTCAAGTCATGATTGAGCCTTTTGAAAAATGGGCTATTGATTTTGTAGGGAAAATAAATCCAACATCATTAGGTAAAAATCATATTTTGGTTTGTACAGATTTTGTTACAAAATGGGTGGAAGCTAAAGCTGTTTCTTTTGCTACATAAAAAGTTGTTGATTTTATCTTTCTGAAATATTTACTAGATTTGGTGTGCCTAGAGAAATTGTTTCTGACAATGATCCATAGTTTATTTCTAATATGGTACAGGGAGTGATGGAGCAATACAAGATCCGGCACCAGAAGTCTACACCGTACCACCCGCAAGCAAATGGGCAGGTGGAATCTACAAATAAGGTGATCGAGTCCATTCTCACAAAGACGGTGAATATGCATCGGAAAGATTGGGATGAAAGATTACTAGAAGCTTTGTGGGCATACAAAAACACTTGGAGAAATAGCACGGGGTGCACACCATCTGAACTGGCATACGGAAAACAGGTTCCATTACCGATTGAGTTCCAGATCAAAACTTTCAGAACTGCAGTTCAGCTAGGACTCGATCTCTCTAAGGCACAACAACATCGTCTTCTTCAGTTAAATGAGTTAGATGAATTTCATAGAGATGTTGTTCAAAAAAACATATTAATCCAACAATAACAGAAAATGTGGCATGACAAGTCCATTTAGAAAAAGCAGTTCCAACCAGGTGATTGGGTACTCCTTTATGATTCTAGATTTAAAATTTTTAAAGGGAAATTTCATAAATGTTGGATGGGACCATATGAAGTAATCCGTGTATTTGAGAATGGAGCTGTAAAAGTCAAAACTATTGATGGACAGGATACCGTATTCTTGGTAAATGGACATAGATTAAAGAAATATTTTCAACCACTTGCCAAGAAAGATTTTACACAACAAGTTCAGCAGCAATTTGGAACGGTAGTGGTAAATGGTAATACCAACCTCTTGAAAATTTGAATCCCTCTTCTTCGAAAAAATTTAACAAAAATAAAATAAAAAGAAAAAAAAAGTAAGAAAAAATAAGTTCCTGTAATTATGAAAATCAGTCCGCTGACATGATTGCAGAAGGATCAACCTGAAAACCAGCTTGCTGGCGGGAAGATCAAAAATTTCTAATAAAAAGAGAATGTTGCTTGATCTTTAGATATGCTAGTGACCACCAAATTAAAATAAGGTTCAACAAAACCAACCTTTGTACAATTGGGGTAATTAGCATGGATATTTTTTCCAAGTAATGCTTAATTCTCGCTGCAGTTATTTTTCTTGCACCAGTGCAGGCAGACCTTCCAGAAAATTTTCTGCCTTTCTTCATATCCCATTTCATAATTTTCCCTCAGATTTCTTCTCGGAATCTTAGTATAATTAACCTTCCCATATTCTTCTAAATTCACCCTATCCACTTCGAAGAAATCCCACTTTAACCCTGAAATTTTTTCCCCTATCCCACTTCTATTTTCCCTCTTTTGGTACTTTCCTAGAATCCCTATGACAGAATTCCTTCCCATTCTAAAATTTCCTTTTCCCGCTCCTTTATTTCCTCATGAAGTTCATTGCAGGATCCTACATATAAAGAGCAGAAGGTTGTGCTCTGAAGCATCAAAGGGTGAAGCAAAATTCAGAATAAGTTAAAGAAATCATGTGAAATCCAACCTATATTTTAATTCTTTGTTTTAACATTATGCTTGCACTAGTGCAAGCATATTGTCCTATATGATATGAGCAGAAAAGTATCAGCAGAATGATGTGATTTACGTGGTGCAATGATCAATACAAGCATACACCTCATCAGCATTAGTACAGATTATCATAGGGCATAAGAAAGTGTTCATGATGAAAATTTATATGATGTTCTTCATATCATTGATAAGCGGTTATTCTATTATATTAATTAGGAGGAAATTAATTGAAAGTACAATTTTTTTTAAGTAGGAATCATGATCTTTTTAAATGAATGCTAAGTTTCATTTTTTGTAATTATGAAGGAATGTGAAATCGTGTAATCGTTATTTGCATATAGTCCACCCCATTCGGCCATAATGTGAAACGTCCTTCGCTCATAACTCCCCCGCTCCTACCTTCATTCCAAACATCTTGTCATCGCTGTACCTGACCGCTAAACCACCTTCGCGCGTACCAATTGAGCTTGACCAGAAATGATGAGTACCTATGGCAGGTAAATTGGAGACACGATGGACGAACGGTTAAATTCCTATTTATGAGATTTGATCCCCCGGTGTTGCATGCAAGCCTCAGAACTCATCGTTCATAGTCAATAGTAGCAATGCCGCCCGTCCGAAATGAACCCCTGTCCCTCAGTAATATTGAGAAAACTACCAAATTTCGCAGCTGTCTTCCATTGTTGCGGGAGTCGGGATTTTTACAGTTCCTGCAGAAGTTCGATGGGTATGATAGGGACACCGCCTTACAATTTGCAAGAAGTTTTAAAACGTCCAAGTGAGAATTGGGCTGCTCAAATTCAAAGTCACGAAGAAATTTGTAGCAATAGAAACATGTCTGGAGAATACGGGAGTAGAATGGTTCAAAAACCAGAGGCTGGAAGGTAAACGCTGGCAGTGTTTTGTTGTGGATAAGAAGATGGAGGTCAATTGGAAACGCGGAGTTCCGCGCAAAGCTCTGCTAGGTCAATGGCAGGATTTCCTATTTGTTTTGTAGAAATTTATGACTTGCGAAGGGAGATACACCTCTACTCTGGTGTATCATTTCAGACTACTACAACATTTTGAAGGAGGCCGACACATTCGTTGGAGAATGAACTTCCCCTACTTTTTTCTCAGAAGTTTGGAGAAAATGGCTAGAAGTGTACAGGATGGAAGGGAGTACTAGGCCAATGCACGATTATACCACCATGGCCTAATAAAAATCCTGGTCTTAAAGCAGTTAGAAAGCAAAGGTATGACATGGGAAGAGCTGTTAAAACAGCTGCACGGGAATTCGGCAGAGGAAGAGAAGACACAGGCCCCTAGTACAAGCAAAGGCTTGAAGAGAAGCATAAAGGAAAGTCCTTCTCGCAGTAGTGCGAAAAGGAGGTGGATAGAGAAATCAACAAAAGGGAAGGTGTCATCTTCCACTAAGGAAAAAACCGATGCATAGGCACAGGCCTCGGAGCACGACAGGCTGTCGGTTCTTGCAGATGTGGTGAATATTGCATAAATTGGGGACGATGTTCCACTGGTAAATATTATGAGAAAGCCCCAAAGGAAGAGAAAGGTTTTGGATGTAGAAGAAGAAGCGCAAACCTACAGGATATGGAACCCCATCTTGCACCAGTACAAGAAGAAGCCGCGGCCCGAGAGGAAGAACCGGAAGAAGATGAAGAAAAATTAGACGAGGAACCGGATGAAGATGAACCGGAGGAAGAAGAACCCGAGGAAGAAGACCCAAAAGAAGAAGAACCTGAGGAAGAACCTGAGGGAGATGAACCGGAGGAAGAAGAACCTGAGGAAGAAGACCGGAAGAAGAAGAAGAGCCCGAGGAAGAAAACCCGGAAGATGAAGATGAACCAGAAGAAGAACCTGAGAAAGAGGAACTGTTAAAAGAAGGACTACAGGAAAAAGAGTTCCTTGATGTGACCATGGGAGATACAGAAGTTCTGGAATCAGTGACAGCCCCTTCTAAGACAGAGGAAGTGACTCCTGTTGCTCACATAGCAGAATTAGAACTCCAAGTACAAAGCTTGGAGCAGCTTGTGACCAAAGCACAAGAGGAGAAGGAACAAAGCAGAGGAGAATTGATGGCAGAGCTCAAGAAAAAGAAAAGCAAGGTTAGAGTTTGGAAATATCAGGTTGGATGCTGTTTTAGGTGGTTAAAAAAGGTTTCGAATAAGTTAAGGCATATCAAGAGGCAGGAGGTCGAAACAGTGCAGCCTGAAGACAACATGCTGGAACAAGACTGAGTTGGAGAATTCAAAATTTTTGGTTTTTTGCAGAGGTAAAAAAATTTCTGCGAGGACACACAACAATATAGGGATGGGAGGATGTTAGTTCCCTAAATTGCATTCTTTTTGACCATTCTTCCCTTTCCAAATCATAATCACTACCCTGTTTTACCTATCTTATGCACCCTCATCCTACACTAGTGCGAGAATGATGACACATTTTGCATAAACTTCATATTTTACATTTTTTAACTTATCTTAGCATTTTTTAACTATCTATTTACGTGATTTCTTACTTAGAATTACTTTTGTAATTTATCGTTACCTCCTATGCTATTTAATAGATGATCACTTACCTTGATTGCTACTTTTTAGTGCAGAACAGATCGTGCACCAGCACCAACGCCGTGAATCTTGGCAGCAAATCCGAATCACTTGGGTTGACTGCCTGTTTTGGATACGATCAATGAGGATATATCTGAAGGCAGCCGAGTCCCAGCTATGACAGCAGGAAAATCAAGAGTAGCTGAGATCGGACTTAAGAGAGATGGACAACTGGAGATAGCCGCGGCCTATTTTGTAAAAGCGATTTAATTTTGAAGGCCGAAAGCTTATTCTGCAAATCAGTTATGTAATTTGTTGCAAAATTTCTGTAATTGACTATGTAATGGTAAACGATCCTTTTGGCCTGCCGCCAAAAAGATCTATATAAGTAGAAATGTAAATAGGACAAACAGTTGAATGTTTTGAGAATCGAATAGAACCAGGAGGCGGTAACAAGACTATTTTGTGTTATCACCCAAATCTGGGCTGGATATGTAATCATGTATGTAATTGCTTTGAGAGTCTAATACGAAGAGCTCTACCTCATGTTCTATACATTTTATCTTTGGCTTAAATATTTGATGAATTAATTCTGAGTAGTGTTTTCATTTGAAAGGGAAATGCGCTGGTTGGTCAAGGGCCCAACCAAAGCAGCACGTTCTCCCTCCTTGTTGTTCTTGCAATTTATGATTACACCGTTGAATGTGATTTAATTTGAAGTCTTTGAATTTCTGTTTGAGTGGGAAGCAGTTCTGCTGCGTGAAGTAGTTAAGTTTCTTTTTGCATGGTTGATTTCTTTTCCTTGCCTGGTTCGAGCAAGAGGAGTTACCTGCACCAGTGCACGTTGGTGTGCTATTTATTTTTAGCACGATCTGGTTTATTTCCTTTGCCTGGTTCGTTCCTGCACCAGTGCATGTTGGTGGGTTATTTATTTCCTGCACATTGGTTTGGTTTCTCCCTGGTGCAAGAAGGAGATTTGTTCTCACACCAACGTTAGATAATATAATGCAGCAAGCCTTTTTAGCTTACTTCTAACAACTTTCTTGCTTTCATTCATATCTTAATTGTTTTCTTATTCTTTACAGATATTCATATTTACTGTTTTATCACGCTGCAGTAATGGATTATTGATTTCAAGCATCAGATGTTAAGGTGCAAGAAGCTGGATCGAGTACAAGAACTAGTTTCTTGGTATTGGATCTGAGTAAAGACATTACTTTACACTTTCTGCATAAATCATTGATTCCTGCACTAGTGTAGGAAGACTGCACTAGTGTAAGATTGATCTTTCGCAAGAAGGATATATTTATATATGCAGAATTGAAGGGGTCCATTTGTTGGAGACTGCTAAAGTTTCTTTGCTGAAGGAAATACATTCTCAGCAGCTAATCAATATTTGGCTAGAGTGATTGCTCCGCTTTATCTATGAATCTCTTTTGCAAGTACATCTCTTCTTGTTCTAGAATCAGATTGTTTTGATGGTTTGATTTTTATCTTTCTTCTCTAAAGCTTGATTCTACAATTATTCTTTTCAAAAGTAGGAGTTGAATTGGAAATATTCATACCATCTTTGGCATTGCCTGTGCTTCGTCTCTAAGTTTACGAATTCCCGGGTTGACAATTAAGTGTTGAGGATTTTTACTTAAGTGTAATTCCTGCACCCAACTATTATCCCTTACAGATCTTCAACCTTGTAGCAGTAGTAGTTTCACCTCAACAACTTCTACTATGCAGCAACATACAACAACCAACAACAACACTAGAAAAATTTTGATCTTCCAAACTAGGGCACGAGAGAGAGAGAGAGAGAGAGAGAGAGAGAGAGAGAGAGAGAGGTTCCAAAACTTATATTTTCTTCCTTTCTTTCACCTTAGCCCAACTCACTCTCCTTTTAGCATCCTTAGCTCACTTCACACTTTTCCCAGCTACTCTTGGAGATACCTAACTTGAGTGAGTGAGATGGTTCAAATTAATTCAATTTTCTCCAATATATAGGCTCTAAGTGAGATCGAATTACACATGTTGAGTCCAACTTGATCTCCTTTAGGCCAATTTGGAAGTGGATGTGACATAATACATTTTTTACTCAAATTTTTTTATTTTTATGTGATTTGAAATGCCAATAAGGGTCTTATAAAAGGTAAAATGACTCTAATGACTTAATATTAATCCTAGGAGTCCACAATGGGGACTTTGACTAATATAATGATGACCGAAGCATGAAAACCATGCTTTAATATGTCATTTTAATAATAATAATAATAATTTCCTTTATTCTTTTGACAAGTACATTACATAGTGACTCAAATAAATTTACGAAGGCTAAAAATAGTTACAATTTTCAACACTCCCTCTTAAATAGGGAGGTATTCATAAGGAAGATCTCAAAATATATGAATTATGAAGAGTTTAGGCACTGGAATGCCATGGACTAGATTCTTGACCAGGGAAATCTATCCAGATAAAAAGGTGGGACTGAGAATGAATAAATATTTCATCCTCTCGATGTACCATCAGGCTTACTTGTTAACCATCAACCCAGGGATCTAGGTGTGTATATGAGGTCATATCTCTAAGACCAACACCACCCTCCCTACTTAGGTAACTAGAAATCAACACATAATGTTGACTCGATGTCCTCCTAGGAAATGCTTCACTTCCAAAGCCTCAAAAAATATCTTCCAAAATTTATTAACAAGATCAAAAATATCTAAACCAAGCATGTTTCTAAGATATTCAAACTTCTTATTAAGAAGAGACTTTTTTGGTATGTCATCTACCTGTTCATCTGTCAGGACATACTCTAGCTGCATGATTCCATCCTCCACCAAGTTCCTGATATAGTGGAACTTATTGTTGATATGTTTCATCCTAGCATGAAACACAGGATCTCCAGACATATTGATACAAATTTGGTTGTCACAATTGATCATAGTAGGACCTAGAGCGTTATTGAACAAATATGTCATAAGCTTCATCAACAATATAGCCTCTTTTCCTAGTTCACATGTGCCCACATATTATGCCTCAGCACTACTCAACACAATGGGATATTTCTTCCTACTCATCCATGAGACCATAGCAGCTCCCAAACTAAAGAAGCCATCAGTAGTTCTCCTTCCGTTGGTCTCGCTAACACCCCAATCAGAGTCTGTGAAGCCAATTAGCTTGACTTCCTTACTATCATACTTTAGGCAGTGATGTATAGTGCCACAAAGATATCTTAAAATGTACTTGGAAGCTATCCAGTGATAATGATGAGGCTTCAACTGAAACTAAATAATAGTGTTCACAACATAACATATATCCAGCCTAGTGTCTACCAGAGACATGAGGGAGCCTACCAACTTTCGATAAGAGGTAGGATCCACGAGACTTGAGTCATAGCTCCTCAACTTCTTGAGATTGGTGATCATTGGAGTAGTCATGGGTTTGGAATCCATCATCTCAATTTTTTCTAGAAGTTCGATGATGTATTTTCCTTGTCCCAAATATATCTCCCCAGGATTCTTCCATACTTCCAGACCTAGGTAATAGTGCATTAGTCCTAGATCCTTCATCTCAAATTTAGTTGCGAGAAGCTTCTTACATTCTTGAATTCTTTGCTCCACACCAGTCATGAATATATCATCCACATATAGTAGAATAATGATTGGCTCATATCCTCAACCTTGACATAGAGATTTTGATTAGTAGTAATTTTCATGAACCTAATTCTTAGAATATATGCATCCATTCTTGCATTCCATGCCCTAGGTGCTTGCTTCAAACCATATAGGGAATTATTGAGTCGAAACACATGAGTATCTCTATTATTTACCTCAAAGCCTTCGATTTTTTTGATGTATACTTCCTCATAAATGGTCCCATTCAGAAATGTGGTATTCATATCCATTTGATGGATATTCCAACCCATTGTAGCAATTAATGAAACCAAATATCTAATGGTAGTATACCAAAGATCTTCATAATATATGCCTTCATTTTGAGAGAAACCCCTTGCAACAAATTTGGCCATGTACTTGTCTATGATTTCATCAACGATATGCTTGATATTATAAATCCATTTAGAGATGACAACCGATTTGTCACTAGGTCTAGGAACGATTTGCCAAACTCAATTCTTCATGATGGATTTATATTCTTCCTGCATTTCCTTCTTCCAAGCTTCTTGATATGTAGCTTCTTCGAATGTAGATTTTTAAGATTCAATTAGTTTTTTTATATATGTAGCATATCCAGAGTATCTCTTCGACCTTTTTATTTCTCTAAAGGTTCCTTTTGCAGCTTCATATCCTTCAACATCTTCAAGGGTTGATTTTAACCAATTTTTCCTTTTCCTAGTGGTTGGTATGACCACAGGTTGAATAGGCTCACTTGGTCCTTCTTCTTCTTCTTGAATAGTAGTAGGATTTTCATGATGTACTTATTTTTCTTCGAATAAAGGCATGTCATCATCATTAGAATCAACAAGAACGTCCTTGGATCTTTTGTAGGCTTGATTCTCATCAAATATTAAATGCCTTCTTACTTCAATATGTCTCCCTTATTTGATGTATATTCTATATGCTTTTGAGTAGAGACTATATCCAACAAAGATTCATTTGATACTTGTAGAGTCTAACTTCTTTTTCTTATCTTTTGGAACATGGGTGTAGGAAGGACTTCCAAAAATTCTAAGATGATCCACACTTGGCTTCTTTCCAGTGAATAATTCCTCAAGAGTGATGTCCTTAATAATTATATGAGGACTTCTATTTTGAATGTATAGAATGGCTATCATTGTTTCTTCTCCCCATAAGAGTTTTGATAGGTCTTGATCAAGGAGCATTGTTCGAATGCCTTCTTTAATTGACCTATTATTTCTTTAGCTACCCCATTTTGTTTAGGATAGTAGGGAACAATGAGCTCCCTCTTAATTCATGCTTCTTTACAATAATAAATTAACTCTTTGGAAGTGTATTACCCACCATTATCAAACCATAGAGTTTTTATTCTTCTTTCTGTTAGGGTTCCCACTTCAGATCTAAACTCCTTGAATTTCTCAAATAATTCATCCTTCTTCTTGAGATGGTAGATCCATGTATTTATATAATGGTCATCTATGAATGTCACAAAATAAATATGACCTCCAAGTGATTTGTAAGAAATGGTCCCACACAGATCATAATGAATAATCTCTAATATTTCTTTAGACCTTGTTTCACTATTTGGAATTGAATTTCTTGTATGTTTACCCAAAGAGCATCCCTTGGAGACTCCTTCATGAACTTCTTTGATATTAGGGATGCCATGAACTAGTTGATTAAGTGATCCAGATTTATGCAGGAACACAAAAGAATAAACATATAACCATAAATACAGAGATGCAGTGGAAATAACACTTCATTTCATTAATATCAAAGAACTGAAATTTTCTTACAGACAGAATGGAAATAAAACTAGCTAGGGCGCTAGTAGCTATCTCTGAGAAGAGATGTGGTGGCTACAAGCCTTTGAATTGAGTTACAATGAGGCTAGAGGGCCTATTTATTATTGAGAAACAATGGCAAACCCTAAACATCCAAAAACCTAACCCTAGGAGATGAAGCGCCAAAACTATGGGCCCTATTTGGGTAAATTGGTGTTTCAACTTCCCAGCGACGTAACTTTGGCATACTATCTCTGTTTGACGCACATGATACATCATTAGAAAGCTCTATCTGAGGAATACAACTTTTAACATGAATATCATTCCAAAATGGAATGATATTCGCTGCAGGTGCGATGCCCAAAAAACGTCGTTTAGGGCCTCAAAACGGCTTCAGAAGTTCAGGACCCGAAAAACTACTAAAAATAGTAAGTTATGCCGAAACTGAAAAAATGAAAGAGACAATGGTGGGGGCCCAAGTGGAATAGGCCGGTGGCCACCAATATCCACATGGATCATTCCTCCTCCCTTAGGAAGAAATGGTCCCCATTGCGTTAAGTTCCTCCATGAGATGAGGAAATTTCTGCTGAACTTGGCCCCTGGTGAACCACTTTCCTTGGTGCAGGAGTTGGCTAGCTTTGACAACCCGATACAGTTGGATCTTCTGTTGGCGAGTGTTCTTGATTTGCATGTCCATGATACAATCTGTGGTGGCCTGTTCCATGCAGTCTGGGTTTAACTCTGTTGGTGTGAGTTGTTCTGCAATGTCTGAGGTGTCCAGTAGAGGTGGGAAGTAAGGACAAAGGCGATCCACATTGAAGACTGGGTGCAGACCAAGGAATGGTGGAATACTAAGATTGAAGGCATTGTTCCCTATAGCCTTGGTGACGGTGTACGACCCGTATCGGAGTGGGCAAAGCTTGCGGTGGGGTCTAGTGAGGCACTCCTTCTGCAAATGTAGCCATACTTTGTCGCCCACCTGGAAGTTGTGTGGCACCCGGTGTTGATCATGGTGCTGCTTGTACTTCGCATTGGCTCTATCCAATATATCATGAACCTGTTGGCGGATGTGTTGAATGCGCTCGATGAAGCTACTTGCTTTGTCAACTTCAGACTGGACATGAGCTGAATCGGCCTGAGCAGTTGCAAATGGCATGGCTACATCAATGGAACATAGTGGCTGGAATCCCAAGCCCACCTGAAAGGGGCTATGGCCAATTGAACTGTGGAGAGTCCTATTATAACTATGTTGTAAATAGGGGAGGCTCTCGTCCCATGTGCGTGGATGATTTGAATTTTACATGCGCATAATGTGTACAATCATTCTGTTGACGACCTCTGTCTGGCCCTCTATTTGGGGATGGAAAGCTGTGGACTTGGTGAGATTTGTGTCCAACATTGACTAGAGGTTGGACCAAAATGTGCTGAGGAACCTTCTATCTCGATCTGATATGATAGACTGTGGGATCCCAAAGTGCACCCACACTCGTTCAAAGAAGAGTTTAGTAGTGGCTTCTGCTATTATATTCTTCTTACAAGCCGCCATAATGGCCATCTTCGAGAATCTGTCAACGACCACGAAAACACAGTCATTTCCATTCTTAGTAGAAGGCAGGCCCGACATGTAATCCATGGAGATGGATTCCCAAGGTCGACTAGGGGTAGGTAGTGGAGTATATAGGCCTTGCTTCTTGATGGTCGGTTTGGAAATGGCACAAGTAGTGCAGGATCTGATGTGCTTCTCGACATCCTTTCGAAGGTTCGGCCAATAGAAATACTTCTGCAGGATTGCTACTGTTTTCTTGACCCCGAAATGCCCAGCGACTCGACTGTAGTGTGCTTCCCATATCATCTTGGCACGCTCGCTTGAAGGAACACAAAGGTGTCCCAGATGACATAAAAGTGCATCTTGGAGGTGAAAATTTGGAACTTGCGTGCCCCCCAAGAGTGCCTTGTAAGTGTGGCCGAATTCTGGGTCACTCTCATAGAGAAGCGGCCAATCACAAGTCTCGTGCCCACAAGAGTTGAGCACGGTGGTGAGCGCCACGATCGGTGGTCGGCTGAGGCAGTCTGCAACATTATTGGTGCTACCCTTCTTGTACTTGATGTTCAAATGAAACTGTTGCCGATATGTGGACCACTTCTGATGGCGATCATTCTGCAACTTCCCTTGTGTCTGTATGAACTGCAGGGGCCGGTGGTCTGTGTGGATGATTGTTTCCTTCCCCAAAATGTAATGCTTCCATTATCGACAGGCTTGCACAATGGAATACATTTCTTTGTCATAGGTGGGATACTTGCGAACTATCTCAGACAATGTCTCACTGTGATATGCCACTAGATGTCCCTGTTGAGTAAGAACTGCCCCAATAGCATAGTCAGAGGCATCTGTCTCGATCTCAAATGGCTGCTGCAAGTCTGGTAAGGTGAGCACTGGGGCAGAACAGAGGCGATTTTTCAATTCTTTGAACGCCTTCTGTTGAGGATCCGACCAAAAGAATTTTTCTCTCACTCCTCCTTTGGTGACTTGACTCAAGGGCCAAGTGATATGAGAGAATCCCAACACGAATCTACGGTAGAAATTAGCAAGACCCAGAAAGCTGCGAAGCTCTGTTATAGTAGTCGGGGCTGGCCAATCCCGAATGACTTGGATCTTGGCCGGATCCACATGCACCCCCCTTTCATCAATAATGTATCCCAGATATTGAACCTGGGTCATGCCAAACGTGCACTTCTCCAAATTGGCACACAACTTGTGTTGCCGCAGTGTTTGGAGGACTTGTCGGATGTGATGAAGGTGCTCTTCCCAAGTCTTGCTGAAGATCAAAATGTCATCCTAGTACACCACTACGAATGAGTTGGTGAATGGCCGCAAGATGTTGTCCATCATCCTCATGAAGGTTGCAGGAGCATTCGTCAACCCGAAAGGCATGACCAGCCATTCAAAAAGGCCTTCCTTGGCTTTGAAGGCAGTCTTCCACACATCAGAGGGTTCAATTGGTACCTGGTGATACCTAGACTTCAGGTCGATCTTGCTGAAATATTTTGCACCTTTGAGTTGGTCCAGAAGGTCATCAATCCATGGGATTGGGTACCTATTCCAGACAGTGATCTTGTTCAGCGCCCGATAGTCAATACAGATTCTCCACGTCCCATCCTTCTTCTGTACCAACACGATCGGGCTCCCACAGGGCGATGAACTTGGTCTGATGTGACCTTTCTGCAACAGCTCCTGAATCTGCCTCTTGATTTCATCATTTTCCAGAACAGAGCGTCGAGAGATCGGTCCATTGGGTAGTGGCGCACCTGGGGTCAGATCAATCGGGTGCTTGACCTGGCAGTGCAGAGGAACCCCTGTGGGTGAGGTGAAGATGTCCCCGTACTCCTCCACGACCTTATCCATTTGTTGTTGTCGTGCAGAGGGGCCCTGTCTGGAGGTCGTGGCCACAGTCTTCTTCTTGTCCTGGGGGCGGATCATCAGAAAAACGAATTTCCTGGTTTGGGAAATGAGCTTACTACATTGTTTTGCAGTAACCAAAGAGATAGTCATAGGAGGTGGTACCTCTGGTATCCTGTACAACTTATTTCCCAAAGTAATAATAACAGCACGAGGTCGAGACTCATACACATCATGACGCTTCCACAAGTATGGTTGTCCTAATAATACATCAGAAACATCAATAGGAGCAACGTCACATAATACCTCATTCGTGAAGGGCTTGATGCTATAGGGAAGGCGGCACTGCTGGCTGACGCGGAGATCTCGTCCTTGGTGAAGCCACCCGATGGTGTATGGATGTGGGTGAGCCGTGGTTGGCAAGCCCAACCGCTTCACGGCGTCTGCTGAAATGAGGTTCTTTTGGCTCCCATTGTCGACAATGAACTGTACAGGGGAGCCCTTTACCCACATCTGGGAGTGGAAGAGACGTTCCTCCTCCTCTGGATCTTCCGGTTCCTCCTTCTGGATCTTTGTAGTGGCAATAGTGGCATTGGGCTCCGCATCAATAATTTGTTTCCCTTTTTCATTCCCCTTTTCAGGTTCTGATTCGGAGTCGGAGCATGCATCTGACTCAGAAGCCCTCATCTCGGCCACTAGCGACTGCTTGGCCCGACACTCACTTGTGTTGTGAGTGGAGCTCTTAAGGAACTCACACCACTTTCCCGTGTCCTTCTTTGGCTTTACGGTGTTGTTCTTTTCTTGTGGCTTTGACGGGTTGTCTTTAGCCGCCATGCTCTGTCCTTTGTTCTGCGGTTTGGAAGCACCTTTTCCTTGCTTTTGATTCACAGATCCAAAGTCTCGTTTCTTCTGTTTGAATTTCTACTCAATCTTGGCAGCATACCGGTATGCCGTACCAAGCGAGGAGATGTCGAGGAACTCCATTTCCTCCTGAATGTATCTGTGCAGACAACTGCGATACTTTAGCACCAAATGTTTCTCTAAATCTTTGATACCCAACTTTGTGCGCAGGGTATGGAACAGATTCGTCAGCTCGTGCACATCTTGATCCCTTTGTTGTCGCAGCGTGGTCCATTGTATGTACTTGTCCTCATAGCTCCCCACAGGATAGTACTGTTCCTTGACGGCGTCTCGGAAAGAATTCCAAGTTGGTATGGCCGAGAACAGAGAGGGTTCTGTCTGGTCCTTGTTCTCACAGTAGGTTTCCCACCAGTCCTTAACATGGGGGTTAGCTTTGAGGAGTGCAAAAATAATCTTCTCCCGGTCTGAAAAGTCATGAACAGAGAAATATCCTTCTAATAGATTCAACCATCTATCTACGGCATCTGCGTCTATTTGACCCTCAAATATGGGAATGTCAAAATTTACTCGTACCTTAAAGGGAGTCGCAACTCCAGAGTGGCTACTGGATGCAGATGCGCCGCCGGTGGGCAGCCGTTGAAGGATCTGAGCAAAGCTATCCATCATCGCGTTCCTTTGCTTTTCGAGGGCCTCCTCGAAGCAATATTTTGATAGGATCTCCTGCTCCCTCATCTTTCTTTTCGTCCCCCATGGGCGTCCGTCGAGGTTTGCGAGGCCGATCTTGCAAAGGTTCCACCAGATCAAGCCCTAGCTCCTTATACCCCGACCTCGTTGGGGACATGCAAAGAAGGATCGAGAAAAAGCAGACCGCTCTGATACCACTGATCCAGATTTATGCAGGAACGCAACAGAATAAACACATAACCATAAAGATAGAGATGCAGCGGAAATAACACTTCATTTCATTAATATCAAAGAACTTAAATTTGCTTACAGACAGAATGGAAATAAAACTAGCTAGGGCACTGGTAGCTATCTCTGAGAAGAGATGTGGCGGCTACAGGCCTCTGAACTTCTTTACAATGAGGCTCGAGGGCCTATTTATTATTGAGAAACAATGGAGAACCCTAAACATCCCAAAAACCTAACCCTAGGAGATGAAGCGCCAAAACTATGGGCCCTATTTGGGTAAATTGGTGTTTCAACTTCCCAGGGACGTAACTTTGGCATACTATCTCCATTTGACGCACATGATACATCATTAGAAAGCTCTATCCGAGGACTACAACTTTCGCCATGAATATCATTCCGAAATGGAATGATATTCGCTGGAGGCGCGATGCCCAAAAAACGTCGTTTCAAAACGGCTCCAGAAGTTCAGGACCCGAAAAACTGCTAAAAATAGTAAGTTATGCCGAAACTGAAAAACTGAAAGAGACAATGGTGGGGGCCCAAGTGGAATAGGCGGGTGGCCACCAATATCCACCTGGATCATTAAGAGTATGAATGACCTTGTAATGTAGATGAACATATCTCCTATGCCAGAGCTCAATGGGATTTATTTCCATATGAACCAAAGCTTGAGGAGGTGGTGTAATGACTCTATATATGCTTCCTTCATGAACTCCAATAAATTTTTCCTTATAAATACTTGGTTTTTTTCCCAAAACCAAAATTTTTCCATCAAAAAATGCAACTATATCCCCTTTATCTTCTAAACAAGAAATAAAAAGAACATTATTTTTCAAACCTGGAACATATAGTATGTTATTGAGATGTAGCTTATCTCCATTGTCCAACCAAGCCTCTAAAAGCATATCCTTTGTTGTATCCCAATTCCACTGTATGAGAATGGATCCTTTGATAGAGTATAAATTTGTTTTCTTTCTCTTGTCATGTGCCTTGATGCTCCACTATCAATGATCCATTCATTATCATCACTAAGAGAACCTATAAGAGCAACCAAGAACCCTTAATCCTTGATCTCATTAAACAAGTAGTGGAAGAACTTCTTGATCCATATTCCTGCAATATTGAATCACATTCTTATATAGCTTTCCATCGAGGGAGTAGAAATTTCCTTTGAGACAACAAAGTGATCTTTAATACCATGTTGAGTAGATTGAGTAGCTCTAATACCATGTTGAGAAATCAATACTAGTAAATTAGGGTTTGATTTCCTCTTTCTTGATAATTACTTGTGAATTATGTTAGCTTATTTTACTTCTTTCTTATATTATCTTTCATTAAGAAATTAAAAAATTATGTGTGCATGAATATCAAAAAAACACGATACACAAGATGTAGGCACTCTTCCAGGAGAAACCCATCTCTAGGCGAGAAACCCTATAAAAAATATCTTCCTTCAATAGTTTTCCTTGAGACTCTTCAACCTAGACACAAACTAGACCTTCCTCCACACCAAGTTAGCCCTTCCAGATCTTCGAACTTGTAGCAGTAGCAGTTTCACCCCAGCAACTTCGACTATACAGCAACATGTAGCAGAAGGCAACAACTGGGAGCAGCAACACTAAAAAAACTTCGAGCTTCCAAACTAGGGCACAAGAGAGACAGAGAGGTGCCAAAACTTCTATTTTCTTCCTTTCCTTCACCTTAGCCAAACTCGCACTAATTTTAGTCTCCTTGGCCCTCTTCAAAATTTTCCCAGCTACTCCTTGAGATATCAAACATGAGTGAGTGATATGGTTCAAATGAATTCGATCTACTCCAATATATAGGCTCCAAGTGAGGTCGTATTGCACATATTGAGGCTGAATTGGTCTCCTTTAGGCCGACTTGGTGTGGAGGTGACATAATACATTTTTCACTAAAAAATAATTATTTTTACATGATTCAAAAGCCAAATAATGGTCTTATAAAAGTTACAATGACTCTAATGATCAGAATTAATCCTAGGAGTCCACAATGGGGACTTTGACTAACATAATGATGACCCAAGCATGAAATACATGCTTTAATAAGTCATTGTAATAATAACAAAAATTCATTTTCTTTCTGGTGGGCTGGAAGAAATCGTTTTTGGGGCAGGCGACGAAGGAAAGACGGGCTTTGGTACAAGCCCTAGAGCCGGGGCTTTGAACATTTCTAAGGCCAAAGTTGGAGGGTCTTCCTGGCAAGTGAATACTGAGACTTTTGTCTCTAGATCAGGTAATGATTCTCTTTTTTTCGAGAGGTTTATCTGTGAATTTAGCCACTGGCCGCAATGGCCCTAATTGGGATCCCCAAGGAGGTTTTGGTAGTTTTACATTTGAAGGATTGAATGACTGACTATCAGCCCAACCATGGTTTATCGGTTAAAGTGAAGGTGAAAACTATGCAAAGGATTGTCTTGGCGTCTCGGCAGGAGGAATTGGGGTCCCAACATCTAGTATTTTTTCTCCACTTATGAATCTGGAAGGGAACATTATTTTTCTGGGTGGGGGGGGGGGGGAATCCCTCTGATAGCACTAAGCAGAGGGAGGCTTCGATAGGAAAATCCAAATCATCAAATTTTTCAGTGAAATTTGATGGTCATGAAGTTTTTAAGAGAAAGAAAGGAAAATTTATTGAGAGATCTGAATGCCCAATTTTTTTTTCGGGGTAGACCTTGATTTACACAGGGTGATGGAAGCTTCTGAATCTATTCTGGTGGGTAGAGATATAGGAAAGTTTTTCCCTGCGGAATACATTTCAGAATGGATTAAGCAGATTTGGGCTGAAGTTCTGGATAGGGATGTGGAATTCATTACCCTGTATAACAGGTGGTTCATTGTTGTGAAACCAACTCCAAAAATAGAAGAGAAGAGATATCAATGCCTTATAAATAAGCCTCTTCGAGGGGGCAACCTCCAATACATTACATGAATGAACAATTCTTGGATGATTCAAATGAACAAAACCTCCTTCTATATATAGGAGTCCATGGGGCCACAATATAATCCTAGTGGGGCCACAATGTAATCCTAGTCGACCTAACAATAATAATGCAAGGGAAAAATAATAAAAATATGGGGTTACAGGGGTACAATAATAACAATAAGGGGGGCTACACTAACATAATAAGGGGCTACACTATTAATATAGGGACTTAACATGCCCCTCTCCTTCAAACAAGTGTTGACCTCAACGCTTGATTATTTCTTGATGCTTCTGTATAAAATTCTCATCCTCCCATGTGAAATATTCTACAGGAAATTTCTTCCACTTGATGAGATACTCTGAAATTGATCGTACTTGTCAATTTCTTGTTTCTATGATTGCTTCATAACTTCTTTTGATGTGATGTTGATCTTCCTGTTGTTTCATTAGATTTTGCACCAAAGTTGGGTTATCCTTTGAGAGTTGGAGAACTTGTTGTTGATGCTCGATGTGATCTTCCACTAATTTATCATCCATATTTGATATTATTTGATCCTTCAAACCATCCAAATTAGCCTCCATTTCTGCTTTTAAACCATCTATGTCATCTTCGGTTGCTCTTCGTAAGATCAAAATTTGTTGCACTTGGTACCGTAATTTTGATATCTCATATTGCAATTCTTCCTCCTCATCCGTCATAGTATAGCTTTCTAAGGGCTTAATGGGTATGGAATTATTTTTTGGAGGCATAATAGAACCCATTACTGACAAAAATTCTTCAATATGCCCTTGGAATCAATTCAACTTGATTCTTCAAACAAGACTTACGCAATTCGGAAAAAAAACAAATACACACCTTTTTTTTGCTTTTGAGGAGCTTGATATTGAAATTGGATTATATTTGTGGTTGCGGCCCTTCAATATTTTAAATTTAGCACTAAAATAGCCCTCTGAATTCTCTTTTGAATGCCAAAGGTCTGACCTGATTTGGATTCTCCAAGACAAAGTTGTGTCCAATCTCCCACAATGACCTAATTCTGGACTGGTTCAGTAGAGAGAAATTGTAGGACTTGCCACGTGTCACTGTTTCATCCTTTGTCTCTGAAATTCATAGCCAAGAAACTACAGTCCGTGTACTTGTGACCGATTTTTCCGGCACTCCAATCCAATTCCCAGAGAGAGAGTTATTGAACTTTTCCCACGCTCACCTCTTTGAGATGAAATTTAGGAGCCTGAAAAAGCACTACCTTCCACAGATCATATCTCCAAAAATATTGCGAGCCAAGCTCTGATTTTTTTTTTAAAATTTCCTCAGGATTTCAGCTTCGCACCATATGAATTTCAGATTCTGAACCTTTGTAGAAAAAAATTTATAGCGCAAATTCCAAAATGACCTGTTTATGAGCTTGAAAAAAGACCTAACTCCACAGATGATATCTTCGAAAATATTGCGAACCAAGCTCTGAAATTTTTAGAAAATCTTTCTCAGGATTTCGGCTTCGCACCCTAAAAATTTCAGCTTCTGAAACTTCGCAGAAAAAAATTTATTACAAAAATTCCACGACGACCTGTTTGGAGCAGCGAAACCCTAGAATCCAAAGCTCTGATACCAAATGTTGTGAAACTAGCTCCAAAAATAGAAGAAAAGAGATATCAACGCCTTAGAAATAAGCCTCTTCGAGGGGGCAAACTCTAATACATTACATGAATGAACAATTCTTGGATGATTAAAATGAACAAAACCTCCTTCTATATATAGGAGTCCATGGGGCCACAATATAATCCTAGTGGGGCCACAATGTAATCCTAGCCGACCTAACAATAATAATGTAAGGGTACAATAATAACAATAATGGGGGCTACACTAACATAATAAGGGGCTACACTATTAATATAGGGACTTAACATTCATGGTGAAATTCAAGAACATAGTGACCTTGGAATGGGTTTTAAAGAGATAGTAGGGGTTTGGCATATCGCCAATTATTTTCAAAAAATGGAAACCCTTATTTGATGCTAATAGAGAGAGAGTGGATGAGATACCTGTGTGGATCAGACTTCTAGCACTCCCTCCACATTTATGGACGATGGAGGTTTTTTGGGCAATTGGAAAAAGCTTGGGGTATTTTCTGGAGGTGGATATGTATTTTATAGAAACCCGATGCAATAACATTGCAAAAATTCCAGTTAAATCGGCTCCGAGAGAAGGATTGATTGCAAAGATTATACTAAACATGGATAGTCATGAAATCAAGCAACACATTAATTATGAACATCTGCCCTTCAGGTGCTACATATGTCATGAGCTGGGACACCTAGCTCGGGATTGCCCTCTTGGCTTCATCAAAAGTAGGAGGCAAAAAAGTGGGACTAATCATGGGCCACATATAATACATGAAGTAACTCATCAGGAGGTGTTGGATGACAAATTGGGAGGGGATACTATGGTCGACATACCTCATACTATTGAAGAGACATACATGGAGGATTTGTCTCATATAGAAAAAGAGGAAATGTAGGATGCGGTTATTGAGCCTAGTCAGGAGCAGATGGTGTATGCCCCTGCTGATCCATCTTCGGATTTAGTGGGTACTGCCCTTGGTCCCTCCTCTCCTGCTTTAAACTTGTTTGATCCATTATTAAATTGTACGAGGTTGCCTAGTCCTTCTAGGCAGGATTCAAATTCTTCTCTATGTGTTAGCAACATAACTTTGGATATGGATAGCATTATAAATACTATTCCTAAGCTCTCTATAGAAACTTTCCCCTACAACCCGAGACCCAGAGATAAGAAATTTTTGGATAGGGAATTGTATGGAGGTTTAGGAAAAGTGAATCCTATTGATAAAGTTAAAAGAATGAGGGGGATAAAATCCGATCTCTCCAAAGCTCAATTAAAATATATAATTGATATTGTTGATGGTAGACAACTCTCCCTCAAAGGGGTGCTTAGAGAAGTGGCTTCCCCGGAGCTGGTGCTAAATGATTTTTTTTTCATTCAATTGTAGGGGCTTCGATAGTGCTCCCAAAAAAATAGCCTTTAAAATTCTCATGTTTTACTATCAACTAGATATCTTGTTACTGCAAGAGACCTTGGGATCTGGAGAAAAAATTTCAAATTTCCTCTCTTATTTCCTCCCAGGGTGGTCCTTTGTAACTTTCGATGTCAGGGGTTGATCGAGAGGCTTAACAAAAGGTTTGAAAAATGGCACTGTCAAACTTAATAATTGTTTGACCTCTGAACTCCTAATTGGGGTGGATTTTTTCTCCATGGAACTTGTCTCAAATTTCACTTTAGTTAACATTTATTTCCCTTGTTCAGACAGAGTGGGGTATCATAATAATTTATTAGAAAAATATTTCATGAAAGGCCTGAATTTTATTATGGGATGTGATCTTAATTTCTCTTTGGGAAGATCGAAGGCCTAGGGTCCGAATGCTACGACTGATCCCCTTGCGGATTTTTCCTTAAAAAGTTGCGGGAAGGCAACATGATTGATAAAAATCTGATCAAGTCAGTTCCTAATTGGAGAAAAAATCGGGTGGGCGAGGCCAGGATTGCAAAAAGGTTGGACCTTTTTCTCTTGAGTGATGACTTTGCTAGTAAGGTTTCAAGTTTTCGTCAATGGGTTGGCATGGGAGGTGAATCAAACCACTCCCCGATTTTACTGGAGCTTACTGTCCCAAATAAGAAGCCTGCCTCTCCTTTTAAATTTAATGCGGGTTGGCTAAAAGAGGGGACTACCACAAATTGGTAATTGATACTTCGCGACATGTTTGTGTAGATGAGAGTGGTTCATATGCCCAGGCTCTAATTAACAACCTAAAGAATATTAAGAAGGCTATTATAAGCCGGGAAAAAGAGAAGGAGAAATTAGACCTAAAATCCCTTCAGGATATCTCAAACTCTATGGAACAAATGTATGGAAATGAGGATGAAGGCTTCTTGGATGAAGCTTCGAGAGGAAGGATCAAAGAGCTTGAATGCAAGAGACGAAAATTTTTGAGTGACAATAAAGAAAATGGAGGCTAAAAAGCAAAGACATTTGGATTACTTCTGGTGACGAGAACACAAAGTTTTTTCATAATTACGCCAAAGTCCAAAATAACACAAATACCATCTGGGAAATTACAACCCCAGAGGGAGGAATGGAAAAAATTTTCAAATACCTTTCAAAGTTGGGGAAATCATATTTCAAGAATATTTATGATGACCAGGGTGGGGTCTCGATTGGCGAAATCATCCTGGTAGCTCAAATTTTTCCTCATCATATTGACAAGGAGGACAATAAATACCTCTTGGCTCCGATGGAGAAAAAATAATTTGAGCTAATGTCAACAACCATGCAAAAATATAAAAGCCCTAGTCTGGATGGCTGGATGGTGGAATTTTTCCAACATTTTTTCGACCTGATGGGGACACCATTACGAATGTGGTGGAAGAATCTAAAACACTTGGTCACATCCATGATGCACTCAAGTCGACTTTCTTGGCTCTCATTCCGAAGAAGGACTCTCCTATCTCTTTCGATTATTTTAGACCTATGTCTCTTTGTAATTCTATTTACAAAGTCATTGCAAAACTAATAGGCTAAAACCCATATTATATAATTCTATTTTAAAGAACAGTTTGGTTTCCTGGATGGCAGGAAAATTCATGAAGCCATAGGTGTGGCTCAGGAGACTCTTCACAGTATTAAATTATCTCGGAAAAAATGTATGATTGTGAAGATTGACCTCTCAAAGGCTTATGATTGTATCAACTCACTCTACTTAAGGCTTCTCCTTACTCATCTGGGCTTGCACATTGATTTCATCAACTGGATCATGAGTTGTATTAAAAATGTGTCCTTTGATGTTCTTATTAATGGGGAAGCCTCTCCCTTCTTCCTCAACAAAATAGGGTTGAGACAAGGTTTTCACCTCTCTATACCGTTTTTTCTCCTAGCTACTAAGGGTCTTAGTCAATTGCTCCATTAGGCCAAGAGGGTCGGGGATTTTGGGGGTGTTGAATTGGCCACAAATTTTTATATATATCATCTCCTTTTAGTGGATGACATCCTCTTGTTATGTAATGGGAGAATATTGGAGATTCAGTGCCTTAAAAACATGTTGGAACTATTCATGAAGGCTATAGGCACGACTATCAACTATACAAAGTCTTCTCTCACTCATTAAGGAATTTTGGAGGTCGACCTGGTTTGGACGTTCAACATTCTCCCCTTTAACCAATCCTCTTTCAGCTCCTGCATTAAATACCTAGAGTATTTTCTCAAATCAGACTCCTACAGCAAACAAGACTGGTTTTGGCTGGTTTCAAATATTTAAAAATAGATTAATGTATGGAGTCACAAGTGGATTTCCAGGGCCGAGAGATTGGTTCTTATTAAATCTGTTTTGATGGCTATTCTGGTGTACTCGATTTCTTTGGCTTGGGTTCCCATAGGTATTATTAATAAAATCAGAAGTATATGCAACAATTTTTTATGGTCTAGGAAAGAGGATAAGAAGATACTCCCTTGGGTGGCCTGGGAAAAAAATTCCAAACCTAAGCAGTGGGGAGATTGGGGTATCAAAAATCTTGGACACCTTTCTACATCTTTGACTGTAAATTCTGGTTGGCGTGTTCTTACAGCTAATAACCTCTAGAATTCGATGGTAAATAGAAAATATATTGACCCCATCCCAGTTGATGATTGGATTAGGCTTCCGGATAAAGACACTTGCAAAGTATCCTCGATCTGGAAGGCTGCTTTGTCATCGCTTGGTTTGGTGGAAAAATTTTTGGCTTTGAGAATTGAGAATGGTGAGAGGTGTCGCATTGGTATGGGCCCCTCGGTGGGTTGCAAAAACAGGTACATTCTTTCGGATGGCTTAATGGAATCCCTTCATCACAAAGAGTTTGTAATGTTGAATCAGATCAATGATCCGAAGGGCACCACTATTTGGGCACAGGCCTGGAAAAATGCAGAGGACATGGGTCTTGATGACCAGTGGAGGCAGGACTAGCAGGGTTATATTTTGGAACTAGAGTGCAAAGGTGTCTGTCTCAAAGTCTCTCAAGATGCTCTTTGTTGGGTTCACTCATAATATGGAATCTATTCCCCTAAATAAGGTTATGCTCAAATTATGAAAATAAATGAGAGGGGTAATTTGGAATGGTGGTTCAAGGTGTTGTGGAAACTGGAGGGTCCAGCAAAATCTAAAATTCTCTTCTGTTGCATTTTGAGGTGGAAGGTCCCCACCTGGTATATCCTCCAAAAGAGGTTTTTGTATGGTCCTGGTTGGTGTTTTCTATGCAAAGATGCTGAGGAAACTATTGACCATTTGTTCCTTTTTGGTCCTTTCTCCAAAAAGGCTTGGGATTTCACTTTGGCTCTCTGCAACATTGATGGTAGCTGGAGAGGTGACAATTGTTGTGAGGCGTGGAAATTTTGGTGGGATAATTGTAAATACCAGGTTAATAGATGTATCCTCCTCATTGATTCTTGGGGTATATGGCTCGCCAGAAATAAAGGTTTTTTCAGGGATACTTTAACACCTCCTGCTCTTGTGGCAACTGAGTGTGTTTCTATCTTATCTTTCTCGCTCCCATCCAACATCCCAAAAAATCCTAGGAGGGTTAGGATTGAGATTATTGATTATGATATTCCTTGGGATTATTTTTACGGGGCTACAGATCATGGTACCTGTGGTGCTGGGATGATTATTCACAAAAATCACGACTCTTCCCTGGCTGCTTCTGTGGGTCTTAGTGATGGCACAAATTTTTTTTATGAACTTTAAACGCTTAAACTTCTTACCTGTTGGCTTATACATCTGGGCATTGACTCGATCCAAATATTTGGGGATTCTCGGAATATCATAAACTAGTTTAACAACTCTTAAAGATGTCAAAAGTTTTTATTACTTCCTATTATTGAAGAAATACATGCTCTAAAATCACATTTCATATTTATTTCTGTATGCCATATTTACAAGGAATGCAATGGGGAGGCTGACCATTTGTCTAAAATTGGTCTTCGATAAGATCCGGGCGCGTGGAAAATAGAGGAAAGGGATGGTATAGTGGTTTGTGTGTCGAACACTAGACCATATTGAGTTATGCTCTTTTTTCTTTCAACTGCATGCTGCTTATTTTGATTTTCCTCCATCCATGTTACATCTCTTGGAGGCATTTTTGTACAAAGCATATATTTTTTGAACTCTAAAAATAATTTTACCCACTAGTTATTTGTTGGACATATACTGCTTCATCTGGACTATGTTTTGGGTTGTTTTCTCTTTTGAGAGGCCTGTGTATATATCCTTATTGTGGTTCTAGATGTAGGGTGTTTTTCCACATATGGAGGCCCTTCTAGTTCATTTTTTGATCTCATGTTGTTGCTTCGACTCCATCTGACATGTTGTTTTCTCTCTTCCTCGTATTTGGGAAGTGGCACATGTGCAGTTATTTATCTTTGGTTTTCATTTTTTTGTTGGACACATCTCTTGGTTTGGCCCTACTCTGCGGGCGATGCTCTCATATGGAATGCTGCGGCATCTATGATGTAAATTTTTGTGAATTTTTAGAAAAGGTTCGATTTTTTCTTTGGAAAAAGGAAAATTACATTACATAGTGACTCAAATACATTTATGAAGACCGAACATAGTTACAATTTTCAAAAATTTCCTTTTAAGATATAATTTCTTGTATAAATATTAAGGAATAAGGATATCTCAATCACAAAGAAAAAATCAATAGCACTCAACTTGAAAAACTAAGACAAGGAAAGAAATGCATAAAAGAAACATAACTCAGAAAGGATAAACTAATATAGCACACCAGATTGTACATGTGATTATTTACATATTTACAGAATTCATATTGACCTTTCGTGAAAAATATATTTTCAGGATGAGTCCATTTACAAGAAAACTCTTTTCTTCCTTGAATATATTACAAAATAAATTTATATGGACTGATTTGTTCCGCAGATTGAAATGGGCCTAGCCAAAATCTTTTTAATTTAGCATGTTTTCCCTTTTCTTCATGGGCTTTGTCCCATTTCAGTACTAAGTCACCAACTTGAAATTTTTTTCTACCAACTGAACTAGAATCAAACTAAGCTCTGATAGTGTTCTAATACTTGGCATATGTTGTATTTTATTTGTCCCTTTCTTCCTCTAGTTTAAGTATTTGGGATAATATCAGTTGTAGGGATGAGCAAGGTTGTTCCTCAATTGACTGTACTATATCCAGGGAAGGAAAAAAAACATTAGCGGGAATAAATACTTCTTTTCCATAAACCAAGAAATAAGATGAGGCACCTAATGTTCCTTTATATGTTATTGTACCATCCCGAACAGAAAAAATCAGGGCCTGATGCCAATTTCTTTTATTTTTATCAATTGTTCGTTTAATAATCCTTAAGATATTTTTATTGATTAATTCTTCCAATCCATTTCATTGGGGATAATGATTTATAGAATATTGAATTTTAAAACCTCTTTTGAGTGAAAATTCAGTTAGTAAATTACCAAAGAAATATGAGGCATTATCAAACATTGAAGCACTTGGGAGACCAAACCTAGTAATGATATGTTGATCAATAAAATCAATTACTTGTTCTAAATTGAAAAATCTTATAGGTATGTCATCCATCCATTTTGTGAAGTAGTTCATGGCTATGAGAACATAATTTTGTTGCTTATAAGAGTGAGGAATGATCTCACCTATGATATCTAGTCCCCATTTCTCAAAAGGTTGTTCAATGTTTATTGGTTGTAGTGGTAAGGTGACCTTCCTCTCTTTGCTTGAATTTGTTTGGCAGATCTTGCACATCTTGAAATAAGCATGAGTATATTTAAATAGGGTTGTCCAGTAGTATCCAGTATGAAATATTTTGTGTGCAGTTGTTTCACTTCTGTAGGGTCCACTAGCTGGGGCATCATGTATTTCCTGCAAAACCCTATCAGCTTCAAATTTCTCAAGGCATCGAAGAAAAACATAGTCATAATTTTTCTAAAACAAAATACCATTCACAATATTATACTAGTTTTCTTTCAGTATCAAGGCTCTTTTCTTCTTAGGTTCTAATTCATCAGGTGCATAACCGTGAGTTAGATAAAAAATGAGGTCTGCATATTAAGAATTTGAGTTTATTAGGCATACCTCTTGTATTTATTTATTTTCACTTGAGACATATTTTGATGGATAATCATTCAAGCCAGCAACGTATTGCGCAAGCCATCTCCCTTGACAATATTTTTAGGTCTAATATCTAGGTCATACTATTGTAGCATTGTGACCCAATTTTCCCTTTTTTCTCCAAGCTTTTTCTGGACTAGTAATTGTCTTATTGTTAGGAATGGTACAATCACCCTTGTATGGGATTTAAGCTAAAAGGTTCAAATTTTTTTTATAGAATTAAATACTGCAAAATATTGTTTTTCAAATTCTAAATAGTTCAATTCTTCCCCCTATAATGTTGAATTATAGAATTCAATAGGGGCTCCTGCTCCTTCATCATTATTTTGAGTTAGCATAGCTTCATATAAATGATTAGAAGAAAAAGTATAAAGAATAAATTCTTTTGAATAATCAGGTGAAGACACTGAAGCATCTTTAATGATGGCTTGCTTGATTGAGTGTTTTTAGGTTTACAACAACCCCCTTTTTTTATTTTTTACATAGGAAAATGGATACAAACAAAAGGACTTAAATAGATATTTTTTCTTTTATCCAAAAAAAAAATGAAGGCTTAAGTATAAAGGTCTTGTAAATAAAAATATAACCTCGCGACTACCCGACCTTCCAACCACTCGACTAGTAGGTCATGCTAACTACCAAATTTTTTATAAAGAATATGCTGGTATGTATGACCACCTAAATACCTAACTATCTGACCTAAAGACGAGACTCGACTATGGTATAGTCAGGGTTGGGATTGAATAAATCAATCATAAAATAAACGCCTGACCTCCTGATTGTACAATCATCAAAATAAAATATTTGTTTTCTTGATTTGTGTGTAGACTGATTTTTATATAGATTTTCAAAAAATTTCTGTTTTTTGTTCAATTGATTGTTTGTTAAATCAATAATAAATTCTCCGATGATTTCTCCATTCATGAAAATAAAACAGTTTTCCTTCTTACAAGAAATTAATGAACACATTTAATTGCGATTTTCTTGTATTTATAAACAAAATTTTAATATTTTAGAGTGTTTTTCCTGCATCTGCATGTTGTTTTCTTAAGTCTGGTGCGAAGAAAGATTGAATTAAGGGATTACAGTACCAGTTTCAAAATTTTGTGTAAGCGGGATGTTATTTCACAAATTCCTATATTCAATTTCAAATTTTAAATAAGGAAAACTTATATATGCTTTGTTACTATTCATAGGTCACAAAATGACAAA
Source organism: Pinus albicaulis (assembly GCA_034641835.2). Classification (NCBI taxonomy): domain Eukaryota; kingdom Viridiplantae; phylum Streptophyta; class Pinopsida; order Pinales; family Pinaceae; genus Pinus; species Pinus albicaulis. The sequence continues at coordinate 723,392,849 of CM076570.1, read as the reverse complement.
AAAAGGGAAAATCTCCAATAGCAAGCAACAAATGGAGAAAACTAGGGAAAATATTAAGGAGATGGATGATCCACTACCAGAGAAACTCAACTCCAACCCATTCCTCATCTCAGGTTCAACTTACAAAACACAAAAAGTAGGTATGATGAGCTGGGAGGAGATATTTGATTTCTTTGAGGAAAGCAAATGGTTAAAAAAAAAGAGCTTATAAAACAGAGAACAATCAGTTTGAAGAAATCACAACAACATAGTTACATAAAGTAGCAGCTAGGGAAATAATTTTTCCCTATTATGACATGGTTTCTTGGATATTCTCTCCCGCTGATATTAAAACCCTAACAATATTAGACCATCAAAGAATCGTCATAGCCTCCTCGAAAGTTGAAGTCCTATCAGCCATATACAAGCTCAGTCCCCTAGAAATCCATATTAATGTTGACTTCCTAATAAGTTTGGAATTATTTTCTTGAAGAAATGTGGAGAGAATTATGATATATTAATTGAGGACTTGTTGAGAGAAGAAGATCAAGGTTTCAAGCTCAAAGAAAAAAACGAATATCCCATATCTATTTTTAAGAAGCCTATTAGACTTCTTATTAAAATGTTAATCATATTATATGGGGAACAAGATGCAAAATTAATTGGATCCCAATAATCCATAACATTTGAAATGGGGGGAAATGCCTAAACTAGGATGAGATCTTGTCAAATAATATCACGAATTCAATAAACCTATCATTATCCTCTCCCCCCATGTTCAAGTGTATTTTCTACATGTATGCCTATTTGATAGATATTTTATTGCCTCAATTCCATTCTCACTCATGAAATGGAATTATCCGTCTGATCAGCAGCTACACATTCAAAATTATGCTCTTATTATATGGGAGTCTAATTTTAAATACCATTTTATGATATTTTCCATTATGTTTTGATTAATTTCCATGAAATCCTGTTTGGAACAATACCTCCCAGAATTATTCAAAATTTGAGAGAAGGCTTAGAATCAATGGGTGACTCATTTGTGGAGGAATTATTTTCTTATGTTAGATTTTTTGGAAGTGAGGTTGATCCCCGCCTTCTTCCTTGATATATATCGGAAAGTCTTGATCTGAGAGAAGTGGCTAATCACGTTGTTTTGAATGGCCAAGCCAAAAAATTGAGTAAGCTGCAAAAGAAATTTTGGCCTAATTTTCTAATTAATTTTGGTGAAATCAATATATGAGACAAAGGGCAAGGATTCAAAGAAGCCGAAGAGCTTCAAGAAGTTTAGTTATTTTCTTTACCTCATTATGACTATGATCCTATTGAAATCATTAGCAGTCATTATATAACAGTCAATTAAATAATAAAAAAATATTCATCAAAAACCCCATTTTGAAAGAGGGAAACCCTCAAATAGTCAATCAAGAGAAAAATTTCAAGATTTTAGGGGAAATTGTTGGAAAAAATCCTAAAATAAAAGAGTCTCCATCTCAAAATTTCATTTGAATAGTTAAAGACTTCTAAATTTTTCCAATTTCATTTCAACCAAATCACTTTAGATCCTTCTATTGTTTCTCAAATAGAAGAAGGGGTTGAAATTGAAAAATAAAAAATAAAAATCATTGTCACAGGTAAAGAAGTTGAAGTCATAGTAACGAAAAGTCTAAAAGAGAAGCAGGAAAGATCAGGAACAAAAAATGTTGAATATTGCAACAAGAAACAGTAAAGGAGGCATCCTGAAACATCATCCTTGATCCTAGTTGGAAAATAATCACCTAAACTAGGTGGGGCCCACACAGGCTATTTTTAGGTGTATGTCTATTTTTAGACATGGTGAGCATATTCTATATGTAGCAAGAGGCGATTTGTAGATGGTTGGTCAAATGTGAAAAATAGATGAGATTCTATTTTTAGAATATTGGGCGAAGTCTATTTATAGATCGTCAATCTAAAAATAGATGCATGTCGGTTATTTTTAGCTCTTAATAATAATCAGACTCTAAACAGCAACTTATTCTCTTGGAGCACTTCATTTCAGTGCACAGAAGTGGCACATCAGCTGACAGAAGGAATTACACAATTCCTAAGGGTTTACTGGAGCTAATGCATGGAGTACTCAGTTAGAAATCAAGTGGCAGAGTTATGACACAGTTGGGAGAAGTAGTTATGGAGTTGTATTTAGTTTAACTTAGTTAGACTCAGTTGAGCTTGTTGGATCGAGTCTAACTAATTGATACACTAGTGAGAGTGGAGTGAATTAATTAGTTAATTGATTCACAAATAATAACTCATTAATCAACTAAACAATACAGAAGTTAACTACAGTGCAAGTCAGTTTCAATGGAGACCCAGTGGAGAGGTAGGTGAAAGGGCAAGATGGACTATCTATTGTGACTACTAGTGATGCATGAATTGCATCTACATATACATTGGAGTTGCCAATGATAATCATGCAGTCAAGGAGAGTGGGATTGCATCAAATTGGTCTTTGTAATCAGCTTGGATTGCACAGTGGAGGCAGGCTAGCAGGAGGGCGGAGATTGGTGCATGGATTTGTAGATTTCTTCTATGTTAGTGTGTAACAATTGTATTGTACTGAGAGCTTGATGTACTAAGCTTTGTATGATATTGTTACATGATCTTCATGATACATAATATGATAGTTGGGGTTTTCAGCTTCAGGCTTTCCCATTAAACAACTGTGTTATGTGTTTTTTTATTGCTTCATGTGTTTTGCAATTGTTGGTTAAATTTCCGCAAAAGATTATAGTGGAAGGATTTTGTATTGAGCAAGAAGATAAATATTGTTAGATCAGAAGAGTCCGGATATATACATGCATATTTTATATAATTTCTACATGGTATCAGAGTTGTGTTATATATTTTCTACATGGAATGAGAGAAATAATTTTTTGAGCGTGCGAGTTTTCAGAGAATATCTGAAATTTTTGGTGAAATATTTTCAAAAAAAAAAAAAAATTGGATTCCTTGCGAAAAAATACCCAAATTAAAAAAAAAATGGTCGAATCGGAGCTTGGATGAGGGACATATCATCGATTTAAAATCAGCTCTTTTGTTAGAAAATTTTGCGACAGCGGTACAATTACAATGTGCGCGAACCAAGAATCTACATGCAATGAGGTACAAGATGCATGAAAAGCTTTGAGGAGAAAAGAAGAGGTTATTGACTTGGTGGTTGAGAGGGAGCCACTTAACATGCAACCTGAGAAGCAGTCTCAGAAGGTTGTGGAGCAGCCACAACTAGAGATGCAGAAGAATCTTTATAGATTTGATGTAGATGGGATTTCTACAGAGCTTTCTACTATTGGGAAGTGTGAGAAAGCCATGCAAATGAAGCTTGAGAGGGAGCAGGATTTGCATGCAGGTAAGAGTGAACCTCAAGATGTGGAGCAGCCACAAGATGAGGATCATGGAGTGGGAGCAACCACTCATGTAGAGAAATTTCATGCTAGATGGGCAGAGGGAGTGCATGCAGCTATACCACCAGGTGAGAGGTGGGGCGACATGCATGAGTAATCCCAAGAGGAGATTTCTGGGCAGGATTCATTGAGATGGTGTGGATCTCATGAATTGAACCTGGATACAAGGTTCCCACAGTGCAGCAGTAGCATGATCAGTTCGATTGATGCAGGCAGATCAAAGTGACAGTGTTGGATACTGGAGCACAGATCAGAGTTGACAGCAAGTGCAGAGTGCATGGGTGTAAGAGTTCAACAGCGCAGTGGTTCCTGATGACATGTGCAGTTGGTACCAGCAAAAGTCGAATACTTTGATGATAGATGCATCAGACTGATTGAGTTGTTTGGAGCCTATTCAGTTTCAGAAGAGTTGCAGAGCAGATGCATGGAGTTGCATGGCGCTTGTGAAGGTTGCAGGGCGAATGCATGGAGTTGCATGTTGCATGCAAAGACATTCTGCCAGAGGGGAGTGTTTAAGATTGTGTCAAGAAAGAGTAAAAGGAGGCATCCTGAAACATCATCCTTGATCCTAGTTGGAAAATAATCACCTAAATTAGGTGGGGCCCACACAAGATATTTTTAGGTGTATGTCTATTTTTAGACATGGTGAGCATATTCTATATGTAGCAGGAGTCTATTTGTAGATGGTTGGTCAAATGTGAAAAATAGATGTGATTATATTTTTAGAATATTGGGCGAAGTCTATTTATAGATCGTCGATCTAAAAAGAAGGTTCGATTATTACTCTTAATAATAATAAGACTCTAAACATCAACTTATTCTCTGACACTTTACCAAAGGACAAGATGTGGAACAACAAATTTACGCGGTATGAATTATGCTATTCCCCGAGGGTTTACTAGAGCTCATGTAGTAGATAATCGTTAGAACCGTGTTGTAAGTAAAAGACAAAGCCAGAGTGTGGTTCACAGAGTTGTATTCAGCTAACTTAGTTAGGACTCATTGATAGTTGTATCTAGTCTAACTAAATGATACACTAGTGAGAGTGAGTGAATCAATTAGTTAATTAATTCACAAATAATAACCCATTAATCAACTGAACAATACAACAGTTAACTACAGTGCATGTCAGATCCAGTGGAGACCCAGTGGAGAGATAGGTGAAAGGGAAAGATGGACTATCCGTTGTGACTACTGGTGATGCATGAATTGCATCTACATATACATTGGAGTTGCCAATGATAATAACGCAGTCAAGGAGAGTGGGATTGCATCGAATTGGTCTTTGTAATCAACTTGGATTGCGCAGTGGAGGCAGGCTAGCAGGAGGGAAAAGATCGGTGCATGGATTTGCATATTTTTCCTGATTAGTGTGTGACGATTGTATTGTAATGAGAGCTTGATGTACTAAGCTTTGTATGAGGATTGTTACATGATCTCCATGATACATAATATGATATTTGGGGTTTCCAGATTCAGGATTTCTCGTTAAAAAACTGTGTTATGTGTGTTTTTATTGCTTCATGTGTTTTGCAATTGTTGATTAAATATCCTTGACAAGAATTATAGTGGAAGGATTATGTATTTTGTAAGAAGATAAATATTGTGAGATCAGGAGAGTCCGGATATATACATGCATATTGTATATAATTTCTACAAAAAAGACTTCAGATAAAGAAAAAACAACTGAAGAGGAAATTATTTTGATTAATTCTCCGAATGAAATAGAGAAAAATAAACTAGAAACTACACTAGTCAAAGAAATGGAGGTAGAAAAGTAGCAATAAAAAAAAAGTATCTAGTAAAACCACCACCAAGGAAAATGAGGAAAAAATGGAATCACATCAAAATATGGATACTATATCTACCACATATCCTCAAACATCAGTAATACCCATTTTTATTCAGATTCCTAGGGAATCATTTTTGTTTAAACCATACTCTAAGTTAGAGGCAGTTCTAGATACAATCCCTTCTTTGATATATTATTATTTTAATACTCAAACAAAATTAGTTGTCAAAAGAACAAGGAAAAGGAAACATGCTACTCTAGAGACTGTTTCTGAATTCAAATTGCAGGGTCAGGGAGATGTAAAAGAAAAAGCTCAAGAATCCTCTCAAGATTTAGGAGTTTTTGTTAACTACAATCAATATCATTTGAATGAGCTTGCAGCTTCATATGATAACAGTTTGCAGAAAAATAAAGTTTTGGAGGAAAATTTGAAGAAAATTGAATTGTTCAATGAAGAAAATTGGTAGAGGTATTCTACAACTTTAGTTGAAGTATTTGTTGTAGAAAGGGAAATTCTATAGAAGAATTTTCAGGAATAATTGAAAGAAGCAAATGCAAAACATGAATGACAAATTTAGGAATTAAGAAAATTACATGAAAATCAAACCCGCATCTGGAAGGAATAAGAAGAAAATAATTATGAGATTATGATCACGACCTTGAAAGAGAAAAATAAATCTCTTAAGAATCAACTCAATCAGAATCAAGAAGAAACACATAGTCTGGAAGTTTTAAAGGAGCAAGCTTTACAAATTTGTCTGATTTTAAGGAAAAATCAATCAAATTTCTATTAAAATATGGAAAAATCTCAATATTTTATCAAGAAATTACAATTTTAAATGAAAGGATTTATTCAATAGTAGAAGAAGACAAATCAATTAAAAACAATTTTTTTTTTTTAAATTCTTAACTAGGAAAAGGAATTTCAATCTGATGAAATTCCAAAAGTTTCTAAGACATATAGAATATTGATGCTTGCATCCTTAAGTTGCAGGGAGAAAGAGGCCAAAGCAATCAGAACATGGATACAAACAACATAGGGGTAATGTTTAGCAATTTGGGAAAAAGGAACAAACTTTATAGAAGAATTAGACCTACCAGGTTCCAATCCTTAAAGGAAGCAGCTCCAAGAGAATTAAAAGTCTAAAAAATATCGTGTTTCCAAAGACCAGGTAGAAATAAAAAGGATTAAATTTTGGAAACAACAAACTTTCCAAAAAAATTGCAACTACCCTTTGAACAAAACAAGCTTATTGCCAAATTTGAGGTCAAATATCAAAAGAAGAAGAAAAATATCCAAGGATTGATTGCTAGTGGCCAGATCAACATCAATGAGTTTCTTTCTATTAATTTCTCTGCATTTTATGCACATGGGAAACTCATATCAAAGTACATGCACCTCACCTGCTACCCAGTCTCAATTATGAAGATTTTGAAGATGAGGAAATAATGCCTTCTTCTCTTCCATATATCAATTGAACAAGGATAGAGTTTTATTCTTAGAATTAAGAATTTATTTTCAGAAAATTTATTGATTTTCTTGTTTCAATACTTCTCTTATTATTTTTTATTATTTATAGACCCTTTTGTGTTGGTGCAAATGGCCGAGAATCAGTGAAGACTACAGACTTGTATTTTTAATGAATTTTGAAGTACCAACTTTTTTGAAGATCATTTTCAGTGCTAATGTGTGATGATTTATGAGGTTTATGTTAAGAAATAATTTTAATTACTTAATGGATGCCTCTGGTATTACTCTATGACTTATGATATTTGATTATGAATTAATATTTGATAATTTTGTATAGAATTCTTTCGGTAATAACCACATTCAAATGAAAATTATCGACACGTTTCGAACCAACCAGTGTGGTTCATCATCAGGACTAGGTGAGAGATCATATCCGGACATTGAGTTTAAATAGATGCAGAAATTGCTAAACTAACCGTTAGGATACTAATCGTTATCCTAACAGTTAGTTTAGCCATTTCTGCATCTATTTAAACTCAACGTCCGGATCTGATCTCTCACCTAGTCCTGATGATGAACCACACTGGTTGGTTTGAAACGCGTCGATAATGTTCATTTGAATGTGATTATTACCAAAATAATTCTATACAATTTTACGATGGATCATAGAAGCCAAAATTCTAAAAATATTTGATAATTTTGTTTAACTTTTCTTATGACAATGGTGTAATTTACATCCTTTTATCATCAAGAATTGAAACTTTGTTAATTTATTCATTATTGGTTGATCATTGAAATATAATATTTAAATATAGGAATATTTATCTCGTTTCGGAGATAAAATTTTTTATTTATTTCCTTTAGATTATGCATGCATACATATTTTAGAAAATACCAAAAAAACTATGTGAATATGATAAAAACCTAAATATATTTTCAATGTTTTTATATAAAGCTTCAACAAAAACTTATTTTTTCATTTTTTTGGTTTCAAATTCCAATTAGGATTTTAAATTACATGATATTTCCCGTGTTATTATGCTCATTTAAATCCTTTAACTATTTTCTTTAACACAGTGGATAATCCAGAAAGCTCTTCAATAGCTGATAACCATAAGAGCTTGAAAACCATCATACTAGTAGATTGTGTTAATATTCTGCAAATTACTAGAACATATTACATATTTTTCCTCAGATTAATTATATTTTTTTCTATGTTTAATGTTAGTTTTATATAGGCAACCGAGCCTTTATTCGAGAGAATATACGTCCATACCAAACGAAAAAGAGTCTAATTGGGACTTTGGTTGGACAAATACTCACTGGTTGCAGGAGGAATTTTTCCGCTAATCAACATCTATTCAAAATAATTTCTTTCATTTGTAACCCACTTATAAGTTTTTTTTCCTCATCATATCCTGCAATTGCATGACAATTTGAGAGAATTTTGGGATAAAACACTTCACAAATTTTTTTTTTCCTAAAAAGGGTTGCAACGACCTTTTGTTGTGAGGTAAGGAAATTTCAGAAATGGCCTTTATTTTATGAGGATCAATAGTGATACCTTATTTGGAAACAAAGAACCCCAATAGCCTACTCTCAATCAAAGCAAAAAATGATTTCTTAGAGTTCCAATAAATGCCATATTTTTTGCACCTTTCAAAGATCTGTTTCAGATCATGTAAATTTTTACGTCCTTTTTTAGAGTAGATAGTAATATCATACAGGTAGATAACCATTTATTTGCTAATAAGACCTCTAAAATTTGTATCCATAACTCTCTGAAAAATTTCTCCTGCATTTATTAAACCAAAGGGAATTTTTTGATAGGCATATGTTCCCCATTTGGTTCTAAATTTTATCTTCAACTTGTCAATAGGGTGTACTAAAATATGATTATATCCATAAAATCCATCTAGGAAGGATATTAATTTTGATCCTACTACAGATTGCAAAATTTGCTCCATGGGAGGAAATGGGAAGTTTTCTTTCTCATTGACTTTGTTCAAATTTCTAAAATATATACAAATCCTAATATCACCATTCTTCTTTCTAACTAGAACTAGATTAGATACACATTTTGAATCTCTAACAGGAAAAATAATTTTGGCCTTGAGTATTTTATTAAGCTCAACTTTGATTTGAGACTCAAGGTTTGGATGAATTTTCCTAAGTTTTTGTTGGACAGGCTTGACATCAAGAAATATGGGTATTGTATGCTAAATTATTGAAATATCATATTTTTTTAAGTCATCATAGCTCCATGCAAAAACATATTTATATCTTCTAAGAAGGTGTATGAATCTGAGCATTTCATCTAGGGAGAGACCTAGTCCTAGATTAATTTTTTGAGGTTTTTCATCTGTACCTAGATTAATAACCTCAAAATTTAAATTAGAACTTTGAATTTTGTAGTTAGTTGGGTGCTTAAATCTGTCTTTCAAATCATAAATATCCTCCAACTTAACTATTGATTTAGGCAATGTATTTTCTATTTTGTCTTCTCCAGGGGTTTGGTTAAGTTATTTGTCATGCACGTCCTCATCTAAAATTTGGTCATCGTAGGCCCCTTAATATGTGATAAAACTAATAATGTCAGCATCATCATTAAAAAATCTCCATTTGGTGATATTTTTAGGAATATAAGGATGAAAAATCAACTCAATTGAGAAACGATCTGGACTGAAATCCTCCAGTGGAACAAGTTTAGATGCAAGATTGTCCAACATGTCAGCACTAGCATTTTGTAGTATGCGTATAGGAGATACAATAAATGCAAAAAAATTTGATGTTAAGTCATGAACTAAGGATTGATTGGGTTTAATATGATTAGAGACACAGTGAATGTTGTTTCGTACCTGCTTTATTACTATCTCTCAATCACCAAATACTTTTAGGAACTTGACATCTAGACTAATTGATTTTTGCAATCCATGTACAAGTGCTTCATATTATGCTACATTATTTGTGCATTCAAACTCAAGTTAACATGTAAGCATATTTTTTTCGTTCATTGGACTGACTAAAATACAACTTGCTCCTATACTGTCATTATATTTTAATCCATCGAAATAAAATGTCCAATAGAAAATATCTACAACATTATCTACAGAAGAATATACAATATTTACACATCTAGATGAATATGTCTGGGAATTTTTTTTAATTTGGGATGACACAGAATCAGAAGGATGAGGAGAGATTTGGGCAGGAAAATTACCAAAGAAATATTTTTCAGAATAATTACCCAAAATATTGTTCATGAAGGCAACAGGTTTGTTTTCTTCATCAAGATATGTCACTTTACACTTCATATGTTTATCTTTGTCAATCCTAATCTGATTTGGTTTTTCATTATAGGGAAGAAAAATATGAGACCAATTAGTCGCAAAATAACCACTTAGAGTTTGAGACCAGTCTCTACTCAATATAATACCATAAAATTCTATAATGTCAACAATCAGGATATCAATTATTTGGAAAATTTTGGGATTAGAAGACAATCTAATCAAAATTTCAATCATTTCTCCTAAAACTTTGACCTTTGTTTAACCTAGTTGAACTATTTCAGTGGAATATTTTTTAGGCTTCATATTTAATTTTAAGCATACTGAATAGGTCATGATGCTTGATGAAGCACCCATCTCCAATGAGAACAACATCTGATAAATCAATCTTATCAGGTGATGAAGTATAATGCTTTGTTTTATCTTTAGTGTTAGGAGCATTGGTTGTCACAGTGGTTGAATGCAATGAATAAGTTGGAATTTCATTCAAATCATTAATCAATTGTTTATGTTGTTGTTTTAATTTACTGGCTTCATAGAGTGTTTATTAGCCTTTTTTTTATTCATGTATTTGACAGTGTTATACTCGATATTATTAAATACTATCAAAGTTTTAGAAAAAGGTGAAGTTGAGGAAGATGTTTTAGGTGTAGTATATGAAGAACCAATAGATTGACCAGAGGTTTTCTTAGGCGTACATTTTTCAGCTGAAGAATCACCTGCAACTTTTTTTACTTTTGAGGGTGCATCTGTAGCTCCTTTACTTCTGGTTTTAACAGGCATAACTTCCTCTTCGTCTTCATCTAAGGTAGGTAGAATGTAATCCCATAGACCATTTGCCTTAATTAATTATTCTTCTTCATACTCTTCTTCAACATATCGTGCTTCTTCTTTTTCTTCTTCCTCATAACCATCATCAGTAGCTGATATTTGTGAAGATGGCTACGGAGGTGGTGAAATTTATTGAGTCCTTCTGATAGGTCTAAAATATCGTCTTAAGGAAGAACTTTCAGAAACTTTCTTTTTTAACTTGGTCATTTCATTTGACATAGTTTTAAGGACTTTTTTCAGTCCTTCCATGTCATAAAGATATTTGGTAGTTTCCTTCTTAGGCTTCTCTTTAAATGTTACTTTCTTTCTAGGCTTCCTTTCTTCAACATTAGTCTTCTTCTCTAGGGCTAATATTATTTTTTCAACAACCAAGGCTTCTTTCATTTTATCATTGAGTGCTTGTTTATGTGCTCTATCAAAAAATATAGATATATTCAAAGGAAGAGCACTAATGTACCAATCAACCCATACGTCTTCACCCAGTTTGGATCTAGTTGGGATCTTGTTTAATAATTTATTAAATCTGGAGTTAAAATATTCAATTTTTTCATTACATTCGACTTTGAGATTAGATAAATTGTTGATTAAAGTGGTTGGTTTTTTTACTTCTCCAAATTTCTTAAGAAATTTCTCTTCAATTGTATCGCAGTTATTTATTGATCCTCCAGGTAGAGAAAAATACCAAGACCCAGTTGATCCTTTGAATGTGTAAGTGAAAATCATATATATGACATCCTCCTCAAAGACACCATTAAGATCGATGGCCAACATGAAATTATGGAGATGTTCTTCTACCAAAATACCATCATCTGGATTATACTTAGGTAGTCATCTCCTTTTATCTTTGGGAAGAGGATGTAAAGGAGGGTTGATAGCTACAGCTCTTGGGTTGTTCCCAAATATGTTTGCCATTATGGGATTTATAATAGGACCTTTGGAGGGGGATATAGACCCAAAAGGAGATGCAATTGATGAAGAGGAAGTTGAAATAACAATAGATGATGATGCCCCTACAGAACTACTAATAGTAGTAGTGTCTGTAGGTTGTATGGAAACAAAGACAGTGGATAAAACTGGCGAGGTTGTATATGTAAGAATGAAAGATGATAAAGCATGGAAATAAGGTGTTAAAGAAGAAAATGGTACAGATTGTGATGAAATTTATGGGATATTAGGAGTAATAGGAGGCGAAGATGGTGTGATACTCTCACTAACACCTGAATCATAGTTAGCAATGAGTCTTTTCTTACTATAAGCTTGTAAAGAGAACTAAAAAGGATTGATTCCTAATTTTTCACTATGTGCTTTGGTTAGAACTCGAGAATATTTTAAAGATGATGTGATACCCTTAAGAAGGTTCAGATATATCAGCTTTTTCTTCTGAAATTGAAAAATCTTCAAGTTTATGATTAATGGTTTAGATCTCAGTAGGTTCAACTGGTTGAGTAGGAAGATGAGTGTTTAATGAAGGCTCATTGGGACATATTATTATAGGGATAAGATATTTATGATAATTTTGTGCAACTTCCAATCCAGGAGGTGGAGAAAGAGAAGGGGAGCTAGAAGTTGAAGGTGAGGGTTGGGGCGAAGATTGACTCTTGGAATGGCTACTTGATTTAATATGAAATTTTTTCCATTCAAATTTTGATGGCCCTCCTTCTAGTGCCAAAAAGGTGGATGGAAAAAATTGACTACATCAACATTTTGGAATCCACCTAGTCAGAGCCCCAAATTAGACTATTTTTTGTTTGAAATGGTGGTTCTGACTAGTATTTTGGGTCTAGTTACCCGTGAAAAATAATTGTGTATGGAGATGGAATGGGTGGAAATGATAACTTATAAACTAATGTAACCAATGATATAATCTAATTATTTTTACCCAATTATATCAAGTTATATGTGCTAGAAAGATTATGATATTTCATGGCCATAAATATTATCGCTAATTAACATTGTTAAAATCAATTAAGGAATTAATTTGATTAAATAGTTAATCAAATCAATTATAAGCTCATCACATCTAAAAATCAATTTGGTTCTTCACTTTATTTTAATGAATTTATTCCCACATACCAATAGCGACTATGTTTGAACCAATAAGACCACACACATGAACAAAAACTTATATAATAATGACAATTCCCTTTAAAAATAGAAAGTACACAAAGTTGATAGAAGTACCCAATCTATTGAAAATCTATGCATACTGGAATTCAAAATGGTTCAGATAATATTAAAATAAAATTTGAGTACAAAAGTGCAACTAAAGCTTTGCTTTTTCTTCAAAATTCTAGAATCCTTTACAATGAGTTTGAGAGGGAGATTTATAGTTTTTTTTTCACCAAAGTAGTGAAACAATCTCCCTAAAAACTCTCACCTAAAGAATAAAAAAATTATCATATAAAATTAAATGGTTGTAAAATCCATCAACGAGTTGAAATCAAGCCAATATTTTTGTTTCCATAGCCTTTGGACTTCTATAAGTGATGCCAAGTCTAGAGGAGATCGAGGCTTGATGTGTATCTGGCAGTTGAAGATAGATGCTCTCAAAGGTGGCGACATTTGGATTAAAGTATTGGTGAGTGCCTTTAGAACCATCCAATGACTATGAGGATTGACTAAGAATTTCCAATTAAGTTCAATATTAACCTTGTTTAATTGGTAAATTCTTTTAAAAAATTATGCTCCCTCCTCAAGCCAATATTTTAGCAATCTATATGTATCTAGAAAGGAATCTCCTAGACATCTACGAATCATATTTGATTCAAGCAATGAATCATTGATGGATTCAAATATGGAATTTGATAACTCAAGTGCATCATTGGTTATATTCTTCACCAAACGAATTCCAACTTCCCATCTTTTGAAAATGGTGGATTTTTTCATTTCATCAATTTTGGGAAAATCAGATTTCATTCCCTCAGTATTGTTCTACCATTTTTAGTATCTCATTGAAATATCATTTGGCATCATCATAATATGTTACCATATCCACTAACTCATCAATTAATGTGTTTCCTAGCTTGCATTGAATCTAAATAAAACCCAACTTCTCACAAATTTTTTTTTTCTTATAGAGCTAAGTATTAAGTTCATAGGCTTCTTGTTTGAATTTGGCTAGATGTGGGTTCCCAACTTGCTGTTGCAACACCTTTTGTAGTGAATCTCTGAGTTGTAAATCCTTTGATTTTATTTATTCTGCATGTTTAATTTGAAGGGAATTAAACTTCTTTTGTAATTCTCCCAATGTGATCTCCTTCCGATTCAACTTTGATTTCCATTGTGCCCTCAATTGCTCCTTTTATTTCATGAAGCCCTACTCCATGGTGGCTATCCTTTCATATTTTTCTCTCAAAAAATATTACACCTCTATTGTTTTATCCATGGTTGTAGAGGCACATGCACCTGTAAATTGAGTTAATTTCCCAAGCTCATCAACAGGGGCAGCAAAGGATCCTTTCTAGAGGACTTTAAGAGAAGTGACTTGAGGGGAATTTCTTAGGATTCATCTATTTTCCTCTTATTTATGCCTCTATTGACCACAACTTGTGAATTGGGCTATACAATATATCCATTGGAGGAATACTGAGGAAGATTTCAAAAGTAGGATTAGCAGGAATAATATTTACCTCGGGCTAAGTGGCCACTCGTATCTTCTCATATACTCACTGCTTTGGCACGATATTTTTCTAAGTAGAGGGATTACTCTACAGATTTTATTGTTGAGAAGAAGACTCTCCTCCTAGGATCACATTTTCCTGTTCCCCTTGCTTTGGTTGTTTCAAGATTTGATCAAACTCTTTCCAATCCATTTCCATCCTTGTATCTACTGTATGAAACTTTTCAGGGGCTGAAGAACTTATTGTTTATGCATGTTGAAATTGAGAGGAAACATTTTGATGAATATAAACCCTTATGTTTTTTAGATATGGATTTTTTTCTAGTGGAAGTTGTAATAAGTCTATAGGCAGAGGAGCTAATCTTGATTTTCTAGAAGAAAAAAGTTGTTCTCGATGCTTCATTGAAAATGTTTCATCCACACTAATCAATATTGTATCATAAGAGGAGGCTTTAGCAAATAATTCATTAAATTTATTTTCCTCATGAAGATACCTTCTTATGCTAGAGGCTGAGGAAACCTGTTATGCTACTCCACTAGGATAATATGTCCTAAAAGGAATAGTGTCCAATTTTAGGATTTTTAGAGGTTGAATCTCTTTCTCTTCATGGTCATAATTATCCAAGGAGAAAATACCAAAAGTAAAATGAAACTGGGACCAAACCCTTTTATTGATATCTTTCAATGCTTTAGTCATTCCATAGTCGATTGTGTAATAGGCCACTACTTTGCATAGTAGTTTGTAAGGAATGTAGAGATGCGGGACATGGGGTGTTGCATAGCTTACCCAAACTCTAATGTACGTAAATAATTCCTCACCAAACCAGTTCCTGACCTTCTTAAGGTTTTCCATGGCTTCCAGGGACATTCAGGGAGGCTTGGTTTGAAATATGATTTCATAGATAGGGATGATGACTCAGTGGAAATTTTGATAAAAATGGTCAAAATAATTGGACTCTCAAATCACATTGTGATAAATATGAATTGGAATGGGATCATAAGGGGGCCATTTTAATCCCATAGCTAGGAAATCAATAGAAAAGCATAAACAATCAATAACTTAAGTCGACATGTAAAATGGGGGAATTTTGTTATCAGAAACGCTGTGGGAGGTGGGGAAATACATAATGTTCTTGGCTATATTATTGGATAATATGGTGGCTGAATAAAAAATATAACCCTCAGAATCCCCACCAATCAAGGAAACCCAAATATCGGGAAATTTACAAACATTTGGATATGCTTGAAATCTGCATAGCATGGCGGTGATCTAACTAAAGGAAGTATAAAATGATTATATTTAACACTTATCGGCCTCCTCTGATTTTTTTTTATTCGGGTCCTTCATCCATTCTATTATGGACTCAATTGGTTCTCTATGCTTCTTAATGAATTCCTGCAGATATTATTTGTTGAAGATGCATTGAGGTTTTGGCAAATGGTACATGGCCTGAAGGCATCTTTTTGAAAATGGACCAATCATTGTGCCCTTCTATGTATGAAACTTCCACTCGATAATATTCACATTTTCCACTACCCATATAACCATATATTTTTATGGGAAAATTTGGGGCCTCACTTCAATTCTGTGCAAGAAGGAATTTTTTGCATCTTGAAGGTTTGTTTATGAGATTGGTGGTTCATCATCAACTATGATTTTCCTCACTGTGATCCAAGACTCTTTATCCTCAGAAAATTTAGAGATGTTTTCCAATGAAGAATGCTCTGAATATATAATAAAAATTGTATCCAATAACAAACCCGCACTAGTAGAATATTCTTGTATATTGTTTCTTTGAATGGACCAGTAGGTTGTTGCACAGTAGTCTTCTTCTTTTCCTTACCCTTCTTCATTTTGTCTTGGCGATGGGAATTAGAGTTTTATTATAGGAAGAGAAAAGCTATTACGGGAAACAGTAAAACATAATTGTAAAACGGTGGTTTAAACTTCGTTAAATAAACTAATTTTCAAATATAAATGTGCTAGCACAAACCATAAATGAAAAGGTTTAAATTTATTGGACAAGGAATAGTCGAGGGACCACGTGAATGATGCCACATCATAGCCATGAGTAAATATCTCGCAAGGATTTAGTATTAAAGTTAAATAAATATTATGAGGTTTCGGGTATGCGTGAAAATGGAGGAGTATGAATGGATAAATATCTCGAAAGGGAAAATCTTGTAAAAAAATAAAATAATGTTTTGGGAAAATGAGGTGTGGGATGACTCAATCGGAGAGAGAAGTACCTAGAAGTCTGAATGCATGTAAGTTTTATCAAGTCAAATTTGAAAAATGTTACGGGCTTCTAGGATGTGGGCCATTAGAGCGAAGAAGGGCCACATATCTTAAAACAAAGTGAAAACGTGAATTAACGGGGATGTGGGTCTTGTACATGCTAGGGTGACATGGAACCCAAATATTTAGATGATTGTAAGGTTTTGTAAATTGGAAATTATAAAATGTTACGGGCTTCCGGGCTAGTGGCATATTAAATCGAAATGGCGGAAGTGGGGCCTTTTCCTTATAAATAAATATTATTGCATAAGTAGAAGTGGGGGCCTACCTTCTAAACACACCATTTAAGAAAGTGATGATGTGGAGCCCGAAGACCTGCACGCTTAGAAGGTTTTAGAAATTAATTTTGAAAATTTACAAGCTTCTAGGGTTCTGGAATTCTGAGATATTAGGATACCCAAGTAACTTCAAAAATTTCACGCTTTTTCAAAGGTTTTGTGAAATTGGTCAAGATTGCGGTGGTTCTTTTGAAAAGAAAAATTTATTGATTAAATGCCTCATTAAAAAACTAAGTTTTATTTAAAGGTTAAATTATTTACTTAAAAAAAATAAAAAGGCCCCTATTATTATTATTATGAAGAAAAATTAATGGGGCGTTTTTTGTTTGCTACAACATATCCTTAAATTATAAGGTGACGAGTGGCAAGAAACAAGGTAAATTTTGGAAACTTATCTAAATAGCAAGGTAAAAATGATCATAGCTTTTTACCCTAGGCTAATACCTACAATATTTTGGTTCTTAATTTGGTGATACAGGGTGTCTAGTATTCTTTTGAAGTATGTGATAAATATCTATGTGATGGAGACGATAATTGTGTAAATTTCAACGAGGGAGGAGAAAGGGAAACACAAGGCACAAAAAGCCTTAGTTATCTCTATTAGGTTGATTTCAACAGTCTCCTGGTATGAAATTTTAAGTCATAAGGTAATTGGACAAACAAGAGATTTGAGGAGGGAAAATATATTATTAAGCTACTAGGAAATGGAGGTGAGTGTATTATACTAGCTTGTTTGATTTGAGAAATTGGTGAGAAAAGGACTCAAAAATTATAACCTCAATCGGTTGTACTAGTCATTCTCATACAATATGTAGAGGTGTTTGTATGAATTTCGCACAGAAATTTCTAGTCCTCTTATGCTCCATGCCTTTAGCTTTCATGGTGGAGAGATAAATTTGTTTGGTTTATTATTTTCCTTAATTTTTAAGCTGATTTTGATCGAGGTGTTAAGCCTTAGGTTAGTTCGAGCGATAGTTGTTAAAATTAGTCTAGTGACACAAGGCCCTGGTGGGGTGACAATGCAGGCAGATGATCTTAAGCTTATTGTAAACTACATGAGCACTCCTTTAACTAAAGACAATCAATATAGCAAAAATTGGTGTTTGAATTACAATAATTCATTAAAAAATGATTTGGACTATCCAAGCATAGGGAAAGTACAAATGTCATTATTTAGAAATGAAATTAACCAACCAATGGAGCACAACTCATCTCTAAAGGAGGATATCATGAATCATCAAATCAAAGTTACCCAGACAATTTCAATTGTAGCTACAATCATGGATCTATTAATTTACCTTTGAACCACCATGAATATGATTGAAGATGAAATATCTCTCCTTTATCAACAAGTTGAATGTAACGCCTCCTCCCACATTTACCCACTTTCATCGGCTTACCCTGTTAAACATGAGATAAGAGTCACTATGATAAGACTTAACCTCCTACATGACCTTAAGGAAATGGTGTCAACAAAATAATACCTTAGTGACTTCCCTTAGGTGTTATAGGACCTCCAGGAGTAACACAATCCCTCCAAGTGTCCAACCCCTAAGATAACTCTCTTTTTCAATGAATTAGAGCCTCATCCAATCCCTTTCCAAGGCATTCAAGAGACTATAACCCTCTAGTTTCTTCCATAGGCCTGCCTACCAGTGATTGTGTACTTTTCCAGTTAGTTCTATGCTAGCGACCTTGAATTATGAGCCACTTTTTAAGGGCTAGGACTCAAGCCTTTGCCTAGAACTTAGTGAAACTTCCAGAAATGATGAATGATATAGAAAAAAAAACTTATAAACCAAAACTTTAACGAAGACTTGACCTGACCTCTCCCAACCGAGACTGGCATTTCGTCAAACACTTGGTAAACATGCAACCTATAGGTCATGAATGCAAATCTGAACATAAGGATCTGGAAACTTATCTGAGGTATAACAAGAAGGACCAATGCCTTCTCCCAATAGTTTTCATAACACCAATTAGGTATTGCATTCGTTATTCATTCAGTTACAAGTAAAATGTGAAGACATCCATGACTAACATTTGATAACCATGCTTATAACCAACATATAACCAAATAAATTACAACGATAGAACAACCATTAAATCCACATAATAAAAAGTAAATTTACTCATTAAAAACAAGAGAAACTTATATATTGTTAAACATAGGAAAAATCCAACCAGGTCTGTGACTTCCATGTACCACCCGACCATAGATTGGGTTGAACCAAATATTTCTTTCAGCCAATCATCCTCATTCCATATTCCAAGCATGAATTTGGGATCTCATGGGATAAACCAATCCAAAAAAAACCAAGGGAATCCAAAGGTTAAACCACCTCTACCCTCACCATACCGTGATCCCACCTAAAACAGTTCCAACATCACAAAACGAAACCGAGCTTGGATGCCTCAAAATTCCTTCACCATCCCTTGAGTAATTTTCATGTCTCTACCCACCTGTTGAGGTCTTCCTAGAGAAAACCATATCCACCCCCATCCCTTGGAATTTTCCTAAGATCACCTCACCTGTATCCAAAACCTTCCAGCAATCCAAAGCTCAGCCAAGAAAGAATCCCATCACAACATGGCTATCCGAAAATGGAAAGGCAAGGCTAAAATCCATTATCGAAACTCGGAAAAACCCATGCCAATGACAGAAAAAGAACCAAATACCAACATGCACATACCATGCATGTTAAAACTAGCTAGGAAATCATACATGCAACCTATTACCTGCAAGTATTCCTAATGAAGCTGCTTGATCCAACTTTTCCTTTCTTGATCCTTGCTTTCCTTTGCTTTCCTTGTCCTTCCTTGGATTTCCTTGTCCTTTCTTTGCTTGCTTTATTTCCTTCTCCTCTTGGTGCTCTTCTCATCTATGAGATTAATCCAAAAACTGAACTGAAAAAATACTCTAAAATTATGTGGTGATGTATTTTTATTTTTGACGCCTCTAATTTATTCATTTTCCTCAATTTTCCTTCAATTTCCTCCTCACATGCAACTTGTGACCTTTCACCTTCCTTTTCTCCTAATTTAATTTATTTTTATAAATAAAGTGAAATTTTCCTTTTTTCCTTTTCAGAGCCTTTTCAATTGTCTTTTCCAATTTCCCTTTAGCCATAAACACATCAACTGATTCCCACTAGGATATATTTCCCAACATTCATCTTGGAATACGTGTCTCACAACCTTGTTCTTATTTTTCCTTTATTAAATTTATTACATGAAATTTTAACCCAAGGTTTTTACAGACTCCTCCCCCTTAGGGTAACACTATCCTCGATGTTCAATGACACCTAAAACCAGAAAGACCGTGAAAACCAAAACCTACCACCCATGGAGCTTTATAAATTAGTTCATTGCAGTATTTAGAATGAACAACCTACTGGAAACATGACAATCATACCGTGTACTGGAGCTTTATAACACAACTCATTACGGTATTTACAATAATATCCACATATACTTATGCACCTTTGCTTCAACCATCAAATAACCATATTGTTTATGGGGCTTTATAAATCCAACTCTATACAATATTTACAATAATATACACATATATCATATGCACTTTTTCTTTAACCAGTAAATAAAAGGATATGATGTCTGCATCCGCAACAAGGGAGTCCAGAAGCTCACACCTCCACCCCACAAGTAATACTAGGATTCAAATTTTTCCTAGGAAGTCCAGAATCCACTACCAAAGTCAAACCTACATCCAATTTCCAGTGCTACGATCATGCGCTACTCGTTCCCTTAGTGAACAGTTACCCGCTCATTATTCCAGAGCACACTTCCAATGTGCATTTGATTCCATATGGAAATGTTAATGACCAAAACAAATACATTCCCCAACCTTCCCTTCTCTGCTACACAATCCCTCAAGAAATGTGGTCACCCCCTTGCGTGTAGTCACTAACCTCCCAAGTTCCCCAGCATCCCCTATCCCGAGAGGTCCATCCCTTGGAAAGGTTTCCTCGCATCGGAAGGTCCAAAAACTAAGGCATATCCCTACCTCAAAACCATCGTACCTAGCATAACATGCTCATGGAAATCAATGGAAACTATTGGGTGCTAGTGTCCCACAATTCCCTTGCTCCTGAATACTTTACTAGCACAATTCTTCCTTTTCCAATTCCTTTTTCCACTGCTAATTCTTGCAGTCAATTTCAATCACCCTTTTGGGTCAATTTATTAAGTATACTAACGTAGGTGTTTTACTTGTCAATCCGAGTTTGTAGACTTAGAAGCAAAAAGTATATGGAATATTAGATTAAACTAGTGTAGGAAGTAGTTGTTTAGATGAAAATAATGGAAATTCATATTAAAAATATAAGTTCTAAGTTTAAAGAAATTAAAAATTCTCTGATTCAAGATGCAGCAAGCGAAGGAAGAGGCTCCTAACTTAGGAGGTCGTGGTTGTCCTTCCCCACAGTATTGTCCTCAAGAAGAGAGATTAAAGAGCAGCAGTTTGTGATGAGTAGAAGTCAAAGGAAGAGGATCCTAAATTAGGAGGTCCTTGTTGTCCTTATTCACAGTTATACTCCAAAAAAATTACCATTGCATCAAATCATATACTGGAATTCAAGAAATGTAAAATGGATGAATTTTAGTTGTTATTCATAACTTGATAGAAACAGAATTTAACTACAATACTTGGTTGTCCTTTCATATAAAAATTATATTTAAACCAAAATAATCCACCAATCATAAAGAAATCATAACACATCTAAATAATTGAATCATAAATATGAAACAAGAACTAATGAATCAAAACTATGCTAATTTAACCAAAGTGTACTTATCTTGGTATGGGGGGCCTCCAACCTTGCCTTGAACACTTGAAGAACTCTTCAGCTACATAAAACTTAAAATTTCATCCACAACATGAACATCAAATAGAATAGTAGATCTGGTTCTTCAAATTATCTCAAAGTATTCAAAAGTCTCAATACAAAAGTACATAAATTCTACATGTTTGAATGGTCCATAAACTTCGTTTAAATAGGAAAATATTAAACAAACTTAGCTATAATGTCTCTAAAAATCCTATCAATACTAATCCCATTCATATACGTCAAACTCATCCATTCTATTTCACAAAATCAGGAAAAATCCCACAAAATAATAAATCTGCCCCTTTTTACTAGGGATTTCTAAAAGACATGTCAAGTTTGACCAACGTTGACCGGGCTTGTTTTTCCTCAGTTTGACTGAACCAAGAGGTATTTCTCCATCTGTGGTTCCCAATATTTCCAAATATATTCTTATATATTTCCCATGTGTCCTACACATATGACTTCAATGGAGTTATTACGGGAATTTTTAATGCAGTCCAAAATTAATCTTAAAACTCATTTTTTACAAAAAAATCTAAAAATCGAAAAACTTAATTTAACTACCTAAATATGAATAATAAGGCTAAAATGAAGCATATATGGATGAAATAAGATGGAATATGGTGGTAAATAGATGGATTTAGGATAGGCAAAAATGACCAAAATTGGGGGCCAACACACCCCAAGCCGGGAATTTTCATGCTTTCCTGTACCAAGCACATAATTTCCATTAGATTCAAAATAAATTGAAATGAATTCAAATCATACCTCATTGGTGGCTCATCAATAAGGTACACTTGAAATTATGTTTACTTCCTGTCCCAACAAGTAAAACTAGCTCTTCGATCAATTCATCATGAATAAACATATCGCATCTGGTTAGCTCAAAACGCAACCATCATAAATCAAATTCATAGATAACATGTAGCCATCATAAATCAAAATTCTAGATCACATGCATAATTAAAACTGAAGTAAAATATTTATACTTATCTTTCCATGATTCTTTGCTTCTACCTTGTTATTTATCTTTTCCATGCACACTGAGTCAGTTTCCAAACTCGGAAAGCACCCAGTGCATTCTCTTTAAGAAACAAGGGAATTCGGAGACTAAGCCATCTCAACCCTCAATATCAACAACAAGGGAATCCAGATACTAAACCACCTCAACCCTCAATAGCAACAACAAGGGCCCATACAATCCCATACCTTCCTGTCCCATCACATTGTACAACATGTACAGATACACAGTGTACAATGCAACATATACAGGTACACCCAGTGTACAACACCACACATACACCTACATTCGGTGTACAACACAATATATATAGTATACATCGTACAATACCACGAATAAGCATGCCGTGATACCATGACTAAGCAATGCACATACACGGTACCACACGTACACAAAACAACATGTACAACATGCATAGAATACCTCATGTGCACAACACAACATGTACGACATGCACACAATACCACATGTACAACATATACACAGTACCACCTGTACACAGCACCACATGTACACATCATAACTTGAACAACGTGTACAAAACACCACATGTACACATCACCACCTACACAACGTGTACACAACACCACATTTCACAACACCACATGCATGATATGTACACAGCACCACATGTACAGATCGCCACATGCGCGACCCGTACACAACACCACTGGTACAAAACACCACCTGCACACAATACCCCTTGTACAACATGTACAAGACACAACATGCACACAACACCACATATACAATCATACATACAACACCATATGTACACGCCATTATGTACACAACATCGCATATGCATCATGCACAAAGCACCTTATGTACACAACATCGCATATCCAACATGTTCACAACACCATATGTACACATCATCGCATATCCAACATGTGCACAACACCATATGTACATAGCAGTGCATAAAAAACATGAACACAACACTGCATGCACACAACATCACAGGTGCAATATGTACAACATATATACAACAATATTATTGCACATCCATAGACCACACATTGACACTAACAAGCAACCTTGCTTCCAGTGTCTTTCCACTATTCATGGATGATCCATCATGTCGCAAATCATACTACTTTCATTCCGCTGATGTATTCCTCAGCATTACCTTCCATAGCATAAATATAGGCATAAGCACATAATATCAAATCATATCCACATGATACTAACCTCATAGATTTTTCAGGGCTACTCCTCCCACTTGATTCCTCATAAGACCAGGAACCTCTTCATTCCATTCACCTGCATAAGCAATCATTCCTCCACAATAATTATTCCACGACTTGTCAGAAATGACATGTATATATATATATATATATATAGATATATGTTATCATAAAACAATCATGATACCTAACGACCCTATCATACAACGACATACATACATACATGTATACATATATAGTCATTAACATAATCATAATCACAACATAGATATCAGATATCATAAGGTCAAGGTTAAGAGAACTCCATTTATCCATGCACAACATGCACAACATTGAGAACAACAGTTCCCAACATAACCAAGGAATCGTACGCCTCAATACATTCACCTTACCTTTCTAGGTTACCTTTCTCATGACTATATTTCCACCATCCATTTACACCAATGGACCCAACCAATCCAACTGGTTGCCATATCCTTACCTTCAGTCGCCCTTATACATGCGTCGAGTTTCATATGGGTCTTACATTATTTTTTGGGTTTCATTCAACTCTTCCCTAGCTCGATTAGCTTTCCTCTTTCCCCAACCAATTCTCAATACCCCCAAAACATAAAATGAAATAACAAGAAAAAATCAAGAAGAAAACCATGAAAAAAAAATGAAAATATGACACCACAAAAAGTGTGGCATGGCCATGCACCAGACGCAATAAAAAATGCAAATCAAGCACAAACAAATCACAAGAACCAAATGAAAAAAAACTAGCAACATACACCATGAATCAACCCCATGGTTCCAAGTGCTTCCAAAGGAAATCTCAACCCGAACCTTATTCAAGATTCCATGGGAGTCTCTTTGCCATGAAATCCCCTACATCATACTACCATAAACACATAATTGTTTGTGCATAAATAAACATATCAACATACTAGTTACCTTACCTTGTTATGCTAAGCATGCGACTTTGTAATTGAACACATCCATGCCATCTCTCAAGGGACTCCAATTCCCTTGAAAAATCGAGCTATAACTAGAAACTAGCTAATATACCTATCAACTACATGTTCATGAATATAGCACATATCCACATAATGTTAGACAAAATCAAGGTTAATAATGCTTATTGTACTCATGCAAGAAATCATTCATTTGGAACTGTGGTTCCAAACATTTCCAAAGGAATTCTTACCCAATTCCTTCCTTTTACCTTTTACCTTATTGCAGTCTAGTCTTACTACATACTATCACATAACCCAACTATTAGTTATATAAACACATCAAATATTACCTTGTCATGCTGATACCAATCATGTTTCCCTGCGACTATTCACACACGTCAACCCCATGTTCCAAGATCAAGACAACATATCTACTATTTTGAAATCAAATTTTACTAAGACTAACAACCATGTCATAATCAAATGTCAATCATTAATCATAATACTACAACTAGCACGTGCTTGTGCTCAAGTACATATCAACTATCTCAACACATAATGTGTTAGTACAACAATCTTAAAACAATATCATTATGTCATGAAATCTTATAGACACATACTCATATCACGCAATTAATAAAACATTCAAACAACATATAGATGACATAATAGACACAGAACACTCAAATATTAATAGATGACATGATAAAACACACAAACACTAAATAGACAACATGATCAAACTCATACCTCAATGCATCTCAGGGGAGGTTATCACATCTGCACAAGTTAGTCCATATTAATGCGACATAATATCACAAATATATCAACTCATGCTTGAATACAATAGCCATAATCACTTGCATAGGTCAATACAGATGAGCACAATACACATAACATCAGTATCTTATATGCAATGACCATAATCATTAGGCATATGAACGCAATGCATATGAAAACACATTACTACCATTTATGAATATTTGACGAATGTGCATAAGACCACATTGATTAACTAGCATCTATCATGCATATAACCATATCAACAATAGAATTACAAGAATGTACATAACCATAATTCTTAAAACAATCATTAGCCAACATAATTGCATGCCCAACATAAAAAATGGTATGATGATCTACTCTTACTCTAAAGTCTAGTGTTACAACCTCGCTCTGATGATCTACATCTTGTGCTCTATCTTGGCCAATGCATTAACATCATAACAAACCAATAGCATCATAATGCCATAACATTCGTACCATAACCTCATGCATGACAACCTTAACCATGAAAATGCATGCATAACAACATGCATCTAGCCCATCTAGTCCAAGTATTGAACCATGCTCTGATACCAACCTATAATGCCTCCTCCCACATTTACCCACTTTCATCATCTTTCCTAGGGTAAACATGAGTTGAGGGTCACTATGATAAGACTCAACCTCCAACAAGACCTTAAGGAAATGGAGTTGACAACTTAAGACCTTACTGACTTCCCTCAGGTGCTACAAGACCTCCAAGAGAAACCCAACCCCTCCAAGTGTCCAACCCCTAAGATAAATCTCTTTTTCACTAAACTAGAGCCTGGGTCGCTCCCTTGCAAAGGAATTCAAGTGAATTAACCCTCCATTCGCTCCCATATGCATTTATTTTGTAACATCCCTGGTGAAAATTCCATGTAATAAAAGTTAATAAAGGCCAAATAATAACCACACTTACAGG
Organism: Pinus albicaulis; assembly: GCA_034641835.2. Classification (NCBI taxonomy): domain Eukaryota; kingdom Viridiplantae; phylum Streptophyta; class Pinopsida; order Pinales; family Pinaceae; genus Pinus; species Pinus albicaulis. The sequence continues at coordinate 723,366,122 of CM076570.1, read as the reverse complement.
ACACTTATTCCAAGTTGAATGTTGGGAAAAAGCATCCTAGTGTGGGTGTTCATATGGTTTATTATGGCCAATAAAATTTGAAAATGCAATGGAAAAGGCTTTGGAAAGGCAAAGTGGCATTTATTAACATTTATTTATGAAAATAATGGAAAATAGGAGAAAAGGAAGGTGAAAAGTCATAGGTTTCATGTGATGAGGAAAATGTAGGAAAATAATGGGAAAATGAAGAAAATAAAGGCCTCATTAATAAAAAGGCTTCTGAGGATTAGTTGGTACCTTTGGTCAGTTCAGTTTTGGAGCTCTCTCTCTACTCTCTCTCTCTCTCTCACTCTTGGACACTTAGATTTTTCTTGGATCACTTAAGCATTGGATCAATAAAGGTAAAGAAGGAAAAGATCAAGCAAGGAAGAGCAGGATCAAGAATCTATAGCAAGTATACTTGCAGGTATCGATTTGAATGTGTAATTTCCTTGCTAGATTTGGCAGATTTGGAATTCATGGTTATGCATGTGTGTTCGTGGTTCTCTTGCTGTCATTGGCATGGGTTTTTCCAGGTATGACAATGTTCTTCAACATTGCCTTTTCATTTCCAGATAGCCATGGTGTGATGGGGTTTTCATGTTTTAGTTAAGTTGGATTATCGGATGGATTCAAAAATATGTGAGGTGGATCTTTGAATGAAAGAACACATGGCCTATTGACCCTTGAACCAGACTGTGGATAACAGTAAAGTCACTAGCATAGTAACCCCTGAACTAGACTGTGGGTTGCGGTAAAGCCAGGTATTGTGTGCCTCGGTGGGCCTAGGAATCCTCAACCGGTGAATGGTGATATATAAGGTAAATCTTAGAGGTGGTTGTCCTTAATTAGGCCTAGGAATACTTGGTCGGTGAATGGTAGGATATACAGTAAATCATTGAGGGTGCTGTCTCGATTATGGCCTAGTGATCTCTGGATCAGACTGTGGATTGCGGTAAAGCCTAGAGACTAGGAGACAATAAAATTTCTCACAATTTAGGTGGATAAATCTGGTGGCATCCATGCTTTTATGGCCTAGTGATCTGGTGAGGATTACAACAAAGCTTTATTTTATTGATGGGGATGAGGTGGTGTAGCCTCGAGACGTACTGGCTGTTCTTTTGTTTTGAGTCCCACATTCATGCTTGGAATATGGCACGAGGGTGATTGTATAAAGAGAGATTTGGGTCTGCCAATCTATGGTCAGGTGGAACATTGAAGTCCCAAACCTGGTTGGATTTTGCATTCATTAATAAGAGTTCCCTTCCTTGGCATTTTATGTGCAAATGTAATGGTTCATGTTATCACTCTAATAATTCTCAAAGTTGTGAGCTTTTTTATTTTAGTTTTAAGAATATGAGAAGTAACCACAAATCTACTTTTAAGCCTTAGGATCTAGCCTTCCTAATGCTTAGAGAGGGCTCTCTCTATAAGATTTAACTTTGTTGATTATATTTGATTTTAGGCTAGTTATTTCGGGAAAATTGGTTTTGGGGTTTTGATTTGGTTTGGTGGGGAAATCACTTACTCAGATGGATATCTATAGATCTGTATTCCATTGGGCAGATGAAGTCAATGTATCAAGCAGTCAGATCAGGATCAAGGTCTAAAGGTAAATGTTTACATGGCAAGATAGATGAGTCACTTCAGATCTTCAAAGGCTGATGGTGAAATTGTTTTGATCAAGATAAAGAGAAATTAAGGGTTCTTAAATCTGGATTAGGAGTGAAAAGGCAGAGGTCAATCGAAATCGGGGAGCAATTAAGGGTTCCCTAGTCTGGATATTAGTAGAAAATATTTAAATGATAATCAGTCAATAACAGAGTGCTTTTAACAAATTCTAAAATAACAATCCTTGATTTATCATTAATATTTAGAACACATTCATGAATAGATGGAAAACATGAGAAAATTGACAAGATGACAAGTGAAATAATTCACTGCAGTAGCCCAACACATGAATCATGTAATATGATGCTTTATTTCCTGTGATCCATTCTGCTAACTTGAACTTGATACAAAAAACCATTGGGTTCAGAATATTACAACTACATAAATGTTCAGCAATTAATCCACATTCAATACTTCAAATGATGAAGTATTTATACAAAAACTAGTACAAAATATCCTAGAATAAACTTACAATTTTTTCTTGGAAAATAAATGTTATGGGTCAATTTGGGCACCATTCCCAATGACCTGGTTAACTGGGCATAATCTCCAGGACCAATGAATAAGGGTCTATCATTCCCTATAATTTCAGTTGCTACATGCCCTAAGACAAAGAACAAGAAAAATCATACATGACTTTCATTTGCAAAGGTTTCCAAGATTTGAAGTTTATAATATATCATATGAGAGCTCATCAACGCTTCCTCTAAAGGGACTAAGTGTGTTGCATATGCAGGTAGCCCCATTCAAGGCTGCTCTACAAAGCACTTCCCGACACTCACAGGTGTGTTGGTCACATTGGGAGCGAAATTCTCATTATTCTGGAATCTCCACTTAGCCAGTGCCTTCTAGAATAGTTCACGTGTCAAACTTTGAATCCATGTGTCCATTTGACATCTACAAGATTGGGAACATGTCTTACCTATTATTGGAAATTCATTTATTGTAAAACTACCTTCAGCTCCTCTATAAATTGAGCACAGATCTTAGTGTTTGATAAGGAATAATTTGAGTAGAGAATTGATGTTGGAATTTCAATTGAGGAGTTGATTTGAGTGATATGTTGTTGTAGATATCTGCATTGTGATGAGGCTGGGATGATGCTAGAGATGGTGACACTAAATCAATCACTGGGTTGTAACCTCCCCTTCTATCATTAATAAATACTATTGCTTATCTTTCCCTATATGCATCTGTATAAGCTTTGATTCTCCATATCATGTTCTTATTTGATGTATAAGATTTATGCTTTATTGATTTAGCTAAATAACTTGAATAGACATCTTTATTATTTCTATCTCTTGTTGTTTAGTGTTCATTCTTGCAGGAAATATTTTGCACAGTCGGATGGAATTTGAAGCTATAGAAAAAGCAACAGAAGGATACTTTGGAAGCGCTTGGACTCCAAGTAAGCTTCTTATTTCATTTTGTGAGTATGTTCATAGTTAGGAAAGGTAGTCGTAAAGTCTTTAACCTGCTGTTATAGATAAGCACATGTCTAGGGAAGAATGTTTTATCCATAATACATATCCACATAACAAATTGGCGACTCCACTAGGGAGTTTACCCTTCATCCTAGGTGTATTTGCCTCTGTTTATCTCTATTTATCCACCCAGTAGCTTTTACTCATAAATATTAGGTTTTTTCAAATTAAAATTTGCATTAGAAGTGTGTTAAAAAGTTGTGTTTTTCATTGTACACTGCGCCCAACGCACTGTTGGACAGGACACATTGCTTTGCATAGCACTATCTCCCTTTCAAGCCTGCATTGCAAAGCACTGTCTCTCTTTAGAGACTACATTTCCTCCTGAAACTATCCAAATTATCATGACAGTCATCCCTGAAAATTGCTATATCAAGTCATACCTTTGTCTCTGAAATTAGTAACTTCCGTTTCACAATAAGGTGACTTTCTGTCGACTACAAATCATTATCCAGGAAGTTCACTTAGAAACATCAAATTCCAGTACCATGAGGCTTATTACAGCATCGACAAGATCCTCGCTTCCAGAATTTTGACCGAAAGATTTTGTTTGTCGTTTGACATAAAATCATCTATTCACACCTTACAAAATGTACTGCAGTACCTTGAGGGCCATTGACATTAATGGTGGTTCTCTCGCGTTTGTTAACAACTCACATCATTTGCTGATAATCAAATGATGTCTTACCATGTTTGACTATAAATCATATATTCGCATGGCTAGACTTGTACTCGAATGATCGAGTGAACGAGATAAGAAGACCCCGGATCTAGTTTCAGCCATCCGGGCTGCGATTTCAGGATTTTTGTACACATCATCTGTATGGTGACCTTACATACAGATCGTCATCCAAACATGGGCCTATATCTGTAGGCATGTCTACATTGGGCAACATTCCAATGAAGATGAATTTATGAATTATGTACATGTTATTAGATTTTTTATGTGCTAAACATGGGAATGCCTACCCTCAGCAATTCGTGATCAAAGAGGATATATCATGATGTAATGTATTGTAAGATTGATGTTGGTCGCCACTCCACTTCATCTCCAACCCATCAAAGTGTAAAGCATCTCAATCAAAATATTGTTATTATTATTCTGACTTCATTCTTTAGGGGGAAATTGTTATAGGTCAATTTGGGTGCCATTCCCAATGACCTGGTTAACTGGGCATCATCTCCAAGACCAATGAATAAGGGTATATCATTCCCTATCATTTCATTTGCTACATTCCCTAAGACAAATAACAAGACAAATCATACATGACTTTCATCTGCAAAGGTTTCCAAGATTTGAATTTTATAATGTATCATATGAGAGCTCATCAACGATGCCTCTAAAGGGACTAACTGCGTTGCATATGCAAGTAGCCTCAATCAAGGCTGCTCTGCAAAGCACTTCCCAACACTCACAAGTGCGTTGGTCACATTGGAAGCAAATTTCTCATTGTTCCGGAATCTCCACTTGGCCAGTGCCTTTTAGAAGAGTTCACATGTGTCAAACTTCGAATCCATGTGTCCATTTGACATCTACAAGATTGGGAACATGTCTTGCCTTTTATTGGAAATTCATTGATTGTAAAACTACCTTCAACTCATCTATAAATTGAGCACAGATCTTAGTGTTTGATAAGGAAGAATTTGAGTAGAGAAATGATGGTCGAATTTCAATTGAGGAGTTGATTTGAGTGATATGTTGTTGTAGATATCTGCATTGTGATGAGGTTGGGATTTTGTTGGAGATGGTGACACTAAATCAATCACTGGGTTGTAACTTCCCCTTCTATCATTAATAAATTTACTGCTTATCTTTTCCTATATGCATCTGTATAAGCTTTGATTCTCCATATCATGATTTCTTATTTGATGTATATGGTTTATGCTTTATTGATTTAGCTCAATAACTTGAATAGACCTCTGTATTATTGTTATCTCTTGTTGTTTAGTGTTCATTCTTGCAGGAAATATTTTACACAGCCGGCTGGAATTTGAAGCTACAACAAAAGCGACAGAAGGAGACTTTGGAAGCACTTGGACTCCAAGTAAGCTTCTTATTTCATTATGTGTGTTTGTTCATAGTTAGGAAAGGTAGTCATAAAATATTTAACCTGTTGTTCTAGATAAGCACATGTCTAGGGAAGAATGTTTTATCCATAATACATAATTCCACATAACAATAAATATCTTCATGCGAGAAGATACTGACAACTGCCTAACTAATTTCTAGTTGTTCTATTTATTGAAATACAATAACTTGTTGTTTTGGTTTTATCACTTCTTTCTCCCTTTGTTGTTTGATGAGAATACAACTGGACATTGAGGTGTCATCTACGCTGGAAGATTCATCTTTAATCTGATTTGATCTTCAATATTTCATCTGATACACTTTCACCTTGATACTCTTTGACTGTAGAAAATTGTTACTGCTGATGTAAAAACAACAACTATGTTTTTTACCTTTCTTGCTCTATTTTCACTATAATCTGATCTTACAGTAGATCAGTTAACTTCTCCTAGAACTCAGCTTCTGGAAATTTAATCTTCATCAATCTTCTGAAGTTTTCATCAGCTTTAGTGTATTTTGAAAATGTTGGTTTATTCACAAAAAGTTGTTTTACTTCATGCTGCAAGTAAAACATATTTTCAAAATTCTTATACAAAACTTTCCCTGTTGGGATTCCCTGCAAATCAGATTTTTTTACTTGTTCTCTAGCAAATTCTCTCATATTTTTGTCATAATCCTCCTGTTTCATCAATTTTTCATTGATTACCAGAGGATTTGGGAGGCCCTTTTGTCTTAAAATATCAAATTTGATCATAAATCTCATGATTGTCACTTCCATGTTTTGGCACTTTTCCTCTAATTGTTTCATCAAGTTCTTCTTGGATATTACCTTCCTTACTTCAAGGATAGTCTCTGTTCTATCTGTAATTCCAATTTAATCTAGTTCTTGTTTATTTTTTGAATTGAGAAATGTGATAATTTCTAAGGCCTCTTCAGGTTTTTTACCTAGCTCCTCTTTGGTCTTCTGTATTGCTTCTTTTGTTGCTTTCAGTAAATCTTTTTGTTCATCAATTACCTGTATGGATGGCCAAGTATCATTGTCTGCTTCAATGATATTGAACCATAATTGATTTTTAACATGTGCCATAGGTTCTTTCAAAGCCAATTATTTTTCCAACTTCTTTAGTTGTTCATTCAATCTTTTGGCCTTTTGCTCTTCATTATTGACATTAATTTGTCCAAGTTTTCTAGAATCTTCAAGATTCTTAATTTATTATTTCAACCTGTTTATCTCATTTGTCTATATGGACATATCTTGCATTACTTTTACCAATTTAATTGCCTCGTCTGATTTTTGGACTGATGTAGTGGAAGACTCAGTGGCAGAAGTGGTTGATGAAGTTGTTGGCACTGTTGTGGCCAATGGAACATTTGGAGCTAGTGTTTCTGCCATAGTAGATGGCACTGCTATTGTAACTACAAGAATTATAGTAGTAGGGACTTCCTGTGCTTTGGTGGCTTCTTTTTCTTGGACCATTTTTTTCCATCTCAATCTCCATCTCTTTAATTTGGGCTGTCAGCTGCAAAATGAGACTCATCATCTCATCTTTTTTATTAGACTCCTGTAAAATCTATTTAGACTGAGGATGCTCTGTAGGAGGCAGTTTCAACTATTTCGTAAGTGCAGCAATATCAACATTATTCTTTTTAATCAATTCTTCTGCAGCTTTTATGTTTTGAGGATCATAACCTACCTCAATCACTAACTCCTCCAAGGATTTGATTTTGATATCCTTTGCATATGAAGAAGCTTTCTCCAGTTTGAGTTGAGCTCTTACATTTATCAAAGTATTTTGAAGCTTTTGTGCACTCATTTCTTTTGTAGTCATTATGGAATAAAGAATCTCTCCTACCTGTTTATGAATTCAATTTGGTCCAGGGGATGAATATCCTGGATTGGAACTTCAAAATCAACCCTTTTATAATCAGATGTTGTTTGAGGAGTTGGTATTATGGGCTGAAGCATTGTCATCGACATCTTTTTGTTCTTGTAATCAAAGGCTGAAAGCAGCCTGTTATGTATGCTAGGAGTCTTCTTTAAGTACTGAGAGTATATTTCATTCTTGATTTCTTCATTTTTAGCTTTAATCTCCTTGTACCTTTCCTTGATGTCCATATAATTTTCTTTTGTTTGCTTTGATGATGACACTTCTATACATGATGTTTTTTAATCAACTGTATATTAGAAGTGGTTGGTTGTTGTTCATTTTCAACCACTATGGGAGGCACGGTGTCTTTTTCTGCAATATTTGTGTCTATGACCTCTACTGTCTCTTTTTCTTTGTTTGCAGGATTAATCTTTGGCTTTTTGTTGTACCTAAGTTTGAACTTTGTCTTTGTAGTAGTCTCAACTGTGTAAGACCCTTCTTCCCTGTTTCTTTTCATACTTCTATCTTCCTAAGCTGGAGTCTGCAAAATGTGACTAGTATCACTTTTCTTATCATCTTCTACCAATTCATTCTCTAACCATTCAGCCTGGTTTGAGAATTTTTCAATATCAGGATTCTTTTCATGAATGTATGGAGTCAATTTGCACTTAACTCTCATTTTGCTGATTATACCAAAGGGATCATAATTCCAAAGAAAACTAGTGTTGAACTTGAACTCATGTAACTGCTTTTCTGCCTCTGAACCTGCTTCTCTGTTATTACATATGAATGGACCAAACTGGTTCTTCAGTTTGAATTAGGTCTTTTTCTTTGCAGCCAAGAAGTTTACAGCATCTGAATTTAAGATTTTCCTTATATACTCTAAAGCAAACAACCTCATAGGGAGGTATTTTGGCAACTTGTAAGGAATAAGGTTTGACCCATAGACTCTGATTTCAGTGTGATTTTGGTATAAATACCAATCACATGTCCTGCTTTGCTCAGATAGCTGCAAAAATTCTTAATTTCATTGTTGATCCTAGGTTGCACACTGTTGTTTAACATATTGACCAATGGATGGATGAAAGAATCTGTAAACTCTGCATAAGTGAATTCATCTGACTCCTTCCTAATCAGGGAAGTCCAGAATACAACATATTGTGGATTTCCTTTCCACATCCATCTTTTGAAGAGTTATAGGAAACTTTTCAGGCTGAAAATAAAGGAACATGTGGAAAAGAAATCAAGAATACCTAAATACACCTTTAGTAGGCAATTTGACTAGTTGTTCATGGATGTTATCAGCAATGTATTGGGAAAAGTTAAAGATAACTACAGGAGGCTGGCCAGGTACAAAAATGGACAAGAAACCAAGTACTGATGCATCAGCATGTTCATTTGTGAAATATCCAAGGATAAAAGACAACATGGAAATAATGTGTCTGGTTCTTTTTGAGAATTTAGAAGAGGAATATGGAGGGTTGAGCTTGGGAATTTCCACTTAGGATGGCATAAAAGTTTGAAAATTTTGAAATCTCTCAGGAAAATCCAACTCCAAATAGAACTTAGTGAGGGCTTCAATTGGTAAAGGAACTACATTAGGCTTAGGTTGTAATTGAAGCATTTGGTTGATAGATTCAGCTGTAATGGTAAATAACACTTCTTTTTCAGAATTCACAATGGCTCTTTGATCTGGAGAATAACAAGATTGGAATAATATGATAGCTTCTGGGCATTGGTGAGTGTGAGGGACAACATATTTGGGAAATTCTAATTCCCAAATAAACACCTCATCTGCTTGGTCTAAGGATTTCTCGTGGCTCCAGCAGTGGAGCTCAAGAAGGTTAAACTCTGTCACAGGATCTGTAATTTTGAAAACTACATCTACCAGGGGAAAATGTTATACATCTACAATAGGAGGTTGTAGAGGGTTGATCACAATAGTGCCTTTGGAAGCCATTGATAAGTTTGAATAATCAATTTCAATAATTTTAACCTTTAAAACACTGATTTAGGTCTGTGAAACACTTATGTAAGTTTAAACAGTTTACAGAAGGACTTTAGATATAACAAAGGTTATATCTTTGACTACAAAAGGTTAATTCTCATCACTTTGACTCAAATTGTATTTTCTCTATAAAAAAAGTAATTCTCCTAACCTTATAGCCTCAGCAAAAGATATCAAGGGTTTGCAGTGGGCTTTTCTGTGATAAAACAATCTTAAAACATTAAATTTTTATGCAGAAGCGCTTCTGAGTACTGTAGAAAAGGCTTTGTAGGTCTCATAGGGATTTTTAAGGTCTGCAGATGGCTAAACTCACTCCAAATTTTCTCTAAAACACATCACAGCTTCAGAAACTGTAATTATTACTCAGTGTTTGCAGAAATATTGATTTCATGAGGCAATAGGGTTATTCTTTAGGCATACAGGCTTTTAAATGATTCATTTAATAGTATAATTCTTTTAGATTGAGGAATGAGTCTATTTCTTTGAAGAATACCTGTGAAATTTGGAATTATGATATGAAGAAGGGTTTCTTGGGGTTGAAAAGCTTTCAGTAGCTTCCTCTGGCCTTTATATGCAATCTGGTGGCTTCTGCAGTATTGTAACAATCGATTTTGATGAATACTGTTTGTTTTGAGCTAAAACATAGGCGGCATCGTTCTTTTCTCGGTCTGGAAAGGTTTTATGAAAAGAAAATGGTAACAAAAAGCTTGAATGAATGCATTCAGGTGTTTAATAAGTAATTTCTTGAACAGTGAATGTATTTACTGCCAATCAATTCAAAAAATGAGTAAGTGGTTTAGGCGTGGGGGAGGGAAAATAGTTAGGTGGTTTTCACAACGTCGAAAGGTGGTAAGCAAGATTGATTGGATTGATACGATCCATCAGAATTAGGGTGCGTGGAGGAGAGAGAAAAGCTTAAAACAACTTTTATCGCAAGGTTTGGATTAGTTATTGATCGCGCAATGAAATCTGCGATGTGGGTTTATCACTGTTGGATCTGGCGGATAGGAGCGAACAGTCGAGATCTTACAATGAAGCTACGAGGTTGAAAGGCATGGGGCCCGAAATTTCTTTGTGGCGGGATATGGATTATATATTAAAACATAGGTTTTAATATATAGTTTAGATATGGAATATGATATGCGGGTGTAGTGTTTTTATTAACAAATGAAATGTGTATAAATGTAACTGTTGCATAGGCGGGGTTATTATATAGTAGGGATAGTTTTAACCTATGGGAACGGGAATGTAATAATCACATGGGTGAAAACAAACCATAGGTTTAGAATTATAATACAGGTTTGGGAATAATATTTAAAAGGAATTAATATAATATGGGCTAAAAGGAAAATAAGGAGCTAATATATAAAGTTAATGTTTTAGTAATGAAGTGTGATGAGGGATAAAAAATAAACTAACTCTAATGTAAAACATATTAAAGGGATAAGTTTTATTGTTGAGAGTCCCAATATAATATTTTTACATTTAAACTTAGGATAAAATGTTTTTTTTTGGGTTTTTGGGGTAAAAGGGGAATTAATCAAAGAATTTTACTTTCCTTAAGTATAATGAGTTTTACACTTAAGAAAAGGGATTTTTGTAGGTGAAACTAAATGATAATGGGAAAAGGAAAAAGGAAGGGGAAATAATAAAAATTGAGGGTATGGAGTATTTTTTACAAGGGGATGATTTTTGAAGGAATTTAGTGACTGAATTGACCAATTTCTACTTATCCATGATTGTAAAAACTGCTTCTGCATACCCATTTTCTACCCTAACATTTTTTCTTCATTTTCCTGGGTGCATTTGAGCTTGCAAACCCTTGTTCTTTTTTCTTTTAAAACATCAAACTAACTAATTCTATCCTTATTTCTTCCAAGGGCTCAGATTAAACTGTTGAGCTCCTTATTTATTCTCTACGTAACTACTGATCTGCCAAGATTAAACTGTTTGGCTAGATATTTATTCTCTATCTATCAACATGAAATTTAAAGCATGAAAAGTTAAGATTAAGCTATTTAACTCATCATGGAATATGGCATTTTGAACAAGCTGCACATAATCATTTATTTTGCAGTAAAAGTAACAGTAGTGGCATTTGGATTTGCATCACTTTCATGTTTTATTTTTATCTCTTTTTTGTTTAGGGTCCGTTTTTCTATTATTTTTTATCTTTTTTCTTTCAAGTCCTTTGATTTTTCATTTGGGACTTTTACCCTCTTTACATTTTTTATTTTATTTTTCTGATATCGGAAAACAATTTGCAGAAAGAAAAGTATGTAAATATTACAAGACTAATCAAAGTCAATAAAAAAATTATGAATCCTATTACTATAGGACCCTAACAGTTCATATGTAGCATTTATGGTTGTTGTATCCTTATTATTTTTGTTGTTTATATGTTGGTTATGATTATGGTTTATGACAATGTTGATGTATGGCTCTCATCATGTTATGATTTATAAATGCATGAACAATGAATATATAACATAATAGATGATAATCCAACTAATGTGATCAGGCATAAATGCTTCTTAGCGATTCTTAGATAAGTATGAGACCCTTATGCTTAGATATGTTGTTTTAACCCATAGAATGCATATTTGTGACTTGTTTGACAAAATTCCTATCATGGATAATAGGGGTCCAATCAAGTCCTTGATCAAGTAATTTAAATTGTATCATTGTTTCGATGTTAATTTTCATTTATGGAAGTTTCATGGAGTTCTGGGCAGTGGCCTGAGTCCTGGCACTGAAAAAGTGGCACAAAATCCAGAGTCATTGGCACGGAACTACCTGGAAAATTCCCCAGTTATAGGCATGCCCTTGTTGTGGGAGAGACTGGAGGGTCCTAGTGGCATGCATGCCCATGTTATGTTAACGACTAAGGCTTTAATGTAGTAAAATTCCAAGTTGTCTCATAGGTTTATTACCTAGAAGGGTTTGATGGCTCTTGAGGGTTTTGTAGCAGGTGTAAAATGTCAGATTCGTTGTCTTGTGTCGGTTCCAATACCTTAATTGTACGTGGGGAGTTTAATTAGATCATATTAGCCTCTCATCACATGTTTACCCTAGCGAACTGGTTAAATTGTGTAAATGTGGGAGGAGGGATTACATTTTCCAGCAACTGTGGACTTTTCCAATTAGTTATATGCCAGCGACTCTAAATTATGAGCCACTTTTTCAGGGCTAGGACTCAGGCCTCTACCCATAACTCAATGAAACTTTTAGAAATGATGAATGAAATAGAAACAAAGCTTATAAACCAAAACTTGAACCAGGAATTGACTTGACCTCTCCCAACCGAGACTGACATTTTGTCAAACACTTGGTAAACATGGAACCTACAAGTCATGAATGAAAATATGAACATAAGGATCTGGAAACTTATTTTAGGTCTAACAAGAAGGACCAATGCCTTCTCCCAATAGCTGACATGACACAAATTAGGTATTTCATTCATTATTCATTCAGTTACAAGTAAAACATGAAGAGAGCCATGAATAAGATTAGTCATATAAGCATGCTTATAACCAACATATAACCAGACAAAAATCTATGATAGAACATCCATTAAATACACATAATAAAAAGTGAATTTACTCATCAAAATCAAGAGAAACTTAGCTCTTATTAAACATTGGAAAAATCCAACTAGGTCTCAGACTTCCACGTACCACTCGACCATAGATTAGGCTGAACCAATTATTTCTTTCATCAAATCACCCATGTTCCATATTCCAAGCATGAATGTGGGATCTCATGGGATAAACCAATCCAAAAACAACTAAGGGAATCCATAGGTTAAACCACCTCCACCCTCACCATATCGTGATCTCACCTAAACTGGTTCCAAGATCACAAAACCAAAATAAGCTTGGATACCTCATAATTCCTTCACCATCCCTTGAGGAATTTTCCTATCCCCAACCACCTATCAAGGGCTTCCCGGAGAAAACCATCTCCACCCCCAACGCTTGGGATTTCCCTGAGAAACCTCACTTTAATCCAAAACCTTCTGACAATCCAAAGCTCAACCGAGAAAGAATCCCATCACACCATTGTTATCCATAAATGGCAAGGAAAGGCTAAAATCCATCGTCGAAACCTGACAAAAACCATGCCAATGAAAAAAAAATAACCAAATACCAACATGCACATACCATGCATGTCAAAACAAGCTAGGAAATAATACATGCAACCTGTTACCTGCAAGTATTCTTGTTGAAGGTGCTTGAGCCGACTTTTCCTTGCTTGATTCTTGTTTTCCTTTGCTTTCCTTTTCCTTCCTTGGTTTTCCTTGTCCTAGTTTAGACCCCATATTGTTATTTTTGTGCCCCATACAAGCCCAATATTGTTATTGTTGTGCCCTTAAATTATTATTGTTATGTAAGCCCTGATTATATTGTGACCCTTTAGACTCTTAAATATACCAAGGATGTATTTTCATTTGTATCATCCAAGAAGTTTTCATTTATGTGGTGTAAAAGGAGGTTTCCCCCTTGAATAGTCTTTTTTTCAAGTTGTTGATCTATATTTTCTTCTATTTTTTATTTTTTTACATAACATTTGGTATCACAACATTGGATCCTATGGTTTCGCTGCTTCAAATAGGCCATCTTGTAATTTTCGCTATAACTTTTTTTATACAAAACTAAAGAACTTGAAACTTTTACTATGTGGATTCGAAATATTGATGAACATCATGTAAAAAATTCAGAGCTTGGTTCACCATATTTTCAAAGATATTTTCCAAAGAAGTTAGGGTTTCTGCATGCTCTATAATTAAGTTTAAAATAGGTGTTTCGAGGAAAATCATCATAACTTTCGCTTCGTGCATCAGATTTGAATTTTGTAAAAGGTGACACAAATCACACAAATCTTAGTTTCTCATATATCATTTTCAAGGCCAAAGTTCGAAACAATGACACATGGAATCTCATACAAGTTCTCTCTATTGAACCAGTCCATAATCATGTCATCGTGGGAGTCTTGGAATAACTTTATCTTGAAGAATCCAATATTGGCCTAACTTGTGGTGTTAGAAATAGGACAAAGAGGGCTACAATAGGATGTAATTCCGTACCTTGGGATTCTAAAATCATATAAATACAACAATTTCAAGATCAACCTATCAACAAGCTCAAAATCAAGCTCTAAAAGGTGTGTGTTTTAAATTTTTCATAAATTTTGTCTGAAAATCATTTTGAGGTGATTAAAAGGGAATATTGAAGAAAAGATATCATTAAGTGGTTCTAAAATGTCTCCAAAACAAAATAATTCTATTAGTGTCAATTTTGTCATACTGCCATTAGTGATCAAATTTGCTCTTTTGCATTTGCATAATAGGAGTCCCATACCATAAATTTTCACCATTCCATTAGGTCATGGATTCATTGATGGTAGTGGTTTTTCATCAGTTTTTCCCTCATGCAAAAACTTGTTGATTCTCCTCTCTATGGTCTACTTTCACTCCGCAAATCATGTTATTAGGTCATAGGGTTGGTCTCATTAGGTTCTAGGGTCTCATCATGGTCAAATTAATGAGTCAAGTGTCAATAAATATCAGCAAGGTCATGAGGAGGTCAAATAAACTCAAAGGCACAGTATCTAGAAAAATCAAAGAGTTGTTCTGATAAGCTTGATGCAATTTTCACCTCAAAGCATTTTTTGAGGTGAAAAACATGGTACTTTGCTTTTTTTATTATTTCTTATGTAATTTCATGTTTTCATATGTAATAAGTTGAGCTTTAGAAGCTACTATCTCTACACCGCCACCACCCTTATTTTCAAAGGTGTCTTCCACAGTATTTTTAGTGTAAAATCATGTTCTAAGTATGTTCATCGGAAGGAGCCCGGAAAGAGCTTTCCAACGATATGTTATACTCTCAAAACTGACTCTTGGATTGGAAGATATGCCTAAGTGAATGAAAGCCCCCAAAAGCCTAACCTTACCCCTTTTCTCATTTGGTCCCTTAGACTTTACAACTTCTGCCTTTTCATATAATTTTAAAGTTTTTCATTGTAATTCCCTTCCTCCGTTCTGATCGAAAATCCCCTTCCTCTGATTCGATCGCACCATCTCATCGCATAGTCCCGATTGACCCAACTCCGATTGAAAATTGTCGATGCGATTGACCCACCCCCGATCACATTTGGACTGTTGATCTTCTTAGCGATCCGACAGCCCACATTCAATCACAATTGCCCAATCGCATCGCAACTTCATAGCATTCCCAACCTTTGTCCCTACTCCCATGACTTATTCCGATGCGATTGTCCCCCGGCCCCACTAAAGCTTCCTCCCATCGCATCGCAAGTCTTTATCGCATCACTCCATTATAAGATGCTCGCTCCCCTTCCCGATTGCGATTGCGATTTCCCCATAAAACCCATTTCCCCTACACTATTGCATCGCAAGTTTCCAATCGCATCGCTCCATTATGTGATACACCCCCTCCCCTCTTCCGATTGCAATTTGTGATTGAGATTTGCGATCACGATTTGGGCCCACCATCCCTTTCCCTCCACTCTTTTTCAATAACAAAGGGGTCTCTTCTTCATTAAATAACAAATTCTATTTTTAGTGGTTTCAAAGGCATTTTTCTTCGGCAATGGGTTTTTCCTTTAAAAGGTAAGGGCCGAGAGCTAAATACAGACACAGAAATATTTCGGCTTCTTCAGCAACGATTAAAAAGGGATTTGTCAGACTTCTTATTTTCATTCATTGGGTATGACAGCAAATTTCTCCAGGCAGTCGAGTGTATTGCTCCTTCTTTTCAAGGGCATATTTTTGGTCTTTTACTATATTCAGATTTTAGTTTCTGGGTTGTTGAAACAACCCCTCCTTCTGTGGATCTACTCCCCTCAAATTCTCTCTATTTAATGTAATTTCTAAGTCATTTGTAAAGGGGGGAAAAGTGTGGAATAAGTTGGAAATATTTCAGGACGCTCCGCGCTCCATTTGTAATAGTTTGGTAGGGAATTAATAAAGAAATGTAGCACTGATTTATGGGAACCCTGTGGTATGGATTTTAGCACTGTTCTTTCCTTTGTGATAATCCGTTAAATTGTTATGTTTGCCATTTACTCATTCACATTTCTGGTTGAATGCTTTCAGATAGATAGGTAGAATCCATTGCATAATGCTCTGCCTTGGGAAATCATTAAATAATTGATGTTTTCTGCTGTTTGAAAAGGATCCATCTCCTATGCCCTTTTCAGCCTCTCACTAATCTTACACATTCCATCATTATTAAAACTAAGTTGTTAAAATCGTACCTACCTTGCCCCATAAAAAACCCTGTATCTCTGATTTAATTCCCCAGTTTCAAACTGCCCAACCCCATCTGTTCATAAAACCCTGAAAATTTTATAAAAACATTCCGAGTTTATTATACCTAGCCTAAAAGCAGTTTGCAGTTATACTTCATTGAATATTTTTCACGGAGAGCATCCTCTCCTGACCTTGTAGGGCTAGCTACAAGGCTGGGCGTGGTTTGAGGTTACCCTGATTTGCCTTCTTTCAGCCTAAGGTTCAAATTAGGTGCTAACAAATTCTACACCCATTAATCCCTTAGAAAGCTTTACTATGACGCATGAATAGGAATAATTTCCACATGATATATCAAATAAAGGGACCAAGTGCAACAAATGTCGCTCTCACAAAGAGAAACCAAAGATGAACTAGAAGGGGATATGGATGGTTTAAAAGCATAAATAAAGTATGACATGGATGATTTAAAAGTGGAAATAAAAGGAAACATGAATGGTTTAAAAGTAGACATGAAATATTTGAAGGAAGATTTGGAAAATTTGCTACAAGAAAGGATTCCTAATGATGACAAGGTATTCCATGAAACTCATCATGAAAACAAAACGAATGGTAATCATGATTTTAAAGACTCTAAATTTGGGTTGAAGACCAACCACATTCCTAATATTGATATGAGGAAGTTTGACAACAAGGATCCGGTAACATGGATACTACAGATGGAGAAATTATTTGATCTACACGATGTGAAACACTCACAAAAGGTACGCATGGCATCTTTATATTTAGAACCCAATCAGTTTGCGTGGTACCAATTTATTTTTTCACATAAATCACTTATCACTTGGTCAATTTTTACGGAGGAATTGATATCACATTATGAGGATACAAAGAGAAACATCTTCTTTAGCTAATTGATAAAACTCAAATAAAAGGGTTCAATGGTGGAGCGCATCGAGGACTTCAAAATATTAAATATAAAGGTAAATGGTATTCCATAGGAGTATATGATTGATTTCTACATAGGGACTTTAAAGGATAATATTGAACATGAGGTTTGCCTTTGGGAACCTAGTTCATTGGAGAAGGCATTTAGGGTGGCATGAAAAGTTGAAAGTAAAATTATGGCAACAAGAAGGTGTACCACTCACAACTATAAATATGGAGGTGTTCCACTCCTAGCCTTATAAAACCTACAAGGTTGAAACCACAACAACTGGAGGAAAATAGAGCAAAAGGACTTTGTTACAGTTGTGATAAAAAATACACTAAATCTCATAAGTGTGTTGAGAATAAATTGTTTTACATATATTTTGAATAAGAGAAAGAAAAGGAATATGAAACATCAAAATAAGAAGATATACACCAAGAACCAACACCAACAACTGAAAGGAAGAAATTAATCTGACCATATTTTGTAATGCATTGGTAGGAATTATCACTCGTCAAACTCTAAAGATAGAAGGATACATCAAGAAGAAAAAGGTAATAGTATTGTTTGATTTAGGTAGTAACCATAATTTTATTCATTGTAAGATAGCCAAGGATTTGAATTGATTTCTATACCCAGCACTAGAGTGTCAAGTGATGGTTGTTGAGGGAGGAATTAAGGGGTATCATTGGGAAACCTGGTAAGATAATCAACTCTACTGGCATGACAAAACTTTTGAATAAGCAATAGCGAGGTGCCATTGCACATTTATGCGCACTATATGTTCAAACATCTAAGTCTCCCATTTCTTTAGATCTCCAAAGAGTCCTTGACAATCATTCCAAGGTATTTGAGACTCCTAAGGGTCTCCCACCTATTCATGATCATGATCATAATATTCACTTGATTCCGAAGTGATCCTCCATAGCTCATACCTTATAGATATCCCTATGCTCAAAAGATTGAAATTAAACATATGGTTTCCAAATTTCTTTCTCTGCCCAAGTAGTATTAGTACACAATAAGTATGGATCATGTTGAATGTGTCTGGACTATACGGAGCTCAAAAATCTCACTATCAAAGATAAATTTCCCATTCCTGTCATTGATGAATTATTCGATGTATTACATGGAGAAATTTACTTCACCAAGTTGGATATACATTTAGGATACCATCAAATTAGAATGTAGGTTGATGTCATTCCTATGAGATCATTTAGAACTCATCAAAGTCATTATGAATTTCTAGTCATGCCTTTTGGCCTTACTAATGCAACTTAAATTTGTGTTAGTATTATTTGATGATACAAAAATCTACAACAAGTCTCAAAAGGATCATGTTCAACATGTTGACAGGTTGCTCAAACTATTGGAGGAGAAATTATTGTATGCAAAAACAACCAATTTTTTCTTTGGGGTCCAAGATATGTAACATTTGGGTCATATTGTATCTCATGAGGGTGTTAAGGTAGACCCTAAAAAAATCAAATTCATCAAGGAATGGAAAATCCACATAGCCCTAAAGCATCTTTGAGGATTTCTTGGGTTAACAGGGCATTATTGCAAGTTTGTTAAGAATTATGGGAAAATAGTAGCACCTTTAACAAAATTACTGAACAAAGATGAATTTTTTTAGACTCCAGAAGCAATTAAGGCCTTTGAACATCTTAAATAGGAAATGTTCCAAGCTCTAGTATTAGCTACACCAGACTTCAAAAAACCTTTATTGTGGAATGTGATGCCTCAAGGAATGGAATTAATGTTTTGTTAATGCAAGAATGAAGAACAATTACTTTTGAAATTCGTCTAATCAAGGGAAAGTATTTACATAAACCTATTTATGAGAAGGAAATGTTGGCAATACTAGATTCCCTGAAGTAATAACGACCTTACCTAATGGGAAGACACTTCAAGGTAAAAACATATCACGATAGTATTAAATACATTTTGGAACAAATATCATCTTCAGAAGAGCATAAAAAATGGGTCACAAAGATCTTAGGTTATGAATTTGAAATCATATACAAAAAATGGAAGCAAAATTTTGTTGGGGATGCACTCTCAAGAAGGGATGAGGGTGTGTAATCATTTCTCTATGACAAAGAGGTGTGGACAATCATTCAAAAGTTACAACAAGATCCCAGTACATATGATACATTTATCTGGAAAAATATTCATTATGGTACAATACCGCTTATATCTATGTAAGAACTCAGAAATCAAACAAAATATTCTTTTGGAACTTCACACCTCTCCTTGAAGAGGGCACTTGGGATTTTTAAAAACTTACCACAGGGTCAACAAGGAAATTTTTGGGATGGCCTTAAATCTAATATTCAGAAGTTCATGGTAGATTTTTTGGTTTTCCAACAAAACAAAGTTAAGACAATTAAGACCCCGAGTCTGTTACAACCTTTAGCCATTCCAATTCAGCATTAGGAGGAGGTCTTAGTCTGAAGGAAATATTGTCATCATCATGGTAATTGATAAACTTACCAAGTATGCACACTTTTTTGCACTATATCATCCTTTCAAAGCGAGTACAAATGCTATTGAATTTATGGAAATGATCCAAAATCTACACAGAAACCCAAAGATTATTGTAAGTGAAAGAGATCCCATTTTCACTAGAAATTTTTGGAAAAAAATATTTTCTTCTCTTGGTACTCAATTAGCTCATAACTCATCTTATCATCCTCAATCTGATAGGAAAACTGAGATAGTGAGCACATGTTTGGAAGGATATATCTGTTGCTTTGTATCTGATAAAAAAACACAACGGGTCAAGTGGTTAAGAGAAAACTATAGGGTTCAAGCAATGGAATATCACATCGAGCATCAACAAAAAGTTCTCCAACTCTTAAAGGATAACCTGATTTTTGCACAAAATCAAATGAAACAATAGGAAAATCAACATCGTAGTAAAAGAATTTTTGATGTAGGTGATTGGGTATTTTTCCAGCTACAACCATACAAACAAATGTCCCTCAAGCAAGCTAAGAAGGATCATAAAGTATCACTGAAGTACTATGGTCCTTACAAGGTGTTGCAAAATATTGGTACTATGGTATACAAATTAGAGCTACCTGCATCTTCCTGAGTATACTCAGTTTTCCATGTTTCATGCTTAAAGAAGGTTATAGGTAATAAGCTCTCAGTTCAAACAATATTTCCAAAACTTGACGAGGAAGGAAAAATCATATTGGAGCCTGAAGCAGTCACGGAAACAAGAACCCGATAGCTATGGAATCGATCAATTTCGGAGTATCACATTAAGTGGAAGCATCGGGAACTACTCAAGTGTTGAGGACAACAATTTTTCGAAGGAGAGGGGCATGTTAGGTCCCTATAATACTAGTGTAGCCCCCATATTGTTATTTTGTGTTCCATACAAGCCCACTATTGTTATTGTTGTGCCCTTAAATTATTATTGTTATGTAGGCCCTGTTTATATTGTGACCCTTTATACTCTTATATATACCAAGGAGGTCTTGTCGTTTATATCATCCAAGGATTGTTCATTTATGTGATGTAAAAGGAGGTCGCCCCCTCAAATAGGCTTATTTTTAAGTTGTTGATCTAAAGTTTTCTTCCATTTTGTGATTTGGTCACATAGCACTTATTGTATTTGTATTATGGAAAATATTTAAAAGGTAATGGTTAAAGTTGCTTTATTTATTTAACTCATTTCAAATTAAGTATTCAATATCATTGTCCATGGGCCAATTTAGTTGGTGATCACTTTGTTATGAAGTATTCCATAAATTGTGAGATTCTATAAATGCTATTTTTGTTAAATATTTTTCCTGTAAAATTGCAAATTCCTCCTTTCTTTTAATAAAAACAAATTACTATGCAAGAAAATATAACATTTTTTAAGATGTAAATTTTTTTTAATAAAAAATATAATTTTTCTTAAAAAACATTACTATTATAAATTTTTTTTAATAAAAATTAAGAAACATTATCCTTCAAAAAAATTAGTTTACTCTAACATCACCTAAATGTCTTAACATAAAAACGTGAACTCACATAAAAATATGAATTTATCCTTTATTAATTCACTCATTTTTTTAAAATATTGTTCAGTTAGCACTTTGTTCTCTTACTCATTTTTTAAAATATTGTTCAGTTAGCACTTTGTTCTCTTACTCGTTTCATATATAATTCTAAATATGCTTGTCTCCACACATACATTCTTGAGTGAATTTTTTATTTATTTATTTATTTTTCCATATATTTATATTGATACATAAAATATTACATTTTGATCCCTTCATTTTCATCATCACTTGGAGAACTTACATTCTTGAGTGAACTTGTATCCATGTAATGATTCCTTCTTGTCTTCAAATTATTATTTTTCCACAAAGAATTCAAGCTTAATTTGAATCCTTTCCATTAACCTGAAGAAAATGGTGCAATAAAACTTGCCATTAAATAATGGATGCATTCATACAATTGAGGTAGTGATAAACTTGCCATAAACTTATGAGAATGCATGGAGATAGATCTTTGTATAGTTGGTGACAACAACACTTGATGTTTGGATAATATATAGTTTTACATTATGTTTTCTGAATGATATGTAGTTTTATTTACTGATTTGACAATATCGTTTACTATATATATCTATTTTCGTTTTTTTTTAGGAGAGGGGTTTAAATGTCAATCTCACATTGATGATTTTTCATTGTCATAGGGATTTTATTTATGTCGGTAAATTTATTAAAAATAATAAGTTTAATTGTTAAATTGGGAAGTGTTTTTATTTTGAAATAAGTTTCTAGAATTTTAATTTAATTATAAATAATTAATAGATGAATGGTAGGAATTTAACCTTTGTAGAATATTTACTAAATATTTTTAATAATATTCAGGATAAAGGATTGAGATTTATGTCAAAGTAGTTTTTTCTTTTCAATTTTCTTAAAAAATGTTAAAATATTATATATATATATATATATTGAAATAAATTATGATTTTTTGGACATGTGGTATTGATAATTCATGGTATTGTCACAAAGTCTATTAACATGTTAAAAATATCCATAGTAAAGAGCGGGTAAATCTCCATGATTAAGAATCTTGTTACATGTTTTTTTTAATGCATATATGTTTAACTCACATAATAATAATAATAATAATAATAATAATTTAAAATAATGTTCTAATTTAGATAATTATGTTGAGAGGCTTGTTTGTTTTGGAATAAAAGCTTAAAATTTTAATTTAATTATAAACAATTATCCACTTAGGTGGATAGTAGGGATTTAACCACCAAGAAATATTCTTAGTGGTAGTCACAATATGTCACTTTTGTCCTTTTAATTAAATTGATTAATTGTCAAGTCCCGCTAATACAACCAGTTGAGGATGGGCCTCATCAGCAAGGCGACCCGGGATCAAACCTCACAGGGGGGTGGTTTTGCCCTATACTAGGGGGATGAGACATGTTAAAATTCCAGTCAGTTAAAGGGCTTAGATGCCCTTGGGTCGTGGCTCCTCAAGCCATAGGTCAAGCCTAGAGGATCACAAACAACTTGACAGACAAAAAAAATTATTAATTAAGAGGGGGAAGGGTCATTCTTGGCCCCAATGACAAAGTGGTCTCCTAATTCGCTTAGAGCCTTGGAACAACAACAAACAATCAAGCAGAATATTTCACCCTTTGGAAGGGATTGGAACTTGTCATTGATCACAAAATATACAGGATAATTGTTTTTTGTGACTCTATTTTAGCCATTCATCAGTTCATCAAGGCTAGGAAGGCCATCAAATTTGACTCCTCACCTCTAAATCAAAATATCCTCGCCTAAATCTCTTAGTTCGATCATGTGGAACTCTTTCATATATAGACAATTGAACTCAGTGGCTTATGGACTAGCTAAAAAATGTGCTACTATGAATCAAGGTGTTATTGATTTGAATCACATGTTGGGATTCTCTCCGATCTCCTAAATGATGGGCATATTAAGTTCTAATATGTTTTCTTGGGAGAGATCTTTCCTCTTCTCCCCTCACCTTCAGAATCAGTGGAGTTTCCCAAGAAGAATTCAATTTCACCCAAAATGGATTTCAGGGTCCATTTTAAACTTGTGTCTCAGTTGGCCCTCTCGCATTTCCGGCCTCGAACTTGCATGGATCAGCAGTGGTGTCATTTGGATCCATCCAGGTGGCACTTTTTCAGCTCTTCTCCCTCCCTGTGGTTTGTCTATTTAATATGCCTCATCTCAGATTTAGTATGCCCAGTGCTTGAATATGGATTTAATTCTTCTATCATGCAATGTTCCCTCAACTTCATTTCTCTGTCCTGGAAAGAATTCCTCAAATATTTGGTTTTATTTGTTTCTTATTGGCTCGTTCCAAGGTCCTGGCCTCAATTATATATTGAATCCCCTAGCTTTCCTACCTTCACATTCGCCTCTCCCAGTTTCTGAATCTGACTATGTAAATTCCTCTATGTTAAGTAGTCGTTCTTCTCTCCTATCCATATTTGGTTTTAGTAGTGGGGGGTTTGAACTCCATTATTTTTGGAAGCAAGGTCTCGGACTCTCGCACCAAGATGGCTAGTAGCTTTGATCCCAAGGAAAATCAAAGTGAAACTATAGTGATCGACAGAATTATGGAGTCTACTCAGGATCTGGTCACCTTAATTCATAAACTAGAAGATATGGTAGAGAGACAATGATGCTCTTTCCAAATTTTCATGGAAGGTACGCTATTCTCCAATCATGTCGATATGGAGGACTCTTTGGATCAGTTGAGGGAGGAAGTTTGTCAACTCAACGCTCATGTGGTTGTGTTGGAAATTTCAGCTACTCCTATTGAGATGATGGCCTTTGGAGGCTTCAGCCCTGATGTTCCTATAGAAATAAATCATACACCCTGTGTCAGGGGTTCTGAAGCGATTAATCTTGGTCCATGGTGAATATTTTCCTCGTTTGGTTTGTTGTATCTAGTCATTGTTAAATCTCTACTATCGCAATGTCAGTGTGTAAATTTTGTCTCTTTCTTGGGTCTTTTTGCAGAGTTTATAGTGGACACCTTTTTCTGTCTTAACTAGTTAATCAACCCAAGTGACAGTAAACATTTTGTTTACTTTTGTTTAAGTACTAATTTTTGTCTCAGAAAATCAATGTAGGGGTTCTAAACTCATATCCAACTTTTATTAATACAATCACCCTTACTCGTTTCATTAAAAAAAAAATGATTAATTAAAAAAAATGTCATATGAATATAAGTTGTGGTCTTTTGGGCATGTGGTCTCAGTGAGTCATAGTATTGGCTTGGTATTGTAAAAAATCTATTTACACATTAGTTCTCCATGATAAAGTGAGGGTGAATCTCCATGGTTAAAAATATTGTTACATGTGTTTTTTTAAATGTATATATGTTTAGCTCATATATTAATTTTTTTAATAATTATTAATAACAATTAAAAATAATGTTATAATTTAGATAATTGCGTTAATAGTGTCCCTAATTTTAATCTAATTATTAATAATTATTAAGTGGATGGTAGGGTTTAACGCCAAGGAATATTCTAGAAGATATTTAGTATTAGTCACAAATCAAACGTTGAGATCTATCTCAAAAGTAGTTATGCCCTTTTTGTTCTTTTAATTAAATTGATTAATTAAAAAAAATGTCATATGAATATGAGTTATGGTTTTTTGGGTATGTCGTATTAGTAAGTCATGGTATTGTAAAAAAAAAACTATTTACAAGTTAAGAATCTCCAAGATAAAGTCGGGGTGAATCTCCATGGTTTTTTTTTGTAAGTTAATTGTATTCCATGAAGAAGTAGATTACATTGTTGACATCCCTTTTAAAAAATTATATTAGCCTCATTTTGACTAGATTTGTTGGTTGGTATAGAAAAAATATGTTTCTACAAGAAGCCATAAGTAGCAGCAATACATACAAAACTATATAACCAAGAAACTACCAATAAACAACGAAATAAAACTAAAGCAGATAACCATCTTATGAGTTTGATGAAGTCACAGGGATCAGGTCTTGCCCACTCGTGCCAGTAGGAGTTGGAAGCTTGAACTCGTAGTAAATATGTTTCTCCATGTGAACCAAATGAGCTTCCAACGTGTCAAGGCAATCTTGTGTTTTCCATTGGTTCTTTTGGATATCATTCATGAATGAAATAGTATCATTCTTGTCCTCATGCTTCTATTTTAGTACTCGTCCCAATAGAATCTTAACCTGTCAATATAGTGTAATAGTATGCATGTACTAGTTTCTCTTTCCCCTAGTATAGCCAAGGTAGGGAAGCTAACGAGTGACCTCTTCCAAGAGTTATTAATAAAAATAAAAATAAAAAAATCTATCGTACCTAACATGTCACTATAATCGCTGAATTTCTGCATGCATTGTTTGTGAGGTTGTTAGTGGTAAAATTTTGTTGCCTCCTAGGTCTGCAACCCAACTCAAGATCGACTTTGTTGGCCGCGTCCCTCACCCCAACAGTGACTGCACCCTCTCTAACACGACATTTTAACGCCATTCAACAACACCCAAAATACCAGCAATACCAATTCTGATGATCCCAACGAAATACTAGCCTCTTAAAAATAAGTAAATAATGTCAAAGACTAGTGAATTATATTTTGTCCACACCTTTCCTGGACCATAAATTCACTCTCCCCCTATCTACATCAACCATCAAACCGCTTAAAAACAACACTGGACATAATTACCTATCCCTTAACCGAAATTTTCAGTATTTAGATTGTTGTGCTAAGTAACATATGGTCAAGAGAATGTACCAAACCCCAACATAATAAAAAATTAAAGCTTTGGAAAAATATATTATTCATATCCCCCACTGTGTACTTAGAACCTGACTCGGAGCATACCAATAACTACCTTCAGCATTAAAGCAAAAAACTTGGAGTGAGGTTAATTCAATTACCTTATTATGACCTTGAAGAGGGGAAAAAATCAACTGCCACCTAAAACTAGAGTCGAAGGTCTACCTCACAGTTTTTTTCCATCTACTCCCGGGACCACCCAATTTCAATGCACAATCCTTATACCATTCATCTCGACTTCCTCCTCAACGCATGTGAGCCAACCATCTAGTCCTTGATCCCAGAGAAACAGGGAGTTATCATCGTTAATGATCCCCAACTTTATGCAATAGTCAAGTACATGCCAATTCCAATAAAGACTTTCCAAATCCACCTTTTGAACCTTCAACCACCCACCAACATCATGCCAAAATTCCCAAGTCACCAAGTTTCCAGTTACTCCCACTTACAGTTGGGGGGAAATGCTTGCACATCTGAAGAACTTGCCTCGCATCAGAGACTCGAAGAAGGAAGAGTCTAGAACCAGATGAATCATCTTCCCTAGTATATACTCAATTGCATGCTTCGTGCATGGGGGGCAGGCCACGCAACCCCCACAATTAATGACATTGGGAGCCGGTGGGGTGGTAGGCGCCCCCCATGCCCCAGAACTCAATCACCCATTGTTTGTAATGTTCCAATTTTTTGCAAATAAATTGGAACATTAAATTTTGCTCATATTATCTAGGAGATAAATAAAATGGGTGAGGAGACCCATTTGCATAAATAAAATTCCACATGAAGTGGGAAGGGATCCATGGAGTAGCCACTTTTGCACCTCCTAGTATGAAAAGGGGGCAAACACATGAGGATGAGACCATGTTGACCAAGTCAACAACGCAGCTTGAGAGGGTGTAGCTTGCTTGGGAAGTCAGCGCAGTTAGAAAGGGAGGAAACTTCTAGAGGAAGGAAACCCTAATTGGGTGGGGTCCATGGCATAGAGACATCACTTTGCATATAAGGAGGATGAGGCATCCAAAGAGATTATTATTGAAGATTTGGACTTTGAGTCTATTTTGCAGTCTCTAGCTGTTCAGATGAGTTGCAGTGCCTTTGGTAGGAGGGATTCCTGTTTAGGAGTTCCTCTCCTCTCTTGAGTAGCTCAAGGAGGATTGCTCTTCATTTCTCCACATATCTGGGAGTATTTCAATGCAAGTCATTCTTCATCTACAACAACAAATCGGGTTGTGTTATGTGTTACAGTGGAGGAGATTCACAACACTCTCATTTGATCATTTCTCATGAATGGAGTCTTTATTTTCCTTGGGAGGATTCACATGGCTTTGTAGCTGATTTGTATATTTTGGTAGAAGGTCCAGCTTCTCCCACCTTCATCAATGCAGCCCCTTCCATAGATTGTGTTATCTCAAAGTTTGTCTGCAGTGGGGGTTTGCTCCACCATTTTGGAGGTAGAGATTTCTTGTGTCGGGATCAGCCTCAGACTCATAACCATTGGAGGTTGGCTTCAATTTTCACCATATCATTCTCCTCCTTCCATTGTATTATTTTCTGAGTTGCTGTGTTGCTGCAACACCTTAACTGCTGGTATTGTTATTTTCTGCTATTTACATGCATTATGTTGGATCATTCAAGGATTGTGTATTAGTGCTATAGTAGTGTTTTGGTTGAGACATGCTCCCTTACTTTTGAGCTATTACTGTAATATCATTTTTATTACCATTTTATATGTTACAAAGGTCTCCATGTTACTACGTAATTAAGAAGTTGGGTTCACGTTTCTTGTGTAGCTGTGTTTATCTCATGTGTTATTGTACTGAGGATTATTATTGTCATCTATAATTTATTTCTCAAGATTTTGGTGGCTATGACTTGCAGCTGCTATTATTTCAATAAGATGGTTATGATTTCTCCGGCATTTTCAGAATTTTGAGCAAGTTCTCTTCATGCTTATGTTTTGCATATTGTTGTAGCTCATTCCCTTGAGCAATATCTTCCTGAGGAAGAAATGTTTGCATAGCTATAGGCAGAGTCTGAGTAAGGGTCAGGAAGCCTTCGGTTCTCATCCTCTCTTTAGAGGTGAAATAACTGGTAAAAGCCCTCTCATTCTTTCTCTGAAATAACCTTGTTCATATTTCCGACGAAAGGATTGATTCAGTGGAGAGAAATCTGTTGATTTCCATTTTGGAACACTACAGTGGTATCAGAGCATCTTTCTTGGCTCAACCTGTGGCCTTCAAGCCCAAGAAAGAAGAAATCAAGATGATGAAGAGGATGAGCTTGTTCTCATCAGTTTTTATATCCAGAAAGAACCGCTCCAAAGGGGTTGAGGAGAAAGAAGAAAGAGAGGAGGAAGGACCCTGCACTTCCTATTCTCACCAAGAAGGAGACAAAATTTTGAGCAGGAAGAAGACTCCATTTTCTGGTGGAGGAAAAGGGGATAAGCTTACAATGCCTCTTCCTAAATCTAGACAGAGCATTCATGAAGATCTCAAGGAGATTAGGAGGGAAAAAGATGAAGAATCCCCAAGAGGATTTGATCCTAAAGCAGACTCTAGATTTGTACATAGTGGGGGTGAGCATTCAGCCACACACTATGTGGGTCAGCACAGCCATAGTCCCAGCAGTCCCATGAGAGAGACGGAAGAAGAAGGAGGAGTGACCAAGGAGAGAAGGCAGCATGGTAGATCCTATCTATCACATTTTGATGGTTCACTTGCCGGTTCAACCAAAGCTTATGTGGAGGAATTAGACACCTTTTTGCAGCACCACCAAATTCTGAAAGTTCAAGCTACTAGAGTTGCAGCGCTGCATATGAGAGGTAAGGCCTATGATTGGTGGATCTTTGAATCCTTTCCTTTGAAGAATAATGGCATTACATCTTATGCAAATTTCACTAAGGCATTAGTGAAGAGATTTGATGGGAGGATTCTTGAGACACACATGATGGGTTTGCACAAATAAGGCCAAACAAAACCCTTGCATGAAAACACAATGCCTCTTCATAAAACAATGGAGGAGGCCAAAAATCTGAACCAAAACTTGCTGGAGAAGGAACTTTCATCTCACATCTTGAAGCAAGGGAGTATGGGGATCTCTTTCCCAAAAGGGGATCCAAACATTGAGAGGTTTCCCACTCATGTTGCAGATATTGAGGGCAACAGTGCTGTTAGATCTAGAGTTGATCTAGCACCTCATGTAGAGGGAAGAGGAGCTCTTGCTCCACATAGAGGGATGCTTGCATATTTGCAAGGAAGTCCCCAGGATCTCATGTATGGAGATCAAGGCACATCTCATGTTTTACCTGTGCCATTGTTGAGGAGGTGTGGAACCTTGGAGACACAAGGAGGAAGTAGGGAGAAGGCCCAGCATCATGAGATGAGGAGTTCGCATCCCTATTCATCTATGGAGGTTGATGCACCTGAGGAGGTGATTGGATTGCACAGTGGAAGCATGGAGGGTTATCTCCATTCATCTATTCATTCATCTCATGATAATGATGTCTCATTGCATGGAGACATTTTGCAGGAAGATTCCCAAGATCTCATGTGTGGAGATCAAGGCACAATTCATGTGCCATTATTGGAGAGGTGTGAAGCCATGGAGTCACAAGGAGGAGATGGGGAGAAGAACCAGTAGCATGAGTTGAGGAGGACTCACCCATATCCATTTTTGGAGGTTATTGCACCAAGGAGGGAGGTTGTATTGCGCAGTCAGGGCATGGACATAAGTGTTCATCCATATGTTCAGTCTTCTCTTGATAGAGGTGTCTCACCACATGGAGGCATTTCACCCAGGGGGCCACTCGTTCAGCAGAGGAATATGGTTGCTTCACACTTGGAGGCACCACTCATTGATTCTATAGAGGAGGGGACCTTGGGAGAGGTTGAGACAGCAGTGGGAGTTTTGGATGGATTCATGATGGAGGGAGACATCTCCTCGACCTCATCTACACTTACTCTCATTGTAGATTCTGCGTTGTGGCAGAAGTAGCCTAGGAAAGATAGCAACCTTCCAATTTGTGACTTGGGCATAGGAGATGTCAAGGAGGAGGACAACCATATGACAGATGTTCTTCAGAAGGAACTACTAGTGCTGTCATTATGGAGGATAGATATGCATTGGAACTCCCAGCTATTGGTGGGATATTCCAGTGACCCTTTCACCTGTAGGAAATCCGATGATCAGTGTAGGAGGAGATGCACCAGCCATATGGAGATGGGGGAATCAGCACAACCACCCCTTTTTCCTTTATGGATGAGAGGAGATTCATCTATGAGTCCCTCAATTAATGTGAGCAGAGAACATGGTAAGGGTATACATTGTTTTTCACATGCACATCTATATGATACATGTATGTGTCCATTAACCATACACATGCAAGAGAATGCTCCAAGGAGGAGCATACATTTTGCTATACCTCATGGTTTAGTAGGGGCCATAAGCATGGCTAATGGCCATTATCTTGGAGGACTTGGGGAGGATAGAGATCATGGAGGACATGCTCAATTTTCAGCAGGCATCATTAACCTTCCCCAAGCTTGTGAGGAGACTGATGCAACACACCGATGGTTGAGCAGCCACAATTTATATCAGTCTTTATGGCAGTGGAGCACTAAGTTACGTTGGTTGCACTTGAGGGACCATTGTCCTTCTCATTTGTTACACATGGCAGCAAGCATGATGCTCCTATTTTCTCCCTATGATCCTATTGTTCATGCCTTTATGAGGAGCAGGATTGAGGAGGAGACATATAGGATGGATGTGTCCATTGAGGGAGGAGTCCCTCACATATTTTGCACTGCATGTTCCGATGGGAACATGAGAAATGATATGGCCACTACAACAGTAACAATGTTTTATTATGAGGTGAGCCATATTATGGGTATGAGACCATATGAGGATGATTCCTGACTCATCACACATGGGGATGCTTGGGCCAGCATGTCTTGCAGTGTTGGGGGAGAGACCTTGGGAGGTCCAGCCTTCTTCTTGCCACTTGATGACAACATTATTGTAGCCCAGGATTAGCAGACACTCTACAATTATCTTAAGTGGAGAGATGGACAGCGTGAGGTGGACTATATGGTCTACCATGTGCAGATTTTCAGCCCACCTTCTTTGCCAGAGCCAAAGGTGGATGACAGTTTTCCTGAGTTGCCTAGTTGGGAGGTGACTCAATTTGCATGGCACATAGCTTGGGGATGGATGGACCATATGGGAGAGATAATTCCGATTAGATTTCAGACTCCATTCCTCAAGGAGGGACCTCTAGACACCACTTGCTATCCTCTTGAGCATTATACCTTACATGATGAGGGCTTGACAGCTACTTGCATGCTAAGGAGGAGCATAGTGGAGGATCGGAATGATGAGATAGCATCACTGCACTTGGAGGAGATCGTCATACAGGGATGCTATAGGTAGAGGAGAAGAAGACACAGTCTATCCTTTCACTTGCTTGAGGGCAAGAAATCTTTGGGAGGGGAGGATTGTAATGTTCCAAATTTTTGCAAATAAATTGGAACACTAAATTTTTCTCATATTATCTAGGATATAAATAAAATGGGTGAGGAGACCCATTTTCATAAATAAAACTCCACGTGAAGTGGGAAGGGATCCATGGAGTAGCCACTTTTTCACCTCCTAGTATGAAAAGGGGGCAAACCCATGAGGATGAGGCCATGCTGACCAAGTCAACAACGCAGCTTGAGAGGGTGTAGCTTTCTTGGGAAGTCAGCATGGTTAGAAAGGGAAGAAACTTCTAGAGGAAGGAAACCATAATTGGGTGGGGTCCATGGCATAGAGACATCACTTTGCATATAAGGAGGATGAGGCAGCCAAAGAGATTATTATTGAAGATTTGGACTTTGAGTCTATTTTGCAGTCTCCATCTATTCAGCTGAGTTGCAGTGCCTTTGGCACGAGGGATTCTTGTTTAGGATTTCCTCTCCTCTCTTGAGTAGCTCAAGGAGGATTGCTCTTCATTTCTCCATATCCAGGCATTTGGCCATAGCCACTTCTTCATCTACAATGCAGTCACTGGGTTGTGTTGCAGGTGTTGTTGTGGAGGAGATTCCACAACACCATTCCTTGGATCATTTCTCATAGGAAGGAATTCCTATTCTTTGGGAGGATCAACAAGGAGGGTTTCTAGAGCTGATTTTTATATTTTGGCAGAAGGCCCAGCTTATCCCACCTTCATCAACGCGGTCCCTTCCATAGACTACGTTATCTCATATTTTTTCTGTAGTGGGGGTTTGCTCCACCATTTTGGAGGTAGATATTTCTTGTGCTGGGATCAGCCTTGCACTCAAGGAATCCATTGGAGGAGGTTATTTCAGTTTGCAGGCCATATTCATTCTCCTCCTTCCATTGTATATTTTGAGTTGCTGCAGCTACCCAGCAACTCTGGCATTATTATATTTTCATATTTTATACATGTATTGCAGCTAATCCTTCTAAGGATTGTGTATTAGTGTTATAGTAGTGTTTTCAAGGGTTGAGAGCATGCTCCCCCTCATTTCTTGAGCTATTATTGTAATATCATTTTATTACCATTTTACATGTTGCATTGTCTCCATGTTACTGCACAGTCATAGTTGGGGTTCACTTGTGTAGTTGTGTTTATCTCATGATTATTGTACTTCTACCTTGAGGATTGCTATTGTTCATCTTGAGCATCATTTCCCTCAAGATTTTGTATACATTTGCAGCTGCTATTATTTCAATAAGATGGCTATGAGTTCTCCAGCATTTTCAGAATTTTGAGCAAGTTCTCTTCATGCTTATGTTTTGCATATTTTTGTAGCTCATTCCCTTGAGCAATATCTTCCTGAGGAAGAAATATTTGCATAGCTATAGGCAGAGTCTGAGTAAGGGCCAGGAAGCCTCTGGTTCTCGTCCTCTCTTTAGAGGTGAAATAACTGGTAAAATCCCTCTCAGTCTATCTCTGAAATAGCCTTGTTCATATTTCCGACAAAAGGATTGATTCAGTGGAGAAAAAGTTGTTGATTTCCATTTCGGAACACTACATTGTTCATCCACCCTCGTTAGGGAGAAAAATATCCATGGTTAAAAATATCGGTACATTATTTTCAAATGTATATATGTTTGACTCATATATTAATTCTTTTTATAATTAATAATAATAATAATAATTTAAAATAAAGTTATAATTTAGTTAATTTTTATGATTTTTTTTTAATCTTGACAATGTGAGATGTATCGTAAGTGTTTTGATGTTTATTCATTTAATTTATTCATAGTCTAACTTATAGATGAAATAGTTTTTTCACCGGAATTCGACCATACAATCTCAAGAAAGATTATGATTTTTTTTTTTAAATACATTTTTGAATACATATATGGATTAAACACCTTGAAAAACCCCCAGGCACTCTAATTCTACAGATTAAACAACTTGAATTCAAGTTTTTAAAAATATCTACGAGATTCAGATTAAAATTAACCATAACATTATTATAAACATTATATTTCATTAATATTTAAATATTAAATCCCTGTTGGGGGTGTCCAATCACCGGGACAAGTGGGATGTGGGCAGTTAAGGCTCGCACGGCCCTCAGTCACACGCCTGCCAACTCATCACCCTCCCACGCGCGAATGGTAATGGGCCTCGGGGCAGGAGATCCTATGGCATGTGTGAATGCAGTTAAGGGCAAGATGGAAGTGAGACAAGCCATTCGGTATTCGCGGGCGATGGTGAAGTTTGGTGCTCTAGACTGCACAGACGAGAAAACGCTAGCTCTCAAGCCTTGGCTTGAGCTCTGTTGGCTTGAGACAAGGAGGGTGACAGTTCCGTCAGGTAGCAGTGCCGAGAGTTTTGCAGCCGGGAGGCATCCTGGAAACAGAACGAGCAAGTTGCACCAGGAGGCGGATGAAGGTGGTGGAGGTGAATTCGTTGTGGAGGAAGCATCTCTGGACAGGTGGTCCTAGTGTTCAGCCCAAGCACCCAAACAAAGTTTGCAGACTACGCAAAAGAAATTCCTCACTGTCCAAGCCCCAAGGTGGATCTGCCTTGGGCTTACAAAGCATTCATGCTCTCCATCGATTTGCATCTTCGGGTGGTGGCACTTCTACACCTCCTCGGAAGGCAGTGTGGGGATTGGTGGCAGTAGTGTGTCTCTTGACTACGGTGCTCTGGACGCGATCAATGACCAACTCAGCCGAGGTTGCAGGGACGTAGCGTGAGTTTTAGGGGTTGTTGGTCCCAGAGCGACTTGGCGTTGCATCCCAACAAAGAGAGAGGGAGTGGTGGGTGACTGCATGACGAGCGAACGAGGTCAAGCACGGCATGGTGATATTGGATGCAGCATGGACAACTGCTAGTTACCTGGGGACTCAAGTTCCCACTTAGAATCTACTGCGAGCCATAAATCAGTAGCGGCAATGGCAGTTTCGTTGGCTCAATCACAAGGCCAGGTTGAGGCTCCGACCACCCTTGAAGCCATTTCCACTCAGCTCCAGCAGATCCAGCTCAACGTGGACACCCTGCGTGAACAGAGGTATAACAGTTGTAATGAATTGGTGGCCTACATTAATGTTCTTTAAAACCTACAGAATGAGACCCTCGAAGCTCTGGAGAGTCTGTGTCATCTTCTGAGGCGCTCTCAAGACCACCTTCAAGCTCTTGAGACCCAAGTGGATCATATAAGCTACCATATGCACAATCCGGACCGTCTCTTTGCAGCTCCTCCGGCAGGTCCCCTGCACTCTCCCCCATGATGACAATTCCAGTATGTTTATTTTGTAATTGTGTGTGGCAAATAACCAAGAGCAACGAATGCCTTGGCAAGCACCCAAGTCCTTCTAGGCATTGCATGCCTTCTGGCTTGCCTGAATGTAATACAGCCATGATGGCTCCTACTGTAAATTTTGTTTCTAATATGATAATATAATCTAGACTTTGACTGACAAAAAAATATATTTAAATATTGTAATTAATATTTAATATTATTATTATTATTAAAATAAACCACATTAATAAATTTAATTTTAAAATATACTAAAATATACTCTACACAATAATATTAATCTAACTAGCACAACCATATAAATTAAATGGTTGGTAAATATCAACAAACATCAATTCATAATAAACATCAAAACACTTCATCATACATCTCAACTTTCTAAAATTAAGAAATTCATAATATTTAACTAGATTATAACTCTATTTGAAATTATTATTATTATTGTGTTGAGAATCGCTTTCTAGCTCAGTAAGGAAGAGATGTTGTAATGTCTTGTTATGTAAAAATTTTGACTGGGTCAAATTAAAATAAAATTCAAATAAAATAAAATTGAGGTAAAATAATTAATTTTACGTGTCGAGCGCCCCCCCTCTCAAACTTGATCACTCGTTGTTCATCCACCCCATTTAAGGAGGGTAAAACTCCATGGTTAAAAATATTGTTACATTATTTTAAAATGTATATATGTTTGACTCGTATATTAATTATTTTTATAATTAATAATAATAATAATAATTTAAAATAAAGTTATAATTTAGTTAATTTTTATGATTTTTTTAATCTTCACAATGTGAGATGTGTCGTAGGTGTTTTGATGTTTATTTATTTAATTAGGCGTAGTCTAACTTATAGACGAAATGGTTTTTTCACCAGAATCGGATGATACAATCTCAACCAAGATTGTGATTTTTGTTTTTTTAAATTCATTTTTGAATACATAAATGGATTTAGGGCCCCGAAAAACCCCCAGGCATTCCAATTCTACAGATTAAACAACTTAAATTCAAGTTTTTTAAAATCTCTATCGGATTCTAATTAAAATTAACCAAAAAAAATGCTTTGAGAAATGTCATTTCGTCTATAAGTTAGACTAGCCTTAAATATATGTGGCTAATCCAATATTTAGTATAGGCGTAGTCTAACTTATGGATGAATGGTGTTTTTCACGACATTTTTTTTGGTTATTTTTAACCAAAATTCGGTAGATATCTTTAAAAACTTGAGTTTAATCTGTTTAATCTGTAGAATTCAAGTGCCCCATAGAGTTTTTCATGGTGCTTAATCCATTTATGCATTCAAAAATGCATTTTAAACAACAAAAAACCATATTCTTTCTTTAAAAAAATTGTCGAATTCTGGTGAAAAATTATATTTCGGGTATGAGTTAGACTACGCCTTTAGTATATGTGGTAAGTACAAACTACACCAATAATTGCGAATATTTTTGAACTTATATTGATCATTATGGATATTTTTGAAAAGTGGGGAAAATTGATTAAAGTGTATTTTCCAATATTATCATAAACACTATATTTTATTTATATTTAAATATTGTGATTAAAATTTAATAATAATAATATTTTTGTTATTAAAATAAACCATATTTATAAAAATAAAAAAAAATACACTCTACACAATAATATTTAATTTAACTAGCACATCCATATAAATTAAATGGTGGGTAGATATCAACAAATCCATAACAAACATCAAAACACTTCATCATACATCTCAACTTGCTAAAATTAAGAAATTCATAAGAATTAACTAAATTATAACTTTATTTAAAATTATTATTGTTATGGAAGAGATGTTGTAATGTCTTGTCCTATAAACATTTTTGTTAGGTAAAATTACATAAAAACAAAATTAAATCAAATTAAAATTAAAATCAGATTAATAATTAAAATAAGATTGAGGTAAAATAATCAATTTAATGTTGGCAATTTTTGAGCTCTGGGTTTTCACAACCCATATTTTTGCATTGTGTACAAGGTTTGTGTTTGTAAATATTATTTTCTTGGTAAGGATTTGAATGGATTCAAGAAACAATGTATGTGAAGCTCTCGTATGCCATGACAGAGCAGATAACATTTTACGACCTTATGAATTTGTGTTTTATTTTTGGTGTGATAATATTTCGTTGGTTTCGGAAAAATATAGGGTATGTTGAAGTCATGTGTGTTATTCTCTAAAAAATTGTTGTGATTCTTGTTGTGAAAGAATTCATTTTCTTTGAGAGTAACTAATTGTTGTCGATTTGAACCAAAAAAAAGTTTATTTATTTGTCCCCAAAATTCCAAGATAATAACTTTTTCTTTCCTAAACCAATTTTAGCCCACTTTCTTTCCTTTTTTTCTCTTTTGAACATCAAACCTTAATTAACTAGACTACCCCAATCTCTTTTTCGTCAAAGAGAGCTAAAAACCCTAGATATTATTTGGGAAATCATAAGAATTTGTAAGTTTGGATTATTACAATATGCTAGTGACCTCTGGGAGAATGATGTGGATGTTTCCTTAGAACCGTATAGTCTACACCTCACAGTCAAGGTTCGACAAGCGTATCCAGGAACTTTTGAAGAGGCCAAATAAATTCACAACATAGGCCAGCCAAGTCACGGTATATATAATATATTCTATCAACCTATATATATAGCCTAGATCCATCTTAACTTTGGATCTATCAAGCGCAAAGATCAAATTTCTTGACGTGAAAACTTTCTTTTAGAGTGAAAAGAGATTTGATCCCTCCCGGTGCTTGGTAAATCTAGACTTAAGTATGGAAGATATGTTGTAATGTCATGTGCTATCAACATTTTTAGTTGGTAAAACTACATAACTATCCTAGATACATCTTAACTTTGGATCTACCAAGCATCTAGAAGGATCAAATCTATTTTCACTCTAAAAGAACGTTTTTGTTTCAAGAGATTTGATCCCTCTCAATGCTTGATAGATCTAGAGTTAAGATGGATCTAGACTAGTTATTAATTGCACCAAAATAAGCTCTTTATCCCAGTATGGTAGAGATGTTGTAATGTAATGTAATGTTCAGTAATCATTTATCTAAGTCAAAATAAAATAAAATAAAAATAACCCTACGTTAAAATAAAAATTCTATATTATTGTTTTTATTTTTATTAATTTTTGTTGGGTAGTTAAGGTAAACTTGACTTGGTCAAGTTACTTGTGATTTTTTAGCTCAAAGTTTATGAGAACCTGTGGTTTTTACCCATGGTATTCATGTGGAGTATAGCTTATTTAAAAGGGAGAATTAAACCAACCTAGATCCATCTTAACTCCAGATCTACCAAGCATCGAGAGGGATCAGATATCTTTGCATTAATATATATATATATATATATATATATATATATATATATATATATATATAAAAAAAAACATTATATATATATATATATATATTTAAAAAAATTCTTAACTATGCAAATTCACCCCGACTCTATCAAGATGATTTTTAATTTGGAAATAGGTTTTTTTTATAATATCATGGGCCAGTACCGTGACTTACCAAATCCAAATGCCCAAAAATCAAAACTCATTTTATATAACAATTGTTCATATGGAATTTTTTTAATTAATGAATTTAATTTAAAATTTAAACAAGGGATAACTAATTTGGAAATAAATCTTAGCCTTTGATTTGTTTATATTACTAAGAATATTCTATAATATTTTATGGAAGTTAAATCCTTACCATCCACTTAATAATTAGATTCTTAACTATGCAAATTCACCCCGAATCTATCATGGAGATTTTTAATTTGGAAATAGGTCTTTTATAATATCATGGGCCATTTCCATGACTTATCAGATCCAAATGCTAAAAAATCATAACTCATTTCATATAATTTAATTAATGAATTTAATTTAAAAGGTAAAAAATGGATAACTACTTTGGAAACAAATCCTAGCTTTTGATTTGTCTATATTACTAAAAATACTCTAAAATGTTTTATGAAAGTTAAATCCTTATTATCCACTTAATAATTATTCATAATTAAATTAAAATTGTGGAAGTACTATTTCAAAATAAACATACCAATCAACCTAAATATTATATTTTATTAAAATTTAAACTAGTAGTTTTGTTAACATGCACTTTTAAATAATGATATATTGTATATTTAATATGTTCATCTTGCATCTTTGTTTATATTAAATATATTATAATATGAAATAAAAAAACTCATGGTCATGATATAATTTTCGTAGTAGTGATATGATTTAAAATATTTATAACGTAAATGTAATTATACACAAAACAATGTAATTTTTTATTGCTTGATATTATACAACATCTTCATAGAGTACAATGAGATGAACTTGTTGGGGCCCTTGTTTTTTATTGTTTTTGAAATCTTGGTTAGAACAGTTTGAATTTTGACCTTTTGAGTTGCGGCATGAAGACACATGGCAATCGCGACCGCGCCGCAACTACCAGGAGTCGCGGAGCTACCAAGGTGGCGCAGAAGCATGAGATAGCTGAAGATAGAACACGCACAAGTACAAATGAAGAACACGCACAACAGAAGACAGAAAGCGGAACACGCAGATAACAGGAGAGAAGCTGGGAGCAGCTGAAGAAAAGACACAGAGGAACTGATAGTCGCGAGAGCGGGTGAATAAATAACTGTCACCCGGCTGGAAGAGAAGGATGCTGAAGAGGTTGCGAGGCTCGTGACAGGGGAAGACGCACAGAGTGACTGCGGAAGAATCATGCATGACCTTCCTATGGTTCCTCATCTTCTCTATTCTACCTTTCTGTTCCGAAGACCATCTGTATCAGATTTGTAAGCTATCATTGAGAATGCCATGTAATCATGTGGTTGGCCAAGAGATTAATACAATGGAAGGTTGTTGTCTCAATAAGATGTTTACGTGCCTGTAATGTGTTTATGCTGGTTTAAAATTTTATTTGCAAATGTCTGAATGCTTATTAAGTGATCTTGCGTATATACCTCTGTATATGTAATCGATGCACTGTCCTTCATGAGTTGCGATTTTGTTCCTTGCCATTGATCTCATCCCCTTCTGCATGTGGTTGCGGCACGCCTCGGGTGAGACTCACTGCTCTCCGGAGCAGGGTGAAAATGCCGGCGTGTTCCTATACTACACCGGACCCCTTTTGTTGGCCACAACTCCTGAACCTGGGTCTTGTTCGCGAGACCTGACTTCTCGCCAACAAATGGTTCCGTTGCCGGGACCTGCATGTTCTGAGGGGACCTAGATCATGGTATCGAGGATTTTTGAAGGAGAGATACGGCGATGGTGGGATGATCATCTTGACCAGTTCATTGCTCAGCAAGCAGAGCTGACCAAGAAAAAGGAGGCGGCAATCAAGGAGCTTGTTCTGTTCTCTAACTCAGCCAGTGATACGTACGAACTTTTCTGGGGAAGGTTCCCTACGGACCTTTACAATTGGTTGCAGAGGTTACGAGCGACGGTGCCCCAAGAAGGCTTGCGGAAGATAAACCGCAGGTGGGCGCACGAAGATCTGGTGGCACTGCACCGGGTGGACACTGAACTGACCCGCGCGGTGGATTTTTGGGTAAGGACCACGTTGGAAGGATACACTGTGGAGTTTGCTGCTGAGTGCTACCAATCCTTCTCGAAAGCCGAGGCTGTTTTCCACTCAGGGCTAAGAGGGAAGCTGCTGAAGGAGATTCTGCTGTGGATCAAAGCTCTGATGGTGGATGAAGGGTTGATTGAATTCCACAAAACGAGTATGGAAGTGTAAACCACCCATGCTGGGGGAAGGGTTGAGGGGACCAATGCTGTGTAGAATGTGAAAGTGGGGAGCGGGGAATGTATGTTGAGGCCGCATGCAAGTTGTGGGAGCTACGTGCGCATTGGCGGGCACAGATCGCCGATAGGTGGCGAAGAAGGGTAATGCAAGATTTGAAGAGAAGGGAGATTGAGAGGAAAAATCAGAAGGAGGCGCCTCAAAGGACAGGAACTATGGGTTTGGATACCTGGGAAGAAGACGGGACAGCGGTGGAAGTGCAGTGGGTGCATGGGAGCCCAGCGATGCGAGAAAGAGAGATAATGACTAGCGAAGATAACGGAAAGATGTAGCCCGAAGACAGTTCCGATGACGAATGGCACGGCGTGATGCAGCAGATGTTTCAAGATCAGACGGCACCCACCCCTCCAGGCAGCCCTACTTCCCACCTTCTGCATGGCGAGGATCCTGACCTTCCCCTGGTACTGTATCAACCTTTAAGTAATATTTTTATTCAGTTACAAGCATTGAGTCAGTCATACAATAGTTCATCAGCGTCAGTAACGTCCGGTAACAGCAGCGTTACTAGTAGTGGTATTTTTCCTAGTGGGACCATTATGCAACCAAGACCTGGAGGATTTATCCTGGTCAATTCTCCACAAGCATGCATGGCTGGATCTTTCACCCGGTATCCAGAGTTCTCTGGCCGGGGCAATGATGATGTAGAGCAACACTGGTACCTGTGCGAAGCCATCTGGAGGGCTCGCCAGACGCCAGATGCAGGGAAGTTAATAGAATTCCAAACCACACTCAGAGAGAGGGCTCTGCGATGGTTTATCAAGTGGTCCGAGGCTCATCCTAACCCCGTAATTGCGGACGTGAAGTGGGATTTTGTCCGCGAATTCAAGCTTCCCCAGACAGACCAGCAGGGCCTGTCAGAGCTGTGGGAAATTAAGCAGAAGGAAGGTGAGACCGCGTGGGAGTTGATGCGGCGATTCAAGGATGCGATCGGGAAACTCAGCTACCTGATCGATCCAAACCACCAGAGGGACTGGTTCATCAAGGATCTGCTTCCCTTGACATGAACCCCTCTCACTCAGCAAAAGATTGATAATCTGCAGGACGCTTTGGAGCAGGCCATGAAGATTGAAGCCATGGCGGGCTACCCCCAGGAATATCGGGGGGGGGCCGGCCCCGCAAGATCCTTCTTTGATAGGGTTGCAACACCATATTTCCAGCTTGACTGAGAAGCTCAAGGAGCTTCAGCCAGGGAGACCAGTGCGACCGAATGTTTGGTGTACTCATTGCCTAGTCGAGGGCCACGTCGCAACCGAGTGTCCTCGGTTGCGCGGCGCAGGAGTAGGACCCTCGGTCACAGCAATCCAGGGGGGTCCACCGCCTGGTGGCGGCGCGACGATGAACCCGCAGGGAGTCTACCAGCCGCAACAGAATTACGTGGGGTTCCCACCTCAACCGGGTTCCTCCACCACAGAGTACTGCGAGATTTGCCGGACGCTGGGGCATCCTCCTCGGATGTGCCCGATATTGCAGAAGTACTCCACGGTCCCGAATAATGTGTACTGCGAATTTTGCGTTTCCACGACTCACAACACTGAGCAGTGCAGGGCGCTCGACGCCCTTGCGGATTGATTGGATCGTCCCTCCTACAGGGTGAACGAGGCTCCAAGGGGAAGAGGCTGCGGGGAGGCCGCACAGGCGGACGCGGTCCGGTAAAATGTTACAAATGTGACTAGGAGGGTCACGTGGCTCGAGAATGTCCCCTCCCATGATGACCCTGGTGTTCCCAGTGCCGGGTAAACTCCCACACCACAGAGGACTGTCCGGAGCTCATCAAGAAGTGGGAAGAATGGGCGAGGCAAAGGCGAGCGAATCTGATAAACTCAGAGCCGCGAGGGACCGCAACCCCAGACTTGCAGAACGTCGCGATTGTGACGAGGGGTGGAAAGAAGACTGGAGAGGATGCCCACGGGAAGGATCCAGCATGAGTGGTTCGGCCAGCATCCCCGAAGAAGTTGATTAGGCCCGAAGCCCAGAAGAAGTATTTCCAGGAGGCAGTTGAGGCGTTCGCCCAGCTGCGGGACGAGGGAGGGCTGGAGGAACCCATGCTGCCGGAATCTGGGGCGCAGAACATCACAGGTACTGTGGTCGAGGATTGGCTCCGGCTATTCCTCAGGATTGTTGACAACGCTGCGCTGCGGCAGCAGCTCAAGCATGCTTTGGAAGGAGCACTGCAGGGGCGCACAGGACTTAGAGACCCGGCGGACGCTGGCCCTCAATACGTGTAGCGCGTGAAGCAGAACAAGCAACGAATAGGCAAAGAATTCTGGCTTAACACGCAGGTTGCGGGATTCCAAATCAGCGATACCATGCTGGACTTGGGGTCCGACGTCAACATTCTGCCACGGAAGACATAGGAGGCTCTTGGAAGGCCATGGCTAGCCTACTCACCAATCCAACTCAGGATGGCGAACCAGTATTGTATTCTGCCAATCGGCCGGCTCGAGGGTGTCGAGGTCGACGTTGCGGGGGTGAAGACATACACCAATTTTGAGGTTATTGATATCATGGGCGACAAGGATCCCTATCCCGCCTTACTCGGCATTGATTGGGCTTTTGAGAATTACGCCATCATCGACCTTAAAAAGGAGCTGATGATCTTTGAGGATGGGGAGGTACGGGTCACCCAGCCCCTCGACCCATATCAGGGCCCGCAATATACGGAAACAGTGGAAAATCGGGAGGATGCTCAGATGATGGACCACCTTTATCAGATGACCGCAGGAAAGCGGGACGACTATATTAACCCGACCGCGACTGGCTCTGTCAGTTGGCGGAGTGTGCAGAGCTCGGAGCTCGGATCTGAACTCGCTTGGGAAGACTGGCAGCAAGGGGGGTATGAGACCACCACGCGGAGATGTGCTTCCATTTCCCAAGTCCGGTGGGTAGGGACTGAGATCCGCGGATATCCCACCTTGTCGAACATGCAAGCAGTCAATACTTTTATTACCAAGGTGGAAGACCTGGTCCCAGCTGAGAGCCGGATGCCGCTTTTGGATGTGGCCTTGCAATCCATGTCGACCCGATGGTGGAAAAATCACCGCAACACTCTGTTGTGATGGGAGTGCGTGGCGGATGCTCTGCGGGCACGCTTTAAAGAGGACGAAGGACCTTGCAGTACGCTTAAGTATCATGGAACTTCCGACCCGCGACTCCATTTTCGGGCCTGCCAGGAACAGTGGCGTAGCACCCGGTACCCTGAGGAGCTGTGTGTCCATAGTTTTATCCACTCCCTGGGTACAATTCCCCAGGCCTGGTACCTGGAGGAAGAGCGGAAACGGGGAACCCGCTCTTGGCAGGCAGTTACGGACAAGTTCGTTCGGTGCTTCTTGTTCGAAGGGGAGATGGCGCAGGAGTCTCAGGCCCTACAGGCAATCAAGGAGGTCTTGTTTTTCCGCCATCCCGAGCCC
Organism: Pinus albicaulis; assembly: GCA_034641835.2. Taxonomy (NCBI): domain Eukaryota; kingdom Viridiplantae; phylum Streptophyta; class Pinopsida; order Pinales; family Pinaceae; genus Pinus; species Pinus albicaulis. The sequence goes on along the minus strand of CM076570.1, from coordinate 723,321,963 downwards.
GACGGGGGCCCGGTTGTGTCACGACCTGAGGTCAGGCGCGAGTTGGTTTGCCACCGGATTGACGGTGATCCGGATGACGATAGTCTGGAGGACCTCAGGCATCTCTATTTTGACGAAAGGGAAGGCGAGCGGAGCATCAGTGAAGAGCCGATGACTGAAGGAGTCCATTTACAGCCACTAAAGACAAAGAAGCTGAACATTGGAACGGACGAGAAACCCAAGCTCGCAACGGTGGGAGATTACTGGGACGAGGAAACGACAAAAGAAATTTTCAGCCTCCTCCGGGAATACGAAGATTTGTTCCCGTCCTCGGTTGCAGACCTGAAGGGGATCAAGGGGGACCTAGGCGAAATGCGCATCGCGCTGAAACCGGGGGCCAGGCCAGTGAAGCACCGACCCTACCGGTTGAACCCACGTATCAAAGAAAAGGTCAAGATGGAGATCGACAAGATGCTGGCTGCAGGTCTTATCTTTCTAGTAGAAGAAGCAGAGTGGGTGAGTCCCATTGTCATCCAGAACAAGAAGGACAAAGCGGAGATCCGTGTCTGTGTAGACTACCGGAGCCTGAACAATGCCTGCATCTACGATCCGTTTCCCACTCCTTTCAGCGATGAAGTTCTAGATCATGTTGCGGGAAACGAAGCTTATTCCTTCACTGATGGGTTTTCGGGTTACCATCAGGTGTGCATCGCCGAGGAAGACAAAGCAAAGACAATGTTCACCACTGAGTGGGGATCATTCGCATACCACGTTATGTCGTTTGGTCTGAAGAACGCACCGGCTGTGTTTTCCCGGATTGTCATTGCTTCTTTCCGGGAGTACATTCACAAGTTCCTGGAGGTCTATATGGACGACTGGACTGTCTACAGCCTGTTGAAGAAACACGCCTTCCTGTTGCGTATTATGTTTGACCGGTGTCGTCAGCTGCAGATTTTCTTGAGCTTGAAGAAATGTATTTTTGCAGTTCCATTCGGCACACTCTTAGGCCACGTGGTGTGCAAGCAAGGGGTCTGTGTCAATCTCGCCAAGGTCGCGGTCATCGTTCACATGGAAGCCCCCGAGACCGTGAAGCAGTTGTGGGCACTTCTCGGGCACACTGGATATTACAGGCGGTTTATTCGCAACTACGCAAAGATTACGGCCCCTCTGGAGAAACTGTTGCAGAAGTAAGAGGTGTTCCAGTGGACGGCGGAGTGTAGGAAGGCACTTGACACCTTGAAGGAGAAGTTGGCGACGGCACCCATACTTGTTCATCCCGACTGGGATAAGTAGTTCCATGTGCATATTGATGCGTCCGGTATTGAACTGGGGGTTGTCTTGGCGCAACCCGGGGAGACGACAGTTGACCACCCCGTATACTTCGACAGCCGTCGCTTATCGAATGCGGAGAAGAATTACACCACGACCGAGCGGGAGGCGTTGGCGATGCTGTACTCCCTCCAGAAGTTCCGCCACTATCTTCTGGGTGGAAAATTCACATTCTTCACAGACCATTCTGCATTGAAGTATCTGGTGAATAAGCCTGTTGTGGAAGGAAGGATCTATCGTTGGCTTCTACTTTTCCAGGAATTCACGTTTGAAGTGATTGTCAAGCCCGGCAGGTTGAATGTCGGTCCCGATCATTTATCCAGGTTGGAGACGGGAGAGAATGGGGGCTCATTGGACGATCAGCTGCCGGATGCCGACCTCTTCCGAGTCGAAGCAGTACCAGATTACCTGGCTGACATTGCCACTTATCTGACCACGGGACAATGCCCTCAGGATTACACCCCGCTCCAGAAACGCCACCTGGTTGTCCGGGCGGCCGACTACCAATTGATCGCTGGGCAGCTATACAAACTGGGCCTCGATGAGGTGTTGCGCAGATGCGTTCTTGACCACGAATGGGAAGCAGTGATGTGGGAATGTCACAGCGGTGTTGCAGGAGGGCATGTGGGTGTGAAACCCACCGCAAGGAAGGTGCTCCAAGCTGGCCTATGGTGGCCGACAGTACATGTTGACTGTAAGGCCTATGTGAAGCACTGCGATGTTTGCCAGCGGACGGGAAGGCCTTCGCACCGGGACGAGCTTCCGCTACACCCAGTGCATGTGTTGCGGCCATTTGAAAAGTGGGCTGTCAATTTCGTAGGTCCCATCGCCCCGGTCGCCAGACACTCCAAGGCCCGGTACATCATTACCGCCACGGATTACCTCACCCGGTGGGCTGAGGCAGCGGCGGTACGCGACTGCTCGGCAGAGACCGCTGCCCAGTTCATTTTTGAACACATCATCAGCCGGTTTGGCTGCCCACGGAGCTTGACCAACGATCAGGGTACGCATTTCATTAATGCCACGGTCAAGTCACTACTGGACACATTTATGATTCAGCATCATAAAAGCAGCCCATACCACCCGCAAGCCAATGGTACTGTGGAAGCATTCAACAAGATTCTTGAAAAAGGCTCAACTAAAATTTGCAATGCTCAGCGCGACGATTGGGATGAGCGTCTCCCAGTGGCATTGTGGGCCTACCGGACCACAGTGAAACGCTTGACCAACCAGACACCATTCCAGTTGGTGTATGGCCGGGAAGTTGTGATTCTCGCCGAGTTCACTGTACCCATTCTTCTAATCGCTACGTCTCTTCAGTTCTCAGAAGAGGAGTCACTTCGGGAACGCCTCCAGGAGCTACAGGAGCTGGATGAGGCCCGATTCCTGGTAGAATTCCACCAGAAGGTTCAGAAGGCCAGGCAGAAAGCGTGGCACGACAGCCACATCAAAACCAAAGCCTTCCAAGTTGGCGGCAAAGTTCTCTTATATGATAGCCGGTTCCAGAAGTTTCCAGGCAAGCTCCAGATGCACTGGTTGGGACCCTACTTTGTCATCGAGATCCGCAACTCAGGAGTCGTTCAATTGGCACAGCTGGACGGTACAGTTCTCCCTGGGTGGGTGAATGGTGCACGCCTGAAACCCTACCAGGAGTAGGTCCCTTTCACTTCTCATCAATAACTCTCGCAACCGAGAGAACCCGTAGAGTAGCTTAGTCGAATAACTCTTCGGCAACCGGGATGAGCGTAGGGAGTCTTTTCCATTCATAGGCAGTCTGTCAAATAACCGGTTAGTTGCGGGTACCTCACCGCAACCGACTGTGGTCGGGGCAGACCAGTCCAGCGTGTCATGGCGCCAGTCCAGCGTGTCGTCCTTGTAGGATCCATCCACGTGCCAGCGTCAGTCCAGGTCATTTCCGTCAGTCCTTTTGTCAGTCCGTAGGATCGCTCAGATTTGCATCATAAATTAACATAAGTAGACAGTAATTGTACCATAATCATTTGCCATCACCCGCAGTTCCCTCAGCCGTCGCGTCCGCCCATTTCCCCATGACGCCGTCAGCAACTGTCAGATTACACACAGGCATGCGATTGATCGCACGATTATCGCAGGCAAGAAGGATAGCAAGAATTAATTGTCGTTATGGAGTCTCATCAACTCCGCTCGTGCCAGGGGATGACATAACTTGCATGGAGACCAACAGCACGAGAATGACAGACCAATTCAATTTGGAAATTGCAGCGAATCCAGAGTAGTTGAAGCCTCAAAGCGCACCGCACCCAGAAGGAAGCTCCAGAAGAATTCTCTAGGTTTACCAGCGCCGTGCCAAGATGCCGAAGGCTCTCTTATCTGTTGCTGAACCAGTGCTGGACAGTCGAATCCACATAACAGAGTCGCTGGTCGGAAAATATGACAGTGCAGCGTTGATAGATGCCAACCTGTCCGACCCAGCTGAATTCCCCCACCTCCATTGGCAGACATATATGGAGCATCACTACACGCCAGGTAGTAGCTCCAACAACCGAATGCGACAAGAATACAGGGGCCTCCAGCAATCGTCCTTGATGAATTTAAGGACTCTTCCTGTTTTTGGAACTATAGGACCGGCCCTGCAATGCACCCGGTTCCTCCTCAGTCGAATACAGAACGGGTCCCTGTGGCTCAATGAGGAAATCCCCATTCACGCCGAAGACATTCATCGGCTTATAGGGCTATCTCAGAATGGCGCAGATGTCTCCGCTGCCGGCCAGACATCTTCCAAGCGCGCCCGAAATTCAGGTGACACAGACCTCTACACCCAGTATGGCACCCGCCGGGGGGGGAAAGGTGCCAAAATTGATTTGATTAATAAGCCGGAGATTCGGTTCGCTTGCTATATTATTGCTAGCAAGACGATGCGGCACTATACCAAGGGAGAGTGCACCTTGGATGCAATCTCCATTGCGGAGCACTGTATCGAGGGCACCAGGCTGAATTGGTGTTCTTTCGTGCTAAAAGAACTCTTCGCGGCATGCGAAGAGAACTATAAGTGCACCACCAGTTTCATCTATGGTTACTTGATTGTAGCTTTCGCCATGTGGAAATGGCACATTCCTCCTGTCCGGATGCCAGCAGAAACTACCACGAGCCAGCCTCTCATGATGAAATTTACCCCGTGGCAGGTGTCCTCTGACCCCAGCACCAAAAAGGTGAACGCGGAAGCATTTCGGGTGTGGTACGGGTTAATGAGAGATGTGGTGGCTAACCAGAAACGGGTGCCCAGGCACCTGTTGGATGAGTATAGTGAGCAGGTATGGTTCGGGGTAAGCCACAGGCACACTTAGCTCCGCCCAACTTGCGTGCCGGAAGCCACCTTCCACATGGCGCCCCTCAGATTCCAGTTGAACGATGATACCTTTCACCGCGAGGTCTCTGCGTGGCCGGGGGTCACAAAGCACATCCGCGACGGGATCCACCGATATAACTTTGAGCGGATGCTGCCGACGCAGCGGCCTGCCGAGACAGGTGCAGCAGGATCCTCACAGGTCGCGGCGGGACCTTCTCAGGATGCAGCCGGGACCGCACAGGAACTGCCCGAATCACTGGTCCCTGTCGTACAACACTTTAATGCCCAGGTACGAAATCTTAACATGGCAACCCAAGTTGTTTCAAGTGGTGCCCCTTTGTTTCCCTTATTTTTTGAATTCCAGCTCGGTCGGTCTCTTGCTCTGTCCCATACCGCCCCTCTCACTTCTCCCATCCCCACCAACTTATTCACCTCTACCAGCCCTATCATCACCCCGATGGGTGAAACGGGCCCGGGACCTGATCCATCAGACCCCCCTCCATCCAAGAGGGCCCGCACTGCTGTCACAGATCCAGTGGTGGACCTTACTGATGATGATCCACCATCCACTCCACTCACAGGGATGTTGATTCCGGAGGAACCCCTGATCGATCCATCAAAGTTCCTCAACATTCGCCTCCCCCATACCTCTTTCACCCCGTCCACTGCTCCCTCCACCGGCCGTCCACCTGCCACCTTCTCCGCTCCATCAAACTCATCGGCCACTGTATCAGATCCTCTCATCCGGGAACTTTTCGGAGGAGACCACGGGGTTGAATTCACCTCTAGTACTGAAGTCGTAGTACCGCCGGTTGACCCCATGGCCACACCCCAAGATCCTGTTTCTACTATATCTACCCGGCTGGCCAATGTTAGGGCTGACTCGGTCGAGGCTCCGCCTGAGCATACTGACCCTCCCCCAAACCAGACCACTCAGCAAAACCGGCCAGATTCAGATATGGGCACCTCAATGCAGCAGCAGACACCGGTCCCTCCTCCTGAGACCTCCAACCGATCAGTGGCCAGTGGCCAACCTTTGCAGGAACGGATGCCGGAGTAGGGTGCTTCCAGCACGGCCAATGTAGAAACATGGGGTACAGGGCAGCTGTACCTACTCATTCAGCGGGCGGCCCTAAAGGCCGAATAGATTCATTCATAGCTGCAGCAGCGGTGCACTGAGCAGCACCACCAGATCACAGCGCTTACTGAACAGCGCGATCAGCTGACCAGGGAGAAGACCTACCTACAGGAGCAGGTCACCATTGCTGCTCAGGCGTTCTCCGACCTATGGCCCGCTGTAAGGGCTCATCATGCCCCACTTCCTGACAACATAACGGAGGACAATGTAGCAGTCCAGGCTTACCACCTTCGGACTACTTTCACTGGTCTATGCAGGGAGAATCAGGAACTTCAAGCGGCGATAGCCGCACAGCCCACCCTTCCCGATCCACAGATTGTCTACTCAGAACAGGTGACTGCCAAGCAGACTCAGGCAGCTCGTATGCAGGCGACTCTTCACTCCACAGCGGGCGAGGCTTACGCCCTCCTGCGAAGTCTGCAGGAGTGCTCACTCGCCCTCACTGTCAAAACGCAACCTATCTCTGCCCAGCTGCAACATATTTCCCGAGAAATTCAGGAGACCGCAGACCCAGCACGGTTAGATCAGCTCTATGCCCAAGCGGACGAGCTTGAAATTCAAATGCAACAGACTGAGGCCGACTCGGCAGCGGCCAAGCAGGTCATTCGGGAAATCCGTCCGTCCATTCAAGCCAGTGCCAAATCCATACAACAGCTGGATGCCAAGGCCGAGACCCATCTTACCACGATGTTTGGGGCTATCCCGACGACTATAGAGGAGGCCGCTGCCACCAGGATCTCTGAAGAAGCAGACTTTCTCATGCAGGAATGGCAGCAAGCGGTGTTGGACTTCACCAGGCTTAAAGATACAATGCTCCGCAGGGTCCCGGAGTTGGGGCCCTTGTTTGAAAAACCGCTTGGAGGAGCACAGCAAGAAAGGGCACAGGACGAAGGCACAGCAGAACAGGGCACGGGAGCCAGCGGGGCAATGGAGGTGGAGACGGTTATTTGTGATTGACTCGGGGACGAGTCAAGGAATTGTGGTCGGGGCCTGTTGGGGCCCTTGTTTTTTATTGTTTTCGAAATCTTGGTTAGAACATTTTGAATTTTGACCTTTTGAGTTGCGGCATGAAGACACATGGCAATCGCGACTGCGCCGCAACTACCAGGAGTCGCGGAGCTACCAAGGTGGCGCGGAAGCATGAGATAGCTGAAGATAGAACACGCACAAGTACAAATGAAGAAAACGCACAACATCAGACAGAAAGCGGAACACGCAGATAACAGGAGAGAAGCTGGGAGCAGCTGAAGAAAAGACACAGAGGAACTGATAGTCGCGAGAGCGGGTGAATAAATAACCGTCACCCGGCTGGAAGAGAAGGATGCTAAAGAGGTTGCGAGGCTCGTGACAGGGGAAGATGCACAGAGTGACTGCGGAAGAATCATGCATGACCTTCCTATGGTTCCTCATCTTCTCTATTCTACCTTTCTGTTTCGAAGACCATCTGTATCATATTTGTAAGCTATCATTGAGAATGCCATGTAATCATGTGGTTGGCCAAGAGATTAATACAATGGAAGGTTTCTGTCTCAATAAGATGTTTACATGCCTGTAATTTGTTTATGCTGGTTTAAAATTTTATTTGCAAATGTCTGAATGCTTATTAAGTGATCTTGCGTATATACCTCTGTATATGTAATCAATGCACTGTCCTTCATGAGTTGCGATTTTGTTCCTTGCCATTGATCTCATCCCCTTCTGCATGTGGTTGCGGCACGCCTCGGGTGAGACTCACTGCTCTCCGGAGCAGGGTGAAAATGCCGGGGTGTTCCTAGACTACATCGGACCCCTTTGTTGGCCACAACTCCTGAACCTGGGTCTTGTCCGCGAGACCTGACTTCTCGCCAACAAAACTATTCAAAAGGTGAATAATGATCATGATCAACTCAATTTTTCCATCATATAATACATAAAACAAGTTATAACACAAGTTATCTCAAGGTTGAAACTTGAGCAACATAGAGGTGCGCCATAATGGACAAATTTCAAATCCAAATTTGATATTTTTAAGGTTAGATACACCAAATTGGATAGTAAAATGGATGAATTTCAAATCTAGATAGTTAAGCCAACACCATAATAGATTACACACAAACTTATTAAGACAAATATGTTGGTATTACCTTGGACTAAGGTGGTCTCCAATCTAACAAACATATTAAGACAAATATGGTGGTCACACCTTGGATTAAGGTGGTATCCAACCTAACGTTGTACGTAACATTAATTAACAAAATCATTAAGACATGTAGGTGTCTTACCTTGGAGAAAGGTAGTTTTAACTTGCCTTTACACATAACATTAACTAAGACTTTACTTATGACACTAATTGATAATAAAAAGTTAGATAACATATGAAGCAATTTTGGTTATCTCCCATGTTCATATCCTTCTAAGCATTTAGGATGGTTTTTGGACCATTGTTCTCAACTTGGAATATTCATGGTACTTGATTTCAAAGAATTATTTACCAAAATTCTATGATACACATTTTAGTTAGCCTTTACTTACATCTCCTTGATCTTCTAAGAAACCAACACATCTCATTAGTGACCATAAGTGCATGAAAAATATTGCATTTATTTGTATAATAAGGTTATAAGTTTCTCCTCTTTACGTCATTTTTCATTAAAAAATATTTTCCTTTAAAAAACTTATAATTAGATATTGATATTGATAAATAAGAAATTTTAGATCTAAGACTTTTGTGATCTAAGAAAATTATTTTTCCAGATGTTCTCAGTCTTCCATATTTAATTCTTGGGTCTCATGCTTCCACTAAACAACAATACTTTGAATGGGTGGAATTCCTTGTTTCTTCAAAGCTATTATTTTATTTCTAATTTTAACATTTTGTCCCTTGTAGATATTGTTTCCAAATGTTGGAGGAACCTATCCAAGTGTTACGGAGCATCTTTCCAAAATAACAATATGTAGTTAAGTTATATTTATTTAAAAAGTATCCTACATCCATGATGAACTCCAGAATTTATTTTATTATAACACTTCTTCCTCTTTGCAAACACTACTTGTATATTTCAATTTCAAATACTATAGCAGAGTTGTTTCCTAATAACTTCATATCACACTCACAATTTTTTAAGCCCTATATAAGCCCCATTTTAACCCTAAAACCCTTATTAAGCCCTAGATATTGAGTGATTACATTTATATTGTTATATTTTTATGTAGGCTAGAATCTTTCATGGTCTCATTTTATTATAATCGCACCCTTTGTCTCCTATATAGACCTAGTGTTAGGATCATCAAATCTTGTGTTGTACATTATATTCTTTTTAAAATGAGGTTTTCCTCTCAAAGAAGACTGTAATTATTGGTTTCTTATCATTGTTAAGGTGTGAGATTCATAACATTTGGTATTAGAGAATATGAACTTAGGGTTTTGTTGTTTCCAATAGGCCATCTTGGCATTTTCACTATAAAAAAAATTTAATGAAACTTGGATCATATTGAGGAGAAATCATGGGGAACTTCTGGTTCAAATTTCATATCTTGGTTCATTACACTTTTGGAGATATGCTCTAATGAAGTTAGTGTTCCTAAATACTCCTTAAATCAGTTTAAAATAGGTTAGTCTGGAATTTTCACTATAAATATTTTTTTCTAAGAGGCTTTAGATATTGAAAGTTGGTGAATTTTGAGGAGAAATAGTGGGGAAAATCTGGTTCAAATTTTATATCATGGTTCGATACACTTTCAGAGATATGCTTAGGGAATCTAGGGTTCTTAAATGCTCATGAAATCGGTTTCAAACATATGAGTTTTACATTTTCACTATAACTTATTTTTTGGAAATTTTAGTATAGTGAAACTTGGAACATATTGAGGAAAGATGTTTCGCAACATCTGGTTCAAATTTTATAGTTTGGTTCACTATACTTTCGAAGATATACTCTATGGAAGTTAGGGTTTTGGAAGGATCACGAAATCAGTTTCAAACATGTCAACTTGGAATTTATGCTATAAATTCTTTTGTGGGATTTTTCAAACTATGAAATCTTCAGGTATCCTAAGAGACATATAGAAGTAACTCAGGTAACAATTTCAGAATTGTATTTAAAGAATTGGACATGTGGCAATGATCAGGTGCTCAAAAATTAAAGTTGTCGGAATGGTGTGGAACCTGAATGACTACGTAGATCTCGTCATTCTAAATATGGCACAACTTTTTTCATGGAAAACCGACATCGTATGCTCCCAGAAATGAGCTATGTTCATTTTCCCAAACATCCAAATTTTGCAAAAAGGAAAACTGAATGGGAAGATTTTGGGCTAGTGACAGGTTTCCACATGGCCTCTTGTGATTGGTCGAAATCAATTTTTTTTTGGGCCTACCACTGCCTAAGACATGGCAAGCCCTGAATGGTGCTGATGTGGGCTAACTTCATTGGTTGTTGGGTGGCCAACCACAGGATGCCACATGGCAGCATGGGGGCCACCAAAAATTGGTTAGAAACCTAAATTTCACTCCATGGGATTTGAATACAACACCTCATACCAACAAAATTTTACACTTACCATTATGCCACACATATTCCTTGTGTATAGGACCCACAAAAATAATATTTAAAGTTAAAAATGGCATTGTTTTGAAAAATTTTAAATTAATTAATTCGGTTTGTAGGCCACATTGGGAATTTAAAATATCCCACAAATTGCACTGCAGTTGTGTCTATTTGTTACTCCATTAGCAAAAAATGGGGCAAAATTGTAGGACAGTTGGTCGAAATTGGCGAATTTGTGAGTCAACTAGCAGAAAAACTTGGGAAGCTCATAAATTTCTCAATTTTTATCCTTTTTGGGAGTAGAGAGCGGCTAGACAAGGGTTTTATATAGCTCTGAAGTTTTTGGAGCAGGTATTGAAGCCATTTAAGCATTTTAAATGTATGTAATAACCATTTTATGAGGATAATGAAAGAGGTCCACTCATTGGAAGCTGGACCAGGAGACATAGCCCAAGAGGGGTGAACTTATTCATCACTTGATGTGTTGTGGTTATTTTACCAGGAGACGTAGCCCAGGAGGGGTGAAATTATTCATCACTTGATGCGTTGTGGTTATTTTTATGGTGTATTTTTCTATTGTTTTATGTTATTTCATAGTTTAAATTCATGCTTTATGTGTATAATATTTTAACGTAAAAGCTCATAAAACTCAATTTTTGTTGAAAATGGCAACAAGAAACAGTGAAGGAGGCCTCCTGAAACATCTTTCCTGATCCTAGTTGGAAAGTGATCACCTAAACTAGGTGGGGACCACACATGTGATTTTTGTCGGAAAAATCTATTTTTAGACTATGTCTATTTTTAGACATACGGAGCATGATTCGGGGATTCCAGTTGGAGATTCTTGAAGTATGCGACATGTTGGTAAAAATAGATGATACCCTTATTTTTAGGACCCAGGCTATTTTTAGACTGTATCTCCTAAAAATATGGAAGTCAAATATTATTTACCCTTAATAATATTTAGACTATAAACAACAGTTTATCCTCTTGGAGCACTTCAGTTTGACCCCCAGAGGTGGGGCATGCAGCTGACATAAGGAAATTCGAATTTCCTATGAGTTAAGTGAGCTATTGCATGTTAGACTCATGTGGCAGAGTTTTGGTGGAGTTGATTGAGGAGTTAATGAAGGTGGTGTTCTGGTTAACTAGTTGAACTAGTTGTATTTAGTTTAACTGGCTAATACACTAGAGATGAGTTGTGTGAATTAAATATTATTTAATTCACTAATTATTAACTCATTATTCAACTAAAGAACACACCAGTTTAACTCAGTGCATGGACAGTTCAGTGGAGACCAGTGAAAGAGGTAGATGAAAGGGTGAGTATAGCTATCAGTTGGAGGATCAGTTTTGCATGGGATTTGCATTACACTTGGAGGAAATTACCAATGACAATTGCGCAGTTGGAGCCAGTGAGATTCGAACCTGGATCTCTATTTAGACCAGCCTTGATTGCGCAATAGAGGAAGAGAAGTAGTGGGTGTGTTTTGAACCTGTGACTTGTTCAAAACCAAGCTAGTTTTTGTGTAGCTTTGGGAGATAGTATTGAGTACTTGTGAGGAGTTTGTACTATGTATTTGATGCATGTTCTCTCCATTTATAATATACTATAGCTGCGGGGTTTTCAGCTATAAGCTTTCCCCATACATACTGTGTTAATGTGTGTGATGATTTGATGTGATATCGCTTCTATTCTTTCCGCATGTGACAATTAATTGTAGAAGAAGGTTATGTGTTATGCATGCAATTCGAAATTGATGTATGATCGGGTTAATCTTCAATGAATAAGTGATTTATTCAGCTAATTTCTACAATTTTAACACTTGCAATTTATACAACCTCAAGCACATTTACATATAGATCTCATACATATAAAGTTTGGTATCAAAGCTTAGGTTTTCTCTGTTGTTGTGAGGGTTTAATTGTTTGCAAGTGTATGTGATTCTTACAAGGTTGAAGCTCAAGAGAGGAGAATTAAAGCTTGTGGTTGCAAGTACTCAAGTTAGTTCAAGGACAAGGAGAAAAAGTTTGCCACAATATCCACCAAAAATTCTTCCTCAAATTGTAGTTGAAGCTTCAACAAGTATGTCACATGAAGGAGAGCCTGAAAATATGTGAGAGGATGAAAATCCTTCAGGAAATAATTTTTTGATATGACAAGAATGGTGAAATTTCTATGAGGAGAGAAGCACAAGGATGTAAGGTGAGAGCTCCAATATTCCAAAGGGATATAAGTATTCAAAAGGAGATGGAGGAGATGGAGACAAGCCTCCAAAAGGTAATGGGAATGGTAAAAACCCACCTTTGACACCACCATTCTCTTATGCTCCATCCTCACCATCATCTTCTTCCACAACAAGCCATTCACAAACACCTCCACATTCTTCAAAAGGTCATTGTAAACCTCCATTTTTAAAGCTTGACATTAAGTTTGATTTGCCTATGTATGATGGAGAGGTAGATGTTGAAATATTATACAATTGGGTACATTAGCTTGAAGTGTGTTGCAGGATACAAAGAATCAAGGATGATGACACAAGGATTTAGCTTGCTCCATTGATATTGGAAAGTGAAACACTTATTTAGTGGGAAGCCAAAACTCAAGAGGACATGAAGAAACATGGTAAGGTCTTAACCTCTTGGAATGATTTTATGGTTTCCTTAAGGAAACAATTTAATCCATTAGCATACATGAAAAAGGCTCTAATGGACTGGAAAAACTTTAGGCAAGGTAAAGGACAAAGTGTGCAAAGCTATACTCAAGAGTTTAGGAAAAGAGCACTAATTTTGGGTGTAGATTTGACATCTCAAGAAACTTTGTTAAAGTACAATGGAGGTTTGCATAGTTACCTAAGACATATTATTCCCATGTTTAATCCTTGAAATTTAGATAAGATATGTGTACAAGCCACACATCTAGAAGCAAGAGGGAAACATGTTTCAAAGGAGACAAGTGAGGATACCTTTGAGTCTGAAGAGAAAGGAAAGGGTAAGTTCAAGGGTAAAGGTAAGAAGAATGCTTCCATAAATATGGAGAAAGAAAAACTCACATTAAAACTTTGTTCCAAAGATGAGAATGATGAATATCATTCCTGGAAACTTCATCCAGAGATGAGACCCAACAAGCTTAAAAACAAGGCGAAGGAGGAGAGAGTTGCAACATATGATTTAGGTTCTGATTCCGGAGATGAAACAAATATCGCAACCATGGGTTTGAAAGGTAAGGACATTGCAAGTACTAGTTCTTCAAGTTGTCAAAATGTTACTCAAGATGATGAAACAAGAATTGAGCTTTTCCATGTTAGATTTAATTCAAAGCATACCAAGATTGACACCCTATTTGATAGTGGTTCACAAGAAAACCTTATTTTTGAAGACTTAGTCAAGAATTTGAATTTAGAAACCATTCCTCATCCAAGACCTTATCATTTAGGTTGGATATGTAAGAATGAAAATTTGCAGGTGACGAGTAAGTGCATACCTAGATTTGCCATCACTGCAAACTTTCTTGATTAAGTTGAACTTGATGTTGTTCCGCTTGATATTTCTGGTATTGTTTTGGGTAGCCCATATCTTTATGATAGGAGAGAAATATTTCATCACCATGAGAATAAGTATCACTTGTTCAAGAATTGGATTGAGTACATTGTTAGAGCGCATAGTAAGAATATGAATTCATCTCTTTTGCATGCTAGACAAATTAACAGAATTGTGAATGTTAGTCAAAATTTTTCTTTGTTAATGTTCAAGCATCAACATGTTGTGAATGAGGCCTTTCAAGGTGACGCATCAAATGAAAATTATGATTTCATTAAGGTTGCTAATGGTTGTGATAAGATGTTTCAGGAGTATAACATATTTCCTTTCAAAAGAGGTAAACAAGATGTGGTAAAATTGCAGCAACATGCATCATTGTTGAGCAGTGATGTGAACAAGATGCCAGTGCAAGAGAGTGAAAAAGTCAAAGAGAAAGCATCAAAACAATTTGACAAAGAGGGGATTGGGTTCAAAATTTCTTCTTGTGGGTTTCACGAAGTATTTTCTTTGAAATGGGGGTTGCATGGTGATGGCAATCACATTTGGTCAATATTCGATCCAAGCACAAGACGAGACATGCTAAACATCATCATGTCAACAGTGTTCGAGGTGAGAAGAATTTCAAGTTGTTTAAGTTTCCTTTGATTAGCGACTGAGGAGAGAGCATGTTTATTTCTTCAAGGACAGTTTTTTGTTCTGCAAATTCTAGGAAATTTCTGCAAGATGGTATCTACAATAGCAAGACAGGGTCTCCAGAATCAAGGGAAAAGATCAGTTTTCATGAAAATCTTAAATTTTTAAATTCGGGAAAATTCTAGTGGATTGATACTGGAAGGCTGAGGGGGTTCTACCCTCATCAAAATGTTCAATAATAAAAGAAATTTTTGGGTCCAAAAACTTCCAGTGGGGAGGAGTGATCAGGTGCTCAAAAATATGCTCAAAAATGAAAGTTATTGGAATGGTGTAGAACCTTAACGACCGTGTATATCTCTTTGTTTTGAATCTTGCGTAATTCGTTTCGCAGAAAACCGACATCGTATGCTCCTGCAAACGAGTTATGTTCATTTTCCCAAACAGGGAAATTTTGCAAAAAGGACTACTGACTGGGAAAATTTTGGGCCAATGGCAGGCTACCACGTGGCCTCTTGTCATAGGGAGAAATCAATTTTTTTTTGGGCCTACCACTACCTGACACTTGGTAGGCCCTGAATGGTGCTGATGTGGGTGAATTTCATTGGTTGTTGAGTGGCCAACCACAGGCTACCATGTGGCCCAACCACAAGCTGCCACATGGCCTCTTGTGATTGGTCGAAATAAAAAATAAAAAATAAAAAAAAAGAAATAAATTGGGCCTGCCACTTCCTGATACGTGGAAAGCCCTGAATGGTGTTGATGTGGGTGAATTTCATTGGTTGTTGAGTGGCCAACCACAGGCTACCACGTGGCCCAACTGAAGGCTACCACGTGGCAACATGGGGTCCACCAAAAATTGGTTAGAAATCCAAATTGCACTGCGCGGGATTTGAACACATCATCTCACACCAACAAAATTCTGCACTTACCATTCAACCACACCTAGTCCTTGTGTATAGGACCCACAAAAATAATATTTAAAGTTTAAAATGGCGTTGCTTTGAAATTTTTTAAATTAATTAATTCAGTCATATTATATATGATTAAAAATTTGGTTTATAGGCTGAATTGGGCATTTAAACTATCCCACAAATTGCACCAAAATTGCGCTGATTTGTTGCTCCGTTAGTGAAAATTGGGGCGAAATTGTAGGACAGTTGGCCAAACTTGGCGAATTTGTGGGTCAACTAGCAGCAAAACTTGGGAAGCTCATAACTTTCTCAATTTTTATCCTTTTGGGGAGAAGAAAGAGGCTATACGGGGGTTTTTGATAGATCTGAAGCTGTTGGAGCAGGTATTGAAGCCATTTGAGCACTGTAAATGGATTTAATCACCTTTTTATGAGCATAATGGAAGAGGGCCACTCATTGGAAGCTGGACCAGGAGACGTAGCCCAGGATGGGTGAAATCCTTCATCACTTGTTGTGTTGTGGTTATTTTTATGGTGTATTTTTATGTTGTTTTCTGTCATTTCAAAGTTTAAATTCATGCTTTATGTGTATTGTTGAGCCCTAGAATTTCCTTCTCTTTTACAAACCTTCACTTCATTTCATCATTATTTTATCACTTCATAAGCCTAAAATCAATGAAGAATGATTAGGATTGCTTAAAGGTTACATGAAATTGATTAACATATTGTATTTTCATGATTTTTGCTATTTTAACAATTTTCTGCAAAATAGCTATAGAATACAAGCATTCCGTAGCTGATCACGCGTTCCGTAGCTGATCCTGCATTCCGCAGTTGTTTTAGAGTTTAAGTGGGTTACAGGTGTCGTCTCAAAGAAAGGCGCATATGGGCAAATTCCAGACTTCATCCACATCATTCCTTGCTCCCTACAAAGTCTGAGCACAATTCTACATGTGGTTATGCACGTGGGAAACCAAAACCAAGAGGTAGAGTTCTACCGGGACACAAACTCTACAGCTGTCTGCAGCAAAGTACGCAACCTTCAATAAGAGTTTTAATTCGAATAGGAATGGGAAAGACAGTAATCCCTACATTATCTCAAGTTCTGTTATGTAATTTCATTATAAATATGACTTGGGAGACCAAGCAACGCTGGTTAGTTTTTGGCTTTTTCTGCTAGATTTCAGAACCGTAAATACTCTGTTTTTCAATCATTTTCTCCTTTAATGAAAGAAACATCATTTATGTGAACGTGTTGAGTCGATTTTGAGTTAGATTGCGTGCTACAAGGTGGTGGAGGGACCCTGCCTCCTGTGCAGCTCTGTTTTATAATTTAGATAAGTATCTTGATTTCGTTTTTTTTTAGTTTTTGAATCATAATTAATTTCATTAATCATTACAGCTACACTTGTTCTAATAAACTCTTCCAAAAGATCAATACGATGAATAGGGAATGGCTGTAGTGTTAGTTGCAATTTCTTTCGTTAAGTTATCACAGTGAAACTTATTCTAATAAACTTTTCCAAGATACCATTATGATGAATAATGTATAACTGTGGTACTATAGGTTTTTGTTGTTTGTTTATACTAAATAGCATAGCTGATCTTACTCTTAAAACGCTCTTCCAAAATATCATAATAATGGGTAGGAGATAGCTGTGATGTCTTAGTTTTTAAATTGCTTTCAGTCTTTATGTTTGCATTTGCACTGAATTGTACAGCCAGGATTGTTCTAACAAGCTCTTCCAAAATACCATTCATGATGGAAAAAATAGGCTGTGGAATCCCATAGATTAATTGCATGATAACTTAGTTAGGGTACTCCGGAGTCAAATTGCATTCAATTCATGCTCTGTTATTTTGTTTTAAGTTTGATAATGGCTTGTTAGTTCAGCACTGTTTATTGTAGACTAGTGACATCTTAGTTCAGTTCTAGCTTAGCTCATTGTATTTACATTCCACATTTAGTTGTCATCCATTGCATATTAGATTACACTAGTTGTTAAACTTAAACACTACGGCCTTCATTATTTACAAAATCTCTTTTGTTCCAAATCTATAATTGACTCATAACCATCTGAACAGAAGACAGTATCATCCCAAGGCCTGAAGTACTTTTGCAACCTCTTTATCATTTCATAAACAAAGCCTTTCCTCAAAAGACTACTTTAAAAAGAAATCTATAACTTTTGAGTAAGGTTTAGTGATGTTAAAATAAGTTGCAGAATAGAATTAGGAGCTAGTCTTAGAGTAGAGATATTATGATGTTACCAATGTTCTTCTCCAAATATGTTTCAACAAATCTTTAATCATGGATAAAATTTTGTATCATTATAAGCTGATTGTTTAATTGTTTAGTTAGGAGAATTTGTATACTTAGCTGCCCATTTCTCAAGCTCTTCCAAAATATCTTTAATGAAAGAATTGGACAAGCTAAGTTTATGTTTTGATTCATTTTCTTGAAGTCATTATCAAGCTTTGTATTCTGCTTAGTCATAGTCTAGGTTTTATTCGGTTTCAGTATTTGCATTTGCATTTGTCATTGGTCATCAATAAATTAGGCTTCACTCTGTTTTTAACCAGTAGCTTCCTTCCACTAGCATTTAGTTCTTTTCCTTGTGAACATAAAACCATAAAACCAAAAACATCAGAAAACACTAAACACAATGAAGTAGGAAGAGGTTACTTAGGCACATATGGTGCACTTCACTTCAGCAGTTTACCAACCCTGGTTGACAATTAATGAACTCAATTTAAGAGACTAGGTTGAGCACAAACATGTATAATATTTTAACATAAAATCTCATAAAACTCAATTTTAACACTTGCAATTTATACAACCTCAAGGACATTTACATATAGATCTCATACAGTTCGGGCATTCTATACAATTTTTCTTGAAGGAAGAGGTAAACAATCATCAAGTTTTGGGGAATTTAGCATAACTTTTATTTGACACATCAAATTCTAGTCAAACTTATGGAATTGTAGAGAAGACATATCAAATTATTACAAACAAAAGTTTCAAATTCAAAAGGGCTCAAACCTCAGAGATATATCAAGAAAAACATCAACCATTAATATATTCTCCAAATTAAGGTTTTAAATGTACCTAACTTAAAAGTAACATAAATTTTAATTAGAAGATACATTTTGGTGATTTCAAATCATGATAAAGAGGAATACTATCATTATTTTCTCACATGGATCCAAAAAAAGATGAAAAAGCTACTACACCAATTAAACCTCTTGAAGGCTTATCTTGGACTTATGAGAAAAGACAAGACTTAGAATTTAGGTCTTCAAATGAGAGAAAAAAGTTAATGAAATGGATAGTTGTATGTTGAAAAAGGTGGATTTATGAAGTTTTCAAGAAAAAATGGATGGATGGAAAAGAATATGAATGAAAATATAAAAAACTCGTAAAGGAAGAAATAAAATAATTACAAACAATATTGTTAAAATATCTCCATAAAAGGGATGTGGAGATCCATGGAAATCATGAACACAAGGAGAAGCATGGTAATGGGACTCAATCACATATGGGGAGTATGTTATCAAAATTGGAGAGAAAAAATATTGAACACGAAACCATAATCAAAACTTTTAAATTCAAGATCCATATCATTAAGAATTCAAGTTAGCACCAAGAAAATACTATATTATGAATACTGATATACAGAAGTTTGATGGTAATGATCCTATAAAATGGATATTATAGATGGAGTGATACTTTGCAGCAATAGCACATCTAGTGGCATCCTTACCTAAATATTACATCCATGTTTTTTGAACAATACCAACATGTATGGTATCAATGGCTTCGTGAAAGGAAAAAATATTATGTTATATCTTTGTCCATTTTTACAAAGGAATTTATAGCACAATATAGGGATATTAAGAGCAATACATTCATTAGTAAATTGGTAAATATTCGATAAAATTTCTAGTTATAGAGCACATTCAACAATTTCAAAAGTTGAGCCGTAAGGTAAATAACATTTGAGAGGATAATTTGTGAGACCTATTTTTGGGAACTTTAAAGGAAAGCATCTACCATGAGGTGTGTCTATTTTAACATAAATCTATAAAGCATGCTTTTAGTCTGGTAAGGAATGTTGAAAGTAAAATATGGCCACTAGAGAATTTGTCATTGATAATTATAGAGACAATCATGCTCCCACTCCTAAACTGAAAAGGTTGACTCCTTGGAAAATGGATGAAATAAGAGAAAAGGTAATATGCTTCAAATGTGACTACAAATACAATAAGGGAATAAATGCAGTGAGAAGAAATTATTTTACAAATACTGTGAAGATCGAGAAGTTAAAGAAGTGGAACTGTTGCCACATCTAGAGCTAGAAGAGACTAATCCAACAATATATTGTCATGCATTGGCCAACATAAATACTCCAAAAACTCTCAATATAGAAAGATATATGAAAAAAATAAACAATAATGATTGATTTTGGTGATACCCATAACTTCATCAATTACAGATTGACAAAATTTCTTAATTTCTTTGTATATCTAGCACCAAAATTTCAAGTAATGATTACAGATGGAGGTACCATAAATTGTGCAAGGAAATTCCATAGTATTAAGCTGAATATGGTGGATTATTTGTTGGATAGTATTATGAATACAATCCAAATTGGTGGTGTGATGTTGTATTAGGGGTCCAATAGTTGCAATTGTTGGGAACAATGACCTCTAATTTTCAAGATCTCTTCATGATATTTACCTTATAATGAAAGGAAATGGAACTTAGAGGTATCCAAGGGAAACCCTTTAAAGTGATAAGCTCTTACAAAACGAATCAAAATTGGGCACCAAGGTGTAATTGCACGATTATGTTCATTAAATGTTCAAACATCAATATCATCTACATTAGAGGATCTCCGTAAAGTTATTAACAATAATTTAAGGTATTTGTATTATTTCCTAAGGGCCTTCCGCTTGCTCGAGATCATGACCATGCTATTAATTTGTAACCTAGAAGTGTACCAAAGATAAATAAAGAATGAAAAATCATATTAGAAGCAAAAAAAATTATTGAAACGTGGATTAAGAGTGGACTAATCCAACAATTGTGGAGTACCTCATCAAACAGAAGAACCTCCCAATGGAAGAGGTGACATGGGAATATGACTTATTCATGCATAATCACTAGAAATTAGTCAATTGTTTGAAGTGAAGATCATGTTAAGCCATGTATAAGCCCAATTTTAACCCTAAAACCCCTTATCAATCACTAAATATTGAGTTAGTACATTTCTATTGTTATATTTTTATGTAGGCTACAACCTTTCATGGTCCCATTTTATTATCATTGTACCATTTTTCTTCTATATATATACTAAGGAGACCTAGTCTTGGGATCATCAAATCTTGTCTTGTACATTGTATTTATTATAAAAGGAGGTTTCCCCCTTGAATAGTACTATAAATAGTGGTTTCTTAGCATTTTTAAGGTGCAAGGTTCATAACATAATCATCATGGAGAATTTGTATATAATTTTCATTTGAATTGTTTGTAGACCTTGGGGGTGATGCATTTTTTATCCTCGAGGTTTCCACTCTGAAAATAAAAACTAATATTTTGTTTATGAATTTAATTAATTTGTCTTAAACTGCACACTACACATCTTCAAAGACAACACAAATTAATATTTAGCTACAAAAAAATAAGATGGTCTATGAATTGTTGACAACAGCAAACCTTAAAGGCGGAGAAAAGCATTCCTCTTCCTCTTGTGCCAAAACAAGCCCAACTTAAAATAATTCATTTTACAAAATCACTTTTTTCAATTGTTGATTAAAAATAACGATAAAAATACTAAATCTAAGAAAAACACTAAACTTTACAACATTTGAAAATGTAACATACTATTCTAACATAAATTACCGATTCAACTAAAACCATTGTGCAAAACCTACATCAAAATCAAACACACTTGCTCTTCCACAACTTACAAAAATTTCCAGGTTAGAATAAACCTATCATAAAAACAACTACTTTTATAAAATTGCCTTTTTAATAAGCCATTGATTCTAAACTTAATATGAAATTTAGTATTGAATAAGCAATGTAGTTGAATATTTCTAGATATAGAAAAAAATATCATTTTGTTTCTAACAAATAGGATCGTTTGAAAACATGTGGAGGAAAACTAACCTCATAGTGCTTCTCCAAAACCTCTAAATAATCTTGAAAACAACAAACCCAAGAAAGAAACAATTACTTTTTCAAATCGACATATTTATTCCACTTTTGATTATAATCATGAAAACATTCATGAATCAATGAAATGTAGAATCAAAACAATTAATTTCACAACAACACATATTTATTTAACCACTGGTTATGCAAAATGTAGAAATAAAACCAACAATAACAAAACAAAAGTACCATCCCAAACCAAAATAGAATAAACAGTAAAAACTATTATCCAAGGAAACCATGAAAATGTAGAGCCTCTTGCAAAACTAATTTTATATATAAGCCCTACAAAAGCCCAAAAGAAAATAATTGTAAATATTTTCACCTTGATTCATTAGGAGCTTCTTCCTTTTGAATGGGACTTTGAAACCCAATCTTGTGATGATCAAAAATCCCTAATTTTCGTGACCATTGTTAGGGTATCCATAACAAGGATTGTCTCAAAGTCCATATGTTCCCATAATCTCTACATTATTGCATCAACCTCATCTATGGAAACCTTGTCTTCTTCAGGAAAACCATATAAAAAATAGTTTCTAGTGTGTTCCATGCCATTCTAAGCTCTCATAACATGTTTTTGACCTGGATATGTGGAGTGGGTGGAGATTCCCCACCTTATAATTAGATATGTTCTTCTATTATTTTATTTAGACAACTTCATCAATCTCATACTTTCCCTAACTGATGTATTGATAATCCATGATCCCTTCACCTATAAGTCCTCTCCCCATCAATCTTGGCTCTAATAAACATAGGGATGGAGTTGGGTAAATTAGAGTATAGGGACCCTTGCACATATAGATCGCAGACCTCCTCCAGCTGATGGAAATAATAAATCCTTTGATGAAGTGGGTATGTTATCCAATTCCTTTTAAACAACTAAAAATCACCCTACATTTTATATGATATCTCATTCATGGTTATCGTCATTCACACAGAGAAAATATAACCTACTATCCAGTAGAAGGTTTCATTTACGTGCCCCCACCAAAGCCACTAACTTGAGAATCCAACTCCCTCGTGTGGCTTATTAACATTCATAATTTGCACGCTCATGGTAGTGAGTGTGGACATGTAACACTTGCAAAGGACGAGAAGGGAATAGGAGATCGTACATGGCGCTCCGTACAATCGTATGACTTGTTGTTCCCATGCTCGTCGATATGGTGATGGGGTTGATCTTTACCACCACGTGCAACATATTGATTTTCCATGCACTAAGACCTTGGCCTGACACCCATTTGGGGCTTCATTAATATAAAATATTAAGGTGATGAAGTGGGTATGTTATCCAATTCCTTTTAAACAACTAAAAATCACCCTACATTTTATATGATATCTCATTCATGGTGATCGTCATTCACACAGAGAAAATCTAAGCTACTATCTAGTAGAAGGTTCCATCTGCATCCACCCACCAAAGCCACTAACTCGACAAGCCAACTATCTCGTGTGGATTATTAACATTCATAATTTTCACGCTCATCGTAGTGAGTGGGGACATGTAACACTTGAAAAGGAGGAGGAGGGAATAGGAGATCGTACATGGAACTCCGTACAACCTTATGACTTGTTTCTCCCATGCTCATTGACCTAGCGATGGGGCTGATCTTTACCACCATGTGCAACATCTTGCTTTTCCACACACTAAGACCTTGGCCTCACACCCCATTTGGGGCTTCATTAATCTAACACATTAAGGTGGTATGACATGGTGGAAATATGGAATAGTAAACATAACACAAAATTATCAAGAATATAATATGTAACATTATAAACAAATTTGAGCTTGGTCTGAAATTTTTTACCTAATGGAAAATGTCCATTGTTCCTTTTCCTGTGTCTTCCAAAAATCACAAAATTTGCAAAATATATGGGGAAGTATAAAGCACGGAAAAAAGCTACCCAAGAAAAGCTTTTTATCCTAAAAATGTTTTGTAATTTCATATTTTTAAAATTTTATTTATTTTTATAACAAATATTTAAATAATTATTTATTAGAAAATATTTTTCAAATTATAATACTCCTAAAAAATACACATATTTAATCTTGGAATTATAAAATCACATATTTAATGTCAAAATTATATATATATATATATATATATATATATATATATATATCCCCCATTGGTGCAGCTTGTTGGCCAACGAACGTACTGCAAAGGTGTTCGTGCCACTATGCAGTTCACATGTTCAAACCTCCTCTTACCTATGTGTTCTGCTTAGGGGTGGTGTAGATGCACCTGGAGGTTATAGTGGAAACCATTGGGGATCGAACCTATGTCATCGGAGTACGAGAGCCGACACGTTACCGATTCCAACGTGCACACACACACACACACACACACACACACATGTGTGTGTGTCTGTGTGTGCATCAGAATCAGTAATGCGTCGACTCTTGTACTCGCGTGACATAGGTTGGATCCTCGACGGTTGCCACTATAACCTCCAGGAATTTCTTCAAAAATTTCACAAATATGCATTCTAGAGGTCATAATAACATATCTAAGCATAGGAGTGTCATACTTATCTAAGAATCACTAATAAGCATTGATGCCTTATCACATTAGCTGCATTATCATTTATTAGGTCATATATTCATTTCTCATTCATTTAAAAATTGAAACATGAGGACAACCATACATCATCATTGTCATAAAACATACTCATAACCATCATATAAACAACATAAATAATAAGGATACATGATCCGAACTTATGCAAGAATGCAATAAAATACAAAAATACATGTAAACGCAGAGATGCAACAGAAATAAGACTTCATTTCATTAATATCGCATAACTGAAATATGCTTACAAACATAATGGAAATAAACTAGCTACGGTAGTGGTAACTTTTCTCTGAGAAGAGATTTGGTGACTAGAGGCCTTTGAACTGTGTTAAAATGAGGCTCGAAGGCCTATTTATTACTAAGAAACAATAGAAAACCCTAAACATCCAAAAACATAACCCTAGGAGATGAAACGCAAAACTATGGGCCCCTTTGGGGTAAGTTGTTACATCAAATTCCCGAGGTTATAACTTTGGCATACGACCTTCGTTTGACGCACACGATACCTCATTAGAAAGATATATTCGATGGTCTGTGTGGATGACCATTTCCTTCCCCAAAATGTAATGCGTCCATTTTCTGCAAGCCTGCACAATGAAATACATATCTTTATCATAAGTGGGATACTTCTGGACTGTTTCAGACAGTGTATCACTGTGATATGCCAATAGATGCTCCTATTGAGTAAGAACTACCCCAATAGCATAGTCAGAGGCATATGTCTCGATCTCAAATGGTTTTTTCAAGTCGGGTAATGCGAGCATTGAGGAAAAGAAGAGGCAATGTTTCAACTCTACGAATGCCTTATGTTGAGGTTTAGACCAAAATAATTTTGCTTTCACTCCTCCCTTGGTGACTTGACTCAAGGGCCAAGTGATATGAGAGAATCCCAACATGAACCGGTAGTAGAAATTGGCAAGACCTAGAAAGTTGCAGAGCTCTGTTAGAGTGGTTGGGGTTGGCCAATCCCGAATGACTTGGATCTTGGTTGGATCCACATGCACCCCCCGCTCATCAATAATGTATCCCAGATACTAAACCTGGGTCATGCCAAAAGTGCACTTCTCCAAATTGGCACAAATTGTGTCGTTGTTGTGTTTGGAGGACTTTTCAGATGTGGTGGAAGTGCTCTTCCAAGTCTGGATAAAGATCAGGATGTCATCCAAGTACACTACTACAAATTATTTGGTGAATTACCACAAGATGTTTTCCATTAGCCTCATCAAGTTTGTGGGAGCATTCGTTAACCCAAAAGGCATGACCATCCATTCGAAAAGGCCCTCCTTGGCTTTGAAGGTAGTATTCCACACATCGGAGGGTTCGATTGGTACCTGGTGATACCCGGACTTCAAGTTGATCTTGCTGAAATATTTTTACCCCTTGAGTTTTTCTAAAAGGTTATCAATCCATGGGATCAGGTACATATTCTGGAAAGTGATCTTGTTAAGTGCCTGATGATCAATACAGAGTCTCCAAGTCCCATCCTTCTTCTGCACCAACACGATCAAGCTCCCACGGGGCGATGAACTCGGTCGGATGTGAACTTTCTGCAGCAGATCTTTAATCTGCCTCTGGATTTCACCGTTCTCCATAACAGAGCCTCGATAGATTGGTCTATTAGGAAACAACGCACCTAGGGTCAAATCAATGGGGTGCTTGACTTGAGAGTGCAGAGGCACCCCTACGAGTGAGGTGAAGACGTCCCTTACTCCTCCACGACCTTGTCCATCTATTTTTCCGTGTAGAGGACCCCTGTCTAGAGGTCATGACTACAGTATTCTTCTTTCCCTGAGGGCGGATATCAGGAAAAAAAATTTCCTAGTTTTGGAAATGATCTTACTGCATTGTTTTGCAGTAACCAAAGAGATGGTGGCAAGAGGTGCTACTTCTAGTATCCTGTACAACTTATTTCCCAAAGTAACAATAACAGCGCAAGGTCAAGACTCATACATAGCATGTCACTTCCACAAGTATGGTTGGCCTAATAATACATCACAAACATCAAGAGGAGCAATGTCACATAATACCTCATCTGTGAAGGGCTTGATGTTGAAGGGAAGGCAGCACTGTTGGCTGACGCGGAGATCCCATCCTTGATGAAGCCAGTTGATGGTGAATGGATGTGGGTGTGTTGTGGTCGGAAATCCAAGCCGCTTCACGGCCTCTGCTGAAATGAAGTTCTTTTAGCTCCCACTATCAACAGTGAATTATAGCGGAGAACCCTTTACCCACATCTAGGAATGGAATAGGCGCTCCCCCTCCTCCGGATCTTCTAATTCCTCCTTCTAGATCTTTGTGGTGGAAATGATGGCATTGGGATATGCATCAATAATCTGCTTCAGAGTCAGATCATGCATCTAATTCAGAAGCCTTCAGCTCGGCCACCAAGTGACTACTTCGCCCCACACTCACTTATGTTGTGAGTGGAGCTGTTGAGCCCTTCTTTTGTCTTCATTTCTTTACCTTACCTACCATTTTTAACCTTGTTTTGGACAATTATGTACTCCTTTTTCCCTTTTTTATCTTCCATTTGGAATAATTCTCATCAGTTGTCACCTAAGGTAAAAAGCATTACAAATAGAATTATTTTAACTATTCTATGATTAAGTTAGGTAGTTGAAGTTATAGACTTGTTGTTAACTCATCACTATGGGATATAGTTGTGGAATCTTCCTACAGGACTCATTCAGCTGGCACCTAGGCTCAATTTGAAAGAACTGTGCTTCTCCAAATGATGCTTTAGCTCAGCATTCCAGCATACTTGAAGCTTGATGCTCCAACCAATGCTTTAGCAGTTTCATGGGTTCGATAGGATGACCAGTTGGCCATTTTCCAAGAAGTTGAAGATTAGTTCGATGACCTCTAGAAGCACCCTTCAAAACAGCATGCAGTTATGCCAAAGATAGGGTAGCTGAGAATTAGTTATCTCACGTAGAGCGTGGTGCTAAATATGAAAAATTCGTAGGATTTCCACATCGTTTTGTTTCAACGTTATAGTATTGATGCTATTTTATGAATACCACGATGTCTATAAAGGCTAGGGGTATGTAATATGTTTAATTGGTGAGGATTGCATTTTGAATTCTGCCATCAAACTTGAAGATTGTCACTTTGATCTCTAATAATTCATCTTGAAGTTTGTAATCTGTTATGATGTACCATTGATTAATTTTCAGTGTATTGGATTTCATGAGTTCCTGAATCGATTTTGTGAGAGCGCAGTTAGTTCTTGTAAGTTTTAAGCTTCTCCGGGTGTGGCAAGTTCCCACCACAATCCAGATCAGCATCTATAAGTATGTGTGTAGGTAGTTTATATAATTTTTTATCAGTTTTTCATCTTAGTTACAATTGTCTTCAATAAATTTGATCTCACTGTTTCAATTAATTATTTCGTCTTTTCTGTGTCAATAATGGTTTGGTTCCAATTAGGAAACGATCTCATTTGTCGTTTGTCATAAATTGAGTGTTGTAGATTTCGAGATTGTTGTTGTAGGTGTGTGTTCAACATTTTGAATTGTGCCTTGATCTCTTTAAATTTAAATTTGTTGGTTTCAAGATTTGTTGCTATAGATGTGCGTTCAACATTCCGAATTGTGCTTTGATCTCTTTGTATTTAAACTGCCAGTAATTGTCCACATACACAGGATCTAAGTTGTTGGTATTTTTATCTAAGATCACTTGAATTCAAATGAATCTTTCCTTGTGTGTTTACAAATGAACAAATCAAATCAAAAATCCATCTCTGCGTTGACAATATCATTGAACAAGGCAGGATCAAATCCACTTGGTTTTAGAGTTTTATCACTCGACTTGCAACAAATTGTATGGCGTAGTGGTGTTATATTCCTATCATCTAGATCTAACACGAATTTCAGTCACACGGTGCGATTTTTTCATGAGGAATTAATTCTGGGAAATGTGTTTTTACTCTGTCAACATTATTTCTGAATTATCACAAAGAGTGAGAGTCTGTGAGGGATAAAAGTTTAAATCATATGCCCGGATGTGAGCTAGATTGAAATCCTGTAGCCATTGTTCGAATTATATTGTAGAATTAATTTGATGATTTCTTGAATTATATTGGCATTGGATTTGTTTTCAATTTGAAAGACAGAGTGCTAGTTTAGGGATTGATCAGCATCAAAGAATTTTATTATTCTTCGAACATAGAAGTGTAGTTTTCCATTACTTTCCTTGTGTGATAGGTTGAATCTCTTATCATTTAGACCAGCATTAGGATTCCCTCAGTTTGTTTGATTTCAATAGTGAGATAGCTTGAAGCTGTAAGAGGATTTCTAGGAGTGCATTCTTAGCTTGTTTAATTGAGTCAAGATATTTAGGTCGATCTTCAATGCCAACATTTATCTCTTCTCATCATCAAAAGTGTTGAGTCAGTGTGCAGACTACCTTAGGATTTCAGTTTGAATACAATATTTGTTGAATGTGTGTGTGTAAGAAAATTAGGTTTTTAAAAGTTCCTTTTATCAACTATAAAGCAGGTTAGGGTTTTAGTCTTGTATGCAATCTTGAATTTCTACCTTAGGAGCAAGGTGTGGTTAAGTTATTTTGATTTGTTTCAATTTTCAATCTTTACAATTTAGTTTGAGAGTAAATTTTCATTTTAAGTCTCTGAAGCATTAGACAAATTAGTTACATTGATTGAAATGATTGAATGATTTCCAATTGTAATTATCGCTAGCATTGTGATAGAAAATTTAGTTTCCTGGTTGAATTAGTTCCCATTACAATACCCTAGTACAGTGTGTGAATGGTTGTATTTCAAAGAAGAGTGAATTATCTTTTTTCTTAGGAAAACAGAGTATTGATTGCTAAAGATTTTGGGTGAATTTGCTAGACTTCAGTTTAAAGATTTGATTGATGTTAACTACAATAGTAGTCTAGTTTCCAAGTACAGTTTTGTGTGCCTAAATAGTTCATATTTGTCTCAGTTGGTTTTAGTTGTAGAATTAGGGTTTGATGATTGAAACTGTCATGGAGTAGTTTGAGTGTGAAATATTAGTTGTTCACTCTAATTGGTAAGTGCATGAGACAAGCATTCAAACCAGTTTTGATACCGCAATCTCTTACTTGATATTAAGATAATGAAATTGGTATGAAGTGTGATCATCCTAGGGTTTGATTGAAGGCACAGTTAGTAAGTGTGAAATTGATTGTGTGAACATAAAATCAACTTACATATGCATTTAGACTAAATTCTTCGGTTTCTTTCAAGAGTGACTTGTGAAAGCTAGAATTAGGGTTTTGGGATGTTTGAATGAAATATTTAGTTATTGGATTGAAGAATACCATTTGTTGAAACTAGGCATTTATTCTGAAGTAGAAATTATGGAAATTAGGTTTTATTGAATCCAGATTCCAGTTCTATCATGCGATAGATTAAATTTCCAATATTTTAAGTGTTGAATTGAATTTGATTATTGATTTTTCTTATAGTGGTAAGATGAGTTAATTTCTTCTCTGCAAGTTGTGTGTTTGTAAGTGTCGGTGTGCCCATTTCTTAGTTGATCATCATAAGGGAATCATTTAAACTCCGACTCAGAAACTGAATCTAGGAAGCGCAGTGCAACTCGTGTTTACAAGCGCGGATTGACATATGAACATTGGAGGTTTAATTTGACAATTATTTCTCCCAACATTTTTGGCGTCGTTGCCGAGGAAGCTGTAATTTCATATTCAGGTAATCATTATTGTCTAATTTTCAGATATCTTGCAGGGTTGTCAGAGGGCAGAGAGATTACGGTAAGACGTGAGTGAAGAGCCACGTATCCACTTTTGTGGGGTTGCTCCAAAGTTTGACTGATTACTGCTTTTTCTCAAACTTTATTTTTATTTCCTTATGCATAGAAGTAGACCTGGGGATAATAAAGGTATATTTATTTCTATTTCGCAATTTCCTTAAAATTTTGGTTTGATAAAAATCCCATTGATCGTTACGCAGGTACTAAGCACGAAAAAGGGAGCACTAGTGGCAAGGATATTTTAGAAGGGGAACTTGCAATTCAAGAAGAAGTAAGGTTTTCCATTGGATATTTCTCCACTAACATCAGCACCAACATGGAAAACAATGAAGGAGAGAACAAAAAGAACGAGGAAAATCATGAAGATGGGGAAGGACCAACTCTCTTTGGAGGAAACGGGAATGGACCAAGGGGAGAAAACATGGATGGACCAAGGAGAGAAAACACTGATGGACCACGAGGAGGACCAGACGACGACAAAGAAGAAACTACCTTTGGGTTCCCTATCCTTGATATCACCAGGAACATCACAATGAAGAGCATTCCAATGAACTCCCTACTGCTCTTTTATGGTAATTCCTTCTAGGATCTTGATTCCTTTCTTTTCGAATTTGATATTCTATGTAGAGGCTATAATTACTATGACGATGCACACAAACTGAAATTGTTCCCGGCCACCCTGAAAGACTTCACACTTAGATGGTTTATGAGCTTAGGGTAAAACACCATATACACTTGGGATGACATGAAATCTGTATTCCTTAGGAAATACCAAGATTTTTGCAAAACTAGGGACCTCAAAAATATTATGAGAATGCAACATCTAGGTGATGAGAGCCTGGAATAATATCTTGAGCGCTTCTTGTATCATTTTCACATGTCCCGAGGGGCCCATCTAGATGAGAAAACTCTCAAAACAGTATTTCTGAAAGTATTAAGCGATGAATGCATCGAAACCCTAAACCTTTTAAGTGGTGGGGACATTTACAAAAAGGTTTTTTTCTGAAATAGCCGAACTTTTTCAAACCTATTCTAGAAGCTAGGCTAAAGTAGCTAAGAAAATTTGAGACGGTCTCTAAGATGCTACATATAGAAACCAGAAACCTGCCACTACTTTTGTCACTAGAGTCGAACTAGGGAACCTACTGGAAAAATTTAAAACTGACATCTTAAACACCATTGGAAACCAACTCGACATAATGAAACATAAGAAGAAACAAGAAGACGAAAGGGCTG
Organism: Pinus albicaulis; assembly: GCA_034641835.2. NCBI lineage: Eukaryota > Viridiplantae > Streptophyta > Pinopsida > Pinales > Pinaceae > Pinus > Pinus albicaulis. The sequence continues at coordinate 723,290,786 of CM076570.1, read as the reverse complement.
CTATGGCATTTTTTTGTCCCAAATGCAGACAAAAGCACATGGAAAGAGAATTTCCCATCAACATCATTGACGTTTGTGGAATCTGCACCTTAGAACATGCAACCATCAAGTTTTTATCTATTCCTGGCCTGTAGGCTATCTATAAAGGGAATGCTAAAACAAATGATCTGTCAAAAACAAGTAGGAAACCCTTTTTGAGAGGCCCCAGCCAAAACATGTTCTCGAAACCTAATCACAAAGGGTATGGTCAAACTCAACCCTAGACCTTCCAGCCAGCTTACCCCTTTTGGGCCACCCCTCAAACGCAGAACACTTCATGGAACCAAAACTGGAGGTCAAACACTTATACCAACCCTTACTAGCCCTAAACCTAGTTCTATGCCCCATACCCAAATATGCCAAGCACCTCGTACAACCCAACCATGCAATCCTATCAGCAAGGGCATAACCCTCACACATATCAACAACCATTGCTACCACCCCCTCCCTTGCATCAACTTTTACCTACACCATCTGACCCCTCATCATCTTTGCAGGCACCTCAAAGCCAACCTCGCCCTACATTATTTCTTGTGAAACCCGTCCCTAACCCAAATCATAATAGACCACCTCAACCTACACAGGACATAAACATCTAGCCTTTTCCTACATACATGATCACTACCTTCCCCATGAACGAAATTTAGTTACAATCAGGGGAGACAGTTAACAAAGGGAAATTAGTTGTTGTCATTGAGGAAGAGGTTCCATCCACATCATCTGAAAACCATACACAAAATGAGAAAAAAAAAAAACACAAGAAGAAGAATCAAATGAACCACCCTACCTGGAAAGACTCCTTGTAAAGAAAGAAGAGATTCCACTTGAATACAATCTGGAAAATGAATTGAGGAATGTCTGCATTAAAATTCCACTCTTGCAAGCTATCAGAGATATCCCTATTTACAACAAAATTGTCAAGTATATCTGCATCAAGAAGCTATGTAGGAAGGAGCATAAGAACCAAAGCGTAAAGATCATGAGCCAAATGTCCACCATGATTTATAACTTTCCTGTGAATTACCATGACCCTGGGAATCCCATTGTCACCATTGAAATAAATGGAGTACTTATGCCAAACACACTTGTAGACTTAGGGGCGGAAATTAATGCCATGACATACTAGACAATGACATCTTTGCAGTTATCTGGGCTTAAACCCACGACTATCATTTTAGAAATGGCAGACAAATCTGTCGTCAAACCAATGGGAAATATAGAAGACATAGTGGTCACTATTGCTTCCTAGCAATATCCTATAGAATTTATCATAATTTTCCCAAAAACCTCTAGACCTGGACATCCTGTAGTTCTGGGACACTCGTGGTTGGCAACTATTGATGTCATCATAGGGTGCTGAAACGAAGAACTGATCATTTCCAATGGTTCCCATAACCAAACCTTGTCTATTTTCCCCCCTGCTCAAACAGCTGTTGAAGTACCATTATGGCTCGAGAGCCCCTATGGAGACGAAGACTGTATGTTTCCTTTTCTAACATTAGAACAGTCTAGAGGTCTCCAAGAGTAGTCCGATGAACATATTTTGCACCAGTTTTATCTCATAGTTCTTGTATCGATTATCATATTTTTTTAATGGTTACCAACATGTTTTTAGTGATGAGTTCCAGGAGGCTTTCCATCCAGTTGTGTTCACATATTTTGTAGCAATAGAGGAAAGCCATGAACTCACCACAGAGCCTGTAGAAATCACTAAAGGAAAGACCTTACACATCGGTAAAGAATTGACTACAGAACAAAAGCAGCAGTTGATGGGCATGATTCGTGAGAAATTTGGAGCATTTTCTTGGGATTACCTGAACATGCGGAGCATCCATCCAGACACCTGCATCCACTGTATTTATACCAATGAAGAAATGAGACCCATACGACAGCCACAAAGATTAATAAACCTAGCATTAAAATATATTGTCAAAGAAGAGCTTCAGAAACTTCTGGCAGTAGAATTCATCTACCCCATTTCATACAGTAGGTGGGTGTCACCTCTGGTAGTGCCAAAAAAGAATGGCAAGTGGGGTATCTTTGTCGACTATATAGAACTAAACAATTCCACATTGCACGACTACTTCCCACTGCCATTCATCGATCAGGTACTCGACATGCTTTCAAGTAAGAAGTATTTTTATTTTCTATAAGAATACAGAGGTTATAATCAAATAAAAATAGTTGAATAAGGCAAAGAGAAAACCACATTCACGTGCCCATGGGGTACTTATGCATATAGAGTCCTCCCCTTCGGTCTTTGTAACATCCCAGCTACTTTTCAGAGAGTTATACTTTCCATTTTCTTCGATTTGATCCATGACTGTGTGGAGGTCTATATGGACGACTTCACAGTCTATGGAGATGATTTCGATCAGTCCTTGGAAAATCTAGAAAAGGTGTTGATTCGTTGTCAAGAAGCCAATATAGCCCTTAGTAGTGATAAATGTAGAATGATGCAAACTAAGGGAATTGTTTTGGGCCATCATGTGTCGCTTGAAGGAATTAAAGTTGATCTTGAAAAAATCAAGGTAATCTCATATATCCCTATTCCCAATTCGCAAAAGGAGGTGAGAATTTTCTTGGGGCATGCTAGTTATTATCGTCATTTTATTTAAAATTTTACTAAAATTCAGCACCATTACTTAAATTGTTGACTAAAGATGTTGACTTTGTGTGGAATGCCAATTGTCAACAGGATTTTCAGACATTGAAGGACAGATTGTCCACTTCTCCGGTATTGAGAGGACCAAACTGGTCCTTACCATTTCACATTTGTATAGATGATTCAGACACTGCACTAGGAGCAGTCCTAGGATAAAGGGAAGATCGATACCCCTATGCTATTTATTTTGTTAGCAAAAATATTTCCCTCGCCGAATTAAATTATACTGTCATGGAAAAATAATTGTTAGCATTTGTACATGCTATAGGGAAGTTTAGGCATTATATTACCAACTATGAGACTTTCATCCATACCTATCATTTTGTTATTAGATTCTTAATGAATAAATTGATTACTAATGGTAGAATAACTAGATTGTTGTTTCTCTTACAAGAATTCAATATAACAGTAATTTATGGGCTTGGAAGTGATAATTTGGCAGCTAACTTTTTGTCTCGTTTGAATATTTGATAGGGAAGCAGGGCAACCCCAATGCCCAATGAATTCCCAGATGAAGCACTATTCGACATTTCCGCCATCACTCCTTGGTTCGCCGATGTTGCAAATTATTTGGTGTCAAGGAAAATACCTCAGAGCATGTCTGCTTGGGAAAAACATAATATTGTGCAACACAGTGCCAATTACTCTTGGATTGAAGGGGATTTGTTCTACATTGGGTCGAATCTGATCATGAGGCGATGTGTGCGGGAAGATGATATGTACGACATTTTGAGAGCCTGCCCCAATGACCCTTGTGGGGGGGGGGATTTGCCGATAAACGGACCTCATACAAGGTTCTTCGTATTGGGTACTATTGGCCTTCACTCTTTAAGGATGCCAAGAATTTTTTTTCTAGTTGTGACGCTTGCCAGTGGATGGGGAGACTGGTTTCCTTCGATGAGATGCCTCTTTAACCACAAATAGCCATTGAACCCTTTGAGAAGTGGGCATTGGATTTCGTAGGACCTATCTCCCCGATGTTGAAAAATAAAAAGTATATCTTGGTATGCACCGACTACGCCACCAAGTGGGTGGAGGCTAAGGCATTATATGTTGCTACGGAAAAGGCAGTAGTAGAGTTTCTATTCGAGGACATATTCACAAGATTTGGTGTGCCGCGCGAGATTTTCACTGATCAAGGCACTCAATTTACATCAAATTTGGTCAAGGCACTCACTAAGAAGTACCATATTAAGCACCATAAATATACCCCTTACCACCCCCAAGCTAATGGGAAAGTGGAGTCCACGAACAAAGTTCTAGAATCCATCCTCACAAAGACCATTCAACTACACCATATGGACTGGGAAGATAAGTTATTAGAAGCACTATGAGCTTACAGAACTACTTGGAGGAAGGTGACAGGGCACACACCTTATGAACTAGTCTACGGAAAGAAGGTGCTCTTGCCCATTGAATTCCAAGTAAAGACATTGAGAACTATCGACCGATTGGAAATGAACTTGAATAAAGCTCAAGAGCAGAGATTGGTGTAGTTGAATGAGCTGGACGAAATGAGACAAGATGCCTATCACAAAACCTCATTGGTGCAAGACTAGAGAGCTCGATGGCACAAAAATTTCATCAAGAAAATTCTTCCGTCCAAGAGACTGGGCCTTGTTATATGACAGTAAGTTTAAGCACTTCAAAGGTAATTTTTCTACCAGATGGTTAGGGCCCTATGAAGTAGCTGAGGTTTTTGATAATGGTTCAGTTCATGTTAATTTCATCGATGATGACCAAACTTATTTTGTAGTGAATGGCCATCGGCTTAAATTTTATCACAAACCACTTTCACATGATCATTTTTTGCAGGAAGTTCAAAAGGATCCAGGATTAGAGTTGGTTCATGCAAATGACCAGCCTCTTGTTGGTTCGATCGATTGATTCTTTTACTCTTATACGTATATATATATATATATATATATATATATATAAGATTAAAATAATCGTTCGTGCAAATGACCAGCCTCTTGTTGGTTCAGTCGATTGATTCTTTTACTCTTATATGTATGTATATATATATATATATATATATATATATATATATATATATATATATATATATATATATATATATATATGTATGTATGTATGTATGTATGTATATATATTAACGAGTGGGTTGTTATTTTTCATATCTACTGGTGGTTCTCCCCACAGCCCATGTAGAATAAAGGAGAAATTCATGAGGAGTAAGTTTATTCCTTTATCCAGGCTTGGCGGATTATTTATGGAAAAGGAATATTTTGGAGTCTTCTGTGGATGCCTTCAGACTCTCAAAATGTGGAGCTCTTGAGCATTGACTGATCCAGGCTCATAAAATTCATGGGCCAGTGGTAGTATAGGGATTCCTTGGGCATAGAATTGTTCTTTTCCGGGCTCAAGAAAATAATTATGGAAAGGAAACCCTCTGGAGTCTTCTACGGGCAACTTAGACTCTCTAAACATGAATTCATCAAGCAGAAACTCCTTTAGGCTTGATAAAATAATAAGGTAGTGGTAGCCTAGGGACCCAATGGGTATTGAATTATTATTTTCTGAGCCCACAGGAATAACTACGTAAAAGAAGCCCTTTGGAGCCTTCTTTCAGGACATTTCAAGCTCCCTAAATAGAAATTCCCCAGGTAGTTATCATCTCAGGCCTAATCAAAATCCATGAGATGATGAACAGGTTTCCAGTGCTATTACACAGAAACTCAGTGGCAATTTGTCAAAGAATTTGAAAATTTCATGTTATGTTCTTTATATTAACCAACTCTATACCTGAATTATTCTAGATTTGTCATCTTCATACTTGAACATCCAATACTGGACTGTAACTCTCTTCTAGAAATATGTTATCTAAAGACTACAGTTTGGTCACAAATATCTGTGGTATTAATATGTAAAGCTCTATTCTTCACTGTAGTTCAATTCTTGGAAATTTTAGCCTAAGCCTAGAAGTTCTATTGGTCTGGATGCCACTTAGTTTGCTGCAAATCTCATTGTTTTCCTATGATAATCTTCCACAGCAAAGGCCACATTTCAAAAGGCAGACTTGTTCCTATACTAGTGGGATATTCATGCTATTTGTATTCCCAATTGTTAGTGTCAGTCTTTGCATACTTCCACCAGGGATCAAAACACATTTGCATGTGCATCTTAGGTGTCTCATACTGAATAAATTTTTCATCATTCCATTAGGTCATGACTTAAAATTGTTCCTCTGGTGGTTTTCCTTGTCAATAAACTCCACTCTCCCTCCAAGATTCATATTTCTTACTCATTCCCATGTCCCCTTGAGCATAATAACACTTATGGAAATGCTTATTTCAATTGAAAGTCTTTTAAGTCAAAATCTCATTCAAAGTCAGGTCAAAAAGTAGTCCCATTAGGTCATTAGGGTTTTTCACTTCTCAAGGTCACTCCTTCATTCAGATGAGGTCAACACATATATGAGAAGGAGTAATTAAGAAAATTGGTTTTTAGATCATCATGATGTAAATACTATACTTTTCAATTTGTATTTTTCAGTTTAATGACTTTTATATCAAAATGTCATTTGGATAGAAAAGCCAAATATGTAATTTATTTTTTATTTTTCCAAATGTAATTTTATGTCATTTAATGTAACAATTGTATCCCAAAGCTGTCAAATGTAATTATTTTCAGCCCAAAGTGGAGCAAAAGAGCCACACTTCATGTTGATCAAAGCCTACAATGAAAAAATTCATAAAGCAAAAGAATATCGGTGAAAAAGAAAATACATCAAACATTAGAAAAAGTGGGTATTTCAAGTTAAATAAAAATCCACTTAGCTATAAATCCTATCAATCATTTCAAACAAGTTATTGTTGCCCTTTTAATCATCAAGAAGTATTCAACAAGGAGAATTTTTGAGTTTTTGAGCAGTTCTGGCCAAAATCCACACGCGTTGTGCGTTAAGAAGGATGGTGCTACGCGTTTGAACAGGCGTTGCACCCTTGCCAGAAGATCTCAATGAAAATTGCAAAGGCATTACGTGCTCAGATAGTGGCATCGTGCGCTTGCATAAGCACTGCGCGCACAAACAGTGGCGTTGCGCGCCTAAACAGTCAAGTTTGTTGAGTGTTGTGTCACTTAAAACCACTTCAAACAACTTCCAAACTTCTCCTAAAATCCTCCAAGGATGTTCTAAACAGTAATTACACCCTCATTGCCTTGTTTCTAAGATATTTGGTGACTCTTTAATGTTTTGAAGTGAAACCCTAATTCAATTTATGATCATTTTTTATACACCTTGTTCACTTTCCTTAAGCATATATCATTTATAGCCAAGGTAAATTTCATTGACCTAGGGTTTTCACTAACCTAGTTTGACCATTCATTTCATTCCTTTCACTCATTCCCTTCACCTGTTCAAGCTAGCCATCTCATCCCCTTCCCCTTCATCTCATTCCATTTTTATCCTAGGGTTTCATAAGTCAGAGTTTAAAATGTATGAAGAAGAATATAGTGGTTTTGGTGAGGCAAAAATGCCAAGAAGAAATGATCACAAAGGAGGGAAAATTAATAGGTTTGAACCCATAACCACAAGGGAACTCATGGCCTCTCCTCTCACTGTGTCTTGTTTCAAGCATGTGGGTTGTATTGAGTTTTGTGAGAGAGTGCAGCAAATTCAAAATCACCTGGGGTTAACAAGATTTTTCATCACTAATCTATATGAAAAACATGTCACTCTTGTTGGGGTCACCTTTGATATGTCCACCAATTCCATTGCAGCTGCTACAGGGATCCCTAGTGTGGGAGAGAGGTGGTTTAAACAAGAAAACTTTGATATGATTTATTATTAACCACACCTTAAACCTAGGTACAACGATGACAAGAAATAAATTTTCCCTTTCTCTCATCTCCTTGACCGTATGTTCCCATGATGAGGATAATCGTGAAATACTTCACTTGTGAGGGGAGGTTTTCTCAACTCTACTCATACCATATCTGACTCCTCGTGAATTTCACTAGAGTTAGAATGCTACACATACCTTACTATATTTTTCGCAGCATTGACAAGATGGCAAATATTTTGAAAAAGAGGGATTACAATAATCAAATGCATAGTATTTTTCATCATTCATTCATCAAAATGGTGGTCATTCATCAGCTTTAGCAGAAAAACATTTCATGGGATACATTTATTGCAAATGAGGTTTTCACTACTCCACCTAGTCATCATGAGTAGGATATTCCTTCATCATCTCATCCTCCCGTATCCATTTCTCCATCTCAGCCTGTTTTTCATACATCACCACCTAATCAGATCCATTCACCTCATGTTGATCCTACCTCATCACCTTTCTATAACCCTTCACCATCACATCATGATACTGGAGCATCAAGTAGTGAAAGGGACATTGAGGCAGCGTGCACTAAGATGACTGATATTGATCCATTCCCTAAGACCTATCAGAGAGGCCACACGCATGTGTTTTCTTTCACACAGTGTGAAAGGGGCCATGCCTTCTTCATCAGCAAACCAGGTAGACAAGGGTAAGGAAAAGGCTACAGATCCTATCATTATTGAGCAAGAGGACAAACATGAAATTGAGCAGGAGTTTCAGTTGATTGAGATTGATGAGGAGGATGAGGATAGAGTCACTAGTGCAGCGATCAGAGGTAAGGAGACCAAGATTAGTGATCTTCAAGATAATATTGATATAGCATAGTACGTGATTGACTTTCTTGAGCTAGAAAATCAGTAGCTGAAGACTAAGCAAACCATCAGTGAGGTCAAGACAATCAGAGCTCAGAGAGAGGCAGGAAAGGCCAAGGCCTTGCTGGAGGAAACCTTGGGCAGATTTGATGATAGTGATGATGAGGAAGATCATCTTCTGAGACAGAGACCAAGGAAAATTGGGCTAAAGAAGGATTTAGCTCAGGAAAGGCAAAAAGAGGCTGAATTGGCAGAGCAGCTTACTCCAAGTGAGATGCTTGCCATAGAGATTAGCAGAGATAGAGAGTCTTGGCTTGAGAGAGCCAATTTTCATCTCGAGGGCTTGCTAGAGAAGGCAAAGAAATACATTGAAATTCAGAGGAAGATGGAAAAACACTATGCCATGAGAAACAAGATTGCAAGGGCCAAGCTCAAACGAGCCCATGAAAAGGTTCAGGCTTTGACCGAGCCAAAGGAGAAGGAGAAGTTGAAAATTCTTGTTGAGGTATCTCTCCATGCCTCCAACCCTTGACCAACAAGAAAATTCATAATTTTGGCACACCTTGTGCAAATTTTGATTTTTGGACAGTTTAGCACACAAAAAAATTGCTAAACATGCAACGTCACTGGCGCTGCGCTCTTTTTTGGCGCATCCAATTGACGAATTCCCACCGCCATTGTGTTTAGAGTGATGAGTACATCAACTCCAGCCAGTTTCATAAGATTTGGAAGAGAACTGGTCCCTCAAAGAGGCAAACAACCACCAAAAAATCATGTTTCTTCCCTCTTTTTGACCCTGGCGCTGTGCGTTTACCAGTCTTGGGAGAACAGGTTTTTGACATGGCATATGGACACCACTCTAAAAACTAGAAGCATATTTGGAAACTAGACTCAGATACCTTTCCAATGAGATATAATGGAGCTGATTTGGACACTAGGAATTCCTCCCAAAGTTTTCTTCAAGACATGTCATTTTTCTAACATGGCGTTGTGTGTTTAACAATAAAATGCAATTTTCATCATCACAAGCAAAATTTGACATTTTGACTTTTTACTTGGGAAAATGAGAAAACCAATGATGTAAATGGTCATGGTGAATGTAAATATCATGTTTTTACTTTTATCTAGGGTAGATGCATCAGATAAGTCTTCTAGAGGTCAAATGAATCAGTTTCCTCTCTTTTAGAGGAAAATTGTTGAGTTTTCCTAGTCTTTAGATTCTTGTTTAGGAGTAGGTGAAACTGATCCCTATCTCATGGATTCGACTCCTTGAGGCTAGGAAGAGTGGTTTTTATGTCTATTTGATGTATTCTCTCAGTAATTATAATGGTTGGACTCACTTGGAGCTTTGGGCATCTCAAAGACATTTTGTATATCAGTTTAGCTTGGACATTAATAGAAACTTGCAGATATTTTCTTGGGATCCATGTGGTATGAGTTTTAGACATAGTTCCTCTCTGTTATCAATTTCATTGAATGTATTGTTAATTCATAAGCCATTTCATGTCTATAATATACTATATTTCAAGTTTGAAAGGCAGGATCCATATTTATTTATGCTCTGTTTTGGGAAATTTAGTATAATGTGTTCATTCTCCTCAGTTTAGGGAAAATACTTCTAAATGCTTTCCCTAGCTCCTCACCAGTCTCTTCACCTCATCATAATCATCTTTTAATGTGAAAACCTTCTACCTATCTTGCCCCTTGGAACCCCTGCAAATTTTGACCTAATTTCCTTGCCCTAGTTGTTTGACTCCTCCTGATCCAACAAACCCTACACAAATCAAAAATCAAAACCCTGAGATACTATACCTAACCTAAAATATTCTTTCCACAGCCATCTTGACTGTGTTCTATATGGAGAGAGCCCTCTCCTGTCCTAGTAGGGCTAGCTACTTGGCTAAGCGTGGTTTGAGGTTACCTCGGGATTGCCTCTCTAAGCCTGAGGTTCAATCTAAGTGATAACATTTTTTTGCGACTCCACTGGGGAAGAAAAAGTAAGATCAGTTCAACCCCAGTAATTAAGTTTCATTGAAGTTCTTAAACTTGTGGATGATAATTTTAGAATTTATTCAAAGGCTGAATTGAAAAATTTGTAAAGTGCATATTTATTTTTGAAATTGGACATATTGGCTTCCCGAAGATATAACAGATCCAACCCCGATCCAAATCCTCCTACTATTGTTAGTGATCCTCAGAAAATTGGAAGAAAATCTACGGCTATTTTTGAGACTTCTATTTCAGTCGGAAATCAATCAGAAGGAAGTTCCATCCCCATACCTCATTTATTTCCCGAAATATTAGAAAACTTGAAAGATATTGAATTTTATATAAATTTTGAGCAAAGTTTATTCCGGAGAATATATTTGAGTTGGATTGAAGAGACAGTTGCTGATTCCTCCATTTCCTTCCACAGCCCTGTTGAAGATCGATTTTCACACTCTCAATTAGGGTTTCAATCAAGATCTCAATCAGGGACACAATTTTTACAATCTCTCAAGGATTTACAGAATTATTCTTCGGAGGTAAGTGCTTAGCTGGCAAGCAGACCTCAGATCTCAGCCTCTTCTTCCATCACTTCATCTAATGTCACTCAGAATATCCCACTTCCTCCTCCTTCTTCTTCATTTGATGTTCATACTACTCAGTCAGGGACAAGTCTTCCTTTGATTACCTCAGGCATTCAAATCCCTGTTATAAACCCTGTTATAAATCCTCCACCTCCAGTCATCATGCCTGCAAGATATTCTCCCCTTGTTCTCACTCAGAACCCGGGTGCTATGCCCGCAGATTATCAAACTAAAATCCCTTTTTTTGACAGTACTCATCCTATGACAGCTCATAAACATGTAGATAAGATGAATGACTTCTTTGACCTTCATGAAATTGATATATAGGATGTGACTGTTTGCACAAATTCTAGGAGGGGAAGTAATAAAATGGTTCAGAGCTCTACCAGCAGCCACTATTGACACCTTATAAGTCTTGCATCGTCAGTTTGTAGAAACATGGGAAGAAAATAAGAATCTCCTTAAAATCTTGTCCGAATATGAGAACATCAAAAGGAATGTTGATGAGTCTGTCTAAGATTATTGTGTGAGCTTTAATGCAATGTACAATTCTCTTCTTGCACATATGAAACCACCGGAGGGTATGGTTTTGGTCAAATTCTCGGATGGATTTGATGCTGATATAGAATATCATTTGCGTGAACGTGATCCTACAACTTTAGTAGATATGCAAAAGAATGTTGTAAGTGTGGAATCTAATTTGTTGGCAAAGAGAGCAAGGATGAGATCAGAAAAGAGGGTGACTATCAAAGACGAGACCTCTACTTCCAAGGAAAAAATGGATTCATTACTCCGAACTGTGGAGAGAATGGTTGATCGACTATCTATATTAGATAGACCTAAAACACAGATCTGAAATCCAAATTTCAAAGGGCAGTAGCCTCAATTTAGAATCAAGCAGAGAGAGCATAAAGCACCTAACCAAACAGCACAACAACAACAGCAGATAAGGACCCCGTTGCATTAGAACTATGTCCAAGGAGTGGAAGAAGAGGAAGATGAAGATCTGGTGGTTGAAACAAATAATTTCTTTACAGCAGGTGGCTTGCCCATCTTCCTGACTGAAGATGAAGAGTATACTGAAAATATGGATTCTCCAAAAAAAAGAAGACTATATCTTGGAAAATGATGATGATTTGGAAACAGAATCAGATGATTACCATTGTGGATATATGAATGCTTTGAGTGCACAGCAGAAACAATATTCTCTGAGCAGAGATGTACCTGTCAATCCCATTTAGAAAAGGAAAGAGCAGTCAAAGAATGATCTTCCTAATAATCAGAAAAGGGTAAATAACATGCAGATCAGAATCATAGTAACATCAACCAGCCATCAACAAGCTCAGCTACTAAAGAGAAAGACACTCAGAAAAAGGATATAAGGGATCAAAATGATAGAAGAGATATTGTTGTCAAAGAGGTAGATAAAGCCACAACTTTTAATTTAGAAAATGAAATAGTTAAATTGAAAGTGTCCATTCCTTTGACAAAACTAGTAAAGAATAGTTATTACAAAAATTAGGTGTCTAAAATGTTGCTAGTTGATCCTTTTTCCGATATGGTTAATGTTGAAGATGACCACCCCGAGCTCATTTTCGGTCCAGTTATAGATTGTCAATTAGAAGAGAGTGAGGTGCCTCCTTTTTATTTGAGCCTAAGACTGCATGAATACATAATTCATAATGTAATGTGTTGGCGAGAAAATAGGTCTCGCAGAGAAGACCCAGGTTTAGGGCTAAGGGCCAACAAGGTTTTCCACCGTAGTCTAGATTCACGCTAGCATTTACACTCTGCTCTGAAGGGCAAAGAGTCTCACTCGAGGCGTGTCGTGACCCTACTGTGATTGGGAGTAGATCGGTATCATTTCCCCAACGTCTAGACAGGTGAACCAACGATAAACTCAGGAATTAAACAGTCATTACATAACATTCTGTAACACACATTCTTCCAGGAAACAGTTAAACCAATGATAAACAAAATTTTAAACACAGCTACTAGCAGCACTCATTCATACTTAGCATCAAATAGCATAAAAACCATCTTAGATATATTAGACATCAGCCGTCAGAGGCAAACTATTACAAAGCTCTACTACAGAAGAGCACAGAACATAACAGAATACAACACGTCCCGAGGGACAGAGAGAAACTACAGTAATCTGGAAGAGAGGAGAATAGTGCAACCCGATAAAGCTCTCCTGTGGCTCCCTGATGCCTATTCTCGTCTGCACGAACCCCCTCCTCCGTTGGTTGGTTGCTTATTTATTCTCCCGCTCGTGGGACTGACAGTTCTTCCCCTTTTCTTGCTCGGTTGTCTTTCGTTTCTTTCCGTTCACCGGGAGTTCACTGCTTGTTTCCTTTCGTGCCCTTCCATTGTCTATGCTTGTTCCTGCAACCAACGTGACACCTGTCCTCTACTCCTCCGCAACCTTGACACCTCCCTACCTACCGAGGTTGCGTTCCACCACATGCTCACCACCACTCAAAATCTGCTAATCTCCAAAACAAGGGCCCCAACAGGCCCCGACCACATCCTTTTGACTCGTCCTGAATCAATTGTCCTGAGTCGTCTCCACTTCCATGGGACCGCTTGACCTTGTGCCTTGTTCCGGCTGCACGCCTTATCCTTGTTTTCCAAACAAGGGCCCCAACTCTGGGACCTTGGTCAGAGCTGAAGCTTTAAGCTCTTGGAAATTTTCCACAGCCTGCTGCCACCCTTGCAGCAACGCGTTAGTCTGAGCCACGATTTTTGTGACAACTTCCTCCCCGACGATTGCCGGTACGGCGTCGAATACTATGTCGACATGGTTACCAGCCTCAGAGGCCAAATGCTGCATTGTTTGGGCACTGATATTTACGCGCTGGTGAAGCTCCCGAACAGCCTACTTGGTGGCCGTCGATGTCTCCTCTACTTATTGAATTTGGACCTATAGCACATCCGCCTGGGCATACAATTGGTCCAGCCTAGTTGGGTCTGTGCCTTCTTGTATTTCCTTCGAGATTTGTTGCAGCTGGGCCAAAATCGGTTGTTTCTTCACTGTAAGGGTCATTGAGCATTCCTGCAGACCTTTTAGGAGGTCGTAGGCATCTATGGCTACAATACTGAGGACTTCCTACATCTTTGTTACTTGGCCCTGTTTCTTTGATATTTGTGTTGTGTACACAACTACTGGGTCGGGCAGCGCGGGTCGTGCTGCCAATGCCACCTTGAGTTCTGTATTCTCCTAGTGGAGGTTTGAGTATGCCACCCTAAAGAGGATTTCCTGCTCTACTACTATCGTTTCATGCACATCAGCTGGTATCTGACTATAGTTTACCATCACTGCAGGCCATACTTCCCTGAAAACCCTAGCCATTGTGTCCAGATGGTTTTGCAGCTACCCCTTTTCCATTGTGAGCTGATCATGCTGTTCAGTAAGCGTGATTATCTGCTGCTGCTGTTGCTCACATATATGTTGTAGCTCTGAGTGGAGCCTCTCAGCCTGTTGTGCTGCTCTTTGGATGAAATGGTACAGCTGAGTTGTCCCCCACGTCTCCATGCTCTCGGCACCTGAGGTACCCTGATCTGGCCACCGCTCCTAAAGTGGTTGCCCACTAGAAACCGATCTTGCTGACTGGTCTGGAGCTGACTGCGGCAGATTTTTATGGGGTGCAGAGTCTGCCATGTTCAGGTCCAGTCGGTGGCAACCCGCTTGCTTCCCGTGTCTCAACTATTGGCTCTTCTTGGATTAGTACCCCTGTGCTCAGTTGCTGGGGTGGATCTTCCCCTGTATGGTCGACCACCGGACTTGATTCTACGACTTTTGCCCTCTTGGCCTTGGGTGCCGCTATGGGTTTCACAGACCTACTCTTTCCCGCCAGCGGTGTGGTTGTTGGGGTTCGTAAACTGAACAATACATTTGGAATGGGTGCAGGGATGGAGGTCGTGTTTGGAAGCAGGGTCGACTGAGAGACTTGGAATTCTGAAAAAACTAGGAATGGAGTGGCACTACTTGATATCACCTGAACTACTTCTTAAAAGCTTCATAACTTCGTATTCAGTTCTTGAATGATCGGGAGGAGCTGCAGGTTTGACACCCTGTTTTTTGCCTCCTCCGCCGTTTCTCCTAGCAACCGGTGTGGTAGCATCCCGTCGAAGATGTAGGTGTACACCCCGTTTCTGACTTCCATCGCAACCCCCGGCCACGAACAAACTTTTTTATGGAAAGCTGCTTCATCAATTTGGAATTTCAGCGGCCTCATCTGGAATGTTTCCTCCGGTACACAAGTGGGTCTGAGGAATGTGTGTTTGTGCATGACCCCAAACAAAACTTGCTCACTATATCCATCCAACAGGTTTCTGGGGATCCTCTATTGGCTTATTACAACATCAATCATTGGGCCATACCAACTTCTGAAGGCTTCTGCGTTTACTTCCTTAGTGTTGGGGTCTCCAGACACCTTACATGGGGTAAACTTCATCGCCAGCGACTGATCTTCCTCTATCTCCACTGGTATCCTGATGAGGGGGGAAGTCCACTTCCACATGGCCAATGCTACTATCAAGTATCCGTAGATAAATCTCGTTGCCCTCTTATAGTTGTCTTCACATGCCTCGAACAACTCTTTCAGCAGGAAGGAGCACTAGTTCATCCTGGTCCCCTAGACACAGTGCTCCGCGACTGAAATTGTCTCTAAGGTACATTCCCATTTTGTGTAATGCCTCATCGTCTTGCTGGAAATGAGGTAGCATGCGAATATGATCTCTGGCTTGTTGATTAACTCAAATTTTTCCCCCTTTCCTCCCCTTCGGGTGCCATACTTAGCATAGTAGTCTGTATCCCCCGACTTCTTCGCTCGTTTGGAGATGGTCTGGAACGCTGAAGAGACGTCCCTTCCCTCCTGCAAGAGCCTGGTCAACCGATGAATGTCTTTGATGTGAATCGGGATCTCTTTCCCCAGCCACAAAGAGTCATTCTGAATTCTACTCAGCAGGAATTTGGTGCACTGCATTGCAGCGCTTGTCGTCCCAAATACTGGCAAGTTCCTCAAATTCATTATCGAGGACTGCTGGATACCTCTAAACTCAGGCAAGAATTTTGTTGTTGCCCGTCCTGCTTCTGTTGTATAATTTTCAATGTATACTTGTCTTTTGAGCGCAGGAAACTCAAAGGAGTCTGTGAGGTCTGCATCAATTAAGGTTGCACTGTCATATTTCCCGACAAGGGACTCCATTTTTTCAATCCTGCTGTCCAACTCCTGTTCTACCACTACTGGGCTTACTTTTGTCATATTTTCTCGCCGTTGATACACATGCAAAATAGTTCTCTGCCCCTTCTCTTGCCTTTCTTCTTCTGGACACCTTCTCTGTTCTGGTTCTACTCCAACTTCCCTTGCTCCTTCGGAGGTTTCTAACTCTAACTCAGATTTTTTCGGCATTCTCGCGCTTTTCTGCATGCAGGTTATGTCAGTAACCGGCACGGGTGAGGTTGATGAGACCCCATAACTAATTAAAGTTTCCCTGTCTTCTCCCGTGGCTACGATCGTGCGATCTGTTAGCTGCTGAGGTGGGTTCTAACACTGCTGACTATGGTCTTGGGATTTGGGCAAACGCGACGGCTGGTGGTGATGTCTAATTATGGAAAATTTATTACGATATGGATAGTTCTAATTATGGCCATTATTTCTAAATCTTGGCGATCCTACGGACTGACACTAGTACTATGTTGAATGATGGTGGATTGATGTTCGACACGCTTTTCTTGCTGACGTGGACAACATGTTGGATGCTACCCCCCCCCCCCCCCTCGACCACTAATAGTTGTGTTGCAGTCTCCGCAACTGAGCTAATGTGTATTGTAGTAAATTAAACCTATCTATGTCATCTTGGGTGCGAGAGACTTATTGGCCCTATCTACCCTACATACTCTTCTCGGGTCCGAGAGTTATTGAAATTGAAATGAATATCTTACTCGTGGTAGGGTTTCAAGCGTGCGTCGTTAACCCATCCTTGTAGAACATGTCCGTATAACTGTGCCAAGCAGATTTCTCCTAACGGTTTGATCTCTATGACATAAAATGGTCCCAGCCAATGCATATGTAATTTCCCTGGGAGCTTCTATAACTTGTTGTCGTAGAGTAGGACCTTGCCTCCAACTTGGAAAGTCTTGTGTTTGATGTGTCTATCATGCCAAGATTTCTGCCTCTCCTTTTCTACTGTCTGGTGAAATTCCGAAAGAAACTGTCCTTCCTCAAGTTCCTATAGCTCGTGTAGTCGCTCCTTTAAATATTCCTCTTCAGATAGTCGTAGGGAGGTGGCGATCAGAAGGCTTGGTACCATGAATTCTGCTGGGACGACCGCTTCCCGTCCATAGACCAGCTGGAATGGTGTCTGGTTATGCAGTCGTTTTACCATTGTGCAGTATGCCCACAGGGTTGCTGGTATCCATTCGTCCCAGTCATCCCGTTCCGCGTTGCATATTTTTGTCAGGCCTTTTTCCAATATCTTGTTAAATGCCTCCACTGTGCCATTTTCCTGTGGATGATACGGGCTACTCTTGTGGTGTTGTATCAGGAATTGCTACAAGAGAGACTTAATTATCTCATTGATGAAATGTGTACCCTGGTCACTGGTTAAGCTTCTTGGGCACCCAAATCGGCTGATTATGTTTTCAAAGATGAATCAAGCAGTAGTATCTGCAGTACAGTTCCTTACTGGCGCAGCCTCTACCCAGTGGGTCAAGTAGTCGATCATTGTTATGATGTAACTTGCCTTTGAATTTCTTGCAGGTGGCGTAATAGGTCCCACAAAATCGACTGCCCATTTCTCGAACGGCTAGAGTGTCCTTACGGGATGAAGCGGTAACTCATCCCTGTGGGAGGGTTGTCTGGTTCACTGACATACGTCAAATTTCTGAACATATGCTTTACTGTCCTTGTGCATTGTTGGCCACCAGAGACCTGCTTGTAGTACTTTGCGTGCTGTTGGTCTTGCTCCCACATGCCCTTCCGCAATACCACTGTGGCTTTCCCATAGTATAGCTTCCCGTTCATGATCCAGAACACATCTCCGAAGAACTTGGTCCAGCCCCATCTTGTATAGCTGCCCTGTGATCAGCTGATATTCCACCACTCAAACTACCAGATGTTTCTTTTGTGTTGTAGTATATTCCCGCAGACACTGTCCCGTGGTGATGTAGGTTGCTATTTCATTCAGGTAGTCCGGGATGGCTTCTACTCTGAAAATATCAGCATCCGGTAGCTAATCATCTAGAGAACCTCCACCCTCACCATTCTCTATTCGGGATAAGTGATCAGGCCCTACATTGAGCCTTCCAGGCTTGACAATTACTTCGAATGTGAATTCTTGGAAAAGTAGGAGCCATCAGCAGATTCTCCCTTCTAAGATTGGTTTTTTTACCATATATTTTAATGCGGAATGATCCATGAAGAATTTGAACTTACCTCCCAATAGGTAGTGGTGGAATTTCTGGAGATAGTACACCATTTCCAATGCTTCTTGCTCTGTTGTCGTGTAGTTGCGCTCTGTTTTCAACAACTTGTGACTGGCAAAATACACTAGATGATCGACTGAGGTGTCCCCCGCTGAGTTAGAACCGCACCAAGCGCAATGCCCAATGCGTCAATGTGTACATGGAACTGTTTGTCCCAGTTCAAGTGAACTAGTATTGGTGCACTTGCCAATTTTTCTTTCAACACGTCCAATGCCTCGTTGCAGCTGTCTTTCCACTGAAATTTCTCTGATTTTTTTAGTATTTTTTCCAAGGGCACTATTATTTTGCTGTAATTGCGGATGAAACGCTGGTAGTAGCTTGTATGTCCTAGAAGTGGCCGCAGTTATTTGATGGTCTCTGGAGCCTCCATATTGAAAATCACTGTGACTTTAGCCAGATCTACATAGACACCTTGATTATATACCACATGCCCCAGCAATGTTCCGAATGGTACGACAAATATGCATTTCTTTAGATTCAATGAGATATGTAGTTGTCTACACCTATCAAACATTATTCTTAGCAGGCTCACATGGTCTTTCAGCAAACTATATACAGTCCAGTCATCCATATAGACTTCTAGGAACTTGTGGATGTATTCTCGGAACGCCGCTATCACAATGCGAGAGAAAACTACGGGTGCATTATTCAATCCGAATGGCATCACGTTGTATGCGAAGGAGTCCCATTCGGTAGTGAAGGTTGTCTTTTTCTTTTCTTATTCTGCTATTCTCACCTGATGGTAACCTGAAAATCCATCCGTGAATGAGTATGCCTCGTTCCCTGCAACATTGTCGAGCACTTCGTCATTAAATGGGGTAGGGAACGGATCATGGATACAAGCGTTGTTTAGGCTTCTATAATCCACGCAGACTCGTATCTCTGATTTCTCCTTTTTTCTTTGTATAAAAATGGGGGTTACCCATTCTGCCTCTTCTACGAGGAATATGAGCCCGGCTTTTAGCACTTTGTCGATCTCTGCTTTCACTTTTTCCTTCACCCTTGGGTTTAGCCGATATGGTCTATGTTTGACAGGCCTAGCATCAGGCTTCAATATTATTCTCATTTCCCCCATATCTCCTTTTATGCCTTTGAGATCTGCCACTGATGATGGAAACAAGTCGTCATACTCCTCAAGTAGACTGAATATTTCCTTTGTTGTCTGCTCGTTCCAGTAGTCTCCAATGGTCGCTAGCTTGGGTTTATCCTATGTTCCAATGTTTACCTTTTTAGTTCTGAGTGGTAGGAGGTGGATACCTTCTATAGTGGGTTCTTTCTTAATGTCCCTTTCCTCCTCTGTTTCTTCAAAATACAGGTGTCTGAGGTCCTCCATATTTTCGTCGTCCATCTCATTATTAATCTTCTGACACGCCACATTTTTTTGGATACCCTGGTACCACAGTGACTGCTTGTCCGTCTGTAGATTATCAGGAAATAACAGTACCTGCTTGATAGCTTGTAAGGCTTGTGTAATCTACTTTGTTTTTCCCTCAAAGGTGAAACACCTTATGAATTTCTCCACAACTCCCTGCCAATCGTGGGTCCCTCTTCTCTTTTCTTCCGTTAAGTACTAGGCCTTTGGGATCACATCCAAGGAGTGGATAAACTTGTGGACCCACAGTTCCTTGGGGTATCCGTCAGCTCTCCATTGAGCTTCACATTCTTTCAGATGGTTTCTAGGACTTGCATCCCCTTGGTACCGGTCTCTCCACCTGGGCTCCTCTTCCTCTTGAAATATGGCTTTCATTGCTGCCGCCACCTCATCCCATCATGTCATTGAGTCGTGATGGTTACCCCACCATCTTGCAGCTGTGGACTGCAATGCCACATCCATCAAGGGTATTCTCTGGTCTTCTGGCACCGTGGTTTCTACTTTGGCTATGAAAACACTTACAGCATTCATATCTGACAATATTGTGTATCCTTGAATTTCAGCTCCAATCCAATTGACTCTTGCAACAGTGGCACACTTCCTTGTGTTTGTTTCATAGACTCCTTGCTGCCAATCGTCCCATGCAATTCTAATCCTAGTTCCAAGCTTTGAATACTTCTCCAGCTTACCGAGCCTTCTGTCGTCAGGTTGATGTAGTCTTCCCTTCTTCAGGCGGTCATCTGGTAGAGATGGTCCAAGAGCTGAGCATCTTCTCGGTTATCCACAGTCTCGGTATACCTCGGTCCTTGGTAGGGGTCTAGCGGTTGAGTGACTCTGATTTCCCCTTCCTCGAAGATCATCAATTCTTTCTTTAGATCAATTACCGCATAATTTTCGAAAGCCCAGTCGATCCCCAGCAGTGCTGGGTACGGATCCTTGTCCCCCATGATGTCAATAAATTTGAAATCTGTAAATGTTTTTACCCCCGCAATGTCATCCTCAACATTCTCCAGTCCGCCAATGGGAACAATGCAATACTGGTTTGCCATTCGAAGTTGGATCGGAGAGTATGTCAATCTTGGCCTCCCAAGCGCTTCCCAAGTTTTCCTTGGTAAGATGTTGACGTCGGATCCCAATTCATGCATGGTGTCCTTAATCTGGAATCCTGCCACTTTCTTATTTACTCAGAATTCTTTTCCCGTCCTTCGTTTGTTTCTTTTTATTCTCTAAACGTATTTATGGTCTGTTTCTGCTGCTTCTTTTTCTCCTGTGTTCTGTTTTAGCACCCTTCCAGGTTTTGTTTCAGTCGTTCCAGCATTGGTGCATTGTTAACAATCTTCAAGAACAAATGGAACCATTCCTATATTAAGGCTTCATTAGTATTCTGTGTCTCCCTGTCTTCTGGAATTTTCTGTAACTCAATTCCTTTATTTCCCCCCAAATGGGCAAACGTTTCTGCTGCTTCCTGGAAAAAAAATTTCTATCGTTCGGGTTTGAACAGGAGCTTTGGGGATGCTGGACAGACTACTTTCATGGGGTCCATAGTGAGTGCATCCTCCCCCGTTATTTTTCCATCTCATGTCACTATGGCCACGTTTTGCATCGTTTGAGTTCTCGTTAGCCTAGGTTCTGCATTTACTAGATTCGCCCCCCTCTGTCTAGCTCTTTCCTCCCATCTTTTGATGAGCTCTGGGCAGTCTTCTGTTGCGTGTGAGTTGACACAGCATTGCGAGCACCAGGGTCTCCTAGGGATTGGACACTCTCTAGCCGCATGTCCCTCCTGGTCGCAGTTATAGCATCATACCGGACCTCTACCTCCTATTTGACCCCCTCGCATGCCTCCTCCTCTTCCTCGGGGAGCTTCGTTTACTCGGTATGATGGTCGGTCCAGCCGCTCTGCCAAGGCATCCAGTGCTCGGCATTGTTCTGTGTTGTCGATGGTCGAGGCACAGAATTCACAGTATACGTTATTTGGATCATTGGAATACTTCTGTAGGATCAGACACATGTGAGGTTGATGACCCATACTTTTGCATACCTCACAATATTCATTGGTGGTTGGGCCTGGTTGTGCAGAGAACCCCGTATATGGTTGTTGTGGTGGGTATATCCCTTGGGTGTTGATTTGCGCGACTGCTCTTAGAGGTGGGGCCCCCTGTGCTCCTACCTTCGATGTCCCCACAGTTTGGCCTCGCAACCGGGGGCATTTCGTGGCTACATGTCCCTCCACAAGATAGTGCGTGCACCACATGTTGGGTCTCAGTGGTCGCAAGGGTTTCATTTTTTTAAGTTTCTCGATCAAACTGAGTATTTGATGATACAAACCCAGTATGGAGGGGTCATGTACCGCTACACCCCCTTTGAACTCTTGTGGATAACCCACCATGGCTTCTATCTTCATCGCCTGCTCCATAGCATCTTGCATTGTGTCGATCCTTTGTTGGGTCAGTGGAGTTCAGGTCAAGGGAAATAAGGCTTTAATGAACCAATCCCTCTTATGGTTAGGGTTGATTTGGTAGTTGAGTTTCCTGATGGAATCCTTGAATCTCCACATCAAATCCCATGCATTTTCTCCTTCTCTCTACTTGATCTCCCACATCTCTGACAGACCTTGTTGGTCCATCTGAGGCAGTTTGAATTCCTTAATGAAATCCCTCTTTACATCAGCCATTGCTGGATTCAAGTGGGCCTCAGACCATTTCATAAACCATCGATAGGGCCCCCTCCCTAAGAGTGGTTTGAAATTCTATCAACTTTCCAACATCTGGTGTCTGTCGTGCCCTCCAGATGGCCTCACAGAGATACCATTGTTGTTCGACATCGTCATTCCCTTTGCCATAGAATTATGGGTATCGTGTAAGTGATCCCGCCATGCTTACTTGATTGGGCGGTATTAAAATGAAATCGTTGGATCCTAGTTGTGAGACAGGGCCACTAACAGTCCCGCTACTAACTTGTGCTCCAGTTGGAGACTGACTGTGGTGCAATCTACTTAATTCACGTAACTTAACAAAAAATTCACCTATGGGCTTGTAGAGCACTAGGGGAAGGTCGGGATTAGAGCTACTAGAACTGTGAGGACTAGGAATACCTTGGGATATGGACGCTGGCCTTTCTTGAAATATTTGCTCCATTGTAACGTGCATCTCCACATTGGACACCTCCTCTTGGCACGCGTCTACACCTTCTTCGTCAGACTTCCTTCATTGCTCCATCTGGGCTGGACCCCTATACACCTGTCGTACTTCTTTCATGACCCCTCCTATACCCTGGGGACCCACCTGACCTTCCATTCCCTTCATCTTCGGAGGTGCCTCTTCTTTTCCCTTCCAACTACTTCCTTGTCTTTTCAACTCCCTCATCACCCTCTCTCGCCACCTTTCTGCAATCTGCGCCCTCCGATGTGCTCACCGCTCCCTGAGCCTGTTGGAAGCCTCGACATCCATACTCCTACTCCCTGTTCTCAAAGTTCTAATAAAATCTCTCCCTCAGTCCCTTGCCCCGGCACTGGGGTTTTATGCTTCCATCCCCACTTTATGGAATCCCATCAGTCCTTCGTCTACCATTAATGCCTTGATCCACAAGGGAATCTCCTTCAATAGTTTTCCTCTTAACCCAGATCTGAAAGTACTTTCTGCCTTTGAGAAATACTAGTATCACTCGGATACAAACTCTACTATGTATCCTTCCAAAGTAGATTCCACCCAAAAATCTACAGCTCGGGTTAAATCAGTGTCTAATCGATGAAGCGTCACTAGATCTTCGTGGGCCCACTTGCGATTGATCTTGCGCAAATTCCCCTTGATGGTCTTGGTTTGAAGCTTCCGCAACCAGTTGTAGAGTTATTCTGGGAACTTTCCCCAGAAGATTTCGTAGGTATCACTAGCAGAGTCAGAGAATAGGACCAAGTCTTTAATCGTCTTTTCCTTCTGTCGTCTCAGCTCAGCTTTTTGGGCTATGAACTGATCTAGGTGGTTATCCCACCAGCTTCATATTTCTCTTTCGAAGATCCGAGATACCACGATCTAGCTCCCAAATGTATTTTTAGGTCCCACAACGGAACCATTTGTTGGCAAGAAAACAGGTCTCGCAGAGAAGACCCGGGTTCAGGGCTGAGGGCCAACAAGGCTTTCCGTCGTAGTCTAGATTCACACCAGCATTTACACTCTACTCCGAAGGGCATACAGTCTCACCTGAGGCATGTCGTGACCCTACTGTGATTGGGAGTAGATCGGTATCATTTCCCCAACGTCCAAACAGGTGAACCAATGCTAAACTCAGGAATTAAACAGTCATTACATAACATTTTGTAACACACATTCTTCCGGAAACAGTTAAACCAACGATAAAAAAAAATTTAAACACAGCTACTAGCAGCACTCATTCATATTCAGCATCACATAGCAAACAACCATCTTAGATATATTAGACATCATTCGTCAGAGGCAAACTATTACAAATCTCTACTACAGAAGAGCATAGAACAGAACAGAATACAACATGTCCTAAGGGACAGAGAGAAACTACAGTAATCCGGAAGAGAGGAGAACAGTGCAACCCGATAGATCTCTCCTGTGGCTCCTCGATGCCTATTCCCATCTGCACCAACCCCCTCCTCGGTTGGCTAGTTTCTTATTTATTCTCCCGCTCGCTCGACTGATAGTTCTTCCCCTTTTCTTTCTCGGCTGTCTTTCGATTCTTTCCGTTCACCGGGAGTTCACTGATTGTCTCCTTATGCGCCCTTCCGTTGTCTATGCTTGCTCCTACAACCACCGTGACACCTGTCCTCTGCTCCTCTGCAACCTTGACACCTCACTTCCTAATGAGGTTGCGTTCCGCCACGTGCTTGCCACCACTCAAAATCTGCGTATCTCCAAAACAAGGGCCCCAACACAATGCTTGATTCTAGGGTTTCTCACAATCTAATGCCTAAGGCTATTATGAAAAATATGGGCATATATATCACCTGAACTTATCATGATTTTTATTCATTTGATTATGGTAGAGTTTGCTGCATTGGTCTCATTAAAGATTTAGTGGTTTCTTTGGATCAAATCTCAGCCAAGAATTTTTTGATGGATGTGGTGGTGGCTGACATACCACCTCGTTTTGGCATGCTACTGTCTAGATCTTGGGGAGCTAAACTCAAAGGTACTTTACAACTTGACTTCTCTTATGCTACTATTCCTGTTTTCAGGAAATTGAGTAAATTGTACTGGGAAAAGAAAATGAAATATACGATAACTAGTAAGGAGAAGCATATTAATCATCCCATACAGGCTGTACATACAGACCTAGAATATTTTATTTTGTACAATGATGGTGATTTGAACCATGTAAATAATCAGCTAGTAGTAGTAGAAGATGTGCCAGAAGTTTCAGAAAGTTTCAGAGAAAATCTTGATAAAGAGAAAGAAATGGTGCCTTCTTCAATAGTACCTTCTTCCGAAAAGCCTCTTGAAAAACAGAAAATCAATGCAGAATGGAAAAATGAAGTGACTGGCCAAAATAAATCAGAACCAAAACTTGATTTTTAGCATCTAGAAGATGAAGAGGGCTTATGGAGCATGGATTTCGACAGTGCTTTGGGTAAGGAAGGTGCAGGTATTGGTATTTGGATCTGAAGTCCTGTTTGTAAATCTGGTCGAATACCAAGTAATGTTAGAGAATTCTCTTATAAATTGGCTTTTGATTGTTCTAATAATGAAGTGGAGTATGAAGCATTGATCACGGGTCTTAAAATTTTGAAGAAACTTGGTGCAAAAATAATTTATGTTTATGGTGATTTTGAGCTTGTCATAAAGCATGTGAAAGGAGAATATCAAGTAAACCATCCGTGAATGAGAGCTTATAGAAATGCAGTCTTGGATGTCTTAAAAATGTTTCCTGAGTATACATTAACAGCAGTGCCAAGAAATCAGAACATCATTGCAGATTCTCTTGCTATGGTGGCAAGTAATCTCAAAATTCCGATGAACTCCAGTAATAAATTTGAAATTCATGTCAAACATAGACCCAGTGTTCCTGATAATTTAAGGTACTGGCAAGTTTCTTGGGATGACAAAGAAATTAATAGTTTTTTGCAAAATGAAGGAAAATTCAAAGATGCTTTTATTGATGATGTTTGTGATGTTGATGATCAAGACATAGAGGCCAATCAGATTAATGTTTTGTAGCTGAAAGAAAATGTTATTCCTAGACGTCTGATACTTTTAGAAGATCTGTTCGATCATGATGATGTAGCCAGGAAACCAACATTGACTCCTACAGAAAAGGGTGTGGAATATATGAACATTGGAACAAAAAACAAGCCCAAGATGGTTAATTTTTCTAAGACATAATCTCTCAAGGCAAAAGATAAGTACATCAAATTGTTGTCTAAATTTTCTGATATTTTTGCATGGGATTATGCAGATTTGAAATTTTATGATAAGAATATTATTCAGCACACTATTCACATCAAGCTGGATCAGAAACCTTTCAAACAAAATTTGAGAAGGATAAACCCAAGATTGTTCCCATACATCGAGAAAGAGGTAAACCGATTGTACAAATCAAGTATCATTGTGCCAATTAGGTTTTCTGATTGGATTTCAAATTTGGTGTCGGTAAGGAAAAAGAGCGGAGAGATAAGGTTATGCATAGATTTCCGGAATTTGAATAAAGTATCTTTAAATGATAATTATCCCCTTCCTAAGATGGACCATTTTCTACAAAGGGTAGTTGGAGCATCACATATGTCACTACTTGATGGTTATTCAGGTTATAATAATATTTTGGTACATCAAGAAGACCAAGGTAAGACTGCTTTCACAACACCTTGGGGAACCTTTCAGTATGTTAAAATGCCATTCAGACTCAAGAATGCAGGGGCTAATTTTCAGTGGGCGATGGATATAGCCTTTGCTAATGAGAAGGATGTTTTCTTAGTAGTGTATCTAGATGATTTGACAATGTTTTCTGGTTCCGATGATCAGAATTTGTATCATTTGAGGATTATTTTTCAGAAATGCAGGGAGTTTGGGATTTCTTTAAATTCGAAGAAGAGTATTTTTTCCATGGATGAAGGAAAACTTCTTGGTCACATAATTTCCAAATATGGTATTCGCATTGATCCTTCCAGAGTAGAATCCATTTAGAAGATATAATTTCCATGGAACAAAAAAGAGATACAAGATTTCAATGGTAAGATGAACTTCTTACGCAGATTTGTTCCTAATTTAGCTGAGCAGCTGAGGGAAATGAATAATATGTTGAAGAAGGAAAACAATGTTAAATGGACCACTGATGCTATGACGTCTTTCAACCTGGTAAATCTTGCTTTAAGCACCACCCATATTTTGGTTAGTCCATATTATAATAGTGATTTCATAATATTTTCATTTGCATCTGAGCATACCTTGGTTGCATTTTTAATGCAAAATAAAGATTAGGTTGAACAGCCTATTGCTTTCTTCAATCGAGCCATTAGAGATGTTGCTCTTCACTATAATATTATTGAGAAAAAATATTTAGCCCTAATCAAAGCCTTGAAATATTTCCGGATCTATATTCTACATTCACATACTATAGCCTTTGTTCCAAATGCAGTGATAAAAGAGATTCTCACACAAACTAATCTTGAAGGTCGGAGAGGTAGGTGGATAGCAGTTGTACTAGAGTATGATCTCGAGATTAGGCCTACCAAACTGATCAAGGGGCAAGGGTTAGACAAGCTGATGGTTGAATCCAACTTGCATGCTCTAGAAATAAATATTATTGCAGCAATGTCATAGGATGATGAAGATGGCGCTCTAATACAGGTATCAGAAATGTTTCCTACTTCACCATGGTATTCTGATATAGTGTATGTTTTTCAGCACTTATGTCCTCCTGGAATGTCAAAAATTCAGGGTAGGTCTTTGAAATTGAAATCTGTTAAATACTGCATTCTAGGTAGTGCCCTTTATTGGAAAGATCCAGGAGGTGTTCTTTTGAATTGTCTGGTTGAAGATGAAGCTAAGCAGGTAATGGATGACTTTCATAGGGGAGATTGTGGAGGTCATTTTTTTTGGAAAACAATAGCCAACAAAGTGTTGAGAGCAGGGTATTATTGGCCAAGTTTATTTTCTGATTTGTACAAAACAGTCACAAACTGTCATGAATGTCAGGTTTTTCAGGGAAAAATGAAGCTTCTTCCTCTTCCGCTGAAACTTGTTGTAGTAAATTCTCCTTTTCAACAGTGGCGACTTGATTTTATTGGGTAAATTCATCCCACATCATCGGCACAACACAAATGGATCCTAAAAACCACCGAATACTTCACCAAGTGGATCGAGGCTATTCCTACAAGGCAAGCTACGGACACGGTAATCATTCAATTTTTAGAATCCAATATTTTGTCTCGTTTTGGTTGTCCTCACAAGATTATTACAAATAATGCTACAACATTTAAGTCAAAGAAAATGATAGATTTTTGTCACAAGTATAATATCATATTGGGCCATTCCACCGCATATTATCCATAGGGAAATGGATTAGCTGAGTCCTCTAATAAATATTTGGTGAATATCTTTAAGAAAATGTTGGAGGAGAACAAGAAAAATTGGCATAGGAAGCTTACCAATGCTTTGTGGACAGACCGAGTGAGCACCAAGAATTCTATAGTTATGTCACCTTTTTAATTGATTTATGGTATAGATACAGTGTTTCCTACATCACTTGTAGTCCAGTTATGAGATTATTGTAGGAAGCAGATAGTGAGGAAGATGATATGCAACGTCGAATCAATCAAATGATTCATCTTCAGCAAACAAGGGAGGAAGTTTCTCAGACTACTTCTAGGATTCAGGAGAGAATCAAGAAGATTTATGATCACAAGACTAAGGCAGATAAATTTTAGCTGGAGGATGTAGTGCTGAGATGGGATGCAAGAAATGAAGATAAAGGTATGCACGGGAAGTTTGAAAATCTTTGGAAGGGACCCTACAAGATCTTGGCTTATTGAGGACAGAATGCCTCTTTGTTGAAAGATATGAATGGACAGGATTGTTCAGAAGGACCAGTCAATGGTAGGCTCCTGAAACATTATTATTGCTGATACATCTACTGAGAGAATTTTTCACTTTCATTGTAAATACCAGTTTATATTTTCTGCAAAGGGTTGGGGCAGAAGGTCATATAGACTTGGGGCCCGAAGTGAAGGCTATAAAGCTTGTTGATTTTCTGTTGTTTTTCATAGTTTTGAGTCAATATTGTTAGTGTCAGAGTCATTTTTGAGTCAATTCTCAGTCACTTTAAATGGTTTTTGTAGTTAATCTACAGTCTTTAGTTGTTATTTGACCATATTTACCCAATGGTTAGGCACTTGGTCTACGGTGTTCTTGACACCTCCAAGGAGCTGTCATCCCCAATAAGGCCAATGTTAGTGTTAGTATTTGCATACTTCGACCAGGGATCAAAACACATTTTCATGTGCATATTAGGTGTCTCATACTGAATAAATTTTTCATCATTCCATTAGGTCATGACTTAAAATTGTTCCGCAGGTGGTTGTCCTTGTCAATAAACTCCACTCTCCCTCCAAGATTCATATTGTTGACTCATTCCCATGTCCCCTTGAGCATAATACACTTATGGAAATGATCGTCTTACTTGAAATTATTTTAAGTCAAAATATCATTCAAAGTCAGGTCAAAAAGCAGTCCCATTAGGTCATTAGGGTTTTGCACTTCTCAAGGTCACTCCTTCATTCAGATGAGGTCAGCACATATATGAGAGTGAATAATTAAGAAAATTGGTTTTTAGATCATCAGGATGTAAATATTATACTTGTTAAGTTGTATTTTTCAGTTTAATGACTTTTATATAAAAATGTCATTTTGATAGAAAAGTCAAATATGTAATTTATTTTTTATTTTTCCAAATGTAATTTTATGTCATTTTATGTAATAATTTTATCCCAAAGCTGTCAAATGTAATTATGTCCAGCCAAAATTGGAGCAAAAGAGCAACACTTCATGTTGATCATAGCCTGCAATGTCAAAAGTCAGAAAGAAAAAGAATATCAGTGACAAAGAAAAATACATCAAACATTAGAAAAAGTGGGTATTTCAAGTTAAATCAAAATCCACTTGGCTATAAAGCCTATCAATAATTTCAAATAAGTTATTTTTTCCCTTTTAATCATCAAGAAGTATTCAGCAAGGAGAATTTTTTATTTTTTGAGCAGTTCTGGCCAAAGTCCATAGGCACTACGCGATTAGAAGGTTGGTGTTGCGCATTTGAACTGCCGTTGCATGCCTGCCTAGTGGCGTCACGCCCTTGCCAGGAGATCTCAGTGAAAATTGTAAAGAATTTGCGTGCTCATATAGTGGCATTGCGTGTTTAGATAAGCGTTGTGCGCCTACACAATCAAGTTTTCTGAGTGTTGTGTTACTTCAAACCACTTCAAACAACTTCCAAACTTCTCCTAAAATCCTCCAAGGATGTTTTAAACAGTAAGTACACCCTCATTGCCTTGTTTCTAATCTATTTGGTGACTCTTTAATGTTTTGAAGTGAAACCCTAATGAAACCCTAATTTCAATTTATGATCACTATTTATACACCTTTTTCACTTTCCTTAAGCATATATCAGTTATAGGCAGGGTAAATTTCATTGACCTAGGGTTTTCATTGACCTACTTTGACCATTCATTTCATTCCTTTCACTCATTCCCTTCACATGTTCAAGAATTAGGGGATTTTTGAGGTCAAAAATGGGCCTCCTAAGGAAATTATAAAATAATAGTGGAAATAATAAAATAATATTAGATTACATCATCAAATTTTAGTGGGAAAAAAGAATAAAATAATAAAACTATTTTTTCAACTCGTATTTTCAACTTATCTCCCTAAGTTTTAACTCAAATTTCGAGCGGAAACAATCATTGGATGCATAATTTAATTTCTCATCTAAGGAGTACCCATGTTGCATACTTTCTATCAACCCTAATGCTAGAGTCGGTCTCTTCATCCCTCCGTCAGAGATCAAAATCTCTTTTGTTGCATTTCATTTTAGGTGTCTCATTCAGTCTAGTCAGCTGCATTCCATTAGGAGCATGGATCATCTGACGAAAGGGTCTTTTCGCTCATATCCCTCATGTCTTGTACCTGCTGGCTCAGGTCTGTTCATCAAAGTCCATCAAAATCATTTCCAGTCAATGACAATCAATGTTTGGTCTTTTGGTGGGCAAAGAGTCTTTTTGGGTTTTCACCGTGCTATTTTGAAACGTGCGCGGCGCACAAGGAAGGCACGGTGCACTGGGTTTCGCGCGCGGCGCACAGAGCCGACACCAATTTTTCTCATTGCCTTCAACGAAATTCCACATCTTTCGGTCCCATTTGCTTCAAGTAAGTTTGTGAGCCCTTACAATTTCTTTTAAACAGTGTTTGGTGTGGTTCGAAGGGAAGAATATAAGAGTTTTAAGGTTGAAATTATAAACCCTCTCATTTGGTCAAAAACTGCTCCTTAGGGTTTGAATTTGAATGTTAAAATTTGATTTTGGTGCCAAGTACTTCAAAGCTCATTACCCACCTATGGTTCCTTTCCTCCTCACTGTCACACTATCATTAATATCCCTCCCCTATTCCATTATATCCCATCTCATTTCCTCTCATTTTCCTTTTCCCATATTATTGGTGAAATTCCCAAACACAGTCAAGTGGCTGTCCTCACTTTAAATTCACTAGACAAAACTCCATTTTCCCACTGTCCATATTTCCCACAGTCCCTCTCCATTTGGCACATATTTTGGCAATTGAAACAAAGGCACCAAATTTTCATCATACAAGTCAAACATATACTTGGCATAGACTTGCAACACCATGGAGACAGACACTGATTCATCATACGAACAAGACAGTGATTCTACCACTGAGCTCCATGCACCGAGAAGGCCTCGTAAAGGTGGAAAACATGTGAGAGAAGAGCCCACCTCATTGACTCAGTTGCAGGCCTGCCCACTTTCCATGGCATATTTTCGAGAGCAGTCATGCTATCAATACTGTGAGATGATTGCTCAGATTCAGCATCATCAGGAGTTGGCTCGGTTATTTGTTTTACATTTGCATGATGGTCAGGTAACTCTTGCTAGTGTTAATTTCACTTTGACACCGGAAACTATTTCTCAGGAAACAGGAATACCGAATGTGGGTGAAGAGTGGAACAAGAGACAGTAGGTGGACAGAGTGCATTATGAACTATACATTAGGCCTAGCTATGTGAGGCAGCTCAGCAGGGTATTCCCATTCTGGTTCCTGAAGGAATCATATGCAACTTTGATGAGACTCATTATCTGATACTTCAGTTGTGAGGGCCGGTTTTCACACCTCTATGCCTACCACACCAGATTATTGATGCATTTCAAGAGAGTGAGAATGATGAACATTCCGTATTTCATGTGTTGAAACATCGAGAGAATGACCACTCTTGTGTAGAAGGAGACTCCCGAGCAGCAGTACAACAGTATTTATCACTATGCTCTCATCAAGATTGTTGTTGTACATCAGCTTGGATTGCAGGGCATTGCATGGGAAGATTTCAATTCCCGTGACTTCTTCATAGCCCCTCAGCCTCCTCCGGAGATTGTTCATGAGCCAGGTGAACCTTCACATCAGTTTGAAGGTCATGAGACAGAGCCTATCAGTGTGCCAGTGTATGTCACTTATCAGAGAGGCACGAGAGTATTATTTGTAGCAGCCCGACGAGTACTATCTCCACCTGGGGTGGAAGGGGTCTCGTTGCCGTCATCAGAAGCACAGGTACAGGTACGAGAAAGACGTAAGAGGCTGATGCAGGATGAGGGCCCTTCAGGAGGTCATGATACTGATTTCATATTGATTGATGAGGATTTGAGCTCTCCAAGCTCAAAGTTGAGAGAGATCATTCAGGAGCAGAAAGCTGAGATCGACACATTGACCGACAAGTTGCAGAGAGTTCAATGGAACATAAACTATCTGGAGCAGCGGAACAAACAGTTGGAGGATCAACAGATGATCATGGAGTTGCAAAACATCCGTGAGAACCGGCAAGCTGCCCGAAGAAGCCCATCCGAGATGACACCTATTGAGCGTGAGATTGAGGCTGATAGAGAGACTTGGCTTGAGAGGGTCAACATTCATATTTAGAAACTGTTGGAGAAGGCAAACAAGGAGAATAATATGCTCAGGCACATGAAGAACCACTATTGGGCGCGCAATCACGTTTGTAAGGCAAGGATCAAAATCCTGAAGGCAAGGCTAAGGAGGACACTAAAGCGTCGCAAAAGGCATGATAGGATCCAAATTTTGGCCGAAGCTTCTTTGGCTGAGCATAACACTTGAGCAGGGACCTTCAGCCCAAATTTCAAGAAATTTGGGAAAAATTTTGTCAATTTTGAATTTTTTGGTCACAAAACAGATTTTCCTGCCCGACGCGTAGCGCCACTTGGCGCGCGCTTATAATTGGCAGCTCTTCAAGGAGAAAACTTTGCATTTCTGGATTTTTTATTAAAATTTATGCATGCTCATGGATTACCTAAGGATTTCATCAAGTTCTGGGTTTCCTAAAGGGTCAAAAACACCCTAAAAATGGCCTTTCTGCCACTTTTTACACACACAGGAAGCAGTGTTGGGAGATTGAACTTTTGGAGGGGAAAATGGCAGCCAAATCCAGAAATTATACTTGGGTTTCAAAGTTGACAGGCAGGGCTTTCCAAAGAGCTATCCTGTGCTCAATTTTGACTTTGGGAAGGGCCTCTAAATCAGCTCCAAACTTGTGCTACACATAGAGATTCCAAGCGTGGCGCATAGAGGAATTTGGCCTATTTTTCACTCAGCAGCTTAGAATTTCGCCTAGTTTTGACCAGTTTCACTTTTTTATGTAAATATTGATGCACCTTGATGTAATCTCATGACCATGATGTAATTTTGGCACATTTTTACTCATTCTAGAATATTCATTCACCAAAAGGTGAAATGAAAATGAATGGATCAGTTTCCTAGCATATAGAGGCAAGTTGTTTCATTGCCTATTTTCTAGGTCCTAGTTTAGATATGGTTGAAACAACTCCTAGAATGATGATCTCGACCCCTAGAGGCATGGGAATGGGTTATGCTTGTCTATATGATGTATTTTCTCAGTCATTTTCAGGGTTGGACACTTGGGATTTCTTGGCACTTCATTGTACATTTCATCTCTGCACTTTTGGCAAAGGAATAGACCAGGGTTTGCAGCACTCTTTGGGATCCATGTGGCTCTGTGTTTTCATGGTGTTTTTCTCTATGTAATTGAAATTTCACTGATTTTTATGTGTATCATTTTCCCTTCTCTTTTATTCTTAAATTAAACAAATCAGTGTTAAAGGTGGAATTCATTAGCTTGCTTTGCTCTGCCTTCAGTTTTGTTTAATTTTCCATGTTTTCATCTGTTTGAGGAGGACTCTTGAGACCCTCTTGCCCTCTTCAGCTCCTCACCGGTCTGATCCATCCATTCATTCAATCTAAAGCATCAAAAAAATTGCCTTCCTTTTCCCAATCAGAACTCTGCAAAAACTAGGCCTTATCCCTGCACCCAAAACTGCTTTTCCCTTTGATCCAACAAAAACCCCCAAAAACACAATCAAACTCTTTCACTTATATACCTAGCCTAAAATTAGATTTTATTTCAAGTCATCTCAAGCCCTATTGATTATTTTTTCTAAGATTGACCAGGAGAGAGCCCTCTCCTGTTCTGGTAGGGCTAGCTACCAGACTGAACGTGGTTTGATGTTACCCTGAACTCTGCCTTCTTTCAGCCTAAGGTAGATTTAGGAAATAACATAGTGGCGACCATACTAGGGAAATGGTTTGCTTGTTAGTGTTATTTTTTTTATAAGCTACAGACAGAGCCTGAAGTTATGCCAGGTAGCCTTCGAAATGCTCTTGCTTTGCATTAGCGAAAGTAGATAAACGTTGTTTCAGTCAATCTCTGGTCTAGCTTGTAAATGTAACATCTGACTTGCAAATTGCCCCAGTACATGTATCAAGTTAGATCTGATGTTGATGTTGGACAACAGTTAGACACGTATGAAGGCTGAAACATTCGCCTAGCGACTCCAACTCAATCCAGAGATTCCAGTGCTCACTGATCCATTCATGCACTAAAATAAAATGGTAGGGTATGTGGCAGACCCTGCTCTTTGTGAAGTTTTAAAAGAAGTTAGAGATAAATTAGTGGATATTGAAATTGATGAAGTATTTTTCATTTTCGTGCTTCAATTTTTGAGATCTCTGAAGTTTCCTCCTAAAGCTGAAACTCGTTTCTTTGAGTTAGTTGTTGAAAAATTTGAGAAGGAGATTCAGTATTTGAACGATCAGATCCAATCATATGAATTCCGAGATCTCAAAAAGTTCTTGGAAACTCTCCCTCCTTCAAAACAAGAAACAATAGAGCTACCCGTGGATGTTTGCATTGACAGGTTGTAGCTGGAAGCATGTATTGTGGAGTTGGGGCAGCAAACAGAGTCTGGTTTCTGCGATCCTACTGCAATGTGCATGGAAATTTTTTTTAGTTTGAATGACAGATCAAATTGTCTTTTACATAACCAGACTCGTTATGCGCATGTATGGCTGTCATAATTTACATTTGGGTCCTGGTTGAAACACTTTCAAGCAGCATCCTGGTCACAGTTACTTGATTGGTTGATCTGGCATTACAGCGTTACTTCGTCTATTGGCTCTGTAGCAAAGTAGGGTAAAATTTGTAAATAAATAAGCTGCCAAAGGCAATATTTCAGTTTCCAGTATTTGTTTAAAGTTTCATTCCAAGTGTGTGCTGTGATCTTTTCTTCAGTCCGGGGCCCGAGGTGAAGGCTATAACTTTGAAGAATGATTTCATTTTTTGTTTGAGTTTATTAGTGGTATTTCTTCTCATTTGGTTCAAGGTGAGTTAATTTGGATAAATTTTTGCTGAAATTGACCGTCAGTCAGAGAGTCTTGTTGATTTTTCTAGGTTATGGACTCATATTGTGTGAGAGAGCCTTGCTACTCTCGAGAATGCGAAAGCCCAGTTCTTGCAGCACCTCAATTTCATGTCCATTAAGGCCAATGTTGAGGTGGGTGTCTTCTATTCCTCAGTGGTCAAGTCTAACTTTGTTGCATTTCATTTTAGGTGTCTCATTCAGTCTAGTCAGCTGCATTCCATTAGGAGCCTGGATCATCTGATGGAAGGGTATTTTCTCTCATATCCCTCATGTCTTGTACCTGCTGGCTCAGGTCTGTTCATCAAAGTCCATCAAAATCATTTCCAGTCAATGACAGTCAATGTTTGGTCTTTTGGTGGGCAAAGAGTCTTTTTAGGGTTTTCAGTCTCATTAGGTTTAGGGTTTCGTTAATTTAGTCTTCAAAGTGTCCAATAATTCTAGCAGGCACATGAGGGAGGTTCAAAATAAGTTTTCATTGCAAAATTTCATCGTTATAATGTTAGATCATTATACTTCTTCAAAACTCTGTTTTGAAGAAAAATCTTCAATTACGTCTTTTGTAATAAATGTCATGTAATTTTAAAAAAATTTCAGTTATGAAGATCTTCAGGCGCAGCCCTGGTCGCCTTTTCCAAATCCAATGCCAGTCATCCCTGCAAAAATTGACAAAATTTTCGTCATTCAGCTCAAAAAATCAAAGGAAACAAGCAAAACAGAGTTTATATTAAAAAATGTGAAAGTGCCAAAGTTCTGCAACATTACAAAACTGGGTTACTAAATGAAAAAATCAAAATCCTTTTGATATATAAGATATTTTCCACATTCATCAATTCATTTTCACCAAGAGACATCATTAAGCCGATTCAGATTGTGGAAGAGCGAAAACAGGGTTTTGGAGGACCGATTGTGGGTGAAAAGGCAGGCGCGGCGCATTGGTTGGAGGTCGTGGCGCACACAGTGGTCGCGACGCATACAAAAATTTAACACCGTGCTATTTTGAAACGTGCGTGGCGCACAAGGAAGGCGCGGCGCACAGAGCCGACACCAATTTTTCTCATTGCCTTCAACAAAATTCCACATCTTTCGGTCCCATTTGCTTCAAGTAATTTTGTGAGCCCTTGCAATTGCTTTTAAACAGTGTTTGGTGTGGTTCGAAGGGAAGAATATAAGAGTTTGAAGGTTTAAATTATAAACCCTCTCATTTGGTCAAAAACTGCTCCTTAGGGTTTGAATTTGAATGTTAAAATTTGATTTTGGTGCCAAGTACTTCAAAGCTCATTACCCACCTATGGTTCCTTTCCTCCTCACTGTCACACTATCATTAATATCCCTCCCCTATTCCATTATATCCCATCTCATTTCCTCTCATTTTTCTTTTCCCATATTATTGGTGAAATTCCCAAAATCCCAAATTCCCAAACACCGTCAAGTGGTTGTCCTCACTTTAAATTTACTAGACAAAACTCCATTTTCCCACTGTCCATATTTCCCACAGTCCCTCTCCATTTGGCACATATTTTGGCAATTGAAACAAAGGCACCAAATTTTCATCATACAAGTCAAACATATACTTGGCATAGACTTGCAACACCATGGAGACAGACATTGATTCATCATACGAACAAGACAGTGATTCTACCACTGAGCTCCATGCACCGAGAAGGCCTCGTAAAGGTGGAAAACATGTGAGAGGAGAACCCACCTCATTGACTCAGTTGCAGGCCTACCCACTTGCCATGGCATGTTTTTGAGAGAAGTCATGCTATCAGTACTGTGAGATGATTGCTCGGATTCAGCATCATCAGGAGTTGGCTCGGTTATTTTTTTTACATTTTCATGATGGTCAGGTAACTCTTGCTGGTGTTAATTTCACTTTGACACCGGAAACTATTTCTCAGGCAACAGGAATACCGAATGTGGGTGAAGAGTGGAACAAGAGATAGCAGGTGGACAGAGTGCATTATGAACCATACATCAGGCCTAGCTATGTGAGGCAGCTCAGCAGGGTATTCCCATTTCGGTTCCTGAAGGAATTTTATGCACCTTTGATGAGACTCATTATCCGATACTTCAGTTGTGAGGGCCAGTTTTCATGCCTCTATGCCTACCACATCAGATTATTGATGCATTTCACGAGAGTGAGGATGATGAACATTCTGTATTTCATGTGCCAAAACATCGAGAGAATGACCACTCTTGTGCAGAAGAATACTCCCGAGCAGCAGTACAACAATATTTATCACTATGCTCTCATCAAGATTGTTGTTGTACATCAGCTTGGATTGCAGGGCATTGCATGGAAAGATTTCATTTCCCATGACTTCTTCACAGCCCCTCAGCCTCCTCCGGAGATTTTTCATGAGCCAGGTGAACCTTCACATCAGTTTGAAGGTCACGAGACAGAGCCTATTAGTGTGCCAGTGTATGTCACTTATTAGAGAGGCACGAGAGTATTATTTGCAGCAGCCCGACGAGTACTATCTCCACCTGGGGTGGAAGGGGTCTCGTTTCCATCATCAGCAGCACAGGTATAGGTACAAGATATAGGTAAGAGGCTGATACAGGATGAGGGCCCTTCAGGAGGTCATGATACTGATTTCATATTGATTGATGAGGATTTGAGCTCTCCAAGCTCAAATTTGAGAGAGATCATTCAGGAGCAGAAAGCTGAGATTGACACATTGACTGACAAGTTGCAGAGAGCTCAATGGATGATAAACTATCTGGAGCAGTGGAAAAAATAGTTGGAGGATCAGCAGACGATCATGGAGTTGCAAAACATCCGTGAGAACCGGCAAGCTTCCCGAAGAAGCCCATCCAAGATGACACCTATTGAGCGGGAGATTGAGGCTGATAGAGAGACTTGGCTTGAGAGGGTCAACATTCATCTTGAGAAGCTGTTGGAGAAGGAAAACAAGGAGAATAACATACTCAGGCACATGAATAACCACTATTGGGCGCAATCATGTTTGCAAAGCGAGGATTAAAATCCTGAAGGCAAGGCTAAGGAGGGCACTAAAGCATCGCAAAAGGCATGATAGGCTCCAAATTTTGGCCGAAGCTTCTTTGGCTGAGCATAGCACTTTATTAGGGACCTTCAGCCCAAATTTCAAGAAATGTGGGAAAATTTTTGTCAATTTTGAATTTTTTGGTCACAAAATAGATTTTCTTGCCCGACGCGTAGCGCCACTTGGCGCTCGCTTATGATTGGCAGCTCTTCAAGTGAAAAAATTTGCATTTCTGGATTTTTTATTAAAATTTATGCATGCTCATGGATTACCTAAGGATTTCATCAAGTTCTGGGTTGCCTAAAGGGTCAAAAACACCCTAAAAATGGCCTTTCTGCCACTTTTTGCACACACAAGAAGCAGCGTTGGGAGATTGAACTTTTGGAGGGGAAATGGAAACCCAATCCAGAAATTCCACTTGGGTTGGAAAGTAGAAAGGTAGGGCTTTCCAACGTGCTATCCTACGCTCAATTTGGACTTCGGGAAGGGCCTCAAAATCAGCTCCAAACTTGTGCTACGCATATAGATTCCAGGCACGGCACATAGAGGAATTTGGCCTATTTTTCACTCAGCTGCTCAGAATTTCGCCTAGTTTTGGCCAGTTTCACTTTTTCATGTAAATCTTGATGTACCTTGATGTAATTTCATGACCATGATGTAATTTTGGCACATTTTTACTCATTCTAGAAGATTCATTCACCAAAAGGTGAAATGTAAGTGAATGGATCAGTTTCCTAGCATACAGAGGCAAGTTGTTTCATTGCCTATTTTCTAGTTCCTAGTTTAGATATGGTTGAAACAGCTCCTAGAATGATGAGCTCGACCCCTAGAGGCATGGGAATGGGTTAGGCTTGTCTATATGATGTATTTTCTCAGTCATTTTCAAGGTTGGACACTTGGGATTGCTTGGCACTTCATTGTACATTTCATCTCTGCACTTTTGGCAAAGGAATAGACCAGGGTTTGCAGCACTCTTTGGGATCCATGTGACTCTGTGTTTTCATGGTGTTTTTCTCTATGTAATTGAAAGTTCACTGATGTTTATGTGTATCATTTTCCCTTCTCTTTTCTTCTTAAATTAAACAAATCAGTGTTAAAGGTGGAATTCATTAGCTTGCTTTGCTCTGCCTTCAGTTTTGTTTAATTTTCCATGTTTTCATCTATTTGAGGAGGAATCTTGAGACCCTCTTTCCCTCTTCAGCTCCTCACTGGTATGATCCATCCATTCATTCAATCTAAAGCATAAAAACAATTGCCTTCCTTGCCCCAATCAGAACTCTGCAAAAACTAGGCCTTATCCCCGCACCCAAAACTGCTTCTCCCTTTGATCCGAAAAAAACCCCCAAAAACACAATCAAACTCTTTCACTTATATTTCTAGCCTAAAATTAGATTTTATTTCAAGTCATCTCAAGCCCTATTGATTATTTTTGCTGAGATTGACCAGGAGAGAGCCCTCTCCTGTTCTGGTAGGGCTAGCTACCAGACTGAGCGTGGTTTGATGTTACCCTAAACTCTTCCTTCTTTCAGCCTGAGGTAGATTTAGGCAATAACACCTACTACATAAAAAAGGAGAAATACATGAAAAAACGTGTTGCAATCACGTTTTTCATGTATTTATCATTTTTCATATAGCAGAGCCCATCGAAAGTATGCAACATGGGTACTCCTTGGATGAGAAATTAAATTTTGCATCCAACGAGTACTCCCGCTCTAAATTTGAGTAAAAAATTAGGGAGTTAAGTTGAAAATATGAGTTGAAAAAGTAGTTTTATTATTTTATTAGTTTTTATTCTTTTGACTTTTTTATTCCAAAAAATGTGAATCATCCCCCATGGTTGACATCATCATCTTCAATCCTATTGGTTCTTTTAAAGTTTATTTTGATTGTACATTTTTCTTAGGAGGCCTATTTTAGACCTCAAAATTCCCCTAATGTTAGCCATATCATCCCCTTCCCCTTCATCTCATTCCATTTGTATCCTAGGGTTTCATAAGTCAGAGTTTAAAATGTCTGAAGAAGAATATAATGGTGTTGGTGAGGCATAAATTCCAAGAAGAAATGATCACAAAGGAGGGAAAATTAATAGGTTTGAACCCATAACCACAAGGGAACCCATGGCCTCTCCTCTCACTGTGTCTTATTTCAAGCATGTGGGTTGTTTTGAGTTTTGTGAGAGGGTGCAGAAAATTCAAAATCACTCGGGGTTAACAAGATTGTTCATCACTAATCTACATGCCAAACAGGTCACTCTTGTTGGGGTCACCTTTGATATTTCCACCAATACCATTGCAGCTGCTATAGGGATCCCTAGTGTGGGAGAGAGGTGGTTTAAACAAGCAAACTTTGATATGAGTTATTATGAGCCATACCTTAAACCTAGGTACAAGGATGACAAGAAATCACTTTTCCCCTTTCTCTCATCTCCTTGACCAGTATGTTCCCATGGTGAGGATTATCATGAAATACTTCACTTGTGAGGGGAGGTTTTCTTGACTCTACTCATACCATATCTGACTCCTCATGCATTTCACTAAAGTTAGAATGCTACACATACCTTACTATATTTTCCGCAACATTGACAAGATGCAATATATTTTGCAAAAGAGGGATCACAATAATCAAATGCATAGTCTTTTTCATCTCACTCATCAAAATGGTGATCATGCATGAGCTTCAGCAGAAAAACATTTCATGGGATACATTTATTGCAAATGAGGTTTTCACTACTCCACCTAGTCATCATGAGCAGGATATTCCTTCATCATCTCATCCTCTCATATCTATTTCTCCATCTCAGCCTGTTGTTCATACATCACCACCCACTCAGATCCATTCACCTCATGTTGATCCTACCTCATCACCTTTCTATAACCCTTCACCATCACATCATGATATTGGAGCATCAGGCAGTGAAAGGGAAATTGAGGTAGCTTGCACTAAGATGACTGATATTGAGCCATTCCCTAAGACCTATCAGAGAGGC
Source organism: Pinus albicaulis (assembly GCA_034641835.2). Classification (NCBI taxonomy): domain Eukaryota; kingdom Viridiplantae; phylum Streptophyta; class Pinopsida; order Pinales; family Pinaceae; genus Pinus; species Pinus albicaulis. The sequence continues at coordinate 723,249,022 of CM076570.1, read as the reverse complement.
CACAAGCATGTTTTTTCTTCACATAGTGTGAAAGGGGCCATGCCCTCTTCATCAACAAAACAGGTAGACAAGGGTAAGGAAAAGGCTACAAAGCCTATCATTGTTGAGCAGGAGGACAAACATGAAACTGAGTAGGAGTTTTAGTTGATTGAGATTGATGAGGAGGATGAGGATAGAGTCACTAGTGCAGTGATCAGAGGCAAGGAGGCCAATATTATTGAGCTTCAAGCTAATCTTGATAGAGAACAATACGTGATTGACTTTCTTGAGCTAGAAAATCAGCAGTTGAAGACTAAGGAAACCATCAGTGAGGTCAAGACAATCAGAGCTCAGGGAGAGGCAGGAAAGTCCAAGGCCTTGTTGGAGGAAACCTTGGGCAGATTTGATGATAGTAATGATGAGGAAAATCAACTTCTGAGACAGAGACCGAGGACAATTGGGCTACATAAGGCTTTATCTCGAGAAAGGAAAAAATAGGCTGAATTGGCAGAGCAGCTTTCTCAAAGTGAGCTTCTTGCCATAGAGATTAGTAGAGACAGAGAGTCTTGGCTTGAGAGAGCCAATTTTCATCTGGAGAGCCTGTTAGATAATGCAAAGAAAGGCATTGAAAAAATTCAGAGGAAGATGTCAAAACATTATGCCATGAGAAACAAGATTGCAAGGGCCAAGCTCAAACGAGCCCATGCAAAGGAGCCAAAGGAGAAGAAGAAGTTTAAAATTCTTGTTGAGGTGTCTCTCCATGCCTCCAACCCTTGACCAACAAGAAAATTCACAATTTTGGCACACCTTATGTAAATTTTTATTTTTGGACAGTTTAGCACAAAATTTGCTAAACGCGCAGCGCCACTGGCGTTGCGCTCTGTTTTGGGGCATCCAATTGAATAATTTCCACCACCATTGTTTTCATAGTGATGATTACATCAAATCCAACACGTTTCAGAATATTTGGAGCAGAACTGGTCCCTCAAAGAGGAAAAAAACCACCAAAAAATCATGTTTCTACCCTCTTTTTGACCCTGGCGTTGCACGTTTACCAATCTTGGGAGAACAATTTTTTGACAGGGCATATGGATAGAGGTATATTTGGAAACTAGACTCAGAGATCTTTCCAATGAGCTATCATGGAGCTAATTTTGACTCTGGAAAAGCCTCCAAAATTTTCCTGCAAGACAGGTAATTTTTTCTGACATGGCGCTGCGCATTTAACAAGAAAATGGAGTTTTCATCAACATCAGCAAAATTTTGACTTTTTGACTTTTTACTTGGGAAAATGAGAAAATAACTGATGTAAATGGTCATGGTAAATGTAAATATCATTTTTTGACTTTTATCTAGGGTAGATGCATCAGATAAGTCTTCTAGAGGTCAAATGAATCAGTTTCCTCTCTTTTAGAGGCAAATTGTTGAGTTTTCCTAGTCTTCAGATTCCCTTTTAGGAGTAGGTGAAATTGATCCCTATCTCATGGATTCGACTCCCTGAGGCTAGGGAGAGTGATTTTGAAGTGTATTTGATGTATTCTCTCAATCATTGTAATGGTTGGACTCACTTGGAGCTTTGGGCATCTCAAAGACATTTTGTATATCAGTTTGGCTTGGACATTAATAATTACTTGCAGCTATTTTCTTGGGATCCATGTGGTATGAGTATTAGATATAGTTTCCTCTCTGTTATCAATTTGTTTGAATGTATTGTTAATTCATAAACCATTGCATGTCTATAATATACTATATTTCAAGTTTGAAAGGCAGAATCCATATTTATTTATTGTCTGTTTTGGGAAATTTAGTATAATGTGTTCATTCTCCTTAGTTTAGGGAAAATACATTCCAAATGCTTTCCCTAGCTCCTCACCAGTCTCTTCACCTAATGATAATCATATTTTAATGTCAAAACCTTCTACCTATCTTTCCCCTTGGAACCCCTGCAAATTTTGACCTAATTTCCTTGCCCTAGTTGTTTGACTCCTCCTGATCCAGCAAACCCTACACAAATCAAAAATCAAAACCCTGAGCTACTGTGCCTAGCCTAAAATCTTCTTTCCTCAGTCACCTTGACTGTGTTCTATACAGATAGAGCCCTCTCCTGGCCTATTAGGGCTAGCTACTTGGCTAAGTGTGGTTTGAGGTTACCTCGGGATTGCCTCTCTCAACCTGAGGTTCAAACTGAGTGATAACACCAATATCGTTCAAGTAACGTAGGTAATGTGCTCAATTTACTTAATTTGGTTATAGGTAGTTTTAATTATTACTACGAGTAACTGAAATTTACCAAAATTCCCTATATATCCCTATCTTCATTCTCACCTCCTAACCTATTATAAGCCCAAATTAGCTCCTAATTATAGAATGACCCATTCCCCTTTATTATTCGGCCATTATCCTCATTTTCGTTCACCCATGTTCTTGATTACACATAATTTCATATGGTGACAAGTGGATAGAACTGGAAGTGGCTATGTATGGTAATGAAGACTGCATAAAAATGATGGTAAGGGGAGCATATGATGGTAAGGGGAGCATATGATGTTAAAGGAAGCCTTAATGATAAAGATGGAAGACATCATCCAAGCATGAACCATGATTTTGGGTATGACGGCATGAAGTTAATACAAGAATTTTTTCATCTACGGCCTTCATCATGAGTAGAGTTGTCATCATTCTTTTAATACATATGGGTGGATACCCCCGACTCTCCACTAATCATGAATTGATTGGGCATGATTCCAGAGTTGGTGGAGCATGGCGTTATGATAATAAAATTTCTATGCATGATTTCAAATATTTGTGGTCATGGCAGTACGATGATTACATTCCTGGGCAGATGTATCCATAATGAAAACATCCTCATAACCCGATCACTGGACCATATTTCCATGACAAAGACACGATCGTGACATTATCTCTCCTTCATTTTTGTACACTGTGGCATCTCTGTGCGAGGGAATGTTACGCTAAGGTGAGGGAATGTCTAAGTAGAATTGTTCTTCATGAAGATTGTGGGAATCTGTGTGTTTTTTTCCTGTGTGCCGCATGGATTCCAATTACCAAGACTTTCGAATTATGTAATGAAATTCTTTGTGTTGTCAATATCATATATCTCTATGCTCTATTTTGGCCATTAACAAATATGCCTCTGGTATATCTAGCTTTCTCTCCAACCGTGGGTTGCTGCAGGTGATTACATGCAATAAATCGATTGCAGGAATGCTTGAATCCGCTCTGATTATGGGAACCGATAAGCACGAGCCCACGTTTGCCCTATTTTCCAAAACTATAGAGTACCAGTTGTGTAAATAAGTCATCAAAAAGAGGGGTTGGATGGTTTTTCTTCAAAGGTTCTAGGGGTACAATGACACAGTGGCATTAGCATTCACCCAGACTTTCGACGGAAAGAGGGCAAAGATTGGGAACTTGCGCCTTGAAGTCACGGAGAAATCATACCCAATTTTTAAAGCCAGCATATCAGTCATTGAGTTGGGCTAAGGGGATGTTACGAAGCTACATTCCTGATCAATGGAAGTCATTGCTAACAATAATACAACACTTTTTAACTTGTGAAGGAAAATGTGCCATCATTTTTCTGTACCATATCAAATTGTTAATGCATCTTATTGAAGATTTCTTTGTAGATATTCCCCACTTCTTAAAACTGAGTTTGCATAAAATTGCTAAAGGAGTTCAATCTGAGAGTAGGAAACCAGGAACTGCATTGTATCATCACAACCTAATTAAAATCTTGGTTGTTTTTTAATTAAGTAAGAGGATGAAGTCTTGGGAAGACTTCCTCATAGATAATTTTCCAGGAGAGGAAACGCAAGTGAAATGGAGACGGAGATCTGTAGGTCAAATTGTGAATTAAAAAATGGAAATCCCTGCATTTACTTCCCAAACCACTCCACCCACTTCACTTTCTCAATCTGCCTCACTCCCCCCTGAGAAGCCTAAGAGGCAAAATTCTTCCTTTAGCCATGAAGTTGGACCTTCAAAGAGGCAGTCTGGAAAACGAGGAAGAGAGGCCTTATTCCCTAATTAAGAGTTGTTTGAAATTCCCTCAAAACCCCCAGTTCAACAAATTCACAAGCCCAAATCCAAAAAAATCCCAATTCATGCTCATAAATCCTTATTTCCCACTTTATAAATTGTCACACCAGAGAGAAGAAGGACCAGTTGCATGGGTAAGTCTCCTCGCACCACTGCTGATCCTCAGCACGTTTTTTTGGCGTCATCCCTTGATTCTACCAGTCCATCCTCCTCATATTTTCCTATATTTTCTTCACCTCCCCATCAGTTTCAAATTCCAATTGACATTGCCTAATATTTTCACACTTTCACCCCCACTCAACCTTCAACAAGCCCAGAATAGCAATACCCATTTCCGAAGTAGATTGTGGGCCATGTGTTAGAAGGAAACCATTCTCAGCAGTCAGAAGCTCCAACAAAGATGTATGTTCCTGATGAAGAAGAAAATTGTAAGATCAGATCAGTCAGGCTTTAGAAGAAAATTGTTAAACTGAGAGACAAGGCCCACAAGTTTGAGACATTATTTTAGTATGTTAACAAGACAAATGATTAGTTGAAGGATGAAAACCTCAGGTTGTATGAAAAGAATCATGAGCTTAGAAGGAAGAATAGAAGTCTTAGAACATGGAAAACATCCAGCCCTCGGCCTGCAAAGAGAACAAGTGCTCAAAGATTGGTTGTACAATTTTAAAAATGCTCAGTCCCATTTATAAAAATTCTTGAGGAGTTGACCAGAGCAACTAGCATTTGATCAGATACTGATGCCTTGGATGCATGAGGGCATGCATCATATTAAGCGTGGGGGAGATGTTGAGCCCTTCTTTTGTCTTCATTTCTTTACCTTCCCTGCCATTTTTAACCTTGTTTTGGACAATTATGTACTCCTTTTTCCCTTTTTTATCTTCCATATGGCCTAATTCTCATCAGTTATCACCTAAGGTAAAAATCATTACAAATAGATTTATTTTAACTATTATATGATTAAGTTAGGTAGTTGAAGTTATATACTTGTTGTTAACTCATCACTATGGGATATAGTTGTGGAATTTTCCTACAGGACTCATCCAGCTGGCACCTAGGCTCGATTTGAAAGAACTGTGCTTCTCCAAATGATGCTCAAACTCAGCATTCCAGCATACTTGAAGCTTGATGCTCCAGCCAACACTTCAGCAGTTTCATGGGTTCGATAGGATGACCAGCTGGCCATTTTCCAAGAATTTGAATATTAGTTCGATGACCTCTAGAAGCACCCTTCAGAACAGCATGCAATTATTCTAGAGATAGGGTAGCTGAGAATTATTTATCTCATGTAGTGTATGGTGCTAAATATGAAAAATTCGTAGGATTTACACATCATTTTGTTTCAACATTGTTTTATGTATAGGATTGATGCTATTTTATGAATACCACGATGCCTATAAAGGCTGGGGGTATGTAATATGTTTAATTGGTGAGGATTGTATTTCAAATTATGCCATCAAACTTGAAGACTGTTACTTTGATCTTTAATAATTAAGCTTGAAGTTTGTAATCTGTTATGATCTACCATTGATTGATTTTTAGATTATATTGGATTTCATGAGTTCCTAAATCGATTTGGTGAGAGCATAATTAGTTCCTGTAAGTTTTAAGCTTCTCCGGGTGTGGCAAGGGCTCACCAAAATCCGGATCAGCATCTATAAGTATTTGTGTAGGTAGTTTATACAATTTTTTATCAGTTTTGCATCTTAGTTACAATTGTCTTCAATAAATTCGATCTCACTGTTTCAATTAATTATTTAGTATTTTATGTGTCAATATTGGTTTGGTTCCAATTAGGGAAAAATATCATTTGTTGGTTTTCATAAATTTAGTGTTGTAGATTTCGATATTGTTGATGTAGGTGTGCGTTCATCATTCTGAATTGTGCCTTGATCTCTTTAAATTTAATTTTTTTGGTTTCGAGATTTGATGCTATAGGTGTGTGTTCAGCATTCCGAATTGTGCTTTGATCTCTTTGTATTTAAACTACCAGTAATTGTCCACATATGTAGGATCTAAGTTGCTGATAATTTTATCTAAGATCATTTGAATTCAAATGAGTCTTTCCTTTTGTGTTTACAAACGAACAAATCAAATCGAAAATCCATCTCTACGTTGACAATATCATCGAATAGGGAAGGATTGAATCCACTTGGTTTTAGAGTTTTATCACTCGGCTTGCAGCGAATTGTAAGGATTAGTGGTGTTATATTCCTAGCATCTAGATCTAACATGAATTTCAGTCACACAGTGCGATTTTGTCATGAGGAATTAATTCTGGGAATTGTGTTTTTACTCTATCAACATTATTTCTGAAGTATCACAAAGAGTGAGAACTTGTGAGGGATAAAAGCTTAAATCATCTGCCTAGATATGAGCTAGATTGAAAGCTTGTAGCCATTATTCGAATTATATTGTAGAATTAATTTGATGATTTCCTGAATTATATTGGCAGTGGATTTGTTTTTAATTTGAAAGACAGAGTGCTAATTTAGGGATTGATCAGCATCAAAGAAGTTTATAAGTCTTCCAACATATAAATGTAGTTTTCCATTACTTTCTTGGTGTGATAGGTCAGATATCTTATCATTTATACCAGCATTAGGATCCCCTCAGTTTGTTTGATTCAATAGTGAGATAGTTTGAATTTGTAAGAGGATATCCAGGAGTGCATTCTCAACTTGTTTAATTGACTCAAGATATTTAGGTCGATCTTCAATGCCAACACTTATCTCTGCTCATCATCAAAAGCATTGAGTCAATGTGAAAACTACCTTAGGATTTCAGTTTTGAATACAAGATTTGTTGAATTGTGTGTGTGAGAAAATAAGGTTTTTAAAAGTTCCTTTATCAACTGTAAAGGAAGTTAGGGTTTTAGTCTTGTATGCAAACTTGAATTTCTAGCTTAGGAGCAAGGTGTGGTTAAGTGATTTTTATTTGTTTCAATTGTCAGTCTTTACAATTCAGTTTGAGAGTGACTTTTCATTTAAGTCTTCGGAGCATTAGACAAATTAGTTACATTGATTGAAATGATTTAATGATTGTGAATTGTAATTCTCGCTAACATTGTGATAGAAACCTTAGTTTCCTAGTTGAAGTAGTTCCCATTATAATACCCTAGTACAGTGTGTGAGTGGTTTTATTTCAAAGAAGAGTTCCTTATCTTTTTGCTTAGGAAAATAGAGTATTGATTGCTGAATATTTTGGGTGAATTTGCTAGAGTTCAGTTTAAATATTTGATTGATGTTAACTGCAATAGTAGTCTAGTTTACAAGTACAGTTTTGTGTGCCTAAATAGTTTAGATTTTCTCAATTGGTTTTAGAAGTAGAATTAGGGTTTGATGATTGAAACTATCATGGATTAGGTTGAGTGTGAAAGATCAGTTGTTCACTCTAATTGGTAAGTGCATGAGACAAACATTCAAACTAGTTTTGATACCGCAATCTCTTACTTGATATTAAGATAATGAAATTGGTATGAAGTGTGCTCATCCTAGGGTTTGAGTGAAGGCACAATCAGTAAGTGTGAAATTGAATGTGTGAACATAAAATCAACTTACATATGCATTTAGACTAAATTCTTCAGTTTCTTTCAAGAGTGACTTGTGAAAGCTAGAATTAGGGTTTTGGGATGTTTGAATGAAATATTGAGTTGTTGGATTGAAGAACACTAATTATTGAAACTAGGCATTTGTTTTGAAGTATAAATTATGGCAATTAGGTTTTAATGAATCCAAATTCTAGTTCAATCACGAGATAGATTAAAATTTCCAATATTTTAGGTGTTGAATTGAATTTGATTATTGATTTTTCTTATTGTGGTAAGATGAGTTGATTTCTTCTCTACAAGTTGTGTGTTTGTAAGTGTCATTGTGCCCATTTCTTGTTTTATCATCATAAGGGAATCATTTAAACTTTGACTCATAGACCGAATCTAGAAAGTGCAGTGCAGCTCATGTTTACGAGCCCAGATTGACATATGAATATTGGAGGTTTAATTTGACAATTATTTCTCCCAACAGGAGCTCTTATGGAACTCACACCACTTTCATGTGTCCTTCTTTGGCTTCATAGTGTTTTTATTTTCTTGTGGATTTGACGGGTTATATTGGGCCGCCCGGCCTTGGCTTTATCCTTTGTTCTGCGGTTTGGGGTCGCCTTTTCCTTGTTTCTTATTCGCAGATCCAAATTCTCACTTCTTTTTTTTGAACTTTTGCTCAATCTTGGCAGCATACTGGTATGTCGCACCAAGCAAGGAGATGTTGAGGAACTCCATTTCCTCCTAATGTATCTATGCAGACAGCTTCGATACTTCAACACCAAATGTTTCTCTGAATCTTTGATACCCAATTTTGTGCACAAGATATGGAACAGATTCTTCGACTCACGCACATATTGATCCCTTTTCTACTGCAGTATAGTCCATTGTTGTACTTATCATCATATCTCCCCGCAGGATAATATTGTACCTTGATGGCATCTCAGAAATATTCCCAAGTGGGTGTGGCCGAGAACAGAGAGGTTTCCCTCTCGTCCTTTTTCTCACAATAGGTTTCCCACCAGTCCTTGACATGGGGGGCGACTTTGAGGAGTGCAAAATTAATCTTTTCTAGGTTGGAAAAGTCATGAACCAATAAATAACCTTCTAATAGATTAAACCATATATATACAACATCTACATCTATTTGGACCTCAAATATTGGAATTTCAAGGTTTAATTGTACCTTAAAAGGATTTGCACCTCCACAGTGGCTGTTGAATGCAGATGCACCACCGGTGGGTAGTCATTGAAGGATCTGGGCAAAGTTATCCATCATCGAGTTCCTTTGTTTCTTGAGGGCCTCCTCGAGCAATATTTTGATATGATCTCCTACTCCCTGGTCTTTCTTTTCTTCCGTCATGGGTGGTCATCGGGGTTGGTGAGGCTAGTCTTGCAAAGGTTCAACCAGATCAAGCCCTAACTCCTTATACCCCAACCTCGTTGAGGACATGCAAAGAAGGATCGAGAAAAATCAAACCGCTCTAATACCATTGATCCATAATTATGAAAGAATGCAATAAAATGTATAAATACACTAAACATAGATATGCAGCAGAAATAAGACTTAATTTCATGAATATCACATAACTGAAATATGCTTACAAACATAATGGAAATAAACTAGCTACGGCGCTTCTATCTTATGTCTAAGAAGAGATTTGGTGTCTACAGGGCTCCGAACTGTGTTACAATGAGGCTCAAAGGCATATTTATTATTGATAAACAATAGAAAAGCCTAAACATCAGAAAACCTAACCCTAGGAGATGAAACACCAAACTATGGGCCCTGTTGGGGCAAATTGGTACATCAATTTCTCAGGGGTGTAACTTTGGCATACGATATTTATTTTATGCACATGATACCTTGTTAGAAAGATCTATCTAAGGATTAAAACTGTTAATAGTAAAATTTAAGTTGAAGGCTCACCTTTTCCAATGGTTATTTTCCAAAAAAATGTCCTTTAGGGCCTCAAAACAGCTTCGGAAGTTCACGACCTGAAAAACTATCAAAAATAGTAAATAGTGCTACAATTAAGGAAACTGAAAAAATGAAAGAAACAATGGTGGGGGTCCAAGTGGAATAGGTAGGTGGCCACCAATATCCAATTGGATCAATAAAAAAACCATAAATTCCACATATGAACCAGTACATCAACACAAAATACCAAGGAAAGGAACTCTTATTGATGAATGCAAAAGCCAACCAGGTATGGGACTTCCACGTTCCACCTGATGTCTCTTCATCCAATTATACCTGTGGCACATACCAAGCATGAATGTGGGACTCAAAACTAAAATAATCAACTAGGGATTCCTTAGGCTAAACCACCTCACCCTCATCAATAGAACTAGGCTTGACTGTGATCATCATCGTATCACTAGGCCATAAAAAATCATAGAAACCTCCAGATCTCTCCTCCTAAATTGTGTGAAATTTTTCTATCTCAAAATTTCGGATTTACTGTGTATCTCGACATTACCAGTTAATGAATTGATAGGTCTACGAGGTATCCACCCTTTAGGCTTTACCGTGTATCCCAACTCAGGATTCATAGACCCAATCAAGGGTACTCACCACTAAGATTTAACGTGTATCCAACCATTCACCGGTCAAGGGATTCCTGGGCTCAATCGAGTTGTACACATCTAGGATTTACCATATATCCCATCCCAGGATTCCTAGGCCTTTTAAATAACCTTGAGATCACCTCACTCAGCTTCGAGTCCATCCAGCAATCCAGCTCAACCAAAACATGAGAACCCCTTCACACCATGGCTATCCAGAAATGAAAAGGAATGGCTAGAGAACATTTTCACACCTTGAAAAACCCATGCCAATGACAGCAAGAGAACTAAGAACACACATGCATAACCATGCATGTGAAATCTAGCAAGGAAATCACACATGAAAATCAATACCTGCAAGTAAACCTGTTTTAGCCACTTGATCTTACTCTTCCTTGCTTGATCTTTGCTTCCTCTTGCCTTATTTTCCTTTCTTGATCCAATTCTAAAGTGCTCCAAGAAAACTCTAAGTTTCCAAGAGTGTAAGAGAGAGACATCCAAAACCGAACTGACAAAAAAATACCAACTGATCCTCATAAGCCTTTTTATTAATGTGGCCTCTATTTTCTTCATTTTCCTTTATTTTCCTCCTCGCATGCAACATATGACTTTTCACCTTCCTTTTTTCCTAATTTCCATTATTTTCATAAATAAAATTCCAATTAATGCCACTTTTCCTTTTCAAATCATTTTCCATTTCCTTTGCAAATTTCCTTAGCCATAATAAACCAAATGAACACCCACACTAGGATTTTGTTTCCCAACATTCAGCTTGGAATAAGTGTCCCATGACCAGATCTTGCTTTCTACTTTATTAACTTTTACATGGAATTTTCATCAGGGATGTTATAGAACCCTCCCCCTTGGGGGAACACCATCCTTGTTGTTCAAAGACACCTACAACCAACAAGGTTTTTTAAATTAAAACATACTGCTCGTGGAGCTTTATAACACAACTCATTGCAGTATTTACAATGATCAACATGTTGAGGATCAAGCCAACATGACAACATAACAACATGAAAACAATAATGAAATGACACCCATACCGCTTATTGGAGATTTATAACACAACTCATGGCGGTTTTTAGATCCATATACATATTTACATATACCAAAGCATCATACCAAATCATATACCAAAACATATATCAAGGAAATTTACTCAACCAATGAATATAGAAGGATACACAGCTTGCATCTGATCTGCCATCTCCCATGTATCTTCATCGGGCCCAAAGTGCTTCCACTACAATTTAACCTACTCGATTTCTCGGTTCTGGAGCATGAGCACCTTTCTCTATAATATACATTGTGGTTCCAGTTGGAATTATCCTTCTGGATCCACCTGCAATACAGACTAGTCAATCACATGATCAAAATATTTAACATACTTTTTAAGCAATGAAACATGGAAAACATCATGGACTTTACTATTGAAGGTAGTGAAAGTCTATAGGCTATTGTCCCAATCCTTTCAAGAATCCTGAAAGGTCCACAAAACTGAGGTGCCAACTTGGAACACAAACCAATTCGCAAGGAAATTTTCTTGGGCTTGATGCATAAGTACACATGTTCCCCAACCTAAAACTTCTTAAACAACTTTTTTCGATCTACATATATTTTATGCATGTCTTATGTTGCCTTTCTATTCTTCTTTATCACCTAAATTTCTTGTTCCATTTCTTCCAACATGTTCATTCCAATCAATACCATGTTCACTGGATCACTCCAACTGATGGGAGTATTACAATTCCACCCATACAATGCCTCAAATAGACTCATCCTCGGTGACTCTTGGTAACCATTGTTGTAAGTGAATTCAACCAACGGAACGTACTCCTCCAATATCCTATGTTGATGCATCATATGCATCTTCAACATGTCCTCCAATATCATGTTGACCCTCTTTTTTCGCTCATCTGTCTGCAGATGACAAGTTGTACTGAAGGCCAACTCTGTACCTAAACCTGCAAATAGCTCCTTCCAAAACATGGAAGAGAAATTTTCATCCTTGTCTAACAAAATCTTCTTTGTAACACCATGAAATTTGACCACATCTCTTATTAATACCCGTGCGACATCACTATTTTTATATGTAGTCTTCACTGGAATGAAGTGTGCTACCTTAGTCAACTTTTCCACCACAACCATGATGGAATCATGTTGTCTAGATGTCCTCAAAAAACCTGTAATGAAATCCATGGAAATCACCTACCATTTCCACTTTGGAATACCAATCGATGTTAGCAATCCACATGGATGTTTGCACTCTACCTTTACCTACTAACAATCTAAACATCTAACCATAAAATCTGCCACATCCTTCTTCAGATTTGGCCAATAATAAAACATATTCATTGTTGTCAATATCTTCTGGTATCCTAGGTGACCTGAATATGATTTCGCATGAAACTCCCTCAATATAATCTTCTTGAGCTCACTAATATCTGGCACATATATCTTGTCCCTAAATCTGATCAAGTCATCTGTTGAGAGATGATAGTCCGCATCCTATGCACTTGTACCACTACCTGTACTTGTACTTTGTTGTAACCCGTGCATAAGATATCTATACTTGTCATCCTGCTAAATTTCCTATAAAATCCAATTGTGCAAGTCTATCCCATAATAACTCATATCTGTAAGATGATTTACCTATATCTTCCTGCTAATAAAATCTGCCACCATGTTCTCTTTTCCCTTGATGTACCTAATCTCAAACTCAAACTCACTGATCGTGGCCAACCATCTAGCTTTCCTGGCTTTCATATTCATTTGTTCAAACAAGTATCTCAACTCACTATGATCACTCATCAATACAAAACTCCTGCCAAGAAGATAATACATCCACATATTCAATGCATGAATGATCGTTGCTAACTCAAGATCATGTGTCAAATAATTATGCTAGTGCTCATTCAGTTTTTGTTACTCATAGCATACTACATGGCCCTCTAGCTTAAGGACTCTACCAATCCCTCTCTTGAAATCATCTATACACACTACAAACTCTTTTTCCTGTATATGCAATCTTTAATACTCAATCATTTGTCAACAACTGCTTCAACTATTCAAAACTGGCTGCACACTCCTTTTTCCATTCAAATTTCTTACCTTTTTTCTGCAATGACGTGATAGGATATAAAATGTGAGAGAAGTTCTCGATGAACCTCCTATAGTAACCTACTATCCCCATGAATGATCTTACCTCATCCACATTTCTAGGAGGTACCCATTCCAAGGTAGCTCTTATCTTCTCTGGATCCACTGTTATGCCCTCCTTGGAGACCATGCCCCAAGTAATGTACCTTTTTCTAAAAGAAACTTCATTTACTGAGCTTAGCATACAATTGATTCTATCTCAACAGTCTCAACACTTATGCTCAATTTTCAGCGTGTTCTTCCTCATTCTTATAGTATATCAAGATTTCATCAATGAATACAACAACACACTTGTCCAAATACAGACGCAACACATTATTCATCAAGCACATAAAGGTAGTTGGAGCATTATTGAAACCAAATAGAACTACAACAAAATCATAATTCCTATACCTGGTTCGGAAAGTTGTCTTGTAAATATCCTCTTCCTTAATGCATACCTAATGATATCTGGATCTCAAATCAATCTTTGAGAACATTGTCGCTCCCTTAAACTGATCAAATAATTCATCAATCCTCGGAAACGAATACCTGTTCTTAATGGTCACCTTGTTCAACTGCTTGTAATCAATGCATAACCTGAGAGTACAATCCTTCTTCTTCACAAACAATACTGGTGCACCCCACGGTGATACACTTGGCCTAATGTATCCCTTGTAAGGAATTTCCTTCAACTGCAACTTTAGTTATACTAACTCTGGAGTGCTCATCATGTACGATACCTTTGATGTTGGTGTTTCCTGTGGTACCAACTCAATGGAGAAATCCACTTCTCTATGAGGTGAAAACTCATAGATATTTGCTGGAAACACATATTGAAACTACTGTAAAATCGGGTACATGCTCAATATCTCTGCATCTTCATCCTCCTTACCTTTATCACTAGAAATGTGCACTGCAAATAACACACCCTTTTCTGCAACTAAGCTTTTCCTACATATCTATCACCATCCTAACTGATGTTTCTTTCTTCTTACCCTGTAATATTCTATGTAATCCATTGTTGTCCAAGCACTCAATAGCTTTGTCATAACAGTCCACTTGGTCCTATGAATATATAACCAATACATACACAAAAAACATACTATAGGATCCCAACGGAAATACATTCAAATGTGCTTATGTAGGCATACCATTCAATTCAAATACACAAGCTCTTACCCAATGATGAACTCTCTTCTTTGTACATGTAGCCAACTGCACTAACCAAGATTCTACATGCACTTCTTTATTCAAACAACACATATCCACCAAGTCAAGGTTAAAGTAACTATACTTAGATCTAGGGTCAATAAAAATAGAAATAAATTTATCACAAATTTTATCGTCCATCTCAATTATAGATGTATGATTGTTAATATCCCCAAATTGGGATTGTTAGCAAGGCATCCCTGAAAAACACATTTTTCAGGAATGTATGATTCAGAAAACAATATTAGCCTTTGGATACCTTATATATAAGTATCTAAGTCCTAAATCCAAAAGGAAATTAGAAACCAAGCAAACTATGTGAGGTAAACAAGCCTCTCACACCTAGAATGGATGGAAAAATGCCCAATAATGGGACTGCAGCAAGATGTAAACACAATACTGGAGTAGTAGCAAGCTATTCACTCATTAAATGTTTCAATAAACACATTATCATCAACTTATGTTACAGATGAACTTCTTCATTTTATGACCTAAAAGTTGGGAAATGCAAAGACTTATGCCCTAAAATGTTAATTTCAGAAATTTGTATAAAAATAAGGGCAAGTGATGGTGGTATCTCGTATCTTAGGTCATGTGGGGCTTACATGCCAAATTTCAGCAAAAACAAATGAATCTAGCTATGTTAAATGACTTCCCCACTCCCGATATGGCTTGTGCAAACACTAAACCCATGACTTGACTCAACAAAAATTTATCAAGCACAGACCGCGTGATTTTCCTAAATTTTTAGGCAATAATATGGTATAACATCAGATCTGTACTTTATTACATCATAATATGGAATAAAATTGAGATCATCAAGCTCCTTTACATATCGGGAAAGGTGAGATTTCAAGGGTTTCATGGAAGCACAAGATACAAAGAACAGATCTGGCACCTTAGGATCCGGGAACGTGATTTTTAATACAAAGACCGAACAGAGGTAGCTGAAATATACAAAGACGAGGAAGAATAAGATACGTAGCTTTCCCAGAGAAGGGTTGGCCCTTCCTCCAAGGGACAAGCTCACAAGCAAGGGATCAAACCCTACTACCGCAACACTCTAGAAAATGATGCAGCTTCGGCTAACCGCACTATAGAAGATGATATGAGTTGGCCACATGCCAAGATCTCAATATCAGCCCAAAGGTAATGCACTCTCAGAGGTTAAAAGACACACTCACCGAGAAGAGGCACTAGTATAATCAGATCAAGCAGATCTAGTCTCCAATTTGTCAGTAGCCTCATCGAAACAAGTAAAACCCAACAAATGATTTACGCTTCCTAAGGGAGATGTAGCTTGAACATATGCCTGATAATGGAAGAGAATTACAATGCCCCAAGAGCTATCAGCGAAGGAGAGAGAATCCTTAAACAAGAAATCCTCACAAGTCTCTCACAAATGCCCAAGAGAACTCGAATTGTCTAAATGTAGACTTCAAAATCAAATATCATCAACAACCTTTCGCGCCTTCCCTTCCTTCTTTATAATATGAAGGCCTTGGCAAACCCTAAACCACCTTGATGAATTATCTCCTTTCACATGAGGGACCTCCTTCTAGAACTGCGTTGTCCGTCCATGGGGTACATTGTATCTAGACTGTGTTGTGATTTGGTCCTATTGACCCAGTCAATCTGCCTCATCCCTTTTCACACTCAAGTGCAATCAATCCAAATTTCTCACAAATTTCATTTATGCCGATCCTTGTTCACACGTAATCGGTTTCATTGATGATCTCTTCTTTTCATGCATGCATGTTGACTTAGTCAAACTTGACTATATCCTCATCCATTTTGCCCTTGTTCACACCCATAAGTGTAAAATCCAACTACCGTGGATCCTCTTTTCACATTATAAGGGTATTTTATTGAGACGTTCCCCATTTGCCTCGCTCACATTGGGCATTGATTTATTTTTGATGTTTTTAGGAGTTTGCATGTCCTCCTCTTTACATTTTATTCATCAATTAAGAAAATTAACACAAAATGAAATATTCCTATTAGTTTGAATAATTAGAATATTACAAATTCTCCCTTCCAAAAATGTTGCTTGTCCTCAAGCAACCGGCAAGGTTAGAACCGAAATGGATGGGGAAAGCATTTTCCCAAGCAATCATCCATACAAAATGAGTCACCTCCCAACATGGTAACTCTAGAAAATCCTCCTCCAGTTCCAGTTTCGCAAAGAAGGTGGGTTTGGTAACCAGAAATATGGTAGGCAAAATAGCCTACCCCACGTCCGTCCTTCTTCCACTTAAGATAAGTGTAGAGGCTCACATCTTGGGTTGCTTGATATTGCCCTCAAGTGGAAACATGAAGTTTAGATCCGTAAATATCCTCCCTCCAACGTTGTAAAACCAACTTACCCAAAACATTCCACAGGATGGATAGGAGAGCATCATCATATGGCATCCCATCACACATTTGGCCCACCTCCAAGAGAAACAAATATTTGGCTATGGTGGCCACAAATCCTCCAATGTTCCCCTTAGAACATGTACTACGCAGGAAATGTGGGACCTCTTCCCAAAAGGACACATTCAAACCATGTGCCTCACTCCTCCAAAATCGTCTCCATCAAGATAAAAACAACACCAACAAGTGCAGGACTGCTAGATCGGGCATCGTCAACAAAAGGAAATTATCGATGGTTTCATAAAGTATTTGAAGGTACCAAATTAAAATTTCATGGTAACAACGCAGTTTTTCAAACTCGTTGCTTCAGAAAAATACATAAAATTGTTTCTATAATATTAATCATATGAATTCAACTAAACATACATGTAATCACAAAACATCTGCCCAGCAGCCACATAAGAGATGGTTGTCTCCATCATATAAGCTTTGCCCAACATTGGTCATGGAGCAAAAATCAGGAGCTTGCTTACTTTTGGAGCAATGCACTGCCAAGAGATGGTAAGAGCATGCAAATATTGTGTTGCACAAACCAAGCTCTCACCATATGTTGGAAGTAAGAAGACACATTGATCCATGAATAGACCCTCCATAGTAGTTTGGCACACTTCCATGAAGAGAAATGAACCAAGTGATGCCTGCAGATCCTCTCCCTCATGCTTGGAAATCCAAGACAAGAAGAGTACATCATAGTAATAGATGTCCTCATCTACTACCTCATCCTCCTTACCTCCTCTTTCCCATCAAGTGCATCATGAAATGATTCCGGGGATACTCCATCAATAAACCCCAACTCCAAAGTGGTAACATTGTTGGCCTATGCAAATAGGTCCCCTCCAACTCATGGCTCCAATCTTTGACATGTAGAATGTGAAAGGCATTCCCATAATGTCAGCAGCTACGTAAGAAGTCTCTCCATGGAAAAATTACTTCCTTGAAAAATCTAAGGCCAAGGAGTAGCCCCTTTGCACCATGATAGTGCCATCTCCTAATTCCCCGCAACATCATGCAAAAGTGTGAGAGAAAAAATCGCCCTTGCCTCCCAAGAACAACCAAAGAAACAAAATGTTTTGCTACCTCATACTTCCATCATACAACCATGTGATGAAAACATAATTAATGATATGAAGATCACATCAACACTAAGGGGATCCATACTCTTTATTTTCAAAGATGCAAGTATCCCCCCGCCACATATCCTTGTGGAACAGGATGATGACCAAACTCTTTCAAGAGTAACAAGTGGGGCCCAAGCCTCCTTCGCTGTCTCAGATCATAGATTTACAAGTAGCTTCAGCCTTCTTGCTCATCATCCACACCCATCCATCCATTGTGTGGGTACCTTCCATCTTGTCCTCCCTTTAGCACTCTCCCCAAGGAAGATCACATATTCTACTAAATCGTATTTTCGTCTTGCATTTCATGGGATGTTGAAATGCAATCTTCAAGGATCACTGACCCCATAAGGATCCAAATAGGTGGTAGGAAAACCTCCCATCATGATGTGTATACCAAGAATTTTCCAACACAAACATGAGAGATGTTATCCATCCGAAGATGTCCTCCATCATCTATTCTGCTCCTCCTTGAATCCATGAAGATCCAAGGTGAGAAGGAAAGAGCCTTCGGGATCAGTTGGAAAACTTAAGTGCACCTCCATGAAATGTTGAAGTGCACCTTTCATGGGATCTCTTGATGAGACCTCCTCATGCATGGTCTTCCAAAACCAAAGGGGTCTGGATCCGCCGATAGAAGTTTTCGAGTTGGGAAGTGCTCATCGAGAAAGTGTCATCTAGAAGGGAGAAAGGGTTTTTCACTTCAAGATGTCTACTATCTACCATTCCTTCCTCCTCTACTTCATGAATGAAGCTGTCATGTGAATTCTCCCACAAGGCATGGGTCCTCTTTTCTTCATCATTTCCTTTGCACAGCCGTTAGAATGCAACTCTATTGTTTTAAATCAGGGAAGAACATGCAAAGATGTAGATCCTTCATATGGTCTGCTGAAATGACAAGAGATGGAAGTTCAAACATACCTCAGTGAGATGTAGAAGCAATAGCTCCTTTCTCAACTATGTTGGCTTCCTCCACTGTTGAACATGAAGGCTGTTCCTCCAAGGTTATGACAGTGCTGGTACATGCTTCCTCCAGTGGTGGTGAGGATCTCTCTTCCTCTAGATGAATGATCTGAGGTAAAGCTAGAGTCTCCTTGGAGGCTCTAGATTTAGCTTTGTATTCACTTATAATCTTATATCCCAAGTGTCCTCTATGTCTCTTGTCTTTTCCTCTTTGAGAGTAGGAAGTGCATGGCTCTTCCTCTTCTTGAAACCCTCTAGGAGTTTCACTGCAACTCTTCATCTGCTTAACCTCCTGGGGGAGGTCCTTTCTAGATCTGAAAACTGATGAGATTAATCTCATCTTCTTCATCATTCTAATATTCTTCGGCTGAGACTCAGAGGCTGAGCCAAGAAAGGTGCTTTGATACTACTGTAATATCCCCAAATTGGGATTGCTAGTAAGGCATGCCTGAAAAACATATTTTTCAAGAATGTATGCCTTTAAACACATTAGCTCTGGATCCCTTAGATATGAGCAGCCTAAGTCCTAACCAAAAGGAAATCAAACTGGGTTAAATTAGGTGAGGTAAGCAAGCCTCACACTGGAATGGATGGAAAAATGCCCAATAATGGGATCAAGCAAGATGTAAAAAAAATACTAGAGAAGCATCAAGATATCTGATCATGAAATGTCAAGAAACACATTATCATCAGTTGATGTTACACAAAGAACTTATTCTTCATTTTAAGATCCAAAAGTTGGGAAAAGTAAAGCACTTATGCCCTAAAAGGGTTAATTTTAGAAATGTGCGTAAAAATAAGGGAAAGTGAAGGTGGGATCTCGTATCTTAGGTCATGTGGGACTTACATGCCAAATTTCAGCAAAAACAAATGACTCTAGCTATGTTAAACGGATCTCCCACTCCTGATATGGCTTAAAAACACTGAAACCCCATGACTTGACTCAACAGAAATTTACTAAAGCACAAACTGCGTGTTTTTATGAATTTTTTAGGCACAATATCATATAACATCAGATATGGAATTTATTACATCAGAATATGGAATAAAATGGAGTTCAAGCTCCTTTTACATATTAGAAAGGTGACCCGGCAAGGGTTTCATGGAAGCACAATATACAAAGAGCAAATCTGTAAATCTAGATCTGGAAATGTATTTTACTGTAGCATTGAATAGAGGTAGCTGAAATATACAAATGATAGAGGAATAATAAGATACAAAGCTTTCCGGGAGAAGGGTTGGTCGTTCCTCCAAGGGACAAGCTCACAAGCAAGGGATCAAACCCTGCTACTGCAACACTCTCATCAGAAAATTTACAAATTCCGACTCTGGCCAATTTGCGTTATTCCGACACAAAGTCAGCGCAAGAGCGACAGTTTCGAGGGCTTTAATAAACTGCGTTCGTCCCGCTACGCAGCTCCACGCGACGTAAAGTGTCGACTATCAACACCTCTTCCGCCGCTTTCCGGTCGAGCGTCATTCTTCCACGCCGCTACAAACGGGTTGGCATTCGGGATTAAGCGAGGTAACCGTCAGACTTCCGGCGAAATTTGTCTGACGCTTGGAACGCTCGCTTCCAACACCTAAAATCCGGCCGTAATCTCACCCAACGCGTAACCGGACGCTTTGACGCCGCTTATTCCATCGCCTGGTAGTATTTTAACGCGCATCGATATGTGGTCCGACGTTTGGCACGGCTGCCATCTGACGCTTTGTACTGGCCGCACTGACGACATATGTATCCGACGCTGAACGCTGGGCCTAACGCTTGTAACTGGCCGCACTGAACACTCTAAAATGTGGTCCGACGCTTTCATATCGCCTCTTCCGACGCTTTACTTTATCGCAGCCTGACGCTCACAGTTACCAGAGACCGACGAGGGTTGAATTAAAAAAAAAATTGAAACTTTAAAAGACGAAACGCTTGTTTTGAATATATTATATGAAGTAAAATGTACCCATGAAAGTGAAATAGCAAATGATGTAGAAATAGTAGCTAAATGTGATAGAGTGACCACGCTCCATTGTCCAAATTACAAATTAAAGTACCCAAACCCCGCAACAAAGAAAACGAATATGTCAAAAATATAAAGACTATCGCATCATATCAATAAACCAAGAATATTGTGACCAAAGATCGCTAGTTTTGAAGGCAAAGAAAGTGATAAACATTAATCATTTTTTTTTCACAAGAGAAAAACGTTGTTTTGAATATATTATATGAAGTAAACAACCCATGAAGTCATTACATTTTCACATCCGAATATTGGAACCCAAATATCCATCCGTAAAGTGGAAGTCCCACCCTAGACAAGGATAGAAAAATACCTCATGTCACATACAGGACTTGATATAAAACCCCAGACCATTCACATGGAGATTATCGACAACTGGTAAAGCATCCAAATATGCCCGAGCCATCTATAAGAAAGTGAAATAGCAAGATGTAGAATAGTAAAACAACAGATAGAGTAATCGACGTCCATTGTTCCAAATACAAATTAAAGTACCCAAAATCCTTGAACAGAGAAAACGCTAATCATGTGAGTGTGATATGTCCAAAATATAAAAGACCATCGTAATCTACATCAATAAAACCAAGAACATAGACCAAGATCGCTAGTTTTGAAGGGCAGAGTGATAAACATTAATCATTTTTTTCACAAGAGAAAAAACGTTGTTTTGAATATATTATATGAAGTAAAACAACCCATGAAGTTATTACATTTCACATCCGAAGATTGGAACCCAAATATCCATCCAGAAAAGTGGTGTCCCACCCTGCATGCTGATAGGAAAAATACCCCATGTCACATACAGGGACTTGATATAAAACGCAGAACGGTCCACATGGAGATTTCATCGGTAACTGAGAAAGCATCCAACATGCCTGAGGCATCTATAAGAAAGTGAAATAGCAAAAGATGTAGAATAGTAAAGCAATAGATAGAGCACCGACGTTCATTGTTCCAAATACAAATTAAAGTACCCAAAATCCCCGCAACAGAGAAAACGCTAATCATGTGAGGAGTGTGATATGTCCAAAATATAAAAAAAACCATCGACCATATCAATAAACCAAGAACATAGTCCTAGCATCGCTAGTTTTAGCGTAGTGATAAACATTAATCATTTTTTTTTTTCACAAGAGAAAACGATGTTTTGAATATATTATATGAAGTAAAATAGTCCATTAAATCATTACAGCATTTTCACATCCGAAGATTGGAACCCAAATATCCATCCGTAAAAGTGGAAGTCCCACCTCGTAATAAAGGATAGAAAAATACCCCATGTCACATACAAATGGACTTGATATATAAAACTAAAGAACTACTCACATGGAGATTATCGACAATCCGAGAGAAAGCATCCAAATATGCCCGAGGCATCTATAAGAAAGTGAAATAGCAAGAGGTAGAATAGTAAAGCAAATTCAGATAGAGTACCGACGTCCATTGTTCCAAATACAAATTAAAGTACCCAAAATCTTGCAACAGAGAAAAACGCTAATCATGTGAGGAGTGTGATATGTCCAAAATATAAAAAGACCATCGACCATATCAATAAACCAAATAGTAACATAGACCAAAGACTTAGTTTCAGCGCAGTGATAAACATTAATCATTTTTTTTTCATAAGAGAAAAAACTATGCTTTGAATATATTATATGAAGTAAAACAGTCCATGAAATCATTACATTTCACATCCCCTCAAGATTGGAACCCAAATATCCATCCAAACAAAGTGGAAGTCCCACACCAAGACAAAGGATAGAAAATACCCCATGTCACATACGTGGACTTGATATAAAACCCGCACCATTCACATGGAGATTATCGACAACTGAGAAAGTATCCAACATGCCCGAGGCATCTATAAGAAAGTGAAATAGCAAGATAAAGAATAGTAAAGCAACAGATAGAGTACCACGTCCATTGTTCCAAATACAAACAAGTACCCAAAATCCCGCAACGTAGAAAATGCTAATCATGAGGAGGTGATACGTCCAAAATATAAAAAGACCATCGACCATATCAATAAAACCACAAGAATATAATCAAGATCGCTAGTTTTGAAGTGAAAGTGACAAACATTAATCATTTTTTTTTCACAAGAGAAAAACGATGTTTTGAATATATTGTATGAAGCAAAAACAGCCCATGAAGTCATTACATTTTCACATCTTAAGATTGGAACCCAAATATCCATCCAGTAAAAGTGGAAGTCCCAATCAGACAATGATAGAAAAATACCCCATGTCACATGTTGACTTGATATAAAACCCAAAGTAACGGTCCACATGGAGATTATCGACAATCCGAGAAAGCATCCAAATATGCCCAAGGCATCTATAAGAAATTGAAATAGCAAGATGTAGAATAGTAAAGCAATCGTGATATAATACTAACCGCTCCATTGTTCCAAATACAAATTAAAGTACCCAAAATCCTTGAACAGAGAAAAAACGCCTGATCATGTGAGGAGTGTGATATGTCCAAAATATAAAAAGACCATCGACCATATCAATAAACTGGAAGAACATAGACAAGCATCGCTAGTTTTGAAGGCAGTAAATGATAAACATTAATCATTTTTTTTTCAGAAGAGAAAAAATGCTATTTTGAATATATTATATGAAGTAAAACAGTCCATGAAGTCATTACATTTTCACATCTGAAGATTGGAACCTAAATATCCATCCAGAAAAGTGGAAGTCCCACCCCAGACAATGATAGAAAAATACCCCATGTCACATACAGGGACATGATATAAAATCCAGTAACGGTCCATATGGAGATTATCGACAATCTGAGAAAGCATTCAAATATGCCCGAGGCATCTATAAGAAAGTGAAATAGTAGTATGTAGAACAGTAAAGCAACAGATAGAGTACCGACGTCCATTGTGCTAAATACAAATTAAAGTACCCAAAATCCTTGAACAGATCAAGAAAAACGCTAATCATGTGAGAATTCTAAGTAAAGTTAATCTATTAACATTGCGAATAAAATTACACCGAAGTAAAAAACATTGCCTGGCCATACTCATGGAAAATTTGTCATCAAAAAATCAAAAAATTAATAAGACTGCCCTCATACGGGGAAACCAGTCTTGAACGTTTAATTTACAGAATTCAAAAATATTACAAAGGCCCAGCACAGTAAAATAAACTAAAAGCAGCCCAATTAAGTGGGCCTGCTAAGCAAGAAAAATAAATTAACCAAACTACTCCTCCGGTGGTTCCTCCACGATTCGGAACCATCCTTCGGAAGGTCCAGGATCACTAGGTGCTACCTCCACATGCATGCCACGGCTCCCCTCCTGAAGGCCCGAATGCTGGCCGGCTTTTTCCGAGCTCAGACCCGCCAGACGGGTGCATTCTTCCTCCGTTTGGGCCTCCTCGCGGAAGACCACAATGACTAAAGCCGTGATTCTTGGGCGGTTGAGAGAGCAATTAAAGGAAAATTGCGCAGTGCGCGTCGTGGGAGAAGGTGAACTAACGGTGGGGAAGCCAGGAGCAGGGGAATCCATAAGGTGGCCAGATGCTACAAGTCGACCCCGCCCACTCCTAGTATTTGGATATCGACCTAAGTAATAATCATTGGACTGGCCGGAAGTCGACTCTGTTGAGGGGCTGGAGGGAGCGCGTCGGGGTTGACGTCTAGTGCTCCCCCTGCGGCAACGCATCCTATGACGCACGCGAGGCATGGGTGCAATCTTAGGCACAGTGGGCACAAGAGGAGACAAAGAAGCAGAATTGCAATTAACAGAGGAAGACAGACAGAGATAGAACCGAGAGAAATGCAAATATGCAGCAACGTCTAGGCAGAAGTTCAGCTGGCCACTTCTCCTTATCGTCACAGTTAGCAGGCAGTGTAATCCAGCAACCAGCTTGTTTGAAAAACCATGGCTAAACGCCATTTTGTCGACCCGTCTGCAATGCAATCAAAGGACATCCGTCATAATTAATCTTTGATCATTAATAATGAGAGCCGAAGGCCGGATCAAATTGGAGCGTGCGGAATCGCTAAGAGGAGTGGAGGTCCGATCTTGAACAGTGTTAAAAATTAATTAATGCAGATTTGATGTGAAAATTTAATTGAACAACGTTAAATGTTAATGTGATTGATATGAAATCGCCATATCCATGTCCCATCACCTTAAACGCCATCGAATGCACCCGCAGCCGGGAGCAGGGCAAGTTTTTATTGAGGACACGTGGCAGAAATTGATTGGAGCGGATCTTTGTTTGGGTCGCTCGCGCAGTGGAAATCCGGACCCATAAAATATTAGGGCGAATTTGATAAGAAATTCGCGTCACAAAATTGGCCGACGTCAGCAGGCTATTTTGGAACGCGAATTTGGTTTGAATTATGGTTTATCGCCGTTTGAAGTCCGGCGGGCTCAACTCAAGAACAATTTTGTTTGATCCCATATTATAAAATTTGTGTTGGTTTTCTTTGATAATACACATATTTATAATAAATCATGGGAATACCACACTAAACATGTGGAAAATTTATATAAATAATTATTGAGAACAATCATTTTTATGCAAAAATATCCAAGGTGAGGTCTGTGTAGAGAACCGGGGTCGTGAAAACTGTTCAAATATAAAAATCCTGCTTAATAAAGAGACAAAATTGTTGTGCTTTCGGAACCTGACCCGAGGATTGGACATGAGTTAACAAACAAAAGGATAGCGGAACTAGACTTGCACCCGTGGTCAAGCCCTCTACCAAAACCACGAGCGGAATCACAAAAGTGGGTTGCCCATATCGCACCGCTTTTGCGGAGTAGGCGGTATTTCCTATTCGCGAGCGATTCTATAGGGAATGCGACACGTGGCGAAGTGACCCCGGAAAACAACCGTTTAACCCACGCCATCGCACGTTAAAGCCCGACGTTGGAAGCCGAGCGAAATTGCCAAGAGTCGTTGATTTGGAGAAGGGCCATCGGACGGGGGTCGCACGTTGAACTTGCCCGGAGGTTAACTAAGGTGTGCGGAGGATAGCCAGGTACGATACGAGTGTTTGATTGGTTATTGATATATATAGGTGGGGCCGAAGTATAATGAAATTGTTTAATTAAACGATTGGCGGATAATTAGCATAAGTCTGGAGCGTGATTGTTGTAAGGCTAGGTGGTGAAATATAGAGCCGAAAGTTCATTACAAGTTATTTATTTAAAAATAAACGTGGAGTATAAATACAAAGTGTTGAAAGTTAAAAATTGGTTATAAGGCTTGGAGATAATATAAAGTCAGGAATATAAATTAAAGTCCAACCATTGTGGATAGTATTTATTTATCAAATTCTACGAATTTCTACGAATTTGATAAATAAACCCGAAGAAAGAAGAAGTCAATTAAGACTTAGGCTAGAGGAAAAGAACGGGGTAAACCAAGGGAAAATGCTGACAGAGCGATTGTAGACACACCAGCTCTCCTTGGGGGTCCAATTTCAGTTTTGTTGCGTCACACGATGATCTCTCTTCTCTGGCATTTACTTATATTGAAGATCACTATTCTAGGAATAAGGAGTTATTTTCTCCAAAAATAACCCTAGCCAAACATTGAAAATGCATCAAGGATATCTTTCTATGCTTCATAAGCACATTTGTTCTACTTCTAAATCATGTCTTCGAAGTGGTTGTTGTGCTGGAAATTATTCACCAGTTGGTTTCATACCAAAGTCTTTTTCACATTTTTAGCATCCAATACATGAAAAAGATAATGGTTTAAAACAACATAAATATTTGAAATTTTGCAAGAATTGTCTGGCACACTTTGAATATGAATTTTGAAGTCAAGTGCATGATGCTGTATAGGATCAAGTGTCATTTTAAATACCAAATGTTTCACAAAAAACTTCTCAACATGCTACCCTGCAGTAAGGATTAAATGACAATATTGCATCAACTATTTCCATAATAAAAGTGCACCTCTGCCATAAGACTAAACAACTACAAATGTTGTAGATCTAACAAGACCACACAATCAAATGTATTCCACAAGGCCAATACTGTATGAAAAATGAAAAGGAGTTTGCAACCAAAAGTACCTTAGGCAACTAATTCAATTAGATACACCAAACCATCAGCAAAAAGGAAAACCAGCCTACTCAAAAGGCAAGCGTTTACCTCCTTTGACAAAATTTTGAGTTCCCAAACAAGGGCCTTTATTGTCTTGTCAATGCCCCTAGTAATTTGAATGGGGTTTGCACCTGCTGCAACAACCTAAACAAAAAGGTTTCATTTCAAATTATTTTCCATAAATTTAAGATACAACCATTGTCAGTTTTGTATTTCCTAACAAGCTCATAAATTTTGACAAAAGAACCAAAATTTTTTAATACCTGATAGCAATTTTTTCACTCAAAACTATCTTAGACTCAATAAGCCCAACCCAAAACTAAAAAACCAAACACCATAAGACCCTACAAAAATGAATAGATGATCTTAATCCAATACTATCAACAAAAAGTTACCTTTACACCCTCACTTATTAAACCCTGTGCTGTTGAATTTTAACTTCAACTGCTGCAGCAGAAGGACGGATGCAGCAACAACATTTTTTTTGGAGGTTGCTTGCATGCCATCCAGAAATTTAATTCAGCATTTAAAATTCCTGCAAGTTTTTTTTGTAGACGGCCGCAGCCATATTTCTGTACATGATTGTATTTAAACACAACAACCAGCATTAACGCAATTCACCAACCAGAAATTAAACAAACAGAAATTTACCCCCCAGTTTTGTAAATTCAAAAGGAGGACACGCGGAGCATTAATATTGGATCGCATGAAATTGAAGGGAATCTGAAAACCTGAAAACCGGACCCGAATTTTTTATAGGGCACATTGGATTGAGAATTCGAGTTAAAATTAGGCAGACGTCAGCATCCCATTTTGGAACGCGAATTTGGTTTGAAATTCAATCTATTTAGAATTTTGAAGTCCGACAGAAAGGGTTCTTTAATGTTTTGATAGTTTAATATATACATATGTTATATATATATATCATATGCGAAATGAAAGGTGGGCCATAGAATTTAGTTTTAATTTTATTTTTTTAAAAGAGGGTTTATTATAATATGTTTTATATGTTACGGCATATAAAAATAAAAAGGACAAAAAAGCTTGGTAGTTTTTTTTATAGACAGTACGTAAATTTTTTATTACACAAAAGTGTGTAAAAAGTGAAAGACTGAGTGTAACTTTTTAAGTGTGTATGCACAGCAGTGCGAAAGGGAAAAACACAGCAGAGTGTTTTAGAGACAGAGTATGTTTGTTTTGAACAGACAGTGAGTTAGTTTTATGCACTGCGTTTTGTAGCAGTCATAATTTTGTAATCCCTCTCAGTGAGGAAGTAGTGTAATAGTTTTTTTTTGAGTTATTGAAGGGAATAGAAGTTTGTTTTCAAAGTATTGAAACTTTGTCTCCTGTCAAAGAAATTTTTATTTTCTCTGTGTTAGAGGAAGGGAGAATTATTCTCCATTCATTGTTCTGGAATTTTTCAATATTCCAACATGTGCAAGAACAACAGATGTTGTGGTTCCATCCCCAGCTAAATCATTTGTCTTTGTCGCAGCTTGCCTTACCAACTTGGCCCTAATATTTTCAACTGGGTCCTCTAATTCAACCAATAAAAAGGCCAAAACCATAGCATTGAGATACATTTCATTACACCGTCAATAACAATAAAATTTGACTCAGCCATAACCCTTTCCTTTTATTGTTGTGAAAAGCTTTATGCATTACTCTAATGTGGCTAGTCCATAGGCCAAGTAGACCACCGGGTAACAAATATGTTTCCTTTCACCTTTGAGTTTTCAAATTATGCCTACCAAATCTAAGACATTTAAGAGGGGGAACTAATACAACGTTAAAAAGAAAACCAGAGCACACATCTACAAATTACCTCCTTAGCTACCGTCACACCATCATTAACTATTTTCAGAGAACCATGCTTGCTCTCCAAGACAACATTTTGCCCTTCGCCCCAAGGGTGACTCCAACAAGATCAGCGAGTTTGTTCACACCGCCTGCAAGACAAATTGACAATGCTTTCAGTAAGTGTGCAATTGAATGCCAGACCATATGCCAAAACAATCCTCCATGAAAAATTAAAATAACACATTAAAATCGAATATAAGTGGACAAGGAAAGATCCACCGTAGTGAAGTTTCACGTGCAGGTGACCTTCCTTTAAACATAAGTTTTTCTCTGACCTGCAATTTTTTTGTCACTGAGCCATCCTTGTTGAAGTAAAACTCCTTTTCCATAGCTCTTGTATTAACTACCTTCTCTCTGTCGCGTAATCTCAGAGTCCCTCTTCTGCTTGAGCGATTAAAGGAAATGGGTGAAAAAACTGAAAGAGAAGACAATTGTCTGCCATAATTATCAAACATTGCACCTAACTTCTTCCCCTTTCCATTGTTACCCAATGAGATAGATGTGGCAATTTTTGTCATACCACCCAAAGCAGAGGCCATATTCTCTTATGCTGAATATAGAATTACAAGATCTTCATATTAGTATGAACCTTAAAAAACATGACTCCCATTGCTAAAAACCACTTTTAAGTTGTAACAGGCAAACTAAACAACTATCGCAACTTTTGGCAACTTCCGGAGCATTAAGAGAGAAACAACCAAAGAGAAATACAACCACAATCCTCATTTTAATGAGACCGGACTATATATTTGCATTAAGATAATAGAAAGAAATCACGACTATATTAAGGCTAGCACAAAACAATCTTTAACCAGTGTCTCTCGTGGCCTTCAGGTTGCCATGCTAGAGGTTGCATATTTTTAATTTAAATTCTTGACCACTCGTGCCCATCTATGAATGCATCCAATGGGATATCTACATAAAATACTCCTTTATATCCCCAAAAACAAATTCCCTACTACAAGAGCACCAGTATTGATGGATCACCCCACACCATCCCACCCACTAGAAACGATGAAAAAGGAAACCCGAGAAATCTTCTGAAATATCTCAAGATGACTATATGGGTGGTTCTTATGAATCAACAAACCATTCAGAACATACTCATCAATCCAAACCATAAGTATTATGTGACAATATTCAAGCAGGCACTGAATCGGATTTCTGAAGCTATGTTAGAGAAACCCTAAACTCTCACTGAAAATAGGTGAAATGTGGCACCACTCAGAGATTTACATGTGCCAATTGGTACAAGTGGTAGAAAATTGGCATGCTCAAACAACGAGGTGATGCAGGAATGACATGAGGGAGAAAATATCAGAAAAGCCCCAAATCTGGAGAACTAAATCTCATCACCAACCTGAGATTGACAACTTTACATGATGTAACCTATGAAATCGTAAATGGAGAAATCATAGTAACAATAAAGTAACCTATGTAACAATAAAATCAGATTCATCCTGGGAGTGGTAATGGGAGAAATCATAGTGAACAACAGGAAACATGCATAGTTGCTTACAATCAAATAAATGAAAAAACACATACAAAAAACCTAGATAATAATCATGAACAAGCTTAATATTGAATTATGAACTGTAAAGGAACTTACAAAATGTGACATTACGAACCCGGTCAAGCGCACAAGCAAAAATATCCTGGACATGACCCTGGTTGACAAGTTGTATTGCTCATGATGCAAGAGGATTTGTACCTGCACTGCCAAGTCAATCAAAATCCATCATTATCTATACAATAAATACAAGTAATTGATGTAGTATTTTTTACTCTAAGATGCATTTTTATGATAATGTTAGAACATATGTTGAAAATGTCAAAACATACCTGAATAAGCTCCTCTTCGTTTCAAGAACAATTTATTGGAGTCGCATGAACTTGGAACAAGCCTCCCACGATCTAAAAGAGTAGCAACTAAGTCAACAGTGACTTTTTTGTTGCTACGCTGGATCAAGGGAGGTTTTCTCCAAGATTAAATCGCTCCAATAAATTATTCTCTACTAAACAGGGCCAATCACGTGAAGGTGGAAGCTCTTATGGCCCCTCCCCCCCCCCTCACATCACTCTCAATTCCCCAATACCCAATCTATATTTCATTTTTTACTTTCATGAGCATAAAAAATATATTCAATAACTAATAAAAAAACAATTCAACAAAAAGTACGCAAGGAAACATTGCAATTAATGCTTGACATAAAAATAGTATGATAAATGAGTTTTTATATAACGCAAAAAAACGTTCCAAGTATGGTAACGTTTGTCTTATAATAATACAATATTTTACATTGTCAAATTTTCTTTTTCTTCTTCCTATTTTTAAAGCTCCTAATTACATCATCAATATCATCGTGCTCTGCTCCTGTTTCGTGCCTTTCAACCCACAATGCTGACCTAGTTACATATTCACGATGTCTGGGCTCATCCAGTGACGGGGCATCGCCTACAAAAACAGATAATATTAAATTTTAATTGTCAGTTTTTAAATATCATTGAACTAGTTCGGTAATATTAATAAAAAAAATTGCAATGAGATTATTTACCTGGTGCACTAGTTTTCGCCGCTGACCTAGTTGCGTAGTCACGATGTCTGGTCTCATCCAGTGACGGGGCATCGCCTACAAAAACAGACAATATTAAATTTTAATTGTCAGTTTTTAAATATCATTGAACTAGTTCGGTAATATTAATAAAAAAAATTGCAATGAGATTATTTACCTGGTGCACCAGTTGTCGCCGTTGGGACTGTTGCCCTGTCTTCCTCTCCGGTGGTAAGATCCTCAAGGGAAACATTCTCTGTCATTTAAACAAAAAACGTTATAAGGACAACCATCAAGGTATAATTAGAAAAAATTATAAGTGGAAATTAATTACCGTCACGGCCCTCACTGATAGCAGCATTGTCGGCCTTGTCCCCACTACAATGATCAGGTTGCACGAGAGGATCATCTACATCTGGCTCTAAAACTAGGTTATTTACCTCGTCGGTAGTGTTGCTCCCCTGATTTAAACAAAGTTGTTAGACATTAAATTTATGGACGAAAACAAAAATATTGAAAGGTTAATGTTTTACCTTATCAAGCATTGTAGATCTTGGGACCTGCCCCAAGCTTCTGCGACGTTCAACTACAGCTTGATAGCCAAAATGGAAAGCAATATTTTTATCTTCCTCTATAGTTATTGTTCTGAATTCATCACCCTACATTATATATGATTGTGTATTTTTAATCATATCTGATAGGATTACAAAAACGTTGGAAGGCGATACAATTAATTATAAGATGTTTAGCTACTTAATTACAATTCTTGCAGCTAATTTCAAGTAGCCACCCTGGCCGAGCTTGTGATGGCCCTTTTTCTCAATCCTAGCTTTGGTTGCCTTTGAGGTGTCAGGCAACCTAGCATCAAAATATTGAAGTCAGATATGACGTAGCACACTTTTATTTTAGACATAAAGAAAATTAAAGCTATTGAATTAAAGTTGTAATTTACCTTGCGGGTCCAGTTGGCATTTTTCCTTTTTTCTTTGCCCTTTTCTCTTTTCTGTCATGGATGAGTGCTCTCCACTCACTCTCTGAAACTGCGAGAGGATGCTCATATCTAGGTTTAAATTGCAATTTCATCCTATAGGTGTCCCTGGTATATTTCAAATATTTTCCGGCTACCTGAGCCACCGCTTTTCTGTCAAATGTGCCGACCCCAAAAAGGGCTTCTAGATAATCTAGAAGTTCTTTTTTCAGGTTGGAATTATGGGAATTCCACCCTGTACGTATGGTTGGGCCAAAAATTACCAACGCATGGCTCTCCAGAATCCTGTAGAACTCATTGTTTCCTACACAGAATAAAACCAAAAGAAAAAGAAGATATTATCATTAATTTAAAAATAAAAATCATGATAAATATGTTTTAGATAAAGTACATGAAATAGTTAAAATATTAAAATTTACCTGGGAGTTGTACATGCTTTATAGGGACACCCTCATCGTTCACCAACAACGTGCCATTAATGGTCCCTGTGGAGCTGACACGTGTAGCTCCAGGAACACAATATTGTAGTTGGCCATATCAGCCTCATCATTGCCAACACGTTCAGCGATTCGCTGGGTGTCTGCTTGGGCAGGGTGTGTTTCTTGGCTAGCACCTAAAGGAGTAGAAGGTGTACGAGAGGTTTTTTGGGCAATCTCTTGCCCTTGTGTCCCACTACCACCAACACGGGGTTCAGCAAATGCCAGAAAACGCTACATACAAAAGAACTTTTTGTTATTTTAGTCAATGTAAAAATTAAAAATCAAACTATCACAATTCATCTCATGCAGAACAAAAAAAATATCCTTTTGACTTTTATTATTACTTGATATCTATTTAGCTGCCTCATAAGATGTTGTATCCTCTCTTCTGTTTCAGGTGTTTGAGGCGCGTCTATCAAAGCATTAAATTCCGACCTTGCATCTCGTGCCTTTTTTTGCAACAAGAACACTGGAGATAGGGATGAAGAAAGCTCTTCCTCAAATAGGGAATCATCAGGCGTACCATGGCTAGGTGTCTGCATATTTGAACAAAATTAATATTATTTCAATTATTTAAATAACTAAAATACCTGAAGATAGAGCAATGCTGGCACTTTACATGTTCTTCCGTTGGCCTCTTTCCGCGATCATCTCGTCTCGGGGTTGTTCCTGCACTGCTCTGATCAGTCTGCCACATTGCAATAAAATTATAAATGTAAAAACTTGAAAACAATATCTAACTTGAAAACACAAAATGAAAACTGAAATAATTTCTAATAAGACACCTGAAGACAGAGTTAGAGTTTCAAATATGCCTTGCATTGAATTCAGTCCTGGAAACATGTCATTGCACATTAAGGCACCCAAACATTCAATCCACGAATGATATATTTAAGTAGGCTTCTCCTATTCTGGGAAAACACCATACCTATAATGCATTCACTTGCATGTATAAAGGGAAAGAAAAACATGTTTTCATACAACGGTGACAAAGGCATCTTGGGGAAAGGTATCTTCACTTTTTATTTATGTTGTTCACCCACACCACTCTCGTGTTTTCACTAATCCTATTTTGTCATTTTTGGATTCAAATTAAGTTAAGGCCTTAAGTATTTTTTGACCTTTCGGTGTAGTTTTTATAAGTGGCATGTATGGATTTTCCATTAATTCTGCACTTTTTCTCTTCATGCGCATGTTTCCCTGGAAATAAAATGCATGATTTAGTCCCATACATTTAACAAGTCGTTGGATCAACTCCATAGGAAATATCATGTTTCCTATTCAATCAAAATTTATCTCAGTTAGGGTAGGTAGGAAGGTTTTCCCTTTGTATTAATAGGGCACTTCTAGCTTGCATTTTTATTATATCTTTCATATTTAGTGTCGTTTCAATTAGGGCATGAATTTTTGCAACTTTCAAGGTGAGAATGAACAAAGACAAATTTTTGTGATGGATGACTGTATATGACTCCATGGCCAGAGGAAAAGGCATTAATCTACTTCTTCAAATATCTATAGTTCTCATTCACCTCATACGGAGATGGTCCCTGATTTTGAGCCAAATGTTGCAGCAAAAAGTCCCCCCCCTCCATAATTTGATATTCAATGGAAATTTCTTACATTGATGATGGGGCAAGATTATGGAACATTGGCACATACATATGTAATGGAATTCCAAGATCATGATATATGTTTGCATATGTTTATGGCAATGTTCCACCAAGTCCCCTGGAGGTGGGAGCGAGGGGACGAGGGAGCGCGGGAGCGGCCTATGCAAAAGCTCCCTACCAATTTTCAGGAAACGTGGGGGGACGTCGGGTCATAAAAATTATAAAATTTAATATTTAAAATGTAACTATATTTTTGCAAGGAATGTATATACAGTCATCATACACTTGCATCATGAAAGATAAATCATAAATGATAAAATTACAAATCGATGAATGATGAATCATATAATTGAAACAAATTTAAAAGTTAAAAGTTAAAACATACATCATACAATCATGCATGTAAGTTTGTAAATTTGTAACTATATAATCATTAATGTAACTACTAACAATGTACAATGAAAATAAAGTTTAAGATATCATATGACATATTATATCAAGATTCAAAATAGAGTTTACAACTCAAGTCTGAAACATAAAACTTAAACGCAAATAAGTTATGTCTGAAACATAAAAACATAACATATGAATATCAAATGATATCATCATACTGATAAATGAGCATAAATGCTCAAGTTAATGCCCCACTAGTCTCTGCATCCAACTTCTGCACGAATATATCAAGATCAACCATGTCACCATCTGAATCAGAATCACTTGGATTCTCAAATATGCTAAGTGGCACATAAAATTTTAACACGAAACCATAAACTAAAAGGGGCGGTGAGGGGACGTAAGGGGGCGTGAGGGAAACATCCCCTAGAAGTCCCCAAGACCCCGGAGCGCGAGGGGGCGAGGAATCTAGACCCCTAGGTGGGGGGGCGAGACCCCGTGTAACACCGGTTTATGGAGGTGGTGGAGCAAAAAAGAGCTCAAATAGAGCTGAAATTTTTCACATAAAAAGGACTGTGGGCTTGACTAATGGTTCCATTTAAAAAATAATATCTAGACAGAGAATAAGTGTAGCATGCAAACATGCATTGAAAATCCATCCGAGTTTGCATTGTATTACTTATGATGGATTCAAATTTGGGTTTCAAAATGCCAGGTTATGGCATGATTTTGTCGAGAAACCCTTAGTTGGATTCTCATGTTGGTTTAATTATATTTTAAGTTTGTTTTGCAATATTTGGGTGATAGTAACTCATGAACTAGGTTACCAATGTGTAACAATCATATTTCAAGAATAAAGTTGTGATTTTTTATATTATTATTATTATCTATTAGCTACGAGTATTGACACCTAATGCCTGGAATTTTGACATCTTGATAGCATGGATAATTTCGAAAATGTTTCTAGTAATGTTAACATAATAACTATCATTACGTGTCTTCACTTTTTTCACCATAATAGACCCGTGATATGGACTCATCACACAACTTCATATGCTATGTCCCAACAAGTTCAAACTGGTTGAACCTACCTCATAGTGTGGTTATTAAGGACAAGTTGCTTGATATATAACTGGATAGCATAGACCACGTTGCAGTTCTAAAAAGAATCCTCAAGTGTCAAAAAAACTTCACAATATGTTCTACTATAAAGCCTTTTGGGATACCTGAAATAATATAGGTATCATTGATGACTTTTAAAGTATGACAAGATCCAGAGGGAAAGGAAATCAATGGAAGAGTGATCCACCAATGAGAACCTAGAATTTAGCGTCATATGAGTTAGAGTCTAGGAAATTGAAACCCTATAATTTTAATTAGTGATGAAGGACATCATATAGGTAATTATATTTTCATGTAGAATAATCTGTTAATTCAAATTTAAACTACATAATATGAAAGGCATACCATAAATTTTTCCACGTAAGTCCAAACAACCTATAAAAAAGGAAAACCTTCTTTTTCCATGGGAAATAATTTACCTTTCCTTTTTCAAGATAATCTAAATCACAAAAAATATGAACTATACTACACACATTCTTGGATAATGTGAAAGTGGAAAAGGAATACCCTACACAAGTGATGCACACATGTACATTTGAACACTAATAGATTTTTTAGTTGAAATGCAATGCTTGTTTTCATTTAAATGTAGGGTTTTTAAAGCAGGGAGAAATAATGGCTGCCAAATTAATAAGCGTTTCTTTGGGAAAAATTTAAATCTTGTATTGGGTGATGAAGATAATAGAGGGTATCGAATCTTGATTCTTGACATCTAGAGAGAACCCTACAGCCTAACACAATCCAATGGAATTGACCAAAAAAACCCAAATAGAGTCAACCCTACTATAGGAGGAAGGGCCTGCAGTAAGAACTTACCATTTTGCAAGAGCTGAGGGCGAATGTTGTTCTGCAAGAGCTGAGGGCGAACGCTGAGGGCGAATGCTGAGGGAAAATGATGTTCTGCAAGAATTGGGTGATGAAGATAATAGAGGGTATTGAATCTTGATTCTTGACATCTAGAGAGAACCCTACAGCCTAACACAATCCAATGGAATTGACCAAAAAAACCCAAATAGAGTCAACCCTACTAGAGGAGGAAGGGCCTGCAGTAAGAACTTACCATTTTGCAAGAGCTGAGGGCGAATGTTGTTCTGCAAGAGCTGAGGGCGAACGCTGAGGGCGAATGCTGAGGGAAAATGATGTTCTGCAAGAGCTGAGGGCGAATGCAGGGCGAATGCTGTTCTGAAAGAGTTGAGGGCGAATCCAGGGCGAATGCTGTTCCAAATCTCGGAGCAAATCTTGGCGAATCTTTGTAAATGAAGCTTCGGGCGAATATTTGGCGAATACTTGTTCTGCAAGTGAGAAGCGAAATCTTTGAGAAATTAGATAATTGCAAGAGTGGAGGCGAATGCGCGCGTGATATCGAGCGTTAATGTAGCACACGGAACACATTTGAACACTAATAGATTTTGTAGTTGAAATGCTTTGCTTGTTCTGTTAAATGTAAGGTTGTTTTTAAGCGGGGAGAAATAATGGTGCCAGTGTAAAGCGTTTCTTTGGGAAAAATTTAAATCTTGTATTGGAGTGATGAAGATAATAGACATTAGATCTTGGGCTCTTGACATCTACGGAGAACCCTACAGCCTAACACAATCCAATGGAATTGACCAAAAAAACCCAAATAGAGTCAACCCTACTATAGGAGAGGAAGGGCCTGCAGTAAGAACTTACCATTTTGCAAGAGCTGAGGGTGAATGCTGTTCTGCAAGAGCTGAGGGCGAATGCTGTTCTGCAAGAGCTGAGGGCGAACGCTGAGGGCGAATGCTGAGGGCAAATGCTATTCTGCAAGAGCTGAGCACGAATGTTGAGGGAAAATGTTGTTCTGCAAGAGCAGAGGGCGAATGCGCGCGTGATATCAAAC
The DNA here is from genome assembly GCA_034641835.2 of Pinus albicaulis. NCBI lineage: Eukaryota > Viridiplantae > Streptophyta > Pinopsida > Pinales > Pinaceae > Pinus > Pinus albicaulis. Next base: position 723,211,064 of record CM076570.1, on the reverse strand, counting down.
GTTAATGTAGCTATTGCGACAAATACGAAACAATAAAATCATTCTTATGTAGCACGCATATAAGTTTCGAATTTTTATGTAGCGTGCATATAAGTTTGGTATTTTTATGTAGCGCGAAAATAACTGTCGCTATACCAACGGCGGAAAAGGCGTCGCTATTAGGACGGGTGCCTCCAAACGTCACAATGGCGACACCTAGACATTGTGTCGCAGTTGCGACGTTTAGAGTCGTCTCAATAGCAGCTCTAGGGACATGGTATGCATTAAATGATCTTCCTCTAACGTCGCAATTCATTCAGGATATGATCATCGTGACTGACCTTTTCTATAGTGACATAAACGACGGTTTCGGGCGGGATGGAAAAAATTTGGGAAAATTTCCGACATTTGGTCAAAAGCGTCGGAAACAAGTGTCGGAATTTCCGCCAAATGTAGTAGTGTCTAGAAAATGATGCAGTTTCTAAAGCTAACTACACTGTAGAAGATGAGAAGTGAGTTGGCCACATGCCAAGATCTGAATATCAGCTTAAAAGTGCTAATGCACTCCTCCAGGAGGTTAAAAGACACACTCACTGAGAAGAGGCACTAGTATAATCTAGATCTAAGAAAATCTAGTCTCCACTTGCTACAGCTCACTGAAACAAGTAAAACCCAACAGGATTTACGCTGTCTAAGGGAGATGGAGCTTGACCATATTCCTGATAGTGGAAGAGAAGTACAATTTCCTCCAAGAGCTACTCAATGGAAGGAGAGAGAATCCCTAAATAGGAAATCCTCACAAGTCTCCGCTAAACAGCTAAGAGAACTCGAATTGTCTAAACAGACTTCAAAATCAAATATCATCAACAACCTTCTCTTGAGCCTTCCCCTTCCTTTTATAATATGAAGGCCTTGGAAAACCCTAAACCACCTTGATGAATTATCTCCTTTCACATGAGGGACCTCCTTCTAGAACTTCGTTGTCCCTCCATGGGGTACACTGTATCTAGACTGTGCTGTGATTTGGTCCTGTTGACCCAGTCAATCTGCCTCATCCCTTTTCACACTCAAGTGCAATCAATCCAGTTCATAAATGTCTGCCTATGCTGATCCTTGTTCACACTGAACTGGTTTCATTGATGATATCTTCTTTTGCATGCTTGCATGTTGACTTAGTCAAACTTGACTATGTCCTCATCCATTTTGCCCTTATTCACACCGATAAGTGTAAAATCCAGCTACTGTGATGATCCCCTTTTCACATTATAAGGGTATTTTATTGAGATAGCCCTGATTTGCCTCAGTTCACATTGGGCATTGATTTATTTTTTATTTTTTTATGAGTTTACATGTCCTCCTTTACATTTTATTCATCAATTAAGAAAATTAACACAAAATGAAATATTCCTATTAGCTTGGGCTAGTTAGGAATATTAAAATGATGATATGCCTACCTATTATCTAGCATTACATAGATACGAGGAATGCTCTGCCCAACATCCCTAATAGTTTTTGCCTCCTATGCACTACATATATGAGGCCTACCACCTGATACTGCGAACAATCTCTCTTGAAATGCTCCTTACAACATATCTAACATTCCAACCACTCGGTACCATCACCTTTATTATGTTTCCATCCAGGCTGTAACCCATGTCCCTGTCCATCTACGTTGAACTTCTTGTAAGGTGCAACATTTTCTATCCCTTCTACATTCTAAGGCCTTATTCGTTTCGGCTGCCATTTGCCTTTACCTTTATATTTCCCTTTCCACCCTTGCTAAGATTCATTTTTACACTTTGACTGTTCATAACAGTGCTTCATTTTCCTAATAACTTCCTCAAGTGACTGAGGCTCATCATACTCAATATAATATCTAATATGATAATGGAAATCCATTGAAAAGTCTCCAAAATTTATCCTTTTCATCTTTAAGATACGGTAAATACCTCAAAACCTTCAAGAACTTGGTCGTATACTCCTCATGTGTCATTGATCCCATTTTGATTTCATAGAATTCAATAACTTTGTTGTCGTAGTACCTTTCTGACAAGTACTTCTGTCTGAAGATTCTTTTGAATTCATGCCAACTCAACTCTTATGTCTTGATGTCTCTAACCCGCTTCACATCTTCCCACACGATATTTTCTTTACCTTTTAGGCTGAAGATAACTACCATGGCCTTCATATTATCTATGTAATTATGCAACTCAAAGAATTTCTTCATCCCAAGTAACCAATCCTTTGCATCTTTTGTCTTCTTCAAATATCCATCGAAGGTAGGTGGCTTAGATTTTTTAAACTCATCTGGAAAGTATCCCATGTCACTCCTCCTGTAAGGGTCATAACGGTGACGATCATAATGCATGTCGAAACCAGAACTGGAATAGTACCTATGTCCATCACCTCTCCTATCCAGAGTATCCAAAAACCTACTGTATTTGATCGTGTCATCTTTATCTAACCTATGACCACCATGATACCTACTGCCATATGCCCCATTAGTCCCATCCTCCTATCCATAACTGATCTAGAGTGGTCCCTATTGCAGCAATTCTGACAAACTTTGAAGAATCATCACATTGAATTTTTCTTGTTTCTCATGTTCCTCCATGATTATCTCATTATCTACTTTAAAACTCCTTATTTCTTCCTCCAAACTCCTTAATTTTTCTAATAATTTAGAAGAGTTCCCAACACCATGTTGCTCATCTGATTCATAAGGTGAATCTATGTAGTCTACCATCTTGCTAGTCATCTTGATCTCTTCCTGCAAGGCATACTATGTCAGCTAACCAAATCATAAACAAACTAACGTACCTAAGTATAATTCGGGGTGGATATCTCATTTGCAAGATCGTTCAAATTAGCACAATACATATATATATAAACATAATCAATTCAACATATAATCATCATTTCAACCATTGTCTAGTCATCAATGCCTGACCATACCAACCACACATCATGACCTCAAGCATGACAAATACAACCATATCAATTATGAAAAAAAACATATAAACACTGAAATGCACAAAAAATTCATAACCAATCATGCACTCATAACGAAACATTCCACAACAACCCCATAAAATTTCACATGGTGACACCACTACAACCATGACCACCACTATGCATATGCAACAAGAACATGGACCATAAGTATACGTAACACATAAATAAATGACATGAATGCATGACCAACATGTCACCCATTCAGTCCAAGGGATGAACCATGCTCTAATACCACTCTGTAACACCCTCTTCCCACATTTACCAGAGTTAATCAGTCGGTTGGTGTAAAAATGTGACGAGAGGCTACTATGATCTGATTCAACTCCCCGTGTATAGTTATGGAAGTGGAACCGATAAAACACAACCAATCTTACCTTCTACACATACTACAGAACCTCCAGGAGCTAACCCACCCTTCCAGGTGACCAACCCCTAAGGAAAATTACCATTTCAAGGGATTTAACCCCTAGTCGCTCCCTTGCCAAGGCATGCATGTGAATGAGAGCCCCATTTTCTCCCATGAGCCTATCTGAGTGTGACTGTAGCCTATTTCTGTTAGTTTTATGCCAACGACTGAAATATTTAAGGCTAATTTTCGACATTAGGACCCAGTCACTACCTATAACTTCATGGACTTTACAAAAAATAAAAATAGCATGGAAAAAATGGCACCAATGCAATTTATTGAAGAAATACTTGAACAAAACGCTACTAGCCATGATAGGAATTTCGTCAAACATGTCACAAATATGTATTCTACAGGTCATAATAACATATTTGAGCATAGGGGTCTCATACTTATTTGAGAATCACTAAGAAACACTTATTCCTTATCACATTAGATGCACTATCATCTATTAGGTCATATATTAATTTCTCATTCGTTTACAAATCCAATCATGATGAGATCCATACATCATCACTGTCATAAAACATACTCATAACCAACATATAAACAACATAAATAATAAGTATACAACAACCATAAATGCCACATGTGAAGCAGTATATTTACACATAAAATACCAGGTAAAGGAACTCTTATTGATGAATGAAAAAGCCAACCAAGTATGGGACTTCCATGCTCCACCCGACCATAGATTGGTTGAGCCAAATCTCTATTCAGCCAATCACCCCTGTGGAATATTCCAAGCATGAATGTCGGACTCAAAACCAAAAGAATCAACCAGTAATTCCTGAGGCTAAACCACCTAAGCCTCATCAATATAACCAAGCTTTACCACAATCCTCACTGGATCGCTAAGCCATAAACAAGCATGGATGCTTCTAAATATCTCCACCTAAATTGTGAGGAATTTTTTTGTCTCAACCTCTCGGCATTACCATGTACCATGCCATTACCACCCAAGGGATTCCTAGGCCTGCGAGGTCTCCACCATATGTTATTTACCATGTATCCCAACTCAGGATTCCTAGGATCAATCAAGGGTACTCACCACTAAGATTCATCGTGTATCCCGCCATTCACTAGTCAAGGTATTCCTAGGCTCAATCTAGGTTTTTACATCAATGATTTACCATGTATCCCATCCCAAGATTCCTAGGCCTTGTGAATAATCTTGATACCACCTCACTCAGCTTCGAGTCCATCGGGAAATCCAGCTCAACCAAAACATGAGAACCCCATCACACCATATTTATCTGAAAATGGAAAGGCAAGACTGAAGAACACTATCACACTCGGAAAACCCCATGCCAATGATAGCAAGAGAGCCAAGAACACACATGAATAACCATGCATGCCAAATCTAGTAAGGAAATCGCACATGCAAATTGATACCTACAAGTAAACCCATTGTAGTTGCTTGGCCCTTCTCTTCCTTGCTTGATATCTACTTCCTCTTGCCTTCTTTGCCTTTCTTGATCCAATGTTGAAGTGCTCCAAGAAAAATATAAGTTTCCAAGAGTGTGAGAGAGAGAGAATAGAGAGATATCTCGAAAACTGAACTGACAAAAAACTACCTATTGATCCTCATAAGATTTTTTATTAATCTGGCCTCTATTTTCTTCATTTTCCATTATTTTCCTTCATTTTCCTCTTCACATGAAACTTGTGACATTTCACCTTCATTTTCTCCTAATTTCCATTATTTTCATAAATAAAATTCCAATTAATGCCACTTTTCCCTTCCAAATCCTTTGCCAATTTCCTTAGCCATAATAAACCAACTGAACACCCAAAGTATGATGTTTTTTCCCAGCATTCAGCTTGGAATAATTTTCCCATGACCATAGTCTTGTTTTTTCCTTTATTAACTTTTACATGGAATTTTCACTAGAGTTGTTACAAAACCCTCCCCCTTGGGGTAACACCATCATCGGTGTTCAACTACACCTACAATCAATAAGAATGTTGAAAGTAAAACATAATTCCCATGGAGATTTATAACACAAATCGTTGTAGTATTTACAATGATCAACCTGCTGAGAAACAAACGAACATGACAACATAACAACATGACAACCATAATGACATGACACCCATACCACTTATTGGAGTTTTATAACACAAATTTTGGCAGTATTTACATCCATATGCATATTTGCATATACCAAAGCATATAACAAAATATGTATCAAGGACATTCACTCAACCAGTGAATAGAGAAGGATACATAGCCTACACATAATTCGTCATCTCCCATATAGATTCGTCGGGACCGAAGTGCTTCCACTGCACTTTAACCTACTCGATTGCTCGGTTCTGGATGGAATTCTCGTTCTGGCTACACCTACAATACAAACTATTCAATCGCATGATCAACATCTTTAACATAAATTTTAAGCAATGACACATGGAAAACATCATGGCCTTTCACTATCAGAGGCAGTATAAGTCGATAAGGTACTGTTCCAATCCTTTCAAGAGCGGTGAAAGGTCCACAAGATCAAGGTTACAGCTTGTCACATGAACCAATCCGCAAGGAGATTTTCTTGGGCTTGATGTGTAAGTGCACCTATTCCCCAACCTGAAACTCCTTAAACAACCTATTCTGATCTACATAGATTTCCTATTTTTCCTATGTTGCCTTTATATTCTTCTTTATTACTTGCATTTCCTGTTCCATTTCTTCCAACATGTTCAATCCAATTAATACCTTGTTCACCGGATCACTCCAACTGATGGTAGTATTAACACTTCACCCATACAATGCCTCAAACGACTCATCCTCAGTGACTCTTGGTAACCATTCTTGTAATCGAATTCAACAAACAGAAGGTGCTCCTCCCATATCCTCTGTTGATGCATCACATACATCCTCAACATGTCCTCCAATATATTGTTGACCCTCTATGTTTGTTAGTCTTTCTGTGGATGATAAGTTGTACTGAAAGCCAAATATGTACCTAAATGTGCAAACAACTCCTTTGAAAACTTGGAAGTGAAATTTTCATCCCTATCTCACATAATCTTCTTCAAAACACCATGCAATCTGACCACATCTTTGATGAAAAAACGTGCCACATCACTAGTTTTATATGTAGTCTTCACTGGAATGAAGTGTGCTACCTTAGTCAACATGTCAACCACAACCATGATGGAATCATGTTGTATATGTATCCTCAAAAAACCTGTAATGAAATCCATGGTAATGACTTCCAATTTCCACTCTGGAATCGCAATCGATTGTATCCACCTGGATGTTTACACTCTTCCTTTACCTGCTGACAGCCAAAACATCTAGCCACAAACTCTGTGACATTCTTCTTCAAATTAGGCCAACAATAAAATTTATTCACTGTTTTCAATGTATTTTGGTATCCAGGGTGACCTGAATATAGTTTCACATGAAATTACCTCAATATAATCTTCTTTAACTCACTAATATATAGCACATATATCTTGTCCCTAAATCTGATTAAGCCATCTAGTGAGAGATTATAGTCCACATCCTGTGCATATGTCACCACTACCTATACATGTTCTTGTACCACTACCTGTACATGTACTCTATTGTAACATGTGCATAAGCTCTCTATACGTGTCATCCTACTGGCCTGCTTGTAAAATTTGATCTTGCAATTATGTCCCATAAGAAATCATAGTTGCAAGGTGATTTACCTATATTCGCCTGCTAAGAGCATCTGCAACCCTATTCTCTTTTCCCTTGATGTACCTAATATCAAATTCAAACTCCACTGATCATGGCCAACCATCTAGGTTGCGTGGCATTCAGATTCAGTTTTTCAAACAAGTATCTCAAACCATTGTGATCACTCATCAATACAAACCTCCTGCCAAGAAGATAATGCCTCCATATCTTCAACGCATTAATGATTGTTGCTAACTCAAGCTCATGTGTTGGATAATTTTTCTCGTGCTCATTCAATTTCCATGACTCATTGCATACTACATGTCCCTCTAGTATAAGGACTTTTTGTAGTCATGACAACCCCCTCCAAAATTTTTGCCTATACCAAAATTTCCGAACCTTCCTTGTTCTTGTTTATAGTTGTCGCAAAATTTAAAGTTCATTTTATTGCTTTTGTGATCCCTTTGGCAAGATAGGCAAGGTGTCACATTTGGAATGTTGGCTACTAAAGTGAATGTATGATATTTTTCCAATGATTCCAAGAGGTCATATTTGTGTAAATGAGTTGTTGCAACTGTTTAAGTACTCGTCGCACTCATTTCCAAAGTTCTGAACATTGGCACACAAGTGTCATCACAATCGTCGTATAGTTTACCTTTGGTGTCGCACTTATCATAACTAGTCACAAAGATGTCACATGGATGATAATGCTTTGTCTGAATGTCTTGGATGATATATGTTGTTTGAGTCATCAAGTATGTTGAGTGTGTGATCACAATCAGAATCCATCAATGTTCATATCAATATCACCTGTCCCATACTTAGTCATTTTTGGGAAAACTTCCAGACTAAGAAACTTAGCCTCTTTGGGCCTCCCCTGAGCTGCACACTACATAGTCTCAGTCCTCTAGCTATGACATTGCTCCCTTGCACTGTGTAGTTCTAGCTTCACAAGAGTTGCCTCATTACGTATTTTTGGTGACCAACACCCGAAATTGACCTCCGAAATTTCAAAGTTGAGGCCTCCAACCTGGCTTGAACTATGCACTTCACATATTCAAGACACAAGCTCATCCCTTGAGCCTTAGAAATTCACATTAAGCAACCATCCTGACCTCCTTTACCTCCTAAATTGTGCAGTTGTCTTTCCCAGCTTTCACCCAACTGCCTGTCTGTAGAAATTATACAACATATATGTATATCATGGATTCAAACTGATCTAAAAATGTACTAAAGCTATATATTGAATTGCTTCTACAAATAGATTGCGGAAATTAAACACAATCGCCAATCACATGAAGCAAAGAAAGAATCAAATCAAACCAAAACACACATAATTTCCCGGGGAATGCTTGCTGCTCAAAACCCTACTACCTTCTACTATGTATTCAGCATGGATACATGAAACAAATACAATGCCCTCTTCTCATAAGAGTCTCCAGCACTTAGCTATCTCTCTCACATTTTCCCAGACAAAACTGGCCAACACTCAGCCAATTCTCAGCCTCTAAACAACCTTCCTTGCTTGCGCAATTCCTGATGAATGCAATCCCTAAAGAATAGGAATTTTTTCCTTCCTAAATTGCGGAAGGATCATGGGAAATCCAATGGGTGTTTGGTTGCATGGGTGCAACCCAATAATCCTACAATTGATAGTTAACATCCCTTTCACCTTATTCTCAAATGGGTCTCCACTGGAACTGACATGTATGCAACTAATAATAGTAAATCATCAGTTGCATGTGAGATCACTGATTTTGAATTAAATAATATTTAAGTCACTTGATCTCTTACTAGTTAAACAACCAGTTACAACTAGCACAATGACTTTAACTCACTTAAATGAGTTAACTCATTACAACATGCATTAACTAATGTACCAAATGCACTTCGAACTCTGTTACAACTAGAATTACTCTACATGCCTCACTAACTACCCTCAACTCGAAATTCATGAGCTAATTGAGTTTATCACACTTAGTTAAATTTTACTAGTTATTTTGAGATAATATTACATTTTATTGTCCATTTTAATTAAGGGATAATTAAAATATACATGCACCAAATTTAGCCCACAATAGTGTAGGTGTTGCTAAGACCTGTGGTCCCACGCTAGTCTAGGTGATGCTTTGACCTCTTGGTCCCACACTAGTGTAGGTGTTGCTTGGACCTATTGGTCCCACACAAGTGTAGGTGCTGCAATTTTTTGTTTAACTTCAACACTCCCTCTCAACAAGAAAGGGATTATCCTTCACCCCGATCCTGCCTATATGGTATTTTAATTTTCTCCTCGTGAGCACCTTCGTCGGAATATCTACATCCTGATCTTTAGTGGGAATGTACTGAAGTAACATTATGTGCCTTTGAACACAATATCTAATATGGTGGTACCAGGTATCAATCTTCTTGGACATATCATGAAACACAGGATTAATTGAGAGTTTAATGCAACTCTGGTTATCACAATGTATCACTGTCGGATCCATCTGAGAACCAAACAAACCAACCAAAATATTTCTCATCTAGATGGCCTCACATGAAGCTTGACTTGTTGTCATGTACTCTACCTCAGCTGAACTGAGTGCCATGGATAATTGCTTCCTGTTGTACCAATAATTTTTTGTCGATCCGACACTGAAGATCCCTCCTGATGTGCTCTTTCGGTCTGATGGACTTCCTTCCCAATCTGCATCTGTGAAGCCTTGAAGCTTCACTCCCTCTGTCCATCTGTACCATAAACCATACTCTGGTGTGCCTCTGAGATACCTTAATACATGCTTCCCCACCTTCCAAAATAGTTTGGTAGGCTTAACCATAGCTTCACTCAACTGGTTAACTGCGTAGAAAATGTCTCTGGTCTAGTGTTCACTAAATACATCAGTGAACCCACTAACTGCCTGTAGATAGTAGCATCCACTACTTCTCATGAAGTAGCATCCTCTTTCCTCAAATTTCTTGGAATATGAGTCTCCATGGGTTTACAGCTCTGCATATGAAACTTACTCGGTATCTCTTTGCATACTTGCCTTGAGAAACAAAAATTTCACCATCTTGCTGCCATATTTCCAAGCCAAGGAAATAGTGAAGGAGTCCCATGTCCTTCATTTCAAATTCTGTTGTGTAACCAGCTCCAAAAAGAGAAGAAAAGAGATATGAACGCCTTAGAAATAAGCCACTTCGAGGGGGCAACCTCCAATACATTACATAAATGAACAATTCTTGGATGATTCAATTTACAAAACCTCCTTTCTATATATAGGAGTCCATGGGGCCATAATGTAATCCTAGTGGGCCACAATGTAATCCTAGCCGACCTAACAATAATAATTTAAGGGCACAATAATAACAAAATGGGGGTTACGAGGGTACAATAATAACAATAAGGGGGTTACACTAACAACAATAAGGGACTATACTAGTAATATAGGGACCTAACATGCCCCTCTCCTTCAAAAAAGTGTTGTCCTCAACACTTGAGTAGCTCTGGGTGCTTCTGTATAAAATTCTCATCCTCCCATGTAGAATCTTCGGTGGGTAAGTTCTTCCACTTGATGAGATACTCTAAAATTGATCGATTTCGTAGCTATAGAGTTCTTGTTTCCGTGACCGCTTCAGGTTCCAATATGATTTTTCCTTCCTCATCAAGTTCTGGAAATATTGTTTGAACTGGAAGATTTTCACCTATAACCTTCTTTAAGCATGAAACATGGAAAACTGGATGCACTCGTGAAGAAGCAGGAAGCTCCAATTTGTATGCCATAGTGCCAATATTTTGCAACACCTTGTAAGGACCATAGTACTTTGGCGATAATTTATTATCCTTCTTAGCTTGCTTGAGGGACATTTGTTTGTATGGTTGTAGCCGTAAAAATACCCAATCTCCTACATCAAAACTTCTCTCTCTGCGATGTTGATCTGCCTGTTGTTTCATTCGATTTTGTGCCAAATTCAGGTTATCCTTTAAGAGTTGGAGAACTTCTTGCTGATACTCGATGTGATCTTCCACTGCTTGAACCTTCGAATTTTCCCTTAAAGATGATGTGATGGATGGTGGATGATATCCATAAAGTGCCATAAATGGGGTCATTTTTGCTGCAGTATGGAAGGAAGTGTTATACCACCATTCGGCGAGAGGTAACCACTTGACCCATTGTGTTTTTTTATCAGATACAAAACAACGAAGATATCCTTCCAAACATTTATTTACTATCTCAGTTTGACCATCAGATTGAGGATGATAAGATGAGCTATGAGCTAATTGAGTACCCAAGCAAGAAAATAACTCCGTCCAAAAATTTCCAGTAAAAATGGGATCTCTGTCGCTCACAATAACCCTTGGGCTTCCATGTAGCTTTTGAATTCTGTCCACAAATGTAGTAGCAACTGTACTTGCTTTAAATGGATGATATAATGCACAAAAGTGTGCGTACTTGGTAAGTCTATCAACTACCACCATGATGACACTCTTTCCTTCGGACTTAGGTAAACCTGTGATAAAATCCATTGAAATCTCCTCCCAACGTTGACTTGGAATGGAAAAAGGTTGTAGAAGTCCTGGGGTCTTAATTGTTTCCACTTTATTCTGCTGGCAAACCAAACATTCCGCCACAAACTTTTGAATATCAGATTTAAGGCCATCCCAAAAAAATTCTTTCTTCACCCTGTGGTAAGTTTTTAAAAATCCTGAGTGTCCTCCTAAAGGAGAAGTGTGCAATTCGAGAAGAATCTTTTGTTTTAGTTGGGAATTCTTACAAAGATATAAGCGATCTTTGTACCATAAGGAATCATTTTTCCAACTAAATGTATCGGATGTACTAGGATCTTGCTGCAACTTTTGAATGAGTGTCCATACATCTTTGTCCTTCTTCCATTCATCTCTTGCTTCGGTTATCCAATCGGGTTGGATAATAGAAATGGCACAAAGCAATGCTTCCACCTCTTCATTCTTTCTTGAGAGTGCATCTGCAACAACATTAAGCTTTCCCTTTTTGTAGATTATTTCAAAGTCATAACCCAACATCTTTGTGACCCATTTTTGCTGCTCTTCTGATGATAGTCTTTGTTCCAAAAAGTGTTTAAGACTAGCATGATCGATTTTTACCTTGAAGTGTCTTCCCATTAGGTAAGTTCGCCATTTCTTTAGTGCATGTAGTATTGCTAACATTTCCTTCTCATAAATAGGTTTCTGTAAATACTTTCCTTTGATTGGACGAATTTCAAAAGCAATGGGTCGTCCTTCCTGCATTAAAACTGCACCAATTCCATTTCCTGAGGCATCACATTCCACAATAAAGGTTTTTGTGAAGTCTGGCGTAGCTAGGACCGGTGCTAGGCACATTGCTTCTTTAAGATGTTCAAAGGCCTTAGTTGCTTCAGGAGTCCATGAAAATGCATCTTTCTTCAATAATGTTGTTAGAGGTGCTGCTATTCTCCCATAATTCTTAACAAACTTGCGATAATACCCTGTTAACTTGAGAAATCCTCGCAACTGCTTTATGGTTGTGGGGACTTTCCATTCCTTAATAGCTTTAATTTTGTTAGGGTCTACTTTAACACCCTCGTGAGATACAATATGACCCAGATATTCCACCTCTTGTACTCCAAAGAAACATTTGGATTTTTTTGCATATAATTGTTTCTCCTGCAATAGTTTGAGCACCCTGTCAACATGTTCAACATGATCCTTCCAAGCCCTGTTGTAGATTAGTATATCATCAAAAAATACTAGCACAAATTTTCTAAGGAAGGGTTTGAAAATGGAATTCATCAACCCTTGAAATGTAGAAGGTGCATTGGTAAGGCCAAAAGGCATGACCAAAAATTCATAATGATGCTCATGAGTTCGAAATGCTGTTTTTAGAATATCTTCAGTCTTCATTCTAATTTGATGATATCTGAACGAAGATCCAACTTGGTAAAATAAATTGCTCCATGTAATTCATCCAATAATTCATCAATCACAGGAATGGGAAATTTATCTTTAATGGTGAGCTTATTGAGCTCCCTATAATGCGGACACATTCGCCATGATCCATCCTTCTTGTGTACCAATACTACAGGAGCAGAGAAAGAACTTTGACTAGGTTGAATTATACCCGCCTCTAACATTTCTGCAATCATACGTTCAATTTCACTCTTTTGGAAGTAAGGATATCTATAAGGCCTGATGTTTGGAGGAACACTTCCTGGAATTAAATGAATAGCATGATCATGATCACGAATCGGTGGGAGTCCTTTGGGAGTTTCAAACACCTTGGAATGATTGTCCAAGACTTGTTGGAGATCTGCAGAAATAGATGATTTTGATGTCGGAACTTCTAGTGAGCATAATTGTGCAATTACGCCTCGTTTTTCTTTCTTTAGAAGCTTTGTCATAACATTAGATCTTATTATCCTTCCCGGCTTCCCTTCAATACCCCGTAATTCGACTTCCTTTCCTTCTGAAAAAAAATTCAAGAAAAGTTCTTGAAAATTAAAAGCTACCGTCCCCAAAGATTGTAACCATTGTACTCCTAGTACAACATCAGCACCTCCCATATGAATGGAAAGCATTGGACTAGTCAATACATATTCCCCCATCGTTAGCTTAATATTATGGCATTTTCCAGAGCAATTTATAGTTCCTCCATTTGCAACCATCACTTGACATTCTGGTGCTGGGTATAGGAAACAATTTAATTCCTTGGCTACCTTGCAATGAATAAAATTATGGGTGCTACCTAAATCAATCAACACTATTACCTTTTTCTTCTTGATCTGTCCTGCTATCTTGAGAGTTTGAGGAGTGGTAATTCCTGCCAGTGCATTACATGATATGGTCGGATTCATTTCTTCCTCTTCTAGGGCCAGTTCCTGGTGTATATCCTCTTCTTGTTCATTTTCTTCTTCTTCTTCACAATCTATGTAAAATAATTTCTTTTCAGCACACTTATGACCTTTAGTGTATTTTCTATCACAACTGTAGCAAAGCCCTTTTGCTCTTTTTCTTCCAATTGTTGTGGTGTCAACCTTGTAGGTTGTGGAAATCTAGGCGTAGCAACACTTCCTTCTTTATAGAATTGAGTGGTAGGCTTCCTTGTCGCCATAACTTTACATTCAACTTTTCTTGCCAACCTGAATGCCTTCTCCAATGAATCAGGTTCCAGAACGCGAACTTCAAGTTGGATGTTATCCTTTAAAGTGCCTATGAAGAGATCAATCCTGTGTTCCTCTGGAATATCAGCTACTTTTATATTCAATGTTTGGAAGTCCTCAATGTGCTGCCCCACTAAACCCTTTTGTTTGAGATTTATCAATTGGCTAAAAAAGGTGTTGCTCTTTGTATCCTCATAATGTGCTATCATTTCCTCCGTAAAAATTGACCAAGTGACAATTTTTTTTACGGGAGTAAAGCCATCGATACCATACAAATGTATTTTTTTCTAAATATAAAGTTGCAATGCATACCTTTTGTGTGTTTTGCACGTTATGGAGATCAAAATAGTGCTCCATCTGTAGTATCCATGTTACAGGATCCTTTCCATCAAACTTCCTCATATCCATCTTTGGAATATGGTGGTTCTTCCCGCCAACATTAGAGTTTATGAAATCATGATTAACATTTATTTTGTTCTCATCATGAGGTTCTTCTAATATATTTTCGCCATTAGGAATCATTTCTGGTTTTAAACTTGTCATCAAGCCTTCCATGTATGCTTTTAGATCATTCTTCATGTCATCCATCTTAGCTTCCATGCTGACTTCCATGCCATCCATCTTAGCTTCCAAACCATTCATCTTAGCTTCCACGCCTTTCTTCAAACCATACATCTTAGTTTCCACGCCTTTCTTCAAAACTTCCATTTCATTTTTTGTTGTTCTTTGTGAGAGCGAAATTTGTTGCATTTGCTCTTGTAATTTTGATATGTCATGTTGCCATTCTTCATCTTCATGAGTCATAGTAGAGCCTTCTAAAGGCTTAATGGGCGTTGAATTCTTTTTAGGGGTCATTTCAGACTCCAATATTGATATCTATTCTATAATAGGCCCTTGCAATCAATTCAACTTGATTCTTCAAACAAGACTTATGCAATTCGGAAACAAAATACACACCTTTTACTAGCTTTGAGGAGCTCTATATTGAAATTGTATTATCTCTATGATTTCAGATCTTCAATATCTGAAATTCAACACTGAAGTAGCCCTCTGAATTCTCTTTTTAATGCCACAGGTCTGACCTAATTTTGATTCTCCAAGACAAAGCTGTGTCCAATCTCCCACAATGACCTAATTATGGACTGGTTCAGTAGATCGAACTTGTACGACTTTCCACGTGTCACTGTTTCGAGATTTGTCTCTGAAATTGATATCCAAGAAACTACAGTCTGTTTACTTGCAACCAATTTTTACGGCACTCCAATCCGATGCCCAGAGAGAGAGTTATTGAAATTTTCCCACGATCACCTCTTTGAGATGAAATTCAGGAGCCTGAAAAAGCACTACCTTCCACAGATCATATCTCCAAGAATATTTCGAACCAAGCTCTGAAATTTTTTTGACGAAATTTCCCAGGATTTCAGCTTTGTACCATATGAATTTCAGATTCTGAAACTTCGTAGAAAATTTTTTATAGCGCAAATGCCACGATGACCTGTTTAGGAGCCCGAAAAAAGACCTAACTTCCACAGATCATATCTCCGAAAATATTGCGAACCAAGCTCTGAAATTTTTAGAAAAACTTCCCCAAGATTTCAGCTTCGCACCCTAAAAATTTTAGCTTCTGAAGCTTCGTAGAAAAAAATTTATAACAGAAATGCCACGATGACCTGTTTGGAGCAGCGAAACCCTAGAATCCCAAAGCTCTGATACCAAATGTTGTGTAACCAGCTCCAAAAAGAGAAGAAAAGAGATATGAATGCCTTAGAAATAAGCCACTTCGAGGGGGAAACCTCCAATACATTACATAAATGAAAAATTCTTGGATGATACAATTTACAAAACCTCCTTTCTATATATAGGAGTCCATGGGGCCATAATGTAATCCTAGTGGGCCACAATGTAATCCTAGCCGACCTAACAATAATAATTTAAGGGCACAATAAAAACAAAATGGGGGTTACAAGGGTACAATAATAACAATAAAGGGGTTACACTAACAACAATAAGGTACTATACTAGTAATATAGGTACCTAACAAATTCTCTTGCAAGTTCCTCTTTGCAATAAAGTATCAACTGCTCATACCCTGTCAATATTAGATCATCTACATAAAGTACAATAATCAAAAGCTTACCATCAACCACAATATGGTACATTTTTGCATCAGCTTCACTTTTGGTGAAACCCAACCTAATGAAATAGTTGTCAATTTGAGTGTACCAAGCACGAGGTGCTTACTTCAGCCCATACAGTGCTCTCTTGAGTCGGCACACATGCGACTCACTATCAAAGGTTTCGAAACCTTTGGCTTATCTATGTACACTTCCTCCTCAATGAGTCTATTGAGAAAGATAGTTTTCACATCCATCTGATGAATGCGCCACCCCAGCTGTGCTGAGAGTGCAAGGATAGATCTACTGGAAGAGTACCTTGCGACTGGTGCAAAGGTATCTTCATATTCAATCCTGTCAATCTATGAGAATCCCTGGGCCACAAATCTGGCCTTGTAATTCTCCACACTCCCATCAACAGCTTATTTTACCTTGTAGATCCATCTAGATACAACCATTGATTTTTCGACTGGTCTTGGGACTACCTCCCAAGCACTGTTCTTGACAATGGATTCATACTTCTCTACCATAGCATCAACCCAAGATGGTTGTTGCACTGCTTCCTTAAAGGAAGATGGTTCTGTCAAAATACACTTGCTCATAAGAGCCATGTATCCAGTAAACATGTCAGGATATTGTCTATGTCTGCGCAGTGAAGTAGGGACTCCTACATTCTCTATTGCATCAAGTCTCAATCTATCAGCTTCCATGGTGCGCCTTCTGCCATTTTTGATGGATGGATCTACATGAGTGTTTTCTTCCACTTCATGATCCTCTGTATGTGTTTGATCCACATCTTGAGGTTCATTCTTCGAAACCAAGAGTTCCTCCTCTGCATGCAAGTCTAGCTCCCTCTCAAGGGACAACCGCATGGCTTTCTCCTCATCAAATTTTATATCACGTCGTGCAACAGCCATTATGTTGTTTTGCAAATACACCCAATAGTTTTTGGGGGTTTAATTGTACCCCAAAAATATCCCAATCTTAGCCATTGGTTCAAGCTTCTTTCTGGTGTCTTTGGTCACATGCACATAAACAGATGAGCCAAAAATATTAAAATGTGAAACATCAAGTTTATTACCAGTAAAAGCCTCTTCTAGTGTGCTCATGCCAAGTATTTGATGAGGACAACCGTTTTTCACATATACCATTCTATTGCATGCCTCTGCCCACAGATGCAATGGTAGGCCCTAATCATGCAACATCGCTCATGCTACACCCACAATCGTTCTGTTCTTTCTTTCAGCAACCCCATTCTGTTGTGGGTTATGAGGTGCTATCAGTTCTCTTTGAATTCCTTCTTTGCTGTGGAATTTCTTGAATTCATTAGAGATGTACTCACCACCATTGTCACTCCTAAGAGCCTTCACTTGCTTCCCCATGTATTTCTCCATCGGTGCTTTAAACTCAAGAAACTTTGATAATGTCTGATCTTTCTTCTACATGAAGTAGATCTACCACTTACAAGAAAATTCAACAACAAATATCACATAGTACTTATGTTTTTTTTTTTGAAGTAGTAGAGAACGGTCCGCACACGTTTGATTGGATTCTCTCAAGGATTTCCAAAGCTCGGTTCTCTTTCTCATGAAGGGTGTCCTTTGCATACTTCCCCATGGTACACCCCTTGCATGTGTTTAACTGAAAAAGTGTTCCCATTGGAAGTCCTATAGAAATATGTTGCATGACTTTCAAGGCTCCGTGGTGTAGACACTACAAGGAAAAGACCCTCTATGGAAGTTATAAAAAAGGTTTTTAGTGTTATAAAATTGGCCAAAATTGTCAAAAAAACATTTGCTACAACATCCATTTTTGGTAACAGAGGTTTTGGCGGAGCTTTTAATGGAATTTCAACACAACTAAAAACCTGGGCAGCCGGAGGTTATTACAGATGTTTTTTTCATCAGTGCACTACTAAGGTGTCAACGCACCGGTGCGTGTCATATAGACGGTCAACCCGGGGAAGTCAAACGTGCATGCACCGAGATGTAAAGGTCTAAAACCACACTGACCGCACTATAGGTGATACAACGCACGGGGCCATTCTAATTGGTATTGGGATTTGTGCGGTGCCCATATGTCATATCAACGCATTGGTATGTAGTCTTATAGAAACGTACTGATGTGCAGTATCAGACAAACGCATCGTTTATTCTAATTCGTATTGGTATTTTTGTGGTGCCCATAGGTCGTACAAACGCACTGGTGCGTAGTCTCACATAAACGCACCGGTGTGCAGTATCGCACCAACGCACTGAGATTTATGATTGGTATTGGTATTTGTGCGGTGCCCATAGGTCGTAGAAATGCACCGGTGCACTGTATCATACAAACGCACTGGTGTACAGTAACTGAGACACACCGGTCTTCATTTTGTATTTTTTAGAAACATCGACCTGTGACAGTGCAATTATTGTGATTTTTTAAAATTCATTATTCATCAAAAGTCAACACATCTTAATAAAGTATTCATATTAATTAATTTTTTATTAATGCATTTGAATGTGATGTTTGGATTAATTTGTTATATCATATCATAAATATTGTGATTTTTTTAAATTCATTATTCATCAAAAGATGACACATATCTTATAACAATATTCATATCAATTAAATTTTTATTAGTGCATTTGAATGTGATGTTTGGATTAATTTGTTATATCATATCATCAAATTTCACATCTCTTTATTATAATATTTAATCATCCATAAATTTAATCAGTGGTGTTACATTTCACAGCAACAATGGAGAACGCAATGTTGGGGAAAAATACTGAGAGGGGGGGGTGAATCAGTATTTACTGCATATTCAAAACTTTCACTTTTTCTGCTTCTAAAATGCATACGCTACTTTCCTGAACCAGACTTGCGTATATACGCGGATACCCTTTACGAAACTAGCGTATACACAGATATCTATATATGTCATTAATTCATCACTCAAATCATTCCTTCATTTATTCATCAGATATTCAATAAGCAGTAAACATGTGCAGTAAGAACAGAATAAATCATGACACAAAGCATCACACATGAACACCGGGATTTTTAGGTGGAAACCCAAGTCGGGAGAAAACCACCGCTGCAGTTGCTCAGCCTTCAATATTTTATTATAGAGAAAACATATTACAACATATGTGCTGGCGCAGACTTGACCAGCACGCAGGCACCCACCTGCGCTCGTTTACCAGCCTCTCCTGGAAGGGAGCTCCAACCCCCTGACTCGTTTACCATCCTTTCCTGGAAGGGAGCTACGACCCCCTGATCTCGTTTACCAGCCTCACCTGGAAGGGAGCTACGACCCCCTGACTGAAGGCTACAACCTTCAGCACCACCTTGGACCACGTTTCATCAATTTTCACACTAGATCCAACCACTTCAATAGAACACAACTTGCAGGCCACAATTCATCATATTTCCATACCGAACCCTTTCCATACTTTTAAGCTCAAACATACATCATCAACAGATACATATCAACACAGATCAGATAGCAGAAACACAGCAGAACAGATCAGATATTTCATACCCCTTGCTTCAGCAAAACCTAGTTTGCATACGCACTTTTACTTCACTGATGTCGCGTATATACGCGCTTCCGTCCACACAAACCAGCGTATACCTCAGTGTATATTTTATTGCGCATACGCGCTTTTACTTCAGAGAAGCCGCGTGTATACGCGCTTCCTCCGCGGCGAAGTAGCGTATAGATCTTCAATGATTACAGAGCTGCATACTTCTTCAGATCAGACATTCAGTTCAGATTCAACCCTTTTACTTCAGACAGATGTTCGCCTCAATTCAGATCTAAGTCTTCCTTAAGCAGATCTAGTAGATACAAGTGCATTTCAGATCTAGATCCCCTTCTTCATCATAAGTGCATCATACTTCCAGATTTATCTTCAAGTGTAACCCTTTCCATTCAGATCTACTTCTGAGAGAAGTATTCATTCAAGCTCAGACATCTTCCTCCCACACTCATGATTTGCACAATGAATTTCTTCTCCTTATATATGATTACCCTTTGTCAATACCATGAGCCCCTTTTTCAATACCATGGATCAAAACAATACCATAAGCCCAAAACTATCTGGACGGGGTCAATTTAGGCGGATCATTACCCAATACAATGGGTCAATACCATGGTGGTTACCCTTGGTTTTGCACTTTTTGAGCGCTTTAGCCCATACGCGACTTGGCACGTTCTTTTTCGCGTGCATACGCGACTTCCCCTAGTCCAATCCGCGTATACCAAGAGACATATTCTTTTTCATCATACTTTGAGTACATTCTGAAATCCTTTCTTCATTGCCTTCTGTACACACTGTAGAAACATCATATTTCCTTTATCAGGAACATATTCTTTTCAAGCACAACTTCATCAAGTTGTCATCATCTTCATCAGGTGGGTTGCCTTTCGAGATCAACACACATTATATCATATCAGATTTACATCATTTACTAAGTCCATCAAGTCAAGCATAACTTCATCAGGTGGTTTGCCATCAAGGACAACACATGTCAATAGACGCATGTCTTCATCTCCATTAGTGGGTTGCCATCAAGGACAACACTCTGCATCATATTTCCAACACGCAATAGAATAAATTAAAACATATTTTATTATATATATATATATATATATATATATATATATATATATATATATATATGAATAAGACAGTCTTTTTCATACAAAATGGGACAGTTATTGGTATCACTTTTTCTTTCAATTCGGACACTATGTCCATTACATTAAACAAAATGTCTGATTTCACAAACAAATATTTCAAAAAACACAATGCCTTGCTTTGATATCCAAACATAATGATCATCATTCTTCACTTGAATTGTTGTCACCGCTCGAGCTACTTCCATGACTTGGGTTATTTTCAGGAATGTTTTTTTCATGGTGTTGATTGTTTTCTTCTTCTTCACCTTCCATCTATAAACATAAAAATAAACTGTAATGAGTGTATATACATTGGTGAGAGTAATGAAAATTGCAATATTAAATCATATACATCAATGTAAATCAAAAAGAAATGAAATACCATAGCAACAATTGACTCATGAACTATACACATTCTTTCAAAACCATGTAGTATGCCATCTTTCAAGATTTCATCTGTTGGCACAGTTTCATACTTTGTTTCCTGCAAGTTTTATACCCCATAACAAATCATATATTTAATATAAAATATTTTTGTGTTCTATTAATTATAGACGGAGGAAAGTAAAACAATATCGATAGATGCTTCCAAATTCCACAATTAATTTCTGATATGCCAACATATACTCATAAACCATACTTAACCCAATGTAAATCAATTCATCTGATGGTTCGTCTTTTTATGTTAGCACCTGTTTGAAAACATTCAATGATCATTTTTATAAAACAACTTAAAATATATAAAAATTAAATCTAGTTAAGTTGTTATAAGGAAGTAACCATTACTCACAAACTCAGATATCAACCCTTTTCTTCCTTGTCGTCTTGTTTTATGTGTTGAATGGGTTCCATTTTCTTTTCTTTTCTGCAAGAAAATACTTGAAAAATAATATTTAATGCTAAATTTTTTATTTATTGTACCTAATGATCGAAAAATTCAATGATTACATATTACATTTGAAGCACGTTGTTGTTGAGATGGCTCCTCCTGCGATGCAATTTTGTCCATTTCTTTGACCATCTCTTTATACACATTTTTGGACATTCCCACTGGCATATTTCTGATATCAGCTCATTCATCTTTTGAGATTTTCATAATATTCCTAAAAATGTAACATGACAATAAGCTATTTAATTTTTATATTGATATATGAAAAGTAAATATAACAAAAGTGATATTTATAAATAATTCTAGAAAAAACATTTAAAGGAATATTACTTTTTCATTCCTTCTTTTTTGTTCTTGTACATTTTTGCTATGAAAAGTCTGACATGTCTCATTGACCAATTCTCTGGAAACTCTTCTTGTAGTTTAGATAAAATTTGGTTCGTGGAATCATTGGATTGATTTTTATATTATAAGTGGAAAAAACATTTATACATTCGTTCCACTAGATCCCTCAATGTTTTTGTAAAAGTTTTCCCCCTTTCATTAACCTCCAGCACCACTCCAGATGAGCTAAGGAGCAATTCATTTTCATTTGCATATTCTATTTTTTTTCTTTTCTTAGAACAACATTCCTTTTCTGAGTTGTTGGTCCCTGTAGAACATTAAACAGATGTGAATTAATAGATTGTTTGAAACATGTTATCTAATAATTTTAAGTATATTATTAATGAAAATTAAAAAAGAAACTCATATTGGATCGATAGTATTTTTTCATTCACCTGATCCATCCTTTTGTAATTTTTGCATCAAGCTTTTACACTCTTATAGTCCTAGATCATAAATAATCTTATCGAGCTTCGTCCTTTTTTGGTTCTGCATGATACACGGAAAATGATACATATTAGTTAAACTTACATATAGTTCAAAAATAATATTTTTGCAAAGAATTTACAAATAACTTGCCTTTTTTGCTTTTCTTAATGTGTTATCAATATTTTTTTTACTTGATCTCTTGTCAACCATTTCTTTATCAATATGAAACATGTACCATATCATTCATTAATATATTTTATAAATAAATTATCAACTTTTCAGGGAAAAAAAAATATCAAGAAACTAGTGCGCTTTTCATGGTGTATGCACTGACGTTGGTGCGTCGTGGTCTTATAAACACACCGCCCAAACAATATAAAACATCGTACGGTGCTATATGTCAGCAAGGAGCACTGGTGCATTACATGTTAACCACCGCACCGATTAACACAGACAAAATAATAAGAATCATCTAGTGTTATTTTTTGTAGCATATGGTGTCATGGAGGGGGCGGTGTGGCCTATTCTTATAAATGCCCCACGCAAACAAGGGACCACTGTACGGTGATCTCTGTCAACTAGGAGACTGGGTGTGTTATATGTTACATGGTGCACCAATTGACACAAAATAAAAAATTGTTTTTTTTTCCAAACAGTACATGAGTGGTGCGCTATAATGAAATAACACATTGGTGCCCTATTTTACATATAGCGCACAGATTAAAAAAAAATGTTTTTAATTTTTTTATCACACAGTACGTGCATGGTGCGCTGGGATAATCTAGCACACCGGTGCGTTAGGTTACGCAGGGTGCACTGATTTAAAAAATTATGTTTTTTTTAATTCACGTAAGGGCCGACATGGATTGGGATCCGACTATGCAAGTCGTCCCGTGGGTTGGATGTCATAGGCCTATATATATATCAATACAAACCCTATAAATCTAAAATTAAAAGCCCTAATTCTGAAATCACAGAAATGGGAAGAAGCAAGGGCATAAACAAAAAGAATGAAGGGTTTAGGAAAAAAAAGGATTTTTTTTTTGTTTCTAAAAATGAACAACAAATTGAAATTTTTTACTTACTACCTAAAAAATACTGCAGAAAATGTAAAAAAAACAATAAAATTTAATCACAAGATCGTTTGAAATTCTATGCTAAAGTGTTTGAATCACCAAAGGTTTGGAGTTCTGATTGTCTGAATAGTTATGTTCGAAAGTATTTCAATGCACCACAGTGCTCTCGTGCTCTCTTGCTCTAGGTATGTCTCGTGCAAATATCTAGCTGAAATTTTTTGCAAAAATAGTGAAATAATGAAAAAATTTTAGTATTTAAAGAATTGTTTTATGAAATTAGATTTTCGAAAATATTTTGCCACCCATTTTTCAATTTACTGCTTTTTTTTCACTTTAAAAAAATAAAGTTGTGTTTTTTTTATTTGTGGCTTTTCGTCACCGGTGCGTCAATTAATAACACCGCACCGACGCATTAGTTAATAACACAGCACCGGTGTGTAGTTAATAAAAAATCACCGGTGCGGTTATCTATACATAAGCACCGATAAAAATAAGTTCATTTTTAAGGCACCAAAATTACTTTTAGGTGTGTGCACTAAAATTTATTGTTGATTTTGCTCAAATGCAGGAAGAAAATATCATAATTATATAGAATGGACAATTCTTCAAAATCCTGCTCATTCATAATATTTCTCAAAGTCCATCGCTGAGTTCTCCCCATCCATCTCGAGACGTAATATTTACTTCATATTTTATTTATATTTTCGTTATCTAATTGAATTTATGTTTTTTATCCATGTCAATCAGCTTAATAAAATTTATAATGTATATAAATTTGCAGTTTCATGCAGATTCATAATCGATTTCAGATGCACAAAATAATCAAACAGCTCCAAAACGTCGGAAGCTCTTATCAGGAGCAGCATACCCCAAGACGCATTTGGTAGATGAAAATGGACAACCGCTTCACCTTGCCAATTATAACAATATTGCATCTTCTAGCTACAATCCCGGGACAATGATGGTAATAATAATTGTTTGGTATATTAATGTAATTATTTCAACGTCAAACAAATTAATCATGCATTGTCAACGTTCTTAATAATTGATATCATAGATTTTGTACTAATCATGTTCAAATATATTTTTTGAAATTATTAGGATTCTAGTGATGATGAGCGACCTACCTACCGTCTTCTGTTGCACCCCACGAAAATTTCAAATAGAGAGAATGTTGAATTAAGAGAAAAAATTGGAGAGGAACAATACCAAGAATGGTTGAATCAACCACCGATTCAATTCCCGCTATGTCCAGATTTTCCAATTAGGAATGACTACAGCAATAGTAGTTCTTCACAAGCTGGCAATGGAGGCAATCAAATAGAGGTTGGTATGGATGATTACTTAAGGGATACGACTGCCATGGAGACAATGTTGTTAGATGCATTCCAAAACGATTATCAGCTAGGGGATGATGCTCATATCGCTAACACCTTTTTCGAAAGCCTTAAATTTGCTTCCACCACCCCTCTCTTTGAACCTGGTGGTCAGTCAAAGTCTACCCAGTTGGGGACAATGATGTTACTGTACAACTTGAAAGCAAATTTTGGCTTGTAAAATGCATGTTTCTCAAAAATTTTGAGGTAAGTTACCATAAAGTCATCCCTTATATAAATTTGAGAAATATAATCACACAATGAACATTAAAAATGGTCAATTTTATGAACGTTAATAATTATATCGGCATTAATGTACATTTAATATTTTCCATGATCACCAACTACAGGTTATTCAAAGATAAGGTTCTTCCAAGTGATAATGTCTTGCCCGGTAGCTGCGAAGAGGCAAAGAAATTATTGAAAATGTTGGGTGTTGATTACATATCATATCATGCATGTCCAAATGATTATATTCTATATAGAGGGAAATATGCAGAAAAAGAGATATGTCTGAAATGTGGGCATAACAGGTATGATAAATCAAAAAAGAAGGGTAAATCATGTGGTCCTCATATTAAGATATTGAGGCACATGCCTATAATCCTAAGGATTCAAAGGCTCTTTTGCTGCAAAGAATTAGCTATGTTGCAGGGATGGCATGCCTCACACAGAATTGCGTTGCGAGTTATGTGAATCCCAACTGATTCAATAGCCAGAAATCATATAGAGGATACATGGCCCGAAAAATTCAAGGATGAGGTATGAATTCTACAACTTGGCATAGCCATGGATGGCATCAACCCATATTCCCTCCAGAACACCAACTATTATGTTTGGCTTGTAGTAGTGATCAATAAAAATATCCCCCGATGGTTGTCCATGAAGAATGAAAATCTTATGTTGTCTCTCATATTCCTTGGTAGAAGACAAGTGAAGAATATGGATGTCTACTTACAACCACTGGTAAATGAATTGAAGGAATTATGGGATGGGATAAATTTATACGATGCATCAAGACCCATCACAACATAGAGGAGTTTTACGTTGTATGGAATATGTGCTTACACGACACATGATTATCCAGGATTAGGAGGTTGCTCTGGTAAATTACATGTTTATTGATTTGTTTATATACGTAACAATATTCTTTCGCAAATTAGTTATTTAATTCGTTGTAATTGTTCTGATCTTCATGATATTCTTTAACGTGCCATGCATATAAATTGTATACAATAATCTTGCAGGTCTTGTAACAAAAGGGTATTTTAAATGTAAATGTTGTGGACCTTCTCTGAAATCTAGATAGTCCAAGGACCTACAAAAGCCAGTGTATGATTTCTCTAGGGTATTCCTCCAAGAATAACACCCTTACAGAAGAGCATCATCCGCTTTCAATGGTAAACAAGAGAGAACCCAAAGGCCTCCAATAACGACACCAGCTAAATGGCTTAGAGAATATGAGAGAGAGAAGGAGAAGGAGTTCATAGAAATGTTCAATTCAAATAGGGAGCCTATGTTCGATGATCCATAATTCTTCGACACCTATGTTGAGAAATTTCCCATTGGGATGAAAAGGAAATCTATCTTTTATAACCTCCCATATTGGGAGCATCTTAAGATTACCCACTTATTAGATCCCATGCATATATTTAAAAATGTTTCATCTTATTTATGGAGGCACATATCATCGAATCAAAGTGACACATTGGTTATTAAGAAAGATCTTATTACTTCAAAAACTAAAAAGAAACATTAGCCAAGATGATTAGAAAGGACAGGATCAGAGGCAAGCGTTGGTCTCTCTAATTCATGGTATTTCAAAGAAGGTGATATCCCATGTATTTTAAAAAAAGATGATCTTTCTTTGGAAAAGGAAGTTATAATGGGTGTGAGGGTGACATATTCATACAGGCCTTCACTATGGGGATGCTTCACCATGGATGACCATTTTTCGGGGTTGAAATCGCATGACCATTTGAATCTTCTAAGAGAACATATAATGTCAAAATCATGATTTTATTATTTGTTATATTAATAAATTTTATCCCATGCAGGGATCATAAAAAATAACTAATTTTGTATATTATTGCACGTGTTTATAACTCTGCAGTGTCATTATCCTTTGTTCGTGCATGGGTGTGTGAAACATGAATTCCCTCAAGACCTAGGATGTGACATATCTAAATTATTTGCATTTGTATGTTGCATCACGTCAAAGGAGATTCATATGGCTAGCATTCCAAGGCATTAAGAGATAGTTGAGATTGTTTGTATGTTTGAGAAGGAACTGTCGACGAGTTTCATGGACTTGTGGGTTCATCTTCTAATCCACCTAGTAGATGAGTTTGAATTAGTTGGGGTGGTTTCTTGTCGTTGGATGTTCTTCTTAGAGAGGTACATGAAGAAATTGAAAGGTTTTGTTCGACAAAGGGAAAAACCAAAGGGATCTATAGCAGTGGGGTACATATCGTATGAGTATTTCTATTATGCCAGTGAATACATCAAGCATATCAACAACAGACCAGGTGAGATGATTTGGGACGACGAAAGGGATGAAGACAAAAGAGAAGGGGAGTTGCTCCAAACAAATGGAAAAATAACGCTTGATAAAGAGTAAGCGACTTATAATTCTTCAAATTTACACAAAGTAAATATTCATGTTGAACTTCGATATAATGTATATTTTTATCTCGAGGTACTATATAATGTCGGTTTGATTTCATCAACAAATGCAGAAATTGAAGTAGTAAATAAATTTGTTCTTTAAAATTCCGAAGCAACACAACTGTGGGTCGCATTGTATTAACAAAAGAGGATGAAATGGGATAGTGACAGGAAAGAATTCAGACGTTTGAATGGTAGAAGTGTGCCTTATCCCGACATTTTAAAATAAAACATGCCAAAAATATGCCCCAACAGTATGGTTGTTGACCAAGTCGGAGAGAAATACAGTGTAACCGGTCGTTACCCGTGTGCTAAAGAGGATGAGCTAAATGTAGGGATTGGGTGGAGCAACTCGGTAATAATCTATTTAATTTATATGTACATTTGAAACTTAATAATGCACCTTTCAAATGTATTTACATCTATATTTAATATTTTAACTGTTGGGTTATTATAAGACACATGACACTATGATTTTTTAACTTTTTATAGGTGCATGTGTTCCCATCTATGTGGGCATATGGACACCATTTTCGCACAGAAAATGTCGATGATGGACACATCACACAAGACTGTGGAGTGGAAGTCAAGTTCGATCAATCTAGTGGATCTAGCCACCGTGATCAAAACCTAGTATGAGGGATGTTAGTTATGTCAAAAAGATACAAGAGATCATTGAAGTGGATTTCTCTTCTTTCCAATGTGTTATTTTTAGGTGCAAGTGGTGGGACACCTTTGATCAAAATAATGTAAAGGAAGATCGTGATAGTAGGCTGATATGTATCAACTCTAGAAAGATGTGGGATGAAGCTAAGGAGCCCTATTTTTCCCCAAACACTGCAACCAAGTGTTTTTTACCCAGATGAGTTGGATAGGGATTGGTGGTTCGTATTGAGACATGACCCTAGATCAAAACATATTTTTTAGAACAATAGTGTTATCATGCCATGCAAACTGGAAGATAATGAGGGTGATCATGAGAACCAAGAGTGATATGGTACATGTGTTATTTCATCAATATTTATACTTTTTAAGATGGGTTTTTATAAAGAAGAGGACTTAAATACCTTATAAATTATAATTTGACTCTTTTTTTCGAAACATTATAATATGTATTTTGAATTGATTGGTAATTTGCATTGTGTTAATGTTAAAATCAATATTTCACTTGATAATTTGCAATTATGTTGATCTCAAAAACAATGGCATACTGTATAAATTTCTTTTTTTGTATGTAAGATCATAATAAAATAATTATAATTCTAAAGTACAGGAATTTATTTGCATTATTTTCTAAACTTTATTATGTTATAAAAATTCATATTATTCTAGATTTATTATTTTACAATTATTTAAAATTTTACAAATTTACAAATTTTAAAATTTCAATAAAATCATTTCACATTAATACAATTAAAATTTACAAATATTTTACATACAATTACAATTACAATTACAATTTTACAATTTCACATACAATTACAATTACAATTTTAGAATTTTACATACAATTACAACCATTTCACAGTAATACAATTAAAATTTTACAAATATTTTACATACAATTACAATTACAATTTTACAATTTGTCATATATACAATTACAATTACAATCATTTCACAATAAATTAAATATTACAATTACAATTAAAATTTTACAATTATTTTACATACAATTACAATTACAAATACAATTTTACAATTTTACAATTTTACATGCAATTAAAATTAAAATTTCGATTACAATAATGACATAATATTTAATAAATATCATGATCATTTAATATTAAATTAAGCAAACATCACGATCATGATAACCATCGTACAAACATCATATTCGACTAAAAAACACATTCAAATTTGCTAACATCATTGTGATCATGATCATCTAACAAAACACAATTAGCATTGTATAACATCATCACAACACTAACATCAAATATACATCTCATGTCAAATAATTGCTATCACATACACATCTATCTGCAAGTTGCACATTAAATGAACATATCTAATATAACCTAACAATATACACATCATGATGATCACTACAACTGCAACATGAACATAATATATATATATATATATATATATAATGTCAAAAATATACAATTGTAATATAAATGTCAAATATCACCTAGTGGTACATCATCAATAGCAGTACTAGTCGAGGCCTGCTTAGTCAATGGCGCAGCACGACATATATCTAAATTTGTACAGAAATGCCACAAAAAAATGGTAGACCACCTCACAAGTCCTGGCTCCTGTACTAAAGAATCAACATAAAATAGTGTTGATCAACGGTGGTCATTGATGTCAACCCAAGCAGCACCAGGGGCTAACCCAATATTGCATGGTAATTTTGACCTACCAAATTAATATATTCTGGGTCAGTAATTCTTTTGATAGTTTCTACTTGTTGAGATGTTTCCGTTGATATGTGGCACGCCTTGTAATTCTTCACGGTTTGAGAGATATTCATGTTTGAAGTTTGTACCCCCAGTTAGTGGGCTAAAACCCCATGGGGTTGGGGCATTGGTCATTGAAAAGTCATAATTAATATTTTCTAAGCTCCTAAAATCCCTCCCACATTCACTTGTTGAAGCCCCTCTCAACCTAAGCATTTATATAAATTGTGATCCTCATTTCCTCCTTATGCAAGGGATTTCGCCATCTGAAATAGGTCATCGTGGAATTTTCACTCTAAATTTTTTTCTACGAAGGTTCAGAAGCTGAAATTTTTATGAGGTGAAGCTGAAATCCTTAGGAAATTTCTGTAAAAATTTTAGATCAAGGTGCGCAACATTTTTGGAGATATGATCTGTGGAAATCAGGGTTTTTGAAGGCTCCTGAAATTAATCTCAAAGAAGTGACCTTGGTAAAATCGTCATAACTCTCTCTCTGAGTATCAGATTGAAATTCTGTAAAATGCGGCAGATAGTGCATAGTCTTTAGTTTTCTCTCTATCAATTTCAGAGCCAAATGAAGAAACAGTGACACGTGGAACGTCGTACAAGTGTGCTCTGCTGAAACAGTCCATAATTAGGGCATTATGAGAGATTGGGTATAACTCTCCCTTGAAGAATCAAAATTGGGTCAGACTATGGCATTGGAAATAAGACTCAGAGGATTAATATAGGACTAAAAATCAGATATTGAGGATCTGAAATAACATACATACACTAGATTCAATATCGAGCTCCTAGAAGGCAAGAAAAAGCTATATCATGTGTTGTCAAGGGTTGCAAAGGACCAGACTTTCTATGGCAGCAAAGAAAAGCAAGGTGCAGCAGAAGGTAGCATGACAAGAGCAGCAACCAAGGTGCATAACAGCAGTAAGAATTTCATCATATAGTGTCTTCAAGTGGGCAACACTGCATACAATCATTGTAAAGGTATCATTGTACTAAGTCATTGTAAATACATTATTGTAAAAATTGTACTAGTGTCTATCTTCCAAGGGTTGAAGAGGCAGTGTTGGGAGGTCTAGGATCATCATTAGGTGGTTGTATCAAAGTTCGGGTTATGGTCTTGTATATCTTCTTCTTCTACATCATTCTATATCATTGTAAATTGGACCATTTTCCCTGGTACGGGAGTCCATTCTTCTTTTATTCTTCTATATGGTGGTAGGGTGGTGCTAGGGTGAGTTGTAGCTCATTGGGTGTTGGGGCATCCATTTAGTTGACTACTGAAGAATCTCAAGCATTGGAACGTCCATCCAGTGGGAGCTAGAGAAGAATGCTTTTATAGATTCTAGGAAGTTGGAGCTTTATTTTCAATTGGAGTTGAATATTAAAGAATTATTAGAAAATCATTAGGCGGTTTTTGTCCCGGAGTGGGTTTCCACCTTAAAAACTGTGTGCATTTGTGTTCCTCTTGTTTCCTGCTATCATTGTACAAACACTGATAATAATTGAAGATTAACTAATGCTCTAATTGAAATGAATATTGATTCACCACCCCCCCCCCCAGTATTTTCAACAAATAGAAGCGGGAAACTAATGCATTGCCCATCATTGGTCTTGTGTGAAATGGTCGAAATCAGTAGTGAGAGGCACCTCACCTCCTCTCTACCAAATGAAGCAATACGTAACTAACCTTCGGAGACCTGAAACTCTGAAGGAGATAGTATATCTGCACTAATGTATCTCTGGAGTACACCAACTGACTCCCTGCTGCATAGCCAAATGGAACCTCTGTGAATGAGGGAAAATCCACCCATCTCCTCAATAGGCCTGTAATGAAATAGATTTCCTCCTTAGTGGGTGCGTACTACTGGCTAGGACCAACCTGGAAAGACTGTAGGTGGGCATTCCACCTGCGGATAAGATGTCGCAAAAACACACCATAGCCCTTTAGGGATGTAGCCTCCTATATAACTTGAAGAGCCCTACCTGCCTTAGGAGGCCCTGGGTAGCTGCTGTAATAGGGCAAGGGTACGCATATCTCTCCCTCTCTCATGCCTCTCATAAGCAAACCGTGTTATACTGGCCCACCTGTTGTTGTTTTTGTTCCCTCTCTTCTCTCCTTTCACGTCAGTGAATGATTGACATATTAAATACAATTTTTTTATTAAATAACACATGTATTTAGGAATATACATATATAATTTTTATTTTTTTTTAAAAGAAAAAAACAATCAGTGCGCCACAAAAAAAAGGCATGCACTGGTAATGGTGCGTTTTTTTTTTGTCGCGCACCAGAGGCGGTGCACCTGTAAATTTCCAGTGCACCGCCCTCCTGGCATTGTTCCAAAGTCAACGGTGTGGTGGTATAACAAACCACACCGTTGACTATGGACCAATATCGAGAGGGTGGTGCACTGACCAAACTATACGCCCCAGGGCATATAGTTTGGTCAGGGCACCGCCCTCCTGAAATCACTACATAGTCAACGGTGCAATTGTTTACCAGCCCGCACTGTTGACCATGTCGAATTGCTGGAATGTGGTACGTTGACAAAATTACCCACCCCAGGGAGGATATTTCTGTTAACGCACAACATTCTCGCTATTCAATAAGGTCGACGGTGCAGTCGAGTAGTCGACTGCATCGCACTATTTTTAAATTTTAAAAAAACATGGTGCATCATTTCGATACCGCCCCGAAACCGGTGTGGATATCGTTAGCACCGATCGTGGTGCAGCCTGTAAATTTACAAGCAACACCACGAACTGGTGCGAGTTGAACGGCTCGAGCGCACCGCGTAGGAAAAAAAAATAATAAAAGAAGGTGAATTTTAAGCTATTTTATAAAACTAATCCACTAAAAGGTTTAATTATGGAAAAACAAGGAAAATACCTGTAAATTTGGTCGTCAAGGAGGCATACTAGCTATAGAATTTGAAAAACTAAATTTTCCCACCGTTTTGCAAAATTCAAAATGGAGATGGTGGGCAATGGACAGCAGCAATGCGTGCAATGGGAGCACCAATGGCAGGGTGCCTCACACAAGGTAAATTTGCAACAGTGTTTGAGAGCTCTGGTGAACTAAAAAGTGAAAATTGCATATTTTTTGTTGTAATTATTTTTTATTTAACCATGTTCTGGTGCGCGGGTTTTATAGGTGCACCGATGCGATTTCTTAAAACCACACCAAGCTATTTCAATTTTGTCATGGGGTTTTAGGATGCACCGGTGCGTAATATTTATAAAGCACCAGTGTGTTACAGT
Organism: Pinus albicaulis; assembly: GCA_034641835.2. Classification (NCBI taxonomy): domain Eukaryota; kingdom Viridiplantae; phylum Streptophyta; class Pinopsida; order Pinales; family Pinaceae; genus Pinus; species Pinus albicaulis. The sequence continues at coordinate 723,177,599 of CM076570.1, read as the reverse complement.
AACAAGATGCACCAGGCGAGTTTGTATCAAGCGCACGATGTCCCGGTGTGCTAATGTTTTGTGTGCACTGGTGTTGTCTCTAGTTGAACGCACCGGTGCGGTTTAGGATGGTAAGCGCACTGGAAGAAAAACATCCGCAAAAACCTCCACCCACCAACTTCTTTTAGTAACCTCCGCTACAAATGGATGTCTGAGTTATTTTTATAAGGCGTTCCTCAAAAACATCCGCTAGAGGGTCTTTTCCTTGTAGTGAGATGGCCCAATCTCCTGTGCCATAACTCACCATCATCCCAGCTCACCACTTTGTCTGTCTTGCCCATCAATGTTGCGTAGCCATCTACATAAATTTTATAGAGATTCTCAAATCTTCTTGGCTTGTCTTTTTGTTTTGTGTCGCAAGAAAGCTTTACCTTCACTGAAAACAACACCATAGCCTATATACTCCAACATTGCAACTGAGACAAAAATATTCTGCAAGCCTAGTGCATGCATTACATCTTTTAATTGAATGGGTTTACCTGACTGTCTCTAAAAGGTAATAGTACCAATCCTGGTAGCATTGTATTGTCCGTCATCACCCATTTCGATATGCATCTGGAGGTCCTTCTCCTCCAAGCTACTGAAAATTTCCTTGTCTCCCGTCATTTGAAAGGAAGCACCACTATCAAGTACCACACCAAACCCATTGCACTTGACACCATGCATGCAATGAGCAAGAATTCAAGCTAAAATTGAGAGGCCAAAGCCTCACCAGCTGCAGATCCTGAAGCCTTCTTTTTCTTCTTCTTTTGTGGAAAATTTGTGGCATAGTTTCCATGCTCGTCACAGTGAAAACACTTCACTCTGGACATACCGCGCTTCTTGCCATCTTTACTGGACTCAGAATTGGAATGAAATTTATTTCCTTTCCCCTTCTTTTCCTTGGAAACCAAAGCACAATCTTCTTCATCTTCATGATTAGATTAAGATACAGTGCAGAGCATACACATTCAACAGTTATCGGACAAATGACCCTCCATGCTCTTTAAATAGAGATCATGGACCAATCGAGCTTTAAGCCACAGATTAAGTGTTGTTAATACCGAGGAGAAAGTGAACCGTCAGATCACTACATATCGTAACCGTCGGATTATAAGTTACAAATGTACATAGTAAAGAAACACACTTTACCTAACTCTACACTATACCAAGTTATACTTAACTATTTCCAATGTGTCGAAATATCCTAACATCTCTGGTATTCCGTCTAAACTCTTCTTGCACCAAATCCGACCACATTCGTTCCCAATATGGAAATTTTTCCCTTCCATTGACAGAGTCCTCATAACTGTGCCAACTCTTGGGAAGTCCTAGAAGAGCTAGGCTCACCAAATCATCATCCACAATAGTTATTCTAACACTCCCAGGCTCATCCCAACATTGGACAAACTCTGTTAGATACTTCAGAATGGTGTCACCCTTTTCCATTTTAATTTTCCTAAGCTTTTCTTTCAATGCCAATTTCCTATGGTCGTTGCTTCTCTGAAATAGATCCTTCAAAGCTTTCCACATAGCATATGGTGTCACTTTACCACGCATACTTGAGACAATGTGGTCTCATACTCCCTCCAATAGTATCCTCCTCACCTTTGAAACTTTATTTTTCCATGCATCAATATTTGCAGCATCTGTCACAGTGGGTTTGGGAATGTCATTGTCAATGAATTCCTTCAAGCCATTGTCTTCGAGTACTGCCTCCATTCTGTATTTCCAAGCAATATAGTTATAGCTGCCCTTGAATGCATACTCCAATCTCAAGCCATTGAAAGCCTTTTTGATCCTGAATCACCTATAGCACCAAGAAAGTCTTCTGCAAATTCGAATTCTATTCAGTCACAAACTCAACTTCTTCTTTACTGCAGTAATAACCTGTGCTCTGATACCATGTAGAAATTATACAACATATATGTATATCATGGATTCAAACCGATCTAAAAATTTACTAAAGCTAGATATTGAATCTCTTCTACAAATCAATTGCGGAAATTAAACACAATCGCCAATCACATGAAGCAAAGAAAGAATCAAATCAAACCACAACACACATAATTTCCCGAGGAAATCTTGCTGCTCAAAACCCCATTATCTTCTATTATATATTCAACATGGATACGTGGAACAAATACAATTCCCTCTTCTCACAAGAGTCTCCAACACTCAGCTATATGTCTCACATTGTCCCAGACAAAACTAGCCAACACTTAGCCAATTCTTAGCCTCTAAATAGCTTGCCTTGCTTGCGCAATTCCTGATGAATAAAATTCCCAAAGAATAGGAATTTTGGCCTTCCTAAACTGTGCAAGGATCATGAGAAATACAATGGGTGTTTGGTTGCATGGGTGCAACCCAATAATCCTACAACTGATAGTTAACATCCCTTTCACCTTAGTCTCAAATGGGTCCCCATTGGAAATGACATGCATGCAACTAATAATAGTAAATCATCAGTTTCATGTGAGATCACTGATTGTGAATTAAACAATATTTCATTCACTTGATCTCTCACTAGTGCAACAACAAGTTACAACTAGCACAACTGACTCTAACTCACTTAACTGAGTTAATTGATTACAACATACATTAACTAATGCACCAACTGCACTTCGAACTCTGTTGCAACTAGAATTAATTTGCATGCCTTACCAACTACCATCAACTCGAAATTCATGAGCTAACTGAGTTTATCACACTCAGTTAAATTTTACAAGTGATTTTGAGATAATATTACATTTTATTGTCCATTTTAATTAAGGGATAATTAAAATAGACATGCACGAAATTTAGCCCACACCAGTATAGGTGGTTCTAAGACCTGTGGTCCCACCCTAGTGTAGGTGTTGCTTGGACCTCTTGGTCCCACACTAGTGTAGGTGTTGTAATTTCTTGTTGAACTTCAACACTATCCCCTCTTGATCTAGGTGGATATTGGTGGCCACCTACCTTTTCCACTTGGGGCCCCATCATTGTTTCTTTCATTTTTTCAGTTTCCTTAATTGTAGCACAACTTACTATTTTTAACAGTTTTTCGGGTCCTGAACTTCCAGAGCCGTTTTGAGGCCCTAAACAACGTTTTTGGGAAAACTGGGAGCAACATGGGTCACATCAAAAGTTATATTCCTCAAATAGATCTTTTCTAACGAGGTATGGTGCGTGTCAAATGGAGATCATATGCCAAAGTTCGGTCTCCAGAAATTTGATGTACCAATTTACCCAAACGGGGCCCATAGTTTTGGCGCTTCATCTCCTAGAGTTAGGTTTTTGGATGTTTAGGGTTTTCCATTGTTTCTAAATAATAAATAGGCCCTTTAGCCTCAGTGTAACACCTTTAAGAGGCCTGTAGCCACTGCATCTCTTCTCAAATATAAGCTATCAGTGCCCTTGCTGGTTTATTTCCATTCTGTCTGTCAAAAAATTTCAGTTCTTTGATATTAATGAAATGAAGTATTATTTCTGCTATATCTTTGTATTTATGGTTATATGTGTATTCTATTGCATTCCTGCATAAATCTGGATCAGTGGTGTCAGAGTGGTCTGCTCTTTCTCAATCCTTCTTTGCATGTCCCCAACGAGGTCGGGGTATAAGGAGCTAGGGCTCGATCTACTGGAACCTTTGCAAGATCAGCCTCGCAAGCCCCAACGGTCGCCCATGGGGGACGAAAATAAAGATAAGCAAGCAAGAGATCCTATCAAAATATTTCTTGAGGAGACCCTCGAAAAATAAAGGAACGCGATGATGGATAACTTTTCCCAGATCCTTCAATGACTGCCCATCGTCGGGGCATCTACACCTGACAACCACTCTGGAGGCGCAACTCCTTTTAAGGTGAAAGTAAACTTTGACATTCCCATATTTGAGGGTCAAATAGATGCAGACATCGTATATAGATGGTTGAATCTATTATAATGATATTTCTCGGTTCATGACTTTTCCAGTGGGGAGAAAATTATTTTTTCACTCCTCAAAGCTACCCCCCATGTCAAGGACTAGTGGGAAACCTATTGTGAGAAAAAGGACGAGGGGTAACCCACTTTGTTCTTGGTCATACCCACTTGGAATACTTTCCAAGACTCCATCAAGGAATAATATCATCCCGTGGGGAGCTATGAGGACAAGTACATACAATGGAATACGTTGCGGCAGCAAAGGGATCAAGATGTGCGTGAGCTGACGAATCTATTCCATACCCCGCACACAAAGTTGGGTATCAAAGATTCGGAGAAAAATTTGGTGTTGAAGTACCATAGTTGTCTACACAGATAAATTCAGGAGGAAATGGAGTTCCTTGACATCTCCTCGCTTGGTATGACATACTGGTATGCTGCGAATATTGAGCAGAAATTCAAACAGAATAAACGAGACTTTGGATCTGCGAATCAAAAGCAAGGGAAAGGTACCCCCAAACCATAGAACCAAGGACAAAGCCAAGGCATGGCAGCCCAAGCCAACCTGCATAAGCCACAAGAAAATAACAACACTGTGAAGCTGAATAAGGACAAGGGAAAGTGGTGTGAATTAAATAAGATCTCCACTCACAACACAAGTGAGTGTTGGGCCAAGCATTCACTGGTGGCCGAGATGAGGGCTTATAAATCAGATGCATGCTTTGACTTTCAATCAAAACACAACAAGGGGAATGACAAAGAGAAGCATATTATTGATGCGGAGCCCAACGCCACCATTTCTACTATGAAGATCTAGAAGGAGGAACCGGAAGATTCAGAGGAGGATGAGCATCTCTTCCACTCCGAGATGTGGGTAAAGGGTTCCCCGCTACAGTTCATTATCGATAGTGGGAGCCAGAAGAACCTCATTTTAGAAGAGTTCGTGAAGCGGTTGGGCTTTCCGACCATAGCACACCCATATTCATACACCATCGGGTGGCTTCACCAAGGACGAGATCTCCGCATCAGCCAGCAGTGTCGGCTCGCCTACAGCATCAAGCACTTCACGGATGAGTTATTATGTGAAATTTCTCCTCTTGATGTTTGTGATGTATTACTAGGCCAACCATACTTGTGGAAGCGACATGTTGTGTATGAGTCTCGGCCTCGCACTATTATTGTTACTTTGGGAAATAATTTGTACAGGATACCAAAGGTACCACCTCCTACCGCTATCTCTTTGGTTACTGCAAAACAATGCAGTAATCTCATTTCCAAAACTGGGAAATTTGTTTTCCTGGTGATTCGCACCCAGGGAAAGAAGAATATTTTGTCCATGACCTCCAGACAGGGCTCCTCTGCACGATAAAAAAAAATGGACAAGGTCATGGAGGATTACGGGGACATCTTCACCTCACCCATAAGGGTGCCTCTACACTGTTAGGTCAAGCACCCCAACAACATGACCCCAGGTGCGTCTTTGCTTAATGGACCGATCTATCGACGCTCTATTCTGGCGAATGATGAAATAAAGAGGTAGATTCAGGATTTGTTGCATAAAGGTCACATCCGGCCGAGTTCATCACCCTGTGGAAGCCCAATCGTGTTGGTGCAGAAGAAGGATGCGACTTGGAGACTCTGTATTAACTATCGGGTGTTGAACAATATCACTGTCTAAAATAGGTACCCAATCCCTAGGATTGATGACCTTCTAGACCAACTTAAAGGCGCGAAATATTTCAGCAAGATTGACTTGAAGTCCGGGTATCACCAGGTGCCAATCGAACCCTCCGATGTGTGGAATTCTGCCTTCAAATCCAAGGAGGAACTTTTTGAATCGCTGGTCATGCCTTTCGAGTTGATGATTGCTACCGCAACCTTAATGAGGTTGATGGACGACATCTTGCGGCCATTCCCCAGCTAATTTCTATTAGTGTACTTGGATGACATCTTGATCTTCAGCCAGACTTGGGAAGAGCACCTCCATTAGATCCGACAAGTCCTCCAAACATTGCGGCAACATAAGTTGTGTGTCAATTTGGAGAAGTGCACTTTTGGCATGACCCGGGTTCATTATCTGGGATAAATTTTTGATGAATGGGGGATGCATGTGGATCCAACCAAGATCAAAGTCATTTGGGATTGCTCAGCCCCAACCACTCTAACAGAGCTTTGCAACTTTCTGGGTCTTGCTAATTTCTACCGCAGGTTCGTGTTGGGATTCTCTCATATCACTTGGCCCTTGAGTCAAGTCACCAAGGGAGGAGCGAATGCAAAATTATTTTGGTTAGAATCTCAACAGAAGTTGTTTGTAGAATTGAAACATCACCTCTGCTCTGCCCCAATTCTCACATTACCAGACTTACCACAACCATTTGAGATTGAGACAGATGCCTTTGACTATGATATTGGGGCAGTTCTTACTTAACAAGGGCATCCAATGGCATATCATAGTGAGACATTGTCCAACACAATACGCAAGTATCCCACTTATGACAAAGAAATGTATTCCATTGTGCAGGCTTGCCAACAATGGAAGCATTACATTTTGGGGAAGGAAATGGTCATCCACACAGACCACTGACACCTGCAGTTCATACAAACACAAGGGAAGTTGCAGAACGATCACCATCATAAGTGGTCCACATATATGAAACATTCATTTGAACATCAAGTACAAGAAGGACGACACAATTAATGTTTCATACTGCCTCAGTCGACCGCCGATCGTGGCGCTAACCACCATTCTCAACTCTTGTAGGCACGAGACTTTTGATTGACTGCTTCTCTACAAGAGCAACCCAGAATTTGGTCATACATACAAGACACTCTTGGAGGGTACGCAAGTTCCAAAATTTCACCTCCAGGATGCATTGTTATGTCACCTGGGACATATTTGTGTTCCTTCAAGTGAGCGTGCCAAGATGATTTGGGAAGTGCACTATAGTCGAGTCATTGGGCATTTTGGGGTCAAGAAAACAGTGGCAGTACTACAAAAGTATTCCTATTGTCCGAATCTTCGACAAGATATCGGGAAGTACATCAGATCCTACATTGCTTGCGCCATTTCCAAACCAACCAGAAGCAAGGCCTCTATACTCCGCTACCTACCCCTAGTCGACCTTAGGAATCCATCTCCACGGATTACATGTCGGGCCTTCCTTCTACTAAGCATGGAAATAACTGTGTTTTCATGGTCATCGACAGATTCTCGAAGATGGCCATTATGGCGGCCTACAAGAAGAATATCACAGTAGAAGCCACTGCTAAACTCTTCTTTGAACTAGTGTGGGTGCACTTTCGGATCCCATAGTCTATCATATCATATCAGGATAGCAGGTTCCTCAGAACATTTTTATCCAACCTCTAGTCAATGCTGGAAACCAAGCTCACCAAGTCCACGGCTTTTCGTCCCCAAACTGATGGCCAGATAGAGGTCGTTAACAGGATTATTGTACACATTTTGTGCATGTAAAATTCAAAGAATCCACGCACATGGAACGATATCCTTCCCTATGTACAACAAAGTTATAACTAGGCTCTCCATAGCTCAACTGGCCACAGCCCCTTTCAGGTGGGCTTGGGATTCCAGCCACTATGTCCCATTGACGTAGCCATGTCATTTGCGGCTACTCAGGTCGATTTGGCTCATGTCCAGTCTGAATCTAACAAAACGTACAGCTTTATTGAGCACATTCAACATATCTGCCAACATGTTCATGAAATATTGGACAAAGCTAATGCTAAGTACAAGCAACGACATGATCAACATCGGGTGCCACATAACTTCCAGGTGGGCGACAAGGTGTGGCTACATTTGCAGAAGAAGCGCCTCACTGGACCCCACCACAAGCTTCGCCCACTCCAATATGGGTCATACACCATCACCAAGATTGTAGGGACCAATGCCTTTAAGCTCAATATTCCACCATTCCTTGGTCTGCACCTAGTATTCAAGTGGACCGCCTTCGGCCCTACTTCCCACCTCTACTGGACACCTCTGACATTGCAGAAGAACTCACACCAACAGAGTTAAACCAAGACTACATGGAAGAAGAAACCACTGATTCTATCATGGATATGCAAATCAAGAACACTCGCCAGCAGAAGATCCAACTGTATCGAGTTGTCAAAGTTGGCCAACTCTTGCACCAAGGCAAGTGGTTCACTAGGGACCAAGTTTAGCAGAAGTTTCATCATCTCATGGAGGAACTCAACGCAATGGGGACCATTGCTTCCTAAGGGGGGGAGGAATGATCCAGGTGGATATTGGTGGCCACCCACCTATTCCACTTGGGGCCCCACCATTGCTTCTTTCAGTTTTTAAGTTTCCTTACTTGTAGCACAACTTACTATTTTTAGCAATTTTTCGGGTCTTGAACTTCCAGAGCCGTTTTGAGGCCCTAAACGACGTTTTTTGGGAAAATCGAGAGCAACATGAGACCACACTCATGTTTCTGACATAAAAATGTGTATTCCTCAAATAGATATTTTCTAACGAGGTATGGTGCGCATCAAACAGAGATCGTATGCCAAATTTACATCCCCGGGAAGTTGATGTACCAATTTACCCAAACGGGGCCCATAGTTTTGGCGCTTCACCTCCTAGGGTTAGGTTTTTGGATGTTTAGGATTTTCCATTGTTTCCCGATAATAAATAGGCCCTCAAGCCTCATTGTAACAAAGTTTAGATTCCTGTAGCCACCACATATCTTCTCAGAGATAAGATACCAGCGCCCTAGCTAGTTTATTTCTATTTTGTCTATAAACAAATTTTAGTTCTTTGATATTAATGAAATGAAGTATTATTTCTGCTGCATATTTTTATTTATGGTTATTGTTATCACCCAAACAAATGAAGCATTATTTGACAAAGTTAAATAGGTTCATGTGTCAAAAGTAAGGTTGTAGGATTCATTTTTTATATTCTTGGTCAAGGGAAATTTTAAATTTTTCTTGTTTAAGTTTACCCTAAGATCTAAACCCGCTCCTTTTCAAATCCCCTCATGTCACATCACTCATTATTTTCTGAAATATTTCAATTCCCAAAGCTTTTTTACCGAAAATGTCGTTTTAGCCAAGAAACCACATTTTCGTAGCGAAATACACTGAGAAATGTCACTTTTCGCTACGAAACTGCTGATAGTTTCGTAGCGAAAACACCCAGATTGACACTATATACGCTACGAAAGCGCGGTTTCCTGTCTGTCTTATCAGATTAACTGTTAGGTGTCAGAATATTGTTGGGAAAGGGTAAGTTAGATACCATTCGATTCATGGAGGGATAAAATCAAGGTGTCATGAGAAGAAATCAAAACTTCAAAATCTTACCTAATTCAAACACTTCTCATTTCTCATTCCTTCTTTGCATGATATCAAGATCTGGAGAGCTATTGAATTAATCCAAAGCAGTTGTTGGTGTTTTCAAAGGTTTACATTGAGCACTATCAAGCGAGGCTACAAAATATCAAGTGAGGCTGCAAATCATCAAGCGAGGTTGTGAAGGCATTAAAGAAACCATGGAAAAAAAAAGAACGACAAATAAGGGTGGAAAATGTCTCAGATATGAACCAACAGATATGAATTTGATCAATGAAGACCCAATAGCTGTGGAAGTCTTTAGAAGGATAGGTTTCTTACAATTTTGTGAGAGATTACAAGGCTTCCATGTATAGGTTTCAAAAGAGTTTGTTGTAAAATTTAGTGGAACAGCCACCAAAGTGGGAATGCTTAATCTTTCCATCACACTAGAGGTTATTGCAGCAGCTACAAGGATTCCAAGGGGATAAGAGAAGTGGTTCAAAGGTTTCAAGTTCAAAATGGAGCAGTGCAAAGAGTTTATGAAGCCTGAAAACAGTGAAATGGATCTCACCAATGCCATTCCAAGGAGTTGCATGAAGGAAAACTACTCAAAATTGTTGCTCATCATCCAAAATTATTGTTACACCATTTTTTGGTCATCTAACCTATTATCATTAGATGGACCCAAGTACACCATGTAAGACCAATTTTACCCTAAGTAAAATTGCTTTCACTATGTAAAATAACTTAATAAACCACATTTATTAGGTTGTTTATGGTCTAAACAGGAAACCCCAAAAGGAAATATTAAACAAAACTATATTTGTTTGATTTTCCTCATGGAATAATTAATTAAACCATAATTTAATTATTATTCCCAGTCATGTTTAACCCAAAAACAAAGAAATTAATTAGATAAACCTTTATTTATATTATTATTTTCTAGGAATAATTATTTAAATCTTATTTAGATAATATTCCTTGTTAAATATGACCAAATCACCCACAAATAATTAAATAAATCATTATTTATTTGATTATCTTCTAACCGCTTCCTTACAAAGATAAATAAATCATTTATTTATTTATTTTTGACAAATAAAGGGATTTGACCCAGTCAAATACTTTTTCCCTCCAACAAATATAATAAAATATTCCATAAAAGGTGGATCTAGATTTGGTTAACATTATTTTAATCATGCACCAAGATCTAGAATGACCCAATATTTTGTTATAAATAGGAGGGTTTTTCCTACCATTCTTCACCTTTTATTGCCTATTAGATCACTCTGGATCTATACACTTGGTCACATTCTACATTATTTGCTGTGTGAGCTCCCTTTGAGTTCTATCTTTGTCTGGGTTTTCTACACCAACAAGAGAGAGAGATTCTAGATCTGAAGTGCTGAGGACTTCCAAGAACCCATCCCATTGAGGAGAAGTGGAAACATCTTCTTGTTTTCCTCCCAGGTGCCCTTAATACAAAAAATTCTTTCAAAAATTGTTCTTGTCTTGTCTATTGGATATATGGAGCAAACCCTTCTTTTTATTGCTTAATGTCTTTCTATGCATAGATCTGGTTTTTTGCAGCTCTTGTCTTGATCAACTAACTGCAGATCTGAAGATATTGGCAGCCACTTTTGATGTTAGGGCTATTATTTATGCGTAGCTAAAGTGGTATTTTTTCGTACACTTCGACAAAGGATTCATACTAACAATTGGCGACTCCACACGGGTTTTCAATTACGACTGCTGTCGTTTTTCATATTCCTGCATATCCAGCTACTTCAGACCCTAGGGTTTCTTTTCAGCTTTTTGTTTTTCCTATTTTTGTGTTGTTTTTCCCCTATAAAACCCTAAAAAATTAAAATTTCTAACTTCCGCGTGTTTATGGCCCTATTGCGCAGGTGACAGACATCAGCCGCAACTGAGACGGCAACTTTTCCGGAAATCTGCCGCCGAGACACTCGGAGCTTCAGGTCGCACTTTTCAGACCATAAACTGCAACCTGGACCTCCAGGTCGCACTTTTCATCCCATTTTCTGGGACCTGCACAGAAAATAGGTCAGAACGTGCGACCTGCCAATTTTTCTGTTGTTTTTCTGCAATTTTTCTGAGTTTTTCTGAAGCTTCTGTCAGGGTTTTCCACCGTTCCCCACCACACTGCTTTCAATATCTGTTTTACTCATCTAAGTGGGAACATAGCCTCCTAGGGCTTCAGTACCCTCCACTTTTGGTGGAAGAGTTTTTATTTGTTTTAGGTCTGTTTTTTCAGAGTTTCAGCCCCCCCTTTTCCAGATCTAATACCTCATTCTCAGATCCCTTTAAATCAACTCTCCTCCCTTTCAAATCACCTCCTGAAGATTTTGTTTGGACCTCCCTTTAGGACCTCCTCCCTGTCCCTTCCGCTTTTTGCTGATTTCCTCCTTTTTTCCAGCCACCTTGCCTCTGCCTCTTGGCTGTGATCTGCAACTCTTTTTAGCAGCTTTCTCCTTTAGATCCATGTCCCTTTTGACCCTAGATCTATTGGCCTCTTTTTAGTGTGTTTTGATTAGATTTTTTCCCTCTTTTAGATTAGTTTTGAGAGACCCGCCTTTTTGGGTTGAATCGATGCAATAGTAGTTGTTAATTTTCTGTTATTTCTCGTTATTTCAAGATTAAATATCGTTTTTGCAAGATACTTTCATTTCATTTAAAGACACTTTTTCTTGATCTCAAACGAAAAGGGTTTAAAAAAATTAAAATTAACGCACGCCACACACTCACCCTAAGTGAAGAAGAGCCTGGTTTACACTGCCAGGCAAAGACTTTAAAATCAATTAACACTGCACCTTTTTGCCCTTGTTTTGAAATTGTAATCACTTGATTCTGCACCTCCCTGCCTCTGTCCGTCATTCTTCTTCCCCTCGTGCCGTGTTTGTGTTTCCATCATTGCGCCCCCAAGGCACACTTCCCGGAGGCTTCTTGGCCTTCACCCTCAGTTTCCGGTCGATCGACCTGCTCCGTCCCGCCATCATCGAGCCAGTCCTCCTCTGAGTCTGCATTCTGACTCCTCTTCTGATTCATTGGGTTCTCCTTTTATTTCTGGTTCTCCCCCTGTCACCTTCACTATGTCTGGTCCAGGGCCTAACACTAGCGTAGCTCCCAACCCTAATGCCGGAACTACTACTAGCGGAACCGCCACAGGAACTACCTCAGCCGCACCCTTGCTACCATACATCGCAGGCCTCAGCCTCCCCGATTTAAATCAGTTGATCAATGACCCTATCTGCCATGATTTTGGTTGGCCTGCTATGCCAACCAAGCTCCCCTCCAACATCCCTAAGTTCGAAGGCCTTGCTGGAGAAGATCCAACCAATCACGTCCAATCTTTTCACATGTGCTGTTCCTCCAATTCCATTACCGATGATTCCATCTGTCTTCGGTTGTTACAACGCACGCTTACCGGAGAAGCTTCCAAATGGCATGTTGACCAAGCACCTCTTCCCATACCACCTTTGCAACCATTTCCCAAGCCTTTTTATCTTATTTTCAGCTCCCTCTCCGATGCGATACTGGTACGAAGCTTTTGACCTCTTTCAAGCAAACCTCTTCGACCCGCCTTTCCACTCACGTCCAGGAATGGCGGTGAAGACGAAGCTTATGTCGAGCTCCCCCCTTCAAAGATCAGGTTTATATGGATTGGTTCCTTCACACTCTCTTAGCTCCCATTGGTAAAGATGTCGACTCCCATTTCCCTCAAACCGAAGAAGCCACCTTCCAAATAGCCTTGAAATATGACCTGATCTATGCTCAGTCCGGTTATGTTTATACCGTCCTTCCTGACCTCCCCGGGCCCGGAGGTGCTAACACCCCGGGGGCATCTCATTCTGCTGACGGTATCGTTGGAGCCCTTTCTCATCCGTATTCTCAACCTCCTATGGGCTATGGTCTCCTTGTGTGAGGGGCCGCACCTCTAGCACTTTTCCGCAGTAGCATGTATCCGGTGATACGGCGTGCCTCATCCTTTGCCCAACCTCCTCGCTACCCTCAATGTTGCCCAACCTAACCATTACCCTTATCTCATAGCCTTTGGTGCGCTCAGCCTCTCTAAAGATAAGTGCGCTTTCCGTCTCCTTTGCCTCCTCCAACCCCGCAACAAGACCTGGGCGTACCCCTCCGTGACAATTATTTACCACAGGCACGACTAACCGATCTTCAAAGAAGGCAGAGAGGCAATCCAAACCAATCTGCCCCGGGTACTCATGGACCCAATCCTCAAGGTATTGACCCTAACACTGCTAACCAGCAGCAGGGCACTCAGCCCAAGCCGGACAGGCCTCTTCGCACAAATAAGCCTTGTTCGTGTTGCAGTGTTTATGGTCATTACACCCATGATTTTCCCCTCTTACCACAGATGCGGCAGATGTGGGAGTCTCAAGCCACATTGCGAGGACAACATGCCTCCCCCCATGCTCCCCCTAATGTGGCCACTACTCAACCAGCTATGTTTACTGATCATTTCCCTCAGCAAGGATTCGTGGCTGCCCAACCACTTGACGGACAGGTCGCCACTCAACCTTCTCCTTCTGGTTCCTCTGATTACCAGATCCTCATGATTAATTCTGATCCTTCCTCAACCGTCAACCTTCACCTTCAAACTCGGTCTCGCCAGTACCCCAAGCCTCCCGCTCAGTCTGCCCCCGAGTCCCCTTCTTTCGGTTCTACAGAGCCTCTTTCGACATCCAATGGCCCCTTACATATCCCTCAACCCAAAGTTGAGGTTCATACCAAGATTCCTAAGGGACCATTACGTCGAAATGCTGCTTCTGGTCGAGCTGCTCATTCGTATAGCATAGTAGATGATTTGGCGCAATCTCCTGCTGCCATTTCCACATTGGAACTACTCCAGTCATGCCCTTTCCAAAATAAGGCTCTGCTATCTGCCGTGGGCGCTGTAGATCCTGCTGATAACCAAATGATTGTTTTCGACGCCCATCAATCAGAACATCCTCCTCTTCCTACTTCCGCCGCCTTCCAAATCCCAGTCAAAATCCGGAATGCCAACGTTTCTCGATGTATAATTGATGAGGGGGCATCCACCTGTGTGATGTCCGCTTCGGTTTGGAAGCAACTCGGATCTCCTGACTTGGCCCCTTCCACGATCACCCTTCGAGAGTGGGACGGCCACGCCTCTTAGCCCATCGGCCTTTTTCGTAATTTTCCTATCACCCTTGCCGGTAAGTCTATTTGCGTTGACGTCGAAGTAATTGACGCCCCTCTCGACTACAACATTCTATTAGGGCGAAGCTACACCTATGCCATGTCTGTTGTCCCATCCGCGGTTTTTCGCAAGATGTCTTTTCCTCACAATGGAAAGATAGTCACCATCGACCAGTTGACCTATCATGAGCCAAAGTCTCAGACCTCCCCTGAGATGACCATCTCTTCTGTAGCCAATAAGCAAACAGTCGATTCCTTGACCAGTGTCTCCCCCGGCGTCTACAAAGATTCCTCCCTGCTTGGAAATTTTGCTGGTCTCCCCCCTCCTCATATCTCTGATCCCAGCTTGTCGAATGTTTGCATGATGCAATCGTCTTGGGCTGCCCTTAAGCGACCCGCTTCGGCTAGTCAGCAATCTCATACTCAACCTCGCCCACCGCAACCCGCTCCTAGCCCTTCATCTCCGCCAGCCAGACCTCCTCCTTTTGGCCCTTCTCCTACAGCTGGTATCCCTGAACCCCTTTATCCCCCTGGATCGGTTCCCCCAGGCCTTAACCATCTCGGAGCCGTCCCTCCTGGTCATTATCCCACTGATCAGATACTGTTCCTGGCTCCCCCTCCTGGAGTCTATTCGGTCCCCATCATGGCCACCCTCTCTCTCCCTAACCTGACCCTGGGTATACCTGTCTAGTACCTTGACCCTCCAGATGCTACCCCTCCTGGTCACCCCAAACCCTATCTTGCTTTGACACCGGTTCAACCGGTCCCCCTCGCTTCCTCCATCGCTACCATGCCCTCTGCGCCTCCCTAGGACCCTACCCCTGTGGTGACAGCTCCAGGAAAGAAAGGCAAAGCTTACAGGGGGGCATCTAAAGACAAGGCCACCCCGACTGACCCTGCTCCTCCTCCGCCCGCCAAGCCTTGTGCCTTGTGTGATGTCGTCGGTCACGCCACCCATACTTGTCCTGAGTTGCCCCGCATTCAACCCATGGTTAAAGTTGCGTTCCCTGAGTCTACGGTCTCCGACCCTTCTCTTCCATCCTCGTCCGTAACCAAGAACCAAAAAACTATTCGCACTAGAAAACCCTGTGCTTTGTGCGGTGTCCATGGCCATTACTCCCACCATTGTCCTCACCTAACGCATTACCGCGCCTCTTTAGAAGTAGTCCGAGAGTATGAGGTTGAACAAAATCAATCCGCCTCTCCCATACTCGCGCAGTATGCTTCGGGCCAGCGTGAGGATCCCCCCGCTCCCATCAACATTCCCCCCCCCTGATGTTCAGATGACGGAGTCTACTACGACCATTCTTTACCTATCATCCTCTGTGAGACCCTTGGTGCACCTTCCCCTTGACTCCTCCCCTGTTGTTTCACCTGACCCCCCTTCAGCGACCACCCTTGACCCCCTCTTTTCTGCCCATACACGAGATAACTCCACCCGTATCTCTATTGACCTCCGCAGCCCGAGTCCCCGCCATGCCTCCCACAGCCCTCATATACCACCCTCTAGTTTGTATATGAGTCATAGCCATCCTTCTCATCGCACTCCCTCCCACAGTTGCTGCTCGATGGCTTCTGTACACTCACGCTACCGTCATTGTCCCTCCTCCCCCCATTTGTTGTCTTGTAACACTATTCCGCAGGACCTCCCATCCCCACCCTACATCGGTTACGCCGATGGTGCAAGTTGTTACTCCCAGAATCTAGCCTCGGTAGGTTGGGCCATTTCCACCCCCTTGCATGCCCTTGTGCTCTCAAACGGGGTCTGCATTGGTACTTCCACCAACAATCAGGCCGAATACGATGCAGTGCATGGTCTCTTAGCCGATGCCCTCTTTCATCGCATCCTCCATCTGCATGTTCGTTTAGATTCCCTACTTCTTGTCATGCAACTAAATGGTGTCTATCGTGTGCGTAATCCTGTACTGTTTAGACGATATTTACGAGTGAAACTCTTGATACGTGAATTTGAAACCATAACTTTCAACCATGTACCTTGGGAACAGAATCACTATGTAGATAGCATTGCAAACCATGTTCTAGATTGGCATTTATCACACGCATTTCATACAATACAATAACATTCATAATCATTAAAAACGATGCATATCCATAATATGTGTCGCAAAACATGTGTTTAGAGTCCATCTACTCTGATACATATGACATGCCCATAGCATGTTACAAAACACTCAAAACTGGGGGCACCACCTGCCCCTACATACACACTAGGGGGCACCACATGCCCCACACCTAATCACTATCTGGCGGATCCCGAGCCAATGGCTCTGCTCCTACATCCTGTAGATCACGTATCCCCTGACTGGCCATCGCCATGCGCCGCATGACACCTCGCCATTTCGAGGGTAGACCAATGCATGGCTCTATGTACTGGTCATCTAAGTCTTGCCACCCACGCTCTGACACTCCAGTCAGCAACCTCTCGCATCTACGGCGGATGTCCTCCAGAAGGGCGGCCGCGTCCTCATTACGCGCTGCTCTCGACCCACTCGGACCTGCAACTCCAGATGCTGTTGGTCGTCCCATATATCCAACCGGTTTTACCGGAGCTATATCTGCATACCAAAAATACAGGAATCAGTACCCTATCTACTATTCACCAACTGTAACATGCCCAAAAAAGAATAGTTACTTATCACTTACCATCAGGTCCCCATACTCGACCAGGCGGAAGTGGTAGGTCCGAATCCCCACAATAACTCATCCCACTATAGGGATAGTCGTCTATGTATAACGGCATCTGATCCCAATGGGAAAAGAACTCAGGTCGAAACACCCGTCCGACCGCCCCTCCTCCTCCTCTGCACAGTAGTCGCCCCCACCGGCGCATCCTGGGCTCTCTCGGGCCCCCATCTGGGAGCTGTATACGAGGTCGTAAGGTCGGGATCTTCTCAAAAAAGAAGGAGCACAATAAAGTCCCATACGAGCAATCGTGGTTCACTTGCCGCTTGCAAAGCGACAGCTGTCGTTTTAACGACACCAACATCATTTGGGCCCACCCATAGTAGGTCCCACTCAACACACTCTCTACGATCATCATCTTCCCCCCAGTGATGTGATGGAACACCTAGTTGCCCAGGATCCGCAGCACCGCTGCGGCCACTGCCCGGGTCTCCAGTCTCTCTAGGTCCCCGATCGGTATCCATGTCCCATTGACTTGGAGACCCGGTCGACAATGCCGCTCCACAAACTCCATGATGTTCCGCCCCCACGGTAACACTGGCTACGTATTTCCCACCATCCCAAGTGGCGGGAGACCTGTCAGAAAATACACATCCTGGACTGTCAATTCGATCCTGTGCCCCTGCACTACAAATACCTCATGCTCTGGATCCCAATAACTAATAATCCGGGCCAACAAGGGCTCTCCAGCTCTCATCAAAGGGTTCTCCAAAAACTTCAGAACCCCAAACCTGGCCAACACACGACGGACACCCTAATCTGTCTGGATCTCTGCCCGTAATGTACCCAGGTCTCTCTTTCTCCAGTTCACCCGTATATCTACCATATCTGCACAAAAACACCACCTTTGTCAGCCTACAAATAGGGAATACTGTAACCAAACACAAAAACCCAACTCTCAGCCATCAAACAGCACTAAAACCCGCTCATCTTCCAGGTTGCACTTTTCTGCCAAATCCTGAGACAGGTCGCACCTTTTTGCCCAAAACCTGTGTCCCAGGTCGCAGATTTTGGCCCAAAAAGTGCGACCCAGCCGAAAATATGCAAGGGGGTCTGTTCCTGAGATTCTGGGCCCTAATATGAACTTTCAATCCATCAAAATGAAAGAGTAAGGTTAGGCCTCTTACCTGAAACTGACAGATCTCGATTCCAACGGTCGGTTTGTTCGCTACACTCGCCACAAGATTTAGGGCCTTCTCTCCTCTCTACATTCACCACAGCAACACTAGCAAATGAGTGGATTTGGAGGGAAAACTGCCTTATTAAAAGAGAACCCTTGTTTCTTCTTTCGCCTGCTGCGACCATACCGTAGCTCTGTTTGAAAAACCGTCTGCACCATTAGAAAGCTATCACCGAGCCCTCAAATAGGTATATGTTAGTTTTTTGTGATTTGATACTTCACCAGGACACATTTTTTCCAAGATGGGTCACTTCACCTCTCCTTAAAATCGCATTTCTTCACTTACAACACTTGTACTTGGGGCACCACTTTGCCTCCTTACTTGTCTTTGTTCGTGTTGATTTTCGTCATGAGTTACCATCCTGTACTCATTTTTTCATGGTCCCCCATTAGACCTTTACTGTGTGGCAGCACCATCGAGTCGCCCTTGTTTAGAGCATCCAAGTGGAATCATCATCGCATTCATGAAGTCTATCCCAAGTCCCTTTGTACCCCGCTATAGTCCTCCATCCCTCATTGCTTGGTTTCTCTCTTGTGTCGCACATTATGGCCTTCAGTCCCACTGTCCCTTATCCTTGATGATATTGTGTCAGTCGCTGCCATGTCATTCATGCCCTTTATGCTCTAGCAAGGGAAGTCGTCCATTCGCTACTCAGTCCCCTCCATTCCACCATCATCATTGGTATTAGTCTGTCCGTTGCTCCACTATTTTCTCTCATGCCTTAGTTGAGGATCTCTCATTGCCTCACCTACGGCGGACTTCCTTCTGTCGACATCAGCTCCTTCATTCCAAAAGACATGTTTAGAGGGCAGTGTACCTTGGTTCCGGCTTCCACTATTGTTCGGTGCCTCGGATCAGGCAAAGGGATCTCTCATTTCCCTTTGACTTGATTGTTTCTCCACTCCAGCTCCTTTCAGCATGATCGCGATCCGTATACTTGATGGTTCAGTGATGCAGCAACAGCTCTTGGTGATTCCCGGGTATGTGTGAGATGTCTCAGCCCTCATGAGGGGGTGGCCCTGCAGGTAGCCCCCCACATGCCCGGATGACCTCTTCATTGCAGACTTCGATGCAGCTCCATATATTTGATGATGTCGGCCTTAGCCGCTTGTAGCGCCTCTTTGATTTGCATGTATCAGTCAGATTTTGTGAGCCCTTCCCCGCTTATAGGGGGCATTTGGGTTGTATTTTTATCTCAGGTACTCAGATATTATTGTATAAGTCCTGGCTGTTATCCCAGGCACATCATGTATGTGGGATTCCTCATTGTATTCTTATCTGGCTCATGTTTATGCCGGTTGTACTTTATGGTTCGGTCCCTCGTTTGCTGAACACACTATTATTTTGTACTTTGTCTCGGCGGGCATAAGTATGCCTCCCCCGCCGCCTTTAGCACAGGTACCCTCTCATAAAAAGAGACTTTTCGCACCTGCGAGTCTCGTCTCCTCAGGGTCTAGTTCTTCAGCACACTAGTCTACCTTACATTTCTCTCTCTGACTTCCCTTTTGATGTCTGGTGATTGAGTTCTTACAACGTACTTCAGTCATACAATTTGCTCCTAACACTCGCACGCTGGGGGGCAATCTGTTACACCATTTTTTGGTCATCTAACCTATTATCATTAGATGGACCCAAGTACACCATGTAAGACCAATTTTACCCTAAGTAAAATTGCTTTCACTATGTAAAATAACTTAGTAAACCACATTTATTAGGTTGTTTATGGTCTAAAGA
This sequence comes from Pinus albicaulis, assembly GCA_034641835.2. NCBI lineage: Eukaryota > Viridiplantae > Streptophyta > Pinopsida > Pinales > Pinaceae > Pinus > Pinus albicaulis. The sequence continues at coordinate 723,157,557 of CM076570.1, read as the reverse complement.
GGAAACCCCAAAAAGGAAATATTAAACAAACCTATATTTGTTTGATTTTCCTCATGGAATAATTAATTAAACCATAATTTAATTATTATTCCTAGTCATGTTTAACCCAAAACAAAGAAATTAATTAGATAAACCTTCATTTATCTTATTATTTTCTAGGAATAATTATTTAAATCTTATTTAGATAATATTCCTTGTTAAATATGACCAAATCACCCACAAATAATTAAATAAATCATTATTTATTTGATTATCCTTCAACCACTTCCTTAAAAAGATAAATAAATCATTATTTATTTATTATTGACAAATAAAGGGATTTGACCCAAGTCAAATACCTTTTCCCTCCAACAAATATAATAAAATATTCCATAAAAGGTGGATCTAGATTTGGTTAATGATATTTTAATCATGCACCAAGATCTAGAATGACCCAATATTTTGTTATAAATAGGAGGGTTTTTCCTATCATTCTTCACCTTTTGTTTCCTATTAGATCACTCTGGATCTATACACTTGGTCACATTCTACATTATTTGCTGTGTGAGCTCCCTTTGAGTTCTATCTTTGTCTGGGTTTTCTACACCAACAAGAGAGAGATTCTAGATCTGAAGTGCTGAGGACTTCCAAGAACCCATCCCATTGAGGAGAATTGGAAACATCTTCTTGTTTTCCTCCCAGGTGCCCTTAATACAAAAAATTATTTCAAAAATTGTTCTTGTCTTGTCTATTGGATATATGGAGCAAAACCTTCTCTTTACTGCTTAATGTCTTTCTATGCATAGATCTGGTTTTTTGCAGCTCTTGTCTTGATCAACTAACTGCAGATCTGAAGATATTGGCAGCCATATTTGATGTTAGGGCTATTAGTTATGCGTAGCTAAAGTGGTATTTTTTCGTACACTTTGACAAAGGATTCATACTAACAATTGGCGACTCCACACGGGTTTTCAATTACGACCGCTGTCGTTTTTCATATTCCTGCATATCCAGCTACTTCAGACCCTAGGGTTTCTTTTCAGATTTTTGTTTTTCCTATTTTCATGTTGTTTTTCCCCTATAAAACCCTAAAACATTAAAATTTCTAACTTCCGTGTGTTTCTGGCCCTATTGCGCAGGTGACAGACATCAGCCGCAACTGAGACGACAACTTTTCCGAAAATCTACCGCCGAGACACCCAAAGCTTCAGGTCGCACTTTTCAGCCCATAAACTGCGACCTGGACCTCCAGGTCATACTTTTCAGCCCATTTTCTGCGACCTGCCCATTTTTCAGCTGTTTTTCTGCAATTTTTCTGGGTTTTTCAGAAGCTTCTGTCAGGGTTTTCCAGACTCTGTCTCAGCCCGTTTCGACCTGTTTCTGATCTGTTTTGCTCATCTAAGTGGGAAAATAGCCCCCTAGGGCTTCAGTACCCTCCACTTTTGGTGGAAGAGTTTTTATCTGTTTCAGGTCTGTTTTTTCAGAGTTTCAGCCCCCCTTTTTCCAGATCTGATACCTCCTTTTCAGACCTCTTCTAATCAGCTCTTCTCCCTTTCAAATCACCTCCTGAATATTTGTTTGGATCTACTTTTAGGGCCTCCTCCTTGCCCCTTTTGATTTTTGCTGATTTCCTCCTTTTTTCCAGCCACCTTGCCTCTGCCTCTTGGCTGTGATCTGCACCTCTTTTCAGCAGCTTTTCCCTTTAGATCCCTGTCCCTTTTGACCCTAGATCTATTGGCCTCTTTTTAGTGTGTTTTGACTAGTTTTTTTTTCCCTCTCTTAGATTAGTTTTGAGAGACCCGCCTTTTTGGGTTGAATCGATGCAATAGTAGCTGTTAATTTTCTGTTATTTCAGCATTATATACTATTTTTGCAGCATTATTTTCAGTTACGCAGCACACTTTTTCTCTTGCTCTCAAAACGAAAAGGTTTTAAAAATTAAAATTAACGCATGCCACACACTCACCCTAAGCGAAGAAGAGCCTGGTTTACACCGCCAGGCAAAGGCTTTAAAATCAATTAACACTGCACCTTTTTGCCCTTGTTTCGACATTGTAATCACTTGATTCTGCACCTCCTTGCCTCTGTCGGTCGTTCTTCTTCCCCTCGTGCCGTGTTTGTGTTGCCATCATTGCGCCCCCAAGGTGTGCTTCCCGGAGACTTCTTGGCCTTCACCCTCAGTTTCCGGTCGATCGACCTGCTCCGTCCCGCCGTCGTCGAGCCAGTCCTCCTCCGAGTCCGCATTCCGACTCCTCTTCTGATTCATTGGGTTCTCCTTTTACTTCTGGTTCTCCCCCTGTCACCTTCACTATGTCTGGTCTAGGGCCTAACGCTAGCGGTAATCCCGGCCCTAATGCCGGAACTACTACTAGCGGAACCGCCACAGGAACTACCTCGGCCGCACCCTTGCTACCGTACATCGCAGGCCTCAGCCTCCCCGATTTCAATCAGTTGATCAATGACCCTATCTGCCACGATGTTGGTTGGCCTGCTATGCCAACCAAGCTCCCCTCCGACATCCCTAAGTTCGAAGGCCTTGCTGGAGAAGATCCAACCAACCACGTCCGATCTTTCCACATGTGGTGTTCCTCCAATTCCATTACCGATGATTCCATCCGTCTTCGGTTGTTCCAACGCACGCTTACCGATGAAGCTTCTAAATGGTATGTTGACCAAGCCACCTCTTCCCATACCACCTTTGCGACCATTGCCCAAGCCTTTTTATCTTATTTCCAGCTCCCTCTCCGATACGATACTGGTACGGAGCTTTTGACCTCTTTCAAGCAAACCTCTTCAACCCGCCTTTCCACTCATGTCCAGGAATGGCGACGAAGACGAAGCTTATGTCGAGCTCCCCCCTTCGAAGATCGGGTTTATATGGACTGGTTCCTTCGCACTCTCTTAGCTCCCATTGGCAAAGATGTCGCCTCCCATTCCCCTCAAACCGAAGAAGCTGCCCTCCAAATAGCCTTGAATTATGACCTGATCTATGCTCAGTCTGGTTATGTTTATACCGTCCTTCCTGACCTCCCCAGGTTCGGAGGCGCTAACGCCCCGGGGGCATCTCATTCCGCCGACGGTATCATTGGAGCCCTTTCTCATCCGTATGCTCAACCTCCTATGGGCTATGGTCTCCCTCAGGGAGGGGCCATCACCTCTAGCACTTTTACCCCACCAGGTAGCATGTATCCAGGATACGGCATGCCTCATCCTTTTGCCCAACCTCCTGCTTACCTCAATGTTGCCCAACCTAACCATTACCCTTATCCGTAGCCTGGTGCTCCAGCTCCTCCAGCATATGCGCTTCCGTCTCCCTTGCCTCCTCCAACCCCGCAACAGCACCTATAGCCCCCTCCAGGGCAAGTATTTGCACAGCAGGGCATGAATAATCCCCCTTCTTCTAAAAGAAGGCGGAGATGCAATCCAAACCAATATGCCCCTGGTACTCGTGGGCCCAATCCTCAAGGTATTGACCCTAACACTGCTAACCAGCAACAGGGCACTCAGCCCAAGCCGGACAGGCCTCTTCGCACAAATAAGCCTTGTTCGTGTTGTGGTGTTTATGGTCATTACACCCACGATTGTCCCCTCTTACCACAGATGCGGCAGATGTGGGAGTCTCAAGCCACATTGAGCGGACAACATGCCTCCCCTCATGCTCCCCCTAATGTGGCCACTACTCAACCAACTGTGTTTACTGATCCTTTCCCTCAGCAAGGATTCGTGGCTACCCAACCACCTGACGGACAGGTCGCCACTCCACCTTCCATTTCTGGTTCCTCCGATTACCAGATCCTCATGATGAACTCTGATCCATCCCCAACCGTCGACCTTCACCTTCAAACTCGGTCTCGCCAGTACCCCAAGCCTCCCGCTCAGTCTGCCCCCGAGTCCCCTTCTTCGGGTTCTACAGAGCCTCTTTCGACATCGACTGGCCCCTTACATATCCCTCAACCCAAAGTTGAGGTTCATACTAAGATTCCTAAGGGACCATTACGTCGAGATGCTGCTTCTGGTCGAGCTGCTCATTCGTATAGCATAGTAGATGATTTGGCGCAACTTCCGCCGCCATTTCCACATCGTAACTCCTCCACCGAAGTTCTTCCCAAAAATAAGGTTTCGCTATTCGCCGGGCGCCTCTGTGAGGATCCGGCTAATGACCAAATGATTGTTTTCGATGCCCATCAATCAGAACATCCTCCTCTTCCTGCTTCCATCGCCTTCCAAATCCCAGTCAAAATCTGGAATGCCAACGTTTCTTGATGTATAATTGATGAGGGGGCATCCACCTGTGTGATGTCCACTTCGGTTTGGAAGCAACTTGGATCTTCTGACTTGGCCCCTTCCACGATCACCCTTTGAGTGTGGGACGACCACGCCTCTCAGCCCATCGGCCTTTTTCGTAATTGTCCTATCACCCCCGCTGCGCAAGTCTATGTATAACGGCATCTGATCCCAATGTGCAAAGAAATCAGGTCGAAACACTCGTCCAACTTCCCCTCCTCCTCCTTTGAAAATTAGCCACCCCCACCAACGCATCCTGGGCTCTCTAGGGCCCCCATCTAGGAGCTGTATATGAGGTCGTAAGGTCGGGATCTTCTCAAAAAACAAGGAACACAATACAGTCCCATACGAGCAATCATGGTTCACTTGCCGCTTGCATAGCGACAACTATCGTTTTAATGACACCAACATCATTTGGGCCCACCCATAGTAGATCCCACTCAGCACACTCTCTACGATCATCATCTGCCCCCCAGTGATGTGATGGAACGCTTGGCTACCTAGGATCCGCAGCACCGCTACGGCCACTGCCTGGGTCTCCAGTCTCTGTAGGTCCCCGATCGGTATCCGCGTCCCTTTGACTCAGAGACCCAGTCGACAATGCCGCTCCACAAACTCCATGATGTTCCGCCCCCGTGGTAACACTCGCTGCGTATTTCCCACCATCCCAAGTGGCGGGAGACCTGTCAGGAAATACACATCCTAGACTGTCAGTTCGATCCTATGCCCCTGCACTACAAAGACCTCATGCTCTGGATCCCAATAACTAATAATCTGGGCCAACAAGGGCTCTCCAGCTCTCATCAAAGGGTTCTCCAAAAACTTCAGAACCCCAAACCTAGCCAACACACGACGGACACCCTGATCTATCTGGATCTCTACCCGTAATGTACCCAGGTCTCTCTCTCTCCAGTTCACCTATATATCTACCATATCTACACAAAAACATCATCTTTTTCATCCTACAGATAGGGAATACTATAACCAAACACAAAAAATCCAACTCTCAGCCATCAAACAACACTAAAACCCCCTCATCTTCCAGGTCGCACTTTTTTTCCAAATCATGGGACACGTCGCACATTTTGGCTCAAAACCTGTGTCCTAGGTCGCAAATTTTGGCCCAAAAAGTGCGACCCGACCGAAAATATGCAGAAGGGGGCTGTTCCTGAGATTCTGGGCCCTAATCTGAACTTTCAATCCATCAAAATGAAAGAGTAAGGTTAGGCCTCTTACCTGCAACTGACGGATCTCGATTCCAACAGTCGGTTTGTCCGCTACGCTTGCCGCAAGATTTAGGGCCTTCTCTCCTCTCTACATTCACCACAGCAACACTAGCAAATGAGTGGATTTTGAGGGAAAACTGCCTTATTAAAAGAGAACCTTTGTTTCTTCTTTCGCCTGCTGCGACCATACCGTAGCTCCGTTTGACAAACCGTCTGCACCGTTGGAAAGCTCTCACCGAGCCCTCAAATGGGTATCTATTAGTTTTTTGTGATTTGATACTTCACTAGGACACATTTTGTCCAAGATGGGTCACTTCACCTCTCCTTAAAATCGCATTTCTTCACTTACAACACTTGTACTTGGGGCACCACTTTGCCTCCTTACTTGTCTTTGTTCGTGTTGATTTTCGTCATGAGTTACCATCCTGTACTCATTTTTTCATGGTCCCCCATTAGACCTTTACTGTGTGGCAGCACCATCGAGTCGCCCTTGTTTAGAGCATCCAAGTGGAATCATCATCGCATTCATGAAGTCTATCCCAAGTCCCTTTGTACCCCGCTATAGTCCTCCATCCCTCATTGCTTGGTTTCTCTCTTGTGTCGCACATTATGGCCTTCAGTCCCACTGTCCCTTATCCCTGATGATATTGTGTCAGTCGCTGCCATGTCATTCATGCTCTTTATGCTCTAGCAAGGGAAGTCGTCCATTCGCTACTCAGTCCCCTCCATTCCACCATCATCATTGGTATTAGTCTGTCCGTTGCTCCACTATTTTCTCTCGTGCCTTAGTTGAGGATCTCTCATTGCCTCACCTACGGCGGACCTCCTTCTGTCGACATCAGCTCCTTCATTCCAGAAGACATGTCTAGAGGGCAGTGTACCTTGGTTCCGGCTTCCACTCTTGTTCGGTGCCTCGGATCAGGCAAAGGGATCTCTCATTTCCCTTTGACTTGATTGTTTCTCCACTCCAGCTCCTTTCAGCATGATCGTGATCCGTATACTTGATGGTTCAGTGATGCAGCAACAGCTCTTGGTGATTCCCGGGTATGTGTGAGATGTCTCAGCCCTCATGAGGGGGTGGCCCTGCAGGTAGCCCCCCACATGCCCGAATGACCTCTTCATTGCAGACTTCGATGCAGCTCCATATATTTGATGATGTCGGCCTTAGCCGCTTGTAGCGCCTCTTTGATTTGCATGTATCAGTCAGATTTTGTGAGCCCTTCCCCGCTTATAGGGGGCATTTGGGTTGTATTTGTATCTCAGGTACTCAGATATTATTGTATAAGTCCTGGCTGTTATCCCAGGCACATCATGTATGTGGGATTCCTCATTGTATTCTTATCTGGCTCATGTTTATGCCGGTTGTACTTTATGGTTCGGTCCCTCGTTTGCTGAACACACTATTATTTTGTACTTTGTCTCGGCGAACAGGTATGCCTCCCCTTGCCTTGCTTACAGTGCCTCTCATAAAAGAGACTTTTACTTTCACAGTGTCTTGTCTCCTCAGGGTCTAGTTCTTCAGCACACTCCTCTACCTTACATTTCTCTCTCGACTTCCCTCTTGATGTCTGGTGATTGAGTTCTTACAACGTACTTCGGTCATACGATTTGCTCCTAACACTCGCACGCTGGGGGGCAATCTATTACACCATTTTTTGGTCATCTAACCTATTATCATTAGATGGACCCAAGTGCACCATGTAAGACCAATTTTACCCTAAGTAAAATTGCTTTCACTATGTAAAATAACTTAGTAAACCACATTTATTAGGTTGTTTATGGTCTAAACAGGAAACCCCAAAAGGAAATATTAAACAAACCTATATTTGTTTGATTTTCCTCGTGGAATAATTAATTAAACCATAATTTAATTATTATTCCCAGTCATGTTTAACCCAAAAACAAAGAAATTAATTAGATAAACCTTCATTTATCTTATTATTTTCTAGGAATAATTATTTAAATCTTATTTAGATAATATTCCTTGTTAAATATGACCAAATCACCCACAAATAATTAAATAAATCATTATTTATTTAATTATCCTTCAACCACTTCCTTAAAAGATAAATAAATCATTTATTTATTTATTATTAACAAATAAAGGGATTTGACCCAAGTCAAATACTTTTTCCCTCCAACAAATATAATAAAATATTCCATAAAAGGTGGATCTAGATTTGGTTAACATTATTTTAATCATGCACCAAGATCTAGAATGACCCAATATTTTGTTATAAATAGGAGGGTTTTTCCTACCATTCTTCACATTTTGTTGCCTATTAGATCACTCTGGATCTAAACTCTTGGTCTGACTTTGAGCCATTATCATTGTCATATTTTCCATTATTTGCTGTGTGAGCTCCCTTTGAGTTCTATCTTTATCTGGGTTTTCTACACCAACAGGAGAGAGAAATGCTAGATCTGAAGTGCTGAGGACTTCCAAGAACCCATCCCATTGAGGAGAATTGGAAACATCTTCTTGTTTTCCTCCCAGGTGCCCTTAATACAAAAAATTCTTTCAAAAATTGTTCTTGTATTGTCTATTGGATATATGGAGCAAACCCTTCTTTTTACTGCTTAATGTCTTTCTATGCATAGATCTGGTTTTTTGCAGCTCTTGTCTTGATCAACTAACTGCAGATCTGAAGATATTGGCAACCATATTTGTTGTTATGGCTATTAGTTATGCGTAGCTAAAGTGATCTTTCTTCGTACACTTCGACAAAGGATTCATACTAACAATTATTTTACTTATGAAGGGAGATACCATAAAGTCTACTCATATCATTTCAAGCTACTTCTACACTTTACTGGTAATATTTCCCTTGATTTTCCTTTCTTTTTAAATAGAAGTTTGTTAAAAATGGCAGATAAGGTCGAAGCAAAATCTGAAGGGAGTGAGACTTCATTGTTTCATCATGGTTTAATGAAACTGTTGGTTTTAGATGAAATCCAAACGCTAGGCAGAGACTGGTCTTCATTTTTTTTTTTTAGTGGTTTTGAGTTGGATGCTCTTACTCATTCAAGAACTCCTAAACCTAGCATAATTCCATCACCCTTAGTAGCATAACAGAGTAACCATTGGTGGAAAAACCAAGTGAACCAACTAGGTTAGAACCAAGTGAACCAATCATGATGGAAACAAAGCAATTGCAGAGTTTTGATACACCAAATGTCCCACCTGCAAAATAGAAATCAAAAGTGGTCAAACCTACAAAACAAAAACAAACTGCGAGTAAACAAGGAACCAAAAGGATGACAAGGAGCCAAATAGTGGCCTTAGAAGAGAAAACAGTGGCTGTAGAAGAAAGAGAAGTAGTTAAAGGAAATCTATAAGATATATTACATGCCATTGACATAGAAGAAACTCCTATAGTCCAGGCTGAGGACATAGAGGAAGGTGGACAGAAGCTAAAAAAGACCAAATCTGCTAAGAAATTATAATTTGAAGGAGAAGATGCAGGTTTTATGTTCCAAGCAAGAAAGCCTATGAAAAAGCATGCTAGGAAGCTATTAGAGAGCAGTAAAGAGGTTCATCCACCTACTGACACAGTCCATCCACCACAAGATATCATTGACCTTTCATCACCTGCAGAGAAAAATACAATTAGCAAATCAAAGAAAGGAAAAGAGAAAGTGATGGAAAAAACAGAGTTTTAACTCCTTGCAGAAAAATTGAAGTTGGCCAATCATGAAATTGTTGTTATGAAAAAAGAAGCAAGGAAACACAATGTAGAGAAGATTCAGTTTGAAAAGATGAAGGCAATTTGGGAAGAGCAGGTTGATAGTGTTTCCAAGACTTTGGATAATACACTGCAGCTTATCAAATGACCATTCCATTGAGGAAAGAGGCCAAACATGTCAGGAGGATGAAAATACATTTGAAGGCCACCAACAGAAAGTTGAAAGATCGGGTTAAGGACCTCCAAGAGCAGCTTGAAATAATTCATGACGAGTTGGAGAAAAAAGGCCTAAAAATGACAGTGCTTGAACAGCCAATAGCTCAACCCATCATAAATGAGGAATAAATGCCTCAATAATCATACTATAAGCTGGCCTATGATTTTGAAGGCTAATGGCATGTTAGAATCATGTTTTTGGCACTTAGAAGGTATATTTTTCAATCTACACAAAATTTTGGAATTTTGACTATTTTCTGCAGTTTCGTAGCGTGCCTGGGCTTGAAGAACAGCAAAACGCTACGAAACTACTTTAGCTTTCTATTTTATTTTTGAACCAGTTTTGGGAGCTTTCAAGAGGTTTAATTTTTATGGGAGATGTATCAAGACATAATGAACACCATATAGAAATAAAGAATAAAAAAGGATGATGACAAAGACATTTTTGCAGTGCTAAGAAAGTACGCTACGAAACTGTCTTACTTTCGTAGCGTACTGTGTTCGAGTTTTTTAAGCAGGTTTTTGGGCATATTTGGATAGTTGGATACTATACAAGTCTTATAGGACCATAATGGTAGTTATCCAACACTTAAAGAACACGAAATGAAGGCAAAATACCAGCCAAAGCATTCGTTGAAGATGAAGACCAGTTTGCCTAAAAAACAGGGTTTTGTTTCGAGTTTTAGAGGAGGTAAATTAAGAGGTCATGTAGTGATGAGTCCCATCACCCCTATTCAAACATGTGAAATCATATTTTTCAAATATGTAATTTTTGTTAGAGATAAGGTTGTTAAATGTAATCATGAACAGTTTGAGTCCTATTATGAAAATGACTGTTAATTAGGATAGTTGTCAATTTCTCATTAAATAGATGTTTTATGGTTATGCAAGGTGTCATTAGAAAAAAATTTGATGAATCTAGCCAGGAGGTAGATCATATGATGTTGTAACAAGTCTATTAAAGGGCAGAGATTCGAATTTGTCAGGGGTTGGAGATTTTTTGGCAAAACTGCAGCTTTATATAATTTGACTGTTTCAGTAATACAGATACTTGTTTCTTGACCAACCAGAGATTCTGATTGAGTTTTTAGTGCCTATCTTATCTATATCTTTTATGTGTATCATTTCTAGTGGTTTTCATCTTTAACACTCAGAATAAATTCATGCAATTCTCTGACTTCCTTTATAGATGAATTGACTGTGTATTTTCCTATTTCATGTGTGTGTACTACTGCTAAAATTTTTTACCTGCCTCAGCTTCCATGTCAAGTGAACTCACTACTGAATCACTGAAAGTGTTGACTCCATAAGCCCAATGTTTGCATATTGATACTATTTTCAACCTACACTCATCATAAGCAAGTTGTTTTCCAAGTAGAGTTAGCCATCTAAATACATTTTTATTCAATATCATTAACCCTTTGAGAGAGCCCTCTCAGAATGAAGAGGGTAAGCTTCAGTCACAAGATTGGTTTGAAACAGTTACATGAGATTGTCTGATTAGCAGCCTATCAGGTGAAATTTTGTGATAAAATTTATATGTGTATTTTTTTGCATTCCTGCATAAATCTGGATCACCTCTAACTCTGGAAACTGTGCAGGCATGTCCCTAGTGTAGTCCCAAAGGCCCAAGGCTGCCCCTTGCTTGTCTAAACTATGCAGTTGCGCAGTCACTGAGCCTCCTTGCCTAGCCTGTCATATGTCTTGGACTCATTTTATGGATTATCATGTATCATCTTAGACTAGGGGTTTTCGGATTGATTTCGTCTCGTCATGAGTGAATTGCAAGAACAAGTTTTATATTAAGTCATGCCATGATGATAAAGGAATAAAGGAAGGAAAAAAGCATGCTCAAATACACTCTTGCAGCTGAACTTACAAGATTATTAATCAAGAGAAAGTGAAAGGACACTAGTTTGTGACCACTTTCCAAGACTTGAGACCATTTAAGACTCCCTATCACTAAGGCTTGCAGAGGAGTGAAGGATAGCTCTTTCATAAAGACACTTAACTCTCGACAACAGTAATGGCTTGAAATTTCCATATCATCAATCAGTCCATGTCAGTCGTGTGATGTGATGTCATGTCATGGGTGGTCATGTCACCACATCACTATTGTATATCATGTTCATTGTAATGTATTGTAAGGTGAAATTCCAAAGGACACACATGAATGTAAAGAGTTGTGTGAGTGGAAAATTCATGGGAAGTCGAATAGTCGTGAGGGTATTCAAAGAGAAACCCTTAGTTATATATATTCCCTTATTGTATGAGAAAATAACTTTTTCACCTTGGATCCACCAGCAAAGCAATAGAGAGAATATCTTGTTCTTTTGGGGAGAAAGGAGTGGCTCCAACACTCCACTATTGGAGCTAGTGATGTTCGTTGTATATATGTGTCTCAGAACTTTTACTTAATAACATAAGCCTTTCAATACCAACGTGTTCTTCACAAATGACTTATGAATGTTTATAAGACTATTCTTCGTATGTTTGTATTTCATGTTTGCTTTCCATATGTACTAAGATAGTTGAACTATTTAGGTTATTTTAGTACTCATCTTGTTGAGAATGTGTTGTAATGGTTGTAATTGTTATCCCATCCTTGTGAACTATTCCGCAGGATATTATAAAAATATATCTTAAGTTGTTGGTTGTAATTACCGTCTCATCCGTTGTGGACTGTTCCACTAGGTGTTAGATGAAATCCTTTGGTCCACGTGTGTCTCTTCCTGAGTGGTACTATTACCTCTCTTTAGAGGCTTGCTACTCTCTTTCTCCCCCTTTTGCGGTAGAAGGACCTTGACACACTTGCAATCAGACACTCACCAGGAACACCCCCATTTCTTTGCGAAAGTACATTTTCATCACTCTCCCTTGCTGACAGCAAGAGCCAAGGAATATCTTTAAGAATAAGGCAACCAGGACTTTGTTCCAAATGGGACTCCAATAACAAACAGTGTGAGGTCTAATTGGGACTTCATATCAGGGAGATCCCCTTAATGTTTGTGGATTCAGCATCTCCAACATTTCTAGCGCTAGAAGGAGGGCAGCCAATTTTGCATTGCTGACAAACATACCAACCCCAAAGTTACATATTATGATCAAGGTAGAAACGTACATTGTGCCTCCCATACTTGTGCTCCTGAGTTTGGTGAATCTTCTAAAACGTAGCCCACTCAAAATTGTGAAATTTCATACAATTATATTCGGGTTATACGTCCCATTACCCGTTAATTCGCAAAATCAATTGGATTTCTCCCGAGAGTATCCAATATTCCATATTCTCCAAAAAATAACAAGACTACATATACAGGAGAAGTGGTCACTACCTTGGAATATGTAGTTCTTTCCACCCTCGAAGTGTTGGAATTTTTTGTGGAGAACGCAGAAGAACCTCCAATGTTCAGTGGTGGAGAAGGAGATAATCCACTACTCCCAGGAATAACCTTCAGTTGGTTAGGCGGTGATAAGGAGGAAAGAAAGTTATCGGATTCTAAAAAAAAAAGAGGAGGAGGATGAAGACGAAGACATGGCAGACCAAGATCTGGATTGGATGTCTCAGGGCCCACTTTCACTCCAGAGTGTAATGCATAAAATGTTTAGGCACTCAAAAAACCTTTTAACAAAATATGACCCTGATGGAGCAGTTTAGGTTGAAGACCACTTAGAAAACTTCTTCCTACATTTGCAAACACTTGAGGTACACTATGATGACGTTGCATGTAGAATTTTTCCATTTTCCTTAGATGGTAGTGCAGTTTTATGGTATCATAGTATTCCCCCAAACTCCATCCAGAATTGGAGGGGCTTTAAGAGAATATTTCTTGAGAAATTTGTTGATGATAAGACCCCTGCCATGTTGTTGAAAGAGTTAGGTAGTCTAAATAGGGAGCTAAAAGAAAAGGTGAAATATTTCAATCATAGGTTCAATCGTGTCTTGAAAATATTTCTGGAATACACAAAGCCTCATGACTCCATCATAAAGGACTATTATACCTTCTCATTGCCAACAAGAATTACACAGTTTATAAATCGAACTACATAATAGAAAATTTTGAAGAAGCAATCACAGTTGAGAAGGACGTGCAGAAAATTGGAGTCATTACAAATGATGAATCAACAAAGGACTCCAAGGATGCAGGTAAAAGGTCTCAAGCCCAGGTAAACAATGCCAAAGAAAAGGAATCGTCTGATCTTAAAAACTTGACATGCTTGGTGAAGAACTTGTCAAATGAATTGACAAATCTTAAACAAAGGTCAAGTGGGACCAATAGTAGTAGCAGGCCTCTACGATTCAACCTACTTAAAAGAATTGCGAATTCAGGCAGCGGCACTAATCAACCGTCAAAATCTGCACAGAGTTCCAACGTAGCATTGAATCTTGAAAACCTCAGCATAACTGAATAATTTTTATATCATCAAGATTACCATTCCAAGAAAACATGCCCACAATGGAATCACGCTATGAATTCCATTGCTATGCATCTCCAAGACACAGTCCTTGCTAATGAGCAAGTGGATCCAGAAAAATAAAAGGAACAATATGCTCCACCTTATGAGACTTCAAGCATTGGGCATGTAGTGAACATGTTCAATTGCGTACTTACTGCTCAAAATATTACAACTGAGAAACAACCTTTGAGTGACCCCCCAGCCTAGAGGTATCCCAACCGTTAAAACTTAAGAAGCCAAGGGTCTACCATTACAAAAGAGTTGATGAAGCATCAATTCAAAGAAGCTTTCTAAAGGAAAATCAGTCTGCCAGTCAACTCAGTGAAAAAATCTCAGATCAAGTCTGGGAAAGCGGTCTTAGCAAAATCTGCTTCCACAAACAATAAAGATGAGGCGATCACTCCGAAAGTGAAAATATCGGTTACTTCCCTGAAGACTCATGTTGTCCTTCCCGCAGCGGACTAACATAGTGGAAGATATGAAGAAGGCTCATGCGAACATCTCATTGTTTGAGTTAACAAATATCATGAGCCAGCAGGACATTCTTTTACGAGCACTTGGACACTCCTCCACAGGTAATCTTCCCCCTTCGAACAAGGGGTCAGGTACATCCTCTGACTCTCTTGAATTAGTACTTCGTGATTTATCATTGGAAGTAAACAGTCTCTTCCCACCCTTTCTCCTAACTTTAGAAATCTTTAATTTCAATGTACACAATCTCTTGGTTGATTCTGGTGCATCATTAAACGCAATTCCATTGTCTATAGCCAAGAAAATCAATGTAACATGGAGAAAAACTAATGCACAAACTATTCATCTGGAAAGAACTCTTTTCCATGCAATCAGTAAATTCAGAGATGTGATCATTCGCTTATCATCCAACGAACGAGTTTACCAATGCATAAACATAGTAATTATGGACATAACAAAAGCATATGGATTATTGTTGAGTAGAGATTGGTCGAGTAAACTACAAGGATACTTTGCTGCAAACTGGTCTCACCTATGGCTTTTGTATTAGGGCAAAGATAACTAGATTTGAGTAAATTTAAAGAGATACATGAAACATAACGTGACCCCCTTGAACGATCATAATGAACTAATGGCCTTTGGAGAACTTGTGTTTGGAAATTTCTTCCTGGAAACACAACTGGCATGCTATCTCGCATAATTATCCCCAGTCCCACCATAAACACATTTGGAGCTCCTTCCTAGTCCAACTAGTGCAAATGATTTATGTACAGTTAGTAATAGTGGTAGCAGTACTAATACTAGTGTGGTTCACAACCCTTGTATACATCATCTGTGGAATCTTTATTTCGATGGTTCAAAAACACAGGACAGATCGGGAGTTGGTTGCGTTCTTGTAGACCCAATGCAAAGAAAATACTTTATCTCAAGCCACTTGGATTTTGAGTTCACAAACAACACCGTTGAATATGAGGCACTCATTTTTGGCTTACAAAGAGCCATTGACCTCAAATACGCGTCCTTAAAATTAGTAGGTGATTCAAAAATAGTGGTACGATAGGTACGCAATACCATTCATTGTGTTTCACCTCATCTAAAGAGTTATCAACAAGAGGTATGGCGATTAATTTCGCATTTCCAAGCTTTCAATATTATTTCTATTCCTAGACTACAAAATGCAGTTGCGAACGCATTAGCTACCATTTCCACTACGTTATCACCAGTAAGCGATGTTTTTTCTATTGAAATTATTTATAGACCATCCATCCCTGATAATGTCACTAATTTCTGTGTTTTTTATGATGACCAACAGATACTGCATTTCATGGTGAGCACTGATGCTTTCAAAGATGCAGTGATCGATGAGGATAGGCATGAATAATAATTGTAGCATGCAACTAGTAAGAACAAAGGAAGCCGCATCCCCAAGGGTGTGGTATCCTTAGAAAAGTGATACGACCTGCAGAATCGCTTCTGAGGACCCACAAACACCAAAACTCATAGTTCTGTGTTGTCACATGAATGGATCAATTTGGGAACAGAGGAATATCTGAAATATGTTAACATCGGTACTTTTTGTACACCACAAGAGAGTAAAGCATTCATCAGCTAGTCAAGCAGCATTGAGACGTATTCTCGTGGATCTATGATGAGCTTAAAACTTATGACACACAAATAATCCAGCATGTTATACCAATAAATGAAGGGAACGAGCCATATCACCATGAATTGAGAAAATTCCATCCCACGCTTGAACCTCTTATTCATAAAGAATTAAGAAATTTTTTGGATGTTCAGATCATTTACAAGGTGCGGCACTCAACTTAGGTGTCAAACTTGGTCCCAGTCAGAAAAAAGTCTGGGGAAATCCGCTTGTGTTTCGATTTCATAAAACTCAATTGCGACTCAGACAAAGATAACTACCACGTGTCATCCATGGAACATATTTTACAGACAGTATCAGGGTCTGAGATGTTCTCTTTTCTTGAAATCTACTCAGGATACAACCAAGCTCTAGTCGCAAAACCTGACAGGCTGAAAACTACTTTCCAAACGAAGTGGGGAACGTTCACTTTCAAGCAAATGCCACTTGGGTTGATCAACATTGGTGCGACTTTTCAGCGAACCATGGACATCACATTCTGTGGGTTTCTCGGGTAGTGCATGGTGTTTTTCCTGAATGGTGTAACCGTATTTTCCAATCATAGATAATATCACATACACAACTTGAATAATATTTTCAAACGATGTCACAAATATGGGATATCTCTAAATCCCAAGAAAATAATCTTTGCAGTGTCCAAGGGTAACCTCTTGGGACACATTATTGCAAAAATTGGGATTAAGGAAAACCTTGACAAGGTCAAAACAATCACAAAGATTCCCTACCCAGTGAATAAGAAGGCCATGCAATCCTTCCTAGGGGAGATCAACTTCCTCCGTAAATTTATCTCTGACTATGTTCAGATTCTCAAACCAATACAGGAGATGGTGAATAAGGACGTTGTTTGCAAGTGGGACAAAAGGGAAAATGATGTGTTTTTTTGTATCAAACAAGCAATCACAGAAGCACCCACACTTTATAGTCCATATTTCAACAAGGGTTTTTTTCCATATACCTTTTCTTCTGACACATCTCTCATTGTTGAACTTATGCAAAAGGATGATTTGAAATGTGAGCGGCCTATTTACTTCATGAACACAAGTCTACAGGGACCTGAGTTGAACTACCTTGCCATGGAAAAACAAGCTTACGCAGTATACAAGGTGGTGAAACACTTCCGACACTATCTATTGAAGAATCATTGTATTGTCATTGTCTCGCACCCAACGATCAAATCACTCCTTGTTTAATAAAAATTGGGTGAAACAAGGGAAAAATAGAAGATTGGTTTGCAGGAGTATGACTTAGAAATCAAACCAATTCACACAATCAAGGGCCATGGCCTTTGTTGACTAGTATCAGAAGTGGTAGATGCAAAATAAGAAGAATATCCCTTAGGGTGGGAGCAAGAAATTGAGATGTACGATATCAAGAGAACCACCCCCACTATCAACACAAAATCTTGGTACGTTGATGTGCGCCAATACCTTGAGCATGGCTGTTACACAGTAATTTTTCACTTTTCTCACTTGCTATCCCTAATCTTGAAGTTCCCTATAACGAATCCTTTGCAGTATTTCCACCTGGAAAAAATACATAAAGACATCCTCTAAAGACTTAAGAAAGCTACCTTGAAATATCATTGAAGAAACTTAGCTAAACTCTAAATTTATGGGTCGGCACTTTTCTCCAGATTTTTTCCCGTGTTGATGGTAGGTTGACAATTCTACCTAGCATTGTTAGCACTCTCTTGACTGAGAAAACCGTGTTGAACCCTTTCTGACAGTTTTTCCTCAAATGGAGGAGAAGCCTTGACCTCTAGAAGTTTACAAGATGGTGAGCTCGATTTCATTTGGTGGATATAGGGTCGATCTCTCCCATTTAGAGCTTTTGATCTTATCAATGGGGGATTATCCCTTGAAAATTGGGCCTTCCTCCTTCTTTCACGAGATCCTAACTCCCTCTCCCTTCCTATAAATTGATCCCCATCCTTCCACTACTCATTGGTCATTGTTGGGTTGGTCTAATCATTCATTTTCCTTGCATCCTTGTATTGTGATAACGCCTAAGTTATCTAGGAGAAGGAGTGATTTAAGAGCTTCGTTGAAGGACTTTGACATCACCAAAGGGAGGGATCCAAAATCAAGGCCACGGTTGTAAGCTCTCTCTTTCATATTCATTAATAAAACATCTCGTGTTTGCTTTCTATATTTGTCTAATCATTTGTGCAAATACTCTAATGTTCCTTGATCTATTAGCTAGTCGATATTCAATGTATGTTTTGTATTGGGTTACGTTTTTTTTGTCTCTTAATCTCCTACAGGTAATCGAACGCCACTCTTAGCGAGGAGCGAGCCTGAGGGACTATGGATCGAGGCCATCATCAAAGGATTAAAGTATAGCAACAGGAAGAGGTAGGCATATCCCCTTTCTCATCTTGTTTTGGCTATTAGCTAAGAAAGCTTGCATTAGATAGTCTCTTAAGTTTCTAGACCCACTCTAGGGCTAGATAGATCGCCTTTTTCTGTAGAGGGTATTTATCTTCACAAAAAAATTATCAACTCCACTGGGGAGATTTAGCCTCTTTGCCTTCCCTTTCCCAGGTTTATTTCTAACCAGTTTGATCGTTCATCGAGATCTAAGTATTTTTGGGTCTCTATAGGTCTACATAGGGTTTGATAGTTATTTCAGTGTGTCAGGTCTGGTTTTAGTGTGAAATTATTTTTATTTTTCCTTGTTTTTAGCACTCAGCGTGTTTCATGTCCTTACAGTACCGCTGACAGTATTGTTTTATACAAAGCAACCGCATTGATTTTCCTTTCAGCACTGTTCTGTTCATCACAAACGCGTTGATCCTAGGGATGGGAAAAATTTAGGGTTTCCCCTTATATTCCCAATGTTTCTTGACCCCTGAGAATTTTTGTCAAGTATGAATGATCTCTTGCCATTGTATTTGGTTTTTTTTGTTGTTTGAACGATTGTTTTTGTCTCTTTGACTTGCTTGTGGTTAGGGTGAAGTTTAAACATTTTCTAGGTTTTCGGGTCAATTTCTCTTCGCTTGTCACCTGTGTCCATCGTCATAGAATTGATAGGCTCTAATTTAGAGTTATATTCCAATCAACTTGAGCATTGTTGATCATTTCTTTTGGCTTGTTTTGAAGTTGTTTTCGTTTGCACTAGTCATCACCGCACTTAGAGATCACCTTCAATTAAGTTTCAAACATAAGATAGCAATTGTTTGATTCGCAATTTTGGAAGGGTGTGTCTTATCTAGTTCCCAAGTTCAAAAGAGTAAATTTAAAGTGATTTTTAATTTTGAAATTTTGATTTGATTTTTTTTTCATCGTTTTGAAAAAAGAGTGAAGGTGATTTTCATTCTTGCATTTTTTAAAGCGATCTTGTTTTCCATTCGATAGAAAGAAAAGTGAAAAGAATTATTTTGCATTTTTTTGTTCGTTTGGTTGATTTTACTTTAGTTCACTGATTTCATTTGCATTTTGAACTTTCAAAGTAAAAGAAAAACAAAAAAAAGTATGCATCTTATTGAAAAGAGAAGCAATTTCATTTTTAAATAGGTTTGCATTTTGGGGAATAGTTAAAGTGAATGCAATCCTTAAAAGCAACATTTCAGTAGTTTTGACCTAAGTTTTGGGGAATCATTGTTTGTTGAATTACTTACACTCTTTTTTGCGCTTATCCCCTTATTATTTTAGAATTCATCGAAATGGAAAGAATCTCTTTTAGCATTTAGCTACATTACAAGTCTCAAGTGACATCGATATTGAGCCTTAAACTGAGACTCAACTGAAGATCAACTTTAAAATTTATCCAATTAACCTTAAGGAGCATTTGAAATTAATGAAAACATTTAGAGGCCTAGGCTAGAGACATGTTCCAGCATCATTAAATGTAAGAGTTGTCGCTAATAGTCTGTGTTACATTCTGAAGGTGATACTCTGTCCCATGTATGGAAGTATATAGGACTTTGCTCCACATATGAAAAGAGTAATGGGACGCTCTCATCATACGATTACACATTAGACAACACTAATATGGACTAGACTCCCACGTACCATCGAGTATATATGGGGAGACATCACTAGGTTGCAAACCTACCATAGGTAACCACGTCAGGCGCCTTGTCGACGTGATACACCGAACACAACATTCGGGAAGATTGGTTGTCGTACGTTAAGTCCTTGGTAAATTTATTTGCTAAGGTGTATATTGCTGTTCACGGATACCTGGTAATCCTTTATGCCTAGTTCACCCTTTTTTATTTATTTTGTGTTTAATTTCTAAAATTTACTACCCGTGGAATAACATTTTACCCATGCACAACTCCTTAGCAGATCTTAGGTTGTGACTGATGGAAACAGTTCCTGAGTTTACCAATGAAGGGATCCCCTCATATGGGAATCCTAGTCCTTTTACTTCTTTCGGAAATGTTGGTGCTCCATATATGGCAACTTCGTCCCTCCCGGGATTAACCATTAGCTTGCCAGTTTTGTTATTTTCATCCCCCATGGTTCCAAATGTCCAAGTTGCTTATCAACCAAGATTTCCTCCATTTGAGATTGAGACATATGCCTCTAACTATATGAGTGGGGCAGTTTTTACTCAACAGGGGCATCCAATGGCATATCACAGTGAGACACTATCCGACACAGTCCGAAAGTATCCCACTTATCACAAAGAGATGTATTCCATTGTGTAGGCTTGTCGACAATGGAAACAGTAAATTTTGGGGAAGAAAATGATCATCAACACAAACCACTAACCCATGTAGTTCATATAGACACGAGGGAAGTTGCAGAATGATTGCCATCAGAAGTGGTCCACATATTTGAAATAGTTTCATTTGAACATCAAGTACAAGAAGGGCGGCACCAATAATGTTGCAGACTGCCTCAGTCGACCACCGATCACGGTGATAACCACTATGCTCAACTCTTGTGGGCATCAAACTTCTGATTGGTCGCTTCTCTACAAGAGTGATCCATAATTCGGCCACACATACAAGATGCTCTTGGAGGGTAACCGAGTTCCAAATTTTCACCTCTAGGATGCACTGCTATGTCACCTGGGACACCTTTGTATTCCTTCAAAAAAGTGTGCCAAGATTATTTGGGAAGCACACTACAGTCGGGTCATTGGGAATTCTGGGGTCGAGAAAATAGTGGCAGTACTGCAAAAGTATTTCTATTGGCCAAACCTTCGACAGGATGTCAGGAAGTACATCAGATCCTGCACTTCCTGTGCCAATGCCAAACCGACCATCAAGAAGCAAGGCCTCTATACTCTGCTGCCTACCTCTAGTCAACCTTAGGAATCCATCTCCATGGATTACATGTCAGGCCTTCCTTCTAATAAGCATGGAAATGACTGTGTTTTCGTGATCATTGACGGATTCTTGAAGACGACCATTATGGCGCCCTGCAAGAAGAATATCACATCAGAAGCCACTGCTAAACTCTTCTTTGAACGAGTGTGGATACACTTTTGGATCCCACAGTCTATCATCTCATATCAGGATAGCAGGTTCCTCAATACATATTGGTCCAGCCTTTGGTCAATGATGGACACGAAGCTCACCAAGTCCACAGCTTTCCATCCCCAAGTCATACACATTATGCACATGTACAACTCAAAGCATCCACGCACATGGGATGAGAGCCTCCCCTATGTAAAACATAGCTATAATCGGGCCCTCCACAGCTCAATCGACCACAACCCCTTTCAGTTAGGCTTGGGATTCCAACCACTATGTGCCATTGATGTAGCCATGTCATTTGCGGCTACTCAGGCCGATTCGGCTCATGTCCAGTCTGAAGCTGACAAAACGAACAGCTTTATTGAGCACATTCAGCACATCTGCCAACAGGTTCATGACATATTAGATACAGCTATTTTTATGTACAAGCAATGACATGATCAACATTGAGTGCCACACAACTTCTAGGTGGGCGAAAAAATGTGGCTACATTTGCAGAAGGCGTGCCTCACTGGACCCCACCGCAAGTTCCGCCCGCTCTGATATGGGCCATACACCATCACCAAGGCTATAGGGGACAATTCCTTCGAGCTCATTATTCCACCATTCCTTGGTATGCACCCAGTGTTCAATCTGGGACGCCTTCAGCCCTACTTTCCACTTCTACTGGACACATCTGACATGGCAGAACAACTCACACAAACAGTTTTAAACCCATAATGCATGGAACAAGCCAAAACTGATCGGATTATGGACACACATATCAATAACACCTGCCAGCAAAGGATCCAACTATATCGAGTTGTCAAAACAGGCCAACTCCTTCACCAGGGAAAGTGGCTCACCAGGGACCAATTTCAGTAGAAGAATCCTCATTTCATGGAGGAACTCAATGCAATGGGGACCATTTCTTTCTAATGGGGGAGGAATGATCCAGGTGGATATTGGTGGCCACCCACCTATTCCACTTGGACCCCCACCATTGTTTCTTTCAGTTTTTCAAGGGCCTCCTCGAGAAATATTTTGATAGGATATCCTGCTCCCTCATCTTTCTTTTTATCCCCCATGGGCATCCATCGAGGTCTGCGAGGCTGATCTTACAAAGGTTCAACTAGATCAAGCCCTAAATCCTTATACCCCGACCTCGTTGGGGACATGCAAATAAGGAGAAAAAAAGCACAAACCGCTATGATACCATTGATCTAAATTTATGCAGGAACACAACATAATACAAAAATAATCAGAAATACAAAGATGCAGCAGAAATAACACTTCAATTAATTAATATATAGGAACTGAAATTTGTTTACAAATAGAATGGAAATAAACTAGCTAGGGCATTGGTAGCTTATCTATGAGAAGATATGTGGCAGCTATAGGCCTCTAAACTCTATGTTACAATGAGGCTCAAAGGCCTATATATTATTGAGAAACAATGGAAAACCCTAAACATCCAAAAACCTAACCCTAGGAGATGAAACACCATAATATGGGCCCCATCAGGCCCAAACTGGTACATCAATTTCCCGGGGTTGTACCTTTGGCATACTATCTTCGTTTGACGCACATGATACATCATTAGAAATATCTATCTAAGAAATACAACTGCTGACAAAAAATATAAAGTTTAGAATGGACTCATATTCATCGGAGTTTTGATGCCCAAAAAATGTCATTTCGGGCCTCAAAACGGCTCCAAAAGTTCAAGACCCGAAAAATTGCCAAAAATAGCAAATTATGATACAATTAAGGAAACTGAAAAAATGAAAGAAACAATGGTGGGGGTCCAAGTGGAATAGGTGGGTGGCCACCAATATCCACCTGGTTCATCATCTTTGTTCAATCCCAATCTCTCTGAAATTGAAACCATTGATTCTATTCCCCACCAACCATTGGTTGAGAAAAAGATTGACTTGATTCAAACTTCAGTTGATCAAGTATTTATTGTAGAGAGTGAACCTCATACCACTCGGGTTCTTTTTGTTTCTTTATATTCCTATGAATTGGAGGCAAATCCTCTCGTTCCCATGGTACAGGAGGTAAATCCTCCCATTCTCATAACACAAGGGGGTAGTTCCTAGGGTGCCCCCTCCAAGTAGTCAGGTTGCTTCCTTTGATTGGAGTCGAGTGACAGAATATCGCCTTCCTTCTTATGTTCCCTTTGAGATCACAGTACAAGATTATAACGTGAACATACCCAACACCATAATATATGAAGGGGCATTTGTTAGTATTTTTTCCTCAACTACTTGGCAAGCTTTCGGTTCTCTGCAACTTGGGCCTGTTACCCATAATTTGTTAGCATTTAACAGAGGAACCAGTCAACCATTAGGGATCCTTCCTAATTTTATTATTACTTTGGGAGGAAAGACTGTCTATATAGACGTGATGGTTTTCCAAGTCCTCTTGGATTTTAAATTAATCCTTGGGCATGACTATACTTATGTCATGGGAGCTCTTGTCTTTTCTCTCTTTCGTATGATGAGTTTCCCACATGAAGGAATAATTGTGACCATTGATCAATTGTCATTCATTGGTACTAATTTGGCTCACAGTCAACCATCGTCCCTTAATGGTCCCTATATATCAGTGGTATCTTTCCCGCCATAGGTTAATTATGTGGCAACCTGTTCCATCCTCGTGTCTAATGATGATCCATTCAGTGATATAGTGCACCATGTACTAGGGGCATTAGACCCTGATTTCCAAATAATTGTTCTCTTATCTTATGAGAACCTCTTGGAAGCCATGACCACTTATCGGCCATGAGCAAGGTATAAAGAAGAGTTCCTTTTCTTTTGTTAAGCTCCTTAAAATATGAATCAATCTCTTTAGAGAAAAGTTCCTTGTCTTGTGTCAAGCTCGTTAAAAAATGAAACAAGGTGTCATGAGGATAGTTCTTTTACTATGTCAACCTCATTAAAAAATTAAACAAACCCCCTTTAATTTCGAGTCTTTGGTTAGATCTAGTAAATTTCCAGAGAAGTCCTTCACTTTCTCTCATAAATTAACCTTCATTCCATCCACCTGTTAGTAACAAGTAGTCTACCTAGGTGAATGAAATGAAGCTGGGGGGGCATGTACCTCAAATTGAGTCATTATGTTGCGGACATGCAAACTCATTCCAAGAATATTTTGTCTACATTTCAAGATTGTGTAAAAATGAAACCACTCTCAAGCATATTTTTTCCTCGTGTTTCAAGCTTCTAAGAAAAACAAAAACGAAACCAATTTCAAGTAGAGTTTCCCTTGTTTCATGCTTGTGTAAAAATGAAACTATTCTCATCCTACCTCTTGTGATTTCCATTTTTATTAGCCTCTTTTGACAGATGAATCTTGGTTTTTTCATTCCATCATCACTATCTGCTTGGCCAATCATACACTTTCGCTTGGTTTTTTACCCTTTCCTAGGGAACCGTTGTGATGAGTGGTCTTATTAGCCAACCTCTTGACCTTTGCATGTTTTGAGCAGTTCCTTCATCACCGGAACTAGTTGGTACCTTTGATACCACTCGTTCCTCTAGGTGGAGTCATCTTTCATTCCTTTTATGACTCTCAAAAATGAAAATATTGTTGATTGATTATCATTTTGAACTCATTAAATTAAATGAATTGGTGTGGTATCATTATACGTTTACCCCTTTTCCGGGTTGATGTTAACTATTTACGAAAAAGGAATACCTTATTCGAACATGGTAAGGAATTTCTCTCAGATATTGTTTTCTACCTTTTCGGATTCGAGGGACGATTTACGAAAATGGACATGATGGAGTTTTCTTTTTCGTTTCTTTTTAAAACTCCCTAAACATGAAAAGACATTGAGTTCCCCTTCTGTCGAACTCGTTAAAAATTAAACAATGAAAGACTCATCGCCATGACGTGACCGATTTCCTCCTTCCCAGGGCTCGTTAAACTTACTGGGATGGATTCATTCAAAGAATAAACTTACACACTCAGCATATGCTATCCTCTTCATGTTGGCTATCAAAAATAAAGAGGTACTCGTTAGCAATAACAAGGAAAATTGAAAGTGGTACATCTTGTGTGTTTTGAGCAGCTTGTCGCTCTTGAACATGACACTCATCTACATTTTGTGTCGGGTTGAGGATATCCTTCATTTGTCATTTTTCCTCCTAGGTTTGGGAAATCCATTTTCCTCTTATTTTATCACCATTTCTGTCATCATGACCTCTAATCCTATCTGAGTTGAATGCTACCACACTCTGGAGTCGTGTCGCCGATATGTTCAAGAGAAGTCCTTTTTGTCAAATTCAAACATCCTTTGCTTATTTGACCCTCTCTATAATAGTCCTGAATCAATCCTATTATCTTGATATATCCATTTTTTCATGTCGATGATGTGGGAATCATTACGGCCCCCCTTCGACGAATTACTTCTTGTTGACTTCAACTCATTATCCGGGAAGATGGTTTAGAAACTCTTGTTTAGTACATTAGAGCTTGCATGCCTTAATGGAAATTTCTTCGTGTCCGACGACAGGTTCACATCATTGGCCTTCGATCAGATTATTCTACAAGTGTTTTACTCCAACCCATTTATTTTCACTTTTAGATTGTGTTGTTGGACCTTGAGGACCATCCTCATTATTGGTGGTTTGTCTCGTACATGTTAACGGTTCTCATCATTGGCCGATAATCAAGTAGTTTCTACCATGTTCGACATGAGATCATCTATTCACATGGCTATATTTCATACGTTGGGTAGATTGAGATCAATCCAAAGACCCTGATCACATTTGTCCTTATCCAAGTTGCATGGAGTTGTTGATTATTCATGATTGTACACATGATATTGTCTATACAGATGGTTGCGTCCATACCGTGCGTCTATTTTTGTGATCTCCTTCAGAAGGATGGCTACAACCATGTCGTGGGTTCATGTGTTATTTGATGCCTAGTCCACCGACATTTTTTTTGGCATATTGTATTATGTTTGATTTGGTAGGTTTCCTGGTGGTATTCCAAGTTCTTTGCCTTAGTTCGTAAATAATTTCACCCATCACTCCCCGTTCTACCTTCATGCTTTAGGGGGCATGTGTTACATAGTAATTTGTCACTCTGCTCACTTATTGTCCCTAATCCTAAAGTTCCCTATGATGAATCCTGTGTAGTATTTCCACCTGGAAAAAATACATAAATACATCCTTTAAAGACTCAAAGAAAGCTGCCTCGAAATATCATTGAAGAAACTTAGCTAAAACCTTAAATTTTTGGGTCAGTGATTTTCTCCTATTCTCTGTCCGTGATGATGGTATATTGACAATTCTACCCTAGCATTGTTAGCACTCTTTTGACTGAGAAAACTGCACTGAACCATTTCTAGCAGTGTTTCCTGAAATGGAGGAGAAGCTTCAACCTCCAGAAGTTTCTAGGACGGCGATATCGATGTCATTTGATGGAGATAGGGTTGAGATCTCTCATTTAGAGCTTTTGATCTTATCAATGGGGGATTATCCCTTGAAAACTGGGCCTTCCTCCTTCTTTGATGGGCTCCTAACTCCCTCTCCCTTCCTATAAATTGATCCCCATCCTTCTACTACTGGTTGGTCATTGTTGGACTGTTCTGATCATTCATTTTCCTTGCATCCCTATATTGTGATAATTCCTAATCTATATAGGAGAAGGAGTGATTTAAGAGCTTCAGTGAAGGACTTAGACATCACCAAAGGGAGGCCTCCAACATCAAGGCCATGGTTTTAATCTCTCTCTTTCATATTCATTAATAAAGTGTCTGGTGTTTTCTTTCTATATTTGTCTAATCATTTTTTCCAAATAGTCTAATGTTCGTTGATCTATTAGATAGTCTATATTCAATGTATATTTTGTATTTGATTACGTTTTTTGTTGTCTCTTGATCTCCTGTAGGTAATATTACAACACTAGTAACAAGGAGCGAGCTTGAGGGACTGTGGATCCAGACCATCATCAAAGGATTCGAGTATAGCATAAGGAAGAGGTAGCCCAATTCATTTTCTCATATTGTTTTAGATATTAGCTAATAAAGCTTGCATTAGATATTCTCTTAAGTTACTAGATCCACTCTAGGGCTAGAGATATTGCCTCTATCCGTAGAGGAGACTTGTGTTCACAAAAATGGCATTGTGCCCTCCCAATTTTCTGCACGATAGAAGAGGGCACTAAGTCTAAAGGCTTTAACATATCAGTTGGTTCATGGGGTGCTTTTTAGAAAGAACCATAACGGATTACTACTCATATGTTTGGGCACATATGATTCAGATAAGGTATTACGTGATCTCCATGACAGACCAGCCGAAGGGCATTTTGTGAGCAACACAATGGCTCATAAAGTCATGTGGGCCAACTTCTATTGGCCCACGCTATTCAAATATTCACATGCTTACGTTCGCAAATTTCAATTCCTGTCAAAGGTGTGTTGGCATGAATAAGAAGTCAACTGCCTCACTGCAGCCTATCGTAGTGGAAGAACCATTCCAATAATGGGTATTAGATATTATTGGTGAGATATTTCCACATTCTTTGAAGCATCATCGCTACATTCTCACAGCTACATATTACTTCATGTGATGGATAGAAGCAGTTCTACTCAAACAAGCAAATGACCAGGAAGTCATCAATTTCCTGTAGAAAAACATCATTTCCAGGTTTGGTGTTCTAGCCTCATTTGTATTTGACAATTCAATGTATTTCTCATCGCTCAAGATTTATGATTTTGCATTAGAAAATGGAATAGTGTTGAAGAATTCTGCTAACTACTACCCTCAGGGAAATGGTCTCGTTGAATCCACAAATAATAATTTGATTTGTATCATCAAGAAGACCATATTCTTTGAGAAAAGGAATTGGCACTTCACTTTGGTGAATGCTTTATGGGCTGACCAAGTCACGCTTAAGCCTTCCTTGAATACCTACCCTTACTTCCTGATATACGGAAAGCAATCCATCCTCCCTCCCAACATCTACTTTCCTACGCTCCAACTTTCCCAAGAGTCCCAAGGCAAGCCATGTTTGTTAGTACAACATAGTATTGACACTCTTCAT
This sequence comes from Pinus albicaulis, assembly GCA_034641835.2. Lineage (NCBI taxonomy): Eukaryota > Viridiplantae > Streptophyta > Pinopsida > Pinales > Pinaceae > Pinus > Pinus albicaulis. The sequence goes on along the minus strand of CM076570.1, from coordinate 723,129,102 downwards.
AAGCTCCAGGAAGAAATATTGAAAGCCAAAGAAAAATTCTTACTCCATCAAAACCATATCAAGAGGTGGTTTGACAAGAAGTCTAAAGGGAATAATTGCTTCAGTGTGGGTAACTTAGTCTTGAAACGGGATAAATCCCATGAGGACAAAGGAAAACACGCTAATTTTCAATCCCTATGGATTGGACCATTCAATATACATGAGAAGTTTTCCCAATACACATACCATCTTCAAACACTAGACAGGAAGACTGACTCTCTCCCTGTCAATGGACAAGATATCAAACATTATTTTTAATAAAACCCAGGGCTACGCCCTACACTATGTACATAATTTTCTTTTGTTGCTTATTCTTGTTCTTGTTTCTTTTGCGTTGCATGTTTTTTCGTCATGTGAATAAAGTGTTGTCCTCGTCTTGGTTTTTGATATTGTGTGTGTGGCTGAAGTGTAAGGAGCCTTGTGACACTTCAACTTTTGCTTAGTTATTGTTTTGTCTTCCTTTTATTGGTTATGTCTTTTGGATGATGAAGTTCCGATAGAAAATATGATCTGTCTGTAAGGAGATTCTTGGGCCAACCATGAACTCATGGCTACCTATAAAACCTTGTGCCCATATTTGGCTCTTTTTTTTGGTGTTCTCGTGCTTATCCAATCAATAAAATGGGAGGAGGGGAAAATATAAATGAGAAAAACAAAATCAGAGGAACTTATACACTTCTTTGAAGGAACAACCTCTCTTGCTTTCAATAAGTCGGGATCCCTCTTCAGACAAAAATAAATAAGTGCCAATTGTTACACAGCATTTTATCACCGTCCCTGCAATCCCTCATCTCGTACATTGTAGGACTGTTCCCGTGACCTATGAACAGTAAAATGTCCTGAAAACACCTTGATGGCATCCTTCTGCATAAGGACAATAATTCTCCTGAAGAACAATTCCTTTGGAAAACCCTAAAAATCCATGTTTTGGCATTGGCACGTGTAGCTAGTTCATCCCTCACGCCAATGGGGAAAAAGCACCATAGTGGGTGCGCCAGTTGGCGCTCTGTCCCTGTGTCTCGCTTGCGCCAAGCCTATTAAGGAATGTTTTTTAAAAATAAATGGCAGAAGTTTGATTCTAACAAACTCAAAATGAATCATCAGAAAGAAGTTGGGTTGTTTACCTCCGGATCTCCTTGATTAGGAAGTGGTTTTCCACCTCTCATGGAACCTTCCTAAGAGATAGGGCCCTATCCCATGATTATAGGGATCCCAACCTCCCTTCCTCCTTCTATAAAAGCCTCCCCTCTCCATTGACAAGCTAGCGGAACGCTTGGAAGTTGAAAATTTGGGAAGGAAACTATAGCCAAGGAGAACCCTGTAAGGTAGAGAGCTTTGTCGAAATCCCTGACAGGCTTTGTCGAGATGCGCTCTGCTGCAAGCCCCGCCAAAGGAAGATCATAGCGTTAGAGCACTTGGTTTTAATCTCCCTATTTTTCATCTATAATATAAGAGACTCTGATTTTGGTTCCATTCGTGTGTCTACTCTTTTATGTAATGCAACAAATTATATCTTCTCTAACTGATATATAGTTACATGCTTTAAGTATTACGTTGTATGTCGTCGTTTCTCTGCATGTGTATGGGTGTCTGGACGTGGCGAACGGAAGGATTGTGATCTATCAGGCTAGGGATGAGGAGTACCGCTTCTTCCTCGACAACAACAGTGTGGGATTTAAGGTAGGCTACTTATCGTGATCTTTGTCTTTCTTGTAATTAGGAACCAACGACATTGCGTGATTTGATTGTTGCTAGACCCAATCTAGGGCTAGTGGGATCGCCTCTATCCATAGAGGGGATTTACCTCCACAAAAATTTGGCAACTTCTCCTCGTCCTCATCCCAGATACTTATAAGATATTGCAGTAATTCGGGCTGAGCCTGGAGACATGGCCTTAGGAATAATTTCTTCAAACCACAATTTCGGAGAGCATTCATACACTGCTCATTCCCCATTGCCAACTCATATTCATCACTGTGCTCTCTTTCCATCCATTCGATCACCATTTTTGTTGTGTACCTACATCAATTTGATCATAAACACATTGTAAGATCCCTTGGGTGCTTAAAACAACAATTAAATGGCTCTATTTTTGTTAAGTTTGAACGAAATATTAGGTTGCGCGGTTGGCGCGGCTGTTTTGCTGACAGTCGCACCACATGGCGCGGCCCCTTTGTGAAAAAGGGTCGGTTGGCGCGGGTCCGTGCCTGATACCCGCGCCAACCGCGGAGGCCCTAAATTTTCAATTCCTCCCCTTAGGGATACCAAATGACAGTTAAAAGCTATGAAATATGGCTTAAAAAATGGCTAATAGAAGTGGCTCTTACCTGAAGAAGATGGAATCCGATTTCTTCCACTGGATTGCTCTCTATCGTCACCATAAGATCGCAAAGAAAATGGCTCACTATCGCTCTACAAAGAGGTAAAAAGGTAAAATGTAAATAAGTTTTTACTATTGGTGATATTTATAACTTTTCAAAATAAAAATTAGGTTTTGAGACTTGTTTTCCCGATATTCTATTATATTCTTGTCGAAAAATGGGTTTTACACTTGCTTTTTGTGCAGCAACAGGTTTTCACGCGGTTAGAATGACAACACGAGTTGTATTTTATACTTTTTCGGACTCAGTAAAAACGCGAAAAAGTCATTACTGGAGTCATCTTTCAGCTCTTTTCTAACTCTCTAAACATGAAAAGACTGTCGAGTCACTTGTCTTTTTGAGCTCGTTAAATTGGCTGCAAAACAAAATCTTCCCAGTATACGTTTACCCCTTTTTCGAGCTGGGATAGATTATTTATGAAAAAGGAATACCCTAGCCTATCGCGACTAGGAGGTTCTCTCAGACATAGTTTTCTACCTTTTTGGATCTGTGGGACTATCTACGAAAAGGGAATATTGGATTTTTCTTTTCCGCTGTCTTTTTAAACTCTCTAAACATGAAAAGACGCCGAGTTCTTCCTTTGTCAGACTCGTTAAAACCTGATGACATCGGACTCCGTCGTAATGACGTTACTCGAGTTCCTCCTTCCTAGGGCTCGTTAAATGTACTAGGTTGGATTTGTCCGAAGGACGAACTTATATCACAAGCACATACTATCCCCTTCAAGCTTGTTTTCAAAAATAATTGGGGTACTCGCCAGAGATGGTGGGGGAAAATGGAACCAATATTATAGTCGTGTCGGCAGTATCTCGCTCTTGAACATGGCACTTGTCTGCATTCATGTCGGGTTGGGACCATCTCATCTCGTTATCTGCTTGCCTTCATGGGTTTGGGTAATCTCTTTTGACCGCTCATCTGTTCTTTGCCACATCACCATGACCTCAGATCCCTTGATGTCAAATACTGCCAAATCTAGTATCGTGTCGCCGATATGTTCAAGAGAAGTTGACCTCTGCAGTTTTCAACCTCCCTCTGATTCTTTGTTGGTCTTGATTCAAAAACATTATGTTCCTCTGTCTCATGTCGATGATGTGGGAAACATTATGGCCCACCTTCGATCAAGGTCACTTCTTGTCGACTTCAGCTCATTATCCAGGAAGCTGATCTAGAGACTCCCTTTAGGTACCTCGGAGCCTGCATGCCTCAATGGCAAGTTCTTCGCATTCGATGCAAGGTTTTCATCATTGGCCTTCGATCGGATGTTCGATGCCTACTCACTGTTCACATTTTGTATATTGTACCTCTTGTACCTTGAGAGCCATCGTCATTATTGGTGGTTTCTCTCGCGTCTATTAACGGCTTTCATTATTGGCTGGTAATCAGACGATGTTCTTGCATGTTCGACTTCAGCTCACATATTCGCATGCTCGAACTTGTACTCTGTTCGGGTCGAGATGGAGTGCAAGACCCTGGATTTTGTCTAATAAACATCCAGGCTGCGGGTTCTTTGTGGATTATTACGATTTATTACATGACTCATTCGATTGGATGGCTGCGACCATACCTGAGTCTACTTGTCGATCCTTATTTATTGGATGGCTGCATCCATACCTTGGATCCTGGTTTTTTTACACTCTATTATGGATGGTTGCGCCCATACCACAGACCATGTATCATAGATATCATTTGTATTCGTATTCATATGTTTTCTGATAGCAGTGTTTTTAGTTGGGCACGTTCTCATAAATCATTTCACCCCTCCCTCTCTCTCGGACCTCATGCTTTAGGGGTCATCTGTTACATAGTATTTTTTCATCGTCCCTGCAATCCCTCATCCCGTACATTGGAGGACTATTTTCGTGACCTGTGAACAGTAAAATGTCCTGAAAACACCTTGATGGCATCCTTCTGCATAAGGACAAGAATTCTCTTGATGAACAATTCCTTTGGAAAACCCTAAAAATCCATATTTTGGAATTGGCGCGTGTAGCCAGTTCATCCCTCGCGCCAATGGGGAAAAAGTACCATAGTGGGCACACCAGCTGGCGCTCTATCCCTGTGTCTCGCTTGCCCCAAGCCTATTAAGGAATGTTTTTTAAAAATAAATGGCGGAAGTTTGATTCTAACAAACTCAGAATGAATCATCAGAAAGAAGTTGGGTTGTTTGCCTACAGATCTCCTTGATTAGGAAGTGGTTTTCCACCTCTCATGGAACCGTCCTAAGAGATAGGGCCCTATCCCATGATTATAGGGATCCCAACCTCCCTTCCTCCTTCTATAAAAGCCTCCCCTCTCCATTGACAAGCTAGCTGAACGCTTGGAAGCTGAGCATTTGGGAAGGGAAATATAGCCAAGGAGAAACCCGTAAGGGAGAGAGCTTTGTCCAAATCCCCGACAGGCTTTGTTGAGACGCGCTCCGCTGCAAGCCCCGCCGAAGGAATATCATAGCGTCAGAGCACTTGGTTGTAATCTCCCTTTTTTTCATCTATAATATAAGCGACTCTGATTTTGGTTCCATTCGTGTGTCTACTCTTTTATGTAATGCAATGAATTATATCTTCTCTCACTGATATATAGTTACATGCTTTAAGTATTACGTTGTATGTCATCGTTTCTCTGCATTTGTACAGGTGTCCGGACGTGACGAATGGAAGGATTGTGATCTGTCAAGCTAGGGACGAGGAGCACCACTTCTTCCTCGACAACAGTAGCGTGGGATTTGAGGTAGGCTACTTATCGCGATCTTTGTCTTTCTTGTAACTAGGATCCAACGTCATTGCGTGATTCGATTGTTGCTGGACCCAATCTAGGGCTAGTGGGATTGCCTCTATCCGCAGAGGGGATTTACCTCCACAACACCAATGCACATTCCTCTTTTAAAATAATAAGTAAAGGTGAAATAAGAGAAAGGCTTCCTACATAGATAGGTGAAGCAATCAACTCCGTCGGGGTACTATTTAGGCTCGTTGGCAACAGAACAATGTTTGTGTTATTGAAGTGACTTTGTCGGGGTACTATCTAGGTGTGCCGACAGCGAAGCAACACCAGAGATGAAAACCTATACTCTGGAAATATTAAACTCGCGAGATTAATTACCCTCCCCCTATTTGAAAATTTTTGAGCAAGCTAAATATTTTTCGATTTAAACCATGCTGGCATGATGGCGACTTGATCTATTCACGGGGTAAGTGCGGAAACCAAATAAATCTACACAATGAATCAATACTCCCTAAAGAACCAAGGCCCTACACAATAGAAGTTAACCAAAATAGAGAAGCTGGAATCCTACCAGTGTGTCACCAAGTGTTGTAGCTGCTACAACCCCCTCCAAAATTTTGGCCTATACCCACATTTTGGAACCTTCCTTGGTCTTTTTTATGGTTTTCACAAACTTTGAATTTCATTTTATCGCTTTTGTGATCCCTTTTGCAAGACAGGAAAGGTGTCACATTTGGAATGTTGGATACAAAAGTGAATGTATGAGATTTTTCCAGCGATTCCAAGAGGTCATCTTTGTGTAAATGAGTTGTTCCAACTATGTAAGTACCCGTCGCACTCATTTCCAAAGTTCTGAACATCATCGCACAAGTGTCACACAGTCATTGTAAAGTGTATCTTTGGTGTCACACTTGTCATAATTGGTCACAAAAATGTTAGATGGAGGATAATGCTTTGTTTGTATGTCTCATTGTCAAGTATGTTGTTTGATTCATCAAGTATGCTAAGTGTGTGACCACAATCAGAATCCATCAATTTTCACATCAATCTCACCTATCCCACACATTGTCATTTTCTGGAAAACTTCCCAACTAAGAAACATAGCCTCCATGGGCCTCCCCTCAGCTGTGTATTTTTTAGTCTCAATCCTCTAGTTGTGACCCTGCTACTTGGTACTGCATAGTGCACAGTGCTAACTTCACAAGATCTGCCTCATTGCGTAGCTTTGGTGACTAGCACCTGACCTTGACCTCCAAAATTTACGTAGTTGAGGCCTCTAGCCTGGATTGAACTGTGCAATTTACATATTCAAGACACAAGATCATCCCTTGAGCCTTAGAATTGTGAATTTCACAGTCATCTCAATCTCCTTGACCTCCTAAATTGCACAGTAGGCTTTCCCATCTCTCATCCTTGCTTCATATCCCCTCTGACTCTAGAAATTTTGCAGGCATGTCACTCAGCCCAGCCTGAACTGTACATTGCATAGTCTCAAGGCCTAAGGTTGTCCATTTATTATATGAAATACACAGTTGTGCAGTCACTAAGCCTCCTTACCTATCCTTTCACATATCTTGGGATCAGTTTATGGATCTGGATGTATCATCTTAGACTAGGGGTTTTCGGATTGATGTTGTCCCATCATGAGTGAATTGCAGGAACAAGTTTTCTATTAAATCATGTCGAGATGATAAAGGAATAAAGGAAGGAAGAAATCATGCTCAAATACACACTTGCAATTCAACATACAAGATGATTGATTGAGATAAATCGAAAGGACACTAGTTTGAGACCACTTTCCAAGACTTGAGACCATTGAAGACTCCCTATAACTAAGGCTTGTATAGGAGTGAAGGAGAGATCTTTCGTGAAGACACTTAACTTTTGGCAGTAGGAATGGCTTGATATTTCCCTATCATCAAGCCGTCCATGTCAGTAGTGTCATGTCATGTCATGTAATGAGTGGTCATGTCTCCACATCACTATTGCATATCATGTTCAATGTAATGTATTGTAAGGTGAAATACCAAAGGACACACATGAATGTAAAGATTCATGTAAGTGGAAAATTCATGTGAATTCGAACAATCATGAGGGTAGTTAAATATTTACCCTTGGTTATATATACTCCCTCATTGTATGAGCAAAGGACTTTTTCACCTTGGCTCCACCAGCAAAGTAATAGAGAGAATATTTGGTTCTTTTGTGGAGCAAGTGGCTCTAATGTTCCACTATTGGAGCTAGTGATGTTCATTATATATATATGTGTCTTGAAAATTTTATTTAATAATAAAGGCCTTTCAAGGCCAGCATGTTCTTCACACATTTCTTTTGAATGTTTGTAAGATTATTCTGCGGATGTTTGTATTTCATGTTTTATTTCCACATGTACTAAGATAGTTGAACTATTTTGGTTATTTTAGTATTCATCTTGTTGAGAATGTGTTGTAATGGTTGTAATTGTTGTCCCATCCTTTTGGATTATTCCAAAGTATATTAGACATTTATTTATTATATTATTGTGTGTGTAATTGACGTTCCATCCTTGTGGACTATTTTGTAGGATATTAGACATATTTTTCTTAAGTTGTTGTGTGTAATGACCGTCGCATCCATTATGGACTATTCTGCTGGGTGTTAGACAAAATCCTTTGGTCCACATGTGTCTCTTCCTGAGTGGTACTATTATCTCTCTCTTAGAGGCTCACTTATCTCTTTCTTGCCCCTTTGCGTAGAAGAACCTTGACACACTTGCAATCAGACACTCACCAGGCAAAACCCCCTTGCTTTTAAAAAGTACATTGGCATCACTCTCCATTTCTAACAACAATTTCCAACATCATATATTTAAGAATAAGGAAACCTATTCTTTGTCTCTGATGGGACTCATATACCAAACAGTGTGAGGTATAAATGGGAATTCATATCGAGGAGATCCCATGAATGTTGGCGGATCCAACACTGTCAACAGAACTTCACCAAGCCCACTCTTGCAAGAATTTGTACATGCTAAAAACTCTTTGTCAAAATATGAAATCTTTAACACTTGAGCATTTGTCAACAACTGATTCAATTGTTCAAAACTGATTGCACACTCCTCTGTCCATTCAAATTTTTTACCTTTTCTCTGCAATGACGTGATAGGATATGCAACGCGAGATAAGTTCCTAATGAATCTCATATAGTAACCTGTGAGTCCATGAATGATCTTACCTCATCCACATTTCTAGGAGTTTCCCATTCCATGATAACTCTTATTTTCTTTGGATCCACTGCTATGCCCTCCTTGGAGACCACATGCCCCAAGTAATGTACCTTTATTTGAAAGGAACTGCATTTACTGAGCTTAGCATACAACTGATGCTATCTCAACAATATCAAAATTGATGCCAAATTATCCTCATGTTCTTCCTCATTCTTATAATATATCAATATGTCATCAATGAATACAATAAAAAACTTGTCCATATACAGACGCAACACACTATTCATCAAGAACATAAAGGTAGTTGGAGCATTAGTCAAACCAAATGGAACTACAACAAACTCATAATGACCATACCTGGTCTGGAAATTTGTCTTATAAATATCCTCTTCCTTGATGCGTACTTGATTATATCTACATCTCAAATCAATCTTTTAGAACATTTTCACTCCCTTCAATTGATCAAATAAGTCATCAATCCTCTACAACAGATACATGTTCTTGATAGTCACCTTGTTCAACTGCCTCTAATCAATGAAAAACCTGAGAGTACCATCCTTATTCTTCAAAAACAATATTGATGCTCCCCACGATGATGCACTTGGCCTAACTTATCCCTTTTCAATAATTTCATTCAACTACAAATTTAGTTCTACTAACTCTACAGTGCTCATTCTGTACGGCGCCTTTGATGCTAGTGTTGCCCCTGGTACCAACTCAATGGAAAAGTTCACTTCTCTATGAGGCAAAAACTCTGAGATATTTGTTGGAAACACATCCTAAAACTATTGTAATATCGGGTACCTGCTCAATAATTTTGCATCCTCATCCTCCTCATCTTTATCACTAGAAATGTGCACTGCGAATAACACACACCCTTTTCTGTGATTGCACTTTGCCTGCATAGCTCTCACCATCTTAACTGATGTTCATTTCTTCTTACCCTGTAAGATTCTTTGTACTCCATTGTCATCCAAGCACTCAATAGCTTTGTCATAAAATTACATTTTGTTCCTATGAAGATATAACCAATCCATACCCAAAAGCATACTATAGGATACCAACAACAATACATTAAAATGTGTTGATATAGGCATACCATTCAATTCAAATGCACAAGCTCTTACCCAATGATGAACTCTCTTTTTTGTACCTATATCCAATTTCTTATGCATGCACTTATTTATTAAAACCACACTTATCGACCAAGTTAGGGTTAACATAACTATAATTAGATCCAAGGTCAATCAAAATAGAAATAACTTGATCACAAAGCTTATTGTCCATCTCAATGACAAATTTCTGATGATATGCATGCCTATTATCCATAATTGCATAGATACAAGGAATGATATTCTCAACATCCCCAATATTCAGTGCCTCTTATCTATAATATATTTGAGGCCTATCACCCTGATACTGCAAAAAATATTTCTTGCGATTCTCCTTACCAAATATCCAACATTCCAACCGCCCGGTACCATTACCTTTATTATGCTGCCCTCCAGGTTCTGACCCATGTCCCTGTCTAGCTACGTTGAACTTCTTGTAAGGTGTAACATTTTCCTTCTCTTATGCATTCTGAGGCCTTGTGTGTTTCGGCTACCATTTACCTTTACCTTTATCTTTCCCTTTCCATCCTTGCTAAAATTCATTTTTATGCTTTGACTATTCATAGCAGTGCTTAAGTTTCCCAATAACTTCCTCAAGTGACTGAGGCTCATCATACTAAATTTGATCTCTAAATTTTAATGGAAATCCACTGAAAAATCTTTGTACTTTAGCCTTTTCATATTTAATATATGGTACATACCTCAAAATCACCGAGAACTTGGTCGTATACTCCTCATATGTCATCAATCCCATTTTAAGCTCATAGAATTCCTTTTCTTTGGTCTCGTAGTACCTTTCTGAAAATTAATTTTGAATTCATTCCAACTCAAATCTATTGTATTGATGTCTCTCACCTGCTTCACATCTTCCCACAAGATATCTACTTTACCTTTTAGGCTAAACATAGTTTCCCTGGCCTTCATACTATCTGTATAATTATGAAACTCAAATAATTTCTTCATCCCAAGTAACCAAGACTTTGAATATTCTGACTTCTTGAAGTCTCCAACGAAGGTAGGTGGCTTAGCTTTCAGCTTAAACACATCCAGCAAGTATCCCCTATCACTCCCTTGTAAGGGTGATAACGATGACGATCATAGTGCATGTTGGAACCAGAACTAGGATAGTACATGTGTCCATTACCTCTCCTATCTAGAGTATCCAATAACCTACCATCTTTGATTGTGTCATCTCTATATGACCTATGACCACCATGAGACCTGCTTCCATATGCCCCATTAGTCCCATCCTCCTTTCCATTGCTGATCTGGAGTGGTCTCTTTCGCTACAATTTTTACAAACTCTAAAGAATCATTGAATTTAGTTCTGCTTGTTTCTCTTGTGCCTGCATGATTCTGTCATTATCTGCTTTGCAACTCCTTATTTCTTCCTTAAAACTCCTCAATGTGTCTACTAAGTTAGAAGTGTTCCCAACACCACGTTGCTCATCTGATTCATAGGGATAATCTTTGTAGTCTTCCATCTTGCTAGTCATCTTGATCTCTTCCTACAAGGCATACTATGTCAGCTAACCAAATCATAAACAAACCAGCATACCTCAGTATAATTCGGGGAGTATATCTCATCTCTAAGACTGACCATATAAACACAATATATATATATATATAGATAATCAAGTCAGCATATAGTAATAATTTCAACCATTGTCTAGTCATTAATGCATGACCATACCAAGTACACATCATGACCTCAGGCATGAAAACTACAACCATATCAATGTATGGACAAAAACATATAAACATCGACATGCATAAACAATGCACAACCAATCATACACTCAGGATGACACATTCCAAAACACACTTTCACATGGAGACACCACTGCAAACACGACCACCACCATGCATATGCAACAAGAACATGGACTAGAAGTATGAGGAACACATATGCAACCAACATGAATGCATCACCAACACATTGCCCATCCATTCCAAGTGGTGAACCATGCTTTGATACCACTTTGTAAAACCCTCCTCCCACATTTACACAATTTAACCGGTCTGTTGGGAAAAACATGTGACGAGATGCTACTATGATCTGATTCAACTCCCCATTTACATTTAAGGAAATGGAACCAACACCACACAACCAATCTTACCTTCTACACATCCTATAGAACCTCCAGGAGCTAACCCACCCTTCTAGGTGACCAAACCCTATGGAAACTTAACATTTCAAGAGATTAAACCCCCAATCACTCACTTGACAAGGCATACATGTGATTGAGAGCCCCAGTCACTCTCATGAGCCTCCCTAAGTGCGATTGTAGCCTCTTTTTTCCAGTTTTATGCCAGCGAATATGAGATTTAAGGCTAATTTCCAAGGCTAGTACCCAGTAACTTCCCAAAACTTCATGGAATTTACAGAAATGAAAAATAACATAAAGAAAATGATGCCAATGAAATTTCTTGAACAAACACTTGACTTGACCCCTACTAGCCATGACAAGAATTTCATCAAGAATGTCACAAGTATGAATTCTACAGGTCATAATAATTTATTTCAGCATAGGGGTCTCATACTTATCTATTAGGTCATATATTCACTAGCTTAATTATCATCTATTAGCTCATGTCTTCATTGTTCATTCATTTAAAATTAGAAACATGATGAGAGCCATACATCATTATTGTCATAAAACATACTCATAACCAACATATAAACAACATAAATGATAAGGATACAACAACCATAAATTCGACATATGAACCATCACATTTACACTTAAAATACCAAGGAAAGAAACTCTTATTAAAGAATGAAAAAGCCAACTAGGTATGGGACTTCCACATTCCACCCGACCATAGATTGGCTGAGCGAAATCTCTCTTCATCCAATCACCCCCGTGCCATATTCAAAGCATCAAAGTGGGACTCAAAACTAAAAGAATCAACCAGGGCTTCTCGAGCCTAAACCACCTCACCCTCCTCAGTAGAACTAGGCTTTACTTCAATCCTCACCAGATCACTAGGCCATAAACAAGCATGGATGCCTCTAGATCTCTCCAGCTAAACCGTGAGGAATTTTTGTGTCTCAACCTCTCGGATTTACCATGTATCCTGCCATTAACTGTCAAGGGATACCTAGGCCTACGAGGTCTCCACCCTCTAGGATTTACAATGTATCCCAACTCGGGATTCATAGGCCCAATCAAGGGTACTTACCACTAAGCTTTACCGTGTATCCTGCCATTCACCAGTCAAGGGATTCCTAGGGTAAATTGAGGTGTTCACATCCAGGATTTACCATGTATCCCATCCCAGGATTCCTAAGCCTTTTGAATTGTTGTAGCTCCTAGAGACAACCTCGAGTTGCAAAAGACCAGTGCCCAAGACATCTTAAAATTAGAGGTTAAAAGTGGGCAATGGTATAAATATCTCTAACAGGATATAATTCAAGAAAATAATGCTTTTGGTGGTTCATTTATTGAGAAGACCTTGGATTCGATTCATGTTAATTCCTTATACTGTGAGAGGGCTTAAGAATATGTGAGGCTTGGTGGATTTTAAATGGGCCAAGTATAAAAAAATGAACAGAAATCTTAAAATGTGCAGAGGTGTTGAGAGAGAACGGAGGAGGAACCCACGAGAGACAGGCTTAAGATATTTAAGAATCTGTCCCTTATGAACTCAAAGGAAACAAAAATGAATGAGATATGGAAAACAATAGAGGTTTGTGGAGCGTGAATTAAGGGAGTGCAGCAACCTTAATACATGAGCATTAACACCTAAGCATTATACACATACGAATTCATGAATAAAATTGCAGATCACCGGCATCTACATTACACGAACCATCAAATCATAATAGCATGAAATATGATTACACATGAAGAGGAGATTACTAATAACAAAAGAAAACAAATACATACTGCTCATTACTCCATCTCGAATCCAAATATCAACTCTATTTTATATTGACTTCAAACAGCTCTCCCAAATATGTATCTCAGAGCACAAGGAGCACAGTCATAAAAAACTACAGTAAAATTCTTCCAAAATTCTAGAGCCCTTGTTTCATCTTAGAACTCACTACATATAGAGTTCTCCTATAGGGTTTACGATCGTAATCATTTATGATCAACCCATACCTATGAAATCAAAATACCCTACCGAACTTGCAAAGCGTACATCTAGCAATTATTTCTGAATGGAGTGAATTAAAACAAGAATGGGTGAAATTGAGATTTCACCATCAAAACATCAAAATAAAACAGTAAACAACACAGATGTGGTTGATCATGGAGGCCAATTATGGGAGCCTTCAGAAGGTATGGTGAGGAGCGGTCGTAGGTGGGCAGGCTGGCTTTCATCGTACTATTCCATCTGTTACTCGAAAGCCTCCACTCCCTCAGTCTTATGATTTCCACTTAGTCCGTTGTGCAGTGGCCATTTGTACTGCACGTGCCTAAATATTTAGAGGATTTTTCCTGAGTAGACCTCATAAGCCACAATTGTATGTTCTGCTTCAAAATCCCATGCGGTGTTTTCAATTGCCAAAACGGGAACTGGATTTCAGAGGAGGTCTCAAGCGGTAAGCGGTATCGGAGAAGGGGGATGTGAAATGAAGAGAGGAAGACATGTGGAGGAGTGGATGGTAATGGAAACCGCCTATTCCGGACCCCCCCCCCCCCCCCCAATAGTTAAAGTTTGAAGGCCAGGGAGGGTCCAAAATATGTTAAGGATCGTTGGATGCAATGGGGTGGAGCGGAAGTGAAGGCGGGGTGGCAGAAGTCCTTTACATTGAAGTGGGCACAAGACAGACCACAGGGACGTTATTTATGATGTGGAAAAGTGGTGTAACCTGCACCCGCAAAGCGCATATCGCAAATTTTATGTGCGAGCAGGTGGAGTTTAAACGTCAAGACCTGCGATGGTCTAAGTGCGGGGGAGGTGAGGAAGTGACGTGGAGGAAGGTGGGACCCGACCGCAAATCGCACATTGCAACTTTTATATTTTAGTTATAAGCTGCGGGGGTTAACTTTTAAAATTCGTGCAGTACGGGAGGAGGGACCCACTGGCTATGTGGCGGAGCTTTTATGAATCGGTGAAGGTTTAAGCAGTAAGCGTTACAGATATATCATTGTATTGCGACAGTTATGCAATGGGCCAGAACTGTGAGGTGGCGCCGGCCTATCACATCACAAACTAAATAAAATAGATTATGAGCGCTCACAAGGTAATTTAAAGTAGCGATGCGATATCGCAAATCAAACATTGCAGAATTTATGTTTTGTTGCGATGTAAACATGTAGCAGCTATGAAATGCAATGAGGGCCCCACTTTAATCACGATCGGGGAATTAAGGAAGAGGGGTAAGTGGAAAGCGATAAAATGTAAGAGTAGTGTGGAATACAGGGGTTTGCATGCAAATTTGGCAATGTGGTAAGTGTGGATGGGTCCCACCAAATCGCATCAGCGGAAAAATAAGTTTCGTCTATGGATTAAGAGGCAAGGGTTAAAACTTGCGCGGGGCGGTGTTGCAAATGAATAAATGCAACGTGGAGCTTTATAAAAGGGAAAGTGAAGGGTAAGGGAGGTTAAATGAAGGTAAAGAGGGTGGATAAGATGGAGGATGGCAGAAATGAAGTTTTCTCACCATTTAAGCCTTATCAGCTACATTTTTCCCCTTTCTACTGAACTGAGATCCAGATTGATTCCTTTGAAGCTCTTTGGCAATTAGGATTTTGCTTCCTTTATCCTTCTCCACTTTGTGTGTGGTCACAGGACAACATTGGCTCCATCTGGGGACAACATGTTATTCTAAGTGCATTGAGAATCTGTATACCTAAATTCCTGTGCCTTATTGGGCTCATGGAGTCGCAAATGCATATTGTAAGCCTGAAGTGAAACTACAACCAAGTTGTGCACTGTCAACTGTATAAAACAGAAATCATTGTCGCACCTTGAAAATTTTGAATGCTGAAATCTGAACTATGCTGAAACTGGAAAATGAAACACACTTGAACTGAAAACTACAAAGCAATCTGAAACTAAACTGGAAATATGCTCATAGTACTGAGCTTATTGGCACTCCTACCTACGCCTAGTCTGATAAAAAACTATCCCATCAAATAGTAATCAGACTTCCAATGTAACCAGTTAAGAAAATGAGTGCTTAACTAAAAATGGCATCCCATTTCTGTAGGTAGAGAAATGGGTTCAAAACATGGCAACTTATACCTTCCATTGAATTTCATAGCTCCATTGACGAACCTGGAAAATTCCTCCTTCACTGATGGCTGCAATATACTACCCAAGGGATCATGGTAAACATGCAACATGAGTTTTTCTAGAGGATTTGTAACAAGAAAACAACCTCATTCCAAACTGCTGCTTTACTAGTGTGTTGCCACTGATTGTCTTCAGACAACGAGAATGACTCTTGTTTCTTCTCCTTTTCCATTATAATCAACTGCTTTATGTGCTCTTCATATTTTCCTTTTTCATAAGGCTTGCAGGGGAGCTGCAAACTCTCGATCATTTTGGGTAAAGGATCTTGACTAATAAAATATATTGTGTTTCTTCAAAACCCCATGAAGAACTTAACGATGAAGAAATTTTATGATCTTCTTAAAGATCTACACACTTAGAAGGAATATTTGAGTGACCTTCAATCAGCGAACCTGATTGGTATTCTTTTAGCAAGATTTCTTGGCTTTCATTGGGCACACTAGATTGGTGTTCAATCTTTGAATAGAACACTACTGGCTGAAGATACTCTTGTGGATCTAGACAATTAAGCTCTGCTGCCTCCGTTTCCATATCACCAGACTGTTGTTGATTTTTAGTGTTTTCCCCTGGGAGATACTCCAGCTCTTCTTCTTCTTCATGCAGGGAAAGCTCACCTCCCTCTTATTTAGCATAGGCCAGAGGTTGATTCTCTACAATTGGTCCAAAAACCTCCATGGGTTGTTCTTGATGGAGATTGAAGGGTGTGGACCCTTCTTCTGCAATGGCTTCTTCGAACTTCTCTTTAGGAGGGTCAGGCAGTTTCAAGGGTATATATGTGGGCTTCTTATCCTTGGGATGTTCAACTTCTTGCTTTGTGAAAGTGGATGCAGTGGCCTTAAGAGGGGCTGACTCTTATAAGGGCTCCTTCCCTTCGCTAGCAGGACTAGGAAGGATTTGTTATCTTGATATTAAACCTTCATTTTGTTCTCACCCTCGGGTTCTCTTTCTGGAGGACCTAAGGTCATACTTCTGGTGAAGTTGAGCCTTCATGAAATCCACAAACTGTCTGCAGTAATTGTTAATATCTTGATCTTCTGGAGGGATCTCCTTCTCCTCTTGCTCCTCTTGCAGGATGATTTCACTCTCCTCATCATCAGAGTAGGCAAAGAATTGATCTTCTTGGTTTTTTTTGACTTCCTTGGTCTGCTACAACAACTGCAGAGGTGGCCTCCGATATTAAGGATTAAACCCCTAGTTAGGAATCATTTGGTTGGAACGAGGAGGGGCATTATTGGCCTACGATTCAATCTTAACCAACTTATTTGAGAGGTTCTTTATCAACTTTTGCATTTCTTCAAGTCTATCCTCCTGTGATTCCCTCTCCTGATTTGAGGTAGAAGCCTCCTTCCCCTTCTTTCTTCTAGCTTCATGTTCTATCTTCCCCTTGAACTTACCAGTAGAATAAAAGTTTCCTTCAACCTCCAGTGCATCATGTTGGATTTGATCCAGAGATGTGGATCTTCTTTCTCTTAAGGTGAACCCAAACTCTGGTTCAAAAGCTCCTGCGAAGACCACCTTAGTAGCTGCTTGGGGAGGCTTTATCTCGACAAGGATATTATTATAGAGCTTATTCAACCTCTTTATAAATTTTGTTACAACCTCATTTTGTCTCTTCTTGAGAGCATTGAACTCTGTGAGGACATATCCATGGTCCCTATTTTCTCCCCATTTCAATGTGAAGAAATTTTCCATTTCTTCCCAAGTGGTGACTACATTATTAGCGAGATATTTGAACCACTTTCAAGCCTATACATCCAAGGATTGGATGAAAAGCCTCAACACCACATCTAGGTGCTCTAAATTTACATTCTCAACAAAGGTGCTGAATTTTTCAATATGTCTCTGCACAGAATTTATATCTTCCTCAGTGAACCGAGGCAACCACTCTAGATAGTCTTGTGGCATATCATTTAGAGGTCGAGGGAGGGCCAAGGGGGCATACTTGTTCAAAATAAAACTCGGCACAACCATTTGATTTAGAGGTGGGTGTAGATGATGGATCTGAATATGGTGTGAGGCCTAGTGAAAGCCAGGATTACTTTTGATTACGACTACTTTACAATGGAGTTTCCAAGGTGAGGAATATGCAACTCTCAACCCTTCGTGCTCACCTGATTGAAGGGTGAAGATAATGTCGTATCCTAGGGAAAATATTTCTTCATTCGTATCCCCGGACACGGCGCCAAAAAGATGGTGTAGCTCCTAGTGACAGCCTCGATCTGCAAAAGACCAGTGCCTAGGACATCTTAAAATGAGAGGTTAAAAGTGGGCGATGGTATAAATATCTCTGACAGGATATAGTTCAAGAGCATAATGGTTTTGGTGGTTCATGGATTGAGAAGACCTTGGAGTCCATTCATGTGAATTCCTTAAATTGTGAGAGGGCTCAAGAAGCTGCGAGGCTTGGTGGCTTTTAAATGGGCCAAGTATAAAACAATGAACAGAAATCTTAAAATGTGTAGAGGTGTTGAGAGAGAACGGAGGAGGAACCCACGAGAGACAGGCTTAAGATATATAAGAATATGTCCCCTATGAACTTAGAGGAAATAAATATGAATGATATATGGAAAACAATAGAGGTTCTTGGAGCACAAATTAAGGGAGTGCAACAAGCTTAATACATGAGCGTTAACACCTAAGCATTATACAGATATGAATTCATGAATAAAATTGCAGATCACCGACAACTACATTACACGAACCATCAAAGAAGAATAGCATGAAATATGATTGCACACGAAGAGGAGATTACTGATAACAAAAGAAAACAAATACATACTTCTCATTACTCCATCTAGAATCCAAATATCAACTCTATATTATATTGAGTTCAAACATCTCTCCCAAATGTGTATCTCAGAGCACAGGGAGCACAGTCATACAAAACTACAGCAAAATTCTTCCAAAATTCCAGAACCCTTGTTTCATCTTAAAACTCACTACATAAAGAGTTTTCCTCTAGGTTTTACGATTGTAATCATTTATGATCGACCCATACCTATGAAATCAAAATACCCTACCTAACTTGCAGAGCGTACATCTAGCAACTACTTTTGTATCGAGACAATTAAAATAGGAATGGGTGAAATTGAGATTTCACCATCAAAACATCAAAATCAAACAGTAAACAGCACAGACGTGGTTGATCATGGAGGCAAATTATGGGAGCCTTCATACGGTATGGCGAGGAGCGATCGTAGGTGGGTAGGTTGGCTATCATTATACGATTCCATATGTTACTTGAAAGCCTCCACTCCCTCAGTCTTATGATTTCCACTCAGTCTGTTGTGAAGTGGCCTTTTGTACTACACGCGCCTGACTCTTTAGTGGAAGTTTCCTAAGCAGACCGAATAAGCCACAACTATATGTTCTGCTTCAAAACCCCATGCAGTGTTTTGAATTTCCAAAACGGGAACCAGATTTCGGAGGGGGTCTCAAGCGATAAGAAGTATCGGAGAAGGGGGGTGCGAAATGACAAGAGGAAGGTGTGTGGAGGAGTGGGTGGTAATGGAAACTGCCTATTCCAGACCCCCCCTGCCCCCCATAGTTAAATTCTGAAGGCCGGGGGGGGTCCGAAATTTGTTAAGGACCGTTGGATGCGTTGGGGTGGAGCGGAAGTGAAGGCGGCGTGGCAGAAGTCCTTTACATTTAAGTGGGCGAAAGACAGGCCACGGGGGGGTATCGAGGATGTGGCAAAGTGGTGGGACCCGCACCCGCAAAGCGCATATCGCAAATTTTATGTGCGAATAGGCATAGTTTAAAAATTAAGACCTGCAATGGGCAAAGTGCGGGGGAGGTGAGACAATGACGTGGAGGAAGGTGGGACCCGACCGCAAATCGCACATCAAAGCTTTTAGCTTTTAGTTATAAGCTGCGTGGCTTAACTTTTGAAATTTACGCAGTGTGGGAGGAGGGACCCACTGGCTATGTGGCGAAGCTTTTATGAATCGGCGAAGGTTTAAGCTGTAAGAGTTACAGATATATAAATGTGTTGCGACGGTTGTGCAATGGGGCGGAACTGCTGAGGTGGGGCCGACCTATCACATCGCAAACTAAATAAAAGAGATTGTGAGTGCTCACAAGGTAAGTTAAAGTATATGCGATGCGATATCGCAAATTGGCCATCATAGAATTTAAGTTTTGTTGTGATGCAAACATGTAACAGTTGCGAAATGCGATGAGGGCCCCACTTTAATCGCGATCGGGGAATTAAGGAAGCGGGGTAAGTGGAAAGCGATAAAAGGTAAGGGTAGTGTGAAATATAGGGGTTTTCATGCGAATTTGGAAATGCATTAAGGTTGGATGGGTCCCACCAAATCACATCCGCGGAAAAATAAGTTTCAGCTATGGCTTAAGAGGCAAGGGTTAAAAATTGCGGGGGGTGGTGTTGCAAATGAATAAATGCAACGTGAGGCTTTATAAAATGGAATTTGAAGGGTAAGAGAGGGAAAATGAAGGTAAAGAGGGTGGATGAGATGGAGGATGGAGGAAATTAATTTTACTGCATTTTTCCCCTTTCTACTGAACTGATATGCAGATTGCTTCCTTTGAAGCTCTTTGACAATTAGGATTTCCCTTCCTTTATCCTTCTCCACTTTGTGTGTGGTCAAAGGCCAACATGAATAATCCTGAGACTACCCCACTCAACTTCGAGTCCATCTGGAAATCCAACTCAACCAAAACATGAGAACCCCATCACACCATGGCTATCCGGAAATGGCAAGATTGTTGAAGAATGTAACTAGATTCGGTTTCATTATTAATATATTTGTAAAAAAGAATTTATTATTATTAAATGACTTATTAAGGCATGGGTTTCATGCTTGGGTCATATTATTTAGGTTAAAGTCCCCATTGTGGACTTCTAATATTTATAGAATCATTACAAATTTAAATTGACCCATCCTGGGTTTTTGAACCATGCAAATAGTTTTGGTCAAAGACTCCTCCATCAAGTCATCTTAGACCTCTTCACCAAAGTATTTTTAAGTCAGCCTCTTCATCTTCAATTCAGCCTCAAGGAATTACTATCAAAAAATACTCAAGCTGGCCTAAATGAAGACATAATTGTTCATACATTCATGTCGTCTTATTAACGGTGGGAAATCACTATATATACAAGGCTAGGATATTTGCATTTCATATACATGGAATCTTCGACCAATTTTAGAGATGAAGATCAGATCAAATTCAGAGATGAATTTTGGATCAAGCTAGATGATTTCAAGAGATATTCTTAGTGCAAATTACAGTGATAAAGTTTCGGTGTCATCATAGTTTAACTACAGTTTCGGTGCTATTGCAGAAATAAGTTTGGATAGGGATGATTTCAATGCTATCACAATGCTACCACAGTTATATCTTAGGATGATAACATAGTCTCGGTGCTCTACAGTGCAGTAAGCTCAGTGCTACCATAGTCAAGGTATATCAAATTTTTCGGTGCCACTTCAGTATGAAATATTTCGGTGCCATCATAGTTCTCGGTATCATGACAATGATGAGATTTTAGTGGAATCACAATGAGGAAATCTCGGTGTCATGACAGAGATGAGAATGTTAATACAGTGGAATTAATATCAAACAAGGATGACTTGATGGAGGGATTCTATAGTCTAAGGGTCTTGGTTGTCTCATCTTGAATCTACTAAAGGAAAAATTTGACCGGGTTTTCCCCAAAGAGTGGGGTTTTTCCTTGGAAGTGTGCCTACATTTTGTGTCCTCTTCTATTTGTTGCTTGGCATTAATATTGATGATAAGAAAATATAAATCAAAATAACACATAGAAATAATGAAGACATCACAAGATAATGTCATAATAATAGAAATTGATTAGCTGCCACCTCCTTGGATTTATCGACATGGTATCGGAGCTATGGTCATGGTCAAAGGAAGTTTGAATAAGGGAAGTTCTGGGCTAATGAAACTAAGAGTAAAGTGAGCATATTAAAAACACCAAGAATGGGGTATAAATAAGTTGGATCATTTGAAAGAATAAGCTTGTAAAATTTTAGTGAATGCAGAGTACATCAAAGAATTGATTTCACTATAAAATTTTAGAAAGATTCTCGGCATATAAATAAAAACAAGAGAGATAGTTTCATTGATATAACAAGTTCAGATATTTTCCAGAATGAATTCGTAACATTTTCAGTGATGGCACAGTCCTAGCATTTTTGGTGAGGCGCAATCTTAATATTTTCGGTGGAGGCACAGTCTAAACATTTTAAAGAAAGCATAGTATTTCGGTAATGGCACAAATAACAAAGATATAACTACGCTATATATAACAGAGATGAATTTGGTGCTATGTTCGATGCTCCAATGTTTCTATGCCACCACTATACCACAGTGCTTTCACGGTTTTAGTGTCACCATAGAAAGAAGATCTAAGTGATACATCACAATGAAGGATTTTGGTGCTCAAAATAGAAAAGGAGTTCGATGCTACCACAATGGTTCGGTGTCACAACAATGAGAGGGATTCACTACATTGTTAAGGGATGAAACTTGGTACAACTGCCTATGAAGGTCTATCAAGTACAAGCACAAGGAATCGGCTTAAGAAAAACAAGTATTCCATACTTAACAAAATGCACTTTCAACAAGTCCAATACATTATCAAATCAAAGGTACGTAAAATGCAAGGTACGTATATTAATAATTTTCTTATTATTATTATTTATAACCAGTGTAGGGAAAAGATTGTACTCCCTAGATAACATACTAAAATATCATATTAGGATCTTAATCCCTATCTTCTAGGATTTACAAGTAGTCTAGGATTTCAAGCAAAAGTACCAATGTTGATTGAAATACTAAATATCTTGATCTTAGATATCATAAGATTCCATCCTCCATGATTATCTAACTTAAGAAATTAAATAATTCTCTTGGTATTAAATGTTTTGCTTGAGAGTATGTATCACAGATCATGGTTGAATACAAGAAGAACACTTTAAGGAATACTTACAAGGTTTGACCATCTCCAGGTATGTCGTAGTCTATACACCTTATAAATTCTATTGAAAGGTACATTCATCTTATTTTGAAATTTGTGTTACTAACATCGTTATTTCTATCTTTATTGAAACTAAAATATTCATGTTTAGGGTGACTCATCATCTGATAAATATACCCACCTTAGATCTATAATTGTTTATATGAAATAACCCTAAAAAGGTTCTCTAGAAAACCCTAATCTAAGGGTATGGTGTAAAATCCTAAATCGACTTAGGGTTATTGATGAAGAAATTGCTATTATATAGATGATGCCATGTTTGGGGTTTTCGTATGATCATGGAAACTCTAACTTGTTAGGGATGAAATTATTTTGTCTGAAATCCCAAAACTTTGAAATTTTGGTATAATAAGGTTTTCCTTGTTATGAACCGAAACCCTAGGTTTTGGTTAGGTCTACAAGCAAAATCCTTGTTATGTACTTAAAGTCCTAGGAATGAAACCCTAGGTATGTATTCATTTGGTTGAAACCCTGGCTTGGTCGATATATGTATAATATGTTAATTTTATCTATCATATGATATGCTTATGGATTCCTAGATATGTGTGTTAACCAAATTACTAATGGTCATAAGTCCTAGTGTTTGGAAACAAGCCCTAATCAAAGTTTGAAATTCTAGGATGATATTGTTTTGGAAATATAGGGTTTTGCAGCTAAACCCTAGTAGTAGTTAAGATTTCTCTAGTATAAAATCTATATAATGTTTGTTTAGAATTTGTAAATGGAAATCTAGGGTTTACATCAAACCCTGGTAGAGGTTATTCTTGTTGTTCATAATGTGGTTGTTTTTGTTGTATGAAATGTAGGGTTCACATTAAACCCTAGTGGAAATCCTATCATATGACTTTCGAAAGTTATTAGCTACTTTTATTTTTCTTTTGACTTATTTATAGGGATTTCTATATGAAAAAACTAATATTGTGTCATCTTGATCGAGTTTTTGATGTCATTTAGGGGTTGTAACAAACTTGGGCTAGAAGTTGAAGTATTGAAGTGTAGTCTCCTGATGATCATGTTTGATGCTTCCGCTACCATAATATTTCATTATGACTGACTTCATGCTTCTATAGATCTTGTCGTACTTGTTGTCTAAGTTGTGGATGTACATCATATTCAAGTTGGTGAAGATGTCCATAAGAAAGACGATACGTTAAGCATGATGAGAAGGATGGAAGGCATGAAATATTCTCCAACACCGAAGGAAGAAGTTAATCTCCCTACATTAAGAGGGAGCCTGAACAGAAGAAATATCCCTTGTTAAGAGGGAGGGCATAACATAGATTTTATTGGAGAATCAATTCTAAAAGATATGTTGCTACATTTGAAGTAGGAAAAATAATCTTCTAAGATTTGATTGATAGTCCTACTGAGATAAGTTGAAGAGAAACATCGAGACCCCGAAGTTTTATTTTTAATGATATTTTAAAGTCTATTACTGATTGTGGTTGTGTTTTTACAAATAAATCTATCAAATATTTGATAAGTATGATGGTTACCGATCAATTTCATCGGGAGAGATTTGTTGTTGAGGCTTTGTGAGCGAAGCATTGCTTGGAAAGACATCGAGTCGACACTTTTTTTTTATGTCTGGTAGGGAGGGTGGCATCGATGGATGTGCACCTAGTTCCCTAGGTTGATGGTTAGTAAGTAAGTTTGATGGTACAAATAGAGGTTGAAATCTTTAGTCCATATTAGTCCCACTTGGATAGATTGCCTTGGTCATGAATCTAGTCCATGGCATTGCGGTGCCTAAACTGTTGAGAGACCAAATGGATAGATTTCCCTGGTCAGGAATCTAGTCCATGGCATTGCGATGCCTAAACTTCATCATAGATAAACTAAGATCTTCCATGTACCTCTTTAATTATATATGAATACCTCCCTCGTAAATAGGGAGTGTTGAAGAATGTTACTAGGTTCTGTATTTG
This sequence comes from Pinus albicaulis, assembly GCA_034641835.2. Classification (NCBI taxonomy): domain Eukaryota; kingdom Viridiplantae; phylum Streptophyta; class Pinopsida; order Pinales; family Pinaceae; genus Pinus; species Pinus albicaulis. Next base: position 723,104,443 of record CM076570.1, on the reverse strand, counting down.
TTATTAATGTTTGTCAAAAAGAATTTATTATTATTAAATGACCTATTAAAGCATGGTTTTCATGCTTGGGTCATATTATTTAGGTCAAAGTCCCCATTGTGGACCTTTAGGATTTATAGAATCATTACATATTTAAATTTCCCCATCCTGGGCTTTTGAATCATGTAAATAGGTTGTTATCAAAAATTGTTTGGTCAAATACTCCTCCATCAAGTAATCCTCAACCTCAAGGAATTACTATCAAAACATACTCAAGTTGACCTAAATGAAGACATAATTGTTCACACAGTCATGTCAACTTATTTTTTGTGGGAAATCACTATATATAAAAGGCTCGGATCTTCACATTTCATATACACAAAATCTCAGACCAATTTAAGAGATGAAGTTCAGATCAAATCCAGAGATGTAGTTCGGATCAAGCTTGATGATTTCAAGAGATATTCTCAGTGAAAATTACAGTGATAAAGTTTCGATGTCATCACAATTCAACTAGTGTTTTGGTGCTATTGCAGAAAGAAGTTCGAATAGGGATGACACTACAAGGAAAAGACCCTCTAGCGAATTTTTTTGAGGAAGCCCTTATAAAAATACCCCAGACATTCGTTTCTAGCAGAGGTTACTAGAGGAGGTTGGAAGGCAGAGGGTTTTGCAGATTTTTTTCGCTTAGTGCGCTTATCATCCAAAACTACACCAGTGCGCTCAACAAGAGAAAGCACCGGTGCACACAAAACATTGGCACATCGAACACCATGCGCTTCGTACACACCCGCTCAGTGTGTCATATTACTATAAAGCATCGGTACTTTACAACTATTCTGCACCGGTGCGTCATAAAACACCACGCCAAAACCTAAATCGCCAGGTGCGGTATTAAGAAACTGCACCGGTGCGCCTATAAAACCCCGCGCACCAGAATAGGGTTAAATAAAACAAAAATTATGGCCAAAAAATTGCATTTTTCACTTTTCTTAGTGCTCTAGAGCTCTCAAGCACCGGTGCAATTTATCCTTGTCTAAACCGCCCTGAAATCAGTGCTCCCATTGCACCCATCGCAAGCAATGTTGTTTTGCATTGCCCACCAATCTCAAGCTTGAATTTTTCAAAACGGTGGTCAGATTTTCTTTTGCAAATTCTACAGCCAATATGCCTCCCAGACAGCCAAATCTATAGGAATTTTTCTTTTTTTTCCATAATTAAGATTTTTTGGGGGATTAGAATTTCAAATAAACTTAAAATTAACCATTTAAAATAAGAAGAATAAAAAAAATTGTTGCACGGTGTGCTCAAGCCGTTCAACTCGCATCGGTAAGTGGTGTTGCCTATAAAATTTACAATTCGCACCGCAACCAGTGCTAACGGTATCCGCACCATTTCTAGGGCGGTACCGAAAGGGAAACTGTGTTGTTTAAAAAAAAAAAAAGTGTGGTGCGGTCATTTAGCTAGCTGCACCGTTGACCATGTGGAATCGCAGCAACGCGGTGCGTTGAAGGAAATATCTACCCCAGTGTTTGTCAGTGCCCCGCATTTGGCATTTCGATGGGGTCAACGGTGCAACCTGGTAAAAGACCGTACCGTTGACTATGTAATTAGCCAGGAGTTCGGTGCGATGACACAACAGTCTGTTCATACTGAGATCCCCGAATTCTCCCTAGAAGATTTTCTGTCCTCCTCCTCTAGAGTTTCCCAAGTGTAAGGCCCTGACTCCACTGTGGGAGAGACCGATTACTACTCAGATACTCCACCCCAGGGAGGTGTCCGAGTCAAAGACGAAGCACAGTCAAGAGATACCACATATTACTCTTTCCACCCTACCCCTGAAGTCGAAGAGGTTAAGGAGGTCACTGAAGTATCTACTGTCCACAGCACGTCATTCCCATAAACTCCTCAAGCTTCTGTCCAGTACATTCCCATCATTATTCATACTTCACTTCCACCTCCTCTTCCTCCTTTTACACCTCAAATCCTTGCACTACCTCCACCTCCTCCAATGGCCAATGTCCCTAGCTTCATGTTGAATAAATATGCCCCTCTGGCATTACCTCAAGTGCTAAATGACATGCCACAGGACTATTTAAAGATCTTGCCCTGATTCAATGGGGAAAATGAGATCGAAGCTCAGAAACATCTTGAGGTTTTCTGCTCTTTCGCAGAGAATTTTAACGTGGAACACCTTGACGTAGTCCTAAGACTATTTGTGCAATATCTGGATGGTGAAGCCAGAAAATGGTTCAAGACACTAGGAGACCATTCCATCACCACATGGGACAGAATGGAGAATACTTTCCTCAGAAAATGGGGAGAGAAGAAATACCATGGACATTGTCTTACAGAGTTTAACACACTCAAGAAAAGACATGCTGAAGGAGTGTCAGAATTTATCAAGAGGTTTAACAAGTTGTATCTGAGCCCCCCCGCTGACATGAAACCTCACCAGACTGCTTCCAAGGTGGTTTTCGTGGCCGCTTTTTACTCTGAATTTGGTTTCTCTCTGAGAGAAAGAAAGCCAGCCACCCTGGATGATGCACAGACAGATGCACTGGAGCTAGAAGCAAATTTTTCCTCTACTGGAAAATCCAAGGGAAAACCTGAACAGGATACTAGAAGAAGGGGAAAAGAAAAGGTATCCACCTTGAGCCAAGATAGATATTCGGCTTATGAAAAGATTGAGGAGATGAACAAGATGATTAAGAACCTTTCAAGTAAGTTGGTTAAACTTGAAATGGAGGCCAAGAATTCACCCCCCAAGAATTTCCAAAATGCTCCAAACAGGGGATTCAATCCTCGATACAGGAAGCCACCTTTGCAGATACTGCAAAGCGAACGGAAGGAGCAGCTAGACCAGGTACCACATCCTCTATACTTGGAAGGTCAAATGGATGGTCCTGCCGAAGACACCACCTATGAGCAGGAGGAAGCATACCTTGCCTTCTAAAACAGTGAGGAAGTTGAATGCCCCCTACATGTAAGTGACGAAATAGAGATGTTGTCACATGCTGAAGAAAAATTTAATGAAAGCACTGAATATCCTGAGATCGATGACTACTGCAAGCAGTTCGTCGATTTCGTGCAAGCTTAGTTCAATAGAAGATATGATCTCAGATCTTCTAGGAAGAGAACTCGAACTCAGGATCAAGAGGAGGACACACCTCCAAAAGAAACACCTACTCAAAAGGAGGTGACAGCTCAAAGAACCCCAGACAAAGGTAAGAGACCTCTTGACCAATCTTCACATTCTGCTGATCAAATTCCTTCATCTTCACAAGTAACTGCACCCCCTAATGTCAAGCCCATCGTAAAGGAAGTCAAACCTCTCCTCCAAAGCAAAGACTCAAAATATAAAGAATCAAAAGAAGTGTCAGTGGATATGTCCTCCTCTGCCTTCAGTTTACAAAAAGAGCTTGAAAAGGTAAAGATCCCAGTTCCCTTGACTGAATTGTTAAAACAGCCTGCATATCAGTCCCAGGTCACATCCTTTATGCTTCCCCCAGAAGTAATACATATTCCAGACAGTCTGAACCTTCAAGAAGAAAGGCCTATGGTTGTATTTGGCCCACATGTTGAAGACTTAGATGCTACCACTCCCCCGTTTTATGTGTCTTTAGTAATACATGACCTGCTGCTACATAACTGTATGTTAGATTCGGGAGCCTCTCATAACCTTTTACCCCTCTCAGTCATGGAAAAACTAGGACTACAAATCACTCGTCCATACAAGGACCTTTATTCATTTGACTCCAAGAGAGTTAAATGACTGGGCATGATAAAGGATCTGGTGGTCAATTTGGCCCAGATCCCAGCAAAAAGTGTAGTAATGGACATCGTGGTGGCTGACATCCCAACTCGCTTCGGCATGCTGCTGTCAAGATCTTGGGGAACTAAAATTGGTGGATCAATCAAGCTTGACTTGACCTATGCCACTATCCCTGTCTTTGGTGGCCAGGAGAGGAGGCTGTATCGGGAAACTAGATTTGTCAAGACAGTTACCAAGGCGGATGACTCAGTTAATTCTCTAGTTTATAGCAAGGAGGGAGATTTCTCCTGTTTGATGCTGGAGGAAGATCAATAATATGCTCACGAACCATCATTCTACCAGATCAAGACTGAGCAGTCATTTCAGGGTCATGAAGCAGAGATCTGGACACTTCATTTTGATGGAGCAAACTCAAAAGAAGGTAATGGGGCTGGAGTATTATTGATTTCTCCTACAGGCCAATGGGTCCCTTTGTCTTTCAAGCTGGAATATGAAGCCACCAATAATATGGCCGAATACGAAACACTTTTGTTAGGGCTGCAGACAGCCAGGAGCATGAACATACAAAGTCTAAAGGTTCTGGGATATTTGGAGCTAGTGGTCATACAGGTGAAGAATCGGTGCCAAGCCAAACATCCTAGTCTAAGGGCTTATAGGAATGAAGTTTGGGATATGGTGGAAAAATTCTTCTTGGCATTCAATATCCAGTTCATGCCCCGGGAGCATAATAGGATGGCAGATTCCCTTGCAGTGGCTGCCAATACATTCCTTCCACCTCAGAACCCTCTCTTGAGATATGAAATCGAGGTAAGATATCGGCCATCAATTCCAGACAACATCAAACATTGGAAGGTGTTTGAGGATGAAGAACAGGTGAAAAGGTTTCTGGAAACAGTTGGGGAATTTTCCAACATGGAAATTGATACTTGTGAAGAAGAAGAGGCTGAAAACACTTCAGGAGATAAATGGGAGGAGAATATGGCTAGTCACGAAGTTCTGCAGCTGAAAGGAAATGTCATTCCCCAAGGAATAGTGCCCTTAGAAAGGGTGTTTAACAAGAATGATGTCCCCCTGCAGCCAAACAAAGTTGTGGAGGAGAATCAGGTAGAAGACCTTAATCTTGGTACGGAAGCTGACCCCAAAATCGCGAAGTTATCCAAGAAGGTCCCGGAAGAATATAAAGAACTCTACCAAAAACTATTCCGGTCATATAGAGATGTGTTTGCATGGTCTTATCAGGACCTAAAAACCTTCGATATTACCATCATGAAGCATAAGATTCCTCTGAAGGGAGATGCTAAACCACATAAACAGAAGCTTAGACAGATAAATCCCTTGCTGCTTCCCTCTATCGAAAAAGAAATTAAGAAACTGTTAAAGGCTAAAATCATTGTGCCATTGAGATATTCTGAGTGGGTGGCAAACTTAGTACCTGTAAGGAAGAAGAATGGGGAAATAAGGTTATGTGTTGACTTCAGGAATTTAAACAGAGCGTCCCTAAAGGATAATTATCCACTACACAAGATGGATCACATCCTGCAGAAAGTGGTAGGAGCTTCTCGGATGTCAATGATGGATGGATTCTCTGGGTACAATCAAGTGGTTGTTCTACCAGAAGATCAGAAGAAGACTACCTTTACCACTCCATGGGGGACGTTTATGTATGCCAGGATGCCTTTTGGATTGATTAATGCAGGGGCTACTTTTCATAGGGCCATGGATATTGCTTTTGTTGGGGAACAAGATCAGTTCATGGTGGTGTATCTGGATGACATTACTGTGTTTTCAAAAGATGACGCAGAGCACATTGAACACTTGCGCAGAAATTTCGAGAAGTGCAGAAGGTATGGTATCTCTCTCAACCCACAAAAGTCTTTGTTTGCATTAGATGAGGGCAAGATTTTGGGACATATTGTAACCAAGGATGGGGTAAAGATAGACCCTAAAATGGTTGAAGTTATAAATGGCATCTCTCTTCCCAGAAATAAGAAGGAGGTTCAGGTGTTCCTAGGACGTATTAACTTTCTAAGGAGGTTTACCCTAACTACGCAGAGATAGTTAGACATATAACTGACATGCTGAAGAAGAATAATGAGGTAAAGTGGTCACAGGAATCACGGGAGGCCTTTTCCAGGATAAAAAAATGCCTTTGTTGAAGCCCCTGTGCTAGCTGGGCCAGATTATGCCAAACCTTTCATGATCTTTTCCTTTGCCTCACCACACACAGTGGCTGGAGTTCTATTGTAGAAGAATGAAGAAGGGTATGAGTAGCCTATCGCCTTTTTCAGTCAGGTGCTCTGTGATGCTGAGCTAAAATATAACATTTTAGAAAAGCAGGCATATGCTCTAGTGAAGTCTCACAAAGATTTTTGTATGTATGTCTTGCAGTCCCATGTCACTGCGTTTGTCCCTACATCAGTTGTCAAAGATATTCTCATCCAGGGAGACAGCGAAGGAAAAAGGGGGAAATGGATTTCCAAAATACAAGAGTATGAGCTAGACATCCACCCTACCAAACTGATCAAGGGACAAGGGTTAGCCAAAATCTTGTCCGAATCAAACTGTCAGGCTCTAGGTATCAATTTGTCTATGATAGAAAATGAGGATTCTGGGATGAAGGAAGAGTCACAGGGAATAGAGATAGCCTCTCATAAGACACATATGAAGTACCTCATCAGCCCATGGTACAAACAGATAGTGGAATATCTTCTAACACTCAGTTGCCCGCCCAGTTGTGACAAAGCTAAATACAGAACATTGAGGTTGAGGTCACAGAAGTACGTTGTTGCAAACGGTCGGCGGTACTGGCGAGACCCCTCAAGCATCCTGCTCCTATGTCTCACAGAAGAAGAGGTAGAGAATATAATGGTTGAGTTCCATGAAGGAATCTGTGGGGGTCATTACAGTTGGAGGGCTACCGCTCACAAAATCCTGAAGGCTGGTTTCTTCTGGCCCAAACTCTTTGGAGATGTGTTTGCCCGAGTCAGAGCTTGTGAGAAATGTCAGAGGTTTGCTGAAAGACAGAAGTTAGCACTTATGCCCATGATCCTGGTTCATGTGGATGAACCATTTCAGCAATGGGGAATCGACTTTATAGGAGAAATACACCCACCCTCAAGCGGACAGCATAAATGGATATTAAAGGCCACAGATTATTTCACAAAGTGGGTGGAATTTATACCTGCCAGGAATGCAACAGATGATGTGATAATAAAATTTATGGAAGAAAATATCATATCCAGATTTGGCTGCCCTGCCAAGATAGTGACCGACAACGCACAGGCCTTTAAATCTACAAAGTTTGTCAACATCTGCCAACAGTATAATATTGCACTAGGTCACTCTACGGCCTATTACCCACAAGGAAATGGCCTGGATGAGTCCTCAAATAAAACTCTGGTCTGAGCACTGAAGAAGGCTATCAATGAGAATTAGAAAAATTGGGATTCCCAGCTGAAATTCGCTCTATGGGCCAACAGGATTACTAGCAAGAGAGCAACCAGGAAGTCCCCATATGAATTAGTATATGGGAGGGTAGCATTATTTCCTATGCAGCTGGCTTTACCAGTAGCTCGATTCATGCAAGAAAGCCAAGAAGAAACTGATGACGTGATCAAAAGAATCAATCAGCTGGTGGAGTTAGAAGAAACACAAAACCAAGTAAGTCAGAGGTTAATTGAATATCAGGAGAAAATGAAGGATCTTTTCGATCAACCTGCCAAGGACAGGAAGTTTCAAATTGGAGATCTAGTGCTCAGATGGGATATTCAAAGAGCTGAAAAGGGGAAACATGGTAAATTCGACCTCCTCTGGTTCGACCCTTTTAAAATTTTGGAATAAGGGGGCAACAACACTTTCAGGTTGGAAAATTTACAGGGAGATTTGCTTAATGCCCCTGTAAACTGTCAGTTCCTCAAACCTTACTTCCAGTTCTGATTCAGGCCGAGAGAGCCTGATGTATCATATTGTATATTAGTTTCTGTTTTCATATTTGTTTGAATGATGTGTGTGTGGTGATGAATCATGAAGAGGAAAATTAAAAGGATGAAAGGGATGAAGAGTGATGTCCATATAGAAGACAAACAGGTGGTCTGCGAAGTTCTCGACATGCGCATGGATGAACGTGTCGTCCCCAGGTGGAGCCAATGTTGATCATTAATTAACATCAGTCAATTTTTAAGGTAACCCTTGAGTAGTCATGTATCAAATGTATGACTGGGGGTGAAACATTTAAAGAATGGTTGAAGTGAAACGATGATAAAACAAGTCACGTGCCTAAAACCGAGGCATATGTACGAAAAAGGTCCAAACATAAAGTGAAAGGGCAAAGGTAATACAAAAAGGAAAAAGTATGGTGTAAAGGACGCAAAACAAAATTATTAAAAGGCTTGCCGCTTTCATAATATGCACGTGAGGGAGCTCTTCATATGGGAAATTCCGAGGGGGTCAAGAAGCGGAAGGGGGAAGAGACCCGTACCCCCACGGAATTACGGTGACATGCCACGGGGTAGACCCCAGGTAAGCGCGATGTGGCAGAGCGAAGTACTGGTAAGCGTGATGTGGCAGAGCGAAGTACAGGTAAGCATGATGTGGCAGAATGAAGCGCCGGCCCTAGAGGTTTGTATGCTGTGTATTTAACCAGTCTTACGAAGAATATGTTTCAAGAACCGTGTGGTTTATGTGGCAGAAAGGTAAGGTGAGTCTCTAGGTGAGCTGGTACCGAGGCCCGTACCAGTATTAAACCCGGCACATGGCGTTCACCTACCTCCAACTGACACCCAATCCCTATACGCCGCGTGCTCCACTGTCAGTGTCCTTACGACACTCACCCCGTTTATTTCACCTCTCCACCTTTTACCTCAGAACTTTCAGTCTTAGATAACGGTCCTCTCGTATTTTACTGCAGTAAAATTTACAGGTCTTCCAGCTACGGTATAAACTAAGTGGGAGCTAGTGCCAGGTCTACCCAGTCACTGTCAGTACCCCGGCGTCCTTTTCCCGAGAAAATTTCCTAATGCGCAGGTATTCCGTCCCTCATATTCCCTCTGCTTTCCTTTCATTTTTTAAAAAGTTTTGTATGTCAGTCATGGGAAGGGGCACACCCAAGAAAACTGAACCAGAGACTCCTCAGGTCCGTGAAACCAGAAACCCTCCCGGGTTCGAGCCTTTCATTGACCTGCAAGCCGAAATTTTTGATCCCCAATACCCTTTTCCCATCAGCAGTACAAAACCCGAGCTTTTTAGGCGACATGTCGAGAATAGGGATTGATATCGGGTGGTTGTATCAGGTTTATATCATCAAATTACCCCCCCAGTCTACCCGGTGGTCGATTTTATTTGTTGGCTCAGAGATGCCTACGATGAGCGTCGAGGCACGTTTACCTCGGCTCAGGGGAATAAGATTTATTCTCTTTCTCCCGACATCATCAGGCGAGCCCTCCGCTTTCCCATCAGTGCCATCTATACCAGTTTCAATGAAATGGCTTTAACCTCCCAGTTCACTAAATTTCCATGGGAGCAGCAAGAAGACTTCATTTCCTCTATAACCAGCAACCAGGCTACATCTCTTCCTTCTGTAGAGCCTTTCTTGTTGAGTCTGTTCAAAGAAGAGGTGCAGCCCATCCTTTCCCTCATCGCAGGTCTTCTAGGTGTAGGCGGTTTGGGGGAAGTTTCCATGGTATGTGTTTATTTCTTGTCGTTAATCTCTCAAACAGGGGTAGTTCTAGATATCCCTGGATTCTTGGTTGCTAACATTCAGACCCAGTTCCAAGAGCTTTTAGAAACTGGTCACTTCCACTTTTGTTTGATGGTCTTCTACCTCTTCTTATATCAGCATGCTGATAAATTCGAGGGTTTGGGTTTAGATAGGGTATAGGAGGTAAATTCTCAACCCCGACCAGTCTTCGACTGGAACTTTGCAATACGCCAATTACCAAATGGGGTGGGTTATTCCAGGTTTCTAAACAAATTCATGCCTATTGTCTACACTATCATCCATGACTCACCCCTGCCCAGGGTTTTTCCTGAAATGAAAAGCTGGCTACAAGCTAGTAAAACCCAGAGCACTGGGGATTGGTATCTATTTGACAATTACACTGAGATTTGGGTCTATGGAGCCAAGGCTCCCCCTTACCAGCTGCCTGTGTTTCCTGCTCGACGAGTTTATGCTCTGGAGTATATTCGACAGACTCTCAAATCTGACCAACTCCACTTTTTCCCCGCTAAGAAGGGTTTCATCCTGAAACTCCCTATCACTATTGCCCCGTTTATTGTAAATTCAAGGCATGCCCTTCCTGTTGTTGAGAAGCTGTTGCAAGGCATGGATTTAAGACAGGGGAAGACTTGGGCCTATGATCCCTGGGGGATTATCTCTAACAGAAGAAGGAGGAACAAATCTACTCGTTATACACATGAGTCGAGACCGTTTATAGAGTGGAGGGCTAACCTTGAAACTTGGCCTTTGATTTCACAGATGGAGACAGATTCATCTGCCACAGGGGAAGAAGGAGAAGCCAAAAGAGGCCAAGAAGAAGAAGTGGGACCCTCGGGAACAAGTTCCCCCATCTGCAACAAGCAGAAAACAGTCTCAAGCGAGGCAGAGATCATAGGGGAAGAACAGTTGCTTGAGCCATTTGTAACATACGGCCAACCGGACGGAAGCAAAGCGGGGCTAAAAGTGCTGAGAGATAGTATCACCTCCTCCGAATACTCTGAGGTCTCACAGGCCATTGGCGACCATGCTTCACCAATTGTAATTGAAAGGAATCTGAAAAACAGAGCGATCAGGGACAAGTACAAGGCCGAGCTGGAAGGTTACGTGGAAAAATATCATACCAGGGTTTCAGCTTCCATGAATGTGGACACAGAACACCTGGTATTGTCTATGGCTGAGGCCATCTTGGATCCTAATGTAGGCACCACTAGTTACAGGGTGCTTGAGTATGCAATTGACATGGCCAAGGTACCAGCCCTTGACAAATGCAACCTGTTCCAAGTGGTTGGTGACATGCTGAAGGATGAAGTAATGAGGCTCACCATCACACTGAGGAAGCTGGAGACTAAGCACGCACAGGTGAGGGCGACCCTAAAAAATGAACAGGCAAATTCCCGCAACCAGGAGAATCAAATACGCGGCCTCCTGGAGTCGATCAAAGGAAAGGAAACTGGAGACTCCAACCCGCAGCACTATGTGATAGAGCAATCACAGAAAGAGGTCGCGTCATTGAAACACAAGGTCAGCATACCGGCATCCCACCATGTTCAGATGGCTTAATTGGCACAGGCGGAGAAGGAAAAAGTAGACTTGGCTGACTCACTGGCGAAGGAGAAAGAGGAAAAAGAAAAAATGGCAGAGACAATAACTATTCTTCAAGGCAAGCTGACGGAGTTACAAACAACCTGGGACACGCACAGTTGTGTGCCAACTACCACTCCACCGGAGACTAGTTCGTTGTATGAGCAGCTAACTACAACAAAGGCCGCGAATGTTGTACTAGAAAAGCAAGCTGCCACCGCGAGGCTAAGAATCACCGAGTTGGAAACCTCCTTGGCTGAGAATACCAGAAAGATAGAGACATTGCAGAAGGAAATTGAACATGAAAGGAAGGAAAAAGCTGACTAGAAGAAGACCATCACTGACCTCAATAGCCGCCTGAAGGGGAATATCACCCTCAGGGATGTGAGAAGGATAATTTGGTCAGATATCATCTTGGCGCTGACAGAGCAGTGGGGTTTCCTGAAAATGATTGGGGAAACCAAATATTCTGTACTCTATCTCAACAGGAAATTTCAGGAGGCATATCTCAACTTGTCCAGCAGAGCCCAGCACGCCAGAGCTTATATTTCTTTCTTGAAAGAGTTGGAATCTGATGAGGTGGAGAAGCATGGCATACCAAGTCGATTCAGGGAGGCCTTTGAATGCCAGAAAATCATCGACAAGGAGGCGGCCCGCGTTATAGCTTCGAGAGCCCTGCAACAGGTGGCAGCAAATGTGGATCGGTTCGATACAGTTGGGCCGAGATCGCCACAGCTGGACTTCCATCTTGCTGGAACCCAACCACTTCTTCCATGCTATGGTCGTTAACAGAATATAAAACACGTCTCCAGGAAGAAAGAGACCGGACGGACATCTCATCAGATAAAACTGTTCGGTTAAAAGCTAAGACAATTTTTTCATCGCTCCGCCAAGAATTCGTTCTCCTTCATCTGATAAAACACAAGATCCCCACCGAGGCAGGTTTCAACGCCCTCACCGAAGCCTATATCAAGGTGGAAGGATTCGCAGCGATGCCTAAACCTTCAGCGGACAGCCAGCAAAGATGCACTCAGTTCGCCAGCCAGATCGCCAGCTCGTCAGCAAATGTTCCACCACCAGTGTCAGCGACTACCTCAACCCCTTCTCATTAGTGAAATATTGTCAATTCATGATCTGGCCCTAGTGGCCTTTTTACTTTTTACCTTAGTTAATTAATTTTAAGTTTCAAGTGGAATTTATGTTCCACTCCAGAATTTTACTTTTCTACTAAGACTGTTGTTTAATATTTTGCTTCAAAATGGCTGAGTGCCTAACTGCAAAAGATGAGATGCCTCTATTCCTCATCATAAAATTTTGGTTATTTTGATAAAGACCTCTAACTAATTTCTGGCATGTGAGGAAGATATTTTTCCCAAAAATATATTCCCGTTCATGTATTAAGGCCTCTATATAAGCAAGATCTGAAGAGAAAAACAGGTTCCAGATTTTCGGAAGAATTTTGTTGTGTAAGAATTTGTGTATGCTTGTTGTGGAAATCTCAATAGAAATGCGAAGAGCCCGTTGGATCTCAGCGAGGAGAAATTTTACTTTACGTGAGGATTCTGGTCTTAATGTTTTATAGTTTGTGACTCTGTCTTATGTGATATTGTTTCATTGTCTATTTCACTGTCTCCACTTTTCTTATATCATGTTATGGAATGCGAGTGGCTCACTAGCTCTGGTATAAATTTATCACTATTGATACTTATACTTAACTAGTCTAGGCACTTTAAATATGGCTCAGGCATGGTATGTTGTTTCACTTTCCACTTCACTCATATTTCCTCTATATTAAATATTGTGGGATGCTATTCTTTCAAAACTGTTGACATGTATGGATTCTTATCTTCTTAAGCCCATCTCATGTTTATATATGTTTATGGAATTCCATTTCATTAGTAGTTAGTATTCCTCCTTTACTTTCAACGCAGCGAACATCGTTGATTTTTAAATCTTTGTAAAGCGTTTTAGAACCCAGCCCTCCCTACAGAAAGTTGTCTTTGAGTTGTCTGAAGCATCTATATTGAGGATTCACTCCTTGCCTCTGCAGCGTCTTTTCATTATGCTGAATATGTGAGTAGTCTGGTTCCATTTATATTGTAACTCCTTGTAAAGGTTGAAGTAGTAAAGAGCCTCATGCCGATAATAGTCCTGAAATATATTTTATGCTCCTTACTGCATGAGATGTCCTAGGCACTAGTCTTTCACAACTCAAGGTTGTCTCTAAGAATGACAACATCTTTTTGGCGTCGTTGCCGGGGAACTGAAGTTGAGAGAAATTAAAATCCCTGGGCCTCGACAAAACCTATTCACTCTTCAATTAGGTGAGCATGGAGAGTTGAGAGTTGTATATCCCTCACCTTGGAGACTACACATTCATTTATCACGTAAATTTACTTACAGTCCTGGCTCCTCGTAAGCCACATCTGAGGTTAGATACGTCTCAGCCAAAGACACCTTCTGTGTCTGACCCAGAAAATATCCTACATAGAAGGAGTTGGAGGGAAAGACAGTATGTTCATACTGAGATTCCTGAATTCTCCATAGAAGATTTTCCGTCCTCCTCCTCTCAAGTTTCCCAAGTGCAAGGTCCTAACTCCACTATGGGAGAGACCGATTACTACTCAGATAGTCCACCTCGGGGAGGTGTCCGAGTCAAAGACGAAGTACAATCAAGAGATACCACATATTACTCTTTCCACCCTACCCCTGAAGTCGAAGAGGTTAAGGAGGTCACTGAAGCATTTGTTGTCCACAGCCCGTCATTCCCATCAACTCCTCAAGCTGTTGTCTAGTACATTCCCATCGTTATTCATACTTCACTTCCACCTCCTCTTCCTCATTTTACACCTCAGATCCTTGCACTACCTCCACCTCCTCCAATGGCCAATTTCCCTGGCTTCCTGTTGAATAAATATGCCCCTCTGGCATTACCTCAAGTGCTAAATGACATGCCATAGGACTATTTAAAGATCTTGCCCTGATTCAATGAGGAAAATGAGATCGAAGCTCAGAAACATCTTGAGGTTTTCTGCTCTTTCGCAGAGAATTTTAACGTGGAACACCTTGACGTAGTCCTAAGACTGTTTGTGCAATCTCTGGATGGTGAAGCCAGAAAATGGTTCAAGACACTAGGAGACCATTCCATCACCTCATGGGACGGAATGGAGAATACTTTCCTTAGAAAATGGGGAGAGAAGAAAGACCATGGACATTGTCTTACAGAGTTTAACACACTCAAGAAAAGACATGTTGAAGTAGTGTCAGAATTTATCAAGAGGTTTAACAAGTTGTATCTAAGCCTCCCCGCCGACATGAAACCTCACCAGACTGCTGCCAAGGTGGTTTTCGTGGCCGCTTTTCACTCTGAATTTGGTTTCTCTCTGAGAGAAAGAAAGCCACCCACCCTAGATGATGCACAGACAGATGCGCTGGAGCTAGAAGCAAATTTTTCCTCTACTGGAAAATCCAAGGGAAAACCTGAACAGGATACTAGAAGAAGGGGAAAAGAAGAGGTATCCACCTCGAGCCAAGATAGATATTCGGCTGATGACAAGATTGAGGAGATGAAAAAGATGATTAAGAACCTTTCAAGTAAGCTGGTTAAACTTGAAATGGAGGCCAATAATTCACCCCCCAAGAATTTCCAAAATGCTCCAAACAGGGGATTCAATCCTCAATACAGGAAGCCACCTTTGCTCAGTAATGGACATCGTGATGGCTGACATCCCAGCTCGCTTCGGCATGTTGCTGTCAAGATCTTGGGGAACTAAAATTGGTGGATCAATCAAGCTGGACTTGACCTATGCCACTATCCCTGTCTTTGGTGGCCAGGAGAGGAGGTTGTATCGGGAAACTAGATTTTTCAAGACAGTTACCAAGGCGGATGACTCAGTTAATTCTCCAGTTTATAGCAGGGAGGGAGATTTCTCCTGTTTGATGCTGGAGGAAGATCAAGAAAATGCTCACGAACCATCATTCTACCAAATCAAGACTGAGCAGTCATTTCAGGGTCATGAAGCAGAGATCTGGACACTTCATTTTGATGGAGCAAACTCAAAAGAAGGTAATGGGGCTGAAGTATTATTGATTTCTCCTACACTCCAATGGGTCCCTTTGTCTTTCGAGCTGGAATATGAAGCCACCAATAATGTGGCCGAATACGAAGCACTTCTGTTGGAGCTGCATACAGCCAGGAGCATGAACATACAAAGTCTAAAGGTTCTGGGAGATTCAGAGCTGGTGGTCAGACAGGTGAAGAATCAGTGCCAAGCCAAACATCCTAAGCTAAGGGCTTATAGGAATGAAGTTTGGTATCTGGTGGAAAATTTCTTCTTGGCATTCAATATCCAATTCATGCCCCGGGAGCATAATAGGATGGCAGATTCCCTTGCAGTGGCTGCCAGTACTTTCCATCCACCTCAGAACCCTCTCTTGAGATATGAAATCGAGGTAAGATATCAGCCATCAATTCCAGACAACATCAAACATTGGCAGGTGTTTGAGGATGAAGAACAAGTGAAAAGGTTTCTGAAAACAGTTGGGGAATTTTCCAACATGGAAATTGATACTTGTGAAGGCTGAAAACACTTCAGGAGATAAATGGGAGGAGAAGATGGCTGGTCACGAATTTCTGCAGCTGAAAGGAAATGTCATTCCCCGAGAAATAGTGCCCTTAGAAAGGGTGTTTAACAAGAATGATGTCCCCCTGCAGCCAAACAAAGTTGTGGAGGAGAATCAGGTAGAATACCTTAATCTTGGCACGGAAGCTAACCCCAAAATCATGAAGTTATCCAAGAAGGTCCCGGAAGAATATAAAGAAATCTACCAAAAACTATTCCGGTCATATAGAGATGTGTTTGCATGGTCTTATCAGGACCTAAAAACCTTCGATATTACCATCATGCAGCATAATATTCCTCTGAAGGGAGATGCTAAACCACATAAACAGAAGCTTAGACAGATAAATCCCTTGCTGCTTCCCTTTATCGAAAAAGAAATTAAGAAACTGTTAAAGGCTAAAATCATTGTGCCATTGAGATATTCTGAGTGGGTGGAAAACTTAGTCCCTGTAAGGAAGAAGAATGGGGAAATAAGTTTATGTGTTGACTTCAGGAATTTAAACAGAGCGTCCCTAAAGGATAATTATCCACTACACAAGATGGATCACATCCTGCAGAAAGTGGTAAAAGCTTCTCGAATGTCAATGATGGATGGATTCTGTGGGTACAATCAGGTGGTTGTTCTACCAGAAGATCAGAAGAAGACTGCCTTTACCACTCCATGGGGGACGTTTATGTATGCCAGGATGCCTTTTGGATTGATTAATGCAGGGGCTACTTTTCAGAGGGCCATGGATATTGCTTTCATTGGGGAACAAGATAAGTTCGTGGTGGTGTATCTAGATGACATTACTGTGTTTTCAAAAGATGACGCAGAGCACATTGAACACTTGCGCAGAACTTTCGAGAATTACAGAAGGTATGGTCTCTCTCTCAACCCACAAAAGTCTCTGTTTGCATTAGATGAGGGCAAGCTTTTGGGACATATTGTAACCAAGGATGGGGTAAAGATAGACCCTAAAAGGGTAGAAGTTATAAATGGCATCTCTCTTCCCATAAATAAGAAGGAGGTTCAGGTGTTCCTAGGACGTATTAACTTTCTAAGGAGGTTTATCCCTAACTACGCAGAGATAGTTAGACATATAACTGACATGATGAAGAAGAATAATGAGGTAAAGAGGTCACAGGAATCACGGGAGGCCTTTTCCAGGATAAAAAATGCCTTTGCTGAAGCCCCTGTGCTAGTTGGGCCAGATTATGCCAAACCTTTCATGATCTTTTCCTTTGCCTCACCTCACACATTGGCTGGAGTTCTATTGCAGAAGAATGAAGAAGGGTATGAGCATCCTATCGCCTTTTTCAGTCAGGTGCTCCGTGATGCTGAGCTAAAATATAACATTTTAGAAAAGCAAGCATATGCTCTGGTGAAGTCTCTCAAATCTTTTCGTATGTATGTCTTGTAGTCCCATGTCACTGCGTTTGTACCTACAGCAGCTGTCAAAGATATTCTCATCCAGGAAGATAGCGAAGGAAAAAGGGAGAAATGGATTGCCAAAATACAAGAGTATGAGCTAGACATCCGCCCTACCAAACTGATCAAGGGACAAGGGTTAGCCAAAATCTTGTTTGAATCAAACTGTCAGGCTCTAGGTATCAATTTGTCTATGATAGAAAATGAGGATTCTGGGATGAAGGAAGAGTCACAGGGAATAGAGATAGCCTCTCAGAAGACACATATGAAGTACATCATCAGCCCATGGTACAAAGAGATAGTGGAATATCTTCTAACACTCAGCTGCCCGCCCAGCTGTGACAAAGCTAAATACAGAACACTGAGGTTGAGGTCAAAGAAGTACGTTGTTGCAAACGGTCAGCTATACTGGCGAGACCCCTCAAGCATCCTGCTCCTGTGTCTCACAGAAGAAGAGGTATAGAGTATAATGGTTGAGTTCCATGAAGGAATCTGTGGGGGTCATTACAGTTGGAGGGATACTGCTCACAAAATCCTGAAGGCTGGTTTCTTCTGGCCCAAACTCTTTGGAGATGTGTTTGCCCGGGTCAGAGCTTGTGAGAAATGTCAGAGGTTTGCTGAAAGACAGAAGTTAGCACCTATTCCCATGATCCCGGTTCATGTGGATGAACCATTTCAGCAATGGGGAATCGACTTTATAGGAGAAATACACCCACCCTCAAGTGGACAGCATAAATGGATATTAACGGCCACAGATTATTTCACAAAGTGGGTGGAAGCTATACCTTCCAGGAATGCAACAGATGCTGTGATAATAAAATTTATGGAAGAAAATATCATATCCAGATTTGGCTGCCCTGCCAAGATAGTGACCGACAATGCACAGGCCTTTAAATCTACAAAGTTTGTCAACTTCTGCCAACAGTATAATATTGCATTAGGTCACTCTATGGCCTATTACCCATAAGGAAATGGCCTGGATGAGTCCTCAAATAAAACTATGGTCCGAGCACTGAAGAAGGCTATCAATGAGAATCAGAAAAATTGGGATTCCCAACTAAAATTCGCTCTGTGGGCCAACAAGATTACCAGCAAGAGAGCAACCAAGAATTCCCCATATGAATTAGTATATGGGAGGGCAGTAGTATTTCCTGTGCAGCTGGCTTTACCAGTAGCTCGATTCATGCAAGAAAGCCAAGAAGAACCTGATGACGTGATGAGAAGAATAAATCAGCTGGTGGAGTTAGAAGAAACACGAAACTAGGTAAGTCAGAGGTTAATTGAATATCAGGAGAAAATGAAGGATCTTTTCGATCAACATGCCAAGGACAGGAAGTTTCAGATTGGAGATCTAGTGCTCAGATGGGATATTCAAAAATCTGAAAAGGGGAAACATGGTAAATTCGACCCCCTCTGGTTCGGCCCTTTTAAAATTGTGGAACAAGGGGGCAACAACACTTTCAGGTTGGAAAATTTACAGGGAGATTTGCTTGATGCCCCTGTAAACGGTCAGTTCCTCAAACCTTACTTCCAGTTCTGATTCAGGCTGAGAGAGCCTGATGTATCCTATTGTATATAAGTTTATGTTTTCATCTTTGTTTGAATGATGTGTGTGTGGTGATGAAGAGGAAAATTAAAAGGATGAAAGGGATGAAGAGTGATGTCCATATAGAAGACAAACAGGTGGTCTGCAAAGTTCTCGACACGTGCATGGATGAACGTGTCATCCCCAGGTGGAGCCAATGTTGATCATTAATTAACATCACTCAATTTTTAAGGTAACCCTTGAGTAGTCATGTATCAAATGTATGACTGGGGGTGAAACATTTAAAGAATGGTTGAAGTGAAACAATGATAAAACAAGTCACATGCCTAAAACCGAGGCATATGTACGAAAAAGGTCCAAACATAAAGTGAAAGGGCAAAGGTAATACAAAAAGGCAAAGGTATGTTGTAAAGGAGGCAAAACGAAATTATTAAAAGGCTTGCCGCTTTCATAGTATGCACGTGAGGGAACTCTTCATATGGGAAATTCCGAGGGGGTCAAGAAGCGGAAGGGGGAAGAGACTCGTACCCCTGCGGAATTACGGTGACATGCCACGAGGTAGACCCCAAGTAAGCGTGATGTGGCAGAGCGAAGTACGGGTAAGCGTGATGTGGCAGAGTGAAGTACGGGTAAGCGTGATGTGGCAGAATGAAGCACAGGCCCTAGAGGTCTATATGCTGTGTATTTAACCAGTCTTACGAAGAATATGTTTCAAGAACCGTGTGGTTTATGTGGAAGAAAGGTAAGGTAAGTCTCTGGGTGAGCTGGTACCGAGGCCCATACCAGTATTAAACCCAGCACGCGGTGTTCACCTACTTCCAGCTGACACCCAATCCCTCTACGCCGCGTGCTCCATTGTCAGTGTCCTTACGACACTCACCCCGTTTATTTCACCTCTCCGCCTTTTACCTCAGAACTTTCAATCTTAGATAACGGTCCTCCTGTATTTTACTGCAGTAAAATTTACAGGTCTTCCAGCTACGGTATAAGCTAAGTGGGAGCTAGTGCCAGGTCTACCTGGTCACTGTCATTACCCCTGCGTCCTTTTCCTGAGCAAATTTCGTACTGCGCAGGTATTCCGTCCCTCATATTCCCTCTGCTTTCCTTTCGTTTTTTAAAAAGTTTTGTATGTCAGTCATGGGAAGGGGCACACCCAAGAAAACTGAACCAGAGACTCCTCAGGTCCGTGAAAAAAGAAACCCTCCCGGGTTCGAGCCTTTCATTGACCTGCAAGCCGAAATCTGTGATCCCCAATACCCTTTTCCCATCAGCAGTACAAAACCCGAGCTTTTTAGGCGATATGTCGAGAATAGGGATCGATATCGGGTGGTTGTATCAGGTTTATATCATCAGATTACCCCCCCATTCTACCCGGTGGTCGATTTTATTTGCTGGCTCAGAGATGCCTACGATGAGCGTCGAGGCACGTTTACCTCGGCTCAGGGGAATAAGATTTTTTCTCTTTCTCCCGACATCATCAGGCAAGCCCTTCGCTTTCCCACCAGCACCATCTATACCAGTTTCAATGAAATGGATTTAACCTCCCAGTTCACTAAATTTCCATGGGAGCAACAAGAAGACTTCATTTCCTCTATAACCAGCAACCAGGCTACATCTCTTCCTTCTGTAGAGCCTTTCCCATTGAGTCTGTTCAAAGAAGAGGTGCAGCCCATCCTTTCCCTCATCGCAGGTCTTCTAGGTGTAGGCGGTTTGGGGGAAGTTTCCATGGTATGTGTTTATTTCTTGTGGTTAATGTCTCAAACGGGGGTAGTTCTAGATATCCCTGGATTCTTGGCTGCTAACATCCAGACCCAGTTCCAAGAGCTTCCGGAAACTGGTCACTTCCGCTTTTGTTCGATGGTCTTCTACCTCTTCTTATATCAGCATGCTGATAAATTCGAGGGTTTGGGTTTAGATAGGGTATAGGAGGTAAATTCTCAACCCCGACCAGTCTTCGACTGGAACTTTGCAATACGCCAATTACCAAATGGGGTGGGTTATTCCAGGTTTCTAAATGAATTCATGCCTATTTTCTACACTATCATCCATGACTCACCCTCGCCCAGGGTTTTTCCTGAAATGAAAAGCTGGCTACAAGCTAGTAAAACCCAGAGCACTGGGGATTGGTATCTATTTGAAAATTACACTGAGATTCGGGTCTATGGAGCCGAGGCTCCCCCTTACCAGCTGCCTGTGTTTCCTGCTCGACGAGTTTACGCCCTGGAGTATATTCGACAGACTCTCAAATCTGACCAACTCCCCTTTGTCCCCGCTAAGAACGGTTTCATCCTGAAACTCCCTATCACTATTGGCCCGTTTATTGTAAATTCAAGGCACGCCCTTCCTGTTGTTGAGAAGCTATTGCAAGGCATGGATTTAAGAAAGGGGAAGACTTGGGCCTATGATCCCTGGGGGATTATCTCTAACAGAAGAAGGAGGAACAAATCTACTCCTTATACACATGAGTCGAGACCGTTTATAGAGTGGAGGGCTAACCTTGAAACTTAGCCTTTGATTTCGCAGATGGAGACAGATTCATCTGCCACAGGGGAAGAAGGAGAAGCCAAAAGAGGCCAAGAAGAAGAAGTGGGACCCTAGGGAACAAGTTCCCCCATCCGCAAAAAGCAGAAAACAGTCTCAAGCAAGGTAGAGATCATAGGGGAAGAACAGTTGCTTGATCCATTTGTACCATACAACCAACCGGACGGAAGAAAAGCGGGGCTCAAAGTGCTAAGAGATAGTATCACCTCCTTTGACTACTCTGAGGTCTCACAGGCCATTGGCGACCATGCTTCACCAATTGTAATTTAAAGGAGTCTGAAAAACAGAGCGATCAGGGACAAGTACAAGGCCGAGCTGGAAGGTTACGTGGAAAAATATCATACCAGGGTTTCACCTTCCATGAATGTGGATACAGAACAACTGGTATTGTCTATGGCTGAGGCCATCTTGGATCCTAGTGCAGGCACCACTAGTTACAGGGTGCTTGAGTATGCAATTGACATGGCCAAGGTACTAGCCCTTGACAAATGCAACCTGTTCCAGGTGGTTGGTGACATGCTGAAGGATGAGGTAATGAGGCTCACCATCACACTGAGGAAGCTGGAGACTAAGAACGCAAAGGTAAGGGCAACCCTAAAAAATGAACAGGCAAATTCTCGCGCCTAAGCGAATCAAATACGCGGCCTCCTGGAGTCAATAAAAGGAAAGGAAACTGGAGACTCCAACCCGCAGCGCTATGTGTTGAGCAATTGCAGAAGGAGGTCGTGCCATTGAAACGCAAGGTCAGCATACCGGCGTCCCACCATGTTCAGACGGCTGAATTGGCACAGGCGGAGAAGGAAAAAGCAGACTTGGCTGACTCACTGGAGAAGGAGAAAGAGGAAAAAGAAAAAATGGTAGAGACAATAACTATTCTTCAAGGCAAGCTGACGGAGTTACAAACGACCTGGGACACGCACAGTTGTGTGCCAACTACCACTCCACCGGAGACTAGTTCGTTGTCTAAGCAGCTAACTACAGCAAAGGCTGTGAATGTTGTACTAGAAAAGCTAGCTGCCACCACGAGGCTGAGAATCACCGAGTTGGAAACCTCCTTGGCTGAGAATACCAGAAAGATAGAGACATTGCAGAAGGAAATTGAACAGGAAAGGAAGGAAAAAACCGACCAATAGAAGACCATCACTGACCTCAATAGCCGCCTGAAGGGGAATATCACCCTCAGGGATGCGAGAAGGATAATTTGGTCAAAGATCATCTCGGCGTTGAAAGAGCAATGGGGTTTCTTGAAAATGATTGGGGAAACCAAATCTTCTGTACTCTATCTCAACAGGAAATTTCAAGAGGCAGATCTCAACTTGTCCAGCAGAGCCCAGCACGCCAGAGCTTTTATTTCTTTCTTGAAAGAGTTGGAATCTGATGAGGTGGAGAAGCATGGCATACCAAGTCGGTTCAGGGAGGCCTTTGAATGCCAAAAAATCATCGACAAGGAGGCGGCCCGCGTTATAGCTTCGAGAGCCCTGCAACAGGTGGCAGCAAACGTGGATCGACTCGATACGATTTGGGCCGAGATCACCACAGCTGGACTTCCATCTTGCTGGAACCCAACCACTTCTTCCATGCTATGGCCGTTAACAGAATATAAAACACGTCTCCAGGAAGAAAGAGACCAGACGGACATCTTGTCAGATAAAACCGCTCAGTTAAAAGTTGAGACAATTGTTTCATCACTCCGCCAAGAATTTGTTCTCCTTCATCTGATAAAACACAATATCCCCACCGAGGCAGGTTTCAACGCCCTCACCGAAGCCTATATCAAGGTGGAAGGATTCGCAGCGATGCCTGAACCTTCAGCGGACAGCCAGCAAAGATGCACTCAGTTCGCCAGCCAGATCGCCAGCTCGTCAGCAAATGTTCCACCACCAGTGTCAGCGACTACCTCAACCCCTTATCATCAGTGAAATACTGTCAATTCATGATCCGGCCCTAGTGGCCTTTTTACTTTTTACCTTAGTTAATTACTTTTAAGTTTCAAGTGGAATTTATGTTCCACTCCAGCATTTTACTTTTCTACCAAGACTGTTGTTTAATATTTTGCTTCAAAACGGCCGAGTGCCTAACTGCAAATGATGAGATGCCTCTATTCCTCGTCATAAAATTTTGGTTATTTTGATAAAGACCTCTAACTAATTTCTGGCATGCGAGGAAGATATTTTTCCCAAAAATATCTTCCCGCTCATGTACTGAAGCCTCTATATAAGCAAGATCTGAAGAGAAAAAAAGGTTCTAGATTTTCGGAAGAATTTTGCTGTGTAAGAATTTTTGTATGCTTGTTGTAGAAATCTCAATAGAAATGCGAAGAGCCCGTTGGGTCTCAGCAAGGAGAAGTTTTACTTTATGTGAGGATTCTGGTCTTAATGTTTTATAGTCTGTGACTCTGTCTTATGTGATATTGTTTCATTGTCTATTTCATTGTCTCCACTTTTCTTATATCATGTTATGGAATGCGAGTGGCTCACTAGCTCTGGTATAAATTTATCGCTATTGATACTTATACTTAACTAGTCTAGGCACTTTAAATATGGCTCAGGCATGGTATGTTGTTTCACTTTCCACTTCACTCATCTTTCCTCTATATTAAATATTGTGGGATGTTATTCTTTCAAAACTATTGACATGTATGGATTCTTATCTTCTTAAGCCCATCTCATGTTTATATATTTTTATGGAATTCCATTTCATTAGTAGTTAGTATTCCTCCTTTACTTTCTATGCAGCGAACATCATTGATTTTTAAATCTCTGTAAAGTGTTTTAGAACCCAGCCCTCCCTACAGAAAGTTGTCTTTGAGTTGTCTGAAGCATCTATATTGAGGATTCACTCCTTGCCTCTGCAACGTCTTTTCACTATGCTGAATCTGTGAGTAGTCTGGTTCCATTTATATTGTAACTCCTTGTAAAGGTTGAAGTAGTAAAGAGCCTCATGCCGATAATAGTCCTGAAATATATTTTATGCTCCTTACTGCATGAGATGTCCTAGGCACTGGTCTTTCACAACTCAAGGCTGTCTCTAGGAATGACAACAAGTTATTTGACATGAGATATATTTTTGATGTTTGTGTTGTGATGATGTTATACAATGCTAATTGTGTTTTGTTAGATGATCATGATCACGATGATGTTAGCAAATTTGAATGTGTTTTTTAGTCGATTATGATGTTTGTACGATGGTTATCATGATCGTGATGTTTATTAATTAATCTAATAATAAATGACCATGATATTTATTAAATATTATGTCGTGATTGTAATTGAAATTTAAATTTTAATTGTATGTAAAATTGTAAAATTGTATTTGTATTTGTAATTGTAATTTTAATTGTAATTGTATGTAAAATATTTAATGTAAAATTTTAATTGTAATTGTAATATTTAATTTATTGTGAAATGATTGTAATTATAATATTTAATTTATTGTGAAATGATTGTAATTGTAATTGTATATATGAAAAATTGTAAAATTCTAATTCTAATTCTAATTGTATGTAAAATTCTAAAATTGTAATTGTAATTGTATGTAAAATATTTGTAAAATTGTAATTGTAATTGTAAATGTAATTCTAATTCTAATTGTATGTAAAATATTTGTAAAATTTTAATTGTATTACTATGAAATGATTGTAATTGTAAAATTTTAATTGTAATTGTAATTGTATGTAAAATTCTAAAATTGTAATTGTAATTCTAATCGTAATTGTATGTAAAATTGTAAAATTGTAATTCTAATTCTAATTCTAATTTTAATTGTAATTGTATGTAAAATATTTGTAAAATTTTAATTGTATTAATGTGAAAATTTTAATTGTATTAATGTGAAATGATTTTATTAAAATTTTTAAATTTGTAAATAATTGTAAAATAATAAATCTTGAAAAATATGATTTTTTGTAATATAATAAAGTTTAGAAAATAATGCAAATAAATTCATGTACTTTAGAATTATCATTATTTTATTATGACATTACATACCAAAAAAAAGAACTTTATACAATACGCCATTTCTAGCCGAGATTCCTGGTTTTTCTTCCGGTGCGCTTATAATCATAACCCACACCGGTGGGTCTTAGTACTAAGACACATCGGTGCTTCATAACTCTTCCGCACCAAAACATAAACTGTTAGGTCCCTATATTACTAATATATCCCTTATTGTTGTTAGTGTAACCCCCTTATTGTTATTATTGTACCCCTGTAACCCCCATATTGTTATTATTGTGACCTTAAATTATCACTGTTAGGTCGGCTAGGATTACATTGTGGCCCCACTAGGATTACAATATGGCCCCATGGACTCCTACATATAGAAAGGAGGTTTTGTAATTTGTATCATCTAAGAATTGTTCATTAATATAATGTATTGGAGGTTGCCCCCTCGAAGTGGCTTATTTCTAAGGCATTGATATCTCTTTTCTTCTATTTTTGGAGCTAGTTTCACAACATTTGGTATTAGAGCTTTGTATTATAGGGTTTCGCTGCTCCAAATAGGTCATCGTGGAATTTTCGCTATAACTTTTTTTCTACGAAGTTTCAGAAGCTGAAATTTTTAGGGTACGAAGCCGAAATCCTGAGGAACATTATCAAAAAAATTTAGAGCTTGGTTCGCAATATTTTCGGAGATATGATCTGTGGAATTTAGATCTTTTTTCAGGCTCCTCAATTTAATCTAAACAGGTCATTGTGGAATTTGCGCTATAAATTTTTTTCTACGAAGGTTCAGAATCTGAAATTTTTACGGCACGAAGCTGAAATCCTGAGGAAACTCGTCAAAAAATTTCAGAGCTTGGTTCACAATATTTTCGAAGATATGATCTGTGGAAGGTAGTGCTTTTTCAGGCTCCTGAATTTCATCTCAAAGAGGTGATCATGGGAAAATCTGCATAGCTCTCTCTCTGAGCATCGGATTGGAGTTCCGTAAAAAGTGGTCACAATTAAACAGACTGTAGTTTCTTTGCTATCAATTTCAGAGCTAAAAGACAAAACAGTGAGACGTGTCAAGTCGTACAAGTTCGCTCTACTGAACCAGTCCATAATTAGGTCATTGTGGGAGATTGGAAATAACTTTTCCTTGGAGAATCCAAATCAAGTCAGACCTGTGGCATTCGAAATATAATTCAGAAGGCTACCTTAGTGCCCAATTTCAAATATTGAAGAGCCACAATCACAAATATAATCCAATTTCAATATCAAGCTCCTCAAAAGCAAGAAAAACGTGTGTATTTTTTTTTTACGAATTGCATAAGTCTTGTTTGAAGAATCAATTTGAATTGATTCCAAGGGCATATTGTAGAATATATATCAGTATTGGGTTAGAAAAAATGCCGCGTAAAAATAATTCAACACCCATTAAGCCTTCAGAAGGCTCTACTATGACTCATGAAGATGAAGAATTGCAACATGAACTATCAAAATTACAAGAGCAAGTGCACCAAATTTCGCTCTCGCAAAGAGAAACAAAAAATGAAATGGATGTTTTGAAGAAAGGCGTGGAAGCGAAGATGGATGGTTTGAAGAAAGGCATGGAATCTAAGATAGATGGCATGGAATCTAAGATGGATGACATGGAAGCTAAGATCGATAAAAAAATGAAAGACAACATGCAAAACATGAAGAATGATCTAAAAGAAGACATGGAAGGTTTGACAAAGTTGATACAAGTAATGTTTCCTAATGGTGAAAAGATAGTAGAGGAAACTCATGATGAGAACAAAATAAATGTTAATCGTGACTTCATAAACTCTAATGTTGGCGGGAAGAACCACCATATTCCAAAAATGGATATGAGGAAGTTTTATGGAAAGAATACTATAACATGGATACTACAGATGGAGCAATATTTTGATCTCCCTAATTTGTAAAACACACAAAAGGTACGCATTGCAACTTTACATTTAAAACAAAATACATTTGTATGGTATCGATAGCTTTGCTTCCGTAAAAAAATTGTCACTTGGTCAATTTTTACGGAGGAAATGATAGCACATTATGAGGATACAAAGAGCAACACCTTCTTTAGCAAATTGATAAATCTCAAACAAAAGGGGTTAGTGGGGGAGCACATTGAGGACTTCCAAAAATTGAATATAAGGGTAACTGATATTCCAGAGGAACACAGGATTGATCTCTTCATAGGTACTTTAAAGGATAACATCCAACATGAAATTCGCGTTTTGGAACCTGGTTCATTGGAGAAGGCATTCAGGTTGGCAAGAAAATTTGAATGTAAAATTGTGGCAACAAGGAAGCCTACCACTCACTTCTATAAATAAGGAAGTGTTGCTACGCCTAGATTTCCACAACCTACAAGGTTGACACCACAAAAATTGGAAGAAAAAAGAGCAAAAGGGCTTTGCTACAGTTGTGATAGCAAATACACTAAAGGTCATAAGTGTGCTGAGAAGAAATTATTTTACATAGATTGTGAAGAGGAAGAAGAAAATGAACAAGAAGAGCATATACACCAGGAACCAGCTCTAGAAGAGGAAGAAATGAATCCAACCATATCGTGTAATGCACTGGCAGGAATTACCACTCCTCAAACTCTCAAGATAGAAGGACATATCAAGAAGAAAAAAGTAATAGTGTTGATTGATTCAGGTAGCACCCATAATTTTATTCATTGTAAGGTAGCCAAGGAATTAAATTGTTTCCTATACCCAGCACCAGAATGTCAAGTGATGGTTGCAAATGTAGGAACTATAAATTGCTCTGGAAAATGCCATAATATCAAGCTAACCATGGGGGAATATGTGTTGACAACTCCAATGCTTTCCATTCCTATGGGAGGTGCTGATGTTGTACTAGGAGTACAATGGTTACAATCTTTGGGGACGGTAGCTTTTAATTTTCAAGAACTTTTCTTGAAATTTTTTTCAGAAGGAAAGGAAGTCGAATTACGGGGTATTGCGGGGAAGCCGGGAAAGATAATAAGCTCTAATGTCATGACAAAGCTTCTAAAGAAAGAGCAACGAGGCGTAATTGCACAATTATGCTCACTAGAAGTTCCAACATCAAAATCATCTATTTCTGCAGATCTCCAACAAGTCTTGGACAATCATTCCAAGGTGTTTGAAACTCCCAAAGGACTCCCACCTATTCATGATCATGATCATGCTATTCATTTGATTCCAAGAAGTGTTCCTCCAAACATCGGGCCTTATAGATATCCTTATGTCCAAAAGAGCGAAATTGAACGTATGATTGCAGAAATGTTAGAGGCGGGTATAATTCAACCTAGTCAAAGTTCTTTCTGTGCTCCTGTAGTATTGGTACACAAGAAGGATGGATCATGGCGAATGTGTCCGGATTATAGGGAGCTCAATAAGCTCACCATTAAAGACAAATTTCCCAATCCTGTGATTGATGAATTATTGGATGAATTACATGGAGCAATTTATTTTACCAAGTTGGATCTTCGTTCAGGATATCATCAAATTAGAATGAAGGCTGAAGATATTCCAAAAACAGCATTTCGAACTCATGAGGGTCATTATGAATTTTTGGTCATGCCTTTTGGCCTTACCAATGCACCTTCTACATTTCAAGGGTTGATGAATTCCATTTCAAACCCTTCCTTAGAAAATTTGTGCTAGTATTTTTTGATGATATACTAATCTACAGCAGGTCTTGGAAGGATCATGTTGAACATGTTGATAGGGTGCGCAAAATATTGTAGGAGAAACAATTATATGCAAAAACATCCAAATGTTTCTTTGGAGTACAAGAGGTGGAATATCTGGGTTATATTTAATCTCACGAGGGTGTTAAGGTAGACCCTAACAAAATTAAAGCCATTAAGGAATGGAAAGTCCCCACAACCATAAAGAATTTGCGAGGATTTCTCGGGTTAACAGGGTATTATCGCAAGTTTGTTAAGAATTATGGGAGAATAGCAGCACCTCTAACAACATTATTGAAGAAAGATGCATTTTCATGGACTCCTGAAGCAACTAAGGCCTATGAACATCTTAAAGAGGCAATGTGCCTAGCACCGGTCTTAGCTACGCCAGACTTCACAAAAACCTTTATTGTGGAATGTGATGCCTCAGGAAATGGAATTGGTGCAGTTTTAATGCAGGAAGGAAGACCCATTGCTTTGGAAAGTCGTCCAATCAAAGGAAAGTATTTACAGAAACCTATTTATGAGAAGGAAATGTTAGCAATACTACATGCACTAAAGAAATGGCGAACTTACCTAATGGGAAGACACTTGAAGGTAAAAACTGATCATGATAGTCTTAAACACTTTTTGGAACAAAGACTATCTTCAGAAGAGCAGCAAAAATGGGTCACAAAGATGTTGGGTTATGACTTTGAAATAATATACAAAAAGGGGAAGCTTAATGTTGTTGCAGATGCACTCTCAAGAAAGAATGAAGAGGTGGAAGCATTGCTTTGTGCCATTTCTATTATCCAACCAGATTGGGTAACCGAAGCAAGAGATGAATGGAAGAAGGACAAAGAAGTATGGACACTCATTCAAAAGTTTCAGCAAGATCCTAGTACATCTGATACATTTAGTTGGAAAAATGATTCTTTATGGTACAAAGATTGCTTATATCTTTGTAAGAATTCCCAACTAAAACAAAATATTCTTCTGGAATTGCACACTTCTCCTTTAGGAGGACACTCAGGATTTTTAAAAACTTACCACAGGGTGAAGAAAGAATTTTTTTTGGGATGGCCTTAAATCTGATATTCGAAAGTTTGTGGCGGAATGTTTGGTTTGCCAGCAGAATAAAGTGGAAACAATTAAGACCCCAGGACTTCTACAACCTTTATCCATTCCAAGTCAACGTTAGGAGGAGATTTCAATGGATTTTATCACAGGTTTACCTAAGTCCGAAGGAAAGAGTGTCATCATGGTGGTAGTTGATAGACTTACCAAGTATGCACACTTTCGTGCATTATCTCATCCATTTAAAGCAAGTACAGTTGCTACTACATTTATGGACAGAATTCAAAAGCTACATGGAAGCCCAAGGGTTATTGTGAGCGACAGAGATCCCATTTTTACTGGAAATTTTTGGATAGAGTTATTTTCTTGTTTGGGTACTCAATTAGCTCATAGCTCATCTTATCATCCTCAATCTGATGGTCAAACTGAGATAGTAAATAAATGTTTGGAAGGATATCTTCGTTGTTTTGTATACGATAAACAAACACAATGGGTCAAGTGGTTACCTCTCGCTGAATGGTGGTATAACACTTCCTTCCATACTACAGCAAAAATGACCCCATTTATGGCACTTTATGGATATCATCCACCATCCATCACATCATATTTAAGGAAAAATTCGAAGGTTCAAGCAGTGGAAGATCACATCGAGCATCAACAAGAAGTTCTCCAACTCTTAAAGGATAACCTGAATTTGGCACAAAATCGAATGAAACAACAGGCAGATCAACATCGCAGTGAGAGAAGTTATGATGTAGGAGACTAGGTATTTTTACGGCTACAACCATACAAACAAATGTCCCTCAAGCAAGCTAAGAAGGATAATAAATTATCGCCAAATTACTATGGTCCTTACAAGGTGTTGCAAAATATTGGTACTATGGCATACAAATTGGAGCTTCCTGCTTCTTCACGAGTGCATCGAGTTTTCCATGTTTCATGCTTAAAGAAGGTTATAGGTGAAAATCTTCCAGTTCAAACAATATTTCCAGAACTTGATGAGGAAGGAAAAATCATATTGGAACCTGAAGCGGTCACGGAAATAAGAACTCGACAGCTACGAAATCAATAAATTTCAGAGTATCTCATCAAGTGGAAGAACTTACCCACTGAAGATTCTACATGGGAGGATGAGAATTTTATACAGAAGCACCCAGAGCTACTCAAGCGTTGAGGACAACACTTTGAAGGAGAAGGGCATGTTAGGTCCCTATATTACTAATATAGTCCCTTATTGTTGTTAGTGTAACCCCCTTATTGTTATTATTGTACCCATGTAACCCCCATATTGTTATTATTGTGCCCTTAAATTATTATTGTTAGGTCGGCTAGGATTACATTATGGCCACACTAGGATTAAATTATGGCCCCATGGACTCCTATATATAGAAATGAGGTTTTGTAATTTGTATCATCCAATAATTTTTCATTAATGTAATGTATTGGAGGTTGCCCCCTCAAAGTGGCTTATTTCTAAGGCGTTGATATCTCTTTTCTTCTATTTTTGGAGCTTGTTTCACAACATAAACCGCGATCTTATGAACCATACCAATGCGCCTATAAAACCCCGCGCACCGGAACAAGGTTAAATAAAACCTCGCACGAAGCATATTTTCATTGAAATATATTTTCTAAGAAGGCAAATTTATTCTGTAAAGTGCAGTATTGAAGCAACAGAGGGTTCAAATCGCGGGCAATAATTTTTCTGAGGAGATGAGGGTTTGAAAAGACAAGAGTTTGAATTTCGGTTGAGAAGTTTATAACAGAGAAAATGAGTGATTCAAACAGAAATACAAACAAAGGCGCTTACATGGATGCAGATGGCTACAGAGCTCGACAAAGTACAAAAGGAGAAAAGGTTTATGAAAAATCTAAGACGCACATGAGAGAGATCAATTGAGTCTCTTG
The DNA here is from genome assembly GCA_034641835.2 of Pinus albicaulis. NCBI lineage: Eukaryota > Viridiplantae > Streptophyta > Pinopsida > Pinales > Pinaceae > Pinus > Pinus albicaulis. The sequence continues at coordinate 723,072,676 of CM076570.1, read as the reverse complement.
AATGGGCTAAGAGATCACATGAAGGTAATGATTCTCATTCTTACAAGGATGGCAGGGAAAGATTGGACAGTAGAGAAAGATTAATCGAGGCAGTCGATAAATCCAAGAGGCACCATGAAGGGAAGGATTATCATTCCCTTATGGACAACAGAGAAAGATCAATTGACGTTGTTGATCGGGCTGGTAGGTCCCATGAAGGGAAAGATTCTCCAGAATGCGTTTAAAAGCAGCTGAGAGTATTGTCTGATCTTCAGTTAGCTTACATAAACTTTTACCGGCAAAGTTGACGTCGCATAAAATCACATCTTCGGCTTTCAATTGAACCTGAATGGCATCTCTAACTTGTCTGAGCTGTGGTCTTTTGGATAACAAGGAATATCACATGGAAGGTACCCAAAAATCCAAATTTTTGAAAGTATAGGTGAATTAGCACTTATCAAAGAATGAAATGCCGAACAAAATGCGAACGGGATACACTTAAGGATTCCCTGGTTCCATTTGTTATTGAAAATGATGCTCTCTTTAGATGAAACCAGTAAAAATTCTGCTTGTATTATAAAGGGAAATCCAGTGACCATTTATGTGGGAAGAAAAGCATAGATACCTGTAGCTACCATATTTCCACCAGAAAATCGGTTTCCCATTGGAAAAGCTAATGTAATAGCCCATTTTGCAATGTATTTCCTCTACTCAACCCTATACTCATTTTTTATGGGAAACCATTTCCACCACATGTAATAACTGCATCGTCTAGTTGAAAATCAGTCTTCTTCTGCTAACAAATGCAGAATGAAGGACTCATTGTCATTGCTCCCAGAACATTCAAGGTCAGTTTCTCGTAAAACAAAGATTGTATAAATTTTTTTAAGATCAAGATAGAAAGCACAAAGGAGAAAAGAGGAAATTGGATGCCAAGATGGAGGAGGAACTTACAAATGAGCAAGCAGATCATGGGTCAACAAGCAGATCATGGGGCACCTTTTCTTGTTGTAGGTTATGGAAAGGTTCAAGTTTCTTTTTCTAGAAGAAGAAGAGGTGTAGTTTTGAAAATAAATGGCCCAAATATTTTGACAGCAAAATATACATTTCCAACATGTCTAATTTTGGTGTACACACGTAAAAGTAATTTCGGTGCGTCAACCGTAAATCAGTGCTAATGTATAGATAACCGCACCAATGCGTTCTAATTACTATGCACCAGTGCGTTTTAGTTACTACGCACAGGTGTCATGTTACCAATGGATGCACCGGTGCGGTTCTATTAAGTGACACACCGGTGAAGAATAAACGCAAATAAAAAAGTGCAAATTTATTTTCTTTAAGTGAAAAAAAAAAGGCGGCAAATTAAAAAATGGGCGGAAAAATATTTTCGAAAATCTATTTTCATAAAAAATTCTTTAAATACTAAACACTTTTCATTATCTCACTATTTTTGCTAAAATTTTCAGCTAGAGATTTGCAGGAGACATACCTGGAGCAAGAGAGCACTGTGGAGCAGCGAAATACGTTCAAACAGAAGTATTCAGACAATCAGGATCCAAACCTCTGGTGATTCAAACCCTGTAGCATAGAATTTCAAACGATCTCATGATTAAATTTGATTATTTTTTTTACTTTTTCTGCAATTTTATCCATTTTTACCCTAAACCCTTCATTATTTTTGTTTCTTCCCTTTATTCTCCCTGTTTCTGTGATTTCAGAATTAGGGCTTTTCATTTTAAATTGACATCCAACCCACGCGACGACTTGCATAGTCGGATCCCAATCCATGTCAGCCTTTGCACGAATTTTTGAAAAAAATGGATTTTTTTTATCGATGTGCCCTGTGTAACCGAGCGCACCGGTGCGCTGTATTATACAGTGCACTGCGCAAGTACTGTGTAATAAAAAAAATTAAATTTTTTTTTAAAATCAGTGCACCATATCTAAAATAGGGCATCGGTGCTCTATGTTACGAGGATAGCATTGTACGGTCTATTACATTGTTTGTGCGGTGCGTTTATAATACCCCCACGCACCGACGTCGGTGCGTACATCATTAAAGGCGCACCGGTTTCTTGAGATTTATTTTTTACCTGAAAAATTGACAATTTATTTATAAATATAATAATGAATGATATGGTACAGGTTTCAAATTGATAATGAAATGAGTGACAAGAGATCAAGTAACAAAAATACCGAAAACACATCAAAAAAAGCAAAAATGGCAAGTTCTTTGTAAATTCTTTACAAAAGTTATTATTTTTGAACTATATGTAAGTTTAACTAATATGTATTGTTTACTGTGTATCATGCAGAGCCATAAAATGACAAAGCTCGATAAGATTATTCCTAATCTAGGACCAAAAGAGCTTAAAAGCTTGATGGAAAAAATGCAAAAGGATGAATCAGGTGAATGAAAAAATACTATCGATCTAATATGATTTTCTTTTTTTAATTTTCATAAATAATATACTTAAAATTATTAGATAACATGTGTCAAACAGTTTATTAATTCACATTTGTTTAATGTTCTATCGGGACCAACAATTCAGAAAAGGAATGTTGTTCTAATAAAAGAAAAAAATAGAACATGAAAATGAAAATGAATTGCTCCTTAGCTCATCTGGAGTGGTGCTAGAGGTTAACGAAAGGGGGAAAAACTTTTACAAAATTTTAAGGGATCTAGTGGAACGAATGTATAGACATTATTTCCACTTAAAATACAAAAACAAATCCAGTGATTCCAAGAACCAAATTTTATCTAAACTTCATTAATATTTTCTAGAGAATTGGTCAATGACACATGTCAGACTTTTAATAGAAAAAACGTACAAAAAAAAGGAAGAAATGGAAAAATAATATTCCTTTAAATGTTTGTCTAGAATTATTCATAAATATCACTTTTGTTATATTTAATTTTCATATATAAATATAAAAATTAAATAGTATATTGTCATGTTACATTTCAGGAAGATTATGAAAATCTCAAAAGATGAACGAGTTGATATCAGAAATATGCCAGTAGGAATGTCCAAAAAGGTGTACAAGGAGATGGTCAAAGAAATGGACAAAATTGCATCGCGGGAGGAGCCATCTCAACAACAACGTGCTTCAAATGTAATATGTAATCATTGAATTTTTCGATCATTAGGTACAATAAATAAACAATTTAGCATTAAATATTAATTTTCAATAATTTTCTTGCAGAAAAGAAAAGAAAATGGAACCCATTCAGCACATAAAACAGGACGACAAGGAAGAAAATGGTTGATCTCTAAGTTTGTGAGTAATTGTTACTTCCTTATAACAACTTAACTAGATTTCATTTTTGTATTTTTTAAATTGTTTTACAAAAATCATCATTGAATGTCTTCAAACAGGTGCTAACATACAAAGAAGAACCATCAGACGAATTGATTGAAATTGGGTTAAATATGGGTTGTGAGTATATGTTGGCATATCAGAATTTAATTGTGGAATTTGTAAGCATCTATTGATCTTGTTTTACTTAGCTCCGTCTATAATTAATAGAACAAAAACATCTTTTATATTAAATATATGATTTGTTATGGGGTATAAAACTTGCAAGAAACAAAGTATGGAACTGCGCCAACAGATGAAATTTTGAAAGATGGCATGGTACATGGTTTTGAAAGAATGTTTATAGTTTATGAGTCAATTGTTGCTATGGTACGTCATTTTTCTTTTCGATTTACATTGATGTATATTATTTAATATTGCAATTTTCATTATTCTCACCAATGTATATACACTCATTTCAGTTTATTTTTATGTTTGTAGATGGAAGGTGAAGAAGAAGAAAACAATCAACATCGTGAACAAAACATTCCTGAAAATACTCCCAATTCATAGAAGTAACTCTAGCAGTGACAACAATTCAAGCGAAGAATGATGATCACTATGTTTGGATATCAAAGCAAGGCATTGTATTTTCTGAAATATTTGTCTGTGAAATCAGACATTTTGTTTAATGTAATGGACATAGTGTTCCAATTGAAAGACAAAGGGATACCAATAATTGTCCCATTTTGTATGACAAATACTGTCTTATATATATATATATATATATATATATATATATATATATATATATGTTTCAATTTATTCTATTGTGTTCTCCATTGTCATTCTCAAATGCACTAATAAAAATTTAATTCATATGACTATTGTTATAAGATATATATGTGTCGACTTTTGATGAATAATGAATTTTAAAAAATCACAATAATTATGATATGATATAAAAAATTAATCCAAACATCACATTCAAATGCATTAATAAAAATTTAATTAATATGAATATTGTTATAAGATGTGTCGATTTTTTATGAATAATGAATTTAGAAAAATCATAATAATTGCACTGTCACAGGTCGATGTTTCTAAAAAATACAAAATGAACGACGGTGTGTTTGTATGCTCAGCGCACCGGTGCGTTTCTACAACCTATGGGCACCGCACAAATACCAAAACCAATTAAAAGTCTCGATGCATTTGTGCTATACTACGCACCGGTGCATTTGTACGACGTATGGACCGCACAAATACCAATACCAATTATAAATATCGGCGCGTTTGTCTGATATGGCGCACCAGTGCGTTTCTATAAGTCTACGTACCAGTGCGTTGAGATGACCTATGGGCATTGCACAAATCCCAAGACCAATTGGTACGGCCACGTGCATTGTATCACCAACACTGCACCCGGTGCGGTTTTATACCTTGACGGCCCGGTGCAGGATCCTTCGACCGCCCCGAGGCCACCGTCTAGATGACACGCACCGATGCGTTGAAACCTTAGTAGCGCATCAATGAAAAAAACATCCGTAATAACCTTCGGCCGCCCATTTTTTTTAGTTGTGTTGAATTTCCATTAAAAGCTCCGCCAAAACCTCTGTAACCATAAGCGGATTTTGTAGCAAATGTTTTTTATACAATTTTGGCCAATTTTATAACACTAAAAACCTCCTTTATAACCTCCGCTAGAGGGTCTTTTCCTTGTAGTGTGATCTTAGTGCTACCACAGTGCTACGACAATGTTACCACAGTGCTACCTCGGGATGATAACACAGTCTTGATGCTCTACAATGTAGTAAGCTCGGTGCTACCATAGTCAAGGTATATCACAATTTTCGGTGCCACTTCAGTATGAAATATTTTGGTGCCATCACAGTTCTCGGTATCATGACAATGATGAGATTTCGATGGAATCACAATGAGGAAATCTCTATGTCATGAGAAAGATGAGAATGCCAATACAATGAAAGTAAGATCAAACAAGGATGACTTGATGGAGGGAGTCTATATTCTAAGGGTCTTGGTCGTCTCGTCTTGAATCTACTGAAGGAATAATTTGATTCGGTTTTCCCCAAAGAGTGGGGTATTTCCTTGTCAGTGTGCCTACATTTTGTGTCCTTTTATATTTTTTGCTTGGCATTAGTCTTGATGATAAGAAAAGATAAATCGAAAGAACACATAATAATAACGAAAACATCACAAGATAATTTCATAATAATATAAATTGATTAATTTCCACCTCCTTGGATTTCTCAAGAAAGACAAGGCTAAAGAACATTGTCACGTCTGGAAAAACCCATGCCAATGACAACAAGAGAATGAAGAACACACATGTATAACCATGCATGCAAAATCTACCAAGGAAATCACACATTCAAATCGATGTATGCAAGTAAACCCATTTTAGTTTCTCGATCCTGCTCTTCCTTGCTTGATCTTTGTTTCCTCTTGCCTTCTTCGCCTTTCTTGATCCAATGTTGAAGTGATCCAAGAAAACTCTAAGTTTCCAAGGGTGTGTGAGAGAGAGAATAAAGAGAGAGCTCCAAAACTAAAGTGACAAAAAGCTACCAACTGATACTCATAAGCCTTTTTATTAATGTGGCCTCTATTTTCTTCATTTTCCATTATTTTCCTTCATTTTCCTCCTCACATGCAACCTGTGACCTTTCACATTTTTTTTCTCCTAACTTCAATTACTTTCATAAATACCATGCCAATTAATGCCACTTTGTCTTTCCAAAACCTTTGCCATTGCCTTTTCCAAATTCCTTAGCCATAATAAACCAAATAAACACCCACATTAGGATGTTTTTTCCTAACATTCAGCTTGGAATAAGTGTCCCATGAGCAATAATGTTTTTTTTGCCTTTATTAACTTTTAAATTGAATTTTCACTCGGGTTGTTACAATTTTATTTTCTATGTGGTTCACATATGTTGAAGATCGGTGACCGTTATGTCTATGAAATATTTGTACCAAACAAATCCATTCAAAGGGATTACTTCTTATCGACTCAACCACGTAGCCTAACCCCGAGAGTGTTGAGAGAATTGAACTTGTGACCTCTCAATAGAAAAGGTGCTAATGATGGGGACTCAACCAATAAAGCTAACCCTCACGGCTACTTTTCATTTATTAGTTTCACTACATGTTAAAATATTGATATAAAATTAAATTTGACTTTTCTATAAAATTAAGTTTGACTTGTGATGAATTGTTTTATATATCATACTAAGAGCTACAAGGATGTGAGATAATTGATATAAATTTAAGTTTGATTTGTGATCATATATCATATTAGAGAGAGTTAGAGGAACGTAAGATTGATTACTAAATGTAGTTTAATTGTTTCAGTTTTTTGTTATTATAATTTTTTGTTGAATTTGTTTAAAACTTCAAAGAAATTTAAAAAAATGACAAATTTAAGTTATGCAATATACACAATTTGGATATCTTTTTTAGAGTGTTTAATTAATTTATATCTTTTTAAAATATTTAATTAGTTTATGTATCTAGAAATGTAATTTAAATAATTAAAAATTACACTCTCAACAAAAATTATTATATAGTTGAATTTCCAAAATAACAAAAAAAACATAACAAATAATTTAAAACATTCAATAAATAAAAGAGATGGAGATATTTAATAAAATTAGGTGTAGTAAATAAAAAACATAGATATTCAATAAAATTAAGAGTGGGAAACATTGCTTATGTGTTTTTTTTTTTTTTTTTTAATATTGTAATGATGTAATTATGTAAGTGTCTTAAAGATGAAAAATTATTGAATATTGTGAAATTTGATTATACATAATAATTAAAAGGTGGATAAGCTTTTCAGCACCAAAGATCTTGCACCTGTTAGTTCATCTGATTATTGAATGTTTGTAATAATGGATATCAACTTTTTGTTATGTAATATGGTAGTAGATATGTTTGTTTTGTTGAAGACATTTATATTTTGAATAGTTTTCTTAAATTGTAGGTGATTAAATTACTTTGTTTCCCACAAAGGCATATTGAAACTGCGATAAACTTTGTTTGAGCTATGGTCAACTGTATGATGTATCATGATATTATGTTTTTATGAGATAATACAAATTTTAATTGACTCTAAAAATGTGGTAACTTTATATTATTTTTAAATATAATTTTGTTTAAAAGTTATATAAAATTAGCGTTTTAAAAATTGAAAGGAAATTTGTCACACGGAAATTTTGATTTCAAAATTTTTCTTTCAAATTTTTAATTCATTTTATAATGGACAAGTCTAACTAATATAGAATGATTTTTTTGGGGAATTAGGTAATACAATTTTGAACAAGATTGTGATATCTTCTCATTTAAAATGCATTTTTGAATACATAAATGGATTGTGCGCCCTGAAAAACTCTCAACACACCCAAACATTATAGATTAAACAACTTAAATTTATAATTATTAAAAATATCTACCGGAATATAGGTAAAATTGACAAAAAAAAAAATGCTTGAAAAATAGTCATTTGGATGAGCCTAACTAATAGACAAAATGACTTTTTTTATCAGAATTTGGTAATACAATTTCAATCAAGATTGTGATTTCTTCTTATTTAACATTCGCTTTTAAATGCATAAATGGATTGAGCACCCTTAAAAACTCATGAGGCACTCAAAATACTTAAATATACTATTTTTAAAAAATTAGTATATTAAAATTATACTTTAATCCTTTATTTTTTTTAAAGAAGGTGGCGAAACCTATTACAATTCACGTGTCAATATTTTTTTTAAGAAGATGGAAAAACTTGTTACAATTCACATGTCAATGGTGAAAGCAAACATCACGGGCAAACACAAAATTGGGTCATTAAATGTTTCTTTACCTTTGAAAAGTAAGAGTTATTAGCCAATTGGAAGCAATTTTAAATCGAAATCCAAAAATAAATGTTAACTTAAACAATACACACACACACAACCATTCTGAGGGGAAATTAGGTAGTGATGGCGGATGGTTGCAAAGACATTGGTCTTGGTGGTAGGTGCTTTTTTAGTGGTGTGGTGTTTTAGCTTATGGTTTTCCATGGTACGGTTCATCTATGTGAGATTTTCTCCTATTTCTGAATTTTCTCATCTTGTTTTTCATTACCAAGATTCTAGGGCCCCATGGTGCTATAATGGCAGTGTCACTTTTTGCCCCTCATTGTTATCCTTGTTTTTTTCATGTGTCTCACCCTCTACAACAGGCAAAATATTGAGGTTTCAGCATTTTATGGATATGGTTATTTTTGCAAGATCTAACATCTAGGGTTTCAGTCTTTTGTCACCTTGATACACCATGGCGTCGGGTGGGGGCGTTTCAACTTTAGGAGGGGGGAGGAATACACGTGGTAGGACACATATCCCAAAAAATATTGTGCTCTCAGGGGACTTGCCAAAAACCCCTCCCGGTTTGAGGACTCAAACTTCTGGTCCTAGACGTCCTCCTAAACCACTGCGTCCAACCAACGAAAAACTCTTATTATCACTAGAGTGTGATTTTGAGTTGATTAGAGTGTCGAGTTTGTATACACGCACATTGATGGGAAGGTTCTATTACATTTCACTCATTAGATAGCAATTGAAGGCTTGTATCTATGTCCATTGGAAGCCCTTGTTCGGTTATTTCCCTACAATTAGTCTACTTATAAATCAATGGATTCATTTCCACTTTCTAGATGAGGGAAACTTGTAATGTGTCCTCTAGCGAGCGAGCTTGGGTGATGGGTAGGGGTTATATGTGGCTTCAACAGTGCATCCTAATTTCAACCCTCTCCTGTAGAAGCCAAAATCCTAATATTTATGGGTAAAATTAGTGGTTTTTCTATTGGAGCTTTGGACTCGACAAATTGTGATGTGGGTTGAATATTGTATGGATAGATATGCTTATTTTGATGATAGCTTCATGGTGGCCTATGATAAGACGATTTTATGGGTATTTGTTGAAGTGGAACTGGAGAAAGGGTTGCTGGAAGAATTGGACATTTCTTTGGGAGGCTTCACCTTTCGTCAAAGGCTGGATTTTTGGAATATTCCATTTATATGTTCAATTTGTCACAAGACGGGGAATTTAAAATCTTCTTTATTGGTTGATAAATATTTTGGAGCAAAAAACCCTAGTCATGGGGGTTTGGTTTCTTCTTTGCCGACTCTTGTTAATTCCATGTCAGTTGGTGTCAACTCGGGTGACAATGGTGGTTCGATGTGGGAGTTGGGAGTTCATTGGAAATCTACTGGACGAGAGGGTTTGGCAGGCTCGAAGGATGGTGCCTTCCCATAATCTACGATTTCGGAGGGCTCTTCTCTACATGGAATAGAAGGTTTCACTAGATCTTAGGATGGTTCGAGCACTTTTGGTTGGTTGGTGTCAAATGGTACGTCATTCTCTCAATCCCCTCCAAGGGCTACTCAAACCCATCAAAATGCAGTTTTCGATGAGTCTCTTAATTTGTTCTATGTTGTTGAATTTTCTTTGTTGGACAATTTAACATGTAGCTCTCCAATACCCTCTTCTATTGATACTTGTCTGATGGGATGGACTTATTGCTTTAACCCTCTTATTTGATTCGTCGGCTTGGCTCGATATTTTCTCTTTTCATCCTGTTTGCTTCATGACCCATTTGGCTCAACCCAAGATCTGGTTTCTTCTCTCCCTCCTGTGATATTTCCTACCATCATCCCTAACCCAAAGGATGGGGTTAGGATGGGCCATGACTCATGTATCTTGGATACATCTCTCAAATCCTCTCTTAACCTTGCGACCATTCTCACCTTCCTTTCCCATTGTCCTATCTTGTTGCCCCTTGCCGACCCCTTCCCTTATTCCAAGAATTTCACTATCTGCAAGAAGAATCCAAATAAAAAGGACTTAGCTCATTATAATTCCATTAAGGGGTATTCATTTAAGGAGATATCAAACTCCTTGAACTCTGTGAGGGCCCTTAGAGCACATATTCCCTATTATGAGGGTTTCTCATGATCCTCGTGTCTTTTTTTTTCTCCAAAGAAAAATTTGTAATTTTATATTAAAACAAAATTACATGTTACACGTGCTGGTAGTTGTCAATCAAGACAGACAAGTATGCCATAATAAAAATTATACAATGGGAGAAATATTAAGCTTTTCTCCCTTTTTTATTTTCAACCTTACGCCAAGCAACTTGTGTTGGCGTGGTTGCGATAAGGATGAGCTGGTTTTCTTCCATATGTGCTCCAATGTCCTTATCTGAGTTCGATTTATTTGATATATGTTATCTTTTATTCCCCCCGTTATTTGGTGCCTCGAGCCCCATGTCCGGCTGAGCCATGGAGGTGAGGTCAAAGGGATCTTTCATTTCCTGTTCTTGTATGCCTGGAGAAGTAGCAGCCTGTTTATTCACAAGTGGGATGGGATCTTCGGTATCTTCCTCTTCTTCATCTATCTGTTTTTCTGGTTCTTCTGAAGGAAATTGCCAGCCTTTTGCAGCTTTACCTGTCTTCTTCTTTTTCTTGTTTTCTCGTGTAGCTTCCGGGCATGTGTTTTGTAAGTTTCCTGTGTTTCAGCATACACGACATCTAAATGTTGTGTTTTCATAGTCTAATTTTTGTGTCCATCTCTGTAGTTTATGATTCAGCTGAATGCACTCTGGGAGGCCTTTGCTAAGATCCACTTCCACAAATATTCATGCAAAAGTGTAAATGTGCTCCTCCAAACGTTGGGTATATGTTTTTATATATCTGCCGAGAGTGTTCCCAATGCCTCCCAAGACACTTTCGTTCCAAAAATGAAGCGGGAGATTGTATAGCCTGACCCAAACTGGCATTCTGGTCACCTCCATAGTGTTGGTGTCAAATTTGGGAAACCATGGTGTGATGAAGATTCCAGTGGATCCCCAGAACCACGGTCCATCCCTTAGTACGATATCTCTAGCTTTCGATGTTGTGAACTTGAAAATGAAGAAACCCTTAGAACAAAGGTGGATCTCACATTCCATGGTCCAATTGGTGAAGATCCAATGGAACAGTTCCATTGGTTTGGGCCAGAAGCAGTTGAATCTGAAAATTATAGCTTGGGCTTAAAATTTGGTTCAATGCTCTTCTATTTCAGGAGTGTCTATGATCAGTTTGGGCACATTGTTTTGTTGCTCCACAATGTATGGCTTGGGGGAGGACTCTGCTAGTGTGGTTGTTGTTGCTTTGCTTTTTCCTCCCTGTAAAACATTTCTTTATGAGGGTTCTTTTTTGTTTTCAGTTTTGGAGGTACTTGCTTGTAGAAATTTGCTGAATAAATCACTTATTCAATGGAGATTAACCTGATCACACATCAATTTCGAATTGCATGCATAACACATAATCTCTTCTACAATTAATTGTCACATGCGGAAAGAATTGAAGCGATAGCACATCAAATCATCACACACATTAACACAGCATGTATGGGGAAAGCTTATAGCTGAAAACCCCTCAGCTATTCTATGTATTAGATGGAGAGAACATGCAGCAAATACATAGTACAAACTCCTCACAAGTACTCAGTACTATCTCCCAAAGCTACACAAAAACTAGCTTGGTTTTGAACAAGTCACAGGTTCAAAACACACCCACTACTTCTCTGCCTCTATTGCGCAATCAAGGCTGGTCTAAATAGAGATCTAGGTTCGAATCTCACTGGCTCCAACTACATGATTTTCATTGGTAATTTCCTCCAAGTGTGGTGCAAATCTCATGCACAAGCTGATGTCGCAACTGATAGCTAACTCAACCCTTTCATCTATCTCTTTCACTTGTCGCCACTGAACTGTCCATGCACTGAGTTAAACTGATGTGTTCTTTAGTTGAATAATGAGTTAATAATTTGTGAATTAAATAATATTTAATTCACACAACTCATCTCTAGTGTATTAGCTAGTTAAACTAAGTACAACTAGTTCAACTAGTTAACCAGAACACCATCTCCATTAACTGTCGCATCAACTCCACCAAACTCCGCCACTTGAGTTCTAACTGAAGTCAACCATGCATTAGCTCACCTAACCCATAGGAAAAGCGTAAATCCTTCTGGTAGCTGCATGCCCCACCTCCGGGGGTCAAACTAAAGTGCTCCAAGAGAGTAAACTGAAGTTTAGAGTCCAAATATTATTAAGGGTAAATAATATTTGACTGTTCTATTTTAAGGAGAGCGATTAAAAATAGACTTCGACCTATAGGTGAAAAAAATAGGAGTCCATCTATTTTTACCAACATAATCAAAATACTCCAAGAATAGCTCAGAACCTTCACGGATCATGCTCCTAGCCCCTAAAAATAGACATAGTCTAAAAATAGGTTTTTCGACAAAAATCACATGTGTGGTCCCCACCTAGTTTAGGTGATCACTTTCCAACTAGGATCAAGAAAGATGTTTCAGGAGGCCTCCTTCACTGTTTCTTGTTGCCATTTTCAACATTTCTCCCCGAATCTGTCCATGGGTTCTGTTTTGGTGTAACTTCCCCCCTCGCAGTCTCAGGTTGAGGCAAATAGTGGATCCAGAACCGATGGTATATGCTTTAAGAGTGTTGAAATCAGATAATGCTTTCCCCCCATAAATCAATGACTAGAGCTGGAAAGGATATCCAGCCACTGACTGGATTTATGCCTTCATGTTCGCAATCGAGTCAGTATCCCGTACCCAGATAAGGAAACTATTACCCACTGGGGGTTTAATAAAAATTTGGAAATTTGTAGTGCCTACCTGAATATCATTTCCAGTGATATCGCAACTCCTATTTCTCTTCGGTTCTGTTGTCTTGGACAATGAACAGTCAGGTGCATATAGCCGATACCCCCAGAAAGGAGTTGCAAATGGGAAGTTGCCATGGAAGGAAGCATTGCACTGATAGACCGCAAGTCCAATAGGTCGGCTCCACCTGCAGTGTAACCGTAGCTCAGGTTCTATGCAAATAACCCCATCAAAACAACATTTGTGGGCCATTGTGTGGGTCTGGTTCCCCTCAACACAATGCCCACGATTGTGATGGTCCGCAGACTCAAACCAAGGCCAGAGGCCGAAAGGAGAGAAGTTTGCATCCACCGATCGCAAAGGGGAAAAATCCAGTAAGTCAGCATCCCAACATAGTTCATGTTCTAGGTCAATAGACAGCACCGCAGTAAGGTTCGGCACATCAGGTGCTTGTCCATAGTCCGCCGCCATAGATTTCAATGATCCAGAGTACTTCACCTTATGGTTTCCGCCGGCAGTCATCGCTCTTCGCCTCTCCATAACTTACAAATTTTCTCTTCCAGTTTGTCTTAGTTCAAAGGAGTGTGACTTCAAAGCAATCCTCATGTCTTTTAATATTAGGGGGGTGGGATTCCCAAGGTTTGTGCCCTTTTTCGACTGGTATCTATTCATCATCCATTTTTTATCCTATTTCAGGAAACTATGGTTCCTGCAGAAAAAAGCCACGAAAATCCTCTTGAGAATGTACCATGACTAGTGTATATGTGATATGGATGCGGTGGGGCATTCGGGGGGCCTTTCTCTGATGTGGAACCCTAAGGATGCCTCCTTTAATCCTGATTCGTTTATGGTTGGTATTGCCCTAAAATTCTCCCTCCGAGGTTTCAAAGGTTAGATTATTCTTTCCAATCGTTATGGTCCTTATTATGATAGAGAGTATTTCTGGAATATGCTTTATATAAGTGGCCTTCTCAATGTTCACAATCTCATATTTGTGGGTGATTTAAATTTCGCAATATCTAGTAATGAATTTTGGGTGCTTTAGTCTGCCCTAACCCCTTTGCTTAGGTGATTTCCTTGTTGTTGTCAGACTCTAATTTAATTGACATATGTCCCTTTCCTATTGGTGCTACATTGAGAAATGGTAGATTTAGGGATGAGGGGGTTGCGAAAAGCCTCGATCGATTTCTTCTTATTTTGTCTCCAATGTTTAGGGTAGGAAAATACCATTCTTTAATATTTCATGATGTCATTTTTTACCATTATCCCATCTGCCTTTAATTGGATTTCAATGAGCCTAGAAAAAATACCCCCTTCAAATTTAAGAACTCTTTGTTTAAGGAGGATTATTTCCTCGCTCTGGTCCATTATTGTTGGAAACGATTCCAAGTTGATCCATCCCTTTCCACTATTGTTATGGAGCAAAAATCGTTCTTGCAGACAAGAATGATCTCCCTAGATTCAAAGACAAATATAGAAACAAACAAACAAGTAATTGTAAACTTTCCTTAGTCTATAACTGAAAGATAATATATACGAATGTGAAAGAACCTCTTACCTCTCTACGAAATGCTTGTAGATGTCCCCTGAGGCTTTCAAAAGCCTTTCCTTGCTGCTTCAAGAGAATATCTACATAAACAAAACCAGACAAGGAATAAAAACATAACATAGAAAAATATTGAAAAATAATGTGAATGGAAATTGCATCATAGCATATATCATATCATTAATCCCATACTCAATTATAAACTATGCAAAATATCAAGGATCTTTGCAATGAGTATCATAACAAGTGAAAATAGGAAAGAAACAACTACTTGTATTAATTTTGAATAAGAAGGAGAGATTAAACCTTAGCCTTGATGTTACAAACCTCCTCCCAATAGTCTCCAATCCTCCCTTTAGGTGACAAGCTTCCAGCCTCAGTTCGACAACATAAGTTTACATTCCAATGTCCTCCTTTTACCCTCTGGTATGTGCTAAATTTATAGGCCAAGAGGAGGGGGTTGGAGATCCTCTTCACAAGGGATGAGATCCATAAAGAGAGGGATCTAGGTTCCACAAAGAGAGCGATTTTGATTCATGAACCAAGGGATGAGGTTCAAGTATGTAGGGGCTCGAGGCCTTTTGGTTGAGAAATATTCCCCCAAAAAAACTTCTAGAAATTTATTTTATTTTTACCCACATTAAGAAATTTGTGCAGTTTTTAGTGGAGAATAGAGCATAGGATTATGTTGGACACTATGGTCACAGTTGTGCTTGCGCACGTAATGACTAGGAAAACTGTGCAAGTGATTGAAAATAGGTTTTTAAAAAATGTAATTCAGGATTCTTGTTGTCTTTGGGATTTTTTTTCTTCCAACATTGTAGGGGAATGCTTGGAACACTTCATCAAATAGTGAGATATCAATATTAGCGATCATTTTCCTAATGGTGACCAAATGATGTGTAACAGATTGCCCCTTAAAATGCAAAGTCATAAAACATGTTTGAGGATTGAATTGCCTTATCATGTAAAAGTTCATATTAGAGACCAATTGTTTGGAGACCTGAAACAAACAATCAAGGATTACAATACAATATATCTAGATAATCATCATTGAGGTAGGCATTCCCATACTCAAATTATAAGTATTTCAAAGAAAAAGTACAAAAATTTGCAAAGATACATGTCAAAGTATCACCAGTATGGTCGCCAATTTGTTATGGCTGACAAGTCGTTCTTGTGGAAAAGAACAATCTCCCTAGATTCAAAGACAAATCTAGAAACAAACAAACAAGTAACTGTAAACTTTCCTTAGTTTATAACTGAAATATGATATATAAAAAATGTGCAAGAACCTCTTACCTTTCTACGAAATTCTTGTAGATGTCCCTTGATGCTTTCAAAAGACTTTCCTTTTTGCTTCAAGAGAAGATCTGCATAAATGGAATCAAACAAGGAATAAAATCATAACTTAGATAAATATTGAAACAAAATGTGAATGGAAATTGCATCATAGAATATATCATAGCATTAATCCAATACTAAATTATAAACTATGCAAAAGATCAAGGATCTTTTCAATGAGCATCATAACAAGTGCAAATAGGAAAGAAACAATTGGTTGTATAGATTTTGAATAAGAAGGAGAGATTAAACCTTAGCCTTGGTGTTACAAACCTCCTCCCAATAGTCTCCAATCCTCCCTTTAGGTGACAAGATTCCAGCCTCAATTTGACAACATAATTTCACATTCCAAAGTCCTCCTTTTACTCTTTGGTTTGTGTTGAATTTATAGACCAAGAGGAGGAGGTTTGATATCCTCTTCTCAAGGGATGATATCCATAAAGAGAGGGAGTTTGATTCATGAACCAAGGGATGAGGCCTCTTGGTTGAGAAATATTCCCCCAACAAATATTCTATAAATTTCTTTTTATTTTTACCCACGTTAAGATATTTGTGCAATTTTAGTGGAGAACAAAGCATGGGATTTCACATGCCACCATGGTCATAACTGCACTTGCGCAGATAATGACTAGGAAAATTATCTAAGTGCTTGAAATTAGTTTTTTAAGCAATGTAATTTAGGATTATTGTTGTCTTTGGGATTTTTTGCTTCCAACATTGTAGGGGAATGCTTGGAACACTATATTAGATAATGAGATACCTGGATTTGCAGTCATTTTCCTAATGTTGAAAAAATTACGTGTAACATCTATGGATTTATGGTGCTACAATATGTCTTTCTTAAAAGACAGAGTCAAGAAATGGGATGGTAATCATATTTGTAATCAACATAAATATTTGGATTGCATTGAGGCTTCAATTAAGTCTTATCAATCCTCTCTTATCCATTTAGGTTTCCCAAAAGCTTTCAAATTAGAGCTTTACTCCCTTGCTAAAAAGAAGGCTTGCCTGCTCAGAGGCGAGGAGGAGAAATGACACTTAAAGAACAAGGCAATATGGATTAAGGAGGGTTATGGGAATAGTAATTTTTTTCATAAATTTTCATTGCATCACAGGAACAAAAACACAATTTGGGATTTACAAGATTGTAATGGATATTAATGTAGCTCTTAGGGGGATTTGGAGAAAGTTGCCAAGGATCATTTCCCTAGGATTTATAAGGATCTGGGAGAATATATGATTCAAGACCAAATGAAGGCTTTACTTCACTTTCCTAAGCTCGACTCTTTGGAGGATTCTGCTAAGATAAGAGAAAAAATATCTTTGGAGGAAATTTTAGATGTTCTCAAATCCTTCGCTAAAGATAAGATTCCTAGTCCTGATGGATGGAATGTTGAGTTTTCTCTTACTATTTTTTATCTAATGGGTCAAGATATCCTAAATGTGAATAAGGAGGCTCGAGTCTCAGGTAAGATTTCCAAGGCGATTAATGTTACTTTTCTAGAGCTCATCCCCTAACGTTTTAAGCTTGTTACTTTTGATGATTATCGGTTGATTTCTCTGTGTAACCATATTTAAAGGATTATATCCAAGGCGTTTTCAAACAAACTCATAAGTGTTCTCTCGCCCTCCTTTTCCTCTGAATAGTTTGCATTCCTCTCGGAAATGTTAATCCACAATGCCATCGAGGTGGCTCAAGAGACCCTCCATGCCATCAAGAGTAAAGAGTGCAAGGCTTTGATCCTAAATATGGACTCGGTTAAATCTTATGATAGGGTAAACTAGGGCTTTCTGAGACACTTCCTCTTGCACATTGTTTTGGATCTACAAGTGATAAACTATATTATGGTTTGTATTAGTTCGATCAATTTTTTTTGTGATTATAAATGGCTTACCTTCTTCTTTCTTCTCTACCTCTTAGGGTCTAAGACAGGGTTTCCCCCTTTCTCCCATGTTATTTATCCTTGTCAATGAAGGGTTAAGCAAGATTATCAATCAAGCTAAGTCAGATTGTACCATCAAAGGAGTTAAAATTTCTAAGCACATTTTCCTTACTCATCTGCTC
The DNA here is from genome assembly GCA_034641835.2 of Pinus albicaulis. NCBI lineage: Eukaryota > Viridiplantae > Streptophyta > Pinopsida > Pinales > Pinaceae > Pinus > Pinus albicaulis. The sequence goes on along the minus strand of CM076570.1, from coordinate 723,054,707 downwards.
TTTATGGATGATGTTCTTACCTTTTGTGATGGTTTGCTCCCTGAATGGCATGCTTATTATGATATATTATCTTCCTTTTGTGATGCTACCAATATGATGGTTAGTCATGTTAAATCCTCTTTTTTCCAACACATTTTTCCACACTGGTTCATTGCCTCCATCACCTCTTTTCTTCCTTATAAGTTCTTTGTTTTGGACTAGGTTTTACGTACTTAGGTTTTCACCTTAAGCCTAATTATTGTACTATGTGTTGAAGTGTGTAGCTTGGGATGAATTCCACAATTCCATATCTTGAATTTGTGAGAATTTTGTTCACAAAAGGTGTTTGTGGGAAAAATACCAAAGTGAAGGGGTTTTAGACCCAGATGGGGTTTAAAATTATAAAAACAAAATTCAAATGAAAGATTAAAATCTGAAGTCTAAGAGTGGATCAAAACCCCTAAGATCTATAGGGTTCCAAATAAGTCTTAGGAGATCTATTTAAATGAGGCCTAGGAGATGCTAAAGGCATCAAGTGAAGAGGATCTCGCTTGATCACTAAAATAAGGTCAAGATGTAGTCCTAAAATGCCCTACTTTGAGGCCTAAGTAGGGTTACAAGAAAACTAGAGTTGATACCAAGTGCATTCATCCTCAAGTGGCAGCTGAGTATGGAAATTGGAATGTGAGGAGCCTAGATGGCTAGGGTCGAGATCCTTGTTGTGTAGAGGACAAGGGTTGTAGCTCTGTGAAGAGGGTCGAGCCTCAAAAGAGGAGGCCATGAGGCCTATTTTGCTCATGGAAAAGGAACTAAGGAGTATCAAATAACAACGCAGGTGGAGGAGGGTTAGTCTACCCAAGTTAAGGGTTGTTCCAAGCCTAGAAGGACAACCACAAACCTAAATTAGAGGAATGATCCCTTGTTGTAGGTAATAATGCATAGAAAGGGTGGTCGAAGGCTAGATCTAGTCTGTGGAAAGGTTTTCAAGGGTTTTTATACCAAGGAGGATGGATTGGTAGTGTTGAAGAGTTTTTCTTAAAGGCTTAAGACAACATAACTACAAGACTAGTTAGGGATTCTTCCATGGTTGATCAATCCTCAAAATTATTCTCTAAAAGTTGTTACATATTTGCTAGAAAGGGTCGAGAAGGAGCAGAACTTAACTCTGAGATGATGTCACAAGTTTGTGAACATATATATATGGTTATAGTCACCAGGTTAGGAAATCCGAGACACTCTAAAAATCTGTGATATTTAGGGCAGGAAGGAAGACTGGCACGGAGTATGGAAAAGGGCTAAAGGAAGGCAGGACTTAGGCTAGATAAAAGCCTAAGTGACATATTAGTCCTGAAGGTTTAGGACATTGTTGGATACACCCTAGATTAGGGATTCTACTTTAGTGTGGGGTTCTCATACTTTTCTCTCCCTCCAGTATCGTGAACTATGCATTAACTGTAACCCTTGGAAGACTTGGATTAGGATTGCAAACCTGGGAGGTTATCTACAGTGGGGTCAAGAATGTTGTCCAAGTAAATAAATATATGAGGGAAAAAAGTATGAAGGAAACTTTGATAAGAAGTGGAGATAGTGATGTTAAGTAGCCTAAGGATAGTCAACAATGGATAATTAGTAGCAGTGAAGAATCCCTAGATGAGAGCAGATGAGAAGCCTTATATTTGGGAAATTTGGAGGACAAGTTGTAGGGAAGAGGGAAGTATACTCAGAGCCCTAGATCATTGAAGGATTTGATTGTAAATGGGTTGATATGGAAGTGTGAAGCAATGCAGGATTAGCGTCCATATGGGACAAATAATGGCAGTCCAAGTACAAGAAGAAGGGTTATTAGGAGATTGCTATAGAGATCCCTGAGTGCAGATTTGAGATGGACTTCAAATCTTCTAGGAGTGGTAGACTTGTTGAGCTCAGGGAATGCAACCAAGAGATCCATATTGATAGCCATAGTTCACTATCAAAGAAGGGAAACCCTCCATGCCTTAATTTTTCCTCATTGGAGTAGCACACGAAGGGAATAGAGGGAAGAACTAACTAAGATCTGAGGAGCAGCAGTGGGAAGTGAAGGAGTTTTTCACAAATTGAGTTGTGAACTCGCAAGAAGACCCTATGTGTTAATTTTTTGATGGACTAATGATAAGCTAAATGACAGATTGGAAGGTCTTGTTCAATGATCAAAAGGAGCAGGATCCATTGATAGAAGAAAAACTACAGATTGGGATTATATGGACCAACATATGTGTTCAAGACATGTGGACTGAAATGGCTACGGGGCACCAAATCAATAAGTAATTCAAGGTTGTCATGTTCAAGGTAGATTGGTGGTCATATTCATTGACACCAAACCCTATTTTTATTTCTTGTATCATTGATTGTATGAGAGCCATGATCCCTGGTGTGGGAGCCCAAGATTGTTGTATTATAGTTTTCTAATATTGTTACACAATAATTTGTCACCCTGTTCACTTCCCGTCCCTGATCCTGAAGTGCCCTAAGATGAGAACTATGCAGTATATCCACCATGGAAAATACATCAAGATATCCCTTGAATATTAATATAAAGTTTCCTTGAAGAATTTATGGACAATCTCAGCTCAAAACCTAAATTTATGGGTCTACGCCCTTTTCCAGTTTCTTGCCCGTGCAGATGGCAGGTTGCAACACTTTGACCTTACACCACCAACACGCTTTTTATGGGAAAAACCACGTTGATCCCTTTCTGGCAGTGTTTCCTCAAATGGAGAAGAAGCTTCGTGCATGAGAAGCTTCCAAAACGACGAGCTGGATATGGTTCGGTGGAGATATGGTCGAGCTATCTCATTTGGAGCTCTTGATCCTATCATTAGGGAATTTTCCCATGACAAGTGGGCCTTCCTCCTTCCTTTATGGATCCATAACTCTTTCTCCCTACCTATAAATTGAATCCCATCCTTCCACTAATGGTTGGTCTTGCCTAATAATTAATCCTTTGCATCCCTATGTTGTGATTATGCCTAATTTTCCACTTGGGAGAAGGATTGCTTGAAGAGCATTAGTTTGGACTTGGACATCACCAAAGGGAGGTCTCCAACATCAAGGCCATGGTTGTATGCTTCCTCTTTCTATAATTATCAATACATCTGATGTTTCACTTTCTATATTTGTCTAGATATCTATGTAAGTACCCTAATGCTCCTTGATCTATTAGGTAGTGTGTATTCAATGTATGTTATGTATCTTTTAATGCCTCTTATTGTTGTCTCTTGATCTCTTATAGGTATTTGAACTCCACAATCCACTATGAGCGAGCCTAAAGGATCGTGGAATCAAGGTATTCATCAAAGGACTAAACGATAGCATCAGAAAGAGGTAGGTTCTTCTTCTTCTTCCGCTTTGAATACAAATGAGGAAAGGATTTGTTAGATAGTCTCGTGTGTTGCTAGACCCACTATAGGGCTAGATAAATCACCTTTGTTCACAGAGGGGATTGTATTCACAACAAAATTTGTGACTCCGGATTGATCCTCTCAAATCCAAGGAAATCATCAATGTGCCTCCTCCCTCCTCCTTACTTCAGTTGTAAAGCTAGCGGGGGAAAGCCAATTTTCTTCGTCAATTCATCCCAAATTATGCGGAGCTTGATAAATGATTTACCCGTCCACTGAAAATGGGAATCTCATTCATTCGGGATGAGATTTCTCATAATTCTTTCGTTGCTTTGAAGAAAACCCTTGTTAGTGCTCCTTTATTGCATCCTTCTGATTATCGTTGCGATTATTTCCTCTATCTAGCCACCACATATAGCACTATTGGTATGGTGTTGGTTCGTGATGATGATGATGGTCATGAACATGTTGTTTACTACTTGAGCTTAAATCTCTTCGATGTTGATACTCGCTATGCTCATGTAGAAAAACTCACCTTACCCGTTGTTCATCGCTTCCGCCATTATATTCTCCTACGTAAGACTATTATGATTTCTGAATGCAACCCCATGACTTACATTGTTACTCATCAGTTACTTGGGGGAAAATACTCCAAATGGATCATCATTCTCCAGGAGTTTGATTTATAGTTTGTTACGGCTAAGTCTAAGAAATAACTCATCTTTGTTGAATTTATTTGCAACCTTTCAGCTGCAGTTGATCCCACCCCTTTCGATGAGTCAATTCCTGATGAATCACTCTTTCTCATTAGTACTCTTGATCCATGGTATGGAGATGTCATGGTTTATCTCCAGACCCAAACATTTCGACCAGAGTTATCTCACTCTGAGAGATGACGGATTCATTACCAATCTCAACCATATTGTATCATTGGAGATGATTTGTATCAGACTGGTGTCAATTTTGTCCTCTGTCGATGCTTAAATCTCGAGGAAGCTGAGAAAGTCCTTAATGACTGCCACTTTGGGCTTGTGGTGGTCATATGTCCGGTTATTCTACCACTTAGAAAATCCTTCGAGTAGGATATTCTTGGCCATCTATTTTCAAAGATTGTGTTCTTGTTGTCCGCAAATGACATGATTGCCAAATTTATTCTTAGAAAGAACGTGCCCCACCCGCTCCCTTGCACCTAGTTATGACCGTCAGGCCATTTTCAAAATGGGGCATAGATTTCATTACCTATAACCCTCGCTCGGGTGGGGAGCATGGTTATATTATCGTTGTCGTGGATTATTTTTCAAAATGGGTCGAGGCAATGCCTACATATGATAATGAAGGTATAACTACGATGCGATTCATTTTTAATCACGTCATAGCTCGGTCTGGTGTCCCAAAAGCCATTGTCATTGACCATGGCTCTCACTTCCGCAATCATATGATGAAAAATCTTGCTGCTTAGTTGAGGTTGTGCCACAATAGTTTGACTCCATATTATCCATAGGCCAATGGCCAATTCGAAGGCGTCAACAATTTTTTGGTAGTAATGCTTCAACGAACCATTGGGAGACATAAAAGAGATTGGAAACTCATGTTATTCTCAACTCTATGGGCTTACTGAATTTCTACCATGACTGCTACCAGATTTACACCATTTTAGCTGGTGTATGTGTTAGAGTCGGTCTTTTCTCTGTCAGAGATCAAAATCTCTTTTGTTGCATTTCATTTTAGGTGTCTCATTCAGTTCAGTCATCTGCATTCCGTTAGGGGCATGGATTTTCTGACGGTAGGGAGATTTTTTACTCATGTTCCTCATGTCTTGTACCTACTGGTCCAATTCTATTCATCAAAATCATTTTCAAGTCATTTACAATCATGTTTGGTCTCTTGCTTGACAAAGAGTCATTTTAGAGTTGTAGGTTTCATTAGGTCTAGGGTTTCGCTAAATTTGGTCTGCAAAATGTCTAATAATGCCAGCAGGCACATGAGGAAGCTTAAAATAAGGTTTCACTGAGAAAATGTTGTCATCGCAATATTTGATCATGATTCTTCTTCAAAACTCTGTTTTGAAGAAAAATCATTCATTTTGTCTTTTGTAATAAATGCCATGTAGTTTTCAAAAAAAATTCAGTTGTGAAGTTCTTTAGGCGCAGCCCTGGTCGTCTTTGCCGAATCCAATGCTAGCTATCCTTGCAAAAGATAGACAAGATTCATCGTCAGTTCAAAAAATCAAAGGAAACAAACAAAAACAGAATTTATTTTAAAAAAAAGTGCAAAGTGCCAAAGTCTGCAACATTAGAAAATGGGTTTGTCAAAAGAAAATCAAAGTCCTTTGTGTATATAAGATATCTTCATATTCAAACAATTCATTTGCACCAAGAGACATCATTAAGCCGAGTCAAACTTTGGAGGAGAGCAAAAGTCAGTGTGAAAACCGAGACTGTGTGTGAAATCACCTGCGCGGCACATTGGGTGAAGGTCGTGGTGCATATAAAGTGTGCAGCGCATAGGTCCACTTTGCACAGTGTATTTTTGTTCCTGTGCGGCGCTTATAAAGTGCGCGGCGCACTGGGTTGTGCGCGCGGCGCATAGGACCGACAAGGGAAATTTTCACCTTTTCTCCACAAAAATTCAAATCAACTCAGTTTTCCTCACTCCAAGTAAGTTTATGAAATTGCCATTAACATGTTTGGTGCTGATTGAAGTGGATTATAAGAGTTTGGATGCCAAATCATAAACCCTCTCGTTTGGTCAAAAACTGCTTCTTAGGGCTTTATAATTGGTGTTTGAAATTGATTTTGGGTGCCAAGTACTCCAACTCCATTCTCCACCTGTGGTCCCTCTCCCATCATTGTTAATATTACCATTACAGTCCTCCCCTATTCCCTTATATCCTAAGTCACTCATTCCCATTATCCCTTATCCCTACATTATCAAATCTCACTTTATTAAACCCCATTATCCTCACTGCCCTATTTCCCACAGTCCCTCATTTGACACATTTGGCAACAAAAATCAAAGACATCAACCTCTTCATATTCACCTCAGGCAACGTAGATGAAGAAGGCATCGAGGAGGCGTGAAAAGGAATAATTTTGGCCGAAGCTTCTTTGGCCCAGCATAGTGCATGATGGAGGACACTCAGCCCAAATTTCAAGAAATTTGGGAAAAATTTTGTCAATTTTGAATTTTTTGGTCACAAAACATATTTTCCTGCCCGACGCGTATCGCCACTTGGCGCGCGCTTATAATTGGCAGCTCTTTAGGAGGAAAACTTTGCATTTATAGATTTTTTATCAAAAGCTATGCATGCTCATGGATTACCTAAGGATTTCATCAAGTTCTGGGTTGCCTAAAGGGTCAAAAACACCCTAAAAATGGCCTTTCTGCCACTTTTTGCACACACAGGAAGCAGTGTTGAGAGATTGAACTTTTGGAGGAGCAAATGGCAACCAAATCCATAAATTCCACTTGGTTTGGAAGGTAGACAGGCAGGGATTTCCAACGAGCTATCCTGCGCTCAATCTGGACTTCGGGAAGGGCCTCAAAATCAGCTTCAAACTTGTGCAACGCATAGAGATTTCAGGCGTGGCGCATAGAGAAATTTGGCCTATTTTTCACTCAACAGCTCAAAATTTCGCCTAGTTTTGGCTAGTTTGACTTTTTCATGTAACTCTTGATTTACTTTGATGTAATTTCATGACCATGATGTAATTTTGGCACATTTTTACTGATTCTAGTGGATTCATTCACCAAAAAGTGAAATGTGGGTGAATGAATCAGTTTCCTATCATATAGAGGCAAGTTGTTTCATTGCCTATTTTCCAGTTCCTAGTTTAGATATGGTTGAAACAGCTCCTAGAATGATGAGCTCGACCCCTAGAGGCATGGGAATGAGTTAGGCTTTTCTATATCATGTAGTTCTTCAGTCATTTTCAGGGTTGGACATTTGGGATTTCTTGGCACTTCATTGTACATTTCATCTCTGCACTTTTGGCAAAGGAATAGACCAGGGTTTGCAGCACTTTTTGGGATCCATGTGGCTCTGTGTTTTGATGGTGTGTTTCTCTATGTAACTGTAAGTTCACTGATGTTTATTTGTATCATTTCCTCTCTCCTTTCTTCTTAGATTAAACAAATCAGTTTTAAAGGTGGAATTCATTGGTTTGCTCTGCTCTGCCTTTAGTTTTGTTTAATTTTTCATGTTTTCATCTGTTTGAGGAGGACTCTTGAGACCCTCTTTCCCTCTTCAGCTCCTCACCGGTCTGATCCATCCATTCACTCAATCTAAAGCATCAAAACAATTTCCTTCCTTGCCCCAATCAGAACTCTGCAAAAACTAGGCCTAATCCCCGCACCCAAAACTGCCTTTCCCTTTGATCCAACAAAAACCCCCAAAATTAAAATCAAACTCCTTCACTTATATACCTAGCCTAAAATTAGCTTCTATTTCAAGTCATCTCAAGCCCTATAGATTATTTTTGTTGAGATTGACCCGGAGAGAGCCCTCTCTTGTTCTGGTAGGGCTAGCTACCAGACTGAGCGTGGTTTGATGTTACCCTGAACTCTGCCTTTTTCAGCCTGAGGTAGATTTAGGCAATAACAGTATGGTCTAGAAGCTACACTTCTAATCAAATGTGAAATCCCTTCTTTGAAGCTAGCTATCAAACTGCTTCCCAGTACTTCGCCAGAAGAGGAACGTCTGCTTTATCTCAAGCATCTCGATCTGCTTTATCTCAAGCATCTCGATGAGACTCGACAAATTGCTGCTTTAGTCATTGAAGCTAAAAAAAAAAACAGGTTAAAGCTCAGTATGATAATTCTATTAATCCTCGCGTTTTCTCTGAAGGTGACTTGGTCATACTTTATGATTAAGCCCATGACAAATTAGGGGTTGAAAAGCTCAAGCCAATGTGGCATGAGCCTTACATTTTTCAACACGTATTAGAGAAAGGTGCCTATGAGCTAGTCAATTATGAGGGTAGTCAGTTGCTCGAGCCACGGAACGGGCTCTATCTTAAGAAGTGTTGCTCTTGATCGCAAGTACAATACTTTGTGCATTAGTGTATGATTCATTAGTGTGATTTTAGATTTTTTGGTGTGATTGTTTGCTTTGCATACATGTTTCCTCTCCTTACCTTGTGTTCCACTTAGTTTGCATATGTCATGAAACCATTATATCGGTTTTGCTGATGGTGCATGTAGTAGCACACATAACTAATCTTCCACAGCATGGGTACTGTTTTCCCCTGACGGAGAGTTGGTTAATTTACAAGGTATTTGTTTGGATCAATTACCTAATAATATTATCGAATATAGTGTGGTCATCGAAATATTATCAGATGTAATTTCTCTTTGTATCAGATATCTGGTTGTCAAGCTAGACTCACAACTCATTGTGTTACAGATAAATGGTCATTATTCAGTAAGAAACCCTCAGATTTTGCGCATTTATTTACATGTTCGATTACTGGAAATACATTTTGATTATATCACATATCAACACATTCCACGAAATTTGAATACATTAATAGATACATTGGCAAATTATGTATTAGATTGAAATTTTCATCATATGTAAAAAACTAAACACATCATCGTGATATATATGTGTGTGTGTGTGTGTGTGTGTGTGTGTGTGTGTGCGCGTGTGTGCGTTCTATGACACAATGGCTCTACGTGCCAACATTGGTGCAGAAAAATAAGCTAAAGGTAGTTATCCACCCACATGGTGCTCATGGTAGCAAGTGACTGCCCAGATAACTTTCCATAGTAATCGGCGAAGTATTCTAGAGACTCCTACGATGTGCTTTTGAAAGCGTAGCGGTATGTCTTCAAAATTAACATATTATGGAATGCCTCTAGTCAAACCCTCGAGGTTGCGCTCAGTTTCTACGATTGTTTCTGCTCCCTCCCCATAAGGAGCATCCTCGATCTGGCGCGCTACCCTCCTCGCAATCGGGGACATATCTGTTGGTCTCTTTGGTCCAACATCTGCAAAATAATCATTAAAAATCAAAACACATAACACAAAAACATTAAAAAGTAAAAAATTCAAAAAACAATTTTTTTAACCTACATAGGACCATTGTTCACCTAGCGGAAGGGGAAGATCTGGATCTCCTCAGAAATTTGTACCAACATATGCATAATCATCTACTAAAATCAACTGATGACATAACCAACTGAAAAACATTGTCAGGAAATACATTTGTTGGCCACCTCCATGGCGAGGCATGATCTCACACCATCTGAGCACCCTCAGATCTCTCGGGGCTAGATCATATACCTCAAGCCGTTGGTATTGAAACAATGGCACTCTCTCCAAGAATAAAGTGACCAATATGGATCCATACCCAAGTTGTTTTAGTCGTCCCGTTTTGCACTTTGTAAGTTGTCTTTTCATGTTAGCCAACAATCCCTCGCACAAGCTAAACATAGCGGAAGCAAGACAATCTACAGCGTACTGAAATTGAGACTTTGTTGCCTCATGCAACGCCTGGGCCCCAACTACACAGTCCATAGTGTGCAAAATAATCCTCAAAGGAAAATTGGTCATAGTTTTGATATCCACCTTTCCACTTGAAGTCTTTCTAACACCATGACAATGTCTCCTGATGAGCATACTTTTGCTCTCACCCCAGTGCGAGCTCCAGAGAGTAGGAGTCTCTCTCCTCTCCTGGACAATCCAGTAATGAAATAAATGTCTGAAATACCTATTTTGTGCTCTTGTTCCCTGATAATGAAAATTTGGCAATCTACATCCCATAGCCCAATGAGATGTTCCAGTAGCTCAAGTTGAGCTCTGAGTCCCGAGGTTTGAAAGATATTGAGCATACCACAGTTTCTCAAGGTATTGATGCAATGTGGATCTTGGAGAGCATCATGATCTTCTACCTCGTGGCCTCTTTCTTTCCATTCAATAACCATCTTCATCGAAAACACCTGCAAACATACATAAATGATATTTTAGGAGCTTTCAACTGATCAAAATTGGAAATAAATCATTAAAAATGGAGATCTATTTGTTTTAAAATATTATCTGTGATCAACGCATTTTTTGAAATTAAATTTGCGTTGACGGCGCGTTGGCCTAACGAGCTATGGGCGATCAGTGTGGGTCTAATAGGTCAAACCCGCGGCGATTTCCCACAATACAAAACTTAAAATTATCCTCTTAAACTCTTAAATTTACAAATGAAATGGCTTGAAAATGGAATGAAAATGATGAGAAGAGACATAGCTCTTACTTGCAATTGAAGGATCGTTGAATGGTGTCATGGATCGACCGCACTTCTTGTCTGAAGATCGGAGGAAAATGGGGTAAAATGTGCTTCTCCAATTTACCCAAAATGAAATGGTAAAATTGTTTTTACTTTTTTGTCTATTTATAAGTTTTAAACATATTTTTGCAATATTTTGTTATTTTTCTTGATATCAGTGATGTGTGGTTCTCTTTGTGCAGCAACATGATCTTTTTTTATGGTGACAATGATCATTTTTTACTGATGTAACGAGTTTTATTTTATCAATTTTTCGGACTCGTTAAAAATAAACAAAAAAGGAAGCACGTTGGAGTCATCTTTAAGGTATTTTTCTAACACTCGAAAACTGAAAGATCATCGAGTACTTGTCATTTCGAACTCATTAAATTAAATGAATTGACATGGTCTCAATATACGTTTACCCCTTTTTCAGGTTGAGATTTACTATTTACGAAAAAGGAATACCTTGATCAAAAATGGTCGAGAGGTTCTCTTGGATATTGTTTTCTACCTTTTCAGATTCGAGGGACGATTTACGAAAAGGGACCTGATGGAGTTTTATTTTTTGTCTCTTTTTCAAACTCTCTAAACATGAAAAAGACGTCGAGTTAATCTTTTATCGGACTCGCGAGACTTAATCGATGAAATAATTGTCACCATGAAAAGATCGAGTTACTCCTTCCTAGGGCTCGTTAAACTTACTAATATGGATTCATTCAAAGAATGAAATTATATGCTAAGCATATGCTATCTTCTTTACACTTTCTATAAAAAATAAATAGGTACTCATTAGCAATAGCGAGGTAAAACTGAAAGTGGAACTTCCTATGTGTTTTTTAGGCAACATGTCGCTCTTGAACACGACACTCATATGCAATTTGTGTCTAGTTGGGGATATCCTTCATTCATCACTTGCCTTCTTGGGTTTGGGAAATCCATTTGCCTTTAATCTTATCACCATTTTTGTCATCATGGCCTCTAATCCTTTTTTATTCAAATGTTGCCACAATCCAGAGTCGTGTTGTTGATATGTTCAAGGGAAGTCCTCTGTACAAGTCAAACATCCTCTCCATATTTGACCCTCTCTACTACAGTCCTGAATCACTCCTATCCTCTTGAGATGTGGGAATCATTATGGCCCTCCTTTGATGGATCACTTCATGTTGACCTCATCTCATTATCTAGGAAGATGATTTAGAAACTCCTTTTCAGTACCTTGGAGCTTGCATGCCTCAATGGAAAGTTCTTCGTGTTCGACGACATGTTCACATCACTGGCCTTTGATCAGATGATTCTGCAAGGGTTTGAATTCAACTCATGTATTCACACTTGTAGATTGTGATGTCGTACCTTGAGGGTTATCGTCATAATTCGTGGTTTCTCTCATACCTGTTAACGATTTACATTATTGACCGGAAATTAAGTGGTTTCTACCATGTTCGACATCAGTACATCTATTCACATGGTTAGATTCATATAGTGGGTAGATCAAGATTGAGACAAAGACCTTGGATCACATCTGTTATTATCTGGGTTACATGGAGTTATTAATTATTCATGATTGTACACATGATATTTTCTATATGGATGGCTGCGACCATATCATGGATCCATTTCCATGATCTCTTTCAGACGGATGGTTGCGACCATACCATGGGTTCATGTGTTATTTGATGCTTATTCAAATATATGTTATTAGGCGTGTTTTTATCATTGATGTCACATATTGTATTGTGTTTTATTTGGTAGGTCTCCTGGTGGTATTTCGATTCCTTGCCTTGGTTCGTAAAGCATTTTACCCATCACTCCTTGTTCTACCTTCATGCTTTAGGGGGCATATGTTACATAGTAATTTATCAACTTTTTCACTTCTTGTCCATGATCCTGAAGTGCCCTAAGATGAAAACTGTGCAGTATATCCACCATGGAAAATACATCAAGGTATCCCTTCAAGATTGACATAAATTTTCCTTGAAGAATTTCTGGAGAAGCTCAGCTCAAAACCTAAATTTTTGGGTCAGCGCTCTTTGCCAATTTCCTGCCCGTGATGATGGTAGGTTGCAACACTTTGACCTTGCACCGCCATCATGATTTATGGGAAAAACCATGATGATCCCTTTCTGGCAGTGTTTCCTCAAATGGAGAAGAAGTTTTGTACACTAGAACCTTCCAAAACGACGAGCTGGATATGGTTCGATGGAGATATGGTCGAGCTCTCTCATTTGGAGCTCTTGATCCTATCATTAGGAATTTTTCCCTTGAGAAGTGGCCCTTACTCCTTCCTTTATGGATCCCTAACTCCTTATCCCTACCTATAAATTGAATCCCAACCTTCCACTACTGGTTGGTCTTGCCTAATCATTAATCCTTTGCATCCCCGTGCTATAATTATGCCTAATTTTCCACTTGGGAGAAGGATTGCTTGAAGAGCCTGAGTTTGGACTTGGACATCACCAAAGGGAGGTCTCCAACATCAAGGGCATGGTTGTATGCTGACTCTTTCTATAATTCATAATACATCTAATGTTTCACTTTCCATATTTTTCTAGATATCTATGCAAGCAACCTAATGCTCCTTGATCTGTTAGGTAGTGTGTATTTAATGTATGTTATGTATCTTGGCATGCCTCTTGTTGTTGTCTCTTGATATATTATAGGTATTCGAATGCCACAAGCCGTGAGGAGTGAGCTTGAAGGATCATGAAATCAAGGTCTTCATCAAAGGACTGGACGATATCATCAGGAAGAGGTAGGTTATTCTTCTTCTTCCACTTTGAATACAAACTAGGAAAAGGGTTCGTTAGATAGTATCGCACATTGCTAGTTCCACTAGAGGGCTAGAGAGATCACCTTTGTCCGTAGAGGGGATTGTCTTCATAACAAATATAACAAATAAGGGTTAAAAAAAAAACATGTGCGCTATTTGATTCAATGATGTGCACTTTTTTGCTATGCAAAGTAGGATGGTTGAGGCATTTGAGTTGGTTAAATAAGAGATTTTAAGACCCTAACCTAGATTCTCATATGTTGTGGAAATTCAACACTATGGAGGATTGTCATGGCTATTAAATCATATTGAGTGTAACATCAAAAATTGGTGTTATAGGTGGCTCTCGATTGGAGGGTGGTTGACTTTAGTAAAATCGGTGCTTGAAAGTATCCCTATATATTGGCTATATTTGTTAATGGTTGCTAAAACTACTATTACGAAGATCAGGAAGTCCATGTGTTAACTTTATGTGGGCGGGCATGAAGAATAAAGGGGGCTTTCATCTAGCCAAGTGGGAATTGTTATCTCAGCCAACAAGTAGTAGGAGTTGGGATTTAAAGAATCTCCATTGGTTCGATTTAGCTTTAGAGATAAAAAGTATTTTGAGAGTTATAACTAGGTTTGGATTATGGATTAAAACTGTTGTATACAAATATATGAAGAATTTTCATTTTTCTGAATGCCTTTGGTTGGCCTAGCCTTCTAGCTATGTTGTGGGATCGAATATTTGGAGGGGTTTGATGATAGTCCTCCCATTTATTATTGAGTGGATGGCCTGGAAGATTGACAACAAGAACATTGTCATCCTTGGGATTAATCCTTTCATTAGGGTATCGTCCTTTTACAAAATATCTCCCGATCTCATTGCCACTACAAGGAAAAGACCCTCTAGCGGAGGTTATAAAGGAGGTTTTTAGTGTTATAAAATTGGTTAAAATTGTCCAAAAAACATTTTCTACAACATTCGTTTATGGTTACAGAGGTTTTGGTAGAGCTTTTAACGGAAATTCAACACAACTAAAAAAAATGAGTGGCCGGAGGTTATTACGGATGTTTTTTTTCATCGGTGCGCTACTTTAGCTTTAATGCATTGGTGCGTACATGTAGAAGGCGCCCCGGGGCGATCAAAGGAGAATGCACCGAGTCGTTAAGGTATAAAACCGCACCGGGCGTAGTGTTGGTGATACAATGCATGGGGTCGTTCTAATTGGTCTTGGGATTTGTGCGATGCCCATAGGTCGTATCAATGCACTGGTGCGTAGACTTATAGAAACGCACTGGTGTGCAATATCACAGAAAGGCACTGAGATTTATAATTGGTATCGATATTCGTGCGGTGCTCATAGGTCGTACAAATGCACCAGTGCTTATAGACATATAAACGCCCCAGTGCGCAGTATCACACAAACACACCGAGATTTATAATTTGTATCGGTATTCGTGCGGTGCCCATAGATCGTACAATGACACAGGTGTGTATAGACACATAAACGCACCGGTGAGTCATACCGCACAAATGCACTGATATTTTTAATTGGTTTTGGTACTTGTTTGGTGCCCATAGGTCGTAGAATTGCATCGGCGCGCTTCATAATACAAATGCACCGGTATACAGTTACTGACATGCACCGGTTTTCATTTTTTATTTTTTAGAAACATCGACCCGTGATAGTGCAATTATTGTGATTGTTTTAAATTCATTATTCATCAAAAGTCGACACATCTTATAACAATATTCATATTAATTAAATTTTTATTAATGCATTTGAATGTGATGTTTGGATTAATTTGTTATATCATATCATAACTGTTGTGTCTCAATCTAGTCTCCTAAATTGAGCTCATTTAATTGTCAACCAGGGTCAGTAAACTGCTGAAGTGTGGTGCACTATATGTGCCTAAGTAACCTCTTCCTACTTCGTTGTGTTTAGTGTTTTCTGATGTTTTTGGTTTTATGTTTTTATTTTGAAAAGGAAAAGAACTAAGTGCTAACTGAAGGGAAACTATTGGTCAAAACAGAGTGAAGTAAACTATGATGGTAAACAAATGCAAATGTTGAAACAAAACAGAGTCTAACTATGACTAGCAACCAACAAATACAAAGCTTGATAATGACTCTATTGTAAACTCACAACATGAAATTGAAATGAACCTGAGAAATGAACAAGCTAAGTGTAAATGAAGTTTTCTCCTAAATCACTAATCAAACAGACAACTTACAATGTACAACATCTTTATCCATGAATAGATATTTGTTGGAAAATATGTGGAAAAGAATATTTGTAACAAGGTAAAGTTTCTACTCTAAACTAGTTTCTACTTCTGTTTTGCAACTCAATTTAACACCATCAAACCTTTCTCAAAAGTTATAGATTTCCTTTCAAAAAGAGTCTTTGAGAAAGAGACTTGTTTGTGAAATGATAAAGAAGCTGCAAAATACTCCAGACCTTATAATAATACTATCTTTTGTCCAGATAATTGTGTATGAGTATGAATTTTGAACAAAAGAAGTTTTGTAAGTAATTAAGCCCGTGAGATTGAATTTATCAACTAAGACAAAGTAAGCTACAATGGACAACAACTAAACTTGAAGTGTTAAAGCAATGAGTTAAAACTAAACTAAGATGCTATTAATCTACAATGAACAATATCAAACTAAAGAGCCATTATCATACTTGAAAAGAAAGGACAAAGCTGAACCATATGCATTCTACCTCCGGAGTGTTATGACTAAATTAATCATGCAACTAGTCTATTTCATATTACAAAAACAAGTCTGGCTGTACTATCTAATGCAATTGAAACATAAACATAAGACTGAAAGTAAATACGTATCTAAACTGTGAAAACAGAGCTAAAACACTTATCTAAATTATGAAAACAGAGCTGCACAGGAGGTAGGGGCCCTCCACCACCTGGTAGCATGAAATCTAACTTAAAATTGACTCAGCACGTTCACAGAAATGCTGTTTCTTTCATTAAAGGAGAAAAAGACTGAAACAGAGTATTCACGGTTCTGGAACCTAACAGCAAAAGCCAAAAACTAACTAAGATCTCTAACCAGCGTTGCTTGGTCTCCCAAGTCATATTTATAATGAAATTACATAACAGAACTTGAGATAACATAGGGATTACTGTCTTTCCCACTCCTCTTCAAATTAAAACTCTTATTGAAGGCTGCGTACTTTTGCTGTAGACAGCTGGACTGAGACAGTCCTACTAGAAGTCTACCTCTTGATTTTGGTTTCCACGTGCATAACCACACACAGAATTCGTTTCTTCCTTCATGGTGAGCAACAAACCATGTAGAAATGACGTGGAATATGCCCATATGCGGTTTTCCTTCATACGACACCTGGAACCCACTCAAACTGTAAAACAGCTGCAGAATCGCCGGTCAGCTACGGAATGTCTGCATTCTGTAGCTATTTTGCAGAAAATTGTTAAAATAGCAAAAATCATGAAAATACAATATGTTAATCAATTGCATGTAACCTTTAAGCAATCCTAATCATTCTTCATTGATTTTAGGCTTATGAAGTGATAAGAGAATGATGAAATGAGGTAGAGTGGAATGAAAGAAAGCACAATTTTGAGGCTCAACATACCCCCACTGCAAGACTATTGCATGTCCTCATGCAATTTCATCAAAACTTATTCCATGTACTCTGAAACATCCAAATTTTTTCTTTCTGCTTCTTTTGGCCCTAATCTCTTTTCAGAAATTAGTTCTTCATCTTCCTCTTGTAGTGGAGTGTCAATTTTATTTTCAATAACCATGTCAGATTTTCTTCTTCTGCTCCATCAAAAGATTTGACAAAAGATTTTGTAATCTCCTTATGGAAGCCATCAAATTTCTCTATAAAATTTAGCCTCCCTTCTTATTGTAGTAGCTCCTTGACTTGTGGATATCCTTCCAAATACTTGACTTCAACTGATTGTGTCCTGACAATTAGCCACATTCCTCCTTTGTGCAGATTATCTTCCTTTCAAAATTACTTTTCTATGCTTGAAGTTAGATTGACTACAGAGTCTAATACTTTATTTTGAAACTGTATCTCTGTGTCTGAAGATGGATTAGTTGAAGAATGATGCTTCACCCTTAGAATTACCTTTCTGCACTTAGAGATGGATTGGCTACAAAGTGTAATGGAAGTGAATGGATGGAGGTGATTAAGGTATAAGGGAAAATGAAGTGGCTATGGATCTGATGGAGAATTTATGATGACCTTGTGGTGAGATATGGAATGTTGGATAAGGGATATGGCTAATCAATTCGAATGATAGGTTGTTTAGGAAACACATGATTATACACATTGTATCTATTTCATGTTTTGACTTTTTTCTATTAAAATAATTTTCACAATTTACCTCAGAATTTTGACCTTGTTAATTGCTGTGCTTGATGCTGTTCCTTTGGTCCTCTTTGAGCATGTTGGTCTTCAAAACAGAATCCTTCAATTTCCTGTAATCATCATCTCTTTGTAGGCTGTACAATTATGTCAGAATCGCTGAATAAGATGTGGCTGCAACATGCAATCTGTAAAAACAAATGAAGTATGGCTATGGAATATGGATGTGAAATGTAATGGAGTGAAAGTGGAGTATGACTTGTGAAATGGAATGAAAATGGTGTGAGATGGAGTGAAAGTGGAATAGGACTTGTGAAATGAAATGAAAATGGCGTGAGATGGAGTGAAAGTGGAATGGACTTGTAGAATGAAATGAATTTTGCAATTTCTCTCAAATGGTACATCAAACTTCCCTGAAATTTTCTGAGGTTGTTACCAATATTATTATGCATCTTCCTGCGAAAAATCTCTGCCATTGGTTGCACGGATCTCCCGGAAAATGAGAAATGGTTGTAGGTGAAAGTGGCCAATTTCTTGAAAAATACACACTGAAATTTTCTGAAATTTTCTGTGTTTATTCACCCTTCCTCAGTGCATCTACCATAAAAATTTCAGGACCAACGGATGCACGGTTTGAAAGTTATGATAAAATCAATTTCTGCCCTGTTTCACCCTTCATTCTGCCCAATGTTGCTACAAAAAAGTACGCCACGGACTCATTTTAAGGCCAAATTGAGTGATTCCAATGGGAAACTGTGTATTTTTACCTTCTCTACTGCCACATGCTTCCATAATTTCATTTTGATGAAGAAAAGGTGCTGCTGTGCAAAAACACTCCAATCTGTCCTATTCTGTCCATAATGCTGAAAATTGAAAATCTGCCTGAAAAACCCTTCTGAAATAACCTTAAAAATTGCTTTTTTTCAAATTATGTCCGCATCTTACTCAATTTATCATATTCTGAGAAAACCCAGAAGCTCAGAATTTTTTATTTCTGCTCCAATCTCTTGCAATACTTGCGCCAAAACTGCCTTCTGGAAAAAGTTGCAAAAAGACGAAAACAGGCTGCTACAACAATGGCTGCAGAAACTGCCACTTTCCGCAGCTGTTATTGAATTGACAAAAAGATGAACATGTTGCTACAAGAAACTAATAAAATTCACTGCTGCAAGTTGTTGTTGATTCCATAAAACCATTAGTCTTCATCAAAGCCAACATTCATGGTACAATTCTTACCATGCGAATAAATGTGTCGAAGTCGAGCATGGGAAGAAATCATTCGATTACCGATCAATAATGAAAATCGTTAACCAATGCGAGACAACTCACCGATAATGTAAATGAATGTCAAAGTACCTCAGTGCATCTTGACAGGGACGAATGAATGTGTCGAAGTCGAGTCGCCTGCAAGATTTGACAATCAAGAGACATTGTTGTATTCCCATTGTTATCAACGAGGAGGCTTGCCATTGATGAATGCAAGCTCCAAGGCACTTCAAATAATCTCTAATCTTGATCCTAGATAAAGTGTCGAGGTCGATGGGACAAGATCTGTTGGAAGGTGGACCTTAAGGAATTCCACATCATCCAACTCGAGCATAGAACCAAGAATGATTTGAAGAACCATGAAAGATTGAAACCATCATGAAATTGCAGAACTTATTGTGAACTTTGCCCGCCAGTTGCCTGGTTTTCAAACAAAGCTCATGTCCAATTGCGCCAGCAAGCTGGTTTTCACAATAGAACTTATTTTTCTCTTTACTTTTTTTTTTTTTCTTTTTTCCTTTTTTTTTCTCTTTTTTTTTTTATTTCCTACTCTACTTGAAAAAGAAAATTTTTTTCAAGTATATGAGTACTTCCAATGGAACCATGTTTGTAACAAGATGATAGATAAACTCATATGCAGGTTTGAAAGATACTCTTTGATATGTACCTGTATATGAGATGCCAACTGTCTTGATTTAGATGATGTCAACAGATATTGAATAATTGAGCATTGGAATTCAATGACTGAATTGAACCAAGATTCAATGTAATCTTGTCTTCCTTGTCTTTCCTCTATCATGAAATGCAAGTCTTCGGAGATATGATCTTCATTCGTAGAATCTGATGATAGGCATGCATGAGATTTTTCAATCTCTGGTTCCAATATCTTCTCTCTATCAATAGAGATCCATGATTCTTGGACCTAATCTGAGTCTTCTTCTGCTGGTTTTTGTTCTTCAATGACAGCTGGTGAATCATTTTGCAATACCTCAGATTTGTAAGTTGATTGAGGTGTTTTATTGTTGGGGATATGAAATGGTTGTGGAGGTAGTGGAGTGGAGAATCTTTGGGGTGCTTGTGTGGATGATAATGGGAAAGGTTGAATTGAGGTCAAATGAGGGTGATATTGATGTTGTGGTGGAGGCAAATGGTATGAATAACATTGATGATGATATTGAGGATAGAGAGGGAAAAATTGAGGATATGGTGGATTTCCTTTATAGGGCCTTTGCCAACTTTGTTGCCAAGATTGGTTTTGAGGTTGGGATTGAGATGGCCAAGGTTTCCAAGGTTGGTTTCGAAGTTGGGATTGAGATGGCCAAGGTTGCCAAGGCAAGGGTGTTCTCCAATTACCTTGAGGTTGTTGTGCATAACCTTGAAATTGTGCATAAGGATATTGCATCATATTGGGTTGATGAGGCTGCCATAGTCCTCTTGGAGCTACATAACAAAGTTGCTCTTGTGCTTGATTTGCTCCATTATTCTTCTGGTAAATTGCCTTCAACCCTGGTAATGATGGGCAATCTTCAGTAGTATGTGATCCTGCACAAATTTTACACATTTTAATGTTATCAAGTGGACATTCATGCAAAGCATGTTTCTTTCTACATCTAGGGCAAAATATAAATGAAGAAGCTTTTTGCTTGTTTTGCATTCTTAGCATGTCAGTTTGTTCATTTAAATTACCAAGAATGTTTAGCAAATTGTTAGGTTCAGTTTGACTTACCAATCCTGATGCTGACTTACTTACTTTTGCCATAAATGGATCTTGAGGGGACCTTACACACTTTTCTTTTCCTCTTGATATGTTCTTGCATAGTTCACAAATTTCTTGAAATGACAATCGATAGACATCTCCTTTTCCCACAAGATTAAGAAGATCAATCCATTCATCCTTTATAGCATTTAGTAGGAGAGTTTTTAATGCATCCGATCCTAAATTATGCAATTTAGAGCTTTTGATATTATAAGTAAATCTCTCCACTAAATCTTCTAGGCTTTCATCCTCATTTTGGTTCATCTTAAAGACTTCATTTATAAGGTCATGGTGCATGCAATAACCTTTATATTTTTCCAAAAATACTCTTTTCATATCATCCCATGTCCTTATAGAATTTGTTCCTAAAGTCATGAACCATCTAAGAGCTCTATCCTTCAATGTTGCCGAAAACAAATTCAATTTTTGAATGTGCAATGAATAGCCATAAGATCTACAAATTATTTCAAATTCAAAAAGAAAAGTTTCCGGGTCTTCTGATCTCATACCTTTGAAATTAGGAAGTACAGATGGATGGATGTTCTTCATTTGAATATTGATATCAGTTTCTTGAATGGGAAATCCAAAAGGATTTTCCTCATTGTCATCATCTCCATCCATTTCTTCCACCTGCTTTATCACCTCTTCTTCTACCTGCAAATATATGAATTCATGATGTGGATGTGTGGCTCTTACTGCACCACATGATATAGTGGGTGTGGTAGGTGATTGAAGTTTTTGTTTTTGTTTTTGTGGATGTAGGAAATCAGGATACCTAGTTACACTTCCCCGACAACGGCGCCAAAATGTTGTGTCTCAATCTAGTCTCCTAAATTGAGCTCATTTAATTG
The DNA here is from genome assembly GCA_034641835.2 of Pinus albicaulis. Classification (NCBI taxonomy): domain Eukaryota; kingdom Viridiplantae; phylum Streptophyta; class Pinopsida; order Pinales; family Pinaceae; genus Pinus; species Pinus albicaulis. The sequence goes on along the minus strand of CM076570.1, from coordinate 723,033,094 downwards.
TCAACCAGGGTCAGTAAACTGCTGAAGTGTGGTGCACTATATGTGCCTAAGTAACCTCTTCCTACTTCGTTGTGTTTAGTGTTTTCTGATGTTTTTGGTTTTATGGTTTTATTTTGAAAAGGAAAAGAACTAAGTGCTAACTGAAGGGAAACTATTGGTCAAAACAGAGTGAAGCCTAAACTATGATGGTAAATAAATGCAAATGATAAAACAAAACAGAGTCTAACTATGACTAGCAACCAACAAATACAAAGCTTGATAATGACTCTATTGTAAACTCACAACATGAAATTGAAATGAACCTGAGAAATGAACAAGCTAAGTGTAAATGAAGTTTTCTCCTAAATCACTAATCAAACAGATAACTTACAATGTACAAGATCTTTATCCATGAATAGATATTTGTTGGAAAATATGTGGAAAAGAATATTTGTAACAAGGTAAAGTTTCTACTCTAAACTAGTTTCTACTTCTGTTTTGCAACTCAATTTAACACCATCAAACCTTTCTCAAAAGTTATAGATTTCCTTTCAAAAAGAGTCTTTGAGAAAGAGGCTTGTTTGTGAAATGATAAAGAAGCTGCAAAATACTCCAGACCTTATAATAATACTATCTTCTGTCTAGATAATTGTGTATGAGTATGAATTTTAAACAAAAGAAGTTTTGTAAATAATTAAGCCTGTGAGATTGAATTTATCAACTAAGACAAAGTAAGCTACAATGGACAACAACTAAACTTGAAGTGTTAAAGCAATGAGTTAAAACTAAATCCAAGATGCTAATCTGCAATGAACAATATCAAACTAAAGAGCCATTATCATACTTGGAAAAGAAAGGACAAAATGAATCCATAGGCATTCTACCTCCGGGAGTAAGTTATGACTAAATTAATCAAGTAAATCAGTCTATTTCATATTACAAAAACAAGTCTGGCTGTACTATCTAATGCAATTGAAACATAAACAGAAGACTGAAAGTAAATACGTATCTAAACTGTGAAAACAGAGCTAAAACACTTATCTAAATTATGAAAACAGAGCTGCACAGGAGGTAGTGGCCCTCCACCACCTGGTAGCATGCAATCTAACTTAAAATTGACTCAGCACGTTCACAGAAATGTTGTTTCTTTCATTAAAGGAGAAAAAGACTGAAACAGAGTATTCACGGTTCTGGAACCTAACAGCAAAAGCCAAAAACTAACTAAGATCTCTAACCTTTGTTGCTTGGTCTCCCAAGTCATATTTATAATGAAATTACATAACAGAACTTGAGATAACATAGGGATTACTGTCTTTCCCACTCCTATTCAAATTAAAACTCTTATTGAAGGCTGCGTACTTTTGCTGTAGACAGCTGGACTGAGACAGTCCTACTAGAAGTCTACCTCTTGATTTTGGTTTCCACGTGCATAACCACACACAGAATTCATTTCTTCCTTCATGGTGAGCAACAAACCATGTAGACATGACGTGGAATATGCCCATATGCGGTTTTCCTTCAGACGACACCTGGAACCCACTTAAACCGTAAAACAACAAGAGATCGCCATTGGCCACGAATGTTCCCGCATTCTCAGAAGCTATTTTGCAGAAAATTGTTAAAATAGCAAAATCATGAAAATACAATATGTTAATCACTCATGCAGAATTCTTTTGAAAGCAATCCTAATCATTCTTCATTGATTTTAGGCTTATGAAGTGATAAAAGAATGATGAAATGAGGTAGAGTGGAATGTAAGAAAGCACAATTTTGAGGCTCAACAATAACTATTGTGGTTTTTTTAAATTCATTATTCATCAAAAGTCGACACATATATATATTATAACAATATTCATATGAATTAATATTTTATTAGTGCCTTTGAGAACAACAATGGAGAACGCAATAGCGACAATGGAGAATGCAATAGAATAAATTAAAACATATTTTAAGATATATATATATATATATATATATATATATATATATAAGACAATCTTTATCATACAAAATGGGATAGTTATTGGTATCTCTTTGTCTTTCAATTGGGACACTATGTCCATTACATTAAAAAAAAATTCTGATTTCACAGACATATTTCAAAAAATACAGCGCCTTGCTTTGATAACCAAACATAGTGATCATCATTCTTCGCTTGAACTGTTGTCACTACTAGAGCTACGTCCATGACTTGGGTTATTTTCAGGAATGTTTTGTTCACGGTGTTGATTGGTTTCTTCTTCTTCACCTTCCTTCTACAACTATAAAAATAAACTGAAATGAGTGTATATACATTGGTGAGACTAATGAAAATTGCAATATTAAATAATATACATCAATGTAAATCGAAAATAAAAATGACGTACCATAGCAACAATTGACTCATAAACTATACACATTCTTTCAAAACCATGTACCATGCCATCTTTCAAAATTTCATCTGTTGGCGCAGTTCCATACTCTTTTTTTTTTTTTTTTTTTTTTAGAGGGCGCTAAGTAAAACAAGATCGATAGATGCTTACAAATTCCACAATTAATTTATGATATGCCAACATATGCTCACAACCCATATTTAACCCAATTTCAATCAATTCGTCTAATGGTTTTTCTTTGTATGTTAGCACCTGTTTGAAAACATTCAATGATGATTTTTGTAAAACAATTTAAAAAATACCAAAATGAAATCTAGTTAAGTTGTTATAAGGAAGTAACAATTACTCACAAACTTAGATATCAACCCTCTTCTTCCTTGTCGTCCTGTTTTATGTGCTGAATGGGTTCTATTTTCTTTTCTTTTATGCAATAAAATTCTTGAAAATTAATATTTAATGCTAAATTGTTTATCTATTGTACATAATGATCGAAAAATTCAATGATTACATATTACATTTGAAGCACGTTGTTGTTGAGATGGCTCCTCCTGCGATGCAATTTTGTCCATTTCTTTGGCCATCTCCTTGTACACCTTTTTGAACATTCCTGTTGGCATATTTATGATATCAACTCGTTCATCTTTTGATATTTTCATAATCTTCCTGAATATGTAACATGATAATAAAATATTTAATTTTTATATTGATATATGAAAAGTAAATATAACTAAAGTGATATTTATAAATAATTCTAGACAAACATTTAAAGGAATATTACTTTTTTCATTCCTTTTTTTTGTTGTTGTACATTTTTGCTATTAAAAGCCTGACATGTCTCATTGACCAATTCTCTCGAAACTCTTCCTGTAGTTTAGATAAAATTTGGTTCTTGGAATCATTGGATTGATTTTTGTATTGTAAGTGGAAAGAATGTCTATACATTCGTTCCACTAGATCCCTCAAACTTTTGTAAAAAAATTTCCCCCTTTCGTTAACTTCCAACACCACTCCAGATGAGCTAAGGAGCAATTCATTTTCATTTGCATGCTTTATTTTTTTTCTTTTCTTAGAACAACATTCATTTTCTGAGTTGTTGGTCCTTGTAGAACATTAAATAGATGTGAATTAATAGACTGTTTGACACATGTTATCTAATAATTTTAAGTATATTATTAATGATAATTAAAAAAAGAAACTCATATTGGATCGATAGTATTTTTTCATTCACCTGATTCATCATTTTGCAATTTTTCCATCAAGCTTTTACGCTCTTCTGGTCCTAGATCAGAAATAATCTTATCGAGCTTCGTCATTTTTTGGCTCTACATGATACACAGTAAACAATACATATAGTTCAAAAATAATATTTTTTATGAAGAATTTACAAAGAACTTGCCTTTTTTGTTTTTCTTAATGTGTTATCAGTATTTTTGTTACTTGATCTCTTGTCAGTCATTTATTTATCAATATGAAACCTATACCATATCATTCATTAATATATTTATAAATAAATTGTCAACTTTTCAGGTAAAAAATAAATCTCAAGACATTGGTGCGCCTTTCATGATGTACGCACTGCCACCGGTGCGTGGGGGTATTAAAAACGCACCGCAAAACAATATAATAGATCGTACGGTGCGTGGGGTATTATAAACGCACTGCACAAACAGTGTAATAGACCGTAGAGTGCTATCCTCGTAACATGGAGCACCGATGCCCTATTTCAGATATGGCACAGTGATTTAAAAAAATTGTTTTCAAATTTTTTATTACACAGTACTTGCGCGGTGCGCTAGGTTACGCAGGCCGCACCGATTAAAAAAAAAAAATCCATTTTTTTCAAAAATTCACGCAATGGCTGAATGGATTGGGATCCGACTATGCAAGTCATCCCGTGGATTGGATGTCAATCTAAAATGAAAAGCCCTAATTCTGAAATCACATAAACAGGTAGAAGAAAGGGGAAAAAAAATGAAGGGTTTAGGGTAAAAATGGATAAAACTGTAGAAAAAAAAAGTAAAATACTACAGAAAAAGTAAAAAAAATAATCAAATTTAATCACGAGATGGTTTGAAATTCTATGATACAGGGTTTGAATCACCAGAGGTTTGGTTTCTGATTGTCTCAACACTTCTGTTGGAACGTATTTCACTGCTCCACAATGCCCTCGTGATCTCTTGCTCCAGGTATGTCTCCTGCAAATATCTGGCTGAAAATTTTAGCAAAAATAGTGAAATAATGAAAAGTGTTTAATATTTAAAGAATTATTTTATGAAATTATATTTTCGAAAGTATTTTGCCGCCCATTTTTCAATTTGCTGTTTTTTTTCACTTAAAGAAAATAGAATTGTGTTTTTTTTATTTGCGTTTATTTGTCACCGGTGCGTCACTTAATAGCACCGCACCGGTATGTCTTTTTGTAACACCGGCACCGATGCGGTTATATATACAGTAGCACCGATTTGCGGTTAAGGCACCGAAATTACTTTTAGGTGTGTACACCAAAATTTAGTGAACTCCAACCATAGAAATTGAGAATTAGAATTTTTTTTATTCTTGAGAATTAGAATTATAATTATAATTGAGAATTGGAATTGGATCAATTCTTGATGGAAATAACTATTCTTCCAATGCAATTTGTTTACTGTAGGAGGTCCCCACTGATTATGTGGAGATAATGCAATGTGGGGCGTGCAAAGATGCAATACTATAGGGCCCAAGTGGGCAATTGTGGCACGTGAACCTGTTATAATTGGCACTTAACTATTTGCAACCAATATGTTTTAGAATATAATCTGCAAATAGAGGGATGGCCTGCCAAAAATTAGTACATATAATCTGCAGAAGGGTAATGTTCTGAGAGCAATGACAATGAGTACTTCATTCTGCATTTGTTAGCAGAAGAAGACCGATTTTCGACTAGACGAGGCAGTTATTACATGTGGAGGCAATGGTTTCCCATAGAAAATGAGTATAGGGTTGAGCAAAGGAAAGACATTCCAAAATAGGCTATTACATTAACTTTTCCAATGGGAAACCGATTTTTAGGTGGAAATATGGTAGCTGCAGGTATCTATGCTTTTCTTCCCACAGAAATGGTCACTGGATTTCCATTTATAATACAAGCATACTTTTTACTGGTTTCATCCACAGGACCACAGCTCAGACAAGTTAGAGATGCCATTCAAGTTCAATTGAAAGCCGAAGATATGAGTTTATGCGACGTCAGCTTTGCCGGTAAAAGTTTATGTAAGCCAATTGAAGCTCGAACAATACTCCCATATGCTTTTAAATGCATTATGGAGAATATTTCCCTTCATGGGACCTACCAGCCCGATCAACAACGTCAATTGATCTTTCTCTATTGTCCTTAAGGGAATGAGAATCCTTCCCTTCATGGTTTCTCTTGGCTTTATCGACTGCCTCGATTGATCTTTCTCTGCCATCAACTCTGCTCTCCATTTCTCCATCATGGGACCTCTTAACCCTATCGCCAGCCTCAACCGAATGCTCTTTGCCGGTCTCAACCTGTACTCCTTTTGTACTATGTCGAGCTTTGTAGCCGTTTGCATCCCTGTAAGCTTTTTTGTCCGTCTTTCTGTTTGAATCACTCATTTTCTCTGCTATAAACTTCTCGGCCGAAATTCGAACTCTCGTCTTTTCAAACACTCATCTCCTCAGAAAAAGTATTGCCCACGATTCGAACCCTCTGCTGCTCCAATACTACACTTTACAGAATAACCCTGTTCCGGTGCGCGTTGTTTTATAGGCGCACCGGGGCAGTTTGTAAGATCGAGGTTTTTGTTTTAGCGTGGTGTTTTATGACGCACCTGTGCGGAAGAGTTGTGAAGCACTGGTGCATCTGAGTAATAAGACACACCAGTGCGTGTTATAATGATAAGCGTACCAGACTGTATAAATTTATTTTTTTTGTATGTAAGATCATAATAAAATAATTATAATTCTAAAGTACATGAATTTATTTGCATTATTTTCTAAACTTTATTACGTTACCAAAAGTCATATTATTCTAGATTTATTATTTTACAATTATTTACAAATTTACAAATTTAAATATTTTAATAAAATCATTTCACATTAATACAATTAAAATTTTACAAATATTTACAATTTTACAATTTTCACATACAATTACGATTAGAATAACAATTTTAATTCTAATTTTACATACAATTACATTTACAATTACAATCATTTCACAGTAATACAATTAAAATTTTACAAATATTTTACATACAATTAGAATTAGAATTAGGATTACATTTACAATTACAATTACAATTTTACAAATATTTTACATACAATTACAATTAAAATTAAAATTACAAATACAATTACAATTTTAGAATTTTACATATAATTAAAATTACAATTACAATTTTACAATTTGTCATATATACAATTACAATTACAATACAAATACTATTTTACAATTTTACATACAATTAAAATTTCAATTTCAATTACTTTCACAACATAATATTTAATAAATATCATGGTCATTTAATATTAAATTAATTAATAAACATCATGATCATGATAACCATCGTACAAACATCATATTCGACTAAAAAACACATTCAAACATCAAATTAACATTATATATTAACATCATCACAACACAAACATTAAATATGCATCTCATGTCAAATAACTCATGCTATCACATACACATCTATCTGCAAGCTAAACATTAAATGAAGATATCTAACATGACCTAACAATATACACATCATGATGATCACCAACATGTAAATTAAGTACAACTGCAACATGAACATAAAATACATGGACCATATATATATATATATAATGTTAAAAATATACAACTGTAATATAAATGTCATGGATCAACTGGTGGTAGTACAACATCAATAGCAGTACTAGTGGAGGACTGCTTAGTCAATGGTGCAGCCTCGACAGTCGATGTTCAAGCCTGCTCATGATCATGACTAGTACTGATGGATGGATCAACTTGTTGTAGTACAACATCAATATAAGTAGTACTAGTGGAAGCCTTCTCAATCAATGGTGCAGCCTCGACAGTCGATGGTCTAACCTGCTCATGATCATGACTAGTACTGATGGATGTTGCAAGCTGTTGATTGGACGTGGCCGATGGTCTAGCCTCATCTCCATGATGACTGCTAGATGCTAGTGGAGCCTCATGCTCATTAGGCGCAACGCAAGGTGAATGATCATGATATGATGAGTCGCTGCTCGTGAACTTTCCATCACGTGATGCTGCTCAACCACACCTATAACATGCAACAATCCTCCTCAGTCACGTAACAACTGTCGTATCTCCTACGACATGCCGCATCAGGTTGTACATGTCATGCGACATGCCTCTCCACATCTATAATAGCCTATCGTCAGCCTGTATGTCTCTGTAATGAGCGGGCCTGATGCCTGCCTCAACAATCAATGCATTGATTTAGTCGCCCAACTCCATCCTGTATTTAGTATCAAGTCGAATGCGCCTAACAAAAGGCAATATCGACGCACCAGCAGGAGCATGTCTCTCTGCACCGGCCTCCCGATCATGATCCTTAGCATCTGTAATGTCCTGATCGTCAGCAGGATCCACACCTGGATCATGTGGTGGTTCCAGCATCTCCTTGCCATCAAAAGAGCCAATGTCTGCAAAATATATACAAGTGCACAACAATAATTAGACAATTTAATTACACAATTTAATAAAAACAAGGTAAAGAACATGTTAGAATAAATATAAATAAAATAGTAATATTACCTCTATCATCTGGAGGCTCATCATCTGTGAGGAGGATGTTGGCACACCCTCGCCAATCTAATCCAGCATCGGGACAAGGGACCATAATGAAGGGATGCAGCTCGTCAACACTGGATAGTAAGTCCAGTGCATCATGCGATATCTTGGCTGGAAACATAGTCTCTCCCCTCTTGGGCATCATCTACCCCCACATGTGCATCTGGGCCTCCAACATCAGCCTACGAGGCTGCTGAACAAAAGTAGGCCTCATCTCTGGAAACCTCTCAAAAAATAAACAAAAAAGCTTTGAAGAAAAAGGGAAGTTGACCCTCCCTTGTGCATGAGCACGACATCTATCTAAGGCCATACAAAACTGCCACAAAAAAATGGCAGACCACCTGACAAGTCGTGGCTCCTATACTAAAGAATCAACATAATATAGAATCAGGCAACTAATGCGTTTCCAGTCACTGGTGTTGTGTGAAATGGTCGAAATGAGAAGTGAGAGGCATTGCACGTCCTGTCTACCAACTGCACCAATACATAATTGATCTCCAGGAACCTGAAACTCTGAAGGAGACATTACATCTACTCCAATGTATCTCTGGGAGTAAACTAATTGACTCCCTGCTACACAACCAGGTGGAACCTCTCGGAACAACGGAAAATCCACCCCTCTCCTTGATAGCCATGTAATGAAATAAATATCCTCCTCAGTGGGTGTGTACCACTGGTCAGGACCAACCTGGAAAGCCTGTTGGTGGGCATTCCACTTGCGGATAAGATGTCTCAAAAACACACTATGGGCCTTTAGGGAAATAGCCTCCTCATAGAACTTGAGGAGGCCTACCTGCCTTAGGAGCCCCTGGGTATCTGTTGTAATAGGGTGAGGGGTACGCATCTCTCTCCCTCTCTCGTGCCTCCCACTGGCAAAGCATGTCATACTGCTCCGCCTGTTGTTGTTGTTGTTCCTCCTCTTCTCTTTGAATCATTGACATATTAAATATTTTTTTTATTAAATCAGACATGTATTTAGGAATATACATATATAATTTTTTTTGGAAAAAAAACAGACCAGTCGGTGTGCCACAAAAACAGTCATGCATCGGTTCCGGTGCGGCTTTTGTTTGTAGTGCACTGGAGGCGGTGCCCCAGATGACATAAAACGCACCGTATGTGGTGCACCAAAAATTTTTGCAAGCACCGTTGACTATATATGGTGTCAGAAGAGTGGTGCGCTGACTAAAATATAAGCCCCAACGCGTATAGTCGTGTCAGTGCACCGAATTCCTGACAAATTACATAGTCAACGATGTGTTCTTTTACCTGACCGCATCGTTGACCCTGTCGGAATGTCGAATTTTGTGCGCTGACAGGCACCGAGGCGAATATTTCCGTCAACACACCGCGTTGCTATTCCCATGGTCAATGGTGCGACCGGCTAAATGACCGCACCGCACTTTTTTTTTTTAATTTTAAAATAATGCGGGGCGCCTTTCGATACCGCCCCGAACATGGTACAGATACCATTAGCACTGGTTGCAGTGCGCCTTATAAATTTTACAGGCAGCATCGCTTATTGGTGCGAGCCGAACGACTCGTGTGCACTGCGCGACCAAAAAAAAATAATAATAATAAAAATAAAGAATATTTTTAATGGTTAATTTTAAGGTTATTTCAAATTCTAATCCACTAAAAAGCTTAATTATTGAGAAACTAGAAAAATACTTGTACACTTCGCCGTCAAGGAGGCATATTAGCTGTAGAATTTGCAAAAGAAAATTTGCCCACCGTTTTTCAAAATGCAAGTTGGAGATTGGTGGCCAATGCACAGCAGCAATGCATGCAATGGGTGCAATGGGAGCACTGATGTCAGGGCGGCTTAGAGAAGGAGAAATTGCATCGGTGCTTGAGAGCTCTAGAGAACTGAAAGTGAAAAATACGGTTTTTGGCCGTAATTTATTTGTTTATTTATCTAGCCCTGTTTCGATGCGCGTGGTTTTATAGGCGCACCGGTGCGGTTTCTTAAGACTGCACCGGGCAGTTTTAGATTTGGCGCGTTGTTTTATGATGCACCAGGGCGGTTCCTTAACGTCGCACCGGGCTGTTTCTATTTTGGCATGGTGTTTTATGATGCACCGGGGCAGAATATTCATCAAGCACCGGTGCTTTACAGTAATAGGACGCACTGGGCGGGTGTGTACGGAGCACATGGTGTCCGGTGTGCCAATGTTTTGTGCAACCGGTGCTTTCTCTTGTAGAGCGCACCGGTGATTGAGAGCAGAAAAGTGAAAAATGTGGTTTTCTGGCTGTAACCTTTTTTTATTTAACTCTGTTCAGATGCGCACGTTTTATAGGCGCACCGGTGCTGTTTCATACGAACGCACCAGTCTGTTTATGTTTTGGCACGGTGTTTTATGAGGCACCAGTGCAGTTTTTTAACACCACACCGGGCGATTTCTATTTTGGCGCGGTGTTTTATGATGCACCGGCGTGGAAAAGTTGTGAAGCACTGGTGCGTTACAGTAATAGGACGTGTCGGGTGGGTGTGTACAAAGCGCATGGTGTCCGGTGTGCCAATGTTTTGTGTGCACCGGTGCTTTCTCTTGTAGAGCGCACCAGTAATTGAGAGCTCTCGAGCACTGAAAAAAAAAAATGAAAAATCTGGTTTTTTTTCCATAATTTTTTTTTTTTTATTTAACCCTTTTCCGGTGCGCATGGTTTATAGGCGCACCGGTGCTATTTCTTACGAACGCACCAATTGGTTTCTGTTTTGGCGTGTTGTTTTATGATGCACCGGTGCGGTTTCTTAATACCGAACCGAGCGGTTTCGATTTTGGCACGGTGTTTTATGATGCACTGACGTGGAAGAGTTGTGAAGCATCGGTGCTCTACAGTAATACGACGCACCGGGCGGGTGTGTACGGAGTGCATGGTGTCCGGTGTGCCAATGTTTTGTGTGCACCAGTGCTTTCTCTTGTAAGGAGCATTGGTGCGTTGTTGAATGATAAGCACACCAAGCGAAAAACATCCGCAAAACCCTCCGCCCGCCAACCTCCTCTAGTAACCTCCGCTTGAAATAGATGTATGGGGTATTTTTATAAGGGGTTCCTCAAAAACATCCGCTAGAGGGTCTTTTCCTTGTAGTGTGCACAACTCAACGCTTGTGGTATCTTCAGGCTTAGGCAAGGTTTTTTGTCATATTCTCATGCCAGACTCATTAGTAGGCAGAATATATCAACTAATATGGGATTACAGATTTGTTTGGCTTATGAGTGCGATGGATTCATGTCCAATATATCTTGCAATGAACTATTTCTTAATGATAAAGAGGATTCCATTGTCTAGCGATAAAATTCCTCTTTAGGTCAAGTCACTATTAATTTGGCATATGATGAAATTTATGCAAGTGATGATCCTTTTGAAGTTAAATGGTGGGGCCAAAAATATTTGGAAGTGGCCCATTCCTCCAAAACTCAAGTGTTTTAGTTGGTTGGAATTGTATTACTGTATTTTGATTCCAGATAATCTTATCTATCACGGTTTCAATGTCCCTAATGTTTTTCCATTGTGCACGCGGGGTCTAGAGTCGTCTGATCATGTTTTCTTTCCATGTGAGTTTTCTATAGCTATGTGGTAGGAAGTTCTACACATGCTTAATATTTGGGAAAGTGGTCCAATATTGATCTGGATTTATGCAGGAACGCAACAGAATAAACATATAAACATATGCATCTGAGAATCGGCGAAATACTTGCTTGGTTCACTAATATCATGAGCCCAGATTACCTTCACAGACAGAATGGAAATAAAACTAGCTAGGGCGCTGGTAGCTATCTCTGAGAAGAGATGTGGTGGCTACAGGCCTCTGAACTGAGTTACAATGAGGCTCGAGGGCCTATTTATCATTTAGAAACAAAGGGAAATCCTAAACAGCCAAAACCCTAACCCTAGGAGATGAAGCGCCAAAACTATGGGCCCCGTTTGGGTAAATTGGTGTTTCAACTTCCCAGGGGCGTAACTTTGGCATATGATCTCCGTTTGACGTGTACCATACCTCGTTAGAAAGATCTATCCGAGGACTACAAATTTGGAACGAGCAACATCAGTCCATGGACCCATGTTGCTCTCCGTTTTCCCAAAAAACGTCGTTTAGGGCCTCAAAACGGCTCCGGAAGTTTAGGACCCGAAAAACTGCTAAAAATAGTAAACTGTGCCGAAACTAAAAAACTGAAATAGACAATGGTGGAGCCCCAAGTGGAATAGGCGGGTGACCACCAATATCCACCTGGATCATTCCTCCCCCTTAGGAAGCAATGGTCCCCATTGCGTTAAGTTCCTCCATGAGATGAGGAAATTTCTGCTGAACTTGGTCCCTGGTGAACCACTTTCCTTGGTGCGGGAGTTGGCCAGCTTTGACAACCCGATACAGTTGGATCCTCTGTTGGCGAGTGTTCTTAATTTGCATGTCCATGATACAATCTGTGGTGGCCTGTTCCATGCAGTCTGGGTTTAACTCTGTTGGTGTGAGTTGTTCTGCAATGTCCGAAGTGTCCAGTAGAGGTGGGAAGTAAGGACGAAGGCGATCCATTGAGGCGGGTGCGAGACCAGGGAATGGTGGAATCTGATGCAATTCTGCTGTTCCTACAGCCTTGGTGATGGTGTCTGACCCCGTATCGAGTGGGCGAAGCTTTGCGGGTGGGGTCCGATGACGCGCTCCTTAACAGATAATCCAGCCCTTACTTTGTCACCCACACAGATTTGGTGGCCTTTGGTGTTGATGTGGCGTTGTGTGCCAGCATTGGCTGTCAATATATGCGTTTGTTAGGCGGATGTGTTGAATGCACTCAATGAAGTTATTTGCTTTGTTAGCTTTAGACTGGACATGAGTCGAATCGACCTGAGTAGCTACAAATGGCATGGCTACGTCAATGGGACATAGTGGCTAGAATCCCAAGCCCATCTGAAAGGGGCTATGGCCGATTGAGCTGTGGAGAGCCCGGTTATAACTGTGTTGTACATAGGGAAGGCTCTCATCCCATGTGCGTGGATGCTTTGAATTGTACATCTTGTGAGAATGTGTACAATCATTCTGTTGTGTGACCTACTGTCCCGGCCATCTGTTTGGGATGGAAAGGCTGTGGACTTAGTGAGCTTGGTATCAGACAAAACATTGTGGGAAGGTGGACAAAATGTGTTGAGGAACTTGTTGTCGCGATCTGATATGATGGACTGTGGGATCCCAAAGTGCACCCACACTCGTTCAAAGAAGAGTTTAGCAGTGGCTTCTGCTGTGATATTCTTCTTGCAGGCCGCCATAATGGCCATGTTCGAGAATCTGTCGACGACCACAAAAACACAGTCATTTCCCTGCTTAGTAGAAGGCAGGCCTGACATGTAATCCATGGAGATGCATTTAAGATGCGACAGGGGTAGGTAAGAGGGTATATGTTGCTTACACTTCTTGATGAGGTCGGTTTGGCAATGGCCTGGCCGGTGCGGGATCGGTGTGCTTCTCGACATCCTTTCGAAGGTTCGACGAAAGAAATGCTTCTACGGGATTGCCTACGTTTTCCTCGACCACAGAAATGCCAGCTGACCTACATTGTAGTGTACTTCCCATATCATCTTGGCACGCTCGCTTGAAGGAACACAAAGGTGTCCCATGTGACATAAAAGTGCATCTTGGAGCTGAAAATTTGGAACTTGCGTACCCCCCAGGAGTGCCTTGTAAGTTTGGCCGAATTCTGGGTCACTCTCGCCAGAAGGCAGCCAATCAGTCTCAGTGCCCATAAGCGTTGGTGGTGGTGGCGCCCACGATCGGTGAGTGGTGACGATGCGCAGCATGATTGGTGCTACCTTCTTATACTTGATGTTCAAATGGCCATTACAGATATGCAGGGCCACTTGATGGCGTCGTGCACTAGCTTCCCTTGTGTCTGTATGAAGCTGCCAGGGGCACCGCGCAGTACGTATGGATGATTGTTCCTTCCCAAAATGTAATGCTTCCAATTATTAGGCAGCTGCACAATGAGTACATTTCTTTGTCTGTCATGGGTCGAAGAAGAACTGTGTGAGAATGTATCTCCTTTGGCAGAAATACCCACTCTAGATGTCCTGTTGAGTAAGCGCTATCTTTGATGTTAGAGGCATGTCTCGATCTCAAATAGTTTGTGCAAGTGCGGTAAAAGAGTGAGCAGGGAAGAAACGAGAGGCGGTTTTCAGTTCTGTGAAGCATGTCTGTTGAGGATTCCGACCAAAAAATTTTGCTCTCGCTCCTCCCTTGGTGACTTGACTCAAGGGCCAAGTGATATGAGAGAATCCCAACACGAACCTCCGATAGAAATTAGCAAGACCCAGAAAGCTGCGAAGCTCTGTTATAGTGGTTGGGGCTGGCCAATCCCGAATGACTTGGATCTTTGCTGGATCCACATGCACCCCCCTTTCATCAATAATGTATCCCAGATATTGAACCTGGGTCATGCCAAAAGTGCACTTCTCCAAATTGGCACACAACTTGTGTTGCTGCAGTGTTTGGAGGACTTGTTGGATGTGGTGAAGGTGCTCTTCCCAAGTCTGGCTGAAGATCAGAATATCATCCAAGTACACCACTACAAATGAGTTGGTGAATGGCCGCAAGATGTCATCCATCATCCTCATGAAGGTGGCGGGAGCATTCGTCAACCCAAAAGGCATGACCAGCCATTCGAAAAGGCCTTCCTTGGCTTTGAAGGTCGTCTTCCACACATCGGAGGGTTCAATTGCTACCTGGTGATACCCAGACTTCAGGTCAATCTTGCTAAAATATTTTGCACCTTTGAGTTGATCCAGAAGGTCATCAATCCGTGGGATTGGGTACCTATTCCGGACAGTGATCTTGTTCAGCGCCCGATAGTCAATACAGAGTCTCCACGTCCCATCCTTCTTCTGTACCAACACGATCGGGCTCCCACAGGGCGATGAACTTGGTCTGATGTGACCTTTCTGCAACAGCTCCTGAATCCGCCTCTTGATTTCATCATTTTCCAGAACAGAGCGTCGATAGATCGGTCCATTGGGTAGTGGCGCACCTGGGGTCAGATCAATCGGGTGCTTGACCTGGCAATGCAGAGGAACCCCTGTGGGTGAGGTGAAGATGTCCTCGTACTCCTCCACGACCTTATCCATTTGTTGTTGTCGTGCAGAGGGGCCCTGTCTGGAGGTCGTGGCCACAGTCTTCTTCTTGCCCTGGGGGCGGATCATCAGGAAAACGAATTTCCTGGTTTGAGAAATGAGCTTACTGCATTGTTTTGCAGTAACCAAAGAGATAGCGGCAGGAGGTGGTACCTCTGGTATCCTGTACAACTTATTTCCCAAAGTAACAATAACAGCACGAGGCCGAGACTCATACACAGCATGACGCTTCCACAAATATGGTTGTCCTAATAATACATCAGAAACATCAATAGGAGCAACGTCACATAATACCTCATCCGTGAAGGGCTTGATGCTATAGGGAAGGCGACACTGCCGGCTGACACGGAGATCTCGTCCTTGGTGAAGCCACCCGATGGTGTATGGATGTGGGTGAGCTGTGGTCGGCAAGCCCAACCACTTCACGACGTCTGCTGAAATGAGGTTCTTGAACCCATTGCTGACCTTAATGGCGTGTAGGGAGCCTTGCCCACATGCAGGAATTGGAAGAACGTTCCTCCTCTGGATCTTCCGGTTCCTCCTTTTGGATCTTTAACGTGCTTAACGATTCATGATAGACTCACTTTGTCTTGTCTGTTTCCCTTTTCATTTGCCTTTTCAAGTTACGATTGGTCAGGCATGCATGCGACTCGAAGCCCTCATCTCGGCCACTAGCGGCCCCGCCAGCCGCACTCCCACTGTGTTGTAGTGGAGCTCTTATGAACTCACACTCACCACTTTCCGTGTGCTGCTATTTGGCTTTGCAGTGCTGTTCTTTTCTTGTGGCTTCGATGAGTTGTCTTTAGCCACCATGCCTTGGCTCGGTCCTTTGTTCTGGGGTTTGGAAGCACCTTTCCCTTGCTTTTGATTCGCAGATCCAAAGTCTCGCTTCTTCTGCTTGAATTTCTGCTCAATCTTGGCAGCATACCGGTATGCCGTACCAAGCGAGAAGATGTCAAGGAACTCCATTTCCTCCTGAATGTATTTGTGCAGACAGCTGCGATACTTTAGCACCAGATGTTTCTCTGAATCTTTGATACCCAACTTTGTGCGCAGGGTATGGAACAGATTCGTCAGCTCATGCACATCTTGATCCCTTTGTTGTAGCAGCGTGGTCCATTGTATGTACTTGTCCTCATAGCTCCCCACAGGATAGTACTGTTCCTTGACGACGTCTCGGAAAGAATTCCAAGTTGGTACGGCCGAGAACAGAGAGGGTTCTGTCTGGTCCTTGTTCTCACAGTAGGTTTCCCACCAGTCCTTAACATGGGGGTTAGCTTTGAGGAGTGCAAAAATAATCTTCTCCCGGTCTGAAAAGTCATGAACCGAGAAATATCCTTCTAACAGATTCAACCATCTATCTACGGCATCTGCGTCTATTTGACCCTCAAATATGGGAATATCAAAATTTACTTGTACCTTAAAAGGAGTCGCGCCTCCAGAGTGGCTGCTGGATGCAGATGCGCCGCCGGTGGGTAGCCGTTGAAGGATCTGAGCAAAGTTATCCATCATCGCGTTCCTTTGTTTTTCGAGGGCCTCCTCGAGCAATATTTTGATAGGATCTCCTGCTCTCTCATCTTTCTTTTCGTCCCCCATGGGCGTCCGTCGAGGTTTGCGAGGCTGATCTTGCAAAGGTTCCACCAGATCAAGCCCTAGCTCCTTATACCCCGACCTCGTTGGGGACATCCAAAGAAGGATCGAGAAAAAGCAGACCGCTCTGATACCACTGATCCGGATTTATGCAGGAACGCAACAGAATAAACATATAAACATAAATACAGAGATGCAGCGGAAATAACACTTCATTTCATTAATATCAACGAACTGAATTTGCTTACAGATAGAATGGAAATAAAACTAGCTAGGGCGCTGGTAGCTATCTCTGAGAAGAGATGTGGCGGCTACAGGCCTCTGAACTGTGTTACAATGAGGCTCGGGGGCCTATTTATCATTTAGAAACAATGGGAAATCCTAAACAGCCAAAACCCTAACCCTAGGAGATGAAGCGCCAAAACTATGGGCCCCGTTTGGGTAAATTGGTGTTTCAACTTCCCAGGGGCGTAACTTTGGCATATGATCTCCATTTGACGCGTACCATACCTCGTTAGAAAGATCTATCCGAGGACTACAAATTTGGAACAGGCAACATCGGTCCATGGACCCATGTTGCCCTCCGTTTTCCCAAAAAACGTCGTTTAGGGCCTCAAAACGGCTCCGGAAGTTTAGGACCCGAAAAACTGCTAAAAATAGTAAACTGTGCTGAAACTGAAAAAACTGAAATAGACAATGGTGGAGCCCCAAGTGGAATAGGCGAGTGACCACCAATATCCACCTGGATCAAATATCCTTCTTGGAATCTTTTTTTCATTGGTTGGATCTCAAAATGGGTAAGATTAAAGCTCTGCCCATTTTCATTACATGGGTTGTATAGAAGGTCTGCTACAAGATGATTTTTGAAGGCTATCTTATAAATATCCCTTGGATTATGCCTTAGATTCTCGTTTTTTTATTTGACCATTTATGCTCTCTAAAGACGAGGAAGTCTCATGGTTTCTCTTATCCCGTGGCTTCTTTGTTGGACATTGTGGGTTTCTTTGATGGGGCTTAACAAAATGGCATTTGTGGAGGTGGTGCTATTATTCTTATTCTAGGAAACATCACTATCCACATATGGATGAACCTAGGATGTGGCTCCAATACGAAAGCTAATATTATCTCACATTTTCCTCCTCTATGTCTCAACGTCTATGAATATATATTCCATGCAAGTAAATGGGGATTCTTTATGTGTTATAGAGTGGTTGACCGACAAAAACTACCTCTAGGATTTTTCCCTTTAGTGTTGGATGGACATAATTATTGCTTTAAATGACCATTTTCTTCTGCTCTCATTTCAACATGTTTATAGGTAAGTAAATCACTAGGTTAATGCCCTCTCAAAGAGAGAGCTCAATGTTGAGGAAGGGTCTATCTTCTTGGAAAAAAGGCAGGGTGCCCAACACCTAAGCAAAGGTAAATTATAGTTCTCCTTTGGTCGTCAACTCCAACATATTCAGTTCATCTGAGCTCTTTGTGATTTCTACTATATTCTCATGTCCTATTTATCTTTGATCTTGTGTTTTGCTATGGTTAGCTGATTAGTCTAGCTCTGTGGATCTCCGTCTTCATGAATTGTTGTTATTTTGTAGATGGTTTTGATTCTCTGTATTTTAGTCATCAAAAGATACTTATGTAAAGCATTTTTCTCTCTCCTTGTTAGTTTTTGGCTCCATAAATACTTCTAAATTTGCAATAGTTTATCCCAGTTTTTTCTAGTTGCATGTCTAGTGCTCTAGGACCATGTAGTGATTGTACTTTTTTCTTAATGAAAAGGCGATCTTTCCCTTTCTAGACACACAAACACACACATATATTGTAAATCAAGCATGGTATTACTAAAAAATATTACATTATAGATGGTCTTGTTACTGGTCTACCACTTGGAAACCAAACCAATAACTGAGTTTCAAAATTTTGATATTTCTAAAACTATTTTTAATTTGAAAACTACTACGATGAACAACTAAACTGTAAATACAAAATATATGCCTAACCACGACATCAAAAAAGTTTTGCCTACTAATAGTAATAAAGAGACTTAGACCATGCATCATTAAGTTGATAGGGAATCCACCTAAATTGGTGGTTGAGATATGTTGTTCTCCTTTGAAGAAGGAAATGAAACATTGAATTGCTATTTGGCCAAAATGTTGATCTTCCTATCCAACTTATCAATTTTTTCATTCATCTCTCTAATATGGATCATGATGTCTTGTTGGGTATTCGATAGATCTACCAAGATGCGACACATAATGATTTTGATATACTAGTAAAGAGTGATTATTTTCAGATAAGAAGTTTGTCTTGCCTTGGTGTGCATCTCTTTCAATATGGTGATCTACATTCAGATGACATTGATGATTGAATTCTCCTTCAATTTCTTCCATGACTTGACAAATGATGCCTGGAATGGCCTCAGTGTACCTGTTCATGGCATCCCGAGCCATTGCATTAGACCTCAGCTGAGAGGTTGAAGGTTGCGGAGTCTGGTACAACAATTTGGAGGCTTTTCCTCCTATACCACATCCATGATGTCCCGATGAAGGATTTTATCAGGCCATCAAGTCAAAAGATTTGTGTCGACCTAGAGTAAAAGAACTTGCAAAGAGAGAAACCACCCTACAAACCCAAGACTACAAGGGGACAACACCTAGACTAAAAGGATTTAAGATGACCAGAAGGGGAAAAAATAAAGCCCAAGGAGAAGCTTTACCAGGCAAAGAAGGGAGAGGAAAAAGTGATGAAAAGAACTGGCTTAAAAGGCGAACCGAGAAAGAGAAACACTAAATGCGGTAGAAGAAGGGGAGATAAAGAGTGCAAAGAGAAAGAAAATCCACTGAGAAGGACAAGAAACCTTCAAACAATAAATAAGTGAGCAAAGAAAAAACCCTAAGCATGATATACAACAAGACATGAATACCACTAGATCACCCAAACATAAGACTAACCAAAGGTCTTCTTGCATTCTTTAAAATGTAGGAAAAAATATGAACTAAGTCATCCAAGAAGACTAAAACCTGAGGATGAATAAATTCCCATAATTTAATGCTCCAAACCAACACCACAAAGGAAATATAAAGAAAGGCAAAAAGGGCCACAAACCTGGCTTGAAGACACAAAAGAAGCCACCTTATCATGACATCTTGATACCGAGCAACCTTTTTTGGTTCTTCAGAACTAAAATCCAGTTAAATGTATAATTAGTCTTGTCTTACACTATTGCCTACAACATTATGTTGAGAACCACAAGGAAAATATTGAAGTTATGACTTTGTACCTTCTTAGACCTGAATTCTCTTATAAACCTCAGATCATTAGTCCTCTCGTGATCCTTCGTACTCCACTTCATCTGCTATGATGGTTGGTGCATGCAACCAACTTTCTAGCTACTACCCCACTTTTGTCCATTAAAATCTTTGTCATATCTCAACGTGTGGCAGGTGTCCATCATGGCACCTACTGTGGAAAAACGTAAACAATATTTAAATGCTATCAATATTTAAGATACATAATAAAATCATATATTTTTAAATAATACTTAATTTTAATTATGCACTTAAAATTAGATATTATTTTAAATTATAATTTAATATTTTATTAAAGTAGATTTTGTATATATATTTTAATTATTTTATCAATTAATTTTTTAGGTTTGTTAGTTTGTCTATAAATTGACAAGACTAAGATGTTGCTTAACAAACCATGATATAGGAGCACCTAAAGTGTTAAAATCACTGAAGGATCCTAATGCTTATCAAAAGGACATCTAAGTTGTCAAATCACCTATGCATCCTTGTAGTGCTTTAATAGAACAACCTATCACCATATTCTATACACCCATCTATACGATGTGAACATTCTACCTAGATAAACGTCCTGGAATGGCAATCTTTAGAAATGAAAAGTTCATTTTAGAGTATTGATAGGCATATCTAGCAATCGTTACTAAGCATTACTCAGAGACAACAACATCGAATCCTAAACCTTCCCTAGAGCGTTACCAACCAGTCCGACAACCCCAACGCTGAATGAATCCAACCCTAAAAGACATAGTCAAAGAAGATTTGTATTCAAAGTTTCCAACCAATGACCTTTTTATCAAATAGTGCTTTAATAGAACAACCTATCACCATATACTCTACACACGATAAACTATTTTATAAATTAAATTATAAACTAGGACAACCATATAAATTAAATGATTAAATAGGCATCAAAATACTTACCTCATGATACATCTCACATTGTCAAGATTTAAAATATTCATAAAAAATAACTAAATTAAAACATTATTTTAAAATATTATTATTAATTATAAAAATAATTAACATATGAGTTAAACATATATTATTTAAAAAAAACATGTTGTGAGATTTTTAATCTCTAAATAGGCTTTGCTACAATACCATGGTCAATATTATGGCTCATTAATACCACATGGCTGAAAACCATAATTCATGTTCATATGAATTTTTTTTAATTAATCAATTTAATTGACATAACTACTTTTAAGATAATTCTCAACCTTTGTTGTGAAACCAGCTCCAAAAAGAGAAGAAAAGAGATATCAACACCTTAGAAATAAGCCACTTCGAGGGGGCAACCTCCAATACATTACATGAATGAACAATTCTTGGATGATACAATTTACAAAACCTCCTTTCTATATAGGAGTCCATGGGGCCATAATGTAATCCTAGTGGGCCACAATGTAATCCTAGCCGACCTAACAATAATAATTTAAGGGCACAATAATAACAAAATGGGGGTTATAAGGGTACAATAATAACAATAAAGGGGTTACACTAACAACAATAAGGTACTATACTAGTAATATAGGGACCTAACATGCCCCTCTCCTTCAAAAAAGCGTTGTCCTCAACGCTTGAGTAGCTCTGGGTGCTTCTGTATAAATTTTTCATCCTCCCATGTAGAATCTTAAGGTATAAATTCTTCCACTTGATGAGATACTCTGAAATTGATCGATTCCGTAGTTGTCGAGTTCTTGTTTCCATGACCGCTTCTGGTTCCAATATGATTATTCCTTCCTCATCAAGTTCTGGCAATATTGTTTGAACTGGAAGATTTTCACCTATAACCTTCTTTAAGCATGAAACATGGAAGACTGGATGCACTCGCGAAGAATCAGGAAGCTCCAATTTGTATGCCATAGTACCAATATTTTGCAACACCTTGTAAGGACCATAGTACTTTGGTGATAATTTATTATCCTTCTTAGCTTGCTTGAGGGACATTTGTTTGTATGGTTGTAGCCGTAAAAATGCCCAGTCTCCTACATCAAAACTTCTCTCGCTGCGATGTTGATCTGCCTGTTGTTTCATTCGATTTTGTGCCAAATTCAGGTTATCCTTTAAGAGTTGGAGAACTTCTTTTTGATGCTCGATGTGATCTTCCACTGCTTGAACCTTCGAATTTTCTCTTAAATATGATGTGATGGATGGTGGATGATATCCATAAAGTGCCATAAATGGGTCATTTTTGCTGCAGTATGGAAGGAAGTGTTATACCACCATTCAGCAAGAGGTAACCACTTGACCCATTGTGTTTGTTTATCGGATACAAAACAACGAAGATATCCTTCCAAACATTTATTTACTATCTCAGTTTGACCATCAGATTGAGGATGATAAGATGAGCTATGAGCTAATTGAGTACCCAAACAAGAAAATAACTCCGTCCAAAAATTTCCAGTAAAAATGGGATCTCTGTCGCTCTCAATAACCCTTGGGCTTCCATGTAGCTTTTGAATTCTGTCCATAAATGTAGTAGCAACTGTACTTGCTTTAAATGGATGAGATAATGCACAAAAGTGTGCATACTTGGTAAATCTATCAACTACCACCATGATGACACTCTTTCCTTCGGACTTAGGTAAACCTGTGATAAAATCCATTGAAATCTCCTCCCAACGTTGACTTGGAATGGATAAAGGTTGTAGAAGTCCCGGGGTCTTAATTGTCTCAACTTTATTCTGCTGGCAAACCAAACATTACGTCACAAACTTTTGAATATCAGATTTAAGGCCATCCCAAAAAAATTCTTTCTTCACCCTGTGGTAAGTTTTTAAAAATCCTGAGTGTCCTCCTAAAGGAGAAGTGTGCAATTCCAGAAGAATCTTTTGTTTTAGTTGGGAATTATTACAAAGATATAAGCGATCTTTGTACCATAAGGAATCATTTTTCCAACTAAATGTATCGGATGTACTAGGATCTTGCTGCAACTTTTGAATGAGTGTCCATACATCTTTGTCCTTCTTCCATTCATCTCTTGCTTCAGTTATCCAATCTGGTTGGATAATAGAAATGGCACAAAGCAATGCTTCCACCTCTTCATTCTTTCTTGAGAGTGCATCTGTAACAACATTAAGCTTTCCTTTTTTGTAGATTATTTCAAATTCATAACCCAACATCTTTGTGACCCATTTTTGCTGCTCTTCTGAAGATAGTCTTTGTTCCAAAAGTGTTTAAGACTATCATGATCAGTTTTTACCTTGAAGTGTCTTCCCATTAGGTAAGTTCGCCATTTCTTTAGTGCATGCAGTATTGCTAACATTTCCTTCTCATAAATAGGTTTCTGTAAATACTTTCCTTTGATTGGACGGCTTTCAAAATCAATGGGTCTTCCTTCCTGCATTAAAACTGCACCAATTCCATTTCCTGAGGCATCACATTCCACAATAAAGGTTTTTGTGAAGTCTGGCGTAGCTAAGACCGGTGCTAGGCACATTGCCTCTTTAAGATGTTCAAAGGCCTTAGTTGCTTCAGGAGTCCATGAAATGCATCTTTCTTCAATAATGTTGTTAGAGGTGCTGCTATTCTCCCATAATTCTTAACAAACTTGCGATAATACCCTGTTAACCCGAGAAATCCTCGCAACTGTTTTATGGTTGTGGGGACTTTCCATTCCTTAATAGCTTTAATTTTGTTAGGGTCTATTTTAACACCCTCGTGAGATACAATATGACCCAGATATTCCACCTCTTGTACTCCAAAGAAACATTTGGATGTTTTTGCATATAATTGTTTCTCCTGCAATAGTTTGAGCACCCTGTCAACATGTTGAACATGATCCTTTCAAGACCTGCTGTAGATTAGTATATCATCAAAAATACTAGCACAAATTTTCTAAGGAAGGGTTTGAAAATGGAATTCATCAACCCTTGAAATGTAGAAGGTGCATTGGTAAGGCCAAAAGGCATGACCAAAAATTCATAATGACCCTCATGAGTTCGAAATTCTGTTTTTGGAATATCTTCGGTCTTCATTCTAATTTGATGATATCCTGAATGAAGATCCAACTTGGTAAAATAAATTGCTCCATGTAATTCATCCAATAATTCATCAATCACAGGAATGGAAATTTATCTTTAATGGTGAGCTTATTGAGCTCCCTATAATCCGGACACATTCGCCATGATCCATCCTTCTTGTGTACCAATACTACGAGAGCAGAGAAAGAACTTTGACTAGGTTGAATTATACCTGCCTCTAACATTTCTGCAATCATACGTTCAATTTCGCTCTTTTGGAAGTAAGGATATCTATAAGGCCTGATGTTTGGAGGAACACTTCCTGGAATCAAATGAATAGCATGATCTTGATCACGAATAGGTGGGAGTCCTTTGGGAGTTTCAAACACCTTGGAATGATTGTCCAAGACTTGTTGGAGATCTGCAGAAATAGATGATTTTGATGTTGGAACTTCTAGTGAGCATAATTGTGCAATTACGCCTCGCTGTTCTTTCTTTAGAAGCTTTTCATGACATTAGAGCTTATTATCCTTCCTGGCTTCCCCGCAATACCCCGTAATTCAACTTCCTTTCCTTCTGAAAAAAATTTCAAGAAAAGTTCTTGAAATTAAAAGCTACCGTCCCCAAAGATTGTAACCATTGTACTCCTAGTACAACATCAGCACCTCCCATAGGAATGGCAAGCATTGGACTAGTCAATACATATTCCCCCATGGTTAGCTTGATATTATGGCATTTTCCAGAGCAATTTATAGTTCCTCCATTTGCAACCATCACTTGGCATTCTGGTGCTGGGTATAGGAAACAATTTAATTCCTTGGCTACCTTATAATGAATAAAATTATGGGTGCTACCTGAATCAATCAACACTATTACCTTTTTCTTCTTGATCTGTCCTGCTATCTTGAGAGTTTGAGGAGTGGTAATTCCTGCCAGTGCATTACATGATATGGTCGGATTCATTTCTTCCTCTTCTAGGGCTGGTTCCTGGTGTATATCCTCTTCTTGTTCATTTCTTCTTCCTCTTCACAATCTATGTAAAATAATTTCTTCTCAGCACACTTATGACCTTTAGTGTATTTGCTATCACAACTGTAGCAAAGCCCTTTTGCTCTTTTTCTTCCAATTGTTGTGGTGTCAACCTTGTAGGTTGTGGAAATCTAGGCGTAGCAACACTTCCTTCTTTATAGAATTGAGTGGTAGGCTTCCTTGTCGCCACAATTTTACATTCAACTTTTCTTGCCAACCTGAATGCCTTCTCCAATGAATCAGGTTCCAAAACGCGAACTTCATGTTGGATGTTATCCTTTAAAGTGCCTAGGAAGAGATCAATCCTGTGTTCCTCTCGAATATCAGTTACCCTTATATTCAATTTTTGGAAGTCCTCGATGTGCTGCCCCACTAAACCCTTTTGTTTGAGATTTATCAATTGGGTAAAGAAGGTGTTGCTCTTTGTATCCTCATAATGTGCTATCATTTCCTCTGTAAAAATTGACCAAGTGACAATTTTTTTACGGGAGCAAAGCCATCGATACCATACAAATGTATTTTGTTCTAAATGTAAAGTTGTAATGCGTACCTTTTGTGTGTTTTGCACGTTATGGAGATCAAAATATTGCTCCATCTGTAGTATCCATGTTACAGGATCCTTTCCATCAAACTTCCTCATATCCATCTTTGGAATATGGTGATTATTCCCGCCAACATTAGAGTTTATGAAATCACGATTAACATTTATTTTGTTCTCATCATGAGGTTCTTCTACTATCTTTTCACCATTAGGAAACGTTTCTTGTATCAACTTTGTCAAACCTTCCATGTTTTCTTTTAGAACATTCTTCATGTTTTCCATTTTCTCATCGATCTTAGCTTCCATGTCATCCATCTTAGATTCCATGCCAGCCTCCATGCCATCTATCTTAGATTCCACGCCTTTCTTCAAACCATCCATCTTAGTTTCCACGCCTTTCTTCAAAACTTCCATGTCATTTTTTGTTGCTCTTTGCGAGAGTGAAATTTGTTGCACTTGCTCTTGTAATTTTGATATGTCATGTTGCCATTCTTCGTCTTCATGAGTCATAGTAGAGCTTTCCAAAGGCTTAATGGGTGTTGAATTATTTTTAGGGGCCATTTTATAATCCAATACTGATATCTATTCTACAATATGCCCTTGCAATCAATTCAACTTGATTCTTCAAACAAGACTTATGCAATTCGGAAAAAAAAAAAAAAAATTACACACCTTTTACTTGCTTTTGAGGAGCTCGATATTGAAATTGGATTATCTCTGTGATTGTGGCTCTTCAATATATGAAATTTAGCACTGAATTCACCCTCTAAATTCTCTTTTGAATGCCACAGGTCTCACTTGATTTGGATTCTCCAAGACAAAGTTATGTCCAATCTCCCACAATGACCTAATTATGGACTAGTTCAGTATAGCGAACTTGTACGGCTTTCCACGTGTCACTGTTTCATCCTTCGCCTCTGAAATTAATAGCTAAGAAACTACAGTCCGTGTACTTGCAACCACTTTTTACGACACTCCAATCCGATGCTCAAAGAGAGAGTTATTGAAATTTTCCCACGATCACCTCTTTGAGATGAAATTCGAGAGCCTAAAAAAGCACTACATTCCACAGATCATATCTCCAAAAATATTGCGAACCAAGCTCTGAAATTTTTCGATGCGTTTCCTTAGGATTTCAGCTTCGCACCATAAAAATTTCAGATTCTGAACCTGTTGTGGCCAGCAACAACCCCCCTTTTTATTTAAGTATTAGTAATAATACTAAATATGAGGGGACCCTTAGTCAAAAAATCCAAAAAATTAATTAGTGCTTGTTTCCTTTCTCAGATAAAAATTACCATCATAACTTATGGAAATTCCTTAGGAAATCGTTAAATACACTTAAGTTTATGATAAATTAGAATAAAATCTTTTCTTTGAATAAAATATCGTATCCATCGCAATAAGTAGACATCCTTTGTAAGGCAAAATCTTTTAAATTGCGATTTCGCAATATTGCGATAGTGCGATCCCAAAAAATATGCATTAAAATATTGATCGCAAACCGCATATCGCAGAAAAGATGTTTAACAAATACTTTTCATATATTATATTTTGCGATATCGCAATTTTGCGATATTGCGATTTCGTGATGCTATGAGACTGCAATCGTGAATATTGCGATTTGCGATAATTGCAATCTTGCGATGATTTCGATTTGAGAAAACTGCGATCTGCGATATTGCACAATTGTTGTGGCCAGCAACAACCCCCCTTTTTATTTAAGTATTAGTAATAATACTAAATATGAGGGGACCCTTAGTCAAAAAATCCAAAAAATTAATTAGTGCTTGTTTCCTTTCTCAAATAAAACTTACCATCATAACTTATGGAAATTCCTTAGGAAATCGTTAAATACACTGAAGTTTATGATAAATTAGAATAAAATATTTTCTTTGAAGAAAATATCGTATCCATCGCAATAAGTAGACATCCTTTGTAAGGCAGAATCTTTTAAATTGTGATTTCGCGATATTGTGATAGTGCGATCCCAAAAAACTATGCATTAAAATATTGATCGCAAACTGAATATCGCAGAAAAGATGTTTAACAAATACTTTTCATATATTATATTTTGCGATATCGCGATTTTGCGATATTGCGATTTCGCGATGCTATGAGACTGCGATTCGTGAATATTGCGATTTGCGATAATTGCGATCTTGCGATGATTTCGATTTGAGAAAACTGCGATCTACGATATTGCGATATTGCGATACTTCACAGCAAATCGCAGATCGCAATGTCGCAGATTCTTAAAAGCTCGTTGTCCAAAGAAAATCTTTTCATAAATCAATATTCGTTATGCGCTTTAAATGATTGAATTAATGAATGGATTGTCAATTATCGATAAAAAGGATTTTGTTTTGATTGAAAGGTTGTTTCATGTTAAAATAATATATTTCATCCACCTTCAGTATTTAAAACTATCCCGTCACCTTTCTCATGTCATTACTCTCACTTAATTTGTAAAACCGCAGGCGCGAAGGAGCAGAAGACTATACAAAGCATTCACAGAGTATTATGGGAAAGAAAGAGAAAACTCAAAGTTCTAAAAACAAAGAGATGGCTTCCCTGTATGCATATATTGTTTACAACAAGGATGCCGATATCACCACCTGGGAGGGAATGCATAATCTGCTCGAAGAAGAAAATCCCAGGGTAATGGAAGTCGCAGCTACTGTAGGTTCAAGTAATTCATCTGAAGCGTCTCTTACAGAATTGGCTTGTTCATTTTTGCACCGGATAGCAGCAAGACCGAGAATTCTTCCATATACAGATATGGTAAAATGGGTGCTGGATAGCACCGATATTTCAGACAGGAAATTTAGAACTCCAGATTAAGAGCTCATCGGGTCATTCACTACAGAAGATTTGAGACTTATGTATCACTTTCTGGAGCTTCAGGTGACTTACAACAAACAATTTATGGAGAAATTTTCTAGGGAAAATGCAAATTTAGCGGAATGCACCAAAGAATGGACCAAAAGAGATGAACCATTGAAAAAAGACAAACACGGTATGTACAATATTGGTTCACTCACCTCTCCCTATTGTTTTGCTGCTGCTATGTTATGTAGGCTTTTTGGAAAGCCTGACATAAATAAGGTCTTGCCTGAATGGCTTTCATTATTAAATGCTGCTGTTAACGCTATTATTGTAAACTGGGCCAAAATACTATCTGATAATTTAGCCACTGCTATTTTAAATTGCCGGTCTAAACAGACTGTCTCTCAGAGGATTTATCCTCCTTTTTATCTATCTGCCTATATTATGGATTCTATCTGCTTTGTTTCTAAGTTCCCTTTAATGGGTTGGCAATGGACAATTCATGATCCTTTGCCTATTCATGTGTATCACAAAGAACTGTGGGAATAAAAATTTGTTCCTCATTTTTACAAGATTTGCCATGGCATAATGTTGCCGCTGTACAGAATATTGTATAATAAGGGTGCTCCAAGGTTTTCTCCGGAAGCAGAAGTCGACATTCTCCCTGTTGCACGATGGTTTGGAGAAGAGTTGTTTACCTATGTAAGGGTTTTTGGAAGCTTTGCTTCTCCTCATGTTTTACCCTTGTATGTTCCGGATAAACTTATAGCTCGGGAAATTGCATACCAAACCTGTGGTGAAGGAGGTTTGACAAAGGAATTAAAGGATAAGAAGAAGGCCATCTGGCCACAATTTCCCGTAGCCTGTGGAGCATTTTCATTGTTTGATGTTGGTCATGCATTCAAAGAGGTAAGCAATATTACATGCTTACAACTGTTCAAGTTTTCGAGAAGACTATTTGATCCATATGATGTTGTCAAAGTTTTCACCACTACAGTTAAGGTGAGAGTATTTTCTGGAGAAGAAGATCCTTTTGATGATATGTTTCAAGAAAAATGTTCATTTAAAGGAATTTTGCATTTAGCGCAAACACATTTTTCCCCAGAAGTATTTCAGGAATTTAAAATCTACAGAGAAAGAAGATTGACTACTATCCCTTTGGACAATTTACGCTTGGAACCCGCAAGGGAACCAACTCCTAGTGTCAGTCTCAATGGTAGCTCAGATACTGACAGGTCTAAATCAAAGTTTGACAAAGAAACTTCTGAACGTTCTCAAAAGTCTGATAAAGATGAAGGCTCAGTGAAAGATACAGCTCAGTCAAAAGAGCTTTCACAACTACAGACTTCAACCACTCCACAGTTGAATCGTCCACCTCCCACTGTACAACAATCATCCACCAGCATTCAATTAGATAAAGAATGGGAAACGTTTAATGAATTTCTTAATGTTGAAGGACAGAATACACAAACGCCTGTACATATAACAAAAGTTTTAAGCACGGGAATAAGTGGCAATGTCACAGAAACTGAGCATATACCTATCACTCCCTCCTCTAAAATTGTACTTAATATAGAGGACATTCCTCCTTTGGATGTATTCTACAGCCCGCAGTATAAAGCAGTAGTGAGGAAGCAAAGGAAAAAGAGAAAGTTAGAGAGCGCCATCTCTACTAATGCATAACAATTAGATGTCTTATGGAAAGATCCTACTACAGACCCAACTGATAATATTACTAAGCTATCTCAGATTACAGGAGCTTATGCCTCTGCAACTATTGACAAAGCATCTGAGGTATGGCTATTATTAAATGAAAAATAAGATCAGATACAAGTTATGCAACAGCATTTGCAACAAGCTCATGCTAGCAGTGAAGCACAGGTAAAACTTGAAAAGTTACAGCAAGAGCTTCAAGAGATGCAAATCGGATATCAAAAAAGTTTGGCCGATAAAGAGAAACAAATACAGATTATCCGAGAAGAGCACAAAGATGATCCCAAACTTCCAGAGTTTATTTCAGAATCTATTTCTTTGAACAATCAACTACTGCAACAACAAGATACATTATGCCAGAAGATATCACTATGGAACTCTTTTTGTCAAGAAAGTGACAGAATCACTAATCATGTTGTAGAATTGCGACATGATTATGATTTAATTAATGAAAGAGTTACTAATTATTTGGCATGGCAAAAGATAGAGGAAGGAAAAAGAGCTGGAGCACCAATTATCAATGATAGTCATAAAGAAATACTTTTCAATAATTGGGATGCACAGATCAAAGAAGCAGAAAAAGCGGCAGAGGAGTCAGCTACAGCAGCAGGCAATATTACTGATTGTGTAAATGAGAATTTGCAAAAGGCTAATTTGATTTCAGAAACTGATAGGATATCTTCCGCGAACCCCGCGACAATTTACCAAGCGGGGAATGGAAACAAAAGTAGGAAGAAAAATCGATTCAAGGATTGTGAATAGAATTGGGACTCTGAAGTACTGACATATGCAGTAAAACCACGATCAATCATTATCTCCAGTACATCATTAATTCTCTTTGAGAAGATTTAACTACCTTGCCGGTCTCTGTCTTTTTAGGCGTTTAAATGTTGAAGTCGACCCACAACCACCTCTTCTCAAGTCAATGCTGGATGCTTGCAAATTCAAAGACCAACTTCACAAGTAGTTAGTTGTTAATTTTGGTTTTAGATTTAGTGTTAGTTTTACTTTATTTTTGCCTAGAAAAAGGACGGTCATTTAAACCGAATCTTAAATTTTTGTAATAAACTATAATTAGATTTAGTTAAGTAGTATTTAAACCCTTCTCATGCATTTAGAGAAGGGTCCTGAAATTTGTCAAAAACTTATCCTCAGAACATGCACTTCTGCACCCTCAGAAGAGGTTTTGATGAATGAATGGAACGAGATTTATTGATATCTGTGTCTAATATCTGTTACTGATGTTGCATTTCTGTACTCTTAATGGATGTTGGATTAGGAAGAGACAAATCATTATTGCTTCTAGCTCATGAGTAGAACCAGTTATAAATGGTACTTTTATCTCTTAACTGTTTCTGTTTCTGTGTTAAAAGTGATATTTATGTTCAGTTATTTATATATTGATGTTTGAATACTTGAGTTATCATTTGGCATTTTTCTACGGTGATAGCTATTTATTTGTGCTTGATGTATGAATAGCTTATTATGCGATATGTTTTTTACAACTGTTTCATCTAACTTTTTATATGAAATGGTTTATCTTTATTAAATTCTTTTCTTATAATAATTGAATGATCTTTATTATCGATTGTTATCTGAAATCATTTTAGATCGCATAAATAGAAAGATTTACATCCCGGGTTAGTTTTAGAGTTAAATATTTCTTAGAATACAGTTTGCATATGAATAGATTAGAAATAGAATAAAAGCATTTTACTTAGGAATTTTAGATAAGAAATATCAATTCTCAAACACACACACACATATTGGGAAACTGGTCCCATTATCCCCAGTCGGACCCACTACACCAAACGGAAAAGGAGCTACTAACCAAGGTCCGGACCGGGTGGGTATCCCCCTTGTTGTAGACCCGATTTTCGGGGCTTCAACAGAACCTCGGTAGAAAAAAAATTTATAGTGAAAATGCCACGATGACCTGTTTAGGAGCCTGAAAAAAGACCTAACTTCCACAGATCATATCTCCAAAAATATTGCGAACCAAGTTCTGAAATTTTGATACAATCTTCCTCAGGATTTCAGCTTCTGAAACTTTGTAGAAAAAAAGTTATAGCGAAAATGCCACAATGACCTGTTTGGAGCAGCGAAACCCTAGAATCCAAAGCTCTGATACCAAATGTTGTGAAACCAACTCCAAAAAGAGAAGAAAAGAGATATCAACGCCTTAGAAATAAGCCACTTCGAGAGGGCAACCTCCAATACATTACATGAATGAAGAATTCTTGGATGATACAATTTACAAAACCTCCTTTCTATATATAGGAGTCCGTGGGGCCATAATGTACTCCTAGTGGGCCACAATGTAATCCTAGCCGACCTAACAATAATAATTTAAGGGCACAATAATAACAAAATGGGGGTTATAAGGGTACAATAATAACAATAAGGGGTTTACACTAACAATAATAAGGGACTATACTAGTGATATAGGGACCTAACAACCTTTGATATATAGCTACTATTAAGAATATTTTAGAATATTTCATAAAAGTTAAATCCCTATCATCTTAATAATTACCTGCCTAGAACCATCTAAACTTCGGATCTACCAAGAGTTGAGAGGGATTTAATCCCTCTCAACACTTGGTAGATCCAAAGTTAAGATAGATCCATTATGGTTTGATTATTAATTATAATTATAATTATCTATTTTATTTTATTTTTCTGCAATTTGACGGAGTCAAAATGTTTTAATTAATAATTATAACTATAATTATTATTTATTTTATTTTACTTTTATTTTTATTTTTGTGTAATTTGACATCTAAATGTTTACATAACATAATTAGATAAGAGAGGACAACATCTCTTCCACACTAGGTTGGTGCAATTAATAATATTTTGCAAAATAGATATACCTATCTACATGGGCTTGGAGTATGCCCTAAAGCTAGTTTTTCTTCGTTTAGAGCTCATATTCCTCGTACGTAAGGAATTAGGTTAACAGTCCAAGAGCCAAAGACATTTGGTAGGAGTGAAAACTTGCCCCCTTAGGAACCACCAATGGGTATTTCCAAGTGGCATGGTTTTCCTTGAATAATAATGATGAGCAAGCCTGCATTTTAGGATAACTGCTAGTGATGGCTATCCTCACTACCAATTTGACAACTGAATGATAAGTTTTCCCACTATTTATAATTGTGCCGAGAGACGCTCTGCAACCCAGTATGGAAGAGATGTTGTAATGTCCTGTCATGTCTTGTTAAAATTGAGATGTTTTAATGTCTTGTCTTGTCCTGTTAAACATTTTGATTCAGTCAAATTACGTAAAAAAAATAGAATTAAAAATAAATAAATAAATAAATAAAATTGAGGTAAAATAGTTAACATAAAGTTCATAGTTTTTTGGCTTTGGGTTTTGACAACCCATGGTTTTTCCTATGGTATTCTTAACCCATAGTTTTTCTGAGGGCATTCTTCTCTAATGTAACCTATTTAAAGACATAAAATTTCATTAGATTTGCAACAACCATCACGTCATGTTATGTGGTTTTTTAACTCCGGGTTTTAAAAACCCATGCCCTCAATCACACAACATTCATAGATTAAACAAATCTCAGCTGAGCTACCAATCCCGTGACAAAAAACTAAGCTATTAAAGAATGCCTATGACATTGAGAGTTCCTCCTCATTAATTTAAGCTCAAGATCTTCGAGTTGAGCTAATCGGTTGTCGAGGAATAGGGCTTCTTATTTCGACTCCTGAAAACAAGTCTTACGGGGATATTATCTAACAAGAGAAATTTGGTGGTTTGAAGTTGCAACCAGCCTAGATCCATCTTAACTCTGGATCTATCAAGCGCCAAGAGGGATCAAACCTCTAGAGGTGCAAACCTCTTTTTTTGAGTGCAAAACTTGAGGAAAGGTTTGCACCTCGAGAGATTTGATCCCTCTCGGTGCTTGATAGATCCAAAGTTAAGATGGATCTAGGTTGGTTTTAGTCATGTGCGGCTAAGGAAAATCTATCGAAAATATGATTAATTTTATCAATAATATGTAAATACATATAATATAAATATAATAATTTTATATATGCTAAATGTGTCTGATGTTTATCTGGTCATTTTAATTTTAAAATTTTCTTAGTTACCTCAATTTTTTCAGATGATAAATATTGTTAATAAATTTAATGACGAAATAATTTTTTTGAATGCAAAGTGACGATGTAATAATTTTGAATGATAGAAAATGAAAATAATAAGAATGTAGTCAATTACAAATAGGCTTCATTGTGATCAATCTCAAATTATTTTCTTTTTCTATTCTTATTGTTACCCTTGTTAGTTTTGTCATCTTTTCATATCGATTATATGATTATATGAAAAGGACAATTGAAATAATAAACCATTTAAATATTTAGCTTGAACTATTGTACTAAACATCATGCATTGTCTCTCTTGCTCTTCAATATTAATAGGTTGATTTACTATAACACAAATATTAATGTACATTGTTAATAATTTTGTGTGCTTACACTGAAATCAATGCACAATCTTAATCCAATCACTATTAAATTAATGTACCATCAATGTACATCAAATCAGAAATCAATGTCTACACTGAAATCAATGCACCTAATGCAAACAATCAAATCAGATTACAAAACAACATCTACACTGAGATCAATGCATCTAATGCAGGTAATCAAATAAGATTAGAAATCAACATCTATATTGAAATCAATGGATCTAGTGAAAGTAATAAAATAGGATTAGAAACCAACATCTACATTGATATCAATGTATCTAGTGCAAACAATCAAATAGGATTATAAATCACCATCTACTTCCCTATCTCCCCCCTTGAACTACATCTCTCTTTCCCTCCATCTCTCCACTCTCTCACATCCTCCCTCTTCCTTCCTCTCTCTCCATTTCTTTCCCACATATATATCTCACTCTCTCTTCACCCTCCAACTATGTTACTCTCTCTCTCTCTCTCTCTCTCTCTCTCTCTCTCTCAACATCTACACTAAAATTAATGCATATAGTACAAGAAAACTAGGATTAGAAATCACCATCCACACTGAAATCAATGCATCGAGTGCAAGAAATATCTTCCCTCTCTCCCCCCTCCAAATCCATCTCTCTTTCCCTCCCTCTCTCCACTCTCTCACATCCTCTCTCTTCCTTCCCCTCTATCCCTTTCTCTCCCACATCTATCTCTCTCTATATCTCCCTCTCTCTCCCTCTCTTCACCCTCCAACTATGTTACTATATCCCTCCCTCTCTCATTCTCCCCCCATTCCCTCCATCTCTCCTTATTTTTCTCTTTATCTTGCCCCCAAACATACACATACTCCTCTATTTCTCCCTTGTCACTCCCTCTCTCTCTCCACTTCTTGCTTCCTATGTAAATACATTACTCTGGATCTAGAGTTTGATATTATCTGTATTTACACTGAAATCAATGCATCTAGTGCAAGTAAGAAAATAAGATTAGAAACCAACATCTACATTGATATCAATGCATCTAGTGTAAGCAATCAAACAGGATTAGAAATCATCATATCAATGTACATTGTTAATAATTTTGTGTGCTTACACTGAAATCAATGCACAATCTTAATCCAGACACTTTAAACTTAATGTACCATCAATGTACATCCAATTACATCAAATCAGAAATCAACGTCAACACTGAAATCAATGCACCCAATGCAAACAATCAAATAAGATTACAAAACAACATTTACACTGAGATCAATGCATCTAATGCAGGTAATCAAATAATATTATAAATCTCCATTTCTTTCCCACATATATATCTCCCTCTCTCTTCAACCTCCAACTATGTTACTCTCTCTCTCTCTCTCTCTCTCAACATCTACACTAAAATCAATGGATATAGTGCAAGAAAAATAGGATTATCTGATTAACATAGGATTATCTGATTAAAATAGGATTATCTGATTATCTACACCAACTCCATCTCTCTCCCTCTCTCTTCAACCTCAAACTATGTTACTCTCTCTCTCTCTCTCTCTCTCTCTCTCTCTCTCTCTCAACATCTACACTAAAATCAATGGATATAGTGCAAGAAAAATAGGATTATCTGATTAACATAGGATTATCTGATTAAAATAGGATTATCTGATTATCTACACCAACTCCATCTCTCTCCCTCTCTCTTCAACCTCAAACTATGTTACTCTCTCTCTCTCTCTCTCAACATCTACACTAAAATCAATGGATATAGTGCAAGAAAAATAGGATTATCTGATTAACATAGGATTATCTGATTAAAATAGGAT
Organism: Pinus albicaulis; assembly: GCA_034641835.2. Classification (NCBI taxonomy): domain Eukaryota; kingdom Viridiplantae; phylum Streptophyta; class Pinopsida; order Pinales; family Pinaceae; genus Pinus; species Pinus albicaulis. The sequence continues at coordinate 722,996,564 of CM076570.1, read as the reverse complement.
TATCTGATTATCTACACCAACTCCATCTCTCCATCCTTCCATCTCTCGTTCTATCTCCCTCCCTCTCTCCTCCTCTCTCTTGTCCTTCCTCTCTCTCTCTCTCTCTCTCTCTCTCTCTTTCTTTGCCCTCCAATTTTCTCTCTTCCCCCATAACTCTATTCCTCTCTCTCATGTCCTCTCCCTTGTCCTTCCTCTCCTACCTTCCTCTATCTTTTCCTCTCTCTCTCTCTCTTTTCAATCCAATTATATCTTTCTCTCTCTCTCTTTGCCTTCCAATCCTCTTTCCTCCCCCCCCCCCCACACACACACACTCTCTCTCAACATCTACACTAAAATCAATGCATATAGTGCAAGAAAAATAGGATTAGAAATCACCATCCACACTGAAATCAATGCATCGAGTGTAAGAAATCATCTTCCCTCTCTCCCCCCTCCAACTCCATCTCTCTTTCCCTCCCTATCTCCACTCTCTGACATCCTCTCTCTCTTCCTTCCCCTCTATCCCTTTCTCTCCCACATCTCTCTCTCTCTATATCTCCCTCTCTTCACCCTCCAACTATGTTACTATATCCCTCCCTCTCTCATTCTCCGCCAATTCCCTCTAGCTCTCCTTATTTTTCTCTTTATCTCACCCCGAAACATACACATACTCATCTATTTCTCCCTTGTCACTCCCTCTCTCTCTCTCCACTTCTCGCTCCCTATGTAAATACATTACTCTGGATCGAGAGTTTGATATTATCTGTATTTACACTGAAATCAATGCATTTAGTGCAAGTAAGAAAATAAGATTAGAAACCAACATCTACACTGATATCAATGCATCTAGTGCAAGCAATCAAATAAGATTAGAAATCACCATATCAAAAGTTTACATTACTCTTGATCTATCAAACTTTATATTAGAAATCACCGTCCACACTGAAATCAATGCATTTAGTGCAAGTAAGAAAATAAGATTAGAAACCAACATCTACACTGATATCAATGCATCTAGTGCAAGCAATCAAATAAGATTATAAATCACCATATCAAAAGTTTACATTACTCTTAATCTATCAAACTTTACATTATAAATCATTGTCCACACCGAAATCAATGCATCAAGTGCAAGAAATCGTCTTCCCTTTCTCCCCCCTCTAACTCCATCTCACTTTCCCTCCCTCTCCACTCTCTCACATCCTCTCTCTCTTCCTTCCCCTCTATCCCTTTCTCTTCCACATCTATCTCTCTCTCTATCTCCCTATCTCTCCCTCTCTTCACCCTCCAACTATGTTACTATATCCCTGCCTCTCTCCTTCACCCCCCATTCCCTCCATCTCTCCTTATTTTTCTCTTTATCTCACCCCCAAACATACACATACTCTCTCTATTTATCCCTTGTCACTCCCTCTCTCTCTCCACTTCTCGCTCTCTCTCTATGTATTTCTTCTTCCCTCCCTCTCTCACCCTCCAACTCCATCTCTATATCCCTCCCTCTCTCCTCCTATCTCCTTCCCTCTCTCCTCCTCTCTCTCTTCCTTCCTCTCTTTCCCTTCCTCTCCTACGTCCCTCTCTCTTCCCCCATCTCTCTTCTCTCTCCCTCTCTCTCTTTTCCCTCCAATATAAAATGGAAGAGAAATAGAAAAATATGGTATTTGGCCCACTGTGTTAAATTTATATATGTAGGGAGTGAAGTGATTTTTCATTAGGGCCGACATTAGATTAATTAGATTAAATTTTAAATGTTAAATATTAAACATTATTTTTACATTTACGTTTACATGTTTATTGTTACCTGAGATAGGCAATGCATATAGTGTACTTTAATTTGGCCCATGGTATTTAGCTGAGGAATCACCTAAATAAAACCACTTTTTGAGTGTTCCTAAATATAAATAGGATTATGGAGTAAATATAAAAAGACATTTTATTTATTTACCATACCTATGGTTTATTTATATTCTTTTTATTTACCATACTTCTTTTATAAATATGGTATTTGGCCCATGGTATTAAAGTGGTACATTTCTATATACTCGGACATATCAAAAGTTTACATTAATTAAATTTAATAATATTAATATTATAATATAATAATATGAATATTAGAATTAATATTAATATTAGGGTTAATAATGTTTTTTTGGCATGTATTAATAATAATTTGGCCCATGGTATTTAGCTCAAGATTCACCTAAATAAAACCACTTTTTGATGTTCATAAATATAAATAGGATTATGGAGTAAATATAAAAAGCCTTTTTATTTATTTACCATATATATGGTTTATTTATATTTTATTTATTTACCATACCTCTTTTGTAAATGTGGTATTCAGCCCATGGTATTAAAGTGGTAAATATCTCAAAAGTTTACATTACTCACATGACATCTACACATCTATATACACTCCGACATATCAAAAAGTTTACATTACACACATTACATCTACACATATTTATATATTGGGCCCGACATATCAAAAGTTTACATTACACACATTACATCTACACATCTATATGGCCCGACATATCAAAAGTTTACATTAAATGACAATAATAGATATTAAAAATTAATAAAAATGACAATAATAGATATTAAAAATTAAGAAATGTTAATAATAATAATCTTAAAATTAAATTATTATAATTATTATTAAAAATGTAAATCATAATTAACAATAAATTGTTTTTTTTTTTTAAAACGCATATAGTAATAATATAATAATTACAACTTTTTTCGCAGCAGTTAATTGCCATATTTAAGGGCTACAAGGTAGCTACTACCTGCAGCTTAATTTAAATATAGCAATGTTGCAACTTGATCTTGAAAATGTCTATGGGTAGCTATTACCTGCTACTTAATGTAATTATAGAGATGTTGCAATCTGAAATATAGTTAATTTTAAATAAAACGCAATAAAAAGTTACAATGGTATATATCTCAACAATAAATTGCATTTAGGAAAAGAAAATACATTTATTATTTATTATCTTTTTTTTGTTCTTTAATGTTTATGTGATGTTAGTAAATGAAATAAGAGTTATGATGATGGCAATGCCAATGTTTTTTTAATATAATTGTCTTCACTTAGTCTATTGTTTAGAAAATGTGTTATTAAATATATAAAAAAACATAATATTATCAATTTCAATGTATGGAAGATTAAAAATTAATAGATTTTTGGTTTACTTGTATTTTTATTTTATTATTTTTTTTAAATTTAAATTTAAATTTTTTCAAATTTATTTTTAAACATATAAATAAACTAAACTAATTAAAAAACCATTTTACAAATTATACTCCTAAAACTTAGATGTATTATTGTAAAAAAATTTCATTCTTAAATAAATTGAAACAAATAGACTAAAAAAAAAAATCAAAAGATTAATAAATGATAATAATAGATATTAAAAATTAAGAAATGTAATAATAATAATTTTAAAATTAAATTATTATAATTATTATTAAAAATATAAATCATAATTAACAATAAAATGTAATTATTACTTAAATCCAGGGCTAAACTTAATCTAATCTATGGACCCATTAAAAATCAGTGAAAATTAATGATGTTGGGTACATTGGAAATATCCCATTTGGGCTTGAGTTTAGAGCCCATCCATAGAAATGTGCATATCGTTGTTTGAATGGTTCAATGTCAACGACAAACTCTTAGTACCAAATAATGAAAGCTTGGGTGCACCTGAATTAAATGCCATGGAACAAACCCTGGGGACCCAGTTCACGTTATTCGAGAAGCCAGGCCTTCATATCGGAGATTGATAGCGCACGGAAGTAAAACTGGCACAAAAAACTATAACCTTTGGAATAACATGTTAAAGCTCTAAACCAATAGAATGTTAAAAAAATAAATTAAAATAAATAAATAATAATAAAACTTAAAGTTTAACTATGGCAAAAACTTAAATTTTTTGAAACAGGGTTAAAAATAATGTCGTTATCAAATATAACTTATGCATAATACTTGCAACAGCAGGCATAATAATAATAAAAAATATACCTATCTATTAAAAATAATATTTTTCCAAAAATTTTAATCCTAATCCAACTTCTCTCTCTTCTTCGTAATTTTATATGGACACGTATGGACATGTAAAAGCATAAAATCCTCTATTTTATGTTATGTCATGGCTGGTCATGTTAGAGTTAATAGGGATAAGGCTGTACGATATTAAGTTATGATTTGACTTTCTTGCAAATTGTTTTTTATATGAGACAAAATCAGTTTGGCTTCTCTACGACACTTTTTCAATTTTATTAAATGGTACACATGGTTAGACTTTTTAAATTAATATAATTTATTAAATGAAATTGTGATTATAATATTTATTTATATTATATATATATATTTTATAAATTTTGAATTTATTAATTTATAAAGAGAATTTGATAATATTTAGTTGGTTGGTTTTTTTTTGTGTGTTTTTTTTTTTAATATAGAATTTATAAATGTTTTATTTTTATTTTTTCATGCACAAATTTTATAGGTTTTAGCATCTTGACTTGTAAGAAATTTGTATTTAAGTATGACTAAAATAATAATTTTAAGTAATGAAAATATTGATTTTTATGCATTTTATGTAAAGATATAATTTTGTATTGTTGTTTCTGTTTTTATTGAAAAAATTAATTAATTTTGATTGTTTGAGGTATTCAATTTTGATATTGGTTTATAATTGGTAAATGAGGTGAGTGAAAAAGGTGACGGGGCAGATATCACTTACAATTAGCTACCTTAAAATCAGGATGCACAAAACAACTAGATGTAGTTCCTTACAAGTGGCATTTATGTTTGGAACTTATTGGTTCCTTCAATCTCGATCTCTCATTCCCTCCCTCATGGTGCTCACATTCACTCATAGCTTTAATGTATTATGGATACATGTGAGTGTTGGTTATCATTTGAATGGAGACTTGCTTCGTATGAAGAAAATGTGATCTATAGCTTTGGTTTGCTCATTGAGTCATCGATCCCTCATTCATTGGAAATAGTGGAGATTGAATTGAGTCTCATCAACATACCCTGCAACCCTTGCTCACATATATGGACTATTTATTAAACGTCTTAAAACCTTTGAAAATTAACATAGCAAAGCGAGCTCGACACTAAGCAAAATAAGATTAATTCAATAAATAAACCATGGGAAATTGGAATCCAAAAGAATTATAAGTGGACGGGGACAAGTTATGACACTTAGTTTCAATTTATTCTTTCAACAAATCCCTCTCAAGTATCATCAAACCACTACACTGTGGTGCAACTAGTACCAACATCCAATATTAACAATAACTTGTGACTTGGTACGGCTAAGACATCCTTCATGGTGGGGACACCTACCCTCCCTCAAGCCACATCACAATGAACCTATATTAACTTATTATGTACAATCTCTACCCCGCTTTAGCTTTGAACTTGTAACTATATGCAAAAAAGCACATACTCTTAATCATTACGCCCACTTGTATTATACTATAAATTACACTATATAATTACTTCCAGGCCACTCAGTTGAGCATCAATTTAATTGAACATCAATTTAATGAGTTCAAAAATTCAATATCAATAAATATTGATGTGTTGATATCACATGACTTTGTCAAATACGATTTCCATTATAATAATTTATATTAAAATTATTATGTAGAAACAAAATTTCCCACATAATTTGTGAATTAAATAAAAATTCATTTTTCTTGTTTTTTTCAATAACTCGGATGGAAGAAAATCCACTCATTGAAAAAATTCTTAAAACTTCCAATTTAATTACAAAATTTGTATATTAAATAAAAATTTCATTTAGTTGTTTTTTTCGGAAAAATTTTGATTGATATTTTTTTGAAAATTTTGTCACCATTGGGCCCAAAGGGGTTGGATTCAGTGGTGGAAAGTAGGAGTTTTTTCAATATTATGCCTAAAGAGGTTGCATTCAATGGTGGTAAGAGAGAAGTTTTTCACCATTGAGCAAAGTTCAATTTGAAGTAGTGGTAGAATGTATAGATACATCGAGAAACCATATTAAATGGTTTTGAACTTGTAACTATATAAAAAAAACACACACACACTCTTAATCATTACACCCACTTGCATTATACTATAAATTACACTATATAATTACTTATACCTTATTCAGTTGAACAACATCAATTTAATGAGTTTAAAAATTCAATATCAATAAATATTGATGTGTTGATATCATATGACTTTGTCAAATAGGATTTCCATTATAATGATTTATATTAAAATTATTATGTAGAAACAAAATTTCCCACAAAATTTGTCAATTAAATAAAAATTTATTTTTCTTTTTTTTAATGAAGAAAATCCACTTATTGAAAAATTTCTTTAAAATTTCCAATTTAATTACAAAATTTGTATATTAAACAATGAAATCATTTCGTTGTTTTTTTTTCCAAAATAATTGATTGATATTTTTTTGAAAATTTGATTGGCCCAAAGAGGTTGGACTAGGTGGTGGAAAGTGAGGGGTTTCTTAGTATTAAGTCCAAAGAGGTTGGATTCAAATGGTGGAAAAAGAGAAAATTTTCACCATTGAGCAAAGTTCAATTCTAGATAGTGGTAGAATATATAGATACACCAAAAAAAAACATATTAAATAGTTTTTAAATGTATAATTACAAAGAAAAAGACCATATTAAATAGTTTTGTGATTAAAAAAAACTATATTATATAATCTATATAATAATTTTGTAATTCAGAAAAAACTATAGTATGTGATCCAGAAAAAACTATATTAAATTTCTTAACCATTATCCACAAAAATAAATCAAAACCTACTCTATATACTCCTTTTAAAAATACTGAAAAAAGTTATCTCCAATGATTACTCCTTTTAAAAATACTGAAAAAAGTGATCTCGAATGATTTGGTGAACAATTCTTATTTTTAAAGTGATATCCAAACACTCTGATTGAAAAAATTTCGCAGAAATATTGCTTTGAACTCATCAAGGAAAATAATAATTTTTCCATATTACACAAGACAATTCATTAAGAAAAACAGTAATTTTCCCAGATGTGTTAAAAGCTCCAATTTAATCTCGAGACTCCGGACCAGAAAACGAACTCCACTCACGAGTGGCTCAAACGACAGTGCAGTCGAGTGAAAAAGATGTTATGGGTCAGGTTTGGCCGCAGTCGGCTGGGCTCAGCAAGCGAGAACGATGGAACGTTGTGGGGAAAAAACTTTTTATGGTCAGAAACTTGTGGGAAGTGTGAGGGTCAACTTAATTAAAATTGACTTGAGGAAGCGCCGTTGACTGGTGACTGATAGGAAGAAACTTAGAAGGAACCAAGGAAGGCAGCATCATGCTTGCATCCCCTGGAAACCACCAGAAATGTGGTCTGATTTCACTAGATATACCAAAGACCAAGTTACCAGACACCCTTTAATTCACTGTTTGGGATTACCCAAGGGCTTCCATGGCTGCTGATAGGAGGAGCATGGCCATGGAGACATGGATTCTCCTGTGTCTGTCTCTGTGTTTGATGATGCTGATGCCTTTGGCCATTGCGAAAAATGGTTTTGATGCAAACAATTTGCATCCTATCTCTGACCATAGCCGCAGGCTTCTACAGAGTCCTCCTGAACACACGGGTAGTGTAAAAAGAGGCGTGTTGAAAACGGTTTTGCTGATAGCCCTCGGGGGTGTTTGTGGTTTTATTGTGGTGGGGAGTTTAACCATTTTTCTTCTGTGGTTTGCACCGTGGCTCTTACGAATTTACAATCAGTTCAAGAATAGAAGGATTAGAAGTCCAGAGCAGAGAACAGTTGTGCCCTGTAGACCCATTGAAGAAGAAGAAGGAAGCAGCATGTCTATTGATAGAGGACTTCGAATGAGAATGAGTGATCTGCTCGCTGCTACCAATGATTTTGACCAAGACAGAATTATTGGGTATGGAGGTTTTGGGTTCGTGTATAAGGCCATTTTACCACAGGGGAAAGTGGTGGCTGTGAAGAAGTTGAGCATGGATGCCTGCCAGGGGATGAGAGAATTCCAAGCAGAAATGGAGACTCTGGCGAAAATCCAGCATAAGCATTTGGTTGAGATTTTGGGGTATTGTAAATCAGGGCAAGAACGATTACTTGTCTACAGATTTGTGGAGAATGGGAGCTTAGATGAATGGCTGCACGACAAAGGAGATCCAGAGAGAGTACTTGATTGGAGAAAAAGGCTTAAGATTACCCGTGGTGTGGCTGCTGGGCTCTACTTTTTGCATCATGTTGCTGTGCCCAGTATCATTCACAGAGATATAAAGGCCAGTAATATTCTGTTGGACAATGAGTTTGAGGCTCTTATTACTGATTTTGGTCTGGCTAGGAATATAAATCCTCAAAAGAGTCATATATCTACTCAGGTAGCTGGGACACTGGGGTACATGCCTCCAGAATATTTTAATGGGTCCATTGCTACGAAGCAAGCTGATGTTTACAGCGTTGGAATGTTGATGATGGAGATTGCCACTGGAAGAAGGCCTAATCTTTGTATCAAGGAGGACAGCCACAGGAGGACTCTGCGGGGTTGGGTGTACGAACTAATGGAAGTGAAACGCCACATGGACTTAATCGATGAAGAAATTAGAGAATCATTTAAATCTGATCAGCATTCGGAGAAGGAAATATTGGAGTTTCTAAAAATTGGGTGCCTCTGTACGGCTCATAAACCCGAAGAAAGACCTTTAATGCGAGATGTTGTTGCTATGCTAGAAGCTCTAGCTCCCCAAGACATAGATTGAGGTAAATTGTTCTACATTTTCTTAGTAATCCAGGTTTCATTGACTCTTGTCTGTGATATTTGGGTCAATATATTGCCTGCTTGCACAGACCCATATCCACAGGTAGTTGGTCTTGAATTGTCTATAACTTTATTCATTGTATCATTGCCAGTAGCTATTAGAGATAGTTCAATCGAAAGTAAGTGAGAAAATTTGGCAAAAGCCAAAGGAACATATGAACTGCTATAGTATGGAAATAAATCCTATGGTTATTTATGAGAAATATAGACACTAACAGAAGTCCATATCAGTCATCAAAATACTATTGACAATTTGACATGTAGGATAAAGATGAGTTTGTAAACCTAGAAATTGGAACAAGAAAGTGGGAACAAATGGAAAAAATAGAACACACGTCTTCTATGTGATGAACAATCCTTTGAAGATGAAACTCGTTTGCTGCTAAATTGTTCCAGATATGACGAACTTTCCATCCAAAGGGCTGAATGCTTTGCTGAATTTTCTAGCAAACATATAGGAAACTTTCTCAAAGAGTTGTTAAATTGTTTTAGCTATGACGAACTTTCAGTCCAAAGGGCTGAATGCTTTGTTGAATTGAAATTTCTAGCAAACATATATGGAGCTTTCTCAAGGAGTTGTTAGAACATAGAAAAAAATCCTTTTTCTTAGCACAGGCAGAGATGAAAAAGTTTATAAATGTATTGATATAGAAAGCAATTTGAGGGATATATATTTGTATTTACATCACATATCTTATACAGCTAAATAGAAATAGATAAATTTCATGGGCTCTATTTTTATGATGTCCCATAGATCCTGTTTTGGCCCTAACAGGATTGTAATAAAAGTTCTGTTTCATTTAATGTCAAATTCATTTGTTCAGTTGGCTTCTTCGGTCATTTCTACTTCTGCCACATTGCATTGCTTTAGATGTTGCCTTAGACTATAAAATATTCTGTTGTGTGATCCTTAAATTAAGGATATGGGTTGCACTCCTATTTCAACTGCATTTTGGATCTGGTTGATACTCCGACTGTTTACGCAGATCTTTGCAATGTCACAACTAGGGCAGTTAGATATGGCTTTCATGAATTGGGGAAAAGTAGCAATGGGCTATACAATATCGGCATTGTGATGTGGGTAATTAGATACAGAAGCTAAAGCACATAAGACATGAATGATTTGGCCAAAAAAAAAGTCATTATTAATTACTGAACATCTGTTTATAGTAGAATATTATACAATTAATACTGATTTTGATGATCCTAAGGATAACTTTTGGTAATCTCAATTACAATTAAACTCTATGTGCATGACAACCAATCCGCATGATTTTGCATGACAGCAGTGTGATTGCCCTCAACTAGTTCTGGCAGCTAAATTGCTTGATTGTGCATGACAAGTGTCATTATGTCAACTAGAAATGACAAATCTTAATGTGTTTAATTTACCTAAATATCTGACCCTAAGCAGCTAGGGTGAATCAATTTAATTTAATAACTTTGAGGATCTGGTTCTCATCATTTTTCTTTCTGCCTTAAAAAACATTGGCCTCATATGCGACCAATAGGCGGGGAAAACACTGCTGCATTTATGATGATAAATCCACTTAGCCCGCTGAGGAAACTGGCATATATTGGCAAGAAGATATGACACGCTAGAGCTTTATCTAGCAGTGCGTGTGTTTGTATCAAAGGCTGCATATACCTCAACTAGTGGGCCGAAAACATGGAACAGTATCCACTACATGAATAATCAGAACCCTTAACTCTGAAGTGGATAACTCGTAATGCTAAAGCAAATTGACATTGATCATATCGTGAACACTGAATATCAAACTGTGTTAATTTTGGCCAACTAGGTCCAAACTCCATGTTGCACTGCTCATATGATGATGATTATATTTTTGTTGGATTCCTCTTTCGGAGAGGTGCAAGATTGATCTAAATATCATCTTGTTTGAATGAGCAGAACATATATTTTGATTTTATTTTCCACACATGTGCAAGGTCCGCTAGATTTGTAATGTAGGCTCATACGTCTAGTAGATGTGTCACACAACCTAACTGATGGATATAAATTGGAGAGACTTGGAGGTCATTTGCTCATCAACTCATTTCACATTCTGTCATTGTGATCTGATTGGTTCGATAGGCTTTGGAGGCCTCTTTCCTTCACACGTGCGGAGCTAAAGCTGGGGAAATCTGCGGATCTGTTTTAGCCTTTAGGGCTGTTTGCTATGCGTTGACCAGTATCGACCGTGGTCAACCCTTGACCGTTTGACCTCCAAACTTTGCTGAAAATCCAATTTTTGAAGGCTGTACAGCTGGGCACAAAAATTGAAGAAAAAGGAGCAAGTTGAACAAAGCCCTAAATCTACAATGTTGACTTTCTGCATTGACTTTGGTTGACCAACATTGACTTTTGATGAGCTGTCTTTGAGGGCTGTGTGTGACATTTTGGAGGGTTGGCTGATCTGATGTTGAGAAAGACTTTATTAGCTGATGCATCCTATTGACTGCCGTAACGCACACTATCCTATATCTTTGCTGGACAAGAAGAATTGTAAAATCTGATCTATATTATTGGCTTGTCTTTTGTTGATCCATTATTGTGTTCTATCAACATTTTACTTTCATGTTTATGTGATTACTAAATTGAATCAAGCCTAAGAAAGATTGAAGTAAATTTGCATTAAGCATAGAACACACCATGGTTATCTAAATTTAATATGGTATCAGAGCTGATGTGAAGACAAAGCCCAAGCTAGTGTGAAAAGCAATCACCGAAGAAGAAATCCTATCAAGGACTGTTAATTTTGGACAACTGGGTCCAAACTCCATGTTGCGATGCTCAGATGAAGATGCCAATATTTTTATTGGATTCCTCTTTCGGAGAGGTGCAAGATCGATCTAAAGATCATCTTGATCTGATGAGCAGAACAATTATTTTGAATTTATTCAAGATATGTGCAGGTCGGCCTTAAGGTTTTGTGCCCTCGCAGCTGTGTCACACACCCTCACTGATGGATATAAATTGGTCAACGTTGGAGGACATTTTCACTCATCTCATCCTCACACATTTCTCTCTCCTCATCTGATTGGTTCGATGACCTTGGAGGCTCTTCTTTCCACACGTGGGAAAATTCCAGCAGCAACATATTTCTGATTTTGGTCTAGGGTTTCTGCAACAAACTTTGACCAACGTTGACTTTGGTCAACGCAAGATCAAACGGACTTGAAACTCTCCCAAAAGTTCATTTTTCCAAATCCGCATTTTTTGGCACTATTCTCGAGGCTAGATGTTGACTTTGACTTTTCTGCGTTGACCTAGCTGCTGTCGCTATTTGCGTTGACCGTTGACTGACACCGTTGACATTTGGGTTGACTTTTGAGTTGACCGTTTGGCTGTCCTAGAGGGTTGTGTGACATTGCCAGTTGGCTGACCATATTGAGACTTTGCTGGTTGAAGCATCTTGTTGATCGCCGTAACGCACAACACACTTATATATTTATGGCTTGTCTTCTGTCGATCTACTGGTATGTTCTATCAACGTTTTACTTTATTGTTTATGTGATTGCTGTCTGATATTGGGAGAAAAAGTAAAGCTGCATCAAGCATAGAACATCTACATAAATTTACAAGGACCAATGGCCTCCTCATCCTATAAGGGTTTCAAGTCTGATGATAAATTGACTGATAAGTCTGATTATCATGCATGGAAGATGTCTTTGGATTTGGCATTAGAAGATCAAGATGTCATGGAATATGTGCAGGGGAAGATTCAAGAGCCTCCATCAAATGCACTTGCTACCACAAAGACAAATTATAGAAAAGGGGAAATCAAAGCAAAGATGATTATCCAGGATTCTATTCATAAGCACTTGGTTGCTTACATTTCTGAGCTGAGCACATCTAAGGAGATGTATGATGAGCTGGTTAGCATATTTAGGGTGAGCAATGCTAATCAAGTTCTTTTATTCAAGGATCAATTGAAGAATATCAAGAAGGGCAAGGATGAATCCATTCAATCCTATTTTATGAGGCTCACTGAAATCAGGAACAATCTTCTAGCTATTGGAGAAGAAATAGCTGATCAAGAGGTGGTTCTCATTGCGCTTGGAGGTCTCCCCCGTGATTGGTATGTATTTAATACCACTATTCTTAATAATAATGTGATTCCTGGTTTTGATGAAATATTGACGAGATGCACTCAAGAGGAGACAAGAATGATGGAGAGAGATCATCCCTCTAATGGAAATGGAGGTGACCCTACTGCCTTCACCGCTCATGCAAAGAAGAGGAACAATGGAGGTCTGAGAAATCAAAACCATGGAAGAGCGGGGCCCAAAGGAAGGAAGGGAAGATGTTACACTTGTAACAAGTTTGGTCACTATGCAAGAGAGTGCCCTAATAGAAGGGACTCTCCCAAGGATGATGACAACAACAACTTCAGGGGGAATGGCAATCAAAGGAACAACAGGTTCAAAGGAAAAAGGAAGGCTCCCTCCGATCGTAGTGGAAATGGGCGACCTTTCAAAAGGTCAAGAAATTCCAGGTACGATGAGTCTAATGTTGTTGATAATAAGAGAAATGAATTTATTCCTGTATCTGCCCTCTTTGCTGCATCTTCTCATGACACCCTGGATATCTGGCTGATTGATAGTGGTGCTTCAAGGCACCTCACTGGTTATAAAGAAGCCCTCTCTGATTTGATTGAGAAGGATACAAATCTAGAAATTATCCTTGGAGATAATGCCACCTATCCCGTGAAAGGGACAGGGACTGTGACCCTTATCTATCTCAAGGTCAAGTCCTTTGTTTACAATATGTGTTATACGTACCTGATTCGAAGAAGAACCTTGTGTCTATTTCGGCAATGGAAGACAAAGGGTTCAAGGTGGCATTTGTTGATGGAAAGGTACGTATATGGAAGAAGAACTTCAAAGAAGCTCTTACTATTGGTTTTAGAGTTGATACACTCTACCAAGTTGGAGGAAGTCCATTGGGGGTTATGTCATGTGATACAACTCTTCAAACAAAGTTATGGCATCAGAGGTTTGCACACCTTCATTACAAAGCCCTTCCCGAAGCAATGGAGGTGGTGACAGGGATTCCCGAATTTAAAGATGATCATGAAGGTATATGTCAGGGTTGTGCCGAAGGGAAGCATACAAGGGGACCATTCCCCTCAAGTGTCACAAAGACAACTGATATCTTGCAAGTTGCAGTTGATACATTCTGATTTATCTGGTATGCTGTCGATGACATCCTTGGGAGGATGTTCCTATTACATGACTTTTACAGATGACTTCTCTTGCAAGACCTGGATATATTTCTTGAAGAAGAAGGACGAAACATTCAAATATTTTCGTACCTTCAAGGCCTTGGTGGAAAATCAAACCGAGAAGAGAATCAAAGTTTTGAGGACCGACAATGGGACTGAGTATGAGTCAAATGAGTTCAATGATTTTTGCAGAGAAGCTGGCATTAAGAGGGAGACCACAACTGCGTATACTCCTGAGCAAAATGGTGTTGCTGAAAGAAAGAACATGACCATTGTCGAAGCTGCCTGCGCCATGCTATGTGACCAAGGTCTTCCGAAGTTTCTATGGGGAGAAGCTGCGAACACTGCTGTGTACGTTCAAAATAGATGCCCACATTCTGCTTTGGACTCCAAAGCTCTCGAAGAAGTCTTCTCTAGTAAGAAACCTAATGTTTCTCTTTTTAGAGTTTTTGGTTGTCCTGTTTACTTTCATGTGCCGAAAGAAAAGAGAAGCAAGTTGGATGGAAAGAAGGGAATGTTTGTGGGCTACAGTGAACTTCGAAGGCATATAATATCTATGTGCCTGGCCAAAGAGAAGTGGAGATATGCCACGATGTCACCTTTGATGAAGATGTTGCCCTCAAGAAAGTAAGAAATCTTCCTAGCTCCAAGGAAAACAAAGAAGATGAAGAAGCAGGAAGAGCCGAAGGATGAACTGATGCCCGATGTTGAAGGACCTATGGATCCTATTGATCCACCTCCTTCAAATAAGAGAAGACCCTCATGGCTCAGGGATACTCTCGAAGATGCCAAGAGACATATTGCCCCAAGGGGGACATTCCGTGAAAGCAAGAAGTCGAATAGATACCAAGGGTATCTAGGAGCCATGAGTACAATTGTACAATTTGAGCCTGGATCATTTGAAGAAGTCGTAAAGCATCAAGTTTGGAAGGATGCTATGCACGAAGAATATGAGTCCATTATGAAAAATGATGTCTGGGAAGTGGTCCCGAGACCGGAGGACAAATCTGTTGTTACCTCGAAATGGCTCTATAAGATCAAGCATGGATCTGATGGAAGTGTTGAAAAATACAAGGCAAGATTTGTTGCCCGAGGCTTCTCTCAAAAAGAAGGCATAGATTATGATGATATATTTGCACCTGTGGCCCGCTATACCACCATTCGATCTATCATTGCCCTTGCTACAACGCAAGGATGAAGTCTCCATCAGATGGATGTGAAGACCGCTTTTCTGCATGGTTCTATAAAAGAAGAGGTGTATGTGTAGCAACCTCTGGGGTTCGAAGTCCGAGATAGAGACACCTATGTATGCAGGTTGAAGAAAGTCCTCTATGGGTTGAAGCAAGCCCCAAGGCTTGGTATGAGAGGATAGATAGCTACTTGATGAAGCTGGGCTTCACTCGAAGTAATGCTGATCCAAACCTTTATTTTAAGGTTGATAGAGAAAAGCCTCTCATTCTAGTTCTCTATGTGGACGATCTCTTCTTGACAGGTGCTGGCCCTCTCATTCATTAGTGTAAGAGGGAGCTAGCTTCCGAGTTTGAGATGAAAGACCTAGGACTGATGCATTACTTCCTAGGCTTGGAAGTCTGGTAGAGGCCATATGAGATTTTCCTTTCTCAAGGAAAATATGTCGTGAAGATGCTGGAGAGATTTGGTATGGTGGATTGTAAGTCTGTGTCGACACCGATGGAACTCAACTTTAAGAAGTTGTGTGGAAACGCTGCTGGGCCCGTGCTGGAAAATCCCATCGAGTATCAACAACTCGTGGGGGCCCTAATGTTCCTAGTGAACTCCCGTCCGGACATATGTTTTGCCTGAACACTTTGAGTCAACACATGGTTGATCCTCATCACATTCACTGGATTGGTGCCAAGAATCTATTGAGATATCTTCGGGGCACAATCAACCATGGCCTGAGATACATTGCCGGGAGTTTGAGACTCCATGGATATACTGATGCTGATTGGGCTGGCAGTGTGGTGGATCGCAAGAGCACACCTGGATGTTGCTTCACCTTTGGTTTTGCTTCGATATCTTGGATGAGCAGGAAGTAGAAGTCGACGGCTTTGAGCATCGCTGAGGCCGAATACATTGCAACGAGTATGGCTTGTTGTGAAGTTGTTTGGTTGAGAAAGCTCTTAAGTGAGCTGTTTGGGCATGTGCTAGATACCACCATTATCCTTTGTGATAACTAGAGTGGGATTCGTCTTTCTGAGAATCCTATGTTCCACGATCGATCCAAGCGTATTGATATCAGGTACCACTTTATTTGGGATATGGTACAACGAGGCGTCGTAAGGCTCGATCATATAGGAACTAATGAGCAGGTCGCGGATATTCTCATGAAGCCCCCGGGGAAGGTCAAGTTCCTAACCTTCCGTGAGAAGCTTGGAATCATGGAAAGACCCTATTATGAGGGTCCTACTTGAGTTGGACTATGAGCTCTAGGAGCTCCAGGGGGCTTGGGGATAGCTTCTTGGAGCTATAAGCACACACGGGGATAGGCTTGCCGAACCTTGTTGTGCTTCTGCCCTACTGTTATAATATTGAGTTGGTTCACCTCTCTTTGATCTATGCCCCACACGCATCCTGCCCATGGAGTTTCAGACTCATGGGAAGTACCTCTCATTTGGCCAAATAGAGACTAATAGCAAGACTGATGGACGCATCGGAGGTTGCCGTACTCTCTATGTCTACGATGGCACGTGTCCAACACCTTAATCTGGGATCAAGTATAATGAGGTTCTTACCTCTAAACTGACTTCGGGTAAGTAAACTAACTTCGGGTTAGTATGAGACTCTTTTTTGAGTCCAAGAGAGGTTTTAACCTCTAAGATGACTTTGGGTCAGCGGAGCGTGATGTCTTTGTGACTCACCTTTTGTTCTATTTGCGAAGAAGAGCCAACAAAGCAAGTTATGGCAGGATGATGCACAATGCTATATGATGGTACACGATGGTACTGATCTTTGGATGGCACAGGTGGGCAGATGGAGTTCTCCCTAGTTGAGAGGGAGTGTTAATTTTGGGCAACTAGGTCCAAACTCCATGTTGCACTTGCCACTGCTCATATGATGATGATTATTGTTGGATTCCTCTTTCAGAGAGGTGCAAGATTGATCTAAAGATCATCTTGTTTGAATGAGTAGAACATATATTTTGATTTTATTTTCCACACATGTGCAAGGTCGGCCAGATTTGTAATGTAGGCTCACAAGCCTAATAGATGTGTCACACACCCTCACTGATGGATATAAATTGGAGAGACTTAGAGGTCATTTGCTCATCAACTCATTACACTCTCTCATTGTGATTTGATTGGTTCGATAGCCTTTGGAGGCGTCTTTCCTTCACACGTGCGGAGCTGAAGCTGGGGAAATCTGCAGATCTGTTTTAGGGATGTTTGCTGTGCCTTGACCAGCGTTGATCGTGGTCAACCCTTGACCGTTTGACCTCCGAACTTTGCTGAAGCTGGGGAAATCTGCGGATCTGTTTTAGGGATGTTTGCTGTGCCTTGACCAGTGTTGATCGTGGTCAACCCTTGACCGTTTGACCTCCAAACTTTGCTGAAAATCCGATTTTTGAACTCTGTACAGCTGGGCACAAAAATCAAGGAAAAAGGAGCAGGTTGACCGAAGCCATAAATCTGCAGCGTTGACTTTGGTTGACCAGTGTTGACTTTTGATGAGCTGTCTTTGAGGGATGTGTGTGACATTTTGGAGGGTTTGTTGATCTGATGTTGTGAAAGACTTTGCTGGCTGATGCATCCTGTTGACTGCCGCAAAGCACACTATCCTATATCTTTGCTAGACAAGAAGAATTGTAAAATCTGATCTATATTATTGGCTTGTCTTCTGTTGATCTATTATTGTGTTCTATCCGCATTTTACTTCCATGTTTATGTGATTGCTAAATTGAATCGGGCCTAAGAAAGATTGAAGTAAATTTGCATTAAGCATATAACACACCATGCTTATCTAAATTTAACAAACTGAGATTGAAGGTCAAGTCAGAAAGCATTTGCTGAAATCTGTTGAATGATTGTGTATGGCTCACATTTGAGTGGTTTGACTTTGTGATGTTCCTTGACCTTGAACCCCTGTTTTTCCAAAGAGAACCAAACTTTGTTACCTACTTGAAAAGGATACTGTATCCTCTATTAATCCATCAATTGTGTTTACTTTGAAAGAGTCTTGGTATGAACGTCAACAGCGTTGGATTGAAGGGATTACATGTTTATAACAAAACTGCTTGCCTTGTTTTGTTGTTTATTATCACATGTAGAAATAGACAAAGTCAATGAAAGAGGCATCTCATAAGGAGCGAAAGGCTGAAAGCCAAAACAAACATTTGTTGGAAATGCTGAGAGGGGGGTGAATCAGTGTTTCTTTCAATTGTTATATTATGCCAGTTAAGATTTTTCACATATAAGAAGCACTACTAATACCAGAACAAAAAATAACTTTATTATTGAGAATGTTAGTGAGGACTCCAATCCTCTTTTACACATTCTGGTTCCAACCTTTAGAAACACTTCAATTCTACAAGGCACCAACCTTGAATGAAGACACCAATTCTCTTAAGCAAATCCAGGCACCCACCTGGTCTATATGAGGACACCAATCCTTTTAGGCAAATCCAGGCACCAACCTGGTCTATATGGGGACACCATTCCTCTTAGGCTCCAACCTTTACAAATACTTCAAATATACTTCAAAATACTGATTAAAACTCTACCAAGATATTTCTAAAGTACTGCTTCAAGGTGTCTCCAAGGACTGCTCCAAAGTAGCTTCAAGGCTGCTCCAAGATAGCTTCAAGAGGCTGCTTCAAAGTGATTTCAAGATGTCGTCAAGGGCTGCTCCATAATGATCTCAAGATGTCTCCAAGTGCTGCTCCAAAGTGGCTTCAAGAGGCTGCTCCAAAGTGATCTCAAAATGTCTCCAATGCACAGATTACTCTTATTGCACCACTGTCTCAGGCTGCATACGCGGCTCACATTATAGCTTCAGTTCTGATCTAGAATCCATCGCATCTGCTCAGTCAGGTTACATGTACCAGCACTAACATACTTGATCACTTCACTTCTGATCTGTGATAAAACACCTCTGCTGACTGCATCTAATCTTTAGGGGAGTACATGTCAAAAACAATCATCTCTCACTCCCTATGCAGATCAACATTATACAGGAGCGCACATGATCAAATGCCTCAGTCACACCATAACATCACTCTGGTTGAGATCACACACTTGCTGATTGGTTAAATGCAGATCTCCTTACTCTGCCAGTGGCACAAGTGAAATTGATACTCCAGGCACTACATTCCATGCACAGAGATCACTAGATCCTCAGTGCTGCCATTGATCTATATTCAATGCATTCTGATCAACGCATCACAGTATTCACCAAACACAGATCACACATAATCAGATGCACATTGCTAACCATAGGTGTGTTCAGTTGCTGTCCTTTTCTTGCCTCAGATCCACCTTGCTTCCGTCCCTGTGGTTATCTAAGAGCCCATATCCCTTGGCCGAGTTCATGTCACAAATGGGTGGGCATTGTGGCAATAAATAGTGGATGTGGGGGCCTAAAGGGTGGAAGGCCGACCTATTTACCTTTATCATGGTGGCCGACTTATTAATTCAACTCAGAGCCGACTTGTTCATGTTATTTTACTATGCCAGATACAGTGTGCTTCCGAACATGCGATACCTCGGCTGCTTGTGAAGCTTAGTCAGTAGGACTTGTGTCTGGTCTCATAGCAACTGATATCTCTGTCGCAAGGGGTACTCTAATATCATTTTGCCAAGCTATAATATTGAAGTTATTTGGTGTTCTCTCGTGTACTTTCAACTTCCTGTGTGTTTGCTCAATGCTCAGGTCCTCAAAGAGTCTCATAACAGCAATTCAGATCAATATTGGTGTAGATGAACAAGCGGCAGCCCTTTGAAATAGATCTCAGATAGCTGACATGTGCCAACTTTGCACAAGATCAGAACTACACTTCCGGCAGAATTCTCTTTTACTTGAACAAAATCACAACATATCCCTGCCTCCCAATTCTAACAAGTGACTGCAATAACTTTAAACAATCAAAACTGTCATTTGTCTTTAGGGTTGGATAGTGACAAGAATTGAAAGCGAAAAGGTGGAGCAGAGATAGCTCTTCTCAATATTCAAAAATAGTTAAAAACTTAAATAGATTACATTGTAAACATCAATACTAAATGACTGGAGTAGAACTCGATTAAACTGAAGTAAAACTGCACTGTCTACGACACCTAGCAGACAAGAGAATTAAATGCAATGACACCTAACAGACAGTGATATTTGTATCTCAACATCCCCTCCTAATCTCAACTGTTACAAGTGGAGGCACTAACAATGCCTAATTTCTCTCTTTGAAATTCAAATACATTCTTTCCTAATGGCTTTGTAAAAATATCTGCACGCTGATTTTTGGAACCACAAAAAGAAAGTACTATGTCCCCATCATTGACAAGTTCTCGAATGAAATGAAAACTTGTGTCAATGTGCTTGCTCTTTTTGTGAAAAACATGATTTTTTGATAAAGAAATCGCTGAACTGTTATCACAGTAAATTGGAGTTGGCTCCTTCTGAATATTTGAAATATCTTTCAATAATCTTCTCAACCACACTGCTTGACAAGCTGCTGAATTCACTGCTACATATTCTGACTCTGCAGAAGATATTGAAACGATTGACTGTTTCTTGGATGCCCATGAAATCAGATTGGTTCCAAGATGAAAAACATACCCTGAGGTACTTTTGTGATCATCTAAATTCCCTGCATAATCGCTGTCTGTATAACCTGAAAGTGAACAATTTTCTGAATGTGTGTAAAACAAACCATAGTCTATGGTCCCTGTAATATACCTTAAGATTCTTTTTGCAACCTTCCAATGAATAATCTTTGGTGACTGTATAAACCTAGAGACAAAACTTGCTGCAAACATAATATCAGGTCTAGTTGCAATGAGATACAACAAACTACCAACTAGACTTTTATACAATGTGGGATCAACGGGTGGTGCTACATCTTCTTTGTTGAGTTTGGTACCTTGAGCAATTGGTGTATCCCCTGATTTGCAATTGGTCATTCTGAACTTTTGGATGATGTTAGTGGCATATTTTTGTTGTCCAACAAAAATGCCATTAGCAGATTGGTGAATTTCAATGCCTAAGAAATATTTCATGACTCCTAGATCTATCATATCAAACTCTGTTTGCATTGCTGTTTTGAAATCTTCTAACATCATATTTCCTGTATAAAGAAGATCATCTACATAAAGGCATATAATAAGAATTTTACCTTTATGAGATTTGGTATACAAAGTGGGTTCATGGCTGCTTCTGGAAAAACCACTTTTTGTGAGATAGGTGTCGATGCGACTGTACCAAGCTCTTGGAGCTTGTTTCAAACCATACAAAGCTTTCTTCAATTTATATACTTTATGCTCCTGTCCTGGCACTTCAAAACCAGGAGGCTGCTCTACGTAAACTTCTTCCTGCAATATACCATTTAAGAAGGCAGATTTTACATCAAGTTGATAGACTTTCCATTTTTGTTGAGCTGCTGTGGACAAAATGGTTCTGACAGTGTCTAGCCTTGCTACTGGAGCAAATGTTTCATTGTAGTCGACACCAAACTGTTGTGAGAATGCTTTGGCAACCAACTTTGCCTTATGTTTCTCATTTTTTCCTTTTTCATTTAGCTTGGTCTTATATACCCATTTTACACCAATTTTGGTTTTGTCCCTTGGGAGATCAGTTAATTCCCAAGTCTGGTTTTTCTCTATGGCAGCAATTTCTTGGTTCATTGCATCAACCCAATGCCTTTCTTTAACTGCTTCTTCAAAATGGGTCGGTTGAGTTGTAAGAAATGCAAACATATCCTGTTGGTCAAATTCATGCTCCTGTTCATATATCTCTCTGATGCTTCTTGTTTTCTGTCCCTCTTCTGAAGATGTTTGATCACTCACTGAATCTCTGCTTGATGATGTACCATTTTCAGAATGGTCTGGCTATTCTTGAACTTGCAATCTTGGTGACTGTGGTGGATAAAAAGACTGATTTGAAGTTTCATCAACATGATCAAACCAAGATTTATTTTCGAAAAATTTGACATCTCTGCTTAAAATAAACTTTTTGGTAATAGGATTGTAAAGTCTGTAGGCTTTTGACTTCTCACTATAGCCTACAAATATGCATCTTTCACTCCTATCATTAAGTTTTTTTCTTAGTTTCTCGAGAACATGTGAAAATGCTACTAATCCAAAAATTCTAAAGTGTGATACATTTACCTTGTGACCATCCCATGCTTCTTGAGGTATTGTATCTTTGAGACTGGTTGTTGGTGATCTGTTGAGAACATACACTGCTGTTGACACTGCTTCGGCCCAATAGTTATTTGACAACTTCTTCTCACGTAGCATGCATCTCGCCATGTTCATGATCGATTGTTTTTTTCTTTCTGCTACTCAATTCTGTTGTGGAGTGTATCCTACAGTGTTCTGCATTATGATTCCTTATTGATGACAGAATGCTTTGAATTCATTGGAGCTGTAC
Organism: Pinus albicaulis; assembly: GCA_034641835.2. Lineage (NCBI taxonomy): Eukaryota > Viridiplantae > Streptophyta > Pinopsida > Pinales > Pinaceae > Pinus > Pinus albicaulis. Next base: position 722,973,922 of record CM076570.1, on the reverse strand, counting down.
TCTCCTCCTCTATCTGATCTGATTACTTTCAAGAGTTTTCCACTCTGTTTTTCTGCTTCTGCCTTGAACTCTTTAAATCTGGAGAAGGTATCTGATTTATTTTTTAAAAAGTACACCCATATCTTCCTGCTAAAGTCATCAATAAATGTCAGAAAGTAGAAACTACCACCAATGGACTGTGTCTGCATTGGGCCACATATATTTGTATGGACAAGTGCTAAAGGCTCTTTTGCCCTCGAGGATGATGTGGGAAAGCTATCTCTTTATGCTTGGATAGGACACAAATTTCACAATTATAGTCTTTTTCACTCATAGTAGGAAGACCAATGACTATAGAATTCTTTTGAAGCAGACTCAGACTCTTGATTGGGATGTGTCCATACCTAGAATGCCATAGATGAGTCACATCTATTCTTGATATATTGTGGACTAAGGATTGTCTGGTATTTTGGCTTCTAAGAGTCAATGGAAACATCCTATTCTTGGTCTTTTCAACTTTTGCTATCAATCTTTTATGGGGATCTTTGTCATATATATAACATGTGTTCTTTTGAAATAATACATCATAGCCATGTTCCGTTAGTTGTCCTACACTAATGTGATTATGTTTCAGCTGAGGAACATAGTAAACATCAAGGATGTATTCGTTCTGATTTTGTTTAGTAAAAATAGGAACAATACCTTTTCCTTCAGCTTTAATACTTGTACGATCTCCAAGTGTAATCTCTGATGTTATGGAAGCATCAAGAGAAGAAAGAAGATTCTTGTTACCTGTCATGTGATTGCTGCATCCACTGTCCACCAACCAAACGTCTTCACTGTGTCTGTCTTCATAAAGACGGCATGAAAGAAACATGGTCTTAGAGGATTCTCCTTCTTTGTTGGAGAGATGGATAATGCCTCTTTGCTGATTTGATTGTTTCTTTCTGCAGTCTTGTTCGTAATGGCCAAACTTCTTACAGTGATAACATTGGACACTTGATCTGTTCCATGATCTGCCTCTCTGGGTTTGGTTTTGTGGAGGTCTCCACTGCTCTGTTGCATGATGATGATCTAATCTACCACTGTTTCGGCCTCTGCCTTGCTTGCTGCCGCCTTTATATCCTCTGCCTTGCTTGCTGCCGCCTCTATATCCTCTGCCTCTGCCTCTGCCAAATGAGAGTTGTGTTTTGAAAGCTTGTTATGTGGAGTCTTCTGTCAGATTGAGTCTTGTTTCGTGTGCCAGAAGTGATCCAGTCAACTATTCTACAGAGAAGGTTGTAAAATCTTTGGATTCCAAAATGGCTGTCACAATCATGTCATATTTCTTGGGTAGACTTCGAAGGACTTTTTCAACAATTTTATGATTTGTAATGGTGTCGCCAATGAGTTTGATCTGATTGACTATTCCCATGACTCTAGTCATGCACTGATCCACATTCTCGGTGTCAGTCATCTTTAGGGTTTCAAACTGTGCTCGCAATGTTTGCAATTTAACTGTCTTCATTGTATCATTTCCTTGATACGCAGCTTTCAAAATATCCCAAGCTTCTTTTGCTATTGACGCACCGGTTATCTTGTCAAAGATAGAGTCATCGACTGAGTTTTGTATCCAACATTTGGCTCTATTCTCCTTCTTTCTGAGTTCAAGAGCAACATTCCTCTGATTATTAGTCATGGCCGCCCATGCTTCTTGGGTCGGCTCTACATAGGCGATCTGAAGTGTATTCCAACACTCTTGGGCTTGGAGAAAAGTCTTCATTCTTAAACTCCAAAAATCATAATTTTTGCCAAGCAGATTTGGGGTCTGTGGCAAAGCACTAGAATAAGCCTTTATTTCTTCAAATTTCGCTCCCCTGAATGAGCTCACATCGGCATAGCTCCGTAACGCCGCTTCCGCGGTGGTCGCGCCGAAAAAAAATTGCTACAAGTCTTTACCGGATCGGCGCGGTTATCTGGCTCAAAAGTGCGCTGATCGGCCCTAATATCGGGCTCAAAGTAGTGCTGATCGACCCTAGTATTAGCCTCAAACCAACGCTGATGGCTGATTTGCCCGCTTTTTCTTTCAAAACAGGGGCTTCTCCTCTGTTGGTTCTTTGTTCTTCTTTTTCCTTTAGATCTCTATATCTCAACAGTATTCCTTTGGATCTCGCGCTCACCTTGCGCTAATGTTGTTGCTCTGGAGTCTTACACAACGTAGCTTTGATCTCTGTTGCTCTCAAGAAGTCTTACACAGGCTAAGCTCTGATACCATGACAAGAATTGAAAGCGAAATAGTGGAGCAGAGATAGCTCTTCTCAATATTCAAAAATAGTTAAATAGATTACATTGTAAACATCAATAATAAATGACTGGAGTAGAACTCGACTAAACTGGAGTAAAACTAAGCTGTCTACGACACCTAGCAGACAAGAGAATTAAATGTAATGACACCTAACAGGCAATGAGATTAGTATCTCAATAGGTAGAGTGATAGTGAATCCCCTGACTTGCTAACGTCTAGACTCTAGTTCCTTCAAAGCTATGTTCAATCAGCTGTTCTCTGTGGCTTTGACATGAATGAAAATTCTTCAACAACTTCAAAGGGGAATGAAGGTTGAAGTTTAGATAGCCCTATTGGCCTATTGGAGGCATGTTCTATGTGAATTAGACTAAGATCCTACTTTGAAATAGAAGACTAATAGAAGATTCTAAGGGATTGGATAGGAGTACGATTAATTAATTTAGTTTGACCATTGGTCTATGTATGAAGCACTATAGAAAAGTTTAATAGTGGACCCCAAAATTTCCAGAAGGACCTCAAAAATGTCCAATAAATTGCGGGTCTTGATCTAAGACAATATTGGTAGGGAGGCCAAAATGTCAGCAGAGATGATCAAAGAAGAGTTGGGCTAGGTGACCAGTAGATGAGGTCTTAGTACATGCCATAAACGATACTATTTTGCTGAATCTGTCAACAATAACAAAAATGTAATCATAATGTGCAACAGTCATAGGTAACCCACTGACCAAGTCAATGGAAATAGTTTCGCAGGGACATGATGAAATGGTAAAGGGAGAGGAGAGTCACTTCTTATTAAAGTATTTGGACCTCCAACAAATTGCTCAGTGTCTCAGGAAATTAAAAACAATTCTATGCATATGAGGTTAATAGAAGAAGCAGTGGACGCGATGGGCAGTCTTCTACTTGACATAGTGTCCACCATATACCTGCCTTCAAAGGAGTCTTCTGTTGTCCACCTTGAAGTACACAAAGATTATCGAATTTCTACAATAAATTATCTTGCAAATAAAATGCTTGATATGGCTCTAAATTAGAAGAGGAACGATGCTGAAGTGCATTGTAGACTTTGCCAAAGTCCTGATCTGAAGCATATTGGTGTGCCTAATCATGGAAACCAACATGGGAAATGCTCATTGCAGTTACGAGGAAAGCAAAAGGAGGACGAGTTAAAAAATTGACAACTTTGTTAGAAGAATCCTTTTTGTACTTGATGACTAGATAGATTTTCTCTGAATTGAGGATGACCATTGGCAATGTTATGCTTCTTGAAGCTTGTTCTGTGATTGCAGTGACAAATGATTTGTGTAAACAATTGTTTCCCCTCCCAAAAGATAGTGTTTAGTGTTGACTGGGCAAAATGTGCCGTACACCAATTTGGTCTCATAACACCAATGTGCCATACACCAATTTGGTGTTTGGTTTGGCTGTGAACTCAAAATTAGATTATTATTATCATTATTTAGTGCCTTTTTTTAAAAACAAGAAGAACTTGAGATACACAAGGAGATAGGCTAGGCCTGATGATGACTTTATCAAAAAAAATCTTGAATTTGATGCTTTGTTTTCTCATTTTGTAAAATTAAAATGTGATAAAAGTGGTGCACCTGGTACAGAAACTCCATGAGGAAAATCAATAGCATGGTCAATGAAACGTGTAGGAGGCAATATGTTGTGCTCTTGAAAAACATAAATGTCACTGTTAATGAAGTTTCTAAAAGAACATTAATGTCAGTTTTAATTGGGCCTGAGTGATGAAGATAGGTTATTTTGATCTTCTTGGTGTTGATGAGTGGCACCTGTCCTTTCTAATTAGGATGGGATTCTCTATTTGTTTGTATTGGGGGTGCTGCTATATGTGGTTTTTCTATGTTGTCTGTTACAATCAATGCCTTTGTCTTTTGTAGGTGGAAATATTGATGCTTATCAGGGTTAGGTTTCTTACAATAATTATAAAAAGGGTTAGAATAAGAGGGAGAAGACTTGGAAGAAGATTGAGAAGTGACAAGAGAGAAAACGTGAGGAAGAGTTTGCTTCTAAGCCGGTGCAAAAGATGACATGTCCTTTGCTGTTGGCTTGTAAAAAGTTTATGGAGTGTTGCATGTCTTACGAGTATTCTCCTAAATGTGCAAATTGAAAAGCACCATCCAATGTCTTGATCCTGGAGCTTCAACTCCTTATAAACATGTGGAAATAGCCCGCTCAGAAATTTGATGATAAGGGTTGCTGTTTCATCTTTTACGTTCATTTGAATTCAAAGTTGATTGAATTGTTGGATGTATTCTTGCACTAACATCTGAACTTGTTGGCACAGTGAAAGCCATTCGATGCTCAAATCATGCTTGTTTGTTGCTGGAGAAAAAATCTCACGCAAGGTTTGCATGTACTAAGTCCATGTCCTGCTAGGATTCTGGTTTTGTTCTCTATTGGTGACTCCAATGAAATTCAACTTAGCAAAGTTGACTGTATCAAAATTTGGTAGATAATTGTAATCAAACCAAACCCCCATGTCTAAGATCAGACTATCGAGGAGATCTGGATCATGATGACAATGACACAAATGGACTTCACAATTGGTTCTCATGGAGCTTGAATAGATGGAAATAGTTTGCACTTGGTCAATTAATAGATCAACAAATCTAGCTAGATTGGTGACTTGGTTTATAATAGATTGAGTCTCTTGTTCGGATTTCTTCTTAGGAGGCATGATGAGACAATAAAAAATAAGACAATGGAAAAAAAGACAATAGCAATCAGTGGCAATATTTCTGATTTCTCCTGAGTTTTTCAGGGTGCCTGATATTTTCAGAATTCTTTGGGTCAACTTTATTCTTTCTGATATTTTCTGATATAGTGCATTGTATTTCTAATAAGTTTTCTTCCAGACCCTCGGTGATATATTCTCCAAAACAATATTTGCAACATTGATAGAAATGCCACTTTGAGCCTTATATCTCTATTTATATGCCCACTTATGAAAAGGGAAAAAATGGAAACCCTTCAAAAATAAATCTTCAATAAAATTTAAATCAAGACCAAAAATTTCAATGTTGGACTTAATGAATGGAGTGCTTCCCTTTGAAGTTGCAGTCGGTAGCAACCAAATATGAAGGACTTGGTCAATCCAATGGAGATCACACGCCTACAAATTGTCATATTTATTTCCAAATGCTCTAGGAAATATAAGGAGAGGTTAGGGGCCTTGAATGAGACCATATGCCTCAAAAACTGTTCTTTAGAACTTGTAATGTCCTTTTGATTTTGGGCTTGTTACTAACCCCATAGGAGAATTTTTCTCCTATCTTGGACAGCCAGCCAGTGAGCAGCCCATACATTGCTCAGTTACGATGATATGCCACTTGTTGAAAATGTAATTAGTGTCGGTCTTTGTAATGCAATTTTTATCATTGACATGTTTATTATATTCATTATTATTATTTTATTTTTTGGTCAAAGCATGTTCTTCATGCTTATGGAGTCAAAAGAGTCAAGGAGAATTTATTATGAGTAAAAAATAAGTATATTAGAGTCAAGTCCCATTTGAACTTTTGTAAGAAAAGAGAAATAATTTTTATTTTAAGTCAAAGAGTCAACACAAGACCAAGTTGGCCCTCCTTGGACTAGTCAACCTATGTGGCAGCTATTTGACCCTCTTGGACTGCTATATATACAAGTCAACTCGACCTCTTGGAAGATCATTCATTCACTCATCACATCACATTGATTTCCGTGCAAAAAAATAAGATAAGATAGCCGAAGTCAAAGGAGAGAGAGAGAGAGAAGATCACTCATTCACTCATCACATCACTTTGATTTCCTCCAAAGATATTGGTTCTCCTATCTTAGCAGAGTCCTCCAAAGAGACGAGCTTAGGGAAGTGAAGTAAAACCTTCATTTGGTCTTGAATCATATATTCTCCCGGATCCTTGTAAAGCCCAGGGAAATGATCCTTGGAAACTTTCTCCAAACCCTTCTGAGAGCTACATCAATATCCATTACAACCTTGTAAATCCCAAATTGCATTTTTGTTCCTGTGATGCGATGCAAATTTATGAAAAAATTTAGTATTCCCATAACCCTCCTTAATCCATATTGCCTTGTTCTTTAAGTGCCATTGTTCCTCCTCGGCTACGAGTAGGTAGGCCTTCTTTTTAGCAAGGGAGTAAAGCTCTGATTTGAAAGCTTTTAGGAAACCTGAATGGATAAGAGAGGGTTGATAAGAGTTAATTGAAGCCTCAATGCAATCCAACTCTTTCTGTTGATTACAAATATGATTACCATCCCATTTCTTAACTCGGTCTTTTAAGAAATACATATTGTAGCACCATAAATCCATATTTGTTACACATCATTTTGTCACCATTAGGAAAATGACTGTCAATCCGGATCTCTCGTTATCCAATGAAGTGTTACAATGTTGGAAAAAAAACAATCCCAAAGACAACAAGAATCCTGGATTGCATTGCTTAAAAACCTATTTTCAAGCACTTGCGTAGTTTTCCTAGTCATTACCTGCGCAAGTGCAGTTATGACCATTATGGCCTGTGTAATCCCGCGCAAATCTCTTAATGCGAGTACAAATAAAAATCAATTTCTAGAAGCTTTGTTGGGGGAATATTTCTCAACCAAAAGGCCTCATCCCTTGGTTCATGAATCAAACTCCCTCTCTTTATTGATATCATCCCTTGAGGAGAGGATCTCAAACCTCCTCCTATTTGCCTATAAATTCAGCACAAACCAAAGGGTAAAAGGAGGACTTTGGAATGTAAAGTTATGTTGTCAAATTGATGCTGGAAGCTTGTCACCTAAAGGGAGGATTGGAAACTATTGGGAGGAGTTTTGTAACATCAAGGCTAAGGTTTAAACTTTAATCTCTCCTTCTTATTCAAAATTAATACAAGCAATTGTTTCTTTCCTATTTGCACTTGTTATGATGCTCATTGCAAAGCTCCTTGATCTTTTGCATAGTTTATTATTGAGTATTGGATTAATGCTCTGATGCAATTTCCATTCACATTGTGTTTCAATATTTATCGATGTTATATCTTGTTGGCTTTTACCCCTTGTGGGGTTTTTCCTTGGCTCAGACCCTAATTTCTGGTGTTCTTTGTCTCTTTGTGATCTTTATGCTTTGAAGTTTTGTATAATTGCTTGATGAAGAGAACATAAAATTAATAAGAAGACAACTAATATTCACAAGTAATTATCAAGAAAGAGGAATCAAGCATTAAACTATCTAGCACTTGGTTTCTCAACACCACTTTCCTCTGCCATTTACACCAGGCATACACCTCTCACCATTTGGCATTCGTCTTGAATGAAGGTGGACTACCGCTCGGCGGTTATTTTAACCATTTTGCAATCATCTACTTTCACTTAATGTTTTGGGCATTTTAACATGGATATGTAGAAAATCCACGAAATTCTGATCTGCTATAGTGAACAATCTAAAAACTAGTTTCTTTTCACTAAAACACAAAATTTCTCTACTTCAAATTTGCAGCGGAATCAGAATAGAAATAAACACAATCACACAATAAAAAACACAATTTTTTTAGGGAACCCAATTGGGAAAACTCTCTGCTTGTTTATTGATAGAAACTGAGCAGTTGATCTCTTACAAATATAATTGTTTCACTTGGAGAATACACCCTTCTCCCCGCTTATTCGAAGCATGAAACCCTTGCAGGCATGCTGATCACACTGCCCTCTTCCCTTGCTCCTCCTCTGCTCTGAATTCCTAGCGCAAACCCAAGAAACCAAGTCCCTAATTCCTTGTGCAAGCGTTGCTCCTTTAGCTCCTAAATTATAGCACATGAACCAAGGGAAAACTACCTTCTACCAACTCGCACAAGCCTTCTTTTTGTCACGCTCACTTACAAGCTTACACAAAAAACTAGTGCATACAAGAATGAATACAATTGTGCCTTCGTTCCTTCTTTATAGCAATTCAGATGGTTAAAATTAGTGAATTTCTAATTAAGGAATGATTTTGTGATTGATTGAGTTAACATGAGTTAACTGCTCATGCAACTCGTCCTATTTTGAGTCAACCCCCTGTGTTTTTCCTCAATCAACTCACACTAGAAAATCAAGAACTCTACCTTCAATTTCAAATTTTCAACACATTAGTTAACTGCATCCTAACTTGTCCTAATTTTTAGGCACTGATTCCTAAATTATAGGGACTCGTCCTAATTTATAGGGAATATCCTAATTTTTAGGAAATTGAGTATGACAAAGAAGAAACTTGAATTTGACTCCTTGAATTAATGCACAAATCAAGGAATAAATTTCTCGCTACTATTTTCAACACTCCCTTTTAGCGAGGAAGGTGTTCCTGGAAGAATTTCGTCCACTTGGATCTGTCTCCAACACTACCAAGTTCTCCGTTGCTGCAGTTGCTCCCATTGAACTAGAAGACTTCCCTGCTTTCTTTTGCGGAACTTGCTTTGAAGACTCGTTCTTTCCCACCATGCTTTGCGAGTCCACTGCTTTAGTCATAAGTGCCATGTAACTTGTATACCTGTGTGTTTACTTCTTGATGTTGGGAGACTCAACTCTCTTTTGATCTCCCAAATTGTTGAAGTTGACAACTAGTGCCAAATTCCGCTTTGGACAACTCATTTGATAGAGATAATTATTGCATTGAATTCTTCTTTTCGAGAGGACCAAAATCGACCTAAAGATCACTAAATTTGGATAAGGAGAAATATGTTTTTGAAATAAAGCCCACACATGTACAAATTGTCAAGGTCGACCACATCATCATGTAGGCTCATGAAGCCCAAGGGTCATGTCTTTTGACCCTCATTGACTCATATAAATAAGAGCGTCCTCCAAGCTCATTTGGCATCATTTCATCTCACACAACATATCTTCTCTCTCCTCATTCCATTGGTTCCTACAACTCAATAATTGCAAGATTCTCTCACATGTGCAAAGAAGGAGGACGAAAATCACAGGGCCGAAAATCTGAAGTTGTCTGCAACTTTGACCAACGTTGACCAGCATTGAGTTTGCCTTTATGGGCATAATTTTAGTTCGATCTTTGGGCATATTTCTGTTTTGGTAGGCCACACTATTTGGCACAAAGACATGGGTGATCTGGGCACTTTGACTTTGGCTGACAGCAAAGATAAATTACAGATTTTGACCACAAAAGTTCTCTCTTTTGACCGAATTTGACTGGGATTTTGATGACTGTCTTGGGCTGACTTTGACCGACAAGGAAGGCCGAGTTTGGCTACCTTTGACCAAGCTCAAGAAGAGGTGATTTGACCATTGACTGCTGACTAGTTACGACTTCTTGACTACTGTTGACTGGAAGCAGAAAATCACAGATTTAACTTGGCTATTTTGGACAGTGCTTTGGAAAGTCAATTTTGACTTTGACTTTGTATTTTGTACTTTCTCTCTGTGCTGATCATTCAGTATTTATAATAAGAAAATTTGATCAAGGGTTTTCCCCATCTTGGGGTTTTTCCCTACCATCAGCCAAATATTGGTGTTCTCTTGTCTTGGCTTGTCTTCTGCATTTTATTATTCATGTTTCATCGTCAATTACTATCAATGTGATTAATGGTTAATGTGATTGCTATTGGAAATTATCATTGGGATAATAAAATGACATTGAAGTAATTGTTGCAAGCATAGAACATACCATTGATATCTAAAATTAACATGGAATCAAAGCCCAAGTGAAGACAAAGCCCAAGCAAGAGAGAAAAGCAATCACTAAGAGATTTGTTGGACAAGTCGCAATCGCTTCTACATCCTACTTCAAGACTGACGACAAGCTCAATGACAAATCTGATTATCATGCATGGAAGATGACTTTGGACCTGACTTTGGAGAAGCATGAAGTATTGGACTATGTGTAGAGGAAAAATAGTGGAGCTTCTTTCAAATGCATTTGTTGCTGTGAAAACAAAGTATAGAAAATGCGAGGTCAAAGGTAAAGAAAATTTTGATTGACTCCATTCAAAAGCATTTAGTTGCCTATATTTCTGATTTGGAACTTCTAAGAAAATATATGATAAGTTGGTTGGGATGTTCAAAGTGAACAATGCAAATCAAATCCTCTTTCTCAAGAACAAGTTGAAGTATATCAAGATGGATAAAGGGGAATCTATCCAATCTTACTTCATGAGAATAACTCAAATAAAAAATGACTTGCTATCTATTGGAGAAGTTACTGCTGACACGGAACTCACTCTATTGCTCTTGGAGGTCTTTCAAGACCATTCTCAACAATGACAAGATGCCTGGTTTCGATGAGTTATTGGCTATATGCACTCAAGAGGAGAAAATAATGATGGAAAAAGATAAATCCAACAATGGAAATGAACCTATTGCTTTCTCTGCACATGCGAAGAGGGAGAATGATGCTGGTCCAAGTAAACAACGTCAAGGATCTAGGAAGGGATTCAAAGGAAGAGGCAAAGGAAGATCCTACATTTGCAACAGGTTCGGCCACTATGCTAGAGATTGCCCTCACAAGAAGAATCCTCCAAGGGATGAGGATGACAACAACAACAATTACAAAAGCAATGACAATGAAAGGAACAACAGGTTCAACAACAAAGGAAAGAGGAATGTTGCAGCTGCTCGAAATGGAAATGGTTGACCAACCAAAAGGACAAGAAATGCCAGGTATGATGAGAGTAATATTATAAAAAACAAGATGAATTCTATCTTGTTTTTGCTCTATCTACTGCCTCTCCTCCGGATGCTTTGGATCATTGGTTGATTGATAGTGAAGCCTCAAGGCACTTCACTGGATACAAGAAGGCCCTCTCAAATTTGATTGAGAAGAAAACTAATCTAAAGATCATACTTGGAGATAACGCACCTACCCCGTGAAAGGGATAAGTGTAGAAAATTTATGACCTGCACCCTTGACCCCATTAACAATTTTGCATGTGTTTATTTAGGCCCAACCCACATGTTTTGTCATGCTGATATAAAATTCAGAATGCATTAATTGCAAACATAAAGAGTGCTTTTACTCTTTTTCACTTTCACAGCTGATAATTAATGCAAAACTTAATGCAAGCATTCAACACATAAGAGACACTTATTTTTGGTCCAATTGACCCTAGAAAAACCTCACAGCTTCTTGGGGAAAACCAGTCTTCAAAGGAGGATTTTATTTGCTTCTAGAGAAATTTCTTACAATAAGAAACATAGAAGAGATTTAACTTATCTCTTTCCTTGAACTTGCTGTAGACACTGCCCAGGTTACATAGAATTTCATGCCTCACACAGTCATTTTTCCCAAGTGTGAGTTCCCTCGAACTCAGTGTTAGCAGCCCACTGAAAGTGCCTCTATTTCGAGCCAGACTCTGGCAGAAATGTTCCCTGAATTTTCTGCTTTGACTCTAATTCAAACAGCCTCAAAAACTCATCACAGATCCCACGAAAAACATATTGACTGTACCAGAAATGTAGCAGAGACATGCCTCAGGTTTTGTGTCAGGAATCTTGCCTCAAATTGCGTGCTCAATCAAAGGAATGAGCATTGAAATATCGAGCCTGATTCTCTCAAGGAACTGCCTCGAAATTCACTCCTAAATTTTCGCCCCTAGAAACCGGGGACTGCTCTCTGGAATGCTTTAGCTGATCCTTGGGATTTTAACCTTCTATTTGTTGTAGTTTTCTCTTGCAAATGATGGTTGTAGCAGGCTCTTCCTCCTTTCTCCTTGTTCTGACTTCTCCTTTTCTCCTTGTGCTCTCTTAAGTGTGAAGTGAAGAATGAGCTTCCCTTTTCCTCTTTTGTCTCCTTGGAAAAGATTGAATCCCTAAACCTAGGATCCAATGGCTGAGATTTCATCCTCAAATCTCAAGATGTGTGGTTGAGAACATTTCTCCCAAACGACCCCCCTCATACATTGGCCCCATCACTTAAAAGTCTCCTAGTACCCTTTTTTTAAGTTGTATATCTTTTTAATTTCTCTCATAAAGTGATTTTTCTCCTCACTTTAATATTAGAAAAGTACACTTAGTTCTTTTAACATAAAGTCACTTTATAAAGTACAAGTGACTTTAATATTAGAAAAAATACATGGTACAACACTTCTAAGTACCTTTTTCCACCATGTCATTAATATAACTCATAAATGTCACCAAGACAAAAGCCATTAATGTGCTCACTAGGCTAAAAGGGATAAAAGCCTAGTAACTCCTCTCCTTGGTATTATTTTCAACAATAGGAACTGTCACTCTTCATTTGGATCAAGGCCAAACCATACATCTACAAGAAGTATTGTATGTACCCGATTTGAAGAAGAACTTGGTGTTTATTTCTGCGATGGAAGACAAAGGCTTCAAGGTAGCATTCATTGATGGAAAGGTACGTATTTGGCATAGAAACCATAAATATGCATTTACTCTTGGATTTAGGGTTGATGGTCTTTATCAATTTGGTGGAAGTCCTTTGGGGGCTATGGCAAGTGATACTTCTCTTCAATGTGAGCTATGGCATCAGAGATTTGCCCAACTTACATTACAAAGCCTTACCTGAGGTAAGGAAAATGGTCACAGGGATGCCCGAGTTCAACATGAACCATGAAGGAGTTTGTTAGGGTTGTGCAACTAGGAAACATACAAAGGGACCATTCCCTTCTAGTGAAAGCATGGCGACTGATATTCTTCAATTGGTCTATTCTGACATGTCTGGTATCTTGCCCATAACTTCATTAGGAGGATACTTGTACTATGTAATCTTTATGGATGGTTTCTCATGCAAAACGTGGATCTATTTCTTGAAGAGGAAGGATGAAGTGTTCAAATGGTTCCGTTCCTTCAAAGCATTGGTGGAAAATAAAATAGAGAAGAAGATCAAGACGTTGAGGATCGACAATGGAACCGAATATGAATCAAACAAATTCAATGACTTTTGCAGAGAGGCTGGCATTAAGAGGGAGACAATTGTTCCATACATTCCTGAGCAAAATTGTGTCGCTGAAAGAAAGAATCAAACGATTATGGAAGCCACCCATGCCATGATCTATGATCAACGTCTTCCGAAATTCTCGAGGGGAGAAGCTGCCAACACTACCATATATGTTCAAAATAGGAGCCTGCATCAAGCTTTGGATTTCAAGACACCCATGGAAATCTTCACTGGTAAGAAACTTGATGTTTCTCATTTTAGAATATTTGGTTGTTCGATATATTTTCATGTGCCTAAAGAGAAAAGGAATAAGTTGGAAGCTTTTGGGAAGAAAGGTATATTCGCCGGCTACAGTGAAAATTCAAAGGCATATTGAATCTCGGTACTTGGTCAAAGAGATGTGGAAGTAAGCTGAGATGTCACCTTTGATGAAGACACTGCCCTTGGGAAAGCAAAAGATCTCCCTATCTCAAGGAAGGAAGATGATGATGCTGCCAAAAAACAAGACGAACCTCCGATGGATGAGCCTATGCTTAATGTTGATGGACCAATGGATCCTATTGATCCACCTCCTAGTGATCCCTCTACCTCAAGGAAAAGAACACTATGGCTCAAAGATACTCTTGAAGATGCTGAAAGACATACTGCTCCAAGAGGGACATTTCGCGAAAGTAAGAAGCCGAACAGGTATCAAGGGTACTTGGCCTCCATGATTACTATTGTTCAAGCCGAACCTTGCACGTTCAAAGAAGCTGTAAAGCACAAAGTATGGAAAGATGCAATGAATGGGGAATATGAATCGATCATGAAGAATGATGTCTGGGACATGGTGCCTAGACCTAAGGACAAATCTGTGGTCACCTCAAAATGGCTTTACAAAATTAAACATGGAGCTGATGGGAGTGCTGAAAAATATAAGGTCAGGTTCGTAGCTCGTGGCTTCTCTCAAAAGAAAGGAGTGGACTATGACAAAATATTTGCACCAGTTGCCCGATATATCATTATCTGATCTATTATTGCTCTTGTTGCCAATCAAGGATGGAGCCTACATCAAATGGACGTTAAGACTGCTTTCTTGCATGGCTTGCTTAAGGAGGAAGTCTACTTGGAACAACATCAGGGGTTTGATGTACAAGATAGAAGGACACATGTTTGCCGGCTGAAGAAAGGCCTCTATGGGTTGAAGCAAATCCCTAGGGCTTGGTACGAAAGAATTGATAGATATCTTATGAAGCTGGGATTTACAAGGAGCTATGCTGATCCAAACCTATACTTCAAGGTTGAAAAGGACATGCCACTTATTTTGGTCCTTTATGTTGATGATCTCTTTCTGATTGGTGCGGACCCTCTCATTTATCAATGCAAGAGGGATTTGACTTTCGAGTTCGAGATAAAGGACTTAGGATTGATGCATTAGTTCCTACTACCTAGGCTTGGAGGTCTGGCAAAAGCCAAGCGAGATTTTCCTTTATCAAGGAAAATACATTGTGAAGCTGTTAGAAAGATGTGTGATGGTGGAATGCAAGTATTTGTCTACTCCGATGGAACTAAACTTCAAGAAGCTATGTGGAAGTGCTGCTGGGCCCAAATTGGCAAATCCTTTTGAATATAGACAACTTGTGGGGGCCCTGATGTTCTTGGTAAACTCCTGACCGGACATATGCTTCGCTGTAAATACATCGAGTCAATTATGGTTGAGCCTCATCACATACATTGGGTTGCCGCTAAGAATCTCTTAAGATATCTTCGTGGCACTATCAACTATGGGTTGAGATACACTGTTGGGAATTTGAGGCTTCATGGATATTCTGATGCTGAATGGGATGGCAATGTGGTGGATAGAAAGAGCACGTCAGGATGCTCCTTCTCTTTGGGATCTGCTTCAATTTCTTGGATGAGAAGAAAGCAAAAATCAATTGCTCTAAGCATCGCTGAGGCCAAATATATTGTAGCTAGTATGGCTTGTTGTGAAGCGGTTTGGTTGAGGAAACTCTTTAGTGAGCTATTTGAGCACGTGCTAGATACCACCATCATCTACTGCGTCAATTAGAATGGGATTTGCCTTTCAGAGAATCCCATGTTCCACGACTGCTCCAAGCATATTGATATCATGTACCACTTTATCTAGGATATGGTACAATGGGGAGCAATAAGGCTCCAACACATAAGGATTGATGAGCATGTTGTTGACATCCTCACAAAGCCCTTAAGGAAGGTCAAGTTCTTAGTCTTCCGAGAGAGACTTGGAGTCGTGAAAGGACGATTTGGACATTGAGCTCTGGGAGGTTCTAGGGGCCTAGGGTACTTCTTGGAGCTATGTGTGACCATAGGGTGAGTGGTTCACCTTCCCCTATAGGTATGCTCTGCACAAGGTGAGTGGTTCACCTTCCCCTGTGATACCCCATGATGATATATGAGAGCATAGGGTGAGTGGTTCACCTTCCCCTATGGCTGATGATATATGCATAGGATGAGTGGTTCACATTCTCCTATGGCATATGAGCAGGATGAGTGGTTCACCTTCTCCTGTGGATGTCCCAGCATACATCCTACCCTTGCAGTCTGGGACTCTTGGGAAGTACCTCTCATCTGGAAAATGAATTGGGAAAAGAGGATAGGGACCATAGCACTACAGATGGACGCATCGTGTACTGTCGTACTCCCTATGTCTAGGATGCATGATGTTCAACTTGATCACTCGAGATTAAGTCAGATTGGGGTTCTACCCTTGGTTATGTGGACTGAATTTTGTCAGTGGAGAGTGGCAAGGTCTTGTGACTCACTCTCGATCGATTCTTCTTATTATCTACATCAATCTTCAGCAGAGATGAGACGAGATGCAAAGATAGTACATGATGATTGATGGTTAGATATTAGCGGGTGGAATTCACCCTAGTTGAGAGGGAGTGTTAAAGTTGGCAACTAGGGCCAAATTCCACTTTGGACAACTCATTTGATGGAGATAATTATTGCATGGAATTCCTCTTTTCGAGAGGACCAAAATCGACCCAAATATCACTAAATTTGGACAAGGAGAAATATGTTTTTGAAGTAAAGCCCACATATGTACTAATTGTCAAGGTAGGTCATATCATCATGTAGGCTCATGAAGTCCAAGGGTCATGTCTTTTGACCCTCATTGACTCATATAAATTGTTGGAATCACGATTGCCGTTAGACCAAAACCCGCAGGTGTTAGTCTCCGCTACAATCGCCAGAGTTAGGATCCACGATAGGCAGTTAGTCCATGTTGCGAAACACATGGGGAGCGTTGAACCCAATGTCCAACAATATCCCCCCCAACGCGAGCCGCGTGAGTTTCGAACTCGAGACCTGTCGCTCTTATACCACTTGTTGGAATCACGATTGCCGTTAGACCAAAACCCGCAGGTGTTAGGCTCCGCTACAATCGCCAGAGTTAGGATCCACGAGAGGCGGTTAGTCCATGTTGCGAAACACATGGGGAGCGTTGAACCCAATGTCCAACAATTGTTGGTCAGGGTTGTCATTGATGTCAATATGGCATTATTGGATGGCAAATATTCTTGTAATGTCATAACACCATGTATCGTTGCTCTTGATGAAGATGCCCTAGAAATAATGATGATGTCCTTACTCTTGATAAAGGAGTCCTTATTGATGCTCATAGTGAATCTTGATGAAGAAGCTTTCCTTGTGATGATCTAGCCTTCACTCTAACAAATTGATGCATGCTGCATATGGTTAATGACATATCACTGCACAATCTTGATGACATGGTGACATTGATGTCACACATGATAACAAATATGGTGATGACATGGACAATGAAGGAATTGGAGATCACTGGATGACATATGATGATTAAATAACAAGTGGAGAGCTCATTTACTGCCCAATGACCTCATTCTGCCCAAACACCTTATACATAAAAAATTTAGAACAATCATAAAGAAAATCATTTTTTTGTCACCTTGGAAGCAGCCTATCAGAATGAGTCCTAGACCATCTGAAAGAGGACTTTTTCCTTTTTCCAACGAGGTATTACTTGTCTCCTAACTCCTTCCAGACTGAGAGAAAACAATTTTTTAATGATGAAATATATATTTTTATTATTGCAAACCGACCTAAGCCAACATATATATGTCGGCTCTCATTCTTCAACAATCACGTCTTTTCATCGAGGACAAACAACTATAAATATAAACCACCGCTCCTCTGTTTTGATAAGAAATTTCGGTGAAAAAATACAGAATATAAAACGTAGAAGGGTAAAGATTTCAGAGTCTAGGAACAGAAGGCCGAGGTTTATTAGAAGAAGGTTATATTGGGTTAATTGTGGCTCCTGTGTTGATCTCGGATTGCGAGCTATAATGACTTATTTGCGGATTAGGGCTGGCCATTTAAGTTTGATATTACTATGGAGATATTATAGTGGAGAAGCTTGGACAGAAGTTGGATTTTTTGTTGAAAGAGGCTGGATCTGTGTTGTATGGCTGCCTTTGTCACCTGCAACCAACAACTGTGGAAAGCTGAATTAGAAAACAGCTTCATCTCTTAGAACTCAGATTTAATTGCGGTGGCTAGAAATCAATTTCCTTGAAGAGCTCAGATTTATTCTGGAAACTGGTTGGCTTGCTATAGTTGAAGCTCATTGTCACCAATACTTAACTTAGACTCATGGTAGCTACAAAAACAAGTTAACGAATCACATGATCTTAAACAAGTTCGAGGACGATTATTTGGACAACATTGATGTTTTGACTGTGGTTAAAGATTTTGAAGGCTGATATGTTTGGGTGACTAGTCAACACTTGCATACCTCAGACCTCTTCACATCTTTGATTACTTGGTGCAGTACTTCAGTCTTGTGTTTGTGCAGTTCGGATCAGGACATTGAACCTCCTTTTTTGCTTATCAGTAACCTTTCCTTGGAGAGAACAATGGAGGTATAATAAACTTGAAGAGACTTGGGTGAAGGCTCACGCATGTGAGGCTAAGCAGATTGGAGATTAAGTGAAAGCATTGTTTGAAGACTTGTTGGGGATTTCATTGAAGCATTCTTTGAAGCTTTGTTGAGCAACCCTTTGGTCCCTAAAACAGTCATTGAAGATCTCTAAGCAGCCTCATTGAAGAACCCTTGTAGCAGGAGTATTGATGCATCAAGGCAATCTTGGAACATTGTGTTGAAGACAATTTGAAGAATCCCACTTGTGAAAAACATTAATACTATTGAAGACATCTTCTTTGAAAGTTGTCATTGATAAGTGAAGATACTCTTGGAATAAACCCTCATGCATAGTTGAAGTTTGATGAAGATCTTCCTGGAGGCATTATTGAGCAGACCCCATGCATGATAGAATCTTGTGAAGACGTGCAGACCTTGAGGCTTAGTGCAGCGGATTGAAGACATCTTGTTGAGAAGCCTTAGCTAATCTTGGAGACATTATTGATGCGTTAAAGCAATCATGAGGTGACTTTTGGAAATCTTTGTTTGGATACGATGAAAAGCAGTGGTGACACCTTCTAAGAAGAAAAGGTTGTCATTGATGATGTGATGTGTAGACTACAGTGAAGAGTAAGCTGAAGATTGTCAGGGCTCGTTGAAGAAGACATTGGGAGCCATGAAGTATAAACAAATATATCTTGATGAATTAAAGCAGGGGGTTGGAGCCTCATAGAGACAAGGTTGGTGCCTTGGAAGATAGGATTGGAGCCCTAGGGGATAGGAGTCCTCAAGAAACCAGGTTGGAGCCTGTACCAGATATATAGGGTTGGAGCCCTTGAGGTTGGTGCCTTAGAATTGACAAGGTTGGAGCCTTGGAAGTCCAAGTAGGTGCTTGGCAAACACAGGTGGGAGCCTGGGAGATTGAAGATTGGTGTCTTCATCTAGGGTTGGAGCCCTACATATATTGTACTTGATTTATTGTAAAGAAGAAATTAATAAAAGCATTTATTCTTATTGTTCATTTTGTGTTCTAAATATAGGTGATCTAACTGGTAAAATTAACAATTGAAAAGAAATGCTGATTCACCCCCCTCTCAGTGTTTCCAACAATTGGTATCAGAGCCAGTACCTTCACTCAAAGCCTAATAGCTTGAAGGTTGATCATTAGAACACAAATGGCAAAGCCAAGGAAGAAAGTCTCCAATCCTCCTAAAGATGTGTCTTCCTCAAACATTGAAATTGAAGTAAATCAATTTGCGAAGGCTCCATTGTTCAATGGAAATTTTGATATATGGGTGGCAAGAATGAGGAATTTCTTGAAGACTCAAGCAATTGAAGTTTGGAAATCAGTGATTACTAATGACACGATGAACGAAGAATCCAAGGAGTACAATACAAGAGCAATGAAGGCAATTTTGAATGGTTTACCAAATTCTGTGAAGGCCAATTTTGAAAAATGTTCGTCAGCAAAAGTCATATGGGACAAACTTCATGATCTTCACTCAAAAGGAGCGTTGACAATGATTTCTAGTCATGAAGATGATCGAAAACAAGAAAGAAGTCCAGAATCCGTCAAGGAAGCTGAAGATAAGAGAGATGACAACAAGTCTAAAGAAAACCTAGAAGATGAAGAGAACAAAGAAGACTTTGAAGAAGATCTCTTGAATAAACTTATGGCTTCCATGGAAGAGATTAACCGTTTGAAAAATGAAAATGAGGAACTTAAGAAGAAAGCGCAAGATAGTAACCAAGGCAAGACAAGGAGGAAGTTGACTTTGTCAAGCTTCAAGTACAAGAAAGAGATGAGGAGCTCGCCAAACTTAAAGAGGAATTTCTTCAAAATAAAAGAAAGCATCATGAAGAAGTCATATCTATGACAAATCAATTGGATAAGGCAAAGAAAAGGGAAGAAACTTTGTCAAGCCACCTTGAACAAAGACTTAAGAGCTTGAACAATCTTGAAGCAGAGATAGGTCAATACAAGGAAGATGTCCCCTCTCTTAGATCTCAACTAGAAGAAGCAAGGAAACAAGCGCAAGAAGCTGAGAAGGTGATGGAAACTTTGGCATTCATAGAAGGACAAGTTAATGAAGCAGAAAAGGAGAGAAACACCATGATAGGCCAACTAGACGAAAAGGATGAAGAAATCCTAAAACTAAAATCAGACATCAATCTTCTCAAGGCTGAAACATGTGAAGCTACAAGAACGAAAGAAGAAATGGAGAGTAGTCTAGCAAAGGAGAATGAAGAAATCTTCAAAATGAAATCAAATATCATCTCCCTAAAAATTGAAGCACATGAAGCAACAAGGATGATGGAAGAAATGAAGAAGCAACTACTTATGAAAGATGAAGATTGCGAAAAGTTGAAAGGAGAAATTGTCTTTCTTGAAAAAGAAGTTGAATTGCTGAATAAAAACTTGAAAAGCTCTCAAACCCTAGATGACATCCTAAGTCAGCAAAGGTCTCCCCTTGATAAATCAGGTCTTGGCTATGTAGGTGAATCCTCAAGCAAGAATGATAATGCTTCAAACAACAAAGATGTGAGGAACCTAAAAAGAAATGTTGATGCTCCCAGTTCCAACAAAGGCAAGGAAAAGAATCAAGACAACAATGGAAGAAATTTTACTCTAAGGAGACTTGCATATGGTGTCAAAAATACAAAAGGCAATGAATATCATCAAAGAATCCCAAGGCAAAAAGACTTCAAGAGTACTTCAAGGAACTCTTCATCACCCAGGTACCAAAGTATATTTCTTGGATATTGCTATTCTTGTACAAGCTTTGGGCACGTGGCAAAATATTGTAGGGCATATCACAAAGACAAATATAATGGTCCCTGTCAATCTCCTCGAAGCAATTTCTCAAGAAGAAGTCATGATTTTTTATTCATGAACAAGATAGAGTCTTTCAATTGCCATAACATTGGACATATGGCACCTGATTGTAACTTGACTTGGGCCTCTACACAAGCTAGAACCATGCCAAAGAAAAAAGTTGTACAAGTATGGAGAAGGAAGCAAGGTGAATCCGAAAGTCTCTTGAACACTCCAGCGAACAACACATGTTGTTGATTTCAGTCATCCTTGGCAGATGTGATATTCCAATTGTTTGATGATTAGACTCTGCCAAAAAGAAGACCATGGATATAGTTAGGGGGAGCTTGTGATCATTCTTGTAGAAGTAATCCGTAAAAGGGGCCTATGAAATTCTTGATGAGTCACACATGGACAATCATCTTTTGATAGATCATCTCTCAGGAGCAACTCCATTGAAGAACATGATTCCAATATTGACTTCTTCCACCCGATCACAAGGCAGAAATCTTTCTTGAAGCTGGAGGAGGTTATGCAGGCACGGGGAGTTGGTTCATCACATGAAGAAAGACTATCATGGACCACATTTCCAGAAGGAAGAGCACCATGACAGGGGGAGTAATATAGTGATGAAGAAAAGAAGCAACTTGACAGGGGGAGTACTTGAGCACCCCGTTTGCCATTGATGTCAAGGGGGAGACAATGTTGAGAAGGCAAGAATATTGCCATCAATGACAAAGGGGGAGACTGTTGGTCAGGGTTGTCATTGATGTCAATATGGCATTATTGGATAGCAAATATTCTTGTAATGTCATAACACCATGTATCCTTGCTCTTGATGAAGATGCCCTAGAAATAATGATGATGTCCTTACTCTTGATAAAGGAGTCCTTATTGATGCTCATAGTGAATCTTGATGAAGAAGCTCTCCTTGTGATGATCTAGCCTGCACTCTAACAAATTGATGCATGCTGCATATGGTTAATGACATATCACTGCACAATCTTGATGATATGGTGACATTGATGGCACACATGATAACCAATATGGTGATGACATGGACAATGAAGGAATTGGAGATCATTGGATGACATATGATGATTAAATAACAAGTGGAGAGCTCACTTACTGCCCAATGACCTCATTCTGCCCAAACACCTTATACATAAAAAATTTAGAACAGTCATAAAGAAAATCATTTTTTTGTCACCTTGGAAGCAACCTATTAGAATGAGTCCTAGATCATCTGAAAGAGGGCTTTTTCCTCTTTCCAACGAGGTATTACTTGTCTCCTAACTCCTTCCAGACCGAGAGAAAACGATTATTTAATGATGAAATATATATTTTTATTATTGCAAGCCGACCTAAGCCAATATATATATGTCGGCTCTCATTCTCCAACAGTTACGTCTTTTCATCAAGGACAAACAACTATAAATATAAACCACCGCTCCTTTGTTTTGATAAGAAATTTTGGTGAAAAAAATACAGAATATAAAATGCAGAAGGGTAAAGATTTCAGAGTCTAGGAACAGGAGGCCGAGGTTTATTAGAAGAAGGTTATAATGAGTTAATTGTGGCTCTTGTGTTGATCTCGGATTGTAGAGCTATGACAGCTTGAAGGTTGCAGATTGAGGAGCTGCAATACATTTCAGACCTGATATTACTGTGGAGATATTACAATGGAGAAGCTCAGACAGAGGTTGGATTGTTTGTTGAAAGAGAGGCTCCGATCTGTGTTTTGTAGCTACTTCTGTCACATTCGGACCTGTGGAAACTGAATTAGTAAACAACCTTCATCTCTTCAGCTCAGATTTAATTGCAGTGGCTAGAAATCAATTTCATGAAGGCTTAGATTTATTGAAACCTGGATTGGCCACCTGTAGCAGCTCATTGTCACCAATACTTAACTCAGACTTGTGGTAGCTACAAAACTTCGGATTGCTGGAATCACAGTGTTAAACAAGTTCGGACGTTATTTGGACAACATTGATATTTTGACTGTGGTAAAAGATTTTGAAGGCTGATATGTTTGGGTGACCAGTCAACACCTGCATACCTCAGACCTCTTCACATTTGAGATTACTTGTTGCAGTGCTTTAGTCTCGTGTTTGTGCAGTTCGGATCAGGACATTGAACCTCTTTTTTTTTGCTGATCAGTGACCTTTCCTTGGAGAGAACAGTGGAGGTATAATAAACTTGAAGAGACTTGGGTGAAGGCTCATGTGAGGGCTAAGCAGATTGGAGATTAAGTGAACATTGTTTGAAGACTTGTTGGGGATTTCATTGAAGCATTCTTTGAAGCTTTGTTGAGCAACCCTTTGGTCCCTGAAGCAGTCATTGAAGATCTCTAAGCAACCTCATTGAAGAACCCTTGTAGCGGGAGTATTGATGCATCAAGGCAATCTTGGAACATTTTGTTGAAGACAATTTGAAGAATCCCACTTGTGAAAAACATTAATACTATTGAAGACATCATCTTTGAAAGTTGTCATTGATAAGTGAAGATACTCTTGGAATAAACCCTCATGCATAGTTGAAGCTTGATGAAGATCTTCCTGGAGGCATTATTGAGTAGACCCCATGCATGATAGAATCTTGTGAAGACGTGCAAACCTTGAGGCTTAGTGCAGCCGATTGAAGACATCTTGTTGAGAAGCCTTAGCTAATCTTGGAGACATTATTGATGCGTTAAAGCAATCATGAGGTGACTTTTTGAAATCTTTGTTTGGGTACGATGAAGAGAAGTGGTGACACCTTCTAAGAAGAAAAGGTTGTCATTGATGACGTGATGTGTAGACTATAGTGAAGAGTAAGTTGAAGATTGTCAGGGCTCGTTGAAGAAGACATTAGGGGCCGTGAAGTATAAACAAATATATCTTGATGAAGTGAACCAGGAGGTTGGAGCCTCATAGAGACAAGGTTGGTGCCTTGGAAGAGAGGGTTGGAGCCCTAGAGGATAGGAGTCCTCAAGAGACCAGGTTGGAGCCTATACTGGATATATAGGTTTGGAGCCCTTGAGGTTGGTGCCTTAGAATTGACAAGGTTGGAGCCTTGGAAGTCCAAGTAGGTGCTTGGCAAATACAGGTTGGAGCCTGGGAGATTGAAGATTGGTGTCTTCATCTAGGGTTGGAGCCCTACATATATTGTACTTGATTTATTGTAAAGAAGAAATTAATAAAAACATTTATTCTTATTGTTCATTTTGTGTTCTAAATATAGGTGATCTAATTGGTAAAATTAACAATTGAAAAGAAATACTGATTCACCCCCCTCTCAGTATTTCCAACAATAAATAAGTGTCCTCCAACCTCATTTCGCATCATCTCATCTTACACAACATATCTTCTCTCTCCCCATTCCATTGGTTCGTACAACTCAATAATTGTAGGCTTCTATCACACATGCAAAGGAGGATGAAAATCACAGGGCCGAAAATCTGAAGCTATTTGCAACTTTGACCACCGTTGACTTTCTGGCCAAAATTTTAGTTCGATCTTTTGGGCATCTTTTTGTTTAGATAGGTTGCACTATTTGGCACAAAAGCCAAGGTGATCTAGGCACTTTGGCTTGGGTTGACCGCAAAGATAAATTACAGATTTTGACCACAAAAATTCTCTCTTTTGACCGAATTTGATTGGGATTTTGATGATTGTTTTGGGCTGACTTTGACCAGCAAGGAAGGCTGCCTTTAACCGAGCTCAAGAAGAGGTGCTTTGACCATTTAGTATTTACTGCTAACTGGTTAGGGTTGTTTGACTGCTGTTGACTGGAAGCAGAAAATTGCAGATTTTACTTTGACTTTGTATTTTGTACCTTCTCTCTTTGCTGAACATTTGATATTTATAATAAGAAGAATTGATCAAGGGTTTTCCCCATCTTGGGGTTTTTCCCTGGCATTAGCCAACTATTGGTGTTCTCTTGTCTTGGCTTGTCTTTTGCATTTTATTATTCATGTTCTATCTTCAATTACTATCAATGTGATTAATGGTTAATGTGATTGCTATTGGAAATTATCATTAGGATAATAAAAGGGCATTGAAGTAATTGTTACAAGCATAGAACATACCATTGCTATCTAATATTAACACAAATACTCAACCCAGTTGACACGAACTTTCCCTATACTGGAAGTCTCTGACTGAGTTGCTGCCTCCACTTGCCCTGGGCTATGGTCCTCATCATCATCATCCTGCTGGTTAGCCCAACTGCCAACTAACTTAACCTGAAACTGAGATACTGGATGGGGCTCCATCTTGAGAGCTCTATCCTGCTCTTTCTCAACCACCACTTCTCTACTCTGTGCACTCCTTGTCTTGCTGCTCAAGGCTACAGTTGTCTGAAAGAAATCTGCCCACTAGCCGCTCTTCTGCTCCTCGAAGATCGTCAACCCTTAGGGTCTTCAACAAACTATCCGCTAGAAATGATATGGCTGCTCCATCATCACTGCTCTTAGGGACTTCTGGAACTGCCCTCTTATTAACCATATGGCTCCTTTCATCAGCTGAACTAGGGCTCCCATTCGAATCTACCGTCTAACAACCCATGACTCCTTCCATGAACACTGTACTTGAGGTCTTCAACAAGGTTGGCTTCTCACCGCGGATAAGTACATCTATCCACTGCATTCACAATGTGCTGGTCTAGATTCTGTTCACTGCTCTGATACCATGTAGAAAATCCACGAAATTATGATCTGCTATAGTGAACAATCTGAAAACTAGTTTCTTTTCACCAAAACACAAAATTTCTCTACTTCAAATTTGTAGCGGAATAGGAATAGAAATAAACACAATCACACAATAAAAAACACAATTTTTCTAGGGAAACCAACTAGGAAAACCCTCTGCTTGTTTATTGATAGAAACCAAGCAATTGATCTCTTACAAATACAATTGTTTTACTTGGAGAATACACCCTTCTCCCTGCTTATCCAAAGCATGAAACTCTTGCTAGCATGCTGATCACGCTGCGCTCTTCCCTAGCTCCTCCTCTGCTCCAAATTCCTAGCGTAAACCCAAGGAACCAAGTCCCTAGTTCCTTGCGCAAGAGCTGATCCTTTAGCTCTTAAATTCTATCACATGAGCCAAGGGAAAACTTCCTTCTACCAACTCGCACAAGCTTTCTTTTTCTCGTGCTCACTTACAAGCTTAAACACACAACTAGTGCATACAAAAATGAATACAATTGTGCCTTTGTTCCTTCTTTATAGCAATTCAAATGGCTAAAATTAGTGAATTTCTAATTAAGGAATGTTTTTGTGATTGATTCAGTTAACATCAGTTAACTGCTCATTTAACTTGACCTATTTCAAGTCAAACACTTGAAACTCAATCAGTTGTGTTTTTCTTCAATCAACTCGCACTAAAAAATCAAGAACTCAACCTTCAATTTCAACACATTAGTTAACTGCGTCCTAACTCATCCTAATTTTTAGGGATTGATTCCTAAATTATAGGAACTCGTCCTAATTTATAGGGAATCTCCTAATTTTTAGGAAATCAAGTATGACAAAGAAGAAACTCGAAACACCCAGTAGGGTTGATTGCGTAGCCACCTCTAACAAGGTAGGGAACACTTTTTTGGGACTTTGTCTAGTTAGATATTTGAAGGTGATCTTGGTTTGAAGTCTTACTATGCCCTTAACAATTAAGAATGGTCTACTATGATTCATTTATGGTTATTGTCTCTAATGAGTGGTTTCTTTCACTTGATTTTGAGATGGTTTTGCGAGATGGCCTATCATAGAGCAGCAAAGGCCTTGAGGGCACACTCATATTATGCCTACTCCACATGATGCCTAGGCCATACTACACTCTTAGAGAGCAGTGATGACCTTGTAGATTCAATGTTGCTCCTCTATAGTAAAGCGTTGCACACTTTGATGATTCCAACAATTGATTGAAACCTCAAAGCACCCTTGGATGCTAAAATGTTGAGCTCACCTTGCTTAGTGTTGGAGATTCTTGATGATGTACCCAACGAACCTAGCATGCCCTAGGTTGGCCTTGACACTGTTTGATGGGCATTCCTTGATCTAGAGTCTAGATGATGATGGTCATCCCTAGGATGATTAGGGAGGGCTTGTACCAACTCATGGAGCCCCAACGCTGGAGAGAGATTGCACTACATTGTCTTGATGACACTCATGGAGATGACATAGCACACCCAAAGTTGGATTTTGGACACATGGAGATGTTTTGACGCTTGGTTTTTGGACCTTTTCTCAATTCATAGTTGATTATAATAGTTGGAGATGCATGTAACCTTCATCTTGCACTTTTGGAGCTTTATTAGCCCTTAAAGGGTATGCCATCATGCTTGGAGAGGAGTTTCAACCCACACGTTTGGCCAATTAATTGGTTATTTTATTGTATTGAACTGTTGGGTTGGCTTGTAACCCATTTACTTTATGTTCACTCAAAATTAAGCTTGTTATAGGGCTTTTAGACAAATTAATGGAAGTGATTGACCTCATACAAATAGAGGATCACTCCATTCTTGTCTCTTAGCGTCGATTATAGGTTCAACTTCCTTTAGAGAGCTTGACTTAGCTTAGATGTAACTCTCCACTTGTGGAGATGTGATATTTTTGGAGCTATTGCTATTGGAGAATGATTTGTTTCTTGGAGATTTGTTTCTGGGATTGGAAGAAGGCTATTTCTTGGAAAAATTGTAAGTGTAATTGTAGATTTTAAATGGTTTTTCATGTGATGAATATATGCTAGGGTTTTTCTCTTATTCCATGTCTAAATGCAAATCTTTTATGGAAAGTCTTGATTGATCATTGCATGTTAAATTTGTTTTCCTTGAATGTGATAAAGGACTTCCCAAAGAGCTTTCCTCTACTTCTTTTCTCCCTTCATAAAAAGATAGTTAGGCTTTATCAAGTGAAAACTAGGGTTTTCCCCCTTACTCCAACCATAAATTTGGTTTCTCTTAAGTATAGCTCTGAAGAATCCATCACTCAAGTAGGGAAAGGCAATGGGAATCCTTGTGGTGGTAAAAAATCATAAAAACTTTAATCTTTCCTTCATCTTTATTTTTCTAAGCCCTTTAAGGTAAGTCACTAGGTCTAGGGCATAGGGCCAAGTTCAATTAGGGAATATATTGGATAGACGTTGAGGCCTTGACACTGTTTGATGGGCATGCCTTGTCCAAAGTCCAAATGATGATGATCATCCCTAGGATGATTAGGGAGGGATTGTACCACCTCATGGAGCCCCAACACTGGAGAGAGATTGCACCACATTCTCTTGATGACACTCATGGTGTGATGTTCCTTTTTTCTGGTGTTCCTTATGACATGGTTAGAACGGACTCTCAGAGAAATAGGCAAAGGTGCACACCAGATTGGTCCATAGGTTTGGATTGCTTGAGGGCAAGCCATCTTGGGGTGAGAGGATTTGTGATATTCCTTTTTCTGGTTTTCCTTATGACATGGTTAGGACAGACTCTCAGAGTTGGAGGCAAACATGTTACAGGTGCAGGTTGGTGTCATTAGCGGGCCCAAGGGCTTTTGAAGAGGTTTCGAGGAGTTTCTATGAGGTTCGATTGCATTCGCTTGGTATATTCCATCATCCGCACAATTTGCCTTTTGTTCTGGTGCATTCCAACAACTTTCAGAAAAAAAAGTTATTTTTGGGCCTAACTCAATTAATTACGCTTAAGGTGGCATTCCGGGAGGAATACTTGACAAAAAACCTTAGTGTAATAGCCCGTTGGAACCGAAATGAGGAGATCTACATGATGGGATGGTTAGATGGGAGTTTCAGTTACTTAAGGAGACATGGTGGCCAATTTACCCTCTTCCCGCATTAAAAAGAATATTTTAATTTGAATAAAAGAGGGAAAAGTGCTCCATGTTTAAAATAATAATAAAATACAAAGTTCTAGAGAGGTCCATTAGATCTATAAAAGAGGAGAATGAGGCCATTGGAGGGACATCTTTGATTTGATATTTCTCCTTGTATGAGAGGTTGAGAACCCAGTTCTCCACTTCAGTAGTAGCTCCAGGACGTAAACCCTTGGGTGATTTAGCGAGATTGGGCGAGTACCCATCTCCTCTTGGTGAATTCATCCAGAATTCACATGAGAGCTTAGCAGTGGCGGTTGGTTTAATTTTTGTGGAGGGCCCACGCAACATTGCAACAGATCCTTGAGGCCAGTTCTATCTCAACTAGATCAACTATTTTGTCATGTAAACCCCAGTTCTATATTATAATAAAGCTGAGAATATTCCTGCACATTGTATTCTCCTATTCTATTTTACATGGTAGTCTTCTATAAAATAAATGATAAATCTATGGAAAATTTCTGGTTAAGTGAATTTTTGCAAAATTAGACAAAATATCCCATTCGGGATATTACAGTGGTATCAAAGCTGTGCATCTTGCCAGCCTGAGGGTTTATTGCAGCAATTCGTTTGGGAATTTATTTTGCGGTAATTATTGGATCTGGATATTTTCTCTCTGCATTAGAATTGAGGGCTGAATTATTATAAAAGTTATCCATGACTGTTAAAAAATCAAGAACTTCTATGGTGGGGCGGTGATTTAATTCCATTGGTGGACCAAGTATATTTTCATCTGAGTGGGCCAAGTTTTGCTTCTTCTTCCAGTTAAGGAGCCCATGTGAATTACCTAGACGTGGAAACAGGGACGAGATAATTGAAGTTAGAATCGTCGTCGTACAATGTATGGGAGGGCTTAAATTGTGGAATGTAGCCATGCAAGCGAGTTGCAGGGGAGTTGCAGCAAGCGAAGGTCGCACTCGTTGAAATCAACCGGTGTGCATGATCGTGGTTACAGGACCCTAGAAGTCGACACTAGTAAGGAAGTTGTTGACTGTGGCAGTCCGAGGAAGAGTCAACCATCAGTATTTCACAAAGTTACACTGAGGATGAAATGAACTCGTATTAGAATGTGATGGCGCGGAGACAAATTCGTGAAGGCTATTCGATCGTTGTAAGCCAATCATCTGTCGTGACTATTGAGCTGAGAAGTGGATTAATCGACCACAGTAGAGAAATGGCTGAGTTGTACCAAAACAGGGACCTGTCACACTTGTGCGCGTGGAAGAGTTGCTGACTGGTGAATGCACCGGCAGCTAAGAGATGGAAATGTGCTGCGCGAAACGTCAAGGAGAAACCGTGTTTGTTAGAACGTCATTCGCATGCACAGATTGCTCGCAGTATTGATCACCATAGTCGTGTGTAAATGGTGTCGGGGCTACAGATCGGGGACGATGGAGGATTTCAGGGAGATTTCATAAGAGCGAAATCTCCATGTCAGGGTCAAGTTAGGTCGAGGTTCGACCTTGGATCTAAGAGTAGGATTCTAGCACGTGGGCTGAGATTTCTAAGGCCAAATTCGAGCGGAGACGAATTCGACACTACAACATTGAGGAGTTATATGCGCCTAGTTGTTGTGGTAGACCACACTACCCTGGCTCACGAAACCTAGAAACTCTTGCTCACGAAGGAGAGAGGATTGATCAAGTGCCACCGTAAGGAGGTGCAACGATGGTATAAAATACCTGGTAGAGGCATTCCATAACCATAACGACGAGTTAGCTAATCGGATCCTTTAATTTTGCTGATCGAGCTCCATCGGAAAATTGCGTGAGGCCAAGCCAACTATTTATGGTCTAACGTGCGCAGTCGGAGTTTCCATGATCATTGTCGGACAAAAGGGCCGCGGTCGAAGTATAATATAGCTAGAGAAGGATTCCACTTGTGCGATGTGCCTCTCACGCAATTGCAGACTTGAATGGTATATGTATGTGCTCGTGTCTACGACTGATGCATTGTTCCAATATGAAGTGAGATGAATGATGACCAAATCGTGGATTGATGTTAGAGCATGCGTATTGGATAGAGAAGATATTTGACAATGCCATCGGATCCCGTAATAGTACGCCAATGCGTAGCCAACATTTCTCAGATTAGGGACAGAGAGGAGAAGTGTATTTTAATTGTTGGAGCTATAGTTGGTCACTGGGATCGTTTCGCTGGAGCTGATTGTTCAATCTCTTTGGGGAAGCACTTATTGGAAGGGACAACAGTGGTATTTCTGGGTTATATCACTAGCTGGAAAACACAGAGGGCACCCTAAACAAAGAAAACAACCATCTACAGTAACCGGGTTTCACTGTATATGTTTTATTCTCAGTTATTTCTTTTTCTACTTTGAAAATGTTAGAAATATTGGATGATGTTAAATGTATGCTTCATATTCTGGACGGATATCCAAAAACAAAAGAGACTTTGAATATTTGAACCTGTGTGCTCATTCTCATAGCCCTGATTAGTTGAATCAAAAAGGCTTTCAAGTATATCATGTTGATATTTTGGGTAGCATCGGATGTGCTCTAGCTCCGAAACTTTGTGGAGGGGCTAGAACACATGAGATCTCCAAAACCCAGAAATCGTTTGGAGAAATTGCACCCGGAGCCTAAGTTATTCCAATAATTAATTATTTTAATGGAGACCCTAAGTCTAACTTAGGGAAATTAAATAATTAAAGGGAATTAATTTAAACATGTGGGTGAGAATGTTCTAAGTGACGAGGATCAAGTCTTTTCTAATCTTAGTCGTTGATTATAGATTAGATCACGCCCATTGATTGTTCAACGAGAAAAGTATTAAAGGAAGACTTGGGGTCAGTTGGAGAAGACACACAGAGTGGCAGCACTTGAGCTAAGTCGAAATTCTGGGGTGCGGTTTGCTGAGAATTTTCGAGTGAGCTTGCAGTGTAGTGAGGGGCAGATCGACAGTGGGATTTCAAATCCGAGGTCGAGAATACATTGGCAGAGAGGCAAATCCATACCAGAGTAGCACAGAGACCCAACAGGGGTGATGCAGGCCCAGCCAGAGCAGCGCAGAGGCAGCGTAGGCCCAACAAGGGTGATGCAGGCCCAGCCAGAGCAGCGCAGAGGCAGCGTAGGCCCAACAAGGGTGATGCAGGCCCAGCCAGAGCTGTGTAGAGGTAGAGCAGGGGCTCACGCAGGGCTGGAGGGCTGACACAGAGCTGGGAAAGGCAACGCTGGGGTTCTAGTGGGCCATAAAGGGTCGTTTTCAACAAATGCAGAAGGTGTGAAGCGACCACACTGAAGGGTGATGCAGTGACTGCATAGGCACCTATGGGGTTCTTCATCCTTAGTTGAATTAGCCATATTTTCGTTCTCCGAGAGATAGAGGTACATCTGCCGAGATTTTCTCTGTTTGGGCAAACCATGTCTGGTGCCCTTGATTATACTCAGAATTCTGCATAATAATAAAACCCTCTAAGAGCTGCTATACCGGTTTTCCCGCGTTGGTTTTTTTTGGGGACATTTGTCCGAAAAATCTTGTGTCCTTTGTCATGTGTGCTTATTTCTTCAGTACCCGATCTGTATGTATGTGTAGATCTGTAGTGTGTTTACTTCGCTGTTTTCTGAACATTTATGAAAAAATAACTTGTAAATGTAAAAAAACACTAGGAGTATTAAACCAGATTTCTGCTGTAGAAATTTCTGTTAAGTAGTTTCAGGAATTTTCACTTGGTATGGGAGCTATTGCAGATCAGGGGGAGTTGAAGCCATCAGCGGGGGGACAAATTTTGTTGCTGTAGGAAGGCAACAGAAACAACACAAATCCAGAAAGAGACAACACAACACTTGAGGGACAGCATAGACCCAATAGGGGTGACGCAGAGCCTGTCTAGCTGACGCAGAGGCTGACACAAAGCTGACGCAGGCCCAAGAGGGTGACGTAGTCCGGGAGAGGGCATGACGCTGTGTCAGCTTCCGTGGCTGGAGGTGCAGTTTTGATCTTCGAAGTTACCGGTGGGTCATTGTTTTTGCCGGTGCAGAACAATGTCTAGTAGGGTTGACAAAGTAAGGGGAAAGAATTCCTCAACAAACTTTCTAGCCAAGAAGTCTGAGATCCGATCAGCGGAGTGATTGGAGAGGGCTGATTCGACAAAATTGGTGGAGGATTTTGCGGGAAGGAAATCACTGGTTAGAGGGAGCGTATTCTCTAGAGGGTTTCTATCGCTAAGAAACCCAGATCCGGTCTCTTGCTGAGAGAAACAACAGAAGAAGGGAGAAGAGCATCCGTTTCGACATCGTTGAGCAGAGATGGCCTCTCATGGATTAAGGGATCAAGACAGGTTAGATGGAGCATCTAACTTCGTCATCTAGAAGGCCAAAATCCTGTCAATCCTTGACGAATATCACATCAAAGATTATGCCGAGAAGGCTGTAGCTGTTCTTGTTGGCGCTGATCCGTTGAAGAAGTATGAGGAAGCGCAAGCAAGGGCCAAGTGCTTGATAATGGACGTGGTAAATGGTCATGTGGTCCCACACATTGCCGAGAAGAATACGACAAATGAGTTGTGGACGACATTGACCACATTGTATCAAGGTATTTCTGTCCAGAGGAAGATGCTTTTGGAGAATCAGCTACGACTATTTCAGATGCACAAGGGAGAGGAAATCGATCCCTTCCTTATTCGATTGAAGGCAATTCAAGATCAGCTGGTTGCTATGGTGGCAACTCCCGATGATGGTCTCATTGTGAGGACTACCTTGAATGCAGTCACCGATGATTGGCAGACCTTTGTCCAAAGTATTTTGGATAGAGCTCAACTTCCAAATTGGGAGGACATGTGGGCAACTCTTCGTCAAGAGGAGATCATGAGAATGTCTAAGATGGGTAGCAACAGTGGAGGAGCCAAGATCAAGGAGGAGGAAGATGCGACTCTCGCATCTAAGGGAAAACAGTAGCATCAAGGGAAGAAGAAGAAAGACCTCTCAAATGTCCGATGCTTCAGATGTGGCGAATTAGGACATTTCGCCAATACTTGTCCTCAGAAGAAGGGCAAAGAAGATTCAGATTCCAAGGCTGTGGCAGCTAAAGGGGATGATGGCAGTGATGATGATGTGGCTATGAGTGCTCATGTGCCTCGAGAGAAGAGGTTGGGCAACATTGATCTGTAGTTCTCTTGAACTGCAGATGATTGGGGCAGGATCCTTGAGGTGCCCAAACTCTTGGATCACATATGAGCTACGTGAGCCCTTAAAGACAGTAGCAAGATGATTGGAGTCGGTGCAGAGGATTATGGAGGCATAGTGGCAGTGAAGATGCTGAAGACTGGAGCAGCACAGTGCAGAGGCAGCAGCAACACAGAGGCTGATGGGACATCAATAGTGCTAGGCAGCAAACAACGAGAGCTTCAGAGGGTCAGCACAGTTCAGCAACAGAGGGTGCTTTAGTATCGAGATGTAGCCAAACTGACTTGTCTGTCAGTGTTTTGGGTGATGTCCTTCAGTTGCTTACTTCTCAGCAACTGAGTTGTAGTGCAACAGTTAGTAGTGGCAGTGCTATGGGCAACATGATGTAGCATTTGAGAGGGAGTTGTAGTACAGATGAGGCAGTGACTGTGGCAGAGTCATGGGCAACAGTATAGAAGGCAGCAACGCAGTGGATGAGGGGTAGTAGGCTGAGCATCAACAACGTAGGGGACTGATGCCACAGATCAGAGTAACGCTTCTGGAGTGTAGTGTTGCTAGAGCACATTCCTTGCTAAGAGGGAGTGTTGAGATTTTGGGTAGCATCGGATGTGCTCTAGCTCCAAAACTTTGCGGAGGGGTTAGAACACATGAGATCTCCAAGACCCAGAAATCGTTTGGAGAAATTCCACCCGGAGCCTAAGTTATTCCAATAATTAATTATTTAATGGAGACCCTAATTCTAACCTAGGGAAATTAAATAATTAAAGGGAATTAATTTAAACATGTGGGTGAGAATGTTCTAAGTGACAAGTATCAAGTCTCTTCTAATCTTAGCCGTTGATTAGAGATTAGATCACGGTCGTTGATTGTTCAACAAGAAAAGAATTAAAGGAAGGCTTGGGGTCAGTTGGAGAAGACACACAGAGTGGCAACACTTGAGCTAAGTCAAAATTATGGGGCGTGGTTTGTTGAGAATTTTCGAGTTAGCTTGCAGTGCAGTGAAGGGAAGATCGACAGTGGGATTTCAGATTCGAGGCCAAGAATACATTGGCAGAGAGGCAGATCCGTACCAGAGCAACACAGAGACCCAGCAGGGGTGACGCAGGCCCAGCCAGAGCAACGCAGAGGTAATGTAGGCCCAACAGGGGTGACACAGGCCCAACCAGAGTTGTGCAGAGGCTCACGCAGGGCTGACACAGAGTTGGGAAAGGTAGCGCTGGTGTTCAAGTGGGCCAGAAAGGGATCCTTTTTAGTAGATCCATAAGGTGTGAAGCAACCACACTAAAGGGTGACACAGTGACTGCGTAGGCACCAGTGGGGTTCTTCATCCTCAGCTGAATCAACCATATTTTCTGTCTTAGTGAGATAGAGGTACATCTGTCGAGATTTTCTCTGTTTGGGCAAACCATGTCTGGTGCCCTTGATTGTATTCATAATTCTGCATAATAATAAAACCCTCTAAGAGCTACTGCACTAGTTTTCCCGCATTGATTTTTTTTGGGGACATTTGTCCAAAATTTTTTGTGTGTCCTTTGTCATGTGTGCTTATTTCTTCAGTACCCGATCTGTATGTATGTGTAGATCTGTAGTGTGTTTACTTTGCTGTTTTCTGAATATTTCTGAAAATAACTTGTAAATGTAAAAACACAAGTAGGAGAAGTAAACCAGATTTCTGCAGTAGAAATTTCTGTTAAGTAGTTTCAGGAATTTTCACACATCATTGTTGGGAAAAATTAATAGAGTTACTTACATTTGGGGCTAAGCCTGTAGCAACATTTAGAAGGAATCGAGTTGGTTGTCAAGCTCAGCTTGGGTCAGATTACTTTCCCAAGTGTCAAAAAGGTTTCTAATATTTTTGGTAACATTTTCTTCAGAAGTAGATATTGTGCACTCTATCTGCTTGGTACACTACAACAGCCACTGTGGATGATTGGGTCAAAAAGGGTACATGCTATCTTACAGCTGGAGCAAATAAGGGATTTGCAAATGGAACAAGACACAAGAAATGAGCTTTATGCACTTGGATCAGACTTAAAGGACATGAAGGTGACTGAAAAAACCCTCTCTCATTCGAAGAAATTGGATTCACATCTTTCTAAAGTGAGCCAATCTGATTTGAGGGTTCTAAATTGGGCACTCAAACCAACAATGCTTGCCCTAACCCAACATAGATTCTTGGAGCACACTTGTGAAGGGGTCAGACTTACAGTTGCCTCCTGTCTCAGTAGTATCATGATGTTGACCGCACCTACACCCCCTAATGATGACATCATGAGGAGAGTCTTCAGGTTGATAGTAGGGACCTTTCAGGACTTGGATAACAGTGAGGGCCTTACTTGTGGAAAAAAGCTAGAGATTCTAGAAGTTATGGCCATAGTTAGAACATATGACATCATGTTTGATTTGGGGTGTGATAACTTGATCCATTAGATGTTCTAATGTTTGTTTAACCTTAAGAAACATCACCCTGACACGGTCAAAGCAAACACACTGTCCATTTTGTCTTCAATTATGAGAGACTGTGATGCCATTTGCTGAGAGTTGCAGGCTAGAGTGTTAACCATTTGGAGGGGAGAACAACTAGTTTCACCTGTTGCTTATGAACTGGCTGAGAGGTTGGTTGAGCAAAACATTGGGTTGTTCAAGAGATAGTTGACTAGGGAGGAGTTGCTCAGATTTGGTGGATCATGTAGCAAGAATGGGTTGAGGAGGAAGGGTCTCTACTTCATTTGCAAGGGACCTTGGGAATCTGATCACTCATGCTTGAGTGACACTGAGGAGATGATGGAGGTAGAGCAAGAGGAGATTCCTTTTGGCTCTGAAAGTGAGAATTCTTATTTGGACGAGTCCATGGGCTAATACGGGGATGCCTCTGAGGAGCATGGGTCAGAGTTGTTGAAATTAGACTAGATTTATATGGCGAGCAATCAGTACCCTATGGGAGACATTCAGGATGAAGAGTCACCAGTGATGATTCAGCACGAGTAGCGTGTTAGAAAGTGGAACTAGGTTCAGTCTTCATATTGACTATGCAATTATGTATTTATGTAATGAAGAAGACAAAGATAATAAAATGCATTTTTGTTATGCTTGCTTCATGGGTTTCATGAGCAAGGTTTTTATTATAGGTCAAAATACTTCTTCTTGATGTCTTTTAGTGATTTGTCATCTTGTCATAAATGTACTAATTATGAGTCATGTATATGAAGAGTGAAGTCAAAGAAGTATGCCTCAAGACCTTGTCAAATAAGCCTTGTAGACATGGCTTAAAATGTTGCTCAAGATCAGCATTGAAATGCCTCCTCAAGTTGGCCTATAATCAGTGCTCAAGTCGGCCTCATTACAAATAGACAGGTCGGCTCAATTTCACACAAGGTCAACTATATATACCCCTGTATATTGCACAGAAAAGGATAGACAAAATCTTGGACTCTTCTGTGATTTTCGGAAAAGATCTCAGTGATAAGTTTGCGATGAATTCAGGAGCAGTTCTATAATTAAATGCGAAGGGAAGGATAGAGGCACAGTGCAAAATTAGGAAGTGGAACAACAAAGTATTTGAGGGTGAATCTATTTGCAATAAGTGTGAGTTTAGGACTGCGTTAAAGGGAGACAAAAAGCAAAGGAAGAAGGTTGTCACATATACAAAATTTGGGAATAAGTATCTTGGACTACATCACCGTAAGCCAAGAAGTAACAGAAGTGCGTGTACAATAAGTCTGCTTAGCGATGAAGAATTAAGTGTGTACAATGAAGACCAGCCAACAAGATCAAGTGGAGATGCAAGGTGTGCATGGGACTGTCCATATCAAGGTGCTGATATCTTAGTAAGGATCACACACAACCGAAGAAGGGAAATACAGTGAGAGAGACCGAGCTCTCTAGTCTTGGTGCAGAAAGATGCAGGACGATGCAGGACAATGCAAAAAAGAAGGATCAACCCAAGGAGCCAATGAAGAAGCAGTGACAAGGTGTTGGAGGCATACAAGGGTCAAGGGTCGGTGTCATGGTCATGGTACTTGTCATCTGAAAGTCTATAAGAAGAATTTCTGGTGGGTTTTCCTCTCCAAGAGGGAGAAGTTTTGGCCCTGGTTCGAAGAGCTTAAATTTGTGTCTCTTGTGTTTTGGTTATTGACTTGATGAAAGACATAATAAGCTAAGAAGAGAAGACATAAGTAAAATAAATAAGCTACGAGTAATTATCAAGAAGAGAATTTGAATTAAACCTAGCCCTACCTAATTCTCAACACAACGTATGGTGGAGCATGAGTCAGCGGTGGGGGATGATGTGCACAGTGTGCATGATGAGCCTTTTTGGGAGAGCCAGTTGGAAGTTCATATTGAGGTTGTGATGGATGTGCGTCCGCCCTTGGGGTCTGCCATTGTTGGAAGGCAGACAAATGTATAGACAACTAGCAGGATGGCAGTGTTCACAGACACTTATCCTCAGGAGGTGTTGGAGGTTGACGAGGTAGTTTTGCAGGAGGTTGGTAGACGGCATGAGCATGGAGTTTTCGATCAGAGGAGGGAGGAGTTGTTGGAGATGGTGGTGCACCCATCCTTGGGCCTACCCACTGATGAGGTGCAGAGAAGTGCAGTGGTAGCTTGTAGGGCTGCAATATTTCCAGGCCGTAGCCCTCTC
Source organism: Pinus albicaulis (assembly GCA_034641835.2). NCBI lineage: Eukaryota > Viridiplantae > Streptophyta > Pinopsida > Pinales > Pinaceae > Pinus > Pinus albicaulis. Next base: position 722,935,385 of record CM076570.1, on the reverse strand, counting down.
CAGGATTACATAGACAGGGCTTGCAACACATCTTGCCCACTTTTTCCCATTGTAGAGAGAGGGGCAAGCTTCCTCAGACAGATCTGGTTGATGGACTAGCAAAGCAGCATGAGTTGAGCATGGATCGATGGCAGCATACTAGACTTGTTCCATGTGTAGGTGTCCTTGCATTTGATGCTTTTAATGAGATCAATTGGCGGGAGATCATGAGTTGGTATCCTATTGATGGAGTATCATTCTTAGTTCGGGGCACAATACAACAAGAGCCCTTAGTTGAGAGGGTTATTGCATGTTTCAGTGGGCAGTGGGTTGTGGACCGACAACTCATTGGTATTTCAGTAGTACTAGCCCAACATCAACAGAGTAGGGTCGACCTCGGCCCATGCCAGGGTTGGATCAGAGAAAGTTGATGAGTTGGTATTTCCTTCATGGAGCAGCTGCTACATCTGGAGACAGAGCACGACCTGAGCCATGGGACTTGGGCGATGATTGGCCAAGGTGGCATTGGGATCCAGGAGGATTGGTTGATGACAGGTACAGTTAGAGATCAGTTTGGGATTCGGGCATTGAGGGGTCTGTTCATGATGGGTTGACACAGAGGCAGGGCATCACCCAGTGGTTCGTATGGGATTTGGGCATTGGGTCTCAGTTGCGTTGGGCCACTTGATTGGTCCACAGGTTTGGATTGCTTGAGGGCAAGAAATCTTGGGGCGAGAGGATTTGTGATGTTCCTTTTTCTGGTTTTCTTTATGACATGGTTAGGACGAACTCTCAGAGTTGGGGAAAAATAGGTCACAGGTGCAGGTTGGTGTCATCAACGGGCCCTGAGGCTTTTGAAGAGGTTACGAGGAGTTTCTATGAGGTCCGATCACATTCACTTGGTATATTCCATCATCTGCACAGGTTGCCTTTTTTTTTGGTACATTCTGACAACTTTCAGAAAAAATAGTTATTTTTGGGCCTAACTCAGTTAATTACGCTTAAGGTGACATTCTGTGAGGAATACTTGACATAACACCTTAGTGTAATAGCCCGTTGGAACCGGAACAAGGAGATATACATGATGGGATGGTTAGTTGGGAGTTTCAGTGACATGAGGAGACATGGTGGCCAATTTACCCTCTTCTTGCATTAGAAAGAATCTTTTAATTGGAATAAAAGAGGGAAAAGTGCTCCATGATTAAAATAATAATAAAATAGGAAGTTCTAGAGAGATCCATCAGATCTATAAAAGAGGAGGAGGCCATTGGAGGGATATCTTGGATTTGATATTTCTCCTTGTATGAGAGGTTGAGAACCCGATTCTCCACTTCAGCAGTAGCCTTAGGACGGAAACCCTCAGGTGATTTAGTGAGATTGGGCGAGTACCCATCTCCCCCTGGTGAATTCATCCATAATTCATAGGAGAGCTTAGCAGTGGAAGTTGGTTCAGTTTTTGTGGAGGGCCCACGCAACATTGCGACAAATCCTTGAGGCCAGTTCTATCTCAGCTATATCAACTATTTTGCCATGTAAACCGTAGTTCTATATTATAATAAAGCTGAGATTATTCTTGCACATTGTATGTTTGAATTGCATGTATTTTCCTATTTTATTTTACATGGAAATCTTCTGCAAAATAAATGATAAATCAATGGAAAATTTATGGTTAAATGAATTTTTGCAAAATTAGACAAAATATCCCACAATTGGATTTTGGACACATGGAGATGTTTTGAGGACCTTTTCTCAATTGATAGTTGATTATGATGGTTGGAGATGCATGTAACCTTCATCTTGCACTTTTGGAGCTTTATTAACCCTTAAAAGGCACGATGCCATGCTTGGAGAGGAGTTTCAACCCACACGTGTGGCCAATTAGTTGCTTATTTTATTGTATTGAACTATTGGGTTGGCTTTTAACCCATTTACATCATGTTCACTCAAAATTAAGCTTGTTATAGTGCTTTGACCTCATATAAATAGAGGATCACTCCATTCTTGTCTCTCAACATCACTTATGGATTTCAGCTTCCCTTAGAGAGCTCAACTTAGCTTATATGTAACTCTCTACTTGTGGAGATGTGATCTTTTTGGAGTTATTGCTATTGGAGAATGATTTGTGTCTTGGAGATTTCTTTCTGGGATCGGAAGAAGGCTATTTCTTGGAAAAATTGTAAGTGTAATTGTAGATTTTAAATGGTTTTTCATGTGATGAATGTATGCTAAGGTTTTTCTCTTATTCCATGTCTAAATGCAAATATTTTATGGAAAGTCTTGATTGATCATTGCATGCTAATTTCTTTTCCTTGAATGCGATAAAGGACTTCCTAGAGAGCTTTCCTCTGCTTATTTTCACCCCTCATAAAAAGATAGTTAGGGTATATCAAGTGAAAACTAGGGTTCTCTCTCTTCCTCCAATCATAAATTTGATTTCTCTTAAATATAGCTTTGAAGCCTCCATCACTCAAGTAGGGAAAGGCAATGGAAATCCTTGTGGTGGTAAAAAGTAATATAAACTTTAATCTTTCCTTCATATTTATTTTTCTAAGCCCTTTAAGGCAAGTAGCTAGGTATAGGGCATAGGGCCAAGTTCAATTAGGGCACATATTGGATAGACGTTGAGGCTCTTATAGATTTAATTCACCTTACTTGATCCTTGGAACTCAAAATCTAGCATTTCATTGTTGGATTTGCCCAACTATGGCTGACATCGTCTTCCCTAAGCAACTTTTGCCTTAGAAAAACCCTAACTTTGGCTAAGGCTTCGACTTGGGACTTAATTTGATGGTTTTACCCTTTAATTGATCACATTATTTGCAAACTTTTGCTTTGTGTTTGTATGCTTATGCACTCATTTGTTGATCTACATCTTGAAAGCCTAGATGTTAAGTGTCTCTCTAAAGCTTTGTATATGGTACACTTGCTCCTACACATAGAAATTTGCCCTTGTCCATTAAAGAAGTACCTTACTCAACGTTTGATTCATATCACCTTAAGCGAATTAGCATATAGAATATCCTTTAGGTGAAAACTTGGAAGCCTCCTGTGTGGTGAGATTCCACTAAAGTGCAGGAGGATAATTGCCAAGGGTGACAGTGGCAGTCCACCTCATTGTCGCATCCAAGTTTGGCTTTTGTTTTGTGAGTGTTTGTTTTTATAGCATCAAAGAAGTGTTCTAGTCTCGATTTGTGTCTAAGAGGCTAAGGAACACGAGATCTCCAAAACTCAAAAAAGGTTTCACAAGATAGGCTTGCGAAACATCTCAATTAAATTAATTGATCAATAATTAAAAAATGCCCAAGTCTAACTTAGGAGAATTGATTAATTAATGGGAATTAATTGAGGATGGTCGAGAATGCTCTAGACATTGACATGGATCGAGTTTAAGCTGATCTTAGGTGTTGATGGGGATCTAATCATGGCTGTTGAAGCTCCAATGAGAGATTATAAGAGCAAATCGATGGGATGAGGAGAGACACAAGTGAGAGAGAGTGAATTATCTGGGTAGTGCAAATTTTCCAGTGCACAGTGATTCAGTGAGGGAAGAATTCGAGCCAGTGGAGGAGCATCAATGATTGAGGGAGCAACAACAGAGAGATCCAGAGAATTTTTCAGTGTCTCTCCTGTGCTAGTTTAGCAGGAGAGAGGAGGCCGAAAATTTATGCAGAGAGGACCGCATAGCTAGTGCGAGTGAGACAGGACCCAATGCGAAGTGTTGGAAAGGAGGTCGATTTAGTTGCTGGAGGTCGGAAGATTGTTCGGAAGGTAGAGTGACTTCATTCTAGAGGCAAAGGCAAACATGATGACTCATCTAGAGCCAACTAGCAAGCTGTATGCTTTTTAAGGCTAGGCAATGCGAATTCTGGCAGAGCAAGTTGCCAGTGAGAGAGTTCGAGCAGGCCTAAGGGATGCCGGATTGTTGCAGAAGGGAGAAAATTTCTCCAAAATATTTTGCTAGATTATTTGTCGAAGGATTGCTTGTGAGGCATCCAAATTCTTGTACTTACATTTTATTGCTACATAATAATAAAATAAACACTCATCTATTGCATCGGTTTTCCCTTCGGGTTTTTTCTGGGGACTTTAGTCCAAAATAACTGTGTTAATTATGTGCATGAATTTCTTAGTTTCCAGTTTATTTTCCGCAATATTTTATTTGTGAAGATTGTAGTAGTGAGATATTTGTTATTTGCCATTAAAATTAATTACCAAAAGACAATAAACTGCATCAGTTAGAAGAATAGTTTCCAGTATATTGCAATTGTGGATTTTTCATACTGAGGCTTCTCACAAGGTTTGCTAGATTTTGAGGTAATAGAACTGATTGTTCTCCCTCAAGAAATAACAATGTCCGAATTTATATTTGTTGTATGGATATTTCCATCCTCTTTCGAACAAAACAAATGACATTGCAACTAGATCCACATATTGAAACTTGAGGAAATTACAAACAACAATATAAAGGGAAAATGGAAGAGATATGAGGTGCTGTGATTTCAAGTTGATTAATCTCCTGCAAGAAACAATGACAATTTTCAAATTTATACCCATTGCATTGATTGCTTTGTCCTCTTTTCAACTAAAAGATGTTGCTGCGAAAGGAAAACACAAGATTGCAATGACGTGGTCAAGCAAATAAGTACATGGGTTTGCAATAACCATAAACTTGAAGTAAGAAATGCCAAAGAATAGGTTGTAGAGCCAATGGCATCAAAATTAAAGTAGAGTTATGTATGCAAATTTTCAATCAAATAATGTCATTTCCTAAAAAGCAAAAAGTGGGTAAAACACTAGTAAGAGGATTCCCAAGCAATGTTATCAAAATTTCGTAAAAATGCAATATTTAAATCACCAAAAGCCTCCTTGCCAAGAAAACAAGAATGCAACATTTCAAAGGGCTAATCCTTGTGGTCATTGCTCTCGTTCTTCTCATTTTTTGGGTCATCTCAGTTTTACACATTGTACATGGGTTTCCAAGAGCCATTCAAGTCCAATGCTTCCACCATCCCAACCTCAAGCATTGTGGAAAATAATTAGATAGTAGTGACTTCGATTTAGTACTAAATGTTTGAATAAATTTCTTATTCGATCAACTCAATCTAAAATATGAAACTAGTCTCTTTATAAAACACTTTATAGTGGTTTTCAACATTGTTGAGAATTTGGTAGGGCGTAGTTTAATTCAATTCTCTACGTGATAATTATTTGTGAACTTATTTCTTTTACATAGATCTTCTCTTCATTAGCTTAGTAGGTCTTTCATCAAGTCAATTATCAAAACACAAAAGACACAAGATTTTGGCTCTTCAAGCCAGGGCCAAAACCTCTCCCTCTTGGAGAGGAAAACCAACAAGTAATTCTTCTTATAGACTTTCAGCTGACTAGTACTGTGACCTTAACTTGGACCTTGAACGCCAATATATCTCCAAGACCTTATCTCTTGCTCTTTCTTGGCTCCTTATGCTGAACTCTTTCTCTGCACTATGCTGCACCAACACTTAGGGAGACTCGGTCCCTAATCTAGCTGCCCAAATGATGTTCTTCTATTCTTTTTCTTTCGGTTACCAAGAGACTCTTCTTTGACCTCCTTATTGCACCCAAGACTAATATCTTTTACTCGCTGTAATATGCTTCCTTTATACCTTCAGTCTTATCTTCTGAGTTTGTCCGAGATATAGTGATCAAGATGGAAACCTAAATTATCTTAACTTTGCACTTCTTGCAAAGTCCTTCTATATGCTGCCTAGACAACCTTCTTTCGGATTGGATAGCAGATCCTTTTTTTTAACCCTACCACGATGCTATGCTTAACTGATATGTCTTGTCCTTTCGCACTGTGATCTCGAACTTCGTGCTCTTATCACATAATTAGATCAAGATAGATTAGACCCAAGACATAGGTATACTATTCCTTCTTTCCTTCGCTATTTTTCCTTATATTTTCGCACCAACTTTAGTCCTTCTTTCACACTTCAACTTCAGACTTGATCCGAAAACTTGATCGTGTAATGAGGCCGCAATCCACTCTTATATATGGATTGTCTCTCCTATCCTAGATCGACTTGATCTCTATTGGAAGGTTGACTTGACAAGGAGGTGTATCTTCCATATTTGAGCTAACTTGCAAGGAGGATTTAGAAAAGGTCTTGGAGCATATTATTTACATCAATGATAGTTCTTCACAAGTGTAACACTTCTTCATATACATGACTCTATATGACAAGATGACAAACCCCTAAAGACATCAAGAAGAAGTCTTTGACCTATAATAAAATTTCTTGCTCATGACACCCATGAAACAAGTATATACAAAATACATTTTATTATCTTTCTCTTCTTCATTACATAAATCCATAATTACATAGTCATTATGAATACCGATCCTAGTTACACTTTCCAACACTCCCTCTTAACTAGGGAGGTATTCATAATGTTACATGGTCACCTTCAATCTGAAGAGTTTCATAAGAAGAATTTGATTGGTAATCCATCTGTTATAGCATCATATTATCCAGCATTATCACATAGCAAGGCCTTGACTAACAACTCCATCTCATCATGAGCTACAATGCTGGTGAGACCAATGACTATCGACACCATCGTCATTGTCTCCAAGGTACATACTCCACTCGGGTGTTCACTGAGTATGACCTTAAAGGACTATTCTTATTGGGATAGCTAATCCTCAAAGAATATCCATCCTTTCACACTACTCTTATCAGAACGTTTTATCACATTCTCAAAGAGTATCGGATGCCAGATGATTACCCAATCCTCCATTCTATCTTCTCAGGTGAAGACCAGAATGACATGTCTATCTCTCCCTCTCAACTAGGGAGAACATATTCCAAAAAGGAATATACTTACAAAGAATGTACCCAAGCTTTTTTCTTGGCTTAGAAGTCACGAAGTTTCTTTCAAGTAAGAAACTTATTATCAGGCTCCCTCTTAATCAAGGACCTACAACAACAATGAAAAACATTTAGCTGCTCTTGAAGGACTCCTTCCGTTGATGTCATGAATTGAGGAGCCTTCAACTTTGGGATTTCTACATAGGGTACAAATCATCCATCACTTTTATCCATAAGTCGTGTCTTCAGAAAGTGATCCATCAGTCTTCTCATTTGGTCTAGCTTCATGTTATGCTGCTTTCGAACCATATATCTTCCAAGGATCTTTCATCCTGCCATATGGTTATCAATTTATGGAAGACATCTACTTCCATTTGGCAACCCATGTCATCTTTCTTGTAGGCATCGACATCCTTGGTATATGTTGACACATTTCCAAAAGATATGTATTGCCAAGGATCTTCATCATTTTCGGACTTCTTATCAGAGTCTACATATCTTCCTAGGAGATTTCTTCGTCAAGTTTTCTTGGCTTCCGAATGATAACTGCCTCTTATCCTAGTTGCACATCACGATCTCTTCTTTTCTTTTTCCACACAACATTGTTTCATTCCCAGGAACTTCCTATATGCAGTTCCTTGTTTGTACACAACCACCTCATATTCCATATGAGCACATATTATGTTGATTTTATCAGTTGTTGATCATGTCTATTGACAACCTGTGCATTATAAGAGTTTCTGCTTTCTTTGATCATGCTTCTTCTATCTGCAACCATATAACCATATGTACCTTTTTTCTTTTCTTCGAGTCATCCTACAACAGATTTCCTTGGAATGAAAAGATTTATTCCCTTGACCTGCTTCATTAATAGGTCATCATTTCTAATTCTAGAATTCTGCAAGTTGGAATTTCACAAGGAAACCTATTGCTTTCTTTCTAACCAATGAGTCCAAAGAGGATTTCATTAGAAAAATGTCAACATCTGATTCCTTATTGATTATTGAATGATGACCTTTGATCTAGATGACTGCCTTCTTTAAATGTTGTTTTTTTAGTGAGGTTCCCAGGAGCCTCTTATAGCATAGATGTCACATATATGTAACAAACATCCTCCTACAACGAGTGCTCCTCTTACAATGCTTCCATCATGATGCCAATCCTAATGAGATGCATATACAATGCTTCCTAACATACTATTTTACACCCTGAAAGATATTTCTTAAAGAGGAAGATGATCTCAATCATAATAGAGATCTTTCACTTCTTCTTTCTTAGGTTTCTTTGCATCAGGTTCTTCTACTTCTCCAACAACATGGGCTTCCTCCTTTTTCCTCTTGTCCTTGTTGGATTTGGGACAATCCCTTTTATAGTGCCCAAGTTCGTTACATCCATAGTATCGTATATTTTTCATGTTCCTAATTTTGTTTTGATGACCAAATTTACCAGATTTACCTTTCCTTCTTGACATGGCAGCATAGGATTGATTTTCATCATTTGTTCTAGTATCAATTTTGGCTTTAAGTTTAGTCTCTCCTATCTTACATAGAGACCACAAATCTTGGAATGGTGTTGCTTCTTTCTTCCTATAGATACTAGAAGTGAAGTTTCCCCATCCCTCCAGTAGAGCATTCAACACCACTGTATTCATTTATTTGTCAGACATTATTTCTCCCATTTCCTGCAGTTGATCTCACATTTCGGAAATCTTCATAAAATATGAAGTTATTCCTTCCTCTCTTGACATCTTCAACTTATATAGTTATTGTCTTAGAGATGTTACTTCTCCTGCAGTACTTACAGAGAATAGCTCTATTGATTTCTCATATATTTCTTTTGATGATTCCAATTTGGATACATAGGGAATAAGAGTCTTTTATGGATTCTATAAGAATCCTCTGGGCTCTTATGTCTCCCTTCATGTATTTGGCATAAGCTTGAGTGTCTTCTTTTGAGGGTTTAGTCATTGACCCTTTAATGTAATCCATAACTTCAATTTTGATCAAATTTAAATCTGTCCTTTTCTTCCATGCAAGAAAGTTTGTAGTCCCAGACAATTTGTTGCTTTCTTTGAAAAAGTCATTTTGATAGATTCAGATGGGGACATTAAGATACTTACTTGAGTATATGCTTTCTTCTTCTATCAACTTCCTTGTTGATGATGATGTAGAAGATAGTAGGAGCTTCCTCCTTGATTGGCTTCTTCAAGAGAGCTAAAATGACCTTCAATCCTTGATGATGATGGCTTGATGGTGTCTTTGATCTCCTTGAGATAGCTTTTCAATTTCTGTAATTTGCTTCTTCTAGAATGAATGAAGATCTTCTTGCCAAACATCCCTTTCTAGCAACTTAGCTCCGATACCATGTTGAGAATTTGGTAGGGCGTACTTTAATTCAATTCTCTACTTGATAATTACTTGTGAACTTATTTCTTTTACTTGGATCTTCTCTTCATTAGCTTATTAGGTCTTTCATCAAGTCAATTATCAAAACTCAAAAGACACAAGAGTTTGGCTCTTTAAGCCAGGGCCAAAACCTCTCCCTCTTGGAGAGGAAAACCCACAAGTAATTCTTCTTATAGACTTTCAGTTGACTAGTACTGTGACCTTAACTTGGACCCTGAACACCAATATGTCTCCAAGACCTTGTCTCTTGCTCTTTCTTGGCTCCTCATGCTGAACTCTTTCTCTGCACCGTGTTGCACCAACACTTAGGGAGAGTCGGTCCCTAATTTAGCTGCCCAAATGATGTTCTTCTATTCCTTTTCTTTCGGTTACCAAGAGACTCTTCTTTGACCTCCTTACTGCACCCAAGACTAATATCTTTTACTAGCTGTAATATGCTTCCTTTATACCTTCGGTCTTATCTTCTGAGTTTGTCTGAGAGATAGTGATCGAGATGGAGACCTGAATTATCTTCACTTTTCACTTCTTGTAAAGTCCTTCTATACGCTGCCTAGAAAGCCTTCTTTCGCATTGTATAGTAGATCCTTTTTTTTAACCCTACCACGATGCTATTGTTAACTGATATGTCTTGTCCTTTCGCACTGTGATCTTGAACTTCGTGCTCTTATCACTAAATTAGATCGAGATAGATTAGAACCAAGACATAGGTATACTAATCCTTCTTTCCTTCACTATTTTTCCTTCTATTTTCGCACCAATTCAGTCCTTCCTTCGCACTTCAACTTGAGACTTGATCCGAAAACTTGATCGTGTAATGAGGCCGTAGTCCACTCTTATATATGAACTGCCTCTCCTATCCTAGGCCGACTTGATCTTTGCTAGAAGGCCGACTTGACAAGGAGGTGTATCTTCCATATTTGAGCCGACTTGCAAGGAGCATTTAGACAAGGTCTTGGAGCATATTATTTACATCAATGATAGTTCTTCACAAGTGTAGCACTTCTTCATATGCATGACTCTATATGATAAGATGACAAACCCCTAAAGACATCAAGAAGAAGTCTTTGACCTATTATAAAACTTCTTGCTAATGAAACCCATGAAGCAAGTATATACAAAATACATTTTATTATCTTTGTCTTCTTCATTACATAAATCCATAATTACATAGTCATTATGAAGACCGATCCTAGTTACACTTTCCAACAAACACAACTATAAAAGTCTACAAAACCTATTGAGAAGGGAATGCCTTATACATTTCTAGAGGGGTTACTTGAGCCATTGCGTGGACTGGTGAAGTCTCGTAGACCCTCTACCTTGCAGGAGGTTGTGACTTGTGCCAGAGATTTGTAGGGGACAATCCCCAAGGCTAGAGCACCCATTCCATCACGGACTGCCTACCTACAGAAGGGAAGCGACACGAGGCCCCCACCACAGTGAGAAACCCAAGGGCGTGGGCGGTCAGATGAGGAGACCAAGAGAGACCTCCGAAGGAGGAAACTATGCTTTACTTGTCGAGAGCCATGGGCACCAGGCCACTGGTGCATAGCAGCCAAGGCCCACTACATCGAGGTCTTCTCGGATAGTGACCGGGAGGATGATGTGGAGTTGGAGTATGGCGGGGGAGACAATGAGGGTCAGGCAGAGAGGGGACCACCACCACCGTCTAGGGGAGCACCTTTCGCATCATCTGGGGGAGTCCTCGCTTCTTTGTATGGGATTCCCAAAATTTTGACCTCGAGGATCCGAGGCACAGTGCAGGGACAACGTGTCTTAGTTTTGGTAGACAGTGGGGCCACTTACAATTTCATTGATGCTCAGATGGTCTACAGGCAGGGTATCACTACAACAGAGTTTGAGGGGTTCTTAGTTTTGGTGCCTGGGGACAGGTCTATGCAGTGCACCCGGTATGTTCCCGCTTTGACAGTGACCATGGGGAACTACTCGATGACGGATCATTTCTTTGTTATGGATGTGCCAGACACCAACGTGGTGATGGGTGTCCAATGGCTCTACTCCCTTGGTCGGGTCACCATTGATTGGAGGAAACTAGAGATGGAGTTCACAAGGCCAGATGGCAAGTTGGTAGTTCTTTAGGGCATGCATTTGCATCCTCCATAGAAGTTTCAGTGCATAGGATGGAGGCTGACTTGAGGCATGGGGACATAGCATGGGCAGTGGAGCTGAGGATTTCGGAGGTTGGGGGACAACCCAAGCCACCACACCCAGACATACAAGCCATCTTGGACAGGTACCCGATAGTGTTTGGGGACATATCACCAGGGCAACCACCTGACAGGGGGTTTGAGCACACCATTGAGCTGGAGCCTAGGGTGCAGGTAGTTATCACCACTCCTTATAGGCATCCCAGGGCCTACAAGGACGATATTGAGTGCACCATTAAGGAGTTGTTGGCACTGGGGCACATTAGGCCGAGTTCTAGTCCCTTTGCTTCATCGGTTGTCTTGGTGAAGAAGAAGGATGGGACTTTGCGCATGTGCATTGATTATAGGGTGCTCAACAAGAAGACTTTGGACTCTGAAGAACCACTACCCTATCCCACTCATTGATGAGTTGATGGATGAACTTAGAGGAGCCAAGTACTTCTCTAAGATAGACTTGCGCTCGAGGTACCACCAAATTAGGGTGAGGGATTAGGACATCCCGAAGACAACTTTCAGGTGCCACTATGAACATTTTGAGTTTTTGGTTATGCCCTTTGGGCTGACCAACACACCTGCCACTTTCCAGTCATGCATGAATCATGTATTTCGTGGGCAATTGTGGAAGTTCATGCTAGTGTTCTTCGATGACATCTTGATTTACAACAGGACGTCGGAGGAACACTTGCAACACTTGGAGGTGGTGTAGCACATCTTGGAGGAGCAACAATTTTATGCCAAGTTGTTAAAGTGTGAGTTTGGGCTGACATAGATGCTTTACTTGGTCACTTCATTGGCGCAAATGGAGTGAGAGTTCACGAGGAGAAGATCAGGGCCATCTGGGATTGGCCTGTGCCCCATGATGTGACAAATTTGAGGGGATTTTTGGGCATATGCACCTATTATCGGAAGTTCGTAAGGGGCTTCTCACAGTTGGCAGCTCCCCTCACGGATCTAATGAAGAAGGGGGCTTTTGCATGCACTGATGGAGCGCAGTTAGTGTTTTATCACCTCAAGGAGGTGATGAGTAGTTGCCCAATTTTGGCACTCCCGGATTTCACTCAGATGTTCACCTTGGAGTGCGATGCATCAGGTGAGGGGGTTGGCATAGTATTGTCTCAGGATGGACACCCCATTGCTTTCGAGAGCTAGAAGCTCCTTCCGCATGGGAGGTCGTACTCTATTGACGACAAAGAGATGTTGGCCATCATGCATGCATTGGCCAAGTTCTCAGTATCTGGTGGGCAGCAAGTTCCGGGTGAAGACAAACCACAATAGTCTTTGCCACTTTATGGGGCAACAGGGCCTCATTGACAGGCAGTAGAGGTGGGTTAGCAAGGTGCAGGCCTACGATTTTGACATTGAGTATGTCAAGGGCAAGCACAACGTGGTAGCAAATGCACTATCTAGGAGGCCCGCGACACTTTCACTCTTGAGCATTTGCCATGATTAGAAGACGCAGTTGTTGGAGTACTCCAAAGATCGGCGGGCATGTGAGATCTTGGAGGGTGCACACACGGATGAGTGCTACAGAGTAATGGTTGACGTCATATACTACAAGGGATGCATATTTTTGGTGCTTGGTTCACCGTTGAGGGAGAGGATCCTCCATGCAGCGCATGATTCCCCATTATCATGGCATCAAGAGTTCAGGAAGACATATATGACGATCATTGAGCGTTTCACCTAGAAAGGCCTCAAGGGGGATGTATTGAGATATGTGCATGAGTGTGAGGCTTGCCAGAGGAACAAGGGGGAGTTGACCCATCCAGCTGGGTTGTTGTAGCCACTCCCCATCCCCGAGGGGAAGTGGGAGAGTATCTCCATGGATTTTATCACGGGGCTCCCTGCAGTGTAGAGCAAGGATTGTATTTATGTGGTGGTGGATCGACTGACCAAATATGCTCACTTCTTCGTCATTTCGACACGGTATTCAACATCACAGTTGGTCGAGTTGTTCTTTAGGGAGGTCTTTCGCTTGCATGGACTTCCTAAGACCATAGTTAGTGACAGAGACAGTTGGTTCATGGGGGTATTTTTACAGGAGCTTTTCAAATTAGTGGGTACTGAACTCATCCCTAGTACTAGTTACCATCTGTAGACTGACAGTTAAACTGAGAGGGTCAACAAATGGTTGGAGGGCTATCTTTGGAACTATGTGACCGGGCAACAGAGGCATGGATTCGATGGCTACATTTGGGCGAGTACTGTTACAACCTATGTCACACAGTTCGGGTTTGAATTCGAGTTCGACAACAATTAAGTTCGATTCAAATTTTCCGATGAGGTTCGCATGAGGTTCAACATTAAGTTCGACTATACATATTTTTCAGCATATATATATGACATAAAATAATAAAAAATAAAAATCAATCAATAAAGTTATATGAATAACAGTGAGCACCCACGAGTCACAAATCACAACCACTATTCACTTCACGCTCTGGGAGGCGAGGACAAGCAACGTCTAGAAATTGAATTCAGGAAATTGCAGAGAATACAACACTGAGCACAATAGAGCGAGTACACTTAGACTGAAGTTGGCTTGTGAAAATAAATCGACAACCATGGTAAATAAAGACAAACCAGTGGCCACTGCGGGAAACTAATTGGCGGGAAGCAGAACAAGAGCAGACCATGTGCTGCCCATGGTTTTTCTCATAAACCTTAAAACAACTGACAAAAACTGCTCGAACTCTAACATCAGACCCCAATTTTTTTTTTTATTTTTTTTTAAATTATAAAATTCGGCTTTAGGTTCGTCTTTAGGTTCGCCTTCAGGTTCGAATTCGTTGAGGTTCGAATTTTGAGGTTCGACTAGCAAGGTGCCGAACCTGAACGAATCTGAAATTTTTTTTTGGGTTCGCCGAATTTCGAACCTCAAGGTTCAAATTTGGCGAACCTTGTGACATAGGTTACAACACCACCCATCACATGTCCATCGATATGTGACCCTTTCACCTTGTATGGTTATGATGCTTTGTCTTTTGCTAACATTGTTTTTGGAGACAATCGGGCCCCAAAGGCCAAAGATTGGATCCAAGAGAGCAAAGATATCCTTAAGGCTCTCAAGGATAACTTGTTAACAAGCCAAAAATCAGCAGAAGATGTATGCAGATAAGCACAAGATTGAGAGGTAGTTTAAAGAGGGGGACTTGGTTTTTCTGCGGCTACAGCAATATCGCCAATCCACATTGAAGCAGAAGGTGACCGAGAAGCTACAACCACATTTCTATGGGCCGTACAGGGTGACTAGGAGACTTGGGGAGGTGACCTATGAGCTGGAGCTTCCACTTGGAAGCAAAATTCACGTTGTCTTTCTTGTCTCATGCCTCAAGAAGGCATTGGGGCAACAGGTGACAACAGCTACGAAGTTACCTCCACTTGATGATGAGGGGCTTCTAGTTTTGGAACCAGAAGCCATTTTGGAGACTAGGGAGAGGAAGCTGAGGAGTAGAACTATCAAGGAGTACTTAGTACACTGGAGGAGCTTATCGGATGAGGATGCGACTTGGGAAGGTGAACACATACTTGAGCATCTAGCGCTTAAGTTTCTTGGGGACAAGCAACATTTGGGAGGGGAGGACTATAATGCCCCTTCCTAAATTAGTTTGTCTCGGGTTTATTTTCCACAATTTTGACATTTTTGGTGACCATGGGACCCACAAATTTTTGAGAGAAACACTTAGGAGAAAAAGGGAAGTCATAATATTTTGATGGTGGAGCGTGGGGGTACATGCATAAGGGAGAACACACTTGCCAAGGGAGCGTCAAATAACCAAGCAAGGGAGGTCAAAGAGCTAGATGGAGGGGCCCACGTGGGAAAAGGAAGCTCACAAATTATAAATAGGAGAATCTCAACCTCATTTTGGGTCTTTTGCTAATCAAACTTACTTCTGTTGCTCGAGTTGCTTAGCCAGGTCACATTGTTGTTCAACACCGAGTTTTCCAAGTGCAGAGCTCACCCTTTCTTCAGGGGACTTCGAGTGCCACCCTAGGGAGGTCAAATTGTACCACTTTGGAGAGGAGTTTGGAGGGATTTAAAGTTAAACACACAACGACTCACTCAGCGAGTGCGTATTCCAGGAGGATGCAGGAGGGAGTACGCTTGGCCCATTTTAGTTTTCTTCTGAGTAGTGATTGCCGAGAGAAATTCAGTAGAGGAATTGCAGGAAAGGATCAATCTATTGGAGGAGTTTTGGATCAGGAGATTGTTGCTTGAAGGCAACATGATTTGGTGCATCCACGGTTAGCGCAAAAGCTTCTCACTGGGCACACGTGGGAGCTTGTGGGACGAGATTTGGAGTTGGGTTTTGCCGGGAGAGGTAAGGTGAAATTTGGGGTAGTGTAGCTCAGTGTTTTGGGGGTGATTTGGAGGGCATTTCTGGGAGTTTGCAGGCAGGCCGTATTTTCCAACTGTTGGAGGAGGACATAGTATTTGGGGCCGAATTCCAGGGGCCAAAACCAGACCAAACCCTTTCTGGGTTTTGGTGGGTTATTTGTGACGAGCTTGGGGTTAATTTTATAGATTTTTTTGAGCACCAGAAGTGGGGTTTCCAGCAACATATTTCCAGCAGACAATGCAATTTTTTGGGGCAACACCGGGCATCATTGGGGCAACGTATTCTATCACCTGGGCTTGCTATTTTATCATCTGCGTCTTGTCAAGCTTGCCATTGAGGCAAGCCCGGGTGCACTCCTTCCACACGATTGTACTATTGCTCCAATTACTCAATAAAATGGCCTAGCTGGTTGATATTTCTGGAGTTTGCATGGGTGTTCACTAAATGTTTGAAATTTTGTGTCGCATGTGTTATATGCTTTGCATGTCACTGTTTTTCATAATTAGGAACATTACAGGAAGTTTGGGAGTGGCTTGCAAGACCAAGGTTGAGACTTGGTGTGTTGTAAGTGAAGGCAAAAGCATTCCAACTAGTGGAAGAATGCCATTTTAGGGTGGACAATAGATTCACTAATTCTTTTGAAGACGAGATCAAGATTATAGTTAACAGAATCACAAAATGTTGTAAGGGTATTAGTGTAACTAGAGTGGTCGGAAGTTGAAGTGTGACTTGTGCCTAATTGTATGTATAGAGGGTCATGGAGGTTTGCTAGACCCATTTTTGTAAGAACTTGGTTGTATTGTCTTCTATTAATCGTTGAAGTTTTCTGGTTTACTTTATTGTTAAATGGTTTAGCATTGAAGATTGTTTACTTAGGATGTTTTAGAAGGCATGGATGGTTGTGACTTCACTTGTTCGTGCAATTATAGAACTACTAATGGAACTTGGGCATACTTGGGTTGGGTCCTATCTAAAGAGGCATAGTTTGGTTGCACTTAGCCTAGGGTGACCGAGTCCCTAAGATTGAGGCAAGCCCATGCCGCACATCTGAGAGGTGTTTTTTACCCACCAAAAAGTGGGTAACCCATAGGGGAAACTTTTTCTCCTCCTTGGATAACCAACCAATCAATAACCCGATATGATCAACACATAACATGATGCCAAGATCCTCCACTTCTTGCTTCAGTTAGATTTCTCTCATCCAACATTCCTTATTGAAAGAATGTGGGTCCTCAATTGACAGGTACTTTAACCATTTTTGCAATCATGTGCTTTCACTTAATGATATGGGCATGCTAATATGGATCAAGGGGAAAAATGGATAATTCATCGATATTAGTTGCATTCTTGTTCCCTCACTTCACCTGAGAAGTTAGTCTTTGCCTTTAGTCTAGCGGGACCTCCAATGAGGCCTTAGGGTTTTAGGAAGGGCACTACTGGGGAGTCATTGATTGAAATATCATGTCCAATACGATCCATACTTACCATTTTCCATCTCTATTCTTTGGGTTGGTGGTCATTGATTATTGGGATTGGCGCCTTTCATCCAAGGTAGCTTAGAAAGATTAGCCCTGGAGGTTGATGCAGCTAAAAGAAAGATACAAGCATAAAAAAGCCTCAATGAAAGAAAAAGACAAAATGCAGAAGATGGTTGGGACATTTATTTAGGATGTGGGCAAAAGCCTAGCATGGGCTCTACCCCCTGCATTAGCCATCAACCAGTTCCTCAAGCACATGATGCTTCATCCATAAAAAAATAATTCTTGTATTGTCCCAATATTGATGAGCGATAAACTAAATCATCCTAAAGGGGTAATGGAAAATATCAAAAGCAAGTTTGGGCTCTTGAGCTATGCACCCAAATAAAGATTAATCATAAAAAGATAAAATGCGCACTAGCGGGGTGGAAAAGCAGGTTGAGGAAAGGGGTAACTCATGCCTCCATGATTGCTTCCTCCTTACATCTATACACTCATGATGTTGGACCTCTATTAGCTGGTCACATGGCTATGGTACATTGCCTCGAAGTCCTTCCCACTTTGTAACTGTCATTTTCACACACACCTATAGATTGATGTGCTAACCTAGGACATGTCACTCCCCTTAGGGGTTGGAAACACCTGATAGGGTTATTGACCTAATTATCCCTAATATAAGTGAGGTAACTTAATTACATGTCTCGATTTGGTTAGACATTTAAAGGTACGTTTTGTGTGAAGTATTATTGTTCCCCTAACATTAGGTTATGGTACACAATGATGCATTTATGGCTATTGCCTGAATTATTAATGATTTCACTTGATTTTGAGTAGTTTTTTCATGTGGTGTTATCACAGTAGCAAAGGCCTCTTGAGAGATGATTCTCATCCCATTCAACAACATTCTAGAGGTTCATTTTACCTAGTCTAGAGAGATTTTTTTGTAGAAATTTTTGAATCCTTACACTTTATGCATAAATTATTACTGTTAATCTGGTTATGCTCCTCCTTCTTAGACAAGTTATTAACTGAATAAATTCAAGTTAAAATCGAAGCAAAACACATAACAGATCTCTACCAATCCAGATCTAGAACAAGTTCATGCACACATCGACAAAGTGATAGTTATTTTTGGACAAATAGTCCGCGGAAAAACCCAATGCGGGAAAACCGGTCTTTGGCTGCTGGAGGGTCTTATTATTAAGAATATTTCTGAATACACAAATCTGGGTTCCAGATTTGGAAATCCCGACAGAGAAAATACTAGATCTACAGCTCACTGGCTGATCTAGGGCCAAAATAATGACTGATCCACACCCTCAAACGGGATTTACAGACCTCAGCCAAGATTAGGGCCTAGAAACCCCAACGCTGCCCCTGAAAGTGTCTACGTCAGCCTCTGAAGTCCTTCAAACGCTCAGCGTTGCCCCAGAAGAGACTGCGTTACCCCAGATTGGGTGACACAGTCACTATGCTGCCCCTGAAGGGTCTTTGCGTAACCCCCTGAGGGTTTCTTCTTGAAAATCACGCTATCCTTGGAGGGACTGCACTGTCCTTGTTGCTGCTGCTGCTCTCTTCTTCTGCGCTGTCCTTGAGCTGATCTCTGCCTCTTGTGTATTCTAGACCCCGGGATCAAATCATCCCCTTGGCCTAAATTCCCCTCTTTGTAGCCGAAACACTTCTGAGTATTCTTAGCAAACCCTGCTCTAGAATCTCATCTTAGCTTCAGTGCTCTGCCTCTGTGTGTCTTTACAAATGACCCCAAGCCTTTCCTTTATACTTTTTTCGTCGGGAAACCAACGGCCATGATCAGATCTTGAATCAATGGCTAAGATTAAAAGAAAGCTTGATCCGTGTGACTTAAGACAATTTCATCACATGTTTAATTAAATTCACTTTAATTATTTAAGTTCCCTAAGTTTTAACTTAATTAATTAATTTAATATCTCCTAAACCAGATGAAATTTCCTAAATCAATTTCTGGGTCTTGTAGATCAGGTGTACTCTAGTCCTTCCTCAAAATTTGGGACCTAGAGCACAAATGATGCTACCCCAAATACACAAAGTCTCAACACTCCTTAGCATCAAGGGTGTGCTCTAGCAATACATCACACTATGCATTACATGATTTTGGGTACTGGTTATGTGCTGCTGATGCTTGGCCTGCTGCCACTCAACTCTTCACTGTTGCTTCCATTCTATACTGCTGCCCATGACTCTGCCACTGCCACTGCAACCTCTGTACTGCAACTCCCTCTCAATACACTACATCTGTGCTGCTCATAGCACTGCCATTGCTGATTTGCTGCACTGCAACTTCAGTTGTTGAGAGAAACAACTGAATCTCCTGCCCAATCTTTGAAAAACAAGTTTGATGGGCTGCATCCTCATCACTGAAGCTCCATAGGCTACAGATATGTGCTAGCATTTGAAGGATGATGCACAACTACAACTCTACCTGCGTAATCAGACTCCCTCTGCACTACTGAAGTCACATCAGCCCTTTGTGCTGAAATCTCTCACGCTACTGCTGCATTGCGCTGTCCTTCTGAAGCCTTCTGTGCTGCTGCAGCTCTGCACTGTGTAAGCAGCTCTGCTCTATGCTGTTGAAGTCACATCAGCCTCTGCGCTGCTGCTATTTCTACGCTGTTGCTGCCTTGCTCTGCGCTGCTCCTTCCAGTCTTCAGATCTGCCTCTGCTTCTGCTTCATCAGTGATCTATGCACCCACTGCTCCACTTGTCCAGCTATTGTCTTAAGGCTGCCATAGTTCACATGTGATCTAAGAGATGAGCTGCTCAAGGATCCCGCCTTCTTCTATGTAGCTCCTCTACATATCCATGTCATCCCACCTCCGTGGTTCATGAGCACTCATGGCTGCATCATCTCCTGACCCATCATCTGCCACAACTACTTTGGAAGAAGATGCTTCCTTGTCCCTTTTCTTCTCAGGGCAATTGCTGACAAAATGTCCCATTTCACCACACTAGAAGCACTTGATCTTTGAAAGATCCTTCTTCTTCTTTGGCTGCCTCTTTGATGCCAAGGCTGCATCTTCCTCATATTCCTTCTTCACTTTGCTCAATGCAGGGCTTTGTTGCCTCTTGGTGAATCTGCGGAGTTCTTCTTGACGCAGAATTGACCACCAAGCTGTCCCAGTCTGGGAGGTCCGCTCTGCCCAAGATACTTTGGACAAAGGTTTCCCACTCATCTGTGATTGCATTGAGGGCAATCCGGACTATCACATCATCATCCACCGTTGCAGTCAACTGATCCCTGATTGACTGCAATCTGAAGAGAAAATGCTCCATGTCTTCTCCCTTGGTCATCATGAATGACCTCCAACAATATTTTTCTTTGGACAGATTTTCCCTCATATAGGGAAGTCAAGGCCTTCCACATCTCGTTAGCTGTCTTCTTCTCAGCTACGTGTGGTACAATATGGTCCTTGATACCATCCATAATCAGCTGCTTAGCATGCCCAACAACTTCCTTATGCTTCCAAAGGAGATCCGGATCTGTCTGTGTGGCCAGAGTTTGCTCTGCATGGTCTCTAAGATTGTATGCCTCAAGGACTATCAGGATCCTTGCCTTCCAAACTAAAAAGTTTGATAGGCCATCCAACCTATCCTGATCACGCAGTCCATGAGGAGCCATCTACTTAGAATGTTTTAGAACTTCCTTTTCTCTTTGCTAGAGAAATGGACCTAAGGCCCTTGGTGAAACGGACACCTTCTACTCCGTTTGACCACTGATTTCCCTCCTTGGAAATCTACCAAATCAACTATGATTCAGCTTCTTCTTTGATCCTCTGATCAAACTGCAAGTTTCCTTTGGTTAGAAACTCTCTGAGAAGCTGATCTCCTCCCGCTCTTTGTCACTTGTGCTAAGGCTAAAAATCTGAAAACTTCAGAAATTTAACCCCACCAACATCTTTTGAATTTCTACAGCTTTTCTGCAGTATTTTTTGGATCTGATAGATTCAGATCTGAATCACACTGGCTAGGTTCAGACCAAACCAGCGCGGTTTCTGAGCTACCTCTGCGCAGTAATTGCGTGGGCTTGCTAGGACACAACGCTGGACAACGTCACCCTTCCCTCTGCGTGAATATGCCTCTAAAAACTGTGCTGCCCTTTAGATCTGCGTTTCTGCTGCTTTTCCAGCTACTTCCTGCAACTAGAACCTTCAATCTCTTCTGCTGGTGACCCTCCTAGATCTGCAATTGCTTTGATACCATGTAGAAATTTCTGAATCCTTACACTTTATGCAGAAATTATTACTATTAATCTGGTTATGCTCCTCCTACTTAGACAAGTTATTAACTGAATAAATTCAAGTTAAAATCGAAGCAAAACACATAACAGATCTCTACCAATCCAGATCTAGAACAAGTTCATGCACACATTGACAAAGTGACACAGTTATTTCTGGACAAATAGTCCCCGGAAAAACCCAATGCGGGAAAGCCGGTCTTTGGCTGCTGGAGGGTCTTATTATTAAGAATAGTTCTGAATACACAAATCTGGGTTCCAGATCTGGAAATCTCGACAGAGAAAATACTAGATCTACAGTTCACTGGCTGATCTAGGGCTAAAATAATGACTGATCCACACCCTCTAACGGGATTTACAGAACTCAGCCAAGATTAGGGCCTAGAAACCCCAGCGCTGCCCCTGAAAGCCTCTGCGTCAGCCTCTTAAGTCCCTCAAACCCTCGGTGCTGCTCTGGAAGAGACTGTGTTACCCCAGACTGGGTGACGGAGTCACTATGCTGCCCCTGAAGGGTCTCTGCGTAACCCCTTAAGGGTTTCCTGCTGAAAATCATGCTGTCCTTGGAGGGACTGCACTGTCCTTGCTGCTGCTGCTGCTCTCTTCTTCTGTGCTGTCCTTGAGCTGATCTCCGCCTCTTGTGTATTCTAGACCCCGGGATCAGATCATCCCCTTGGCCTAAATTCCCCTCTCTGCAGCTGAAACACTTCTGAGTATTCTTAGCAAACCCTGTCCTAGAATCTCAGCTTAGCTTCAGTGCTCTGCCTCTGTGTGTCTCTACAAATGACCCTAAGCCTTTCCTTTATACTTTTCTCGTTGGGAAACCAATGACCATGATCAGATCTTGAATCAATGGCTAAGATTAAAAGAAAGCTTGATCCGTGTGACTTAAGACAATTTCATCACATGTTTAATTAAATTCACTTTAATTATTTAAGTTCCCTAAGTTTTAACTTAGGAAATACATTAAAATAATTAATTAATTTAATATCTCCTAAACCAGATGAAATTTCCCAAATCAATTTCTGGGTCTTGTAGATTAGGTGTACTCTAGTACTTCCTCAAAATTTGGGATCTAGAGTACAATTGATGCTACCCCAAATACACAAAATCTCAACATTTTTGACCTTGGCGATGCAGCGTTGCCCCTCCAGAGCAGAGCATTGTGCTACTAGATGGTTCCACATGGTACTTGACTCACTTGAGTATCCCCAGATGCTAAAACACTAACTAATAAGGCTTGGTGTTGGATTTATTGACAATGTGCCTAGTTGGACCTAGGATGCCCCCAAGTTGGCCATTGTTTGATGGGCGTTTCTTGTTTTGGAGCCTGGATGATGATGATTATCCTTAACATGATAGGGGAGAGCCTATACATCATTGATGGACCCCAACACTTGAGCATGATGGTGCCATGCCACCCATTGACCCTTTTTCCCTTAGAAAGGTGATATAGGGCACCTTGGTGATGATGTCATGGTTTGGGAGGCATACCAATGGACGAGTATGGAGGACCCATAACCCATTTGTCACTTGCTTGTGGCATTTTGAGCACTTATGAACGATGGTGTTATAGTGAAGGAGCCTCTTTCCCACATGTGTGAGATATTTTGGCATTATTTGTTATGTATTTGAGCTATTATGAGGTTGGCTTGTAACCTCTCAGTTGTTTAACACTTAAGCAAACTTGTATTAGGGATTTCCTTTTCGATTAGTGAAAATAAGGGTTGTTAAGCCTTAATATAAATAGATGATCCCTTATTTCACTTTTTATCATCACACATTTATCACTCTTCTCTTGTAAAAGAGTGCGAATTAATCCTTTTGCGCTACTTGGGCCAGCAATGCGAGTTTTCTATGGTCGAATTCTCTTGGAGATAGAACTTTGTTTGGAGATGTTTTCCTGGGATTGATTGAAGTATTTCTTTGGATAATTTTGTAAGTTTCATGCTTTATCTTCTATATTTTGCACATTGTATTTGTGTAATAGGGTTTCTATCTTTTGCCATGATTACATGCTAAATATATGTTGAAATCTTGCTCCATTATAGCATGCAAAATTGTTCTCTTTGAAACCGATAAGGAAATTTTGATTGTGCATTCCTTATATTTAAAGTCTTCCCTCATAAGGAAAATAGTTAGGTTTTTAAAACTTGATGCCCTAGTCACCCCCTCTAAGATCTTACTCCATCAAAATCGTTCTTATTGAATTAAGCCCATTCAGGATAAGGCACTAATCATAAGTTGTGTTCATCATCCATTGAATTAACTAAATTCCTTATTTTTTACCTTTGTTGTCGACATGTAGGGTTAGCGGCTTGGGATTTTATGTGGAAAATTGCATAAAAGTGAATTTAAATTTGACATTTGTGGTTCATAAAGTAGGAATGCATCAATAAATAACGTACAAGCAAAGTATAACATTGCTGCATGGTGAAACCTTCCTCTTTAGGCCTAATGTCATCTTTGTTTTGTTGGTTATGCATGTTTTCAACCATAAAATTCCATTAATAAACCCTAATCCTTGGTGTCTATTGGAAGGCCTTACTTCCTTTTGTTGATTATCCATTGAAAGGCCTTTTCTTTGGCTGTTAAATGGCATCATGTACCCTGTCATTTAAATCAACAAAAACCCTAACTTATAACAACCATCAAGTTGGTCTAGGAATAGAGTACTTGGAAATTTGGCATAAAATATTCAGGGCTTCTAGGATTTGTCGATACTTGAGCCATAGTAATTGAGTATCCTTTAGGTGAGTTTTAGGGAAGCCTCGCTTGTGGTCATATACCACTAAAGGGTAGGAGAAAGGTTGCGGAGGTGACAACAATGTTATCAGAATTGAACTAGTAATCGAACCAGAACTGGTAAAAAACCAAGACCAAAATCTAGTCGACCAACAACACATAATGGCCTGTAGTGTAAATTTTTTTTATGCTACAACAAATACCACATATCATCAAAATCATTGCCAATATTGGGATCTTCATCATGAAAATCACCCTTTAAGTGTTAAAGTAAGGAAGAAAAAGCTTCACATTTCAAATCAAGATTTTAATTGAGTGATGGGTACATTTTATTTGATAGAGGAGTTCAATAGTCAATGACACTAACACCAAGGTACATAGAGGGCTTGATGCTCTTGATTAAATTCTAGTTCCATACCCTCGTACACGATAGAATTCGATGGAAACATTGCAATCTCCCCAATCTTGAAATTTGGAAAACTGTTAAGTCTGTTGAATTTTGAATGAGATATAAAATTCTACTCTCTCCATATGAAATCCAATTAAGTTAGAACCACCCTCAAACATTCTGAGTCAATTAATGTTAATATTAAAAATTTAAGTAAAAGGATGAAAATGAAAGATAAAGGAGAATATCAAGCATTACCATTAATTGCATAGCAATGGTAGGGCCATAGGCTTGGATATTAGGCTGGCCCTCTCAAAAATTCTTCTTTTCTAATTATTTTTTAAAATTGCATTTAGAACGTCCTTGGTCACATTATACAGAACCATCTGGTTCAATACAAAACCAAATGGTTTGGTGAAAAAAGGGTGGTTCAATACCGAACTATCCAGTTCCATTACCAAACCAAGTGATTTGGTACCAAAACCAATTGGTTCGGTACCAAACCAACCATTTTCGGTTCTAGACCTCGAATCGGGCCAATTTGACCCTCAAGATGATCAAACTGACCGGTTCCACTGATTCCATTCTGGTTCTAATAACACTAGATGATAGCGCCAACCCTTTTTCTTGTTTCCATAAGGTCTAGTTTTTCCTAACGAAGTTTTGTAGTAGGCTTGCTAGATTTTACGACAATAGTGCCCAAAATGAAAATTTTTGGGTGTGAACTCTATGGTCGTGTAGGTGGCATTAGAACAAGAGGTGAAGAAGAAATTTTTGTGGGGCAGTGCATTGCATGACAAGGGTGTCACAACTTGGAAGGTAGTGGAGCCAAGGCACTTACACTGAAGCAACTCCCTAGTTTGGTGTAAAGTAAGTCAAGAGGACTTTGTTGATTTTCAATATAGAGGCACTTGAGTCTATTCAAGAGAGCAACACATCTAGAGTAGTGCATTCATAGGACTAAGAGCATGAGTGTTTGTCCATAGCACATGATGGTACACTTTGGTGGTTTTGGATGTAGATTATGACTAGCTACCCATCTTGGTCAAAGACATGAAGGCTAAGGCGTACTAGGGCATGGACAATTCGAGTCAAGAGTAGGTGCAAGTGGGTTTGGTAGTGTGAAGCAACTGAAGTGATATGGTTACAAATGGATGCTAGGGACTTGGAGCATTCATAAGGATGTTGTGGGGTGGCAATGCATTTAAGTGGGGGAGGGTGTAAGGAATTTTGTTTTCCCATGGAAAACTTTGTCACCTTTCCTTAGTTTGATCTTGAAGACGAGGATAAGCAAGATGAGTTGATTGTGACTTGAGCACTCAACATGCTATAGCCACATACAAGTTGAACCATGTTGCATGAACAAGGTGTTCGTTGGAGCAAAATGAGTTGTGGTAGTGTTACATCACCGTGTTGCATAGTGAGTCGAATGAGTTGCAAAGACAAAAGTGTTAGTGCCTTGGTGGAGATGAGGCATGTCGAATGGAGATGTCCCAACTGGAGATGGAAGAGTGCAAAGTTTCAGGTTAGTAGGTTTGTGATTGAGAAGGTTGTAAGCAACAAGATAGTTGTTGGGTAGAATGTCGAAACAAATTCCTTAGTGAGAGTACTTTGGGGTGCAACCCTTGGCACCCATAACTTGCGGTTGAAAAAGATGAGTGTGGGGGTGCTACCTACTGTGAAGTGGCATGTTTTCCTTCGTCGAAGTTTAGGGTAGAGTGCTACAATGCCTTGCAGATGTGTTCAAGGTGCAACATGGCAATGGTAACGATCCAAGTCCTTGGAGGGATTGGAGATGAGATGTTGTTCTAACAATTAGTACCTTATTAGTAAAGAAGGAAATTAATAGATAAGCTATATACTTTGGTTAGGGCATTATTTTTTTGGGATGCTGTGAGGGCATATTCTAAGGAAGAGTGGTCATTGCAGTTGAAGTGAATCTTGTTTTGAGGACCAAAGTTACATTTTATATCTCAACAATAACGAAATTTATTGTCGTGGGGTTCAAAAAATAACTTATTGGCAATATTGAGGATTTTGAAAAATATTAGGAAACTTAAAAAAATACAAAATAATCAATTTTTCATTTTTTAAACATCTAAAGCAACAACAACATCAAACAAATATATTGCTACATAAACATAAAACTTTAAAATTGATATGTAAGATGTATAATATGTCAATTGGTACATTACACATCAATAATAAAATATGATATCTGTCTTGTACTTAATTCGTAAGTCCCAACATGATGATACAAAATCACATCCAAACAAAAATAATTGTATCTCATTAGATGAATTATCACAAGGCATCTAGATACTACATGGATAATGCATTGAGGAATCAATGATTCCCTCCGCCCCTTTTAAAAGCAAATGTCACCACTCTTCCTCTGCAAACAATAGGTGTACATGTTGAGGCTGAGCTTGAGGTGGAAGGTGCAACTACTAGGGTTAAGATGGAATATGAAGGGGGATGTCTTTTGACTCTTCCCCTAGTTGTTTTCTCTATGGAGGTGGTGGCTACAATGCACTCTCAATCTTCTCATCCAAATGTGTCTCTAATGGAAGGGGAACATCCTCCTCTGATTCCTCCTCCTACTCCAACATATCAACATCATGCTCCAAGCACTTAGGTGCCTCCTCCATTATAGGCCTCTTGGTCTCCACCCTTTGTGGACTTGTGGTGTCAATAAAATCCAATGAAATGGTGTCCATGTCAAGTGCTTTGTCAATCTACTTCACCCACAACCTAAGATTGCAGTAGGCATAGACCACGCCATTCAAGCGGTGGAAATCTAACTTATACGGGGGCCATTTTGTAATTAGAGGATGATGGCCCATGGGCGTAAATTAAAATTAATGAAATTATAAAAAAATAATTTTTTAATTTGAACATTTCTAACTTGTTGCTCTTCTTGGAGTGTATTTTTTCAAAGACACTCCAATTTCGCTCACACCTTGAAGAGTTGGAATTTTGTCTAAGCATTCGAATGGGATGTTTTTGTAGCTTTGGGATGCTTTTGCCGTGGTTTGTCTACCAACTGTATACAAGTTACAATGAATAAATAGAAAGGAAAGACAACAAACTATATTTTCATTAAGTAACATATAGATAGAAAGGAAAGACATTGAAATCTGAAGCTTTGAAACAAATTGTACTTGAAGCTTACTTAGCAGCCTAGTGGTCTTGTCTTGGACAACCATGTTATAATTAAATGTTCTAGCAGCCAACTTATATATCTCCATTTGTTTGGGAATGTTTGAGTGTTCAATAGGAGTCAACACCATCCTCTAAACACATTGGAAAAATCCATCCTTACATTAGCATCAAATTGAAAACCACATACATAAGAGTAGATGGGGTTGAGGTAGAGCCCCACAACATGAATTAAATGGAGAGTATTGTTCGATTGCTCATCATCACACTCCATATTAGTGAATCCCTCCTCCCTCTTGTCCTGAAAGTATTGATTGATGGCTTTGGTGTCCCTATCCGTGGCCTCAAACAAGTAGCTCATTGTGGGCTTGTCACTATCAACCAATCAAAGAACTTTTAAATGTTCATTAATGAGACACAATCCTTGCATTTCCATCCAAAAACTTTGATTGTGTATCACAATTTAGGCTATGGCCTGCCCATCCACTTTAGTGCTATAGACACAAGCATTCTACTCATCTGAAATAAACATAGAATTTTGGAGAGACTGAACAAAAATGAAGCTAGTGTCAAAACACGTGATAGTGGGACGAATCAATTCCTTGCTCCCTATGAATTGACTCATGAGTGTAAGAACATATGGGTGATCTGGGTGTAAGATGGTGATTAGTAGATACAACCCCAAAAGGGGTAAAGCCAAGGTCATAAGAACAAACACCTTCAACATGTAAAGGCTAGCTAGTTTGTTTTGACTCAACATAGTATCCAAAGGCCAAAATGTGGTGGAACCATTTCAAGTCTACACCTTGAAATATTCAAGTACTGTCATCGAGGGTTTGAGGATATTAGTGGAGTATATTCAATCCATTTCTTGCAAACATTAATTTGGAAAACCTAAAATTAGACGTCATGCCTCGTGCATAAGAGTTCTATGGTTTCAGTTATTATGTTGGCCTAATGGTTAAGAACACGTGTTTCCTTCTAAAAGGTCATAGGTTCAAATCCAGAGGCGGGTAGAGTATGTATAACTTCGTGGACTTTAACAGTCGAATCATTATGTGGAGCTAGGTCCCTGGACCACAAACAAGGGGGTCTCATGCACCAATTTGGTGTTTGGCTTGGCCATGACCTTAAAATTAGATAATGATTATTATTATTATTATGATATTTTATAATATCTAATTACGAAACCTTGCCAAATAGTTATTTCTCATCCAATTCCATTTGGAAGTGAAACCTTTGGCAACCCAATGAGGAATCATTGCCTTCATTGTGAGAGCGATTAATGGGTTGTTTTGTTTATTCCCAAATATGTTATGTTTCCAATACAATAATATATAGTGGTTATACACTGTTGTATAAATAGAGAAAAGGGAGTTAAGAAGATGTATACACCCTACCTCTCTCTAGAGTTGAATATAGGACCACCTAGAAAGAAACACATGTTGTTAACCATTAGGCCCACTCAAGGTTATTGATTTTAGTGGTTCCTTACACATTGTGTGTATATTTATTATTGGTTTGTCATCGAATAAGTAAATGGTGCACTCTTACCATTTTGACGAAATGTTTTTTTTGCATGAAGAAGTCTGATGCTTGATGACCTCAAAAAATCAAAATGGCCTTTGCCTATATTGTCAAAGAGGATATATTATAACAAAATATCAAAGGGACTGCATCACTAATTAAAAAATTAGATGGCAAAGTAGCACATTATCAAGAGTACAATAAGAAATAACCAATGTTACACGGGGTCTCGCCCCCCTACCTGGGGGTCTAGATTCCTCACCCCCTCGCGCTCCGGGGTCTTGGGGACTTCTAGGGGGAGTTTCCGCACGCCCCCAAAAATCAGGAAACTAAGGGGGGGGGGTGTCAAGGGGGATGTTTCCTCAAATTTAGGGGTCGAGGGGGCGTGGGGTGGCATGTGGGGCCCAAAAAAACAGACTTTTTTTATATGAAAAAAATAAAAATAAAAACGATTTTTTTTAGGTTTATGAGACTTTTGGTTTGGTGTTAGTTAACTTAGTTTCATTATTTATGATTTATCTTTCATGATGTAAGTGTATGATGACTGTATATACATTCCTTGCAAAAATACAGTTACATTATAAATATTAAATTTTCAATAATATATCATATATTTTTATATTTTATAATTTTTATGACCCCGACATCCCCCCATGTTTCCTGAAAATTGGTAGGGAGCTTTTGCATAGGCCGCTCCCGTGCTCCCTCGCCCTGTCACTCCCACCTCTAGGGGACTTGGTGGAACATTGGAAATAACAACTCTTGATGGGAATGGATAAACTACCTAAGGTGTTAGAAGATATAGACCGTTTTTGCAAAAAAAATGTAATTAGGAAATGATTGCACAGCTCAAGGAATTGAAACATGAGAAATAGTTCAATCAGAAATTACAATTGGAAAATCAAGATCTCAAAAATAAATTTGACAAGAATTTGCCAGAAAAAGATGAAATTAATTGCCTAGAAGCTCATAAGTCAAAATCTACTTGCACAAATCAAGAAGTCAAAAGATAAGAAGCAATGCAATCAACAATTAGACCAAGAGAAACAAGATCTTGAGAAGAGATTAAACAAGAACTAATTAGAAAAAGATAAAGAAAATTCCCATTCAAGGAACTTTAATCAAAGGTTGCTTGAACAAATCCAAAGGTTTCAAGATGAGAAGCCAAAGAATCGAGATCCAAAAATTAAATTCAAGAAGCCAAAAAATGAAGAATTTTCATGCTTAAGGGATCATAATCAAAGCTTGCTTACACAAATTAAGACGTTAAAGAATGATAAGAAGACATTATAGGAAAAAAGCAACTTACCAATACCATTGATAGTTAAAAAAACAATGAGCGATCCAATTGAATTAGAGGAATCATTAGACATAAATATCTATACCATGGGGAAAGGGACTAATACAACTCAAATTGACATAAAAGATTAAAAATATGGAAATCCTGTTGAAGTAGGGTTATTGACAGATGTTGAAGTACAAACGATTGAAAACCCAATCATCTCTACTAATAAGTGTTTAATGATCAACAGAGCAAACACAAATATGCAAAGAAGACATAGTACCAAAGTAAGACAATAAAGCACCGCAAGTATGTTAAGAAAAGATCATTTTATAATGACACCTTATTGACACCATAATAGAAGAATTAATATTTTAACCAGTCAAGATATCAATATTACTTGGAACAAAGACAAAATTTGAATTACACTCTAAAGAATATTGGTTTTGGTACAGTCTGGTCCCAAAATACAAGTCACTCACTGCCACAATTCCATACAAGATCGAGTTAGGGTTGTTAGACACTTTCACAATTCGACAATTCTTGTCAACTCTTCAAAGATCATAATGTCTCATGTCTTCAGCCTAAAGATTGAAAAATTATGACAAGGTGTTGCAGGCTAGAACAAAGCCGTAGCCTTTTCCATAAAATGCTTTGAGCACAAAGAGTTGTTGAAGGTATAGACAATGTAATGAACATAAAATATATAAATTGATGATAATAATAATAATAAGAGATACAACTTAACTGAGGGACATGCCTTCACTAAGGGGCATGACTGTTCAACCATCGTGACTAGTCAATGTATATAAGTATACTGTTACATGGTGTTGTAAATAATTCATTCAATTTTAACATATCTTATTCATTATTTATATATCACTTGTCTTCTATGGGTTTTAATTATTTTTCCTTGAAATGTTGGATATTCCTCAATAAATGAACTTTGATCATTAAGCTGCATGGAGAGCAAGCAGGCAGTTAGAGCTAGTGCATTGTGATCTTTGTGGTCCTATTATAACTTCACCATTGGAAGGTTTGAAGTAATTCCTAGCATTTATTGATGATCTCTCAAGGAATGCAGGAGTATACTTTATCAAATACAAATCAGAGGCAGTTTAGATGTTCAAAGACTCGAAGGCTATAGTTGGAAAGGAAAAATAAGAACAAAATCAATGTTCTCAAAAAGGATGGTGGTGGTAAAGTCAAGTCTGAAGATTTCTATTGGTACTACAAGTCTTAATGCATTCACCAGAAACTAACATGTTAACATACTTCTGAGCAGAATGGCGTGGCAAATAACATAACTATTGTAGAGGAGGAAAGCATGCTCAAAACTAGAGCCTGTCAAATGATTTTTAGGCAAAAGAAATGCATACAACAACATATCTACTTAACAGAAGTCCAGCAAAGAGCTGTCGGAGACATCAGAGTCACAGATGCATGTACTTCCGTAGTGTTAAGAAATGATGGGTTAGTCATTTTAGATTGTCTGATTGTAATATCGGTGTTCATGATGGGTTAGTCATTTTAGATTGTCTGACTGTAATATCGGTGTTTATGTTTAAAAAAAACACGACATGACCTTGAATATAATAGCAAGAAATGCATTCTTATAGATTACAGAGAAGAGTTTAAAGAATACAGGCCCTTTGATTTGGAAAAGGTCATAGTCGTTTGCAAACATGATGTGTGATGACCCATAGCCAGGATAATTTAGATCAAATTTATGTCATAACCAGGAGACTTAAGATTGTAGATCGAATTGATATGTCATGACCAAGGTACTTTACATTCTAGATCAAATTGACATGTCATGGCCTACTGAAGGCAGAAATAGTGCTGCAGTGAAAGGACACCACTAAAGCCGAAGAGAATAAGGAAGTGGCATTTGCAAAACATTGGGCGACTTAAGCTTCAAGAGTTGCCTAAAACCAACACGGCAGTGAGTCGAAAAGACTTCGATAATCAACTTCACAGCAAGTGAACATTGCTTTGAGGAGTAAAGTCTTGAATTCATACTAGTCTGTTTCATTGAAGATGTGCATGGAAAAAAATAATGGGACAGAATGATACTTGCAACCAATGTGCAAGGTTTTGTCTCTTTATCTACTTGTTAACAGAGGAAGTCATACTTTACCCATAGTTATTCTCAATAATCAGAAATATAATCAAGCCATGA
The DNA here is from genome assembly GCA_034641835.2 of Pinus albicaulis. Taxonomy (NCBI): domain Eukaryota; kingdom Viridiplantae; phylum Streptophyta; class Pinopsida; order Pinales; family Pinaceae; genus Pinus; species Pinus albicaulis. The sequence goes on along the minus strand of CM076570.1, from coordinate 722,902,608 downwards.
TTGTAAGCTGTAATTGGCAGATATTGGAAACTATTGGGCATACCCTTGAGCTGAAATTGACATTCGTGGACAGTTAAGCAATTATCCATGGTTATTCTCAATGATCAGAAGTATAATCAAGCCACGATTGTAAGTTGTGATTGGCCAATATTTGGGAACTGTTGGGCATACCTTTGAGCTTAGATTGCAATTCGTGGAGAGTTTAGCAATTAGAAGGTATACTTCTGAATATGAATTCTAGCATATGAATTTTGATTATGATTTTTATATAAATGTATCAGGCAACTTGGAGAACCTGTTTTGTGATCGCAAAGCTCCCCTGTTAAGCCAATCCCATCTGAAGGCCTCTAAAATCACCTTTTGAAACCGTTTGAATTTTTGAAGTCTGTTGTGCCGACTGCGGTGAGCATTGCTTAGTCATCATCGGAACTGATGAATTATTTATTCCATCTCAGGCAGAGCTTGATGTATCCAGTAACTATTGTTGAAAGACTTTTCCTTTTGCTTTCATTTTGGCTACAACTGACAGATTCCCTCTAAAATCACCTTATGAAGCCTTCTGAATTATTGAAATCTATTGTGCCCACTTTGGTGAGCATTACTTAGTCATCATCAGAATTGATGAATTATTATTCCATCTCAGGCAGAGCTTGGAAGACCCAGTAGCTATTGTTTATGGACTTTGCCTTTTGCTGTCATTTTGGCTACAACTGACAGATTCCAGCCCTTTTTAGGCCATGTGGTCGGGTCGCTTTCAACTAATCTGTAAATTTGCACTGCTACTATTGGACACGGGATTTGCAACTCACCATAATAGATTATAGGATATATTACAATATTAACTTTGCTAATACATTTTCTTTTTGGGAATGAGAAATCAATTATGCTTTACATGTTTGTCTTTTTTAAAAAGATCCATATTAACCCAGATCTCTCAGGCAGCAAGAGGGATCAAAAAATAGGGTTTAACTGCCTGTCACTTAAAAGTTCCTGGGTTAAGATGGATCTATACTAGTTTAAAATAAATACAAGTTTCCTTTTTTAACAGTAGATGTTGGATGCTATCTTTTTCATTTTATTTTATTGGTGTCACATACATGACATTATGTGACAATGAGATCACTTCACTCAAACCTGTAATTATACCTCGATTCATTCATGCAACGACTTTAACATTGTATTTGTGGTCTTTAATTAGGTTATTTTTCCTTGCTATGATACAGGCATGTCATAAATGGTTTCAAGAAATGTGTTTTCAACTTTTCAACTTTTGGAAAAATCAGATGTAAACATGAGAAGGCTATAACCTTACAATATTAACCACCAACATTCAAATTAAGCTAATTAGACCTCTGAAGATCACAGCCTTACAACATTGACAGGGAACCTCCAATAAACTGGATGCTTTTGCCTTGTGAAATAACCATGTTATATATTGACATTATGTACTCCACACCTGTAGACCTGACCATATACATGATGGCAATGAGAATAAGTTCCTCCATCATTGACTCCCTTGAGCTGCAGCCATTAATGTTCTTTTAGTTGAAAATGCACAGCTGGACATCAAACCAGTTAGATTTATTTTATTTTGTTCGTAAATAAATATGCTGGTTCGTAAACTGTTCAGCTATCCTTTAGTTTTTTATATATGTGTTCATGGTACATAATGAGACATTGTTCATTCCAAAGAATATTTTTTCAATTTTCTCTATAATTTGTGTGCTATTTCTGAAATTTTTCTTACAATTTAACATGGTATCAGAGCCACGTATGGGTCTGAACTCTCTTACAAGAGGGGTCTGTGATCATGGGAGTTTTCTAGAGCACAATCCTTTGTGAATGATAATAGTCTTTATTTTGTAGGAGATGTTCGCCCAGTTCAATTTGATGATTGATGAGTTTAACCTTTGTGGGAAATGAAGTATTTGTTGGTGAAGTATTGTTGTTTTTCTGCATATAAGATGCCAACTTTCTTTTGGTGCAGTGTTGGAAGACATGCATGCTCCAATTTGCATGCATCATGTTGCTTGGATACACAACCTACATGTGCCCTTCCTGTTCAGGCTTGGTGATATGCTTATAGAGGACTCATGCATTCTTTTGGTTTTCATATTTGTTGGACAACAAAATTATATTGGAAAGTGTGTCTGTTGAAATATGGAGGCAATGAGTTGTTTTTGGAGAGCTGAAAGGATTCAACAATGCACATTTGAGGTGTTTTCTACAGTGTGGATTTAAGTACGAGAAAATTTGTTGGCTGCTTGATGGATTTTCTTACAAGAGTGTCGAAGTTGCGGCCAAACCTTAAATCTTAGCTTCCACTAGTGGAAGAAATGATTGGTGGAGGTGCATGCGGTTCAATGTTGTTGGTAGTGTCATTGATGATTAGATTCATTGGTAGTTTGATACTAAGTTGTGAGGAAACCCTTATTGGTTGGATGATTAACTATAGAGGGAGTGTTACAAATTCACTACGAGACATCCAACCAATGATGAGTTTTATTTTGTAAGTTTGTAAATAAAATGTGGTAGTTCATATTCTATGGGAAGCTCAATGTTTTGGCGGTACCTTAGTTATATATATGGTTGGATAAGATAGTCGGATGAGATGTTACATATATACAACTAAGGGATCACCAAAACATTGAGCTTTAAGTGCTTGAGGGTGGGACAAGATGCTACTTGTAAACATCTCTCTCTCTCTCTCTCTCTCTCTCTCTCTCTCTCTCGATATATATATATATATATATATATAGGGATGGGATGTTACATATATACAACTAAGGGATCATCGAAATATTGAGCTTTAAATGCTTGAGGGAAGGATAAGATGTCGCTTGTTGCTTGTACCCTCAAGCACTTAAAAGATTACAAGCGACATCTTATCTCACCATCTAGCACTTAAAGCTCAATGTTTTAGTGATCCCTTAGTTGTATATATATAATGTCTTGTCCCACTGTCAAGCACTTAAGTGAGAATAAGATTGTTTGTACCTTGCTAGCCTAGTCAATTCATGAAGAGCAAAAATTTTCACAAATGAGATTTGAACCTGGGTGAGGAGGATATCAATTTCTCCTTTTAACCACCCAAGCTAGACCCAATGGACAAACCCTTTGGCTGTATATATACATGTTCATGGTAGATAATAAAAAATAGTGTGTCACAACATTTATTGTATATTTTTGCTCCATCTATGTGTGATGTTGCAATATTTTCCATTTTTATCATTATTATTTAGGGATTTTAGATTTTCAACACTTCTTTCTTTGAAAATTTTAAAGATGAAATCAATGTCCAACTATGCATCTTCTTAGGGTTTCAAGAGATTTGGAACTAGTTGTTGTTTAGTTTTCATCTTTTTACAAACTTTACTTGGTAATCTCAACATTGAATAACTTTGCTCTCAAGAATGAGAAAACATTTTTTGAGAGTTTTAACCTACGTCATGTTTTTTAATCCCCAATAAGCGTTTTATCATCTTCCTATATTATATGCATACAAGTGATAAAGTAAGGAATTGTATGTTCAATCAACTTCGCGATTCATCTAGGCCCTACTTGGATTGAGTACAACATTTTCCATGAAATTGTTTGATGCAAAAAATATAATGCTAGCATGTAATAGGGATTCTTGTAATAAAATGTAAATGAGAGTTAATTTGAATATTAACTAAAATCTTTAAGCATAAATGGAATTCATAGAGAGTTTCCTATAATAAAATCTAAACGGATACTGACTATCACCTTAAAGCACAAATGAATTGACAAAGGTAAACCTTGAAATGCTTTCCACCTAATTGAAAACTTTATAGTTATCTTTGTGGCCATATTTGTTACAAGTTAATTGTTTATTAACCATCCTATATCATTATCGGGATTATATTGGTCAAGTCATGTTTCTTCATTATCTTATGCCCATGATAGTATTGACATACCCAATTGCTAACTTAAAAATGATCCTTTTCATGGCTTTGTTGAAACTTGCACTTTGCTTCCACAAGGTGAATTCACCACACACAAAGCATGGAACATTTTATAGAATACAAGTCATTTCAATGTCAAATATTTTGTAGCAAAAAGGGATACATGCTTTGATTGTAATAAGTTTTCATGAGTTTATTTAAGAGTGTAACAAGATGTTAAAGTATGAAACTAATTTCTAATGATTTTAACTTCCACAATCATAAATAAGGTTAGACAGAGTTAATTAATATTTTTTGCATTAAGAGAAGTTAAATGGACTAAAAGAGTGAAAGTGATGTTATTATGTTTATAAATGGTTAGATAATATTAATTTAAAAAAATAGAGTTAAGATTGATAATATAAGAAATAAAAAAACACTCACCATTTTTTTTTTCTCGAAAGAAAAACTCATATTTTCATTCATAAACTGAAGTCCAAATACATTATGTACATGCACCTGAGGTGCATTTCGTGGGATTTGCCCGATCCCGCATGAGGCAAAGAAAAAAAATGCACAAAGCGTACACAACAATGGCCTAATGACACAAAAAAGATACGTACAAACAAAAAAGTAAATTTTATGGAAGATCAAGTAGAACTAATCTTCCCATTTTTTCCTTTCTTTTTTTGGACTTGCTGCCAGATCCCTAGGTCAGATCCAACTGGGACCAAAGCCAAAGTACCCTTTGACATATTTGGATGATGTTCTTTATCCGAGTATGAGCTTTTAGACACATGGACACGTTTTGTACCCCCCATGCCTTCCTCTGTGTGTATCTAGGTATTTTGTTGTTCTAAAACCATGAGAGTTTCAGAATCTGTCATGTTTTGTTTGAGAGTAACATCAACAGGGGTGACCCCACTCTCCTGTACACCCTGGAATGTTTGAGCTTCCTCTTTTGTTTGTACTGGTTCTTTTTTTGGAGTTTCCTCATCATCTGTAAGGTGTGGCTCAATGTACTACCATCCTTTTTGTTTATTTGTCGACCTCTTTTTTTTTTCTTTTTTTTCGGGTTCTTCTTTGCCTGGAGACATTTTCCTGTAAAGGACCAGTTTGAAAACATTTTCGACACCGAAAAGCCATGTTCTCATAATATACAACTTGTGTCCAACAAATATCCTTGTGTTTCAAGAGAATATGTCCAGGAAGCCCTTTACCAAGGTTGATCTCAACACATATTCTGGAAAATGTAAATATACCTTTCTCTATCCTTTCATTGTCCACTTTCTTAAATTTCCCAAGAGTGTTCGCAAAGTCCTCTATGACCTTGGGGTGCCAAAAAGGAACGATAAGATTTGGGAGTCTCACCCAAACCTGGCATGGTGGAAACCACCATAGTTGTAGCATCAAATTTCGGAAACCATGGAGTAATGAAAAGGCTAGCCTTACCCCAAAACCATGGACCCTCATTAAACACCTTTACCATTTTTGTTTGAGTGTCAAATTGGACAACAAAAAGGCCTTTGGAACATAAGTAAATGTCGCAATTTGGCATCCAAAGTGTTAAAATCTATTGGTGTAGATCTTCAGGTTTGGGACAGTACCCATTAAATCTACAAATGACAACCTTTGTTTTGAGGGCAGATAAGAGAGTGCTTACCTCTGTAAAATTTAGCCCCATGGCAGGAGCATTCACCATTTGTTCAACAATGTAGGGACCGAGATCATTTTGGATCTGAGTTCCAATGCTATTTTGTTGTTGACTAGTAGAATGGGGAGCCTTTCCCTTGGCTGCGTCCTTGTAAGGAATTCCATTTGTAGCCCTGGAATATGGAGCCCCACCTGCAGTCGCATATTCAAGGTTATGGACGAGTTGCAACAAATGCCATTTAATCTTTGTTCCATCTTTTAGTAAAACCACTGCATAAATGAGACTTTGTTCCTCTACTAGAATATTCCACATGTTCTTAAACTCTATTTCAGGGTGTAAATAGAATCTAAGGCATTAATCCAGAACAAAGTTAAACCACCATTAATTACCATAATGTTAAAAAAAAACAGATATAAATTTATTTTTAGTTTTAATTTATTTTGTTGATGTTTGTACGATCGGATAGGTACTTCCACATAGGTCAAAGTGTTTAGATGCATGGAGGTTGTCTAATGCCTTCAACCTTAACAAATATTACTTTACTTAAAACATTTATTAAAATAATTGTTTTTTATAAGAAAAATGAGTTTAATCTAATGAAATGCAAAGATTGTGTATTAGTGAATTAGATGAATCCTAACCATTGATCTTAAGTGAGTTGAGGTATAATCACAACTGTCAATCATTTTGGAGATTAGGGTTATGGATTTAGTCGATAACTCAGGTTTATGAAAGCAAGGGTAGGTGAAGGAGAAAGACACATAGGAGACATTATGAGATTGAGTCACAAAGGACAATGATTCAAGGATATCTCAACAAGGGTGATAAAGGAGTTTCATCTAGAGATAAAGTCCATTGGAGGAGAGTGTAAGCAGGATAAATCTACAACAAAAGGATTCAACCACTTAGTAGGTCGTATAGGGTGATAGAGTGTAGGACGAGAGTACAACTGCATAGGTGCTTCACAGAGTTTGTGCAACAGGTTGAGAATGCAACCATACAACACAATCTTTCCGTCCGTATAGGTGTTGCATAGGGTTCATGCAACAAACCAAGAGTGCATTCATACAATGTGACTGTATAACCATATAGGTATTGTGCAAGGTTTATGCAATAGGTCGAAAGGGAAACAAGTTTGGAGGGTTGATCCAAGGAATAGTGGTGGGTTGTATAGGTTGTACATGTGTTGAGTAACAATCATATTTTTTGTTGTAGCTTGCATTTATTTTCTTTGGGCCATTTTCCTGGGAAGGGAACCCTTGTTTGTGATATTATTTTAATGAAAAGCAGATTTGAAGGGAATAAATCTGTGTGCATGTGTATAAGATTGGTTTCATTTTCTTCTACTAGTTATTTTATTCACCTGTTTAAAATCCTAGTGTGTGCATTTTATTTTGTGAGCTATATTAAATTTTAGCTGCAAGGAAATCACAAGAAAACGATATGTCAAGTTTCAGGGTAAGAGAAATTAAACATGACATCAAAACTTGCACTTTGAGAGGGAGGCCAATTTTTGGGTTTTGCACAGATCAACAAGTAGATTGGTGGAGGTCATACTTCATAGGGAAAGAGAGAGATCATACTAGTCAAGGATTTGACTTTTGTGGGTGTTTTAAAGGGCCAAAACATAGATCCACAAAGATTTGCAACAAATCTATTGAATCTACAAGGAGATCTTAGCAGGTCTAAACACCAACCTTTGTTTTTCAATTCTTGTATATGCTAGAAAGACTTAGCACAAGTTTGTAAATATTAGATCTAATAATGACAACAACTAGTCTTATGTTTGAAGATAAGTTGGATGGGGCTTGAAACTTCCTGCATCTGAAGGCAAGGGTTACTTTGCTATTGAAAAAAAATGGCCTTTGGGAGATTATTGATAAGGAAATTCAACCACCAACAAATGCAATGCACTTGGAAGCCCATCAAAATGACATTACAACATATCATGTCATCATGGACGCTGTGACAAATCACTTGGTCCCTCACTTGATAGAGAAGAAAGGAATTAGGGAGATGTTTGAGGCCCTAGTGGACATGTTCTAGAGTGATAACATGATCATGAAGAAGATATTGAGAAATAAGCTCTAGATCCATCCATATGTCGATGGCTGATAGCATTACAAGCTATCTCATGAGGATCACCTTTATACATGATCAACTTGCAACAATTGGGAAGAAAGTGAAGGATTTAGAACTCGTGAATGCGGCACTGAATGATTTTACCAAGTCATGGAAACCATTTGTCAAGCGAGTTTGTGCTTGGGAAAATATTCCCAAATTTGATAGGACTTGGGATGATTGCACATAACAAGAGGCTTGGGAGTAGTCTAAGGATAACATGCAAGGAAATGGAGAGGAGAACATGGCCCTGGCTAGTATGGATAAGAATGACAAAGGGAAGGGTTCTAAGGATAACAATGAATGATCACATCGAGGGAAGAAGAAAGAATTGAACAAGCTCAAGTGCGTCATTTGCCACAAGAATGGGCACTATGCATCAAATTGTCTAGAGAAGAAGAAGGGGAAGGGGAAGTTACAAAAAACAATAGCATCAATAGAGGTACAACTTGATGAGTTTGTAACAATGCTCAAGAAGGACTTCTCATTAGTCTCTTGCCTATCTACCAACACCATCACCAAGGGTGTGTGGTGCTTGGACATGTTGAGAATTTAGTAGGGCAATGTTTAATTCAATTCTCTTACTTGATAATTGCTTGTGTTATACTTGTTATGCTTCTTTTACTTGGATCTTATCTTTGTTAAATTATTATGTCTCTTATCAAGTCAATTATCAAAACACAAGAGACACAAAGTTTAGGCTCTTCAAGCTAGGGCCAAAACCTCTCCCTCTTGGAGAGGAAAACCCGAATGAAATTATTCTTATGGATGTTCAATTGACGAGTTTTGAGACCATGACTCAGACCCTTGACTTCAGTACACCTCCAAGACCTTGTCACTGATCTTCTAGACTCCTTATGCTGATCTTCTTTTCTACACTCCTTTGCACCAGGACTAGGAAAGCTCTGTTCCTATTCCCAAACAGGGATGTTGATGGCAGTGTGGGTGCAGGCTTTAAGGAGAGCTGCTCAAACTTTTGTACAATGTTTTCTAATTCAGGGGGAATCTGATCCTGGTCTTTGTTTTCACTCTCGGTTATCAAATTGTATGAATTCTAATTGATTATTTAAATAAATGCACATTCAGAAGCTCAAGGTCCCTTCTATCCTTTGAAAAACATTATACCTTTGTAAACAATGTTTACCCCTTCGGAATCTTTAAACCCACTTTAACCAATGTTTAAGTCTTCGACATTGTAATATTATGATGCACTTTTATAACAATGAAAACCCTTCTTTAGCAATGTATTTCTGAACTTTAACTCTTAAATAAACCCCACGGAAACAACATTAAAACCTTCAGAACAGTGTTAAAAACCTTTGGAATGAATATTTCAACCCTTGGCAATATAATATTAAATTGTGCTTCAAACAATATTAAAACCTTTCGGGCCCACATATATCCAGATTTCAAATATTAATAAATTTTCATTTCATAAAACTTCGGGTCCATACCTTGGATTAAACCCTATGTAGCTTTCAGCGCGATTACCGTTGGATCTCCATTGATCCTGATCGGACAACATTCGCATACAATCGGCCTCCGAGCTTTATCAACCAAATCCCACGCGAAATGGGTGGTATCGTTGGTGTGACGTGTCGCGTTCTAATTGGATCACGTTCCAAATGGAATAAACCGCATGTAGCCCAAAGGCTGTGCGAAAACCGTGGTATGGTTTTCAAAAACTGCCTTTCTAAATCCTTTGTTTTAGATTGCTTTTGACAACGGATTCTCGTGGGTTATCTTCAGTTTCGCTTCGAACCTCCTCTCCTGTTACTAATTCTGATAACATGGATTGATTATTGAATAGCCAATCGCAAGCGAAAGACAAAATGTTGTTCGACTTCTCTCAATCTTTACACAGTAGCTAAATCACATAATTTCTTCTTCGCACAGAGTTAATACATTTGCAATTGATACACAGAAACTAATACACACTTAATTCATACACATAAAATATTGAATTTAATGGATTTTTGAAGGGTGAAACCCTCTGGGAAATTGCCAAAAATCAGCAGATAATAGAATTTCTGCAGTTTTATTAAAACAGAGGAAAAACCTATCAATCAACTCTTCTGCGGCCAAATTCCGAATTCCTCCTTTGCAGAGGTTACATTTATAGGTCTTTTACATAACAATCGACCTCTTCTTGAGGATCGAATTCTTCTATTTTAGACAAATCCTAATTACATCATATCTTCCTAAATTCTATCAACCGAAGCTAAATATGCTGAAACAAATCTAAAGCTGTTCAATCCTCCTAAATACTAGTTCAACGCTATCTATTACAACTGTAAATGACAACTAAAGGTACGAACACCTTTGCTTGTAACATTTTTTTGGATTTTTGGAATAATTAATGAAGCTTTTATCTCTAAGCCTCATGCCCCTGCATCAGACTCTCGAGGACAAAAATCTTCATGGGCTGCTGTCCATGAGCTCTTCCACAGAACTGCCCAGTTTCTGCAGCATGGTTTCTATCATCTAGGTAGCATCCTCAATTTGCTGATCCTTCCACTTGATCAAGTATTGAAAATACTCTTGTCCCCTGGTTTTCTTAAACACTTTCTTGTCTAAGATCCTCTCTCGCTGTAATGGCTCTATTGTGGGTAACTGTTTTACCCAGTCAATCTTTTCTCTGTCTTCTGGTCTTTCATCTATGCCACCATCTTCATATCTATACAAATCAACAACATTGAATATTGGAGATATTCCAATATCAGATGGTAATTCAATTTCATAGGCATTAGCAGAAAACTTTCTCAATATCCTGCATGGTCCTATCTTTTTGAATTTTAACTTGTTATACTGCTTCTTTGGAAATCTTTCTTTTCTTAAGTGTACCAAAACCAAATCACCAACTTCAAAATTAACTTCCCTTTTCCTCAAATCTGCTCTGTTTTTACACTTGATGCTGCTGTCTTGTCGCTGCTGCTTTACCTGTTCATGTATTGCTTGTATTTCTGAAGCAAATTCCTCCCCTTCAGCGCTTCTCATTTTTGCCTTTCCCAAGTTCCTCAATTCAGATACTCCTCTTGGGTGCATTCCATAAACTATATGGAATGGACTCTGTCATGTACTTCTGTTAGGTGAATCGTTATATGCATATTCTGTTTGTGGTAAAATATGATCCCACTGTTTAGGATGTTCTCTTGCAAGGCTTCTCAAAAGATTACCCAAACTTCTGTTGACTACTTCAGTTTGCCCATCAGTGTGAGGGTGACAAGCTGCGCTGAAACTCAGTGTAGTACCAAGCTTCTTCCATAATGTCCTCAAAAAATGACCAACAAATCTTGTATCTCTATCAGAAACAATACTTTTAAGTAACCCATGTAATCTGACAATTTATTTGACAAACAAATTGGCAACATGAGTAGCATCACTGGTTTTATAACATGGAATAAAATGTGCCATTTTTGAAAATCTGTCAACTAAAACATAAATTGTATCATTTCCTCTCCATGTCTTAGGCAAGCCTAAAACAAAATCCATACTTACCATATCCCAAGGTCTGTCTGGAATAGGTAATGGAATGTACAAACCTGCATTTTGACTTTTCCCTTTGGCATATTGACAAATTTTACAATTATTCACATACTTTTCCACTTCAGATCTCATCTTTGGCCAAAAATAAAAATGACTTAGTTGCTCATAAGTCTTATCAACACCAAAATGTCCAGCAAGTCCACCACTATGCTTTTCCCTGATTAAATTTTCTCTCATGGAACAATTTGGTATGCACAACTGATTTCTTTTGAACAATAAACCCTCTTGCAAGAAATAATCTAACCACTGACTTCTGTCTATCAAAACAGGATTACAGCGTGCTTCAAATGCTTCTTTGAAATCCAAATATGTTTTATAGAGTTCTTTAAGAAGATCGAAACCTAACACTTCAATTTGACTTTCTTGAACTAGAATGTTTTTTCTACTCAAGGCATCAACTACCTTATTTGCTTGACCACTTATATGTTTCAATACAAAGTTAAAACTTTGAAGATATTCAACCCATTTTGCACGTTTTTGATTCAATTTAGGCTGCTGCAGAATATACTGTAAAGCATGATTATCTAAATATAGCACAAATTCTTTAGACATTAAATAATGTCTCCACTTCTTCAATGACTGTACAATTGCATAAAATTCCTTGTCATAAGAAGAGTACTTTCTTCTTGTCTCATTCAGCTTCTCACTGAAATATGCTACAAGCCTATCTTCTTGGCTTAATACAACTCCAATAGCATCTCCACTGGCATCACATTTCACTTGAAAATGTTTATTAAAATCAGGGAAAACTAAGACAGGTTTCTCAGTTATTTTTTGCTTCAAAAACTGAAAATTTCTGTAATAGATCTGACAAGAAAATTTATAAAAATGGAAAATATGCCCAAGAAATAACATCATTGAAGACAAAACTTCAGATCTTCATTAATATCAAAACCCTTAAGGTAGGGCAACACCATACATTCACTCCTTAAGGAAGGAGATCACTCCACAAGCCATATGCTTGCCCATATAATAATCCTTGACATCTCTGTTAGAAGGAACTCTAGCCACTATAAGTTTCATACATACGTGCCATGATGAATTACCATGGGTATCTCGTACCTTGTCCAATACAATGGGCTTATCACTTTGTTCCCTAGCCACATGTGGTCCCTTCATAATGTTGATTTAACCATGTTACTTGTGTAACTATGGCCCATTTTTTGCTCGTTCTTCTTATATTGTTACATCATATTATTATTCCTTGGGGTACCTCTCTCGCACTATTCATCACCTACTTTCTGCAACCACCCCCTTCAACGTATTGCGTCCTGAAACATAAGAAGAACACAAATAATAAGGTCTGCTCAAAAAAGGTATTCTGTTGCAATGGCATCCGTTACATCCAGAAAAGGTGGTACTTTCGATCTGTGATATGATGCCGCTCGCTTGAGATGGAAGTGGGTTCTGGTGGTTCTTCTGTGTTGCATTTTGATTTTTATGCTTCAGATATGGATGTTGTGGATGTTGTTTTGGGACAACTTTGGATGAAATCTGTTGGTACTGTCAATTTTAATGTGCAAAAGAAATTCATGAAGCTCTGGTATAAAAAGAAGAAAATTACATTGCACGATATTTGCATTAGGAACCATGGAGAGAATAAGGAGGTATAAAAAACAAATCTCCAAACTCTGCCCAAGAAAGTGCTCTGATACCACTTGTAATAGATCTGACAAGAAAATGTATAAAAATGGAAAATATGACCAATAAATAACACCATTGAAGACAAAACTTCAGATCTTCATTAATATCAAAACCCTTAAGGTAGGGCAACACCATACATTCACTCCTTAAGGAAGGAGATCACTCCACAAGCCATATGCTTGCCCATACAATAATCCTTGACCTCTCTCAATGGAAAGACTCTAGCCTCTATATAAGTTTCATACATGCAATACCATGGGTATCTCAATACCATACATCCAATACAATGAGCTTATCACTTTATTCCCTAGCCACATGTGGTCCCTTACATAATGTGGGTTAACCACCTTATTTATTAACTATGGCCATATTATTTATCATTCTTATATTATTACATCATATTATTCCCTTGGGTACCTCCCTCTGTACCCTATATTATCCCCCCTAGGTATACTACATTACACCCCCCTTAAACATGTTTCGTCCCTGAAACATAAGAAGAACACAAATAATAAGATCTACTCAAAAGAGTATTCCACTGGTACCATTCACATGCATCCAGCCATCTCAGAGAAAGGTGAACACTCGATCTAGTCGATGTCTCGCTCGCTTGAGATGGAAGTGGGTTCTGGTGGTTCTTTTGTGTTGATGTGTTGTGGGTGGATCGTCGCGCCTCTCTATGTGTCATCCAGGGGTTGTTGTCCTTGCTGCTAATTCGTTTCCACCTTCCTGGTTGTTGTCTTGCTGGTTGATGCGGGTGGTGATATGTTGAAGCTTTAACTGATGGAACATCTTTCATTAATTCCTCCATTATTGGTGATGGAGTGGTGTCAGGTTCTTTTGTTGGTACTTGCTTTGATATCTGTGTTTGGCTGTCTACCATCAAAGGCTCATCATCTGATGTGTCTGTGTCATTAGAGATTTGTGCTTCTTCCTCCCGAGTCTCTCCATGGTTCCTAATGCAAATATCGTGCAATGTAATTTTCTTTTTTTTATACCAGAGCTTCATGAATTTCTTTTGCACATTAAAATTGACAGTACCAACAGATTCCATCCAAGGGTGTCCCAAAACAACATCCACAACATTCATATCTGAAGCATAAAAATCAGAATGCAATACATACTTATCCATAGAAATCTTCAAATCTTTATAAATTTGAACATCTTCATTATCAACCTGTGTGTTTTCAATATGTTTTGCTGGAACTTGCAATTTTTTTGCCAAATTCACATTGATACAATTATGCTTGCAACTAGGAATGATACACACAATTATGTTCTCTTTCTAAATACTTCCATGAACCCGTAATATGGAAATATTAGTAGAAAATAAGTCTTTATGGCTCTTACTATCCTTCTTTCCAGCTTGAGACCACTTGTCCAAAAGGACTTTTTCAAGTTTTTTCTCGGGAAGTTTCTTCACTGAGCTGTCAAGTGAGGCCCACCATTTATTTGCCTCATCTTTCATATGAAGCCCTATGGAGCATATCCAAAAATGTCCGTATTGAGCCTTTTGATATTGTAAAAAATCTTCAATAGTAGGGCCATCATATTTTCCTGTAAACTTCATCTTGCGAGAACCTCTAAAATAAAATAAGGGTTTTGAAAAAAATCACTTACTTTGGAAAAAAATTAAAATGGACATTACTTGGTCAATATAACCCAGAATCCTTAATATAACCTGTTTTCGGAAATGGAATAGTCATTTTGCATCTATCCATGTAGCTGAAATCCCAATCTAGGTACTTTGAAAACATAGATCTGCGCTGCAATAGTCCCGTCGTCACAAAAATTCTGAAAAAATGACTGATTTTAAATTAGTGATAACTCCCTCATTCGGACTCCAATTTGACCGATTTTATTTTTGAAATCGGGTGATTTTTCAAGGGGAGCTCAGATTTGTAATTGGTTGTTTGAGATTGTGCACCTAAATCTACTAAAAATGTCAGGAGATCCGCCGTATACAAATTGCCATCAGAAACATTTCTGCAACACAACTGAATTTAAATTAGCGATATCACCCTCATCCGGACTTCGATTCGACTGATTTTTTTTTTTGAAATTGGGTATTTTTCCGTAAGGAATCCAGATCTAATATTTATTTTTGAAAAAATTTTGCCAAAATTTTCAGATCTTCTCTACAAACTCGACGCCCAAAAATTTCCTACAAAAAAATGAAAAAACAAATCTCCAAACTCTGCCCAAGAAAGTGCTCTGATACCACTTGTAATAGATCTGACAAGAAAATGTATAAAAATGGAAAATATGACCAAGAAATAACACCATTGAAGACAAAACTTCAGATCTTCATTAATATCAAAACCCTTAAAGTAGGGCAACACCATACATTCACTCCTTAAGGAAGGAGATCACTCCACAAGCCATATGCTTGCCCATATAATAATCCTTGACATCTCTCAATGGAAAGACTCTAGCCTCTATATAAGTTTCATACATGCAATACCATGGGTATCTCAATACCATACATCCAATACAATGGGCTTATCACTTTATTCCCTAGCCACATGTGGTCCCTTACATAATGTGGGTTAACCACTTTATTTATTAACTATGGCCCCATTATTTATCATTCTTATACTATTACATCATATTATTCCCTTGGGTACCTCCCTCTGTACCCTATATTATCCCCCCTAGGTATACTACAATTTCTTTCAGCTTCAACAGTCCATTTAAATGGATGTTTATCCTTCTTTGTGGGTTCAATGATAGGTGCATTGATCTTACTAAAATTTCTTATGAATTTTCTATAAAAACTAGCAAGACTGTGAAAAATTCTTACCTCAAAAACATTCTTTGGTGAAGGCCACTCCACAATTGCCTTTACCTTCTCTGGATCCATTTTTAATCCTTCAGCATAAACAACAAAACCCAGATATACCAATTCTTCTTTCATGAATGAACATTTCTTTAAATTTATCAGTAACTTCTCTTGATGTAACTTCCTTAAGACATAATTAAGATGTCTCAGGTGTTGTTCCTTTGTTTTGCTGTAAATTAATATATCATCCAGATATACTATTGCAAATTTACCAATAAATTCCTTTAATGCTTCATTCATAAGCCTCATAAAGGTACTAGGTGCATTTGATAAACCAAAGGGCATTACCATCCATTCATACAATCCCTCATTTGTTTTAAAGGCTGTTTTCCATTCATCACTTTCCCTTATCCTAATTTGATGATACCCACTTTTCAAATCTAATTTTGAAAAATATCTTGCTCCACTCAAACAATCCATCAAATCTTCAATTCTAGGTAAATGAAATCTATACCTGATTGTTATCTTATTGATTGCTCTTGAATCAGTGCACATTCTCCAACCTCCATCTTTCTTCGGGCTTAATACTGTAGGCACTGCACAAGGACTCAAACTTTCTTTGATCAAACCTTTGTCAACCAATTCTTGCACTTGCTTTCTAATTTCTTCACTTTCTGTAGGAGTCATTCTGTAGGCTTCTTTGTTTGGCATATTTGATCCTAGAATCAAATCCATCTGATGGCTGATTCTTTTTACAGGTGTTAATTCATCAGGCAAATCATCCACAATAATATCACAATAACTCTCCAACATTTCTTGAATTTCAATTGGCAAATCATTAATTTTAGTAGAAGTAAATACTACTTTAGGTTTGCAAACTAAAGCAAAATTTACCTCTTCATCTTCAATCTGCTGCAAGTATTCTTTTCCACTCAACAATAAAGCCTTTGGATCAGACTTTTTACTTGATACACCTTCTTCTTCCATAGGTAACAATGTTTGATTCATACCATCTTTGAAAAACTAGTGTTTCTCTTTCCATCATGTATTGCTGCTCTGTCATATTGCCAAGGTCTACCCAGCAATATGTGACACACATCCATATGCATCACATCACACATGATTTTATCTTTGTAACTGCCCATTTGCAATTCTATTTCACATTGTTCCTTTACAATCAGTTGATGTCCCTTGTGAAGCCATGACACCTTGTAGGGTGTTGGATGTTCCCTTGTCTTCAATTTCAACTTCTCTATCACCTCTGTAGAGACCAAATTATTTGTACTACCACTATCAATGACCAATTGACAGCATTTCCCTTGAACTTTGCACACACTTCTGAACAAAGTCTTTCTCTGTATTGGTTCAACAACTTCCTTTGCTTGTTTCAACAAAACCTTGTTAACCACCAAAGATTCTCCTTTCTCTGGCACAATTTCTTTCTCTGTTTTAGGCAATTTTACTGCTTCTTCTCCAGTCTAAGCAACAATTGCATTTCTCTAGTTTGTCCCCCCATTCTATTTCTCTGGACATTCATAGGCTCTATGTCCTAATTTGTTACATCTGTAACATCTTACTTCTCTTCCTCTGTTTCTGCCTCCTCTTCCTCTATAGGAACTCCTTCTGCCACTTGTATCACCTTCTGTGGGTGCATACTGAGGTGAGCTGCTGCTAGCTCCATCTCTTGGTGCTGTAGATCTTCCTCTACCACCTTGACTTCCTTTTCCTCAGAAAGTACCTCTTCCTTTGGCAGATTGCTTTCTTATGAGTTTTTCTTCAGCTTTTAAGGCCATCTGGTAAGCCTCTTCTACTGTCTTAGGAGACAATATACTTATCTCATCTTGGATCTCCATTCTGAGACCATTTATGTACCTAGCAATCTTCTCTCCTATATCTTGAATTTGTCCTGCTCTTATGCTCACTTTGTAAAATTCTTTTGTGTATTATTTCACTGTCATTAATCTCTGTCTAAGATTCTGCATTTGTCTAAATAATGAAAGTTGATAATCACTAGGCAAAAACTTACCTCTCAGCTTTGCCACCATTATGTTCCAATTCTTGATTGGCTGTTTACCAACTCTCCTTCTCTCTGCTTGCACTCCATCCCACCAAAGTGATGCATGTCCTTTCAACCTTGTGACAACAAATTTAACTCTCTTTTCTTCACCCATCTCTTCATAATCAAAGCATTTGTTCATTTCATTGATCCAGTCTATCAACTCTTCTGGATTCAATCCTCCTGCAAAAGCTGATACTTCAAGTCTAGGCCTGGATGTAGAGCCTAAAACTGATTTAAAGAATCTCATATCAGGAGTAAGCTCAATATTTTCTTCTTCTTCTTCAGTTTCAGGTTCACTGACATCTTTAGGATCTCTCTGGTGCCATGCTTCTATTGCTCCCAATTTAGCTTGAATCTGCTGCATAGTCTCCAATACTTCTGCATTTGCAACTGGTCTACCTCTTATTCTAGCATCTCCACCTCTATCAATTCTGATAGCCATATTGGATTTCTTTCTCTGAATTTTGGAAGCTTGCTCAGTATCTGAAAAATGCTCTGATGACTGCTCTGATACCACAAATGATGGCAGTGTGGGTGCAGGCTTTAAGGAGAGCTACTCAAACTTTTGTACAATGTTTTCTAATTCAGGGGAAATCTGATCCTGGTCTTTGTTTTCACTCTCGGTCATCAAATTGTATGAATTCGGATTGATTATTTAAATAAATGCAAATTCAGAAGCTCAAGGTCCCTTCTATCCTTTACAATACATTATACATTTGTAAACAATGTTTACCCCTTCGGAATCTTTAAACCCACTTTAACAAATGTTTAAGTCTTTGTCATTGTAATATTATGATGCACTTTTATAACAATGAAAACCCTTCTTTAGCAATGTATTTCCGAACTTTAACTCTTAATTAAACCCCACGGAAATAACATTAAAACCTTCAGAACAATGTTAAAAACCTTTGGAATGAATATTTCAACCCTCGACAATATAATATTAAACTGTGCTTCAAACAATATTAAAACCTTTCGGGCCCACATATATCCAGATTTCAAATATTAATAAAGTTTCATTTCATAAAACTTCGGGTCCATACCTTGGATTAAACCCTACGCAGCTTTCAGCGCGATTACCATCGGATCTCCACCGATCCTGATCGGACGACATTCGCATACAATCGGCCTCCGAGCTTTATCAACCAAATCCCACGCGAAATGTGTGGTATCGTTGGTGTGACGTGTCGTGTTCTAATTGGATCGCGTTCCAAATGGAATAAACCGCCTGTAGCCCAAACGCTGTGCGAAATCCGTGGTATGGTTTTCGAAAACTGCCTTTCTAAATCCTTTGTTTTAGATTACTTTTGACAACGGATTCTCGTGGGTTAACTTCAGTTTCGCTTCAAACCTCCTCTCCCGCTGCTAATTCTGATAACATGGATTGATTATTGAATAACCAACTGCAAGCGAAAGACAGAATGTTGTTAGACTTCTCTCAATCTTTACACAGTGGCTAAATCACATAATTTCTTCTTTGCACAGAGTTAATACACTCGCAATTGATACACAGAAACTAATACACTTAATTCATACACATAAAATATTGAATTCAATGGATTTTCAAAGGGCGAAACCCTCTGGGAAATTGCCAAAAATCAACAGATAATAGAATTTCTGCAATTTTATTAAAACAGAGGCAAAACCTCTCAATCAACTCTTCTACGGCCAAATTCCGAATTCCTCCTTTGTAGAGGTTACATTTATAGGTCTTTTACATAACAATCGACCTCTTCTTGAGGATCGAATTCTTCTATTTTAGACAAATCCTAATTACATCATATCTTCCTAAATTCTATCAACCGAAGCTAAATATGCTAAAACAAATCTAAAGCTGTTCAATCCTCCTAAATACTAGTTCAACCCTATCTATTACAACTGTAAATGACAGCTAAAGGTACCAACACCTTTGCTTGTAACATTTTTTTGGATTTTTGGAATAATTAATGAAGCTTTTGTCTCTAAGCCTCATGCCCCTGCATCAGATGTCCCTTTCAACTCTTCCTTGAACTATCTTTGGCCTCCTAAAGCCTTATTCTTGGCCTATCTTTCAACATTCTTGATGCCCTAGACAAATATTTCCCTTTGTTGTAGTACCTTCTTCTGTGTATGACATTTTCAAAGATATCCGAAATATAGATTAGCCAAGGACAAAGATCCCTTACACACCTTGCAATTATTCTTATCCTCGTTGGCTTGGCTTCCTTCTACACACCGTCTTTACGCAGTTGATTACAGTCCTTAAGTGACCCTCGACGTACTTTCTTCTTGCATTGATTGCAGATCTTACCTTCCTCTGAGATTGTGGATCCTTTGCTGAGGTGAATAGACCCAAGACCGAGTGTTATGTGATTGCTTTCTTTGTGCCGGAATGAGACCCTTGCACGCATCCACTTTAACCCTTAACTCACACTTCAATCATTGAACTTATCCGAACTATTGGTTTTCAAATGAGGTCGCAGTCCCTCCTTTATATAGGGACTTTCTCCCTTTTCTAGGCCGACATGACAATCTGATGGCGAGCCGAATTGTTCAAGAAGATCTTCCAACATATTCTAGGCTGACTTATTCAAGGGTATATCCATCACATTTGGGCTGACTTCAAAGAGCACTTTGACAAGGTCTTGAGGCATACTTTTTACATCAATAATTTGTCTTTTACAAGTGTAACAAAACTTCATATATATGACTCTAAATTATACTATTATGACAAGATGAAAAACCCCTAAAGACATCAAGAATAAGTCTTTGACCTATAATAAAAACTTCATTGCTCATGAAACCCATGAGGCAAGCATTACAAAATACATTTTATTATCTTTGTCTTCTTC
The DNA here is from genome assembly GCA_034641835.2 of Pinus albicaulis. Lineage (NCBI taxonomy): Eukaryota > Viridiplantae > Streptophyta > Pinopsida > Pinales > Pinaceae > Pinus > Pinus albicaulis. Next base: position 722,882,066 of record CM076570.1, on the reverse strand, counting down.
ATTACATAAATTCATAATTACAAGTAATTATGAAGACCAAATCTAGTTACGCTTTTCAACACTCCCTCTTAACTAGGGAGGTATTCATAATGGTACATGGTCACTCTCAATCCGAAGAATCTCATAAGAAGAATCCGATTGGTAATCCTGTATGTATAGCATCATATCAAACAACATTGTCATAGTGCAAGGCCTTGACTAACAACTCCATCTCTCCACGAGATCTTTTGGGTGACAATGCCGACAATACCAATGATGAGTAGACACCCTTATCATTGTCTCTCTTGGATCATATCCCACCCAGGTTCATTTAGGATATGTCCACCAGGACTATTCTTACTGTTGGATTCCTAGTCCTCAAAGAATTTCTGTCCTTCCACGACTACTCTTTCCTTGGATGCTCTAATACATCCCCAAAAGAGTATCAGATGCCAGATGATTACCGAATTCTCTATTTTGTCTTCCCAGGTGAAGACCAGAATGACATGTCTATCTCTCCCTCTCAACTAGGGAGGGCATATTCCACAAAGGAATGTACTCATTCCTGTACAAGGAATGTACCTAAGCTCCTTCTTGGCTTAGGAATCACCAAGTTTATTCCAAGTTAGAAACTCATTAACAGGCTCCCTCTTAATTAGGGACCTGTAGCAACAATGATGAAAACACCCAACAACTCATGAAGAACTCCTTCCTTCAATGTCATGAATTTCTTTGTTATTGAGGAGTCTTCATCTTTGGATCTCTACATAGGGCACAAATCATCCATCACTTTCATCCAAGAGTCATGTCTTATATTAGAAAGTGATCCATCAATCTTCTTATTTGGTCTAGTTTCATGCAATGTTGCTTTCCTTCGAACCATACTTCTTCAAGGATATTCCATCCTTCCATACGGTTGTCAACCTGTGGAAGACATATACTTCCCTTTGGCAGCCCTACAGCAACTCCTCAGATATTAATTAATTATAAATATGAACTTTTAAAATCAAAAGTTACCTTAGTGATGATATTTCACCATGACATCTTCTTGTAGGCATCGACATCCTTTGTTTACAGATTGCCACATCTCCTAAATATATGTATTTTCAAGGGTCTCCATCTTTTCCAGACTTCTATTTGAGTCTACATATCTTCCCAGGAGATTTTCTAGTCAAGTGTTCTTGGCTTCCTTGGATGTTGACTGTTTTTTTTTTATCATGGTTGCAATTCTCAAGTTCTCTTCCTTTCTTTCTCCACACAATGTTATTTCATTCCCAGGAGCTTCAGTATGCAGTTCCTTGATTTGTGTACAACCACCTCATATTCTATATGAGGACATATTATGTTGATTTCATCTGGTGTGGGTCATGCATTTTGGCAACTTGTGTATCAGAGGAAATTCTATTTTCCTTTTGTTGATACTTTTGAAGATAGAAGTATATTACCTGCAACCATATGACATGACTTCATAGCACCCAGTGTATATATATATATATATATATACCTCATCTCTTGTCATCGTGCAACAATTTTCTTGGTGAAACCTTTTGCTTCCTTTCTAACTCTTGAATCCAAAGAGGATTCCATTAGATAATGTCAACAACTGTTTCCATATTGATTTAATGAATGATGACCCTTGATCTTAATGACTGCCTTCTATAAATGTTGTCTTCAGTGAGGTTCCCAGTAGCTACTTATCTCATAGCATAGTTGTCTTATATGTGTTACAAACATCCTCCTATGACGAGTTCTCCTCCTTCGATGCTTTCATCATGATGCCAATTCTAAAGAGATGCATATATCTAATATACAATGCTTCCTAGCATACTATTTTACAACCTATAGATACCTCCTAAAGAGGAAGAGGATCTCAATCATAATAGATATCTTTCACTTCTTCTTTCTTAGGTTTCTTTGAGTCTGAATCTTTTATTTCTCTGGTGACATTGGCTTATTCCCTTTTCCTCTTGTCCTTATTAGATTTGGGACAATCCCTTTTATAGTGCCCAAGTTCATAACATTTGTAACATTGGATTTTATCCATGTCCCTTCTTTTCTTTTGAGGACAAAACTTACCAAATTTACCTTTCCTTCTTGACATAGTAGTATAGGCTTTAGTTGATCCTGTATTGATTTTTGATTTAGTTTCTTCTGTCTTACATAAAGACCATAGATCCTGGAATGGCATTGCTTCTTTATTCCCATAGATGCTTGAAGTGAAGCTTCCCCATTCCTTCGGTAGAGCATTTAGTACCATAGTAAGTATTTCTCCATCAAACATTACTTCTCCCAATTTTTGCAGTTGATTTTGTATTTCGGAAATCTTCATAAAATACGAAGTTATTCCTTCCTCTCTTGACATCTTCAACTTGTATAGTTCTTGTCTTAGAGAAATTATTTCCCCTGCAATACTTACTGAGAATAGCTCCACCAATTTATCATATATTTCCTTTTAGAATTCTAGATTTGATACATAGGGAATGAGAGAGCCTCTATGGATTCTATAAGAATCCTTCGGGCTCTTATGTCTCCATTTATTTGGCATGAGCTTGAGTATCTTCTTTTGAAGGTTCAACTATTGATCCTTTGACATAGTCCATTACTTCATTTTCAATCAAGTTTAAATCTGTCCTTATCTTCCATGCAAGAAAGTTTGCAGTCCCAGACAATTTGTTGCTTTCCTTGCAAAAAGTGATTTTGACAGATTTAGATGAAGGAATTAAGATACTTGAGTAGATGCTTTGTTCTCCCTCTCATCTTCCTTCTTGATGATGTTGTAGATGACAATAGGAGCTCCCTCTTAGATTAAATTCTTCCATAGTGATGAATGAGAGCTAGATCACCTTGAATCCTTGATGATGATGATTAAGGATGGTTTGGTGATGACTTTGGCAAGGTCCTTGATATTCTTGAGATGACTTTCCAATTTCTGCAAAATGCTTCTTTTGAATGAATGAAGATCTTCTTGGATCTGAAGATTGATTCTTCAATGTAGATCTCTGAGTTTTTCTTTGATGATTTCTAGAAAAAGTGATCCTTGATTTCTTGATACTTGTGTGTCTTCTTTCCAAATAGCCCTTTCTTATCTTTAGCACCTTACCTCTGATTCCATGTTGAGAATTTAGTAGGGCAATGTTTAATTCAATTCTCTTACTTGATAACTGCCTGTGTTATACTTGTTATGCTTCTTTTACTTAGATCTTATCTTTGTTAAATTATTATATCTTTCATCAAGTCAATTATCAAAACACAAGGGACACAAAGTTTAGGCTCTTTCAGCCAGGACCAAAACCTCTCCCTCTTGGAGAGGAAAACTCGACTGAAACTCTTCTTATGGATGTTCAATTGATGAGTACCAAGACCATGACTCAGACCCTTGACTTCAGTATGCCTCCAAGACCTTGTCACTGCTCTTCTATATTCCTTATGCTGATCTTCTTTTTTGTACTCCTTTGCACCAAGACTAGGAAAGCTCGGTCCTATTCCTAAACATGGATGTCCCTTTCAACTCTTCCTTGAACTATATTCGACATCCTAGAGCCTTATTCTCGGCCTATCTTTCAACACTCTTGATGCCTTAGACATATATTTCCCTTCGTTGTAGTACCTTCTTTCGTGTATGACATTTTCAGAGATATCCGAAATATAGATTAGCCCAGAACATAGATCGCTTACACACCTTGAAATTCTTCTTATCCTTGCTAGCTTGGATTCCTTCTACACATTGTCTTTACGCACTTGCTTACATTCCTGAAGTGACCCTTGGCCTACTTTCTTCTCGCACTGATTGCCGATATTACCTTGCTATGAGATTGCAGATCCTTTACTGAGGTGAATAGACCCAAGACCGAGAGTTATGTGAGCCCTTTCTTTGCACTGTACTGAAACCCTTGTACGCATTCACTTCAGCCCTTAAATCGTACTTCAATCACTAAACTTATCCGAACTGTTGGTTTTCAAATGAGGCCACAATCCCCCCTTTATATTTGGAATGTCTCCCTCTTCTAGGCTGACATGACAATTTGATGGTGAGTTGACTTGTTCAAGGAGATCTTCCAACATCTTCTAGGCCAACTTATTCAAGGTTATATCCATCACATTTGAGCTGACTTTAAAGAGCACTTTGACAAGGTCTTAAGGCATACTTTTTACATCAATAATTTGTCTTTTACAAGTGTAACAACAATTCATATATATGACTATAAATTATACATTTATGACAAGATGACAAACCCCTAAAGACATCAAGAAGAAGTCTTTGACCTATAATAAAAGCTTCCTTGCTCATGAAACCAATGAGGCAAGCATTACAAAACACATTTTATTACTTTTGTCTTCTTTATTACATAAATTCATAATTACAAGTCATTATGAAGACTGAACCTAGTTACACTTTTCAATAGGACAATGGTGCATCACACCATATGACAAAAGTGTGGGAGTTGTTTAGAAGTTTGATGAAGAAGACTTGAGGGTTAATGTAGAACTTGGTGATGATGCCAAGTATGCAGTGAATCTAGGCAGAAGGAATGTTGGAAGCCAGGGACATTTGTTTGTACCAGAACTAAAGAATAACTTACTCTTAATCTCAGTAATGGAGGACAATGGATATGATTTTAGTATCAGAACTAAAGAAGAACTTACTCTCGATCTCATTAATGGAGGAATGTGGATATGATGTTTGTACCAGAACTAAATAAGAACTTACTCTCAATCTCAGTAATGGAGGACAATGGATATGATTTCATGTTTTAGAATGGGTAGGTGCTCATTCGTTCATAGGATACTGGCCCAAACACAACAATGACCATCGGGGTTAGAGAGGGTAACTTGTACAAGTTGAAAGGAAAATCTGTTCAGGATTTAGTACACAATAATGACAACTTATGTGAGTTGTCGAACATGAGGTTCAGACACCTGCACAATAGGGTGTTGTCAATCCTAAATGAGATTTTCATTGGTCTTCCAGATTTCAATATTAAGTAGGAGGGAATTTGTAAAGGGTGTGAACTTGGCAAGAATGCCAAGTTGCTTTTTTGAGTAGCAGGAGTAGGTTCAAGGGTCTTGGATCTCATTCATTCATATGTGTGTGGTCAATGGAGGTAGTGCTATATTATGTCACGTTCATTGATGACTATTCCAGGAAAACCTAGATCTTCTTCATTAAGCTCAAGGATAAACTCTTCAATCAATTCCAGGAATTCGAGTCCTAGATAGAGAACCAAACATGCAATTAGATCAAGGTCTTGATGTCGAATAATGAGATTGAGTACACCTTCAATGACTTCAATGATTTCAACAAGGAGGGTGGGATCATGTGGGGGTTGGAAATTTCATACAACCCTCAACATAATGGGTATTTATCTATCATTGGTTTTGCTAAGGCAATGACACATGACTAGGATCTACCTATGTTTCTTTCGGTGGAGGCATGTAACAATACAATATATGTGAAAAATAGGAGTCCTCAAAGGATATTGGGGGACAAGACAATAAACGAGGCATTCACTAGGGTGAGGCCAGAGATATATAACTTGAGGAAATTTGGTTGTCCAATATACATCCATGTGCCTATGGAGAAGAGGATGAAGCTTGAGCCTTCAAGAGAGAAGGGGATATTTATTATATATAATGCGACCTCAAAATCTTACATGATATTCATCCCAATGTAGAGGAAGACAATTGTGAGCAAAGATGTTAAGTTTGAGGAGCAATTGTCATCTAGGAAGTCTCATGAATTGCCACTAATAGTGATAAAGGATGAGGAGCAGGATCGTCCAAAGGGAGAGTACCATGCAAATACTTCTAGTTTGGGGAGTCAACCTTAGGTCAAGGAGGAGTCAACAACTCCTTCTGGTTCTATTAGAAGCTCCAGGTGGTTTCAATAGAAATTAAGGGATACCGAGGAGCATGTGGAGGCTCCTACAAAAACATTCAAGGAGAGGTCTTTGAAGAAGTTTCCAAACTACATGGAACTAATGAGTAACATCATTGATGAGGTTAGAAACCAAAATTTTTGGAGGAATTCCATGGTGAAGGATGGTGCATGGGACATTGTGCCAAGATTGGAGGGGAAGCCGGTTCCAGGTGGCGTTTCAAGAAGTACCTCCCTCACTAAGAGGGAGTGTTTATGCTTGTAGCATCGAACATGTATTTTGCACAACTCTAAGTGTTTAGACGTGTGTAATTTGTCTAAAGCCTTCAACCTTAGCAAACATTACTTTTAATTATAAAGTAATTGTTTATTTATAAGAAGGTGAGTTTAATATAATGAAATGAAAAGGTTTTTGCATTAATGCATCAGATGAATATTGACCATTTATCTCAAGTGAGTTGATACCTAATCTCGATCATTAATCACTTTGGAGATTAGGGTTATGGATTTGGCTAACAATTCAAGCTTATAAAAGCAAGGCTAGGTGAAGGAGAAAGGCACACAAAAACACTATGAGATTGAGCTACGAAGGACAATGCTTGAAGGAGATTTCAACAAAGGTGGTAAAGGAGTTTCATCCATAGATCAAGTCCAAAGGAGGAGAGTGTAAGTTGGGGAAATTTGCAGAAAAAATATTTATCTACCTAGTGTTAGGATATTTCAATACATAGGAAATAGTTAAGTATAACTTGGTCTAGCGTAAAGTTAGGTAAAGTTTGTTTCTTTAGTATGCACTTTTGTAACTTATAATCCGACGGTTCATTCTCTCCTCGGTATTACTGACACTTGATCCGTGGCTTAACACCCGATTGGTCCATGATCTCTTTTTAAAGACCATGGAGGGTCATTTGTCCGGTGACGTTTATTAGAGAAGCTTATGTAAATTTTCTTTCTTTACATTAATAAATTGCCTGAAGTGGCCATGTTGGCTCAGGTCGTGGACTGTTTCCCTCTTTGAGGGTTTTAACCACATCAAATACTGGTGTATTTATCCGTGATTTGTTTGTGAACGATGACCTTTGGTGTTTGATCTAAGGAACTTACCTTGTAAATTCCTACATGGTATCAAAGCAGTTTGAGGGCCGCATCCATTGTTGATCCAAATCCAAAGCTAGTTTTGACTGGATGCGACTGTCGTTTTCCAGATCTACTATTTCTAACCACTTTCAAGTCGGGAGAATTGCTTTGTTGTGTCTGGAGCCTCTGTTCTTGTGAGGAACCCCTTTTGTTTCATGCGAAAAGGTTTTCGATTGCCCTAGCTATGTCATTTTAGATCTGGATGTATAAATTATTTTTTGTAGTTATATTTATTTATCCCTATGTTTATTTCGATTTATAGTCATTTATTATTATTATTACCAGATCTACACCCTCTTCTCTGCGTTTGGTCTTTTCTCTACGCTCTGTGTGATCTGAAAAACCAGAAACAAAAAGCCGAGATTTTTCTCCTACGTACGCTATTTCCCTGCGACTTTGTGTGATCTCGGGAAATCATAAATAACGAGAAAAATATTTAGTTTCCAGGTAGACTAACCAAAAATCTAACATGAAGTCACAATGCTTACATAGTTTTTTATTTTTTTGTTGTTGTTTGCGTGGTTTTTTTGTGGGAAAAAGAACACACACCTTAAGGAGCAAAAAAAACTGTGCCTCCTTTCCAACACTTACTAAATTTTAACTAGCTCACTTGGTCTAAAGTTACTTTATGACAATAGAGATCTTGGGTTCAAGTTTTTTTGGCAAGTTATTTTTTTCTAAAAAGTTTTTGTCAAGTTACTTTTTCCAAAAAAGAAAGTTTTTTGTCAAGTTACATTTAAAAAAAAGGGGTTTTTGTCAAGTTATTTAAAAAAAAAATCACATGTGACTTATGTTTTAAAGTTACTTTATGTAATAATGTTTCTCACCCATTATAAAAAGTGAGTCACTTACGATCTAAAGTCACTTTATCTTTTATTCAAGTTACAATCTACTTGGTCATTAGTTCATAAAGTAACGTTGTAAAAAATGATTCTTACTTATTTATTAAAGTGGGTCACATAAAGTAGTATTTAAAAAAAGAAAAATGTAAGCTTATTATATTAAGTTTGGAAAGAGGGGGGAGGGGAAATTAAAAAAAAATTACAAATTCATCATCAACTTTCAACCTATCACGTGACTATTTGACATCTACTACAACTTTTTTTCAAAAAGACATAACTTCTTCATTGATAAGCCGTTTTCAGAGTCGTTTTTTTGAACCGGCCTGATTTTTCGAGATATTTCCATTGGAACAGTTAGTTTCAACTTTTACAACTTTAATTTTTAAAAATAGAAAGTACATGCCCGATTATTCTTGACAACACCAATTATTTCCAACGACTATCCTACATGGTAGACTTACTTAAAAGTAAATGGCTATATAGAATAGCCTCAAGACTAGAATCTAAACCTACTGATGAAGATACAAAGGTTAAATGGGGAAATAAACAAGATCAAGCACGAGGGTTGATAGGAATTTACATTGCTCAATATCTTAGATTTCATATCCAAGAAATTGACTCCCCTAATGAAGCTATGAAAAAAATAAATACTGTTTTTGGCATTCAAAATGAAGTCAGAGCCCACCAGCTTTAAAATGAGTTGTTTACTTTGGAACCTAATAATTTCTCCTCTATTGAAGATTTTTTGTCCAAATTCAAGACCCTTGGAATTATCTTAGAAGGTTGTAAGGTCAAAAAGTGGTAGTCTTATCTATTCCATTCTTGCCAAGTTAGGACTTGCATACTCTATATTTGTTTCTACCTTCCATTCCACTAGAGAAGCCCTCATTTCTCAAGGAACACCCTACAAGTCCCCATCTTTTGATGCCTTTTGTGATTCTTTGATAAGAGAACAAGAAAAACTCTTACACCTTGGTCTTATTAATACTGGAAACTCTTTTAAGAAAGCCTTAACAGCCCAAAAACAACCATATCCAAAGAATCGTAAGAAGCAGCATTCTAAAAAGAATGGTCCTAAACCAAACAAGGGTCTTAAACACTCTCAGCCGCAAAATGAAAAAGAAACTCAACAAATTGATAAGGAAAATAAAAACAAAGGGAAGAAGACCGATAGAAATTGCAACTTTTGTAATTGTGATGGCCACGTAGAGTCAAAAAGTTTTAAGAAGGTGGAAGCCTTGGAAGCAACAATGAAGAAGAACAACATCCATTTGGAGAACTCTTCAACTTCATCTTCGTGAATGACACTTCCTGCATGTGGTTATCAAGCATCAAGATCTGGTTATGCATTAAATGTATCTTCTTCTTCTCATTCTCATGAGTTTCTCATTGATTTTGGAGCCTCTTACCACTTTGAAAAAAATAAAGCCATGTTTTCTTCTTTAAATGATTGTAACACCAGATCAAAGTCGTACACGTTCTCAGTTTGATAGAGCCTCTTCTTTATTGGCTCAAGTTCCAGAAAATTATGATCTAGATACCTTTGAAGAAGCTTCAGGTCATCTAGATTGGGATGCAACTATGAATGAAGAATATTGTTCCTTATTGGCAAACAATACTCAAGATCTTGTTCCTCTTCCAAAGGGAAGAAAACTTGTTAGATGCAAATGGGTTTACAGAACAAAGTTTGGACTAGATGGAAAAGTGGATAAACATAAAACTCATCATGTTGCTAAAGGATTTTCACAGGTTGAAGGCATTGACTATACTGAAACCTTCCCCCCCGTTTCCAAAATTAATTCTATCCACCTTGTTCTTTCCCTTGCTGCCTCCTTTAAATGGGAATTCCATCAGATGGATGTTAAACCCGCCTTCTTACATGGGGACTTGCATGAATAAATCTACATGGAACAACCCCCGACTTTATCCGAAAATACTCTAGCCTTGTTTGTCTTTTTAAGAAGTCTCTCTATGGTCTCAAACAAGCCCCTCGGGCTTGGTATGCCAAAATGGATAACTTTCTCTTAGATAATGGATTTTCTAGATGTCTTTCCGACAACATTGTCTACACCAAGAATGTGGGTAATTCCTTAATCATCCTTGTTATTTATGTTGATGATCTTATCCTTACTGGTAGTGATCCCAACCATATAAACCATGTGAATTCTAGCCTCAAAAATAAGTTTGAAATGATAGACTTAGGATAATTGCATTATTTCCCTGGTCTTCAATTTTTGATATCGAAGGTATTACCCTTTGTCAGTCCAAGTATGCATGTGATCTTCTACGCCAATTTCACATGGAAGACTATAAGCCATCCCCTTCTCCCTTTCAGTCTGGAGTCAATCTTTCAATCACTTGTACTTCCTTGAGGTTGATTCTACCTTATATCGTCAACTTGTTGGTAAAATTATGTATCTAACCCATACCCGTCCTGACCTTTCCTTTGCTATTGGTCTTGTTGCTCGGTTTATGCACAAACCTCATGAAAGTCACTAGAAAGAAGCTAAAATAATACTTCGATATGTTCGAGGTACACTTTAGTTCAGGATTGATTACAGTGCAGGAGCATCTCCATTGTTGGTTGGTTTCACTGATTCTGTTTGGGTTGGTGACCCTGATGATCGAAAGGGTACTGTAGGTTATGTCCGTCTTGACCTTTCCTTTGTCGTTGGTCTTGTTGCTTGGTTTATGCAAAAACCTCATGAAATTCACTGGAAAGAAACTAAAAGAACATGTTCGAGGTACACTTTAGTTCGGGATTCATTACATTGCACGAGCATCTCCATTGTTGGTTGGTTTCACTGATTTTGATTGGGATGGTGACCTTGGTGATTGAAATTATACTGCAGGTTATGTATTCACTCTTGGTTCAAGACCTATTACATGGTATTGTAAGAAACAAAGTTCCATCTCTCTTTTTTCAGTAGAAGCAAAGTATCATGGTGCTGTTGAAGCCAGCAAGGAAGCCTTGTGGCTTCGTCAGATCCTGTCTGAGTTTGGTCTTCATCAACAACATCCAACTACACTTTGGTGTGATAATCAGAGTACCATTCAGCTATGAAAAGATCCAGTTCAACATCAGCGCAACAAACACATTGATCTACACATACACTTCATCAAAAAGCTCATTCATGATCGTGTTCTTGAACTGCACTATTGTTCAACTAATGATCAAGTTGCTGATATCTTTACAAAGGCTCTCACAAAAGAAACATTTACAAAACTTCAATCTATGCTTGGAGTTCAGGAAAGTTATCATTAATGGGGGACAGGTTCTAATGCCTCCTTCCTTCTCCTATTGTGTTACCTTTTTAAATCCTTCAATCCTATCCCAAGTTGTTCTTAAGGGGGGATGTTAGGATATTCCGACACATAGGAAATAGTTAAGTATAACTTGATCTAGCATAAAGTGAGGTAATTTTTTTTTCTTTAGTGTGTACTTTTGTAACTTATAATCCAACGGCCACGATATGTAGTGAACCGATGGTTCATTCTCTCCTTGATATTACCGACACTTGATTTGTGGCTTAACACCTGACTGGTCCATGACCTCTCTTGAAAGAGCATGGAGGGTCATTTGTCTGGTGACCATTTATGAGAGAAGCTTATGTAAATTTTCTTTCTTTACATTAATAAATTTCCTGAAGTGGTCGTGTTGGCTCAGGACATGGATTGTTTTCCCTCTTTGAGGGTTTTTACCACGCCAAATACTAGTGTACTAATCCGTGATATGTTTGTGAGCGGTGACCTTTGGTGTTTGATCTAAGGAACTTACCCTGTAAATTCCTACAACTAGTATGCCGTGTGAAGCAATAAAGTGCAGGATCAAAGTACAATCACATAGGTGCTACATAGAGTTTGTGCAATAGGCCAAGAGTGTAGCCGTACAACATGACCATATAACCATGTCGGTGTTGTAAAGGGTTTGTGTAGTAGGCTGAGAGTGTAGTTTTACAAAATAACGGTAAAATCATACAAGTGTTTCATAGGGTTTATGTAGTAGGTTCAAAAGGAAACAAGTCTGGAGGGTCTATCTAGAGAATTATAGTGGGACGTACATGTTATACAAGTTCCAAGTAAAAATCAGAATTTTTTCTATAGTTTGCATTTCTTTTATGTACGCCATTTTCCTAGGAAGGGAGCCCTTGTATGCGGTGATATTATTTTAATGAATGGGAGCCCTTGTATGCTGTGATATTATTTTAATGAATAACATTTTTAAATGGCATAAATCCATGTCTATATTTGTATGAGATTGGTTTCACTTGCTTCCGCTAGTTATTTTATTTACAAGTTAGAAATCCCATTGTATGCATTTTATTTTGTGGGCTGTATTAAATTTCAACAACAATGCAATTGCAAAGAAAATAATTTGTCAAGTTCTAAGGTTAGGTAAATTTAACGTCGTCAAATAACAATAGGTTTACAATTATTTTGTATCCCACTCAATATTTTCTAAATTTTGGATTAATATGCATCTATGCTAGCATATGTTTATTGGTATCCAAATAAAATGATGTGTAAAAGTTTGGATACTATCTTTGTTAAGGCTTCCTCTATTAATAAGGATTAAGATGAGAAAGTTAAGATGTTTTTTTTTTGCAATTATATTTGAAGATTTTAATTTTGTTTATACCAAAATATCTTTATGAAGTGCCTATTTACATAGAGGAGATAAGGTTAATCACACATATTAAACTTTATTGGCTAAAAGTAATGTTCAAAGTAATCTCACTGAAGGATGTACGGAAAGTGATCGACATTATAATAAGTTTGAGAAGCTCTTAAGGAAGAATCATGATGACATTATGGACACCAACTCCAGTGAAGTAAAATTGTCTGGCCACACATTAAACATTGACGAGCTAGCTTTTCTGAAGAAGGTATTATGTTTCACTTTATCTTCAAAGACTATTTCGACATAGAGCATATTTTGCAGCATAGAAGAAAGAATATAAACTTTGAATGACGAAGACAAGGATTTCATAAGAAAAGACTATGTGTGTATCTTGAGAACAACTATTCGAAAATAGAGTAGCAATTTAAAAAAGAAAGAGTAAGAAGCCATTAAGAAAGAATTTGGGAATTAGCGATAGCAAGCAATATTGAAGGTTGACAAAGGTGGGCTATGGTGGTGATGAAAAAATATGGTTACAATGCAAAGATAGTTGGGCGCATCAACATGAGTGATGGTAACAAAAAACTGAAAAACAACCTAGTAATTAAGGAGGCCAAGAAGGTTATTAAAGAGTCTAACCTCGATGAAAAAAAAGAAGATACAACTACAAATTATGAGAATACCCCTAAAATATATGGCCTCTCTAAAATCCACAAGGAAGGGACTCCACTCAGGTTGATTGCCAATGCAATTAGATCCCCAAACTATGAATTGGACAAGTTTGTGGAAAAAATCATAGGTCCCTTGGTGGACAACATAGACTCATTTATAAGAGATCCCCAAACTATGAATTGGACAAGTTTGTGGAAAAAATCATAGGTCCCTTGGTGGACAACATAGACTCATTTATAAGAGATTCTAGTGACTTTGTGAACGTCATCAAATAAGAGAAATTCGAACTAGAGGACGTGCTCATAATATTTGATGTGACTTCACTTTTCATAAAAAATATCATTAAATGCGGTTGTGCAGGTAATCAATGATGTCACATACCCATTGATAGAAAGATTGAAAAATGTGTGTCTTTGGTCAACCTTTAATTTTCAAAGTGAGCTCTATAAGAAAACTAGTAGTGTGGTAATGGGTTCCCCTCTCTCACCCATGGTTTCCAACATCTTCATGAAAATTTCGAGAAAGTAACTCTTGACTTTTACCCTCTAAAGGAAACAAGATGGAAGAGGTATATGGATGATAGCAATGTTAAGTGGCGCAATGGAAATAGTGAGTTGATAAAGTATTTGAGCAACATAACGAAATTTCTGAAGACAATAAATTTACCAAGGAACTGGAAGAAAATAGGAAAATCCCTTTCCAAAATGCACTAATTATGAAGAAGTAGGAAGAACTTTAGGGCATAAAGTCTCCATAAATAAAAAAAAAATACTAAAATCTACCTTCACATCGATTCTCGCTATTGCCCTTAGCATAGGTTGGGGTTCTCAACACCCTTGGCTATGAGAGATGAATGTTGAGCATATAGAGTAGGAAAATACCACCTAACCAAGGTATTTAAGAGCATAGAATCTAGGAATACAAATATCAACAAGGAATTTGAGAAGGTAGGAAGAGGGTCTTGTTCTCACAACAATGATCCCTCTAACATGGAGGCATACATCCATGACATTTGAGGGGTAATTGATATGATCTCATAGATCATAAAGAGAAATGAAATTACAACCTAATTCAAGTTGTCGGTAACTATTAGATAGAGAATGGGACTCATAAAAGACACCATTGACCATCGTTGACACAAAGGTGTTGTTGACGGTGCTGAACCTGCCAACATTAAGGGGAACTCCCCGATATGAATTCCCAATTAGACATCACACCATTTGGTGTAGGAGTCCCATCCGGTATAAATGTCGAGTTTCCAAGTTCTTAAATATTTTCCTTGGCTCTAACTGTCACCAAGATAGAGGGATGCAATGGTGCCTTCGAAAAACAAGAAGGTATGTTTGGTGAGTGTTCAGTTGTAATTGTGTCAAAGTTATTCTACTGCGGAGAGGGGAGAAAAGTGAGCCTCTAAGAAAGAGGTAATAGTACCACCCAAGAAGAGACACACACGAACCAGAAGGATCTGTTCAACATCCAGCGGAATAGTCCACAAGGGATGCGACGTTTGTTGCAACCAACAAAGGAAAAAGATTTTTCTAATATACTACAGAGTAGTCCACAATGATGGGACAACAATAAAAACCATTACAACACATTCTCAACAAGATAAGTACTAAAATAACTGAAATAGTTCAACTATCTTAGCACATGTTAAAACAAACATGAATTACATTAGAAATACTTGGAAACCCTTAATACATCATACCTCTCATGACATACACTATAAAAATACTCTTTTTGTTATTGAGAGATATCCCATATTTGTGACATCGCTCAAAATTTTTCTTCAGATGGCATATGTGATCGAATATCTGTTTGGAGAACACTGTGAAATATTAAAGATAGACAACTATGCTCTATATGATCAACCCATGAAATGAAATGTCCATAGTGCGTTGGAATGTGGCACCAACATTAATCAACCTAAATGGCATTCTTTTGAATAAGAACATGCCCCACTTTGTGCGGAAATTCATTTTAAGTTTTCCAGGCTTTAAGATGGTTGTATCCTGAATATCCACCTATGAGAGAAAACATTTTTGACCCCGATAATGTTTTTAGTATCTATTCCATAGACGTCATGAGGTAGTTATCTTTGTCCGAGGCATGGTTCAAATTTCGGAAATCAACATATAAGCAGATTTCCCCTGACTTCTTCCTTACCGGGACTAAGCTTGACACCCAGGTAGAATGTCTCACTTTGTATATGATCGGAGCATCCAAAAAAAATATTAAATCCTTCTGAATGAGAGGCTCAAGTGTCGGATGTACTTTCTCAAATTTTGTTGAAATGACTTGGCCCCTTCTTTTATCGGAATCACATGCTGGTTAATTCGTGTGTCATAAGTCTTAATTTCATCATACATCCACACAAATAGATCTCGGTACTACTTGAATAGGTAGATGAAGGCTTGTCGCTCCAATGGTGTACAACAAGTACCAAGATTGACAAACTTCAGTTCCTTTTCTATTCCCAATTTGATCTTCTCGTGCGACAACATTGAACTATGGATTTTAACATTGACAGGTCCCCAGAAGCGGTTTTGTAGGTCATACAACATTTCTAATGACACCACACCTTTTGGCATGAGGTTTCATTTTCTTGTGCTAGCTGCGTCCTGCAATGCCTTATTGTGCTCATCTTCATCGATCCCTGCATTTTTGAAAACATCAACATTCACCATAAAGTATAGTATCTGCTGGTCATCGTTGAAAACATGTAAATTAGTAATATTATCAAGGACAGATGGCTTATAAAAAATTTCTACAGAAAAACCATTCCTTAACGGTGACAACCTAGCAGCAGCATTTTCCAATGCATATGCAATTGCGTTACGTATTTTAAGAACAAAAATAATGTTAAAATCTTGGAATTGCGAAATCAAATGCCATACCTCTTGTTGATAACTTTTGAGATGAGTTGACACACAATGTATGGTATTATGTACCTTTTCGCACAACAATTTCTGAGTCACCTACTACTTTTAGGATCACAATGTTGAGGTAAATGGTTCTTTGCAAGCCCAAGATGAGTGCCTCAGATTCTGGAGTGTTTTTCATGCACTCGAATTCCAAGTGGTTAGAGATCAGATGTTTTTTCTACAACAAGTCTATTAAAACACAACCAACTCCAGATCTCTCCTACGTTTTGGAACCATCAAAATAAAAAGTACACATATCATATGTACAAGGACTACAAACTACACTAATACTATTATTAATACTATTACTAACTGTACAAATATCATTTTCACTAGTTGGATTGGGAAGGAGCTCCAACTGTGTATCTGGTGGGATTGGGGATGGATGAGCAAGATAACACCCTAGTTGAGTTTCTTGGAAGCAATCACCGAAGATAAGTTCTGCAAAATCCACTGGTTCATTTTGTCCATTCAAGGGAGTAACAATATGTTTCATGTATCTCTCTGAATTCACTGAGATATGATTGTTTCTGCCCTTGTACGGAAGGGATACATGTGACCAATCTATAGAAAAGTACCCTTGTAGCTTGTTGACCAGTCTATGCTCAACAATAATTGTTATGATTCAGGTATGTCCACAATTACTATGTTTATACATTGGTGAACTCCATCATCGGATGATAAATGGATAATCACATTTCTAAGTTCACCAACTGCGTGGACAAGAGTCTTGTCGAGCTGAATGATTTGTGAATATGTTTTGTCGCATTTTTCATTTATTTTCTTGGCTATAGATAATGGCATTACACACCATAACCAACTAAGTAATTGTGTACATTGAAATTGAATCAAAATTTAATAGAAACAAAGGGAAAAGTGTATTTGCATCCATTTTTAAAGCATTAAGTACAGATTCAAGGGAACCAGAGGAATTACCTGATCCCTTGTATGAAGAAGCATCATTACTTGATACAAACTGTCCAAGTGCGTGTAGGAGGATGTCCCGCTGGCTCATGATCTTTGTAAGCTCGAACATTGATATATTTGAACGGACCTTCTTCATGTCCTCAACTATGTTGTAATATACATCGAGAAGGTTTGCTAAAGTGTATGGGGGTGTGACTTGGTTTGTGAATTCCGGAATGATGGTCTTACTCTTAATGTTTACGAAAGTACTTTTCGTTGGGACCGCATTCCCAGACTTGTTATGAGTGTTCTGTGCTGAGCTAACAAGTGGACTGATTTTTCTTAACAAATGTTCTTTGAGTTTCTACTTCGTTAACTCCGGTTGAGTGGCCGGACCTTGGCTTCTCAAATTGTACCGGTTGGTCTGCTTCTGGTCTAGGCGATCACTCAGAGGATGTTTCTCGGCTATTCTCTTTTGGGCTGCAAGTATGCAATTAAAGATGTTTACTACATGCGCCACACTTGGAGTTTCTCCGGTTTCAGTCGTTTCTTCTTTTTCTTCTGCAGGCTCTGTCTGCTCATCAACAAGTAATAGATCAAAAATATGCGTAGCAAGAATGTTCATGGTGTGATTCTATTGCAGGAATATTTTCTCTGAATGATACTCTTGATGATATAAACAATATTGATCCATGCCCATAATTTTGATATTCAGTACAATGTTTGAGCTTTGCGCAAACTTCATCGATTGGTTACTGCTGCTGCTAGAATTTGCAGTCCTTCTGAACAGGTTGAATATAAGAAGCTTTCTTCTCATGGTGGTATCACTTGACCTTTGTTTCATCTCTGCTAGCTCAATTGACAGAGTCTTGACAGTACGGGTCAATATCTCAAGATCAAAAGTTTCTTTCTCTTTGGCCTTGCTTACGGAGGCTTGAGACCTTTTACCCATGTGTTTGGGGTCTTTTGCTAGTTCATCATCTACAATGACCCCAATTGCACACAAGTCCTTTTCAACCACGATCGCCTCTTCATAATTCTCAGTCAGTGTTTGTTTCGTAGTTCTCTTTACAAACTGCGCAATGCTGGTTGGCAAGGCAAAAGTGTAACAATCGTTGGTGTTCGAGTCATGAGGTTTAGTGTTTGCTAGGAACTTATTCAAAATACAATTAAACCTATGATTGAAATATTTTACCTTTTCTTTCGTTCCATCTTGAGATTGCCCAACTCTTTCAACAACATGGCGGGGGTCTTATCATCAACAAATTTCTCAAGGAATTTTTTTTTTAAACCCCCTCCAGTTCTAGATGGAATTTAGAGGAAAACTATGATGCCATACAACTACTTTTCCAATTAAGGTACACAAAAAAATTCTACATGCAACATCATCATAGAATACCTCAAGTGTTTGTAGATGTAGGTAGAAGTTGTCCAAGTGGTCCTCCGTCTTTACTGTTTTGTCAGGGTCATAATTCGTTAGAAGGTTTTTTGGATGCCTTGGCATATTTTGTAAAACACCTGGTAGTGCAAGTGGGCCCTAAGACATCCAATCCAGATCATGGTATATGATGTCTTCGTCACCATCCTCTTCCCATTCCTCAAAATATGATGGATCTTATTCCTCCTCTTGACCACCTAATCCGTAGAATGTATCGCTCGGGAGTACCACGTTATCGATATTACCACCGTGGAAAGTTGGAGGTTGTTCTAGACTTTTTACGTTTTCCTCATAGTTTGCTAACTCTTCAAGGGCGACGAGAACCAAAACTTCAATTGTTGAAGCTACTATCCTGGTGGGAGTAGTTGGGTTCTTCTTCGGAAAATATGGAAGGGTGTGTACTCTAGGTATCAATCTGTTAACTTTCAGAAACTTGCGGGTGATGGGGCGGAGTGCCCGAATCTGGGCATATGTGAATTTGTCGGGGTGTGCAGTCCTAGGCTGAGAAGGACCATCAGTTTCAGGAAAGTGCAGGGAGGAAGTGTTGGGAATATTACTTCCTTGACTAGATAACCCTCCTAGCGCCATAAATGTTGATGGTGCTGGACCCACCAACTTCATGAGATCTCTCTGATATGAAGTCTAAATTAGACCTCACACCATTTGTTGTAGGAGTCCCATCCAGTATAAAGGCCTGGTTGCCAAGTTCTTAAAGATTTGCCTTGGCTCTAATTGTCAACAAGAGAGAGGGATGCAATGGTTCCTTCAAAAAGCAAGAAGGTATGCCTGGTGAGTGTTCAATTGTAAATGTGTCAAAGTTATTCTACTGTAGAGAGGGGAGAAAAGTGAGCCTCTAAGAAGGAGGTAATAGTACCACCCAAGAAGTGACACACATGAACCCGAAGGATTTGTCTAACATCCACAAGGGATGCGACGGTTGTTACAACCAACAAATGAGAAAGGTATGTCTAATATCATGCAGAGTAGTCCACAAGGATGGGACAAAAATAACAACCATTACAACACATTCTAAACAATATAAGTACTAAAATAATCAAAATAGTTCAACTATCTTAACACATGTGAAAGAAAATATGAAGTACAAAAATTTGCAGAATAGTCTTACAAACATTCATAATCCATGCATGAAGAACACGTTGGCTTTGAAGGCTTCCATTATTAAGTAAAAGTTCCAAGACACATGTATACAATGAACATCACTAACTCCAGTAGTGGAGCATTGGAGCCACTCCTTGCTCCCCAAAAGATCTAAATTATCTCTCTAATACTTTGTGGGAGGAGCCAAGGTGAAAAGTGATTTTATCTTACAATGAGGGAGTATATATAACAAAGAGGAGGTGATGCTTCATCTTCCTTGGGACTCTTCATCTACCCTCATGACTTTTTGATTTCCTATGACTTTTTAAATTTACATGACTCTTTGTATTCCACACATGTCCTTTGGAATCTCACTTTACAATACATTTCTGACACATATGTTACATCACTGGCCACAAGGTGTGGCATGTGACTACTCATGACATGACACTACTGACATGGAATGTTTGATGATGTGGCAATATCAAGCCACTGCTGCTGTTGAGTGTTGAATGTATTTTTGAGAATGTTATTCTTTTCACCTCCAAATGGCTTGGTGATAAGGAGTCTTCAATGATCTCAAGTCTTGAATAATGGTCGCAAACTAGTGTCCCTTCACTTTTTTTTGATTGATCAGCTTGTGTATTCAGCTACAAGTGTGTCTTTCAACATGATTCACTCCTTTATCTCCTTCTTCATCATATTTCCATGGCATGATAGAGTACCTGTTCTTTCAATTCATTCATGACGAGACGACATCAATATGAAAAACCCCTAGTCTAGGATTGAGCATACTGATCCTTCAAGTAGGCCAAAATTGGGTGGAAAGCTAGGGAAGAGGCTTAGTGACTGTGCAATTGCTCAATTCAAGCAGGAAATGGGAAAACTTGAGCCTTGAGACCACACAATGAGAAGTTTAGGCTGGGTTGAGGAACACAAATGCGCAGTTCTAGGAGGCAGAGGGACAGGCTGAGGGGATGGACACTTGGTGGAAATATTGCACAGTTCCGGGAGACAAGGAAGGCTGGGCCATTGCGCAGTTCAAGGTCTCAGGGAGTGAGCTTGAGGCTATAGGCTTCACAATGCGTAGTGAAGGCCAAGCTGGGAGGAAGGATTACACAATTATGGTGGTCAAGGTTAGAGCTTGGGCTCAGAAACTGTGCAGTGCAACAGTCTTGGGAGGCAGGAATTGCGTGTTGCGCAATGCCAAAGGGAAAGGTCACAACTAAAGGAATGAGACTTTACAATGCAAATCTCAGGGAGGTTGGGTGAAGCTAGGTTGCTTGGTCATGAAATATTTCCTAAAATGGCTAAGTGCAGGATCGATTAGACTAGTGTGAACTGTTGGAAAGTGTAACTAGGTTCGACCTTCATAATGACTTGTAATTTTGAATTTATGTAATGAAGAGACAAAGATAATAAAATGTATTTATTGTAGTACTTGCATCATGGGTTTCATGAGAAAGGATATTTTATTATAGGTCCAATACTTCTTCTTGATGTCTCTAGGAGTTTGTCATATTGTCATAAGTGTATAATTTAGAGTCATGTATATGAAGTGTTGTTAGACTTGTAAAGACAATTATTGATGTAAGTGTATGCTTCAAGAACTTGTAAAAATGATCGTTGCAGATGACTCAAATATTTTGTAAACAATCCTTGTTAAGTCGGCCTAGAAGATGCTGGAAGAAGTTAACTCACCTCACAAGGTGATCATGTTAGCCTAGGAAAATAGGACTGTGGCCTCATTGTTGAGTACATAATTCGGATAAGAGCTTTGAGATTAAAGTGCGAAATCAGGAGATCATACAATGAAGGAAGGAGGCCTTAAAAGGATGCGAAGGAGGGGTGATCTAAGGTTCTGTCTTGGGTTATAATATCTCCACATTCTTCAAGAAGGTCAAAGATCATCCAAGCAAGGTTCATATTTGTAATAGTGCGAAAGGAGAAGGCTACTCAACGAAGAAAGGAGGTTAGTCATCTCGGTGATGAATCTGTTATATACCTTGCTCATCTCAAGGATAATTGCAGTAGCTAAGTAAGGCTATACAAGCCTTAGTCTTGGGTCTATAACTCAGAAGTATATATTGCGTAAAGAATATTTAATACAGAAAATAAGAGATCAAAATATTGTGTATCTTGGGTGCAAGAAGAAGGTCGAGGAAGAGTCTATTGGAGACCAAGGTTAGATAATAGAAGGAACAAAGAGAAGTACATCAGTTAGGGCTGCTAGACTAGGGACTGAGTATCTCTAGTGCTGGTGCAATACGGTGCAGAAAAGGAGTTCAACATAGGGAGCCAACACAGAGTAGTGACACGGTCTTGGATGCATATTGGTGTCAAGGGTTTGTGTCATGGTCATGGTACTCGCCAATTGAAGATCTAGAAGAAGAATTACTTTCGGTTTTTCCTCTTCAAGAGGGAGAGGTTTTGGCCCTGACTTGAAGAGCAAAAAATATGTCTCTTGTGTTTTGATAATTGACTTGATGAAAGACATAATAAGCTAATTAAGATAAGATCTAAGTAATAGAAGCATAACAAGTATAACACAAGCAGTTATCAAGTAAGAGAATTGAATTAAACTCTGCCCTACTAAATTCTCAACATGGTATCAGAGCTAAGGTGTTGAAGACAAGAGAGGGCTATTTGGCAAGAAGACACTAAAGTACCAAGAGATCAAGGATCAAATTTCTAGGAGACAACAAAGCAAAATTTAGAGATCTACATTCAGTTCTAAAGAGGGAATTTGCAGAAATTGGAAAGCCATCAAGATCAAGGACCTATACCTCAAGAAGGAAACTGTGTAGAAGTCATTAACAACTATTTGATATTGAAATAAAATCAACTTTGTTGAAGTCATCATCAAGCCATTCTTGATGATGATCATCATCAAGGATTAAAGGTGATCTAGCTCTCATTCACCACTATTGAAGAAGCTAATATAAGAGGGAACTCCTGTTGCTATATTCATCATCATCAATAAGGAAGCTGGTTGTAGAAGAAAAGAACCTATTCAAGTAAGTATATTTATGACTTCATCTAAATATGTCAAAATGTATTTTTGATAAGAAGAAACAAACTGGTTGGCGTATCAAACTTTCTTGCATGGAAGAAAAGGAAAAATCTAAATCTTATTGAGAATGAAGTCATGAACTATGTCAAAAGGTCATCAACTAGACCTTAAAAAGAAGATACTCAAGCTCATGCCAAATACATGAAGGGAGACATAAGAGCCCATAGGATTCTTATAGAATCCATAAAGGGCTCTCTCATCCCCTATGTATCAAAACTAAAATATTCAAAATAAATATATGTCAAATAGGTGGAGCAGTTCTCGGTGGGTACCGCAGGGGAAGTAATATCTATGAGATAAGAAATATTCAAGTTGAAGATGTCAAGAGAAGGAATATGAAGTATGAGATCAACTGCAGGAATTGAGAGAAGTAATGTCGGATAGAAAAATGACTACAGTGGTGTTGAATGCTCTACCGGAGGGATGGGGAAACTTCACTTCAATTATCCATGGGAAGAAAGAAGTAACACCATTCCAGGATCTATGGTCTCTATGTAAGATAGAAGAGATGAGGTTAAAAACTAAAATTTATATAAGATCAAATGAAGAGAATCAAGCCTATGTTTCCATGTCAAGAAGAAAGGGAAGATTCAGTAAGTTTGGTCCTCAAAAGAAAAGGAGAAACATGGATAATATACGCTATGGATGTAATTAACTTGGGCACTATAAGAAGCTCATGTCACCGAAGAAATGGAAGAAGTAGATTCAAAGAAACCTAAGAAAGAAGAGGTGAAATATCTCTATTATGATTGAGATCATCTTCCTCTTTAAGAGGTATCTGTCGGTTTTAAAATATTATGTTACAAAGCATTGCATATTTTAGATACATCACTTTAGAATTTGAATCATGGAAGCATTGAAGGAGGATCACTCATCATAAGAGGATTTCTGTAACACAATTATGTGAAAACTATGCTATGAAATAAGTGGCTCTTGAGAACCTCACTGAAAATAATATTTATAGAAGGAATTCATCTAAATCACGGTTAATCATTCATTAATAATATGGAAACAAGTGCTGACATTTTATAATGGAATCCTCTTTGGATTCACTGATTAGAAATAAAGAAAAAGGTTTCATCGAGAATTCTAACTTGCATAATTACGAGATTAGGATATGATGACATATTGATGAAGCAGGTCAAGGGAATGAAACTCTTTATTCTAAGGAAACTTGCTACAAGATGAATCAAAAGGAAAATAATGAGGTAAATATCTCTCTCTCTCTCTCTCTCTCTCTCTCTATATATATATATATAAGATGACACTAATGCTATGAAGTCATGTTATGTGGTTGCAGGTAGTATACTTCTATCTTTAAAAGTATGATCAAACTAGAAAGAAGAAACTCTTCCGATGCACAGGTTTCCAAAAGGCATGATCTACACTAGATGAAATAAGCATAATATGTCCTCATATGGAATATGAGGTGATTGTACATTATCAAGGAACTAAACCATGGAATTTCTTGGGAATGAAATAAAATTGTGTGGAGGAAGAGATAATGAGAAGTACAACCATGGAAAGAAGAAATCAACATCTAAGGAAGCCAAGAATATTTGACTAGGAGATCTCCTGGGAAGATATGTGAACTCTAATAGAAGTCTGGAAAATATAGAGACCCTTGATAATACATATCTTTAGGAGATGTTTTAATATATAAACAAAGGATGCTGATACCCACAAGAAGATGTCATGGTGAAATATCATCACTAAGGTAACTTTTGATTTAAAAGTTCATATTTATAATTAATTAATATCTAATGATCTTATGCAGGGCTGCCAAAGGGAAGTATATGTATTCTACAGATTGATATCCATATGACAGGATGAAATATCCTTGGGAGAAATATGGTTTGAAGAAAAGCAGCATGGCATGAAGCTAGACCAAATGAGAAGATTGATGGATCACTTTCTAACAAAATACATGAATATTGGGTGAAAGTGATTGATGATATGTGCCCTAATGAAGAGATCCCAAAGATGAAGGCTCATCAACAACGAAGAAATTCATGACATCGAATGAAGGAGTTCTTCATGAGAAGCTGGGTGCCCCACCATTGCTGCTGCAGGTCCTTGGTTAAGAGGGAGCCTGATAGTAAGTTTCTTACTTAGAAGAAACTCAATAATTCCTAAGCCAAGAGGAAAGATTAGGTGCATTCCTTTGTGAAATATGTCCTCCCTAGTTAAGAGGGAAAGATAGACACATAATTCTGGTCTTCACCTAGAAGAAAAAATGCAAGATTGGGTAATCATGTGGCATTTGGTACTCTTTTGGGATGTATTAAGGCATGCATGGAAAGAGTAATCGTGAAAAGACGTATATTATTTGAAGATTAGATATCCCGATAAGAATATTCCTAAGAGGTCATACTCGGTGAACACCCAACTGGAGTATGTACCTTGGAGACAATGATGAAGGTGTCTATAATCATTGGTATCACCAACATTGTATCTCATGGTCTTGCGGAGATATGGAGTTGTTAGTCAAGGCCTTTCACTGTAACAATGTTGGTTAATATGATGCTATAATAGATGGATTACCAACCTAATTATTCTTATGAGATTCTTCAGATTGAAAGTGATGATGTACCATTATGAATACCTCCCTAGTTAAGAGGGAGTGCTGGAAAGTGTAACTAGGTTCTACCTTCATAATGACTTGTAATTATGAATTTATGTAATGAAGAGACAAAGATAATAAAATGTATTTATTGTAATACTTGAATCATGGGTTTCATGAGCAAGGATATTTTATTATAGGTCCAAGACTTCTTCTTGATGTCTTTAGGGGTTTGTTAAATTATCATAAGTGTATAATTTAGAGTCATGTATATGAAGTGCTGCTACACTTGTACAAAAAATTATTGATGTAAACATATGCTTCAATACCTTGTCAAAATTCTCGTTGCAGACAACTCGAATATGTTGTAAACATTCCTTGTCAAGTCGGCCTAGAAGATGTTGGAAGAAGTCGGCTCACCTCACAAGATGATCATGTCGGCCTAGGACAATGATACAATCCTTATATATAGTACTGCAACCTCATTGTTGAGTACACAATTTAGATAAAATTTCTGAGATTAAAGTGCAAAATTAGGAGATCAGACAACGAAGGAAGAAGGCCTTAAAGGGATGCGAAGGAAGGGTGATCTAAGGTTCGGTCTTGGGTTATAATATCTTCATATTCTTCAGGAAGGTCGAAGATCATCTTGGCAAGGTTCATATTTGTAATAGTGCGAAAGGAGAAGGCTACTCAACGAAGAAAGGAGGTTAGTCATCTCGGTGATGAATCTATTATATACCTTGCTCATCTCAAGGATAATCGCAGTAGCTAAGTAAGGCTATACAAGCCTTAGTCTTGGGTCTATAACTCAGAAGTATATATTGTGTAAGGAATATTATATACAGAAAATAAGAGATGACACTTTTGTGTATATTAGGTGCAAGAAGAAGGCTGAGGAAGATTCTATTGGATACCAAGGTCAGATAATAGAAGGAACAAAGAGAAGTACATCCATTAGGACTACTAGACTAGGGATCGAGTATCCCTAGTGTTGGTGTAGTACGGTGCATAAAAGGAGATCAACATAAGGAGCCAAGAAAGAGCAGTGACAAGGTCTTGGAGGCATACTGGTGTCGAGGGTCTATGTCATGGTCATGGTACTTTTCAATTGAATATCTATAAGAAAAATTACCTTCGGGTTTTCCTTTCCAAGGGGGAGAGGTTTTGGCCCTGGCTTGAAGAGTTAAAATTCTATGTCTATTGTGTTTTGATAATTGACTTGATGAAAGGCATAATAAGCTAACAAAGATAAGATCTAAGTAATAGAAGCATAAAACGTATAACAAAATCAATTATCAAGTAAGAGAATTGAATTAAACTCTTCCCTACTAAATTCTCAACATGAACAATGATAAGACTTTGACTGTGATCACACACTTAGAATATCTCGATGACTCAACAACATAGATTACCCATAGCATATAAACAATGCATTTACCTCCATGCGACAACTTTACAACAAGTTAGGACAAGTGTGACACTATATATACACTTTGCGATGACTGTGAAAACACTTGTACGACAGTGCTCAAAACTTTGAAAATGAGTGGAACACATTATTACATGGTTAGAAAAACTCATTTTCACAAATATGACCTCTTGAAACCACTAGAACATGCTTATTTACATGGTACGATAGTGAACATGCAAAAATATGACATGTTTCCTAACTTGTAGAAGGGAACACAACACTTTAAGAAAACACATGAAGTGATTTTCAAATTTTGAGACGACGATAGACAAGACCAAGGAAGGCTCCGAAAGTGTGCAGGCCAAAATTTTGGAGGGTGTTGTAGCAGCTACAATAGATGTTTACAAGGTTTCTTCCACTTTCTAGGAATTTTGTATTGGAGAAAATAGGTGATTATTTTATGTAAGGATAAAAGAACATAGGGAGGACATTGGAGTGAGCAAATTCACATTTCAACTTTGGCAAAGCATTCCCTAAGAAATAGGCACCATGTGTGCCTATAGAACATCGAAACTAAAATCCTTGTGAACTAGGATCACTATTACAATTTATGTTTTAGAGATGTTATAGAGATAATCAAGTACCCAAACAACCTAAATAAGGATTGTGGTTTTGAGGTAAGTATGAGTTGACTTCCTTGATCAACTAGAAATTAGCCTCCCTCTCAGTTCAAGGGCTAGAGCGATGTGGTTGGTACTAGGCCAACCCACAAGTATAATCATTTAAGATTTCAGAAGGCTCAAAGTCAATATAATATTCATAGGCATGAAGCCATTACAACCATATTTACCAAGACATTATAGTTTGTCATGTTACTAGTGGGATTTTAACATGAGTGGGGAAGCTAACAACCATTTTGCCTAATCACCTGAAATGAGTCCAATTGACTGTAATATATATATGAAAATTTAATTATAATATATTTTTTAATAATATTAATATATAACATGAATTTTTGGTATTATATACCCATCTTATATATTTATGATATATTTAGCTTTTAGGTTTTTGTGACCCAGAGGAACCCAACAACCGTTTGACATGTAACTACCAGTAAACCTATGGGGGGCTACAATATGTTCTCCTCCTTGTAGCTCGGGTCACAATAGGGGGGATTTGAACCTGAGTCTTTCGAGTTTCAACGATTTCACATTTCTCAGATTAACCAATTGAGCTACCCCGAAGACATATATTTATGATATTAATCACATTTATTAATATCATAAAATTGTGTATTATACTTAAGTTTGATTATATATATATATATATATATATATATATATATATATATATATATATATATATATATATATATATATATAGCACGTGAAAATTGTAGTAAATTTAATTGGCTTAATTAAACTTTTTTAATATATATACAAGTTTTATATTATTAACATAATTTAAAAAATGGTCTAAGGTCCTTTTTGTAATTTGGATTAGTTCTTATTAAAATTTTATATACTATATCTGTATATCTTTAATATAGTTTTGTTTATTTTTACTCTTAAATTATTGCATCATATTCTTTATCTTTTTAGTTTATCATTCACATATATATATTATCAAACTTAAGTTGAGTAACTAGAGTTATGGACTTATAAGGGTCTTTTTCATGCTTAATCATAAAATTCATCAAGATCAATCAAAATAAAAAACTCCTAGTTTGGGTCTTAAAAATGACCTTTTGGGATGCGAAGACATCACATTTTGTGGAGCTATTTGCCCTATATGTTAGTACTTTTTGAGAGTTCTAATGGTCCAATAGCACATTAATAAGAATTCGTATGAGAAAGTATGACTTCCATAAGTTTACATATGCTTTAACCATTGTACTACTACTTGTTGAAGATTGTAACTAGTGTCGGTCTTTATAATTGTACTTGAGTCATAATGACATGCATTTGTCTAAAGAAAAGAAAAATAGATTTTATTATTAAAATTGCCTTATTAAAGCATGGGTTTCATGCTCTGGTCAATTTTTTTTAGGTCAAAGCCTCCATTGTAGGCTTCTAGGTTTATGTTAAGTGCCCTTTCCCAGGTCATTATGTAAAGAACCCTTCTTGGGATTTATTTGTCAAGAAAGAATTTATATTAATGTGAATTAGGTCTTATAGGCATACTCCACCAAGTCGGCCTCAAACTGGACAGGTCGGCCTAAATAGAGGGGCATAAAATCCTATATAAAGGCAATAAACTACCTTATTTGTCTCACACACTCAAAAAAATTGATCTGCAACTTTTAGGGCATGAAAAAGTGTGAATTTATAAGGAAGAAGTGGAAAGGGCTAGCGGAGAAGAAGGAGGACCTTATCAAGAAAGAGAATTCGAGTTTTCCTCTATCCTATCCCACACGTCCAAAATTTTGGAGTATTGCAGGGGGCCGAAATTCTGCAGTAGCTGGGGATGCCAAAATTCTGAAGCTCGGGCTTGAATTTCTAGGTTGTTATTGGGATGTAGCTGCTGGACATTAAGAGGCTACTATAAATTGATAAATAAGTTGGAAGGTTGACTTGGTGGAGGAGGAAGGTCTTTTGGTCTAGAGTCTTTATTTATCTCATTTTGAATCTACTGAAGGAAGATTTATTTGACTGGGTTTTTTCCTATATAAGGGTTTTATCCCTTGTTGAGTGCCTATATCTATTGTCCATGATATTCATGGTTTTCCTTTGATGATTGCTTGATGAAAAGAAGATAAATAAGCTAATAATAACATAATAATATCACAAGTAATTATAAACATAAGAAAATATTTTTATGTTTCCTATTTTCTAACATGGTTTCAGAGTTAAGGTGAAAGAAGGAAGAAAAAGGAAGCCTGAAGATCTAGTGAAAGGAGAATAAGGAGTTTCAAGGTTAGGCCACAAGAAGTAGAAGATATCAATATGAAAATTTCAATGAAGGGAGAACAAGCTAGAAGGAGCCTCTACTACAAGGCCTAGAAAAAGAGGATAGATCTTATTCTCGAAAAGAACAAAGTTTTGAATCTTGTTTAAGGAAAAATCAAGAAACCTTTAGATGAATCAAGTGAAGCATAGAAAGAAAATTTAAGAGAAACATAAATATTGATATGAACCTAATAGTGGATGGAGTTAAGGACAACCTAATCCCATACATATCCAACATATATTCTGCTCAAGAAATGTACGAGGCTCTTTCCAAACTATTCACAATCAAGAACATTGGTAAAATAACAAGTCTCAAGAATGAGTTAAGGACTATTAAGATGCCAAAAGATGACAATGTTCCATCCTAATTTATAAGGATATATAGAATCAGAGATGAACTCCAAGCAATAGATGAAGTTGTCCCAGAAACAGAGCTCGTAATTACTGCTCTTCTAGGATTGCCAAAATATTGGAGTACCTTTGCATTAGGACTTAACTGTTGGAAGGATACACCGACATTTGAGAAAATGTGGAATGCATGTAGTTAAGAAGAAGCTTGAGTATCGTTAGTAAAAAAAAGGAGGAGGATGAAGAAGAAAACATCTCTAATGCCTATTCTGCTCATCACAAGAATAAGGGAGCCTTCAAGAAGTTCAAGGGACTAAAGAAAAAAGTTTACCTATCAAAGATTGAATGCTATAATTTCCATAAGATGGGTCATTATAAAAACCATTGTCCCGAGAACCCAAAGAATAGTTATAGAGAAAGAGAGCATGCAAATATTGCCGATGAAGCACCATCGAAGAAGAATAATATTGAGGAATCAAAAGTCAAGGAATTATACTACTAATTCCTCTCCTACATATCCTTATTAATTTTGTATTGTTTTCCTTTATTTTTTGATTTCCAGAGTTTGTAGATCTAACCTGTCTTGTTAGAACATTTTTGAATTATTTTGATAGGTTGTAGGTATCCCTCAAAAGGATTGGGTTAAGAGGGAGCCTCCAACATGTGACCAAAGATAAGTATTTTGTTATTTTTTTCATATTTTCATGTTTTTTTTCCTCCTCACATCAATATTTGTTTATGTTATATAATAACCTTTTTATTTATATTTTCCTTGGTTAGGAAAGCTTGCTGAATGCTCAAGGATCATGGAGGAGACTTCAAAGGACAGACTTGAAGCATGGAAGAAGTTCTGCTGCAAAGGAGGTCCTTCAATATTTATGTCCTACAAGGTTTTTTAAGGAACAAATCAACCTGTGTCTTAATCTATAAGTTTTGTTATAAATTTATCTTCATACAAAGATATGATCAATATTCTTTTGAATTTTATTTACATTACTGGCACTGTTATGTCTATGGTTTTGAATCACAAAGATTCTTTTTAGGGTGATTAATCATTAGATTGAATCTACCCTTATCATATTATCATTTGATCATTCTTGTGTAACCCTAGATTTTAGGGTTCACTACAAAACCCTAGCCTCGTGTTGCTAAGGGTGTGTCAATATTGATTATGAAACCCTAGTCTACATAGGGTTGTTGATGAAATATATGAATCCTATTCTTTTGATGTTTGTGTTTTGGTATTATTATGATAGAAACCCTAGCCCTTTAGGGTTTTTTGCTAATGTTTAAGTTATGTATTGAAACCCTAGACCTTCACGGTTTGCTGAATTAGAGATTATGAGAAAAACCCTGTAATATCTAAAATAAGGTCTAACCATATTTCATCTTCTTTAGCTAGTAGAAATTCTTTAGTTGCTTCATCCAGAACATATATGTCGTTTGGAGCTCGACTTGATGTAGCCACAATTTTGCCATACATGCCTTTCCTGATTTCACATTTTGTGGAGTTGAATAGCATTGTGTGTCCTTGATCACACATTTATCCAACACTGAGCAGATTGTGATTCATGTTTTCAACCAATAGAACATTCTTGGCTAGAACATCTTTGTTTCCAAGAGTGACAGTACCTGATCCTATAACATTTGAAGATCCATCATTTCCAAAGGATACGGTTCCATCCTTCTTCTCTTTCAAAGATACAAATTTCTTTCTATCTCCAATCATATGCGTTGAGCAACCGCTATCAACATACCACACATCTTTGTTGTATTGAGCCTTGAGAGCGAGAGCACAATTATCAGTCTTCTTATTCTTCCATGTTCGTTCGTTCTGTGACTTCGAAGATTCTTCTGGAGGATTTTCAAGTCTACAGTCTCTGGCTATGTGTCCAAAGTTTCGACATTTGTAACATTAAATATTATTTCTTAAATGTTCAAAACTATTGATGTTTCAATGAGCCCTGGGAGGTTCATATTTGACAGATCTCTTGGAATTGTATTGGTTCCTAGGGTACGTGCGACATTCTACAACTTTATGACCAAATTTTCCACATGAATAACAATAGCCATGACAAAATATGTTGGTACCTGTTGAGAATTTGTAGGGAATGTGATTAACTCAAATTATTTTATTGATAATTACTTGTGAGCTTGCTTATGTATTCTCTTATTTCACTTACTTAATCTTTCATCAAGTCAATTATCAAAGCACTTAGTCAAATGTAGAGACAGAATAATTTTCACTTGTAACTGAACATCTTGAAATGTAGTTAGGAAGGTAAATCTCTGATTTACCTTCCTCACTTTCTACCACCTTTAGATCAATGTCTTGGCTTTGACAAATTATTTCCTTAGATACTTTACACTCAGAGATGTTCTTACTTTCCCCTTCCTGCACCTTCAGTCATTTTACCTTCTGTCATCGTGTACCTTCATTCATCATCGTACCTTCAGTCATCATACCTTCCGCAAATTATACTTTAATATGTACTGAACTTGCCCTTATATCCACAACTTTTAGATGTTATGTAACCTCAGACAGATCCGCAATTCTATTCACCAAATGAGCATAATATATATATATATATATATATATATATATATATATATATATATATATATATATATATATATACTCTATATATATATATATATATATATATATATATACATATATATATATATATATATATATATATAGATATATATATATGTATATATATATATATATACATATATATATACATATATGTATATATATATAGTATATATATATGTATATATATATATATATATATATATATTTATATATGTATATATATATATATATATATATATATATATATATATATATATATATATATATATATATATATATATATATATATATATATATATATATATATATATATATAAGGAGAACGAATCAACTATTAGGCCGACCATTCATATTGATACTTAAGCCGACATTATAAATTCAATTTAGGCTGACTTGAAGTTTATCTTCTCTGAATTTTTATGAGGTATTACTTCTCATATATTCCAAGACTGTTTGAAGGTTGTTTCCGCCATATTTTGAGCTTGTCTTCCAACACTTTTGGAGGGCTGTTGTGAGCTTCTTTATAAGGTCAGGATCCTTCATGACTTTGACACTTAATCCTATACTTAGAAGACATGAACCTAATAGACATTAAGAAGAAGGCTATCTACATAAAATATTTCTCATGAAACCCATGAGACAAAAAATATATTTTTATTATCATTGTCTTCTTCTTTTTATAATTACAGTCATCACGAAGACTGACCTAGTTACATTTTACAACACTCCCCCTTAACTAGGGAGGTATTCATATAGTTACATGATCATTTTAAAACTAAAGAATTTCATAAGAAAAATTGGATTGGTAATCGCATCTGTATAGCATCATTTCAACCAGCATTGTACTAGTGCAAGGCCTTGACTAACAACACCATCTCTTCAACGAGACAATGGGCTTCAATGCTGGCGAGACACATGACTTATAGACACCTTCGTCATTGTCTCTCCAAGGTACATACTCCACCTGGGTGTTCCCAAAGTATGACCTTCTTGGACTATTCTTCTCTTGGGTAGCTAGCCCTTAAAGAATATCGGTCCTTGACTACTCTTATCTTGAATGCCATATCACATTCTCAAAGAGTATCAAATGCCAGATGATTACCCAATTCTCCATTCTGTCTTCCCAAGACTAGAATGATGTGTCTATCTCTCCCTCCCAGGGAGGACCTTATTACATAAGGGAATGTAATCATTATTATACAAAGAATGTACCTAAGCTCATCCTTAGGAATTACCAAGTTTCTTCCAAGTAAGAAAATTACCATCAGGCTCCTTCTTAATCAGGAACCTCCAGCAGCAATGGTGATATACCCAGCTGCTCATGAAGAATTCCTGTTCTCGATGTCATAGATTTCGATATTGAGGAATCTCCAACTTTTAGCTTCATAGGGCACTGATCATCCATCAATTCCATCCTTAGTCATGTCAGCTGTCAGAAAGTGATTCAACACTTTTTCTCATCTGGTCCATTGTTATGCCATGCTGATTTCCTTTGAATCATTTCCAAGGATAATACATCTTTTCTCATGATTGGCAGCCCTACACAAACTTATCCAGATAAACATATACATATTGAATTTTAGAACAAAATTTACCTTAGTGATGATATTTCACCATGACATCTTCCTATAGGTATCGACATTATTCATATAGATTGACACATCTCCTAAGGATATGTTTTGTCAAGAGTCTTCTTATTTGCCAGACTTCTGTCAGAATCTACATATCCTCCTAGGAGATCTCCTAGTCACATCTTCTTGTCTTTCGAATGATAGCAGCCTTTTGATATGGTTGCATGTCATGATCTCTTCCTCTCTGCACATTCTTTATTCCTAGGAAATTATAACCTTTTTGGTTACTAGTTCATATACAACCACCTCATATTCCACGAGGACATATTATTTTTGATTTCATCTATCCGTGCACTGAGAGATACTCCTCCATAGATCATACTTTTTTATACATAAGTTCATTATCTAAAACCATATAGCATGACATCACAACATCTAATGTCAGCATATAAATATATACATACCTCATACCTTTTTTTTCCTTGAGTCATCTTGTAGCAATTTTTAGGAATGAATAGCTTCATTCTCTTGGCTTGTTTCATCAATATGTCATCACATCCCATAAGTATGTTTCTATGATGACCCTTGCTCTTGATTAATACTTTCTTAAAGTTTGTCAAAGAGGTTTTTCCCGAAGCTAATTCATCAGGAGCTCTTGCCATGCTTAGATCAGAATGCTACATTGCTTCCTATCATATAACCAACATAAGTCAATTCCTTATTCATAAGTTTGTGTGATTTTACTTGAATATTCTTTTCTTTCTCTTATTGAGATTGTCCCTTTAGGACCAACTTTATTGTAGTATCCATAAGTCTTCCACTTTTCCTAAACTTTCTTTTTCCTTTTGCAAATGTTGATTCTTTTTATCCTTCAACATTTTTGCCCTTGATTGTATTTTTCCATCTAGCATGGAGACCACAAGTTGAGTGAGGTAATTTTCTTGTCTATTTGTTATGTTGTCCATCTTATCATCTTTTCCGGATCACACAGTTGAGATCTTATGAAGATATCCCTTCATTCTTTGATACCTTAATTTTGTGTAAATCTAGTCTAAGTGACATAACCTTATGTATTGCATAGAATAGTTCTTTCAACTTATAAGACTTATATTCTCTTGATGTCTCCAATCCTTCATAAGCTTTTCTTGACTTTACTTTCTTTGAGGAATGTGACTATCTTCCTCATGCAAGGATTCTTGGTAACCCAACCAGCTTATAGATCTCCCTACAAAAACAAAGTCATGTTACCAAAATTGATTATAGAATAAAAGATACTTACTTGACAAGTGAAGAGTCTTTAGCTTGATTGCTTCAATGGTGGTTGAGAAAAGATGTATTAGTTCTCTCCTTTTGGATGATCTTCTTTCAGATAAAGAAGTGGTTCTTGTTTCAATGAGAGGAAACTTGTCTTATAACCTTTGAAGATGATGGCAATGCCTTTAGCCTCTTAGTTTTCAAGTCTTCAAGTTACTTTGACTTTCCGATGGAGGTAGCCTTTCTTCTTCAATGTAGATCCACCTAGACCTTATGGTACTGAGTCACCACTGTAATACAGAGATTATCATATTACTGAGTATCACTTCATTGAGTTATTATGTTACTGTAATTTATGTTGTAAGACAACAAAACTACACTGGAAAATATTTGTTATGATATAGTGCCGAAACATTGAGGAGTTGTCATTGTGAGATTGCTTGAGATTACTGTGTTTGCATTATGCAACACTTGTAGCATACCAAAACAACATACTATAATACCACTGAGCCATACAATTATAACACAATTTTATATTATGATCATGATTGTAATCTTAAATGAGCAGCTTGAACTATACATTTTCTGAGACTGTGTTCCCTCCAGCTTGAGGTATCGAACCTATTTCAGTGTCTACATTGTCTTACTTTCATCTCACCCGAAGTTTCCAAGGATGTTCGAGCTCTGTGGACATGTACCTTGAGTGTCTCTAAAATGCCCTTCTTTGATTTTAGCACCATAGCTTTGAAACCATGTTGAGAATTTGTAGGGCAAGTGATTAACTCAAATTATCTTCTTGATAATTACTTGTGAGCTTGCTTATGTATTCTCTTATTTCACTTAGTTAATATTTCATCAAGTCAATTATCAAAGCACTTAGTCAAATGTAGAGACAGAATAATTTTCACTTGTAACTGAACATCTAGAAATGTAGTTAGGAAGGTAAATCTCTGATTTACCTTCCTCACTTTCTACCACCTTTAGATCACTGTCTTGACTTTGAAAAATTATTTCCTTAGATACTTTAAACTCAGAGATGTTCTTACTGTACCCTTCCTGCATCTTCAGTCATCGTGTACCTTCACTCGTCATGTACCTTCAGTCATCGTGTACCTTCAATCATCATCGTACCTTCAGTCATCATCATACCTTCAGTCATCGTACCTTCCGTAAATTATACTTCAATCTATACTGAACTTGTCCTTATATCTGTAGCTTTTAGATGTTATGTAACCTCAGACAGATTCACAATTCTATTCACCAAATGAGTTGCAGTACACACACACACACACACACACACACACACACATATAGGAGACAAATAAGCTATTAGGCCAACCATTCATCTTGATACTTAGGCCAACATTATAACTTCAATTTAGGCCGATTTGAAGTTTATATTCTCTGACTTTTTATGAGGTATTACTTCTCATATATTCCAAGACTGTTTGAAGGTTGTTTTCGCCATATTTTGATCTTGTCTTCGAACACTTTTGGAGGGCTATTGTGAGCTTCTTTATAAGGTTTGGATCCTTCATGACTTTGACACTTAATCCTATACTTAGAAGACATGAACCTAATAGACATCAAGAAGAAGTCTATCTACATAAAATATTTCTCATGAAACCCATGAGACAAAAATACATTTTTATTATCATTGTCTTCTTCTTTTCATAATTACATAGTCATCATGAAGACCGACCTAGTTACATTTTACAACAACACCTGCATGGAAATATTCGTCGAGGAATTGTCTTCCAAGGTTGTTCTTGCGAATCTTGTCCAATGAAGTCTACATGCATGTCAGATCTCATAGGTTCATTGTGTTTTGTTTCAGATGGTCCTGCTTCTTCTTCTTCTTTGTAATCGAGGCCAGTTATGTCATTGTAAGATCGTTGATTGTTGATGAGTTCTTCCAATGCCCTTGAGCTGTTGGCATAGTTTTGGACAATTTTTCCCTTCACTTCCTTACGTAGCGAGACTACTTCGGCTTCTAATGCTTCCCTTTCTTGGTCGCTTTCTCCCAACTTCTTTTTAAGTGACTCTTCAATACATTTGTGTTCTTCAACTTCAATTTTGAGACCTTGAACTTGTTCTTCAAGAGTATTGGAATGAATCTTTTCAGCCTTGAGTTCTTTTATAAGCTTGATTTACTCCTTAGAAAAATCTTCTATGGTCAACCCTTCATCTTCGTTGTTTGATACCTCTTGTTTATTGTGCTTAGCCATAAAAAATACTCTCTCGTTGGCTTCTTCTTTGTTGTCACTGTATTCATTGGATGATGAGATATCTTATTTTTATTCACACTTGCAGGTGCAGGTGTTTGCCTTTGAAGATTGTTTGTCCTTATTGGTTTTATTAGATGCAGCGAAAGCAGTTTCTAGATGTGAAGTACCCTCTTCTTCATCAAGTCTCATTTCATATGCTATGAGAACTCTATGTAATTCCTCTTTGCTGAGTTTTTCCAGATTTTTACTATATTCTAAGACTGATACCTTTGGGTTGAATATTCCTGGTAACATTCTAAGAATATTTTGTATAATATTCTTCTCGTCAACAGGCTCTCCCAATCCTTCTAGAGTGTTGGTTATTTCATCAATGTGTTGGAAGTATGCAACAATGTTGCCATCTTCTTTCATTCTGAGTTGCTCAAATTTTTCTCTGTAGATTTGAAGCTTTGCTTCTTTGACATTTGAGTCACCTACATATATATTCTCAATCTTGTCCCATACATTTTTGGCAGTTTTACAAACTTCAAACATGAATATCTCTCAAACCGTGAAGAATTATGTGGCGTGCCATATATCAACAGAAACATCTTGACAAGAAGAAACCATAAAAAATATTCTTGACCCAAAATATAGTAATTTGGTAGGTCAAAAATCCCATGCAATATTGGGGTAGCCCCTGGTGCTGCTTGGGTTGACATTAATGACAACCATTGATCAACAGAATGTTGACATGGATGCTAGTACATGATAATGAAATCCTAGATATGTATATGTGAGTATGTTGACCTATTTGTTGATGCTTATGTTTTAGTTTGAGAAATCTAGCGAGAAGATTAATATTCTAGGATATGATGTTGTTGTTTAGTTTTGATGATAAAATCTAGGGTTTGTAAAAAACTCTTGTCTAACATATAAATTCTGAAAATTGTTGAAACCTTAGATGTATAGTACTATGATTATATTGTTATTGAATTGATAATACCTAAATTCTGGATGATGAAGTCTAGGGTTTGTGACAAAACCCTAGCAAGAGGTTGAAATTCTAGTATGTGTCTCTTGCTGATTATGAACCTAAATAGGTTTAGGTGTTTGATGTTTAAAGTCAAAATAATTCCAATATAATGTGATTCTGATATAGTTAACTTCGTGCTTCTATATATTTGTTTTCGGTTATACTTGCTTTTAAAGTTTTGAGGTACATAATCTTCAAGGTGTTGAAGATGTTCGTAAGTGAAGATCACTTGATAATATTGGTAAGAACGATGAAGGAAACAATAAGAATGATGATGATCCAAATGACCTTGATGCCATAAGAAAGAAATAAAGCCTTGAAAGGATGAAGTTTATATGATATTATCAAACTATTGATCTCCCTAATTTGAGAGGGAGTCTGGATAGAAGAAAGGGTATATCTCCACAATTGAGAGGGAGGACATATTATGACAGTGGATACTTTGAAGTAAGAAAAGGTATCATAGATAAATATTCATGAAGTTGCAAAAAAAAGACTTGAGAATAACTAAGTATGTATTTGGTTCTACTGAGGAAATGAAAGAAGAAGAAAGCTTCCAACATATTATATATGAATAACTTAATGATGGAAGAAAAATCAGGATTATTAAGGACCCTGAAGGTTTGTGCTTACTTGTATGTACATTTGAAAGTTTATTATTGATTGGGGTTGTGTTTTTACAGGTAAATCTCTCCATAATAAGGATGAAAACTCTAGAAGCATGCTTGGACAAATGGATATATCTAGTTTGATAACAAGAGGTCAAGCATCTAATGGTGGATGCTTGGGAGTACATCTGACCGATATATGTGTTGATGTATAGATCCCGAAGAGGGAGGGTGGTGTTGGTCAAGGAGCTGCGACCTTGGCATTTAGATCCTGTTAGCCCCCTATGAATTTTTTGACAAGAAAACAGGGGGCTAAAATGTCTTTTGAGCCTTTAAGGAATGCATCTCCTCCGAAAACACATCATCCTTGAAGCCTCCTTGTGCCTTTTCCCTTTAATAAATCCTCACTGCTGTTCCCAATTTAAAAGCCTTTCTGTTGTGAAGAAAATGCCCAAAAGGCCTCCATTTTTCCTTTTAGTTCATCCCCCTAAGCCTCTATTTTCATCATCTGTTTCCCTCCCTTAATCCCTCATAAATCCTCTAAATCACCCTAACTCCCCTTTAAACCTTACAAACACCCTTTGTTTGGTCTAATAAGCCCTTTTCCTCTCTACTGTTACCCATTTTTGGCCTTAAAATACACTAAACTAAGCCAAAAAACCCATTTTTATTTATAATAGGCTTAGCCCCCTTCGGCTAGCTCCTAACCGCTTCCCCTCCATAAGCCCGGGCACTAAAACCAAGCACTAGCCCGCAAGCTGCTTATCACAATCGGAGAAATGATTGGAGCGGTACATGCATATTTTCTTTGTAAAACAAAACTTCCGATGCGATAGTGTATTGGGACTGTTGGCTTTTGAGATATTTCTCGCCGTTGATTTGAATAGATCTGATAGCTCGTGCTCGTTCCATCGAGCCCCGATCACACCCCATTGCAAACCTCTGATGATCTTCTCCACCGTCGATTCACTTTTAATTCGACGACCCTCGCATCCTCGCTCCGATTGCAATCGCAAAGGTTAAATTGTGCCATCCTCCGTCGCTCCCGATTGCGATCCTCCAACGCAATCCTGGCCATTGAATCCACAAGAACCAACGGCCAGGATTCACCCTCATTCTTCCATGTATCCCCCGATTGGGCTCCTCCGATCCAATCGCAGCCGTCGATTTCTCAATGATCCGACGGTCAGAAGCCAATCACTCCATCACCCATTGGATGTTAGTCCCCTCCATCACTCCCCTCTGATTAGATTATAGCCGTTCGCCCCTTACAATCTAACGGTTCAGATCTCATCCGCCCACTAACCATACCCTCTGCCTGTGTTTCTCTCTCCGGATCTTAGCTGTCCATCCGCATAATCCAACGGTCCATAGTGAACCCGATGACTCCATTCACCCACGCACCTTCTCATTTCGCGCGCCATCTCCCACCGTCTGATCTTCCCTCTCCTGATATGATGACCCACAACAATATCGCGTTCTTTTAGTGTCTGGTGTTTAACAGTCAGAAATTACGCAATGTAAGCAGTTTTCTAGGGCCACGTGTCGCTCAGCGACGTATATCGCGTGATTTGGGGCTATTTTCCAAACCGCCTTGGAGCCGCGCGATACCGGTAGTTTTCCTATCCAAAAACACTTTTCCTCTTTCTGTCCCCCCGCCTCCATATTTGATCGCAGCCGTCCATTGATTCCCGATAGACGGTCCACATTGCATCCCGCGTTGCCTTCATATTTTCTCATCGCGCAATCAAAGAATCCCATCGGACCATCACAGTCGTCGATCTCCTCCTGAGATCTGACGGTCCAGGTTAAATCGCCCCTTGCCATTGCCAGGTCCCACCATGTCAGCCCATTTCATCGCATTTTCACTCATTACCTTTGTAATCCGCCTGCATTGAACTTTAATGTTTCATATTAGAGTTTATTTCATTTCTCCGCCTAACTGCATATTGACATCTCCACTACAGCCACTGTTTCCACAATTGCGCCACCAATCCTCCAGGCCTTCAAAGAATTCTTCCACCACCACCCTAGATTTTATGACAGGTTTATTTTACAGTGTAGGGTATATAGGGTGATGAAATTCACTCTGCCTCTGTGATCGCAGTTACTGTGATCCAAAATACAGACAGGCCACTTCAGCAGTGGTCAATGTAACAGCAGGGAAGGATTGAGGGGGTTAAAGTCCGTAATTGAAAATTTGATACTTTAATCCCGTGATCGAAGAATTAAGGCGCATTTTGAAGATCAAGAGAGCACATGAAACAAGCCATATATTCTTTCAGCATCTGCAGTACATTTTCCCAAAACAATACGCCCTCAGCAGAAGTCTCCATGCCTCCCCGAGCTCCTAAAGGCCATCTCACTGATAGAAAACTGCCAAAGACTGTCATGGCAGCAATAATGGAGGTATGGAAGCACATAAGACCTTCAGTCACCTTACTTGCTTTAGAAGATAAAACAGAGAGATTTACAGCCAGAAAGAACTTCAAAGAAACATCTGAGGTCAAATCCGACCTGACAAAGACTCCAAACTAGACTACAGAGTACAGCGCAGAGCTGTTAAGCAGAGTGGGCATGGAATCCTCCTCCACTCTGTCTTAATGAATTGATTTAATGTGTATCACCTACTCCCACTATCCATCTTTCCTATAAGAATCCCCGAGAACATATTGTAAAGGGTTCTGTTGCGTTGTTGTTGTTGTAGTTGTAGGGATTCATTTTTTACTGTTAGAACAATTTTGGGAGAGAGTAGCAGAGCAGTTTGTAATGTAGTAGGCTAGGAGGAGAAATTTTGGACTGTATTCAGCTATTGAGCTCTGTGTATGTGACTGTTTTTGCATCAATTAATTAAGCAATTTCACAGGATCCTGGTCTATTACTACGGGTGATGTTATTCTTATTTCATTGTTATTTACATTTTCCATGTTGTTCATTGGTCTTTTGGTACACATCATAAATACAACATAGGATTTGCCCTCGCATGGTACCCTATGTTTCTGGTCTCCCTACCTTTGATGTTTTCTGCTAATAGTGAAACTAAGAGTAAATTCATCTAATTTAACCAGTGTAGTAGCTGTTATTCGTTTCTAGCTGATGTGTGAATTCGGGGTTTGCTACTTAGTTGTTCTTGTTTGGGTTCAAGCTAGAGGATTTGGGATACCGGGGATTTAGTGTAAGCCCTGTCCACTGCGGTCCTTGTTCAACAGATTTACCTTCCCAAGATCCCATGAGCCAGTGTCAAAGCATTGAAGGTTCGAAGTCCTTCTCTGACCTTAGGCCTAGTTCTATGTTTAATCTTATATGTTTTCCCTTTGAGAGTAAGCCGAAGCAGATCTGGAGTTAGATGACCTCTGGTCTGATCTCAAGCTGCCCTTAGTGTTCCACCTTTCTCTCTTTAATGTTTCACTCCATCATCTATCTCAAAGATCCT
Source organism: Pinus albicaulis (assembly GCA_034641835.2). NCBI lineage: Eukaryota > Viridiplantae > Streptophyta > Pinopsida > Pinales > Pinaceae > Pinus > Pinus albicaulis. The sequence goes on along the minus strand of CM076570.1, from coordinate 722,839,517 downwards.
TTAGTATAGATGACTTGCCCCATGAAAGCCTTGGCTAGTTGTTTTCAAGTAATCTCCTTTCATGACTCCATAGCCCAATGGATGGCACAACCTTAACCTATTCTCTTTTACCAAAACATCCTACTGCTTTGCTCCTTTCTTCCCATTACCTTCTCAGTCGATGATCTCATGAATAAGCCCAACAACCAACCAAATCATTTTAAACCCCCTTTGTGCTTCATACCTAGCCTAACATCTGATTTTGAGCTTCAAGATATATCATTCTTTGTTTTTAATGGAGAGATCCCTCTCCGGGTCCAGGAGGGCTAGATCCTATGGCCCCAAAGTGGTTGTGATGTTGTCCGGTCTTTTGGTCTTGCCAATCTGGCCAAAACACTGGAACCCCAACAGATCCATGGATTGATTTTTAGCGAGTAAGCATGATGGTACCTAGAGTGGCTAGAATATTGAGTCCATCTTAGTCCCGCTCGGATAGATTACCCTCGTTAGGTATCTAGTTTGAAACAATGAGTGTGCTTGAACTCTTCGTAGTTCATTTTAGATCTTCCATGTACCTCTATATATATGTAATTATGAATACCTCCCGAGTTAAGAGGGAGTGTTGAAGAATGCAACTAGTGTTGGTTTTCATAATTGTACTTGAGTCATAATGAAATGTATTTGTCCAAAGAAAAGAAAAAGAATTTTTGTTATTAAAATTGACTTATTAAATCATGGGTTTCATGCTTGTGTCAATTTTTTTTAGTTCAAAGCCTCCATTGTAGGCTTCTAGAGTTTATGTTCAATTTCCTTTTCCATGCCATAATGTAAAGAATCCTTATTGGGATTTATTTTTCAAGAAATAAATTTATTTAATGTAAATTAGGTCTTCTAGGCCTCCTCCACTAAGTCAGCCTCAAAATAGTCAAGTCAACCTACACAAAGGGGTAGAAAATCCTATATAAATGCAACAAATCAACCTCATTTGTCTCACACACTCAACAAGTTTGATCTGCAACTTGTGGGGCTAGAAAAAGTGTGAATTTCTATGGAAGAAGAGGAAAGGGCTAGCGAAGGAGAAACTTATCAAGCAATAGAAGTCAATGTTTTATCTCTCTTATCCCACACGTGCGAAGTTTTGGGAAATTGCAGGAAGCCAAAATTCTACAGTAGCTGGGGATGTCGAAATTTTGAAGCTGGGGCCAAAATTTCTGGGTTTTTACTCGGCTGAAGCTGTTGGACAAGAAGAGACTACTGGAAATTTCTAAGTCAACTTGGAAGGCTAACTTGGTGGAGGAGGAAGGTTTTTTGGTCTAATTTCTTGGTCTATCTCATTTTGAATCTACTAAAGGAAAAGTTCGTTGACTAAGTTTTCCCCTATATAGGGGTTTTAGCCCTGGCTGAGTGACCACATCTGGTGTCCATGATCTTCATGTTTTTTCTTTGATGAAAAGGGGATAAAGAAGCTAATAAGAACATAATAATATCACAAGTAATTATCAAAATAAGAAAATATTTCCACGTCTCTGATTTTCTAACACTACTAAGTGGTTGTTATCTCTACTCTCATTTCTCACACACAGAGCTAGTTTCTTTTGGAATCCCAAGAGGATTTTAGAGGATTGAAAATAATAAGTTGGAAGGAGAGTTTGAACATGTAAAATCCCTAAATATTACCCAAAAATTTATAAGAACATTATAAACATTGATCCTTAAGGGAAAAAGGGGTTCCATTTTTATTGTAATGATGTTATGTTTCATATCTAGGCAATGTAAATAAGTGACATATTAAAGAAAAATAGAGAAAGGTGAGAAAATTATAAAATGTTATCCATTGACCAAAATGCCTATTTGTTCCATAGTGAGCCAATATTATTTTGTACTTTACATTATTGATATGAGAAGTAAAAGAGGAAGGAACAATCCTGATTTATCTATGGAGTTTTCACCCTCATGGGTTTTTGAAGGGGACATCTTGTGTTCCATGTGTTAATGTTGCGTTTCTTTCATTATTGTAGTTTATTCTTATTTTCAATTTTTTTTCATATTAAGAGTGCTAAGCCCTAGATATTGAGTTTGTATTTCTTTTTTTTTTATATTAGTATTGTCATTATAGGTCGGCTAGACCCTTTAACTGTGCCCTTTGTCTCTTATATATATAATGAGACCTAGTTTGAGATGTCATCTCATCTTATGCATTTGTTATATTGTAAAAGGAGGTTGTTGGATAAAATAACCTTCTCATCCATTTTTTTAATCTAATTATAAAGGCACAAAGTTACTTCTCTTTCTATTTTTATGTTATTTGAGTGTTTTGCATAACATTTTATTTTAGAAAATACAATTATTTGGTTTGGTTCCATCAAAGGACTCATATTGGTATTTTCACTGTCATTTTTTTGGATGGTTTGAGACTGTGGGATTTTTGGAAGCCCAATGAAATATAATGAAGTACTTGTGGTAAAATTTTCAAATTTTGGTTCACTATAACTTTAGAGATATAAGGTATGGAAATTATGTTGGATTCACACTTATATTAAAGGGGTTGGGGAATTAATATAAGACAATTACCTAATTATTTAAACATTCATGAATCATAAGCAAACAATCTCACATGTGGAACACAAGATATAAATGGAAATTTATTTATAACACATCTTTGTAGGGACCAACCTATAAGAGACACCAATCCCCCTTGCCGCAAAATTTGTAGGTACCAACATACAGAAGACACCAATCCCCGCTGCTACAAGATTTATAGGCACCAATATACATTAGACATTAATCCCCTCTGTTGCAAGATGTTCATAGGAACTAACCTACTTCACTAAGTCTGTTTGCTACTTCTGCCTTCACCAAGTCTGTTAGTTGCTTCTTCCTTCACTAGGTCTACTTGCTATTTCTACCTTTTTCAAGTTTGCTTGTTGCTTCTTTCTTGACCAGGTATGTTTCTTCTAAAACTTGATTTTTTTGGCTTCTTTGCAAGAACAAACTTTTACAACATGCCACATATCCAATTTTGTGAATTTGATACTAAATTTTTTATTCGAGGCACTTTTGTCTGCTTAGGTCTTTGAAATTTTTAGTTTGAAAAGTCCTCAAAAATAAGTTATAGATAAAATTCCAAACTAACCTATTTCAAGCTATGTTTAAGACTATTTAGTAACCCTAACTTTCATAGGGCTTATCTTCAAAATTATAACAAATCAAAGTCTGGAATTTCTACTGATACGTAGATATCTCTCCACTATGTTCTCCATATTTCATAGTCTAAAACATCTAAGAAAAAAGTTATAATGAAAATGGCATGTTGGCCTGCTTGAATCATATTTCAAGAGAAATTAGGAACCCTAAATTCCTTAGAGATTATCTCTAAAAATATAGTGAACAAAGGTTTGAAATTGCAACTAGAAGTACCCAGGGATCTCTCCTCTGCCTCCTTCATATTTCACAATATCAAACATATCTGCAAAATAATGATAACAAAAATGCTAAGCGAACTTGTTTGAAGCACATTTTAAGAGCATTTATGTGTTAATCAAGGTTGGCATTGATGACAATATGTAATTGACTGAGATGGAAAATATTCTTGAGATGCCCAAGAATGTGATGATAAGGTTGAAGACAATAGATGTGTGGTTCCAGATGATGATGTCATATCTCTTGGTTGATAAGAATTCCATCAATGAAGATGTGAAGCCACTAATGAATATGTCTTTCCCGAACAAGTTCTTGAAGTAACTATAATGTTGCCAAGTTCCAATCATGTGCCTTGATTTATGATATAGACCTTAGGTTCTAATATAAAAGCCTTTGAAGTGGAGGAATATAATTGATGAAGTCATACTCTTGAAGAATGACCACACCTTGACATGCTTGGAAGACTGCTTTGTAGCTTTTGAAAAATTAATGAAGGCTGCACTATGACATATCACTGCACTAGTATATGATGACATGGTTGATACGTGATGCTACATGAATGATGCAATCCTACATAATGACTTTATGATCCTATGATGACATTGATAAAAATGAAGAAGCCAAATATGGAAGAAGCCACACTTTCTCAAACATTCCTCATGCTATCCCAAACATTTTATGTATAAAATTTAAGGATAGTCGCAAAGAAAAATATTTTTTCCAACCTTAGAGGAAATATTTCAACATGGGACCTAGACCATCTTAAAGAGGATTTTTTTCTCTTTCCAATGAGCCCTTATTTGTCCCGAAACTCCTAGTAGTTTGTGAGATATTGAATTTTTAAGTGAAGAAAATTATAATTAGCAGTGAGCCGACCTACACCTTGTATTTCAAGTCAGACTACCCCCTCAAAGACGTGTCTCTTCATATTGACAATTTCATATAAAAAAGAGGTTCAGACTATTCATTTGACCAAGGAATTTCAACATAGAATTCATAGAAAAGGGACAAAAGTATAATGGAGGCCAAGGAGAAGTATATTGGATGGGTTAATTCTGGTTTAGGATTAAAAAAAACATCAAAATAGTAAAACAGTGCTAAAAAAAACCTTATTCAGCTGATTGTGGGGACATTCCTCACCACAGAATAGTTTTAAGCTCAGATCATAGAGAAATTTCCAACCACCTGTGGAGGTCTCAAACGAAAGAACCATTCTACTATTTTGGGCTTGGTGCTATTAATTCAGACCTGAAGGTTGAGGTTCAGATCAAGACATTCATCTAGTTGCTCAGTGCATAACAAAACAACTCAAACTTTATCAATAGGCTTCACCACAAACAGTCATAATCATCTCAGGATCAAACCTGTAGTAACACCTAGAAGACTCAGACCAGTGTTCTAGACCTTTATACCTCAAATTGTGGATTTGGTGGCTTAGTCTTGTTGGAGAAGCTCAGTGCTAGACAATTACTAGAATTTGGAGCAGTCCTTAAGAATAATCTTTGAAGTTTGGAGGGAATATTTATTGAGAATAATAGGTTGGAAAGCTTGGTGTAGCAAAGTGAAGAAATCTTGAAGACAATCTTGGAGTTCCCAGTGAAGAGCTTGGCGAAATCTCTTGTTGGACAAATCATTGTGGAAACTTCCTTGAGAAGTTCTTGAAGAAGTCCTTGAAGAGGCTTAGTGAAGGTACATAACTTGGGATTCCTATTGAAGGAACCTTGAAGGTTTTATAGATAACATTAAAGACCATGATGCATCATTGATGACATCATGAGGTGACTTGGAGAATTTGCTTGGGCACGACGAAGAGAAATGGTGACACCTTCTAAGAGATCAAGGTTGTCATTGATGACGTGACATGGAGACAAAGTGAGGGGATAAATGATATTGATAGGGCTCGTTGAAGAAGACATTGGGAGCTGTGAAGTATAATCAAATATATCTTGATGAAGTAAAGAAAGGGTTGGAGCCCAAGGGGTTGGAGCCTCGAAAAGATAAGGTTGGTGCCTTGGAGGATAGGGTTGGAGCCCTAGAGGATCAGAGTCCTCAAGAAACTACGTTGGAGACTAAACCATAAACATGGTTGGAGCCCTTGAGGTTGGTGCCTCATAATCGAAAAGGTTGGAGCCTTGGAAGTCCAAGTTGGTGCTTGGAAAATGCAGGTTGGAGCCTAGGAGATTGAAGATTGGTGTCTTCATTTAGAGTTGGATCCTTACATATATTGTACTTGATTTCTTGTAAATAAGAAATTAATAAAATAATTTATTACTATTGTTGATTTTGTGTTCTAAATATAAGTGATATAACTTGTTATCACTCGGATTGAACCTCAGGCTGAAGAAGGCAATTTCGAGGTAACCACAAACCACGCTTAGCCAAGTAGCTAGCCATACTAGGCAAGGAGAGGGCTCTCTACGTATATATCACAACCAAGATGACTGAGGAGAGAAGTGTTGGGAAAAATACTGAGAGGGGGGGGGTGAATCAGTATTTACTGTATAATCAAATCTTTTTACTTTTTCATTCCTTAAAACCCATACGCTACTTTCCTTCAGTAAACTAGCGTATATACGCGGATCCCCTTTATGAAACTAGCGTATACACAAAGATCTAGATATGTCATTAAATCTTCACTCCTATTATTCCATCATTCATTCATCGGATGTTTAATAAACAGTAAACATGTGCAGTAAGAACAAAATAAGTCATCACACAAAGCATCACACATGAACACCAGGATTTTTAGGTGGAAACCCAAATCGGGAGAAAACCACCGCTGCAGTTGCTCAGCCTTCAATATTTTATTATAGAAAAAACATCTTACAACATATGTGCTGGCGCAGACTTGACCAGCACGCAGGCACCCACCTGCGCTCGTTTACCAGCCTCTCCTGGAAGGGAGCTCCAACCCCCTGACTCGTTTACCAGCCTCACCTGGAAGGGAGCTACGACCCCCTGATCTCGTTTACCGGCCTCTCCTGGAAGGGAGCTACAACCCACGTTTGAAGGCTGTCGGCACCACCTTCAGACCACGTTTCATCAATTTCTGTGGATCCAACCGCACCCAAGCTCAAACATACATCACCAACAAACACATATCAGCACGGATCGGATAGCGAAGCACGGCGGAAACGGTCAGGATGTTTCCTTGCACTTGCTTGAGCAAACCCTAGTTTGCATACGCGCTTTTACTTTACTGATGTCGCGTATATACGCGCTTCCGTCCACACAAACCAGCGTATACCTCAGTGTATATTTCATTGCGCATACGCGCTTTTACTTCAGCTAATCCGCGTATATACGCGCTTCCTCCGCGGCGAAGTAGCGTATAGATCTTCAATCATTGCAGAGCAGCAGAATTCATCAGATCAGATCTTCAGTTTAGATTTACCCTTTTCACTTCAGACAGATGTTCACCTAGATGTTCGCCTCATCACAGATCTAATCACTCCATAAACAGATCTAGCAAATACAAGTACATTTCAGATCTAGAGATCCCGCTTCATCATTTCTTCATAAGTGCATCATAGATTCAGATCTATCATCAAACCTTTACCCTTTTTATACAGATATACTTCACAGAGAAGTATTCATTCAAGCTCAGACATCTTGCTCTCACACCCATGTTATGCACAATGAATTTGTTCTCCTTATATAGGTTTATCATTTTTCAATACCATGAGCCCCTTTTTCAATACCATGGGCCAAAACAATACCATGAGCCCAAAACTACCTGGACGGGGTCAATTAGGCGGATCATTACCCAATACCATGGGTCAATACCATGGTGGTTACCCTTGGTTTTGCACTTTTTGAGCGCTTTTAGCCCATACGCGACTTGGCACGTTCTTTTCCGCGTGCATACGCGACTTCCCCTAGGCCAATCCGCGTATACCTAGAGACATACTCTTTTTCATCATAGAATTAGCACATGTTGAAATCCTTTCTTCATTGCCTTCTGTACTCACTGTAGATACATCAGATTTCCTTCATCAAGAACATATTCTATCAAGCACAACTTCATCAAGTAAGTTGTCATCATCTTTATCAGATGGGTTGCCTTTCAAGGACAACACTCAGCATCATATTGTCAACAAACATTATATCACATCAGATTTACATCATTTACTAGGTCCATCAAATCAAGCATAACTTCATCAGGTGGATTTCCATCAAGGACAACACATGTCAATAGTCGCATGTCTTCATCTTCATTCAGTGGGTTGCCATCAAGGACAACATCCTGCATCATATTTCCAACAATCTCCCCCTTTGGACTTGATGGCAACCACGATGGTGTTTGGTTACCACAACAGATAGATATATTAAGAATACAATGACACCATGTCATTCTCCCTATTTGCCATGTCACTCTCTCCATTTTTGGCATCATTCAAACACCATGTCACTCTCCCCCTTTGACATCAAGGGCAAAGGGCACATCATTATCTTCATTCAAACACCATGTCACTCTCCCCCTTTGATATCAAGGGCAAAGGACAAAACTAGCAGATCAAAACCAACACACTCTCCCCCTTTGACATCAAGGGCAACGGGCGGATCAAAACCAACACACTCACCCCCTTTTCTCCTCATGTAGAAGAAGCGTTCTGCAGATCTGATGTATACTGAAGTGACCAAGCTCCCCCTGAGTTCATGCTGAATCTTCAAACATATTTTCAATGAAGTACATGACTCTATGAAGTTTCTATCACCAATGACTCATACTTACATCAAATATCCAACTAAGTGGATTTACATATGAGACTCAAGTACCCAACCAAGTGGGTTTACAAATTTGACTCAGCTACCCAACCAAGTGGGTTTACAAACATGACTCAGCTACCCAACCAAGTGGGTTTACAAATTGACAAGTCCTTACATGACTGAATATTACAATTTACAACATGGGTCTCAACCAGACCTTTTCATCAAAGTACAAATATGAATTTTCATAATTAATACCAAAAAGACCTCAAGAGAGATCATATATCAGAACCACCATAATGCCAGCAATGCATTATACTCAGCAAAACTAATGCTCCCCCTGAATCTGTGCAACCAAGAAATCTTTCCAATTGACTAAGGCTCCCCCTTAGTTTGTGCATCCTGAAAACTTCCACCAACAACTCATCAAGGCATCTTCATCAAAACATTAGAAACAAAATTATGAGAACTGGAACACCACCAGAGATACCAAACAGCATTGCAGCTGTGCTGAAGAGAGCTGAACCAACCAAAAATTGTCAGCAATTAGTCATACGCGGTTTTCTGTGCAGGAACTCGCGTATATACGCGACTGTGTTTCAGGAAACCCGCGTATCCCAAGACATCTTCTAAATTTCAACCAGATCTGATTCTTTGTAAGCCAAAGACGGTGTTCAGCTTCTTTCTGAGACATTTGAATGCTTCCCTGGACTACAGATAGATAGAATGGTGTAGTTGTGTCTTCAAGCGTCATCCAATGGTTGTGGCATCAGTACAATAGTAACCAAGCCTTCAGATTCTTTGCAGCATCAATACAATCTTTCCAAGAGAGATTGTCATATCAGAACAACATCTTCACATAGGTGTCAAGAAATCATCCATGTGGTCCAACATCACCATGATCTTCAAGATTTAATATGAAGTAACATATGTAGGCAAAAGATCTCTCAACCATAGTAACACACTCTGCATGATTTATTTCTGAATCAAATGACATCCAACTCATCCATGTGTGAGTACAAAGGATACTTATCAGCAACCAAGGCTCAAAAACTCATCATAATAAATCATGTACCAAGTCATCATCATTTGAGCATGAGTATCACAAAAACCAAAGAACAAGCAGTCATATTGCCAACAATGCAATCATTGGTATTCAACCTGCTGCTCCCCCTAAACCAATGCTCTTCCTTAGCTTGCAATCTGAAGCACCTTCAACAGCACGTCATCAGCAACAATCTCTGCATGATCTGTCCTCATCTCTGAATTATAAGACTTTCATCTCAACAACGAGTGCTCTTCGTCATAAAGCAACCAGGCTTCATCCATAATGTTCAACACAAGAACCCATGTATCATTTCATTATTATGAGTATAACCAGAATAATGCTAACAGTGCAATCATCAGCAGTCAGACTGATGCTCCCCCTGGACCTCTGCTCTAGATCTTCAGCTATCAGATAAATTCTCTTATCATCAATGCATACGCGACTGTGTCTGCTGGAACTCGCGTGTATACGCGACTTTAGTTAATGTAACCCGCGTATGGAAAGTGAAGCATAGAAGATTTTCATCTTCCTTCATTTCTTCCTGAGCTTGTACCTCCTGTACCTGTCCTTTCCACATCAGATGCGCTGTCAGAATTAAACATAACCAGTATAATCAAATCAACCATGAGAGTCATCATGCATTGCTCCCCTTGTGACGATACATTACTAGATCTCATAATGTATCTCACATCATTCCTGCAGTCAATAAGAAAAGTCAGCTTCAGAAGCGGATGACTGCAGTAGGGTCAGAATTCCCTACGTTTCTGATCGGTCCTCCTTCTTTTTCAAAATTTGCTTGAGCTTTCCAACTGTGTGCTGAAAATTGTCCACTTTCCCAGATCTGTTCATCCTGCATTCTTTTTCTACATGTCCATACTTGTTACAAGCATAACATCTCATGTGTCCAGAAAAATAGGCATAAGAATCATAATGAGTATTTCTAATCTTCCTCCTTTTACAATCAACTGCTTTATGACCATACATGTTACATGAGAAACAATATCCCTTGAAGCTACTAGAGTACCTTTCTGAGTAGAACCTGTTTGTTTGTGGCTGAATTGTTCTGCTTCTGCACTTTGCTGCAACATGCCCATAATTATGACATTTAAAACATTCAAAGTTCTTGAATGAATTCCTTCGAGAATTCATGAATGTTGGTTGATCTTTTGTTTCTTTTAACACATCAGGTTTTGCATTGACATCTTCTGAATTTTTGGCACTTCCTTGTGAGCTAGATTCTCCTTTAACAGTTTCATGGAAACCAAGACCATGTTTGATAGCAGGAGACCTTTGATTACTCAGAATATTGTCCAGAATATTAGTACTATCATGAAATCTCAAAATTTTAACCTTTTCTTCTAATTTACCTTTGAGAATGTTTACCTCAACCTCCAAGGCTTGACATTGCTTTGTCATGCTTTCTTCTTTCCTTCTTCCATCTTCTACTTGGTCCTTTAGATTTAGAATCTCTTCTTTCAACCAATTTTCGTTTTATTCACATGTTTGTTCCAGCTCTTCATTCTTCTTCTTTGATGCTTCGAGATTTGCTTTCAGAGAGATGATTTCTGCTTCAAGTCCTTCATTCTTCTTATTTGATATTTCCAGATCTTCTTTGAGAGAGACGATTTCTACTTCAAGTCTTGCATTCTTCTTGTTTGATTCTTCGAGATCTGCATTTAGATTGTTGACTTCTACTTCTAGTCTTTTAATTCGAGTAGATGCATAAGCATGAAATCTTTGGTACTTGTCTGTCTGTCCATTCAGTATTTCCATTTGTTCTTTCATCTTTTTGTACAAAGCTTCACTTTTAGAAATTGATCTTCGTTGATCTTCAATTTTCTTGATAGCTTCCTCTAGATCCAAAACTTTTCTTACACTATCTTTATCATTACATGCACCAAAAAGTGAGCCACAAGAACAACTATCAATACCTGATTTATCTTCTTCATTTTCTGTTGCACATGTTTTCTGAGATATCTCCTTTTCAGTGGCCTTCTTCTTTTGCTTCTTTCCCATTGCGACGGATCTCCTTCAAGCGATCAAGCTTTTGCAGAAGAACCTGCTCTGATACCAATTGTTGGGAAAAATACTGAGAGGGGGGGGTGAATCAGTATTTACTGCATAATCAAATCTTTTTACTTTTTCATTCCTTAAAACCCATACGCTACTTTCCTTCAGTAAACTAGCGTATATACGCGAATCCCCTTTATGAAACTAGCGTATACACAGAGATCTAGATCTGTCATTAAATCTTCACTTATATTATTCCATCATTCATTCATCAGATGTTCAATAAACAGTAAACATGTGCAGTAAGAACAGAATAAACCATCACACAAGCATCACACATGAACACCAGGATTTTAGGTGGAAACCCAAGTCGGGAGAAAACCACCGCTGCAGTTGCTCAGCCTTCAATATTTTATTATAGAGAAAACATCTTACAACATATATGCTGGCGCAGACTTGACCAGCACGCAGGCACCCACCTGTGCTCGTTTACCAGCCTCTCCTGGAAGGGAGCTCCAACCCCCTGACTCGTTTACCAGCCTCTCCTGGAAGGGCTGACAATATCGTGTGGCCTCCTGGAAGGGAGCTACAACCCCCTGACTGAAGGCTACAACCTTCAGCACCACCTTGGACCACGTTTCATCAATTTTCACACTGGATCCAACCACTTTTAAGCACAAACATACATCACCAACAAACACATATCAACACAGATCAGATAGCAGAAACACAGCAGAACAGATCAGATATTTCATACCCCTTGCTTCAGCAAACCCTAGTTTGCATACGCGCTTTTACTTTACTGATGTCGCGTATATACGCGCTTCCGTCCACACAAACCAGCGTATACCTCAGTGTATATTTTATTGCGCATACGCGCTTTCTCTTCGCTGAAGCCGCGTATATACGCGCTTCCTCCGCGGCGAAGAAGCGTATAGATCTTCAATCATTACAGAGCAGCATACTTCATCAGATCAGATATTCAGTTCAGATCTACCCTTTTGCTTCAGACAGATGTTCGCCTAGATGTTCGCCTCATCACAGATCTAATCACTCCATAAACAGATCTAGAAAATACAAGTACATTTCAGATCTAGAGATCCCGCTTCATCATTTCTTCATAAGTGCATCATAGATTCAGATCTATCATCAAACCTTTACCCTTTCCATACAGATATACTTCACAGAGAAGTATTCATTCAAGCTCAGACATCTTGCACCCACACCCATGTTATGCACAATGAATTTTTTCTCCTTATATAGGTTTATCCTTTTTCAATACCATGAGCCCCTTTTTCAATACCATGGGCCAAAACAATACCATGAGCCCAAAACTACCTGGACGGGGTCAATTAGGCGGATCATTACCCAATACCATGGGTCAATACCATGGTGGTTACCCTTGGTTTTGCACTTTTTGAGCGCTTTTAGCCCATACGCGACTTGGCACGTTCTTTTCCGCGTGCATACGCGACTTCCCCTAGGCCAATCCGCGTATACCTAGAGACATACTCTTTTTCATCATAGAATATAGCACATGCTGAAATCCTTTCTTCATTGCCTTCTGTACTCACTGTAGATACATCAGATTTCCTTCATCAAGAACATATTCTATCAAGCACAACTTCATCAAGTAAGTTGTCATCATCTTTATCATATGGGTTGCCTTTCAAGGACAACACTCAGCATCATATTGTCAACAAACATTATATCACATCAGATTTACATCATTTACTAAGTCCATCAAGTCAAGCATAACTTCATCAGGTGGATTGCCATCAAGGACCACACATGTCAACAGTCGCATGTCTTCATCTTCATTCAGTGGGTTGCCATCAAGGACAACATCCTGCATCATATTTCCAACAATCTCCCCCTTTGGACTTGATGGCAACCATGATGGTGTTTGGTTACCACAACAGATAGATACATTAAGAATACAATGACACCATTTCATTCTCCCTATTTGCCATGTCACTCTCTCCATTTTTGGCATCATTCAAACACCATGTCACTCTCCCCCTTTGACATCAAGGGCAAAGGGCACATCATTATCTTCATTCAAACACCATGTCACTCTCCCCCTTTGACATCAAGGGCAAAGGACAAAACCAGCAGATCAAAACCAACACATTCTCCCCCTTTGACATCAAGGGCAACGGGCGGATCAAAACCAACACACTCACCCCCTTTTCTCCTCATGTAGAAGAAGCGTTCTGTAGATCTGATGTATACTGAAGTGACCAAGCTCCCCCTGAGTTCATGCTGAATCTTCAAACATATTTTCAATGAAGTACATGACTCTATGAAGTTTCTATCACCAATGACTCATACTTACATCAAATATCCAACTAAGTGGATTTACATATGAGACTCAAGTACCCAACCAAGTGGGTTTACAAATTTGACTCAGCTACCCAACCAAGTGGGTTTACAAACATGACTCAGCTACCCAACCAAGTGGGTTTACAAATTGACAAGTCCTTACATGACTGAATATTACAATTTTACAACATGGGTCTCAACCAGACCTTTTTATCAAAGTACAAATATGAATTTTCATAATTAATACCAAAAAGACCTCAAGAGAGATCATATATCAGAACCACCATAATGCCAGCAATGCATTATACTCAGCAAAACTAATGCTCCCCCTGAATCTGTGCAACCAAGAAATCTTTCCAATTGACTAAGGCTCCCCCTTAGTTTGTGCATCCTGAAAACTTCCACCAACAACTCATCAAGGCATCTTCATCAAAACATTAGAAACAAAATTATGAGAACTGGAACACCACCAGAGATACCAAACAGCATTGCAGCTGTGCTGAAGAGAGCTGAACCAACCAAAAATTGTCAGCAATTAGTCATACGCGGTTTTCTGTGCAGGAACTCGCGTATACACGCGACTGTGTTTCAGGAAACCCGCGTATCCCAAGACATCTTCTGAATTTCAACCATATCTGATTCTTTGTAAGGCAAAGACAGTGTTCAGCTTCTTTCTGAGACATTTGAATGCTTCCCTAGACTACAGATAGATAGAATGGTGTAGTTGTGTCTTCAAGCGTCATCCAATGGTTGTGGCATCAGTACAATAGTAACCAAGCCTTCAGATTCTTTGCAGCATCAATACAATCTTTCCAAGAGAGATTGTCATATCAGAACAACATCTTCACATAGGTGTCAAGAAATCATCCATGTGGTCCAACATCACCATGATCTTCAAGATTTAATATGAAGTAACATATGTAGGCAAAAGATCTCTCAACCATAGTAACACACTCTGCATGATTTATTTCTGAATCAAATGACATCCAACTCATCCATGTGTGAGTACAAAGGATACTTATCAGTAACCAGGGCTCAAAAACTCATCATAATAAATTATGTATCAAGACATCATCATTTGAGCATGAGTATCACAAAGACCAAAGAATAAGAAATCATATTGCCAACAATGCAATCATTAGTATTCAACCTGCTGCTCCCCCTAAACCAGTGCTCTTCCTTAACTTGTGCAATCTGAAACACCTTCAACAGCAAGTCATCAGCAACAATCTCTGTATGATCTGTCCTCATCTCTGAATTATAATACTTTCATCTCAACAACGAGTGCTCTTCATCATAAAGAAACCAGGCTTCATCCATAATGTTCAACACAAGAACCCATGTATCATTTCATTATTATGAGTATAACCAGAATAATGCTAACAGTGCAATCATCAGCAGTCAGACTGATGCTCCCCCTGGACCTCTGCTCCAGATCTTCAGCTATCAGATAAATTCTCTTATCATCAATGCATACGCGACTGTGTCTGCTGGAACTCGCGTGTATACGCGACTTTAGTTAATGTAACCCGCGTATGGAAAGTGAAGCATAGAAGATTTTCATCTTCCTTCATTTCTTCCTGAGCTTGTACCTCCTGTACCTGTCCTTTCCACATCAGATGCGCTGTCAGAATTAAACATAACCAGTATAATCAAATCAACCATGAGAGTCATCATGCATTGCTCCCCTTGTGACGATACATTACTAGATCTTATAATGTATCTCACATCATTCCTGCAGTCAATCAGAGAAGTCAGCTTCAGAAGCAGATGACTGCAGTAGGGTCAGAATTCCCTACGTTTCTGATCGGTCCTCCTTCTTTTTCCAAATTTGCTTGAGCTTTCCAACTGTGTGCTGGAAATTGTCCACTTTCCCAGATCTGTTCATCCTGCATTCTTTTTCTACATGTCCATACTTGTTACAAGCATAACATCTCATGTGGTCAGAGAAATAAACATAAGAATCATAATGAGTATTTCTATTCTTCCTCCTTTTACAATCAGCTGCTTTATGTCCATACTTGTTACATGAAAAACAGTATCCCTTGAAGCTACTAGAGTACCTTTTTGAGTAGAACCTATTTGTTTGTGGCTGAATTGTTCTGCTTCTGCAATTTGCTGCAACATGCCCATGATTATGACATTTAAAACATTCAACGTTCTTGAATGAATTCCTTCAAGAATTCATGAATGTTGGTTGATCTTTTGTTTCTTTCAACACATCAGGTTTTGCATTGACATCTTCTGAATTTTTGGCACTTCCTTGTGAGCTAGATTCTCCTTTAACAGTTTCATGGAAACCAAGACCATGTTTGATAGCAGGAGACCTTTGATTACTCAAAATATTGTCCAAAATGTTAGTACTATCATGAAACCTCAAAAGTTTAACCTTTTCTTCTAACTTACCTTTGAGAATGTTTACCTCAACCTCCAAGGCTTGACATTGCTTTGTCATGCTTTCTTCTTTCCTTCTTCCATCTTCTACTTGATCCTTCAGATTTAGAATCTCTTCTTTCAACCAATTTTCGTTTTATTCACATGTTTGTTGCAGCTCTTCATTCTTCTTATTTGATTTTTCCAGATCTTCTTTGAGAGAGATGATTTCTGCTTCAAGTTCTTCATTCTTCTTATTCGAGTCTTCCAGATCTTCTTTGAGAAAGACGATTTCTGCTTCAAGTCTTGCATTCTTCTTGTTTGATTCTTCAAGATCTGCATTTAGATCATTGACTTCTAATTCTAGTATTTTAATTCGAGTAGATGCATAAGCATGAAACCTTTGGTACTTGTCTGTCTGTCCATTCAGTATTTCCATTTGTTCTTTCATCCCTTTGTACAAAGCTTCGCTTTTAGAAATTGATCTTCGTTGATCTTCAATTTTCTTGATAGCTTCCTCTAGATCCAAAACTTTTCTTACACTATCTTCATCATTACATGCACCAGAAAGTGAGTCACAAGAACAACTATCAATACCTGATTTATCTTCTTCATTTTCTGCTGCACATGTTTTCTGAGATATCTCCTTTTCAGTGGCCTTCTTCTTTTGCTTCTTTCCCAATGCGACGGATCTCCTTCAAGCGATCAAGCTTTTGCAGAAGAACCTGCTCTGATACCAATTGTTGGGAAAAATACTGAGAGGGGGGGGTGAATCAGTATTTACTGCATAATCAAATCTTTTTACTTTTTCATTCCTTAAAACCCATACGCTACTTTCCTTCAGCAAACTAGCGTATATACGCGGATCCCCTTTATGAAACTAGCGTATACACAGAGATCTAGATATGTCATTAAATCTTCACTTCTATTATTCCATCATTCATTCATCAGATGTTTAATAAACAGTAATCATGTGCAGTAAGAACAGAATAAAGCATCACACAAAGCATCACACATGAACACCAGGATTTTTAGGTGGAAACCCAAATCGGGAGAAAACCACCGCTGCAGTTGCTCAGCCTTCAATATTTTATTATAGAGAAACATCTTACAACATATGTGCTGGCGCAGACTTGACCAGCACGCAGGCACCCACCTGCGCTCGTTTACCAGCCTCTCCTGGAAGGGAGCTACGACCCCCTGACTGCCACCACCTCTGGAAGGGAGCTACGACCCCCCGATCTCGTTTACCAGCCTCTCCTAGAAGGGAGCTACAACCCCCTGACTGAAGGCTACAACCTTCAGCACCACCTTGGACCACGTTTCATCAATTTTCACACTGGATCCAACCACTTTTAAGCACAAACATACATCACCAACAGACACATATCAACACAGATCAGATAGCAGAAACACAGCAGAACAGATCAGATATTTCATACCCCTTGCTTCAGCAAACCCTAGTTTGCATACGCGCTTTTACTTTACTGATGTCGCGTATATACGCGCTTCCGTCCACACAAACCAGCGTATACCTCAGTTTATATTTCATTGCGCATACACGCTTTTACTTCAGCTAATCCGCGTATATACGCGCTTCCTCCGCGGCGAAGTAGCGTATAGATCTTCAATCATTGCAGAGCAGCAGACTTCATCAGATCAGATCTTCAGTTCAGATTTACCCTTTTCACTTCAGACAAATGTTCACCTAGATGTTCACCTCATCACAGATCTAATCACTCCATAAACAGATCTAGCAAATACAAGTACATTTCAGATCTAGAGATCCCGCTTCATCATTTCTTCATAAGTGCATCATAGATTCAGATCTATCATCAAACCTTTACCCTTTCCATACAGATATACTTCACAGAGAAGTATTCATTCAAGCTCAGACATCTTGCTTTCACACCCATGTTATGCACAATGAATTTGTTCTCCTTATATAGGTTTATCCTTTTTCAATACCATGAGCCCCTTTTTCAATACCATGGGCCAAAACAATACCATGAGCCCAAAACTACCTGGACGGGGTCAATTAGGCGGATCATTACCCAATACCATGGGTCAATACCATGGTGGTTACCCTTGGTTTTGCACTTTTTGAGCGCTTTAGCCCATACGCGACTTGGCACGTTATTTTCCGCGTGCATACGCGACTTCCCCTAGGCCAATCCGCGTATACCTAGAGAAATACTCTTTTTCATCATAGAATATAGCACATGATGAAATCCTTTCTTTATTGCCTTCTGTACTCACTGTAGATACATCAGATTTCCTTCATCAAGAACATATTCTATCAAGCACAACTTCATCAAGTAAGTTGTCATCATCTTTATCAGATGGGTTGCCTTTCAAGGACAACACTCAGCATCATATTGTCAACAAACATTATATCACATCAGATTTACATCATTTACTAGGGTCCAACAACCGCGATAACTTCTTTACTCTGTGGATCAAGCACAAGGACAACACATGTCAATAGTCGCATGTCTTCATCTTCATTCAGTGGGTTGCCATCAAGGACAACATCCTGCATCATATTTCCAACAAGAAGATATTAGGCTAGGTATAGTAGCTTAGGGTTTTGATTTTGATTTTATAGGGTTATGCTGGATCAGAAGGAGCAAAACAGTCAGGGCAAGGGAAATTAGGTCAAAATTTGCAGGGTGTTCTATGGGGCAAGGTAGGTACAGTGGTTTAGCACTTTAGGATTTCGATGGTGGGATGAAAAAGACAGGTGAGGAGATAAAAATAGCATGGTGAAATCATGGTTTCTTTCTAAAGTGAAGAAATTACAGACTATGAATATTTACCCAAAACATAGCATAAAAATTATGGATTCTATTCATCAAACTTGAAAACATTCACTTAATAGCAATGAAATGATGGATTAAATAAACAAAAAATTCTAACAACTGAGCACAATACTGAAACTAAACGCCATACCACATGGATCCCATAAAAATAGCTGCAAATTTGATTAATTTTTCTGCTGTGAACTGATACAAAAGTGTGTCTCTTCAAAAGCCAAACATCCAACTGAGTCCAACCATTACAAAATAGAAAGAAGAAGAACATATATACCTCAAAACCACTCTCCTTAGCCTCAGGGAGTCGAATCCATGAGATGAGAATAAGTTTCCACCAAATGCTAAACAAGAATCTGAAGACTAGGAAGACCCAACAACTTGCCTCTAAAAGAGAGGAAACTGATTCATTTTACCTCTAAAGGACTTAAGCTAATGAATTTACCCATAATAAAATAATACTCATAATAATTAAATCAATCTTGAACGTTTACATCAGTAAAATTACATTTCCCAAAGTGAAAAGTCAAACTCGAGAAGATTTGTTGAAGATTGTAAAAATTTGCAATTTTCTGGCAAACGTGCAACGTCCAAGCAGGAAACATAACCTATTTTGCAAGTTGGCTTTGAGTGCCTTCCCGGTGTCCAAATAAGCTCCATGATAGCTCCTTGGAAAGCTCTCTAAGTCTAGTTTCTAGATATAGTTTCATTTTTCAAAATGGGTTTGATTTTCCCTATAAAAATGCCAATCTCCTAGGACTGGTAAACACGCAACGACCAGGTCAAAAAGGAGGCAGAAACATGATTTTTAGGTGGTTTTTTGCATGTTTGAGTGACCAATTATCCTCCAAATCCTCTGAAACTTGCTAGGGTTGATGTCCTCATCATTATAAACTTGCTGGTGGTGGCCATTTGGCATTTGGAGGCCCCCAAAAAGAGCACAATGTCCAGGTCGCTGCGCCTTCAGCAAAATTTCTCAGTTAAAAATTATCAAAAATCACAGAAATTAACATGACTGAAAAAATGTGCCAAAATTGTTGGAGTACTTTCTCATTGAGTGATTGAGGCATGAAGTGACACCTCAACAAGTATGTCCAAGTTTTCTTTCTCCCCTTGCTTGGTAAATTTTTTAATTTTGTCATTAGCTCTTTTGAGCTTGGCTAATGAAATTCTCTCTTTCCGTGCATGAAGTTTAAATTTTGCCCGCAACAAGTCATTGTCCTTGTTGAACTTCTTAAGTAACCTCTCCAAATGTAGATTGGCTCTATCAAGCCATGATTCCCTGTCTTTTCTAATCTCTAGGGCAAGCAACTCACTTGATGTGAGCTGCTCTGCCAACTAATCTTCTCTCTGTCTTTCCCGAGCTAAACCTCTCTTCAAATCTATAGTCTTTGGTTTTTTGTCTTGGAGGTTGATCCTCCTCATCATCAGTTTCACCAAATCTTTCCAAGGTCTCCTCAAGCAAGGCCTTATCCTTTTCTGCCTCTCTTTGTGCTTTGATGGTCTTTACCTCATTGATGATTTTCTTAGTTTTCAGTTGCTGATTTTCTTGCTCAAGAAAATCAATCACATATTTTTCTCTCTCAAGATTAGCTTGAAGTTTACTAATATTTTATTCTTTGCCTTTGATTGCTGCACTGGTGATTTTGTCCTCATCTTCCTCACCTAGGTCAATCAACTGAAATTCATGCTCCGTTTCATGTTTTTCATCCTCATCATCAATGATTTTCTCCTTAGCCTTTTCCTTGTCTTTGTCCACCTGTTTTGTTGATGAAGAAGGCATGGTCCCTTCATCTCCAAGTGAAGTAAACACATGTCTGTAGCCTCTCTGATAAGTCTTGGGAAATGGCTCAACATCAGCCAAATTAGCCCAAGTTGCCTCAATATCCTCCTCACTTCTTGATGACTCAGAATCATGATGTGATGATGATGAAGGGTTATGGAAAGGTGAAGAAGAAGGATTAGCATGAGGTGAATGAAACTGAATTGGTGATGATGTATGAGCAGTAGACTGAGATGGAGGAGTGGATATGGGAGGATGAGATGATGAGGGGATACTCTGATCATGCTGACTAGGTGGGGTAGTGAAATTTTAATTTGCTATGAATGTGTCCCATGGAATGTTCTTTTGCTCAAGCTGATGCATGAATATCATTTTGATAAGGGAGTGGTGAAGGAGACTCTGCATTTGATGATTATAATCCCTCTTTTGTGAAATGTATGCCATCTTGTCAATGCTACGGGAGAGGAAATAGGGTATGTGAAGCATTCTAACTCTAGTGAAATGCATAAGAAGTCGAATATGATATGAATAGAGTCGAGAAAACCTGCCCTCACAAGTGAAGTATTTCATGATGATTTTCATCATAGGAACATATCGGTCAAGAATATGAGAGAAAGGGAAAATGGTCTTTTTGTCATCCTTGTATCTAGGTTTAAGATATGGTTCATAGTAGCTATGATCAAGGTTTCCTTGCTTAAATCATTTCTCTCCCACATTAGGGATCCCTGTAGTAGCTGCAATGGAATTAATAGACATGGTAAAAGTAACCTCAGGAAGAGTGACCTACCTATCATGAAGATCTAAGATGAATAGACTTGTTAACATAGGGTGATATTGGACCTTTTGCACCTTCTCACAAAATTCAAAGCAACCAACATGTTTAAAACATGACACAGTAAGTGGAGAAGCCATGAGTTATTTTGTGTTTGCTGGTTCATATCTGATGATTTTCCCTCCCTTATTTTATGTCTTCTACTTTGTTGTTTGCTCCTCACTGACATTTCTGTTTTCTTCTTCAGACATTGTGGATTTGAAGGATTTGGAAACCCTAGGGTAAATGGAATGAGATGAAGGGAATGTGGATTTGAAAGGAGAAGCCGTGATAAATGGAGGAAGTGATAATGTAAATGATAACCTAGGTCTAAGAAAACCCTAGGATCTTATATCTTTTATGACTGATATGTGTTTAGGAACATGAGTATGGGAAATATGAATGAAAATGGAAAAAGGAAATGATAACTAGGGTTTCATAGAAATAAACACTTCAAATTTGCATTAAATCATGAGACATTTCAGTGAGAAGGCTTGATAGAGTTAACTTACTGTTTGAAGGAGATATGAAGAAGTCTGTGCAAAAAACTGAGCTTGGTGGGAGTGATAGAACCATGAGAAACCCTCTCCATTCAAATGCGTAGTGTCTGGGCAAACGTGCAATGTCCGGAGGTAAACACACAACGTCTGTTGTTTTTTTCTCTACGGATGATCAGTCAAACGTGCAACACTTGGGCTGAACGCACAGCATCCAGGCAAAGACGCAGTGCCTAGGGAAAACGTGCAGCGACTAGTGAAATTTTCTCAAAATGCTAAAAAACTCTCAAAATTTCTCCTCTACTGGAAAATCCTAATGGATGAATGGAGGCAAATGATTTGTTTGAAGATTTTGAATAGCTTTATATCTTTAGGGAATGTAATTTTAGTTTGAATAACCTACTTTCCCTATGTTCACTTTTCCCTTTGGACTTTAGCATTGATACCCTTTAACTTTTTGACTTTTTGGCATTTTGTAGTTTGATCAAGTCATGGAGTTTGGCTTTATTTGCTCCATTTAGGCCGGAAATGATTGCATTGACAACTTGGGATGAATTTATTACATATGAGAATCATAAAATTACATTTGGAAAAATATAAATAAATTACATATTGAATTTTATATCAAAATGACATTTTGATATAAAAGTCATTAAACTAAAAAATTACAACTTTGAAAATATGTTAATTACATCATGATGATCTTCTATATAGGAATTTTTTTCTTTCTTATTTAGTCCCTCTCATATATTTGCTGACTTCATTTGAAATGGAGGAGTGACCTAGAAAACTAAAAAAAACCTAATGACCTAATGGGACTTCTTTAGACCCGACTTTCATGAATGAGATTTGATTTAAAAGAATTCCTGGTGAAAAGATAATTTTCATAGGTGTTATTATGCTCAAGGAGACATGAGAATGAGTCAGCCAATATGAATCTCTGAAGGAGAGTGAAGTTTTATTGACAAGGACAACCACCAGTGGAACAATTTTATATCATGACCTAATGGAATGATTGAATTTTATTTTTTAGAGTGGGACACCTAAGATGCACATGCAAAATGTGTTTTGATCCTTGGTGGAAGTATGAAAATAATGACACTAACATTGGCCTTATTGGGGATGGCAACTCCTTGGAGGTATCAAGAACACCGTACACCAAGTGCCTAACCTTTGGGCCAATACGGTCAAACAATTTAAAAGGCTGCAGACTATAAAATTGACTCACAAACCAACCAAAAATACACACATACTGCAACCTATACACTAGGAAACTGAAAATAATGCCGAAAACTGAAATGCTGCCTTAGGCAGCTTATTTATGTACAAATCTACCCTAATTTGCTTCAAAAATACTAGATCAAGAGATGTTGTAATGCTAGATTAGCCAATCAAGCAACTGTAACAATAATAATTCTTGGCAGTGCTTGAACCAGAATAAAATTGGGCATTATGATAGCCATACATGCACACAATGTCTCTCGCTTTGTAAAAAACAATATGGTTTATCATTTAAACTGAAAAAATATTCCATATATGTTGTAACGGGATCATAGAAACCATAATCTGTCTGCTGCGCCAACTCCTCAATGCATGCCTCCAGTTGGAAACTGTCAATGCAAAAATCCAAGGGCAGCCTTACCTTTCTTTCCTTCTACTGGAAAAGGTTCCCAAAGAATGGGACTTGACAGTCTAGATCCTGGGACTGTATTTGGGTCTCCAATTCAGCTAGATCTTTTTTAATTTTGATGGAAAACACTTGCAAAAATTGAGCTTAATTTCATGGCTACATCGATAGGACTTTAGATAAGAAGAAAGAGATGAAGCAAAGTTATCATATACCTCATCATCTGTGCACATATCTTCCCATTCTCTAAATCCTTGACTAGAGGCCACCACTATTTCTCCATCCATGTTTTCAGAAAGATATGCCACAACTCTGCAAATGACTTAATAGATCCGACAGACAAATTTTCAATCTATTGTCTACATTTCCCTTGAAATGAATCATAGAACAATCTGATGAAAGCATATTCTTGTTTGACTCTAAGAAGTTCAACAATTTTTTTAAAATTTGCTACATGTTTAAGAGTCAAAGTCAGATCTTCTCCGTTAAATATAGGGCCATTGCTAAAAAAATATGCATCTTTCGATAATTGATTAGGAAAACCAGGAATATTAGAAAAGTCGATACATGAATACCTTGAACAAATAGAAACATCATCTGAGTCCTTCATTTAGCTAGTGGAGCCACCATCAATATTTCGAAATTCGAGATTTCGAACAATGGAGTCGCCAGGTGAATGTTTCAACCTTCATATGTGTCTGACTGCTCTTCACCATTAGCAATCAGATTTGCAACTTGAAAAATCTTTCTCGGAGAAGATCTTTCACCTTGTTCCCTAGTATGGTCACCAAAATGTTATCACTCGGATTAAACCTCAGGTTGAAGAAGGCAATTCCGAGGTAACCACAAACCACGCTTAGCCAAGTAGCTAGCCCTACTAGGCAAGGAGAGGTTCTATCTGTATAGATCACAAAAATATGACTGAGGAAAGAAGATATTAGGCTAGGTATAGTAGCTCAGGGTTTTTATTTTGATTGTATAGGGTTGTGCTGGATCAGAAGGAGCAAAACAGTCAGGGCAAGGGAAATTAGGTCAAAATTTGCAGGGTGTTCTATGGGGTGAGGTAGGTACAATGGTTTAGCACTTTAGGATTTCAATGGTGGGATGATCAAGACAGGTGAGGAGCTAGAAAGAGCATGGTGAACTCATGGTTTCTTTATAAACTGAAGAAATTACAGACTGTGAATATTTACCCAAAATAGAGCATAGAAATTATGGATTCTGTTCATCAAACTTGAAAACATTCAATTAATAGCAATTAAATGATGGATGAAATAAAAAAAACATTCTAACAACTAAGCAAAAAAGGAGAAACTAAAACTAAACACCATACCACATGGATCCCATAAAAATAGCTGCAAATCTGATTAATTTTTCTACTTAGAACTGATACAAAAGTGTGTCTCTTGAAAATCCAAACATCCCACTGAGTCCAACCCTTACAAATGAGAAAGAAGAAGAATATATAGACCTAAAAACCACTCTCCCTAGCCTCAGGGAGTCAAATCCATGAGATGAGAATCAGTTTCCAACAAATGCTAAAAAATAATCTGAAGACTAGGAAGACCCAACAACTTGCCTCTAAAAGAGAGGAAACTGATTCATTTGAACTCTAGAGGACTGAAGCTAATGAATTTACCCATAGTAAACTAATCCTCATCATAATTAAATTAATCTTGAACATTTACATCAGTAAAATTACATTTCCCAAAGTGAAAAGTCAAACTAGAGAAGATTTCCTGAAGATTGTAAAAATTTGCAATTTTCTGGCAAACGCACAACGTCCAAGCAGGAAACATAGCTTGTTTTGAAATCTAGTTTTGAGTGCCTTCCTAGTGTCCAAATAAGCTCCATGATAGCTCATTGGAAATATATCTGAGTATAGTTTCTATATCTATATTCATTTTTAAAAATGGGTCTCATTTTCCCTATCAAAAATCCAATATCCCAGGACTGGTAAACGCGCAGTGACTAGGTCAAAAAGGAGTGAGAAACATGATTTTTAGGTGGTTTTTTGCATGTTTGAGGGACCAGTTCTCCTCCAAATATTCCAAAACTTGCTAGGGTTGATTTACTCATCATTATAAACCTAATGGTGGTGGCCATTTGGAATTTTGAGGCCCCAAAAAAGAGCGCAACGTCCAGGTCGCCGCGCCTTTAGCAAAATTTCTCAGTTAAAAATTTTCAAAAATTGCAGAAATTAACATGAGTGAAAAAATGTGCCAAAATTGTTGGAGTACTTTCTCATCAAGTGATTGAGGCATGAAGTGACACCTCAGCAAGTATGTCCAACTTTTCTCTCTCCCCTTTCTTGGTCAAACTTTTAATTTTGTCATTAGCTCTTTTGAGCTTGGCTAATGAAATTCTCTCTTTCCGTGCATGAAGTTTAACTTTTTCCCTCAACAAGTCATTGTCCTTGTTGGCCTTCTTAAGTAACCTCTCCAAATGTAGATTGGCTCTATGAAGCCATGATTCCCTATCTTTTCTAATCTCTAGGGAAAACATCTCACTTGGTGTGAGTTGCTCTGCCAACTCAGCTTCTCTTTGTATTTCCCGAGCTAAAGCTCTCTTTAGCCCTATAGTCTTTGGTTTTTTGTCTTGGAGGCTGATCCTCCTCATCATAAGTTTCACCAAATATTTCCAAGGTCTCCTCAAGCAAGGCCTTAGCCTTTTCTGCCTCTCTTTGTTCTTTGATGGTCTTTACCTCATTGATGATTTGCTTAGTTTTTAGCTACTGATTTTCTTGCGCAAGAATGTCAATCACATGTTTTGATCTCTCAAGATTAGCTTGAAGTGTAATAATATTTGCTTCTTTGCCTTTGATTGCTACACTGGTGATTTTGTCCTCATCTTCCTCACTTAAGTCAATCAGTTGAAATTCATGCTCTGTTTCATGTTTATCCTCCTCATCATCAATTATTGGCTCTTTAGCCTTTTCCTTGTCTTTGTCCACCTGTTTTGTTGATGAAGAAGGTATGGCCCCTTTCACTCCAAGTGAAGCAAACACATGCCTGTAGCCTCTCTGATAAGTCTTGGGAAATGGTTCAACATCAGCCAAATTAGCTCAAGTTGCCTCAATATCCTCCTCATTGCTTGATGACTCGGAATCATGATGTGATGATGATGAAGGGTTATGGAAAGGTGAAGAAGAAGGATAAACATGAGGTGAATGAAACTGAATTGGTGATGATGTATGAGCAGTAGGCTGAGATGGAGGAGTGGATATGGGAGGATGAGATGATGAGGGGATATTTTGATCATGCTAACTAGGTGGGGTAGTGAAAATTTCATTTGCTATGAATGTGTCCCATGGAATGTTCTTTTGCTCAAGTTGATGCATAACTATCATTTTCATAAGGGAGTGGTGAAAGAGACTTTGCATTTGATGATTATAATCCCTCTTTTGTGCAATGTATGCCAGCTTGTCAATGCTGCGGGAGAGGAAATAGGGTATGTGAAGCATTCTGACTCTAGTGAAATGCATAAGAAGATGGATATGATATGAATTGAGTCAAGAAAACCTCCCCTCACAGGTGAAGTATTTCATGATGATTTTCATCATAGGAACATATCGGTCAAGAAGATGAGAGAAAGGGAAAATGGTCTTTTTGTCGTCCTTGTATCTCGGTTTAAGATATGGTTCGTAGTATATATGATCAAGGTTTCCTTGTTTAAACCATTTCTCTCCCACATTAGGGATTCCTGTAGCAGCTACAATGGCATTAGTAGACATGGTAAAAGTAACCCCAGCAAGAGTGACCTGCCCATCATGAAGATCTGAGATGAATAACCTTGTTAACATAGGGTGATATTGGACCTTTTGCACCTTCTCACAAAATTCAAAGCAACCCACATGTTTAAAACATGACATAGTAAGTGGAGAAGCCATGAGTTATTTTGTGTTTGCTGGTTCATATTTGATGATTTTACCTCCCTTCTTATATGTCTTCTGCTTTGGTGTTTTCTCCTCACTGACATTTCTGTTTTCTTCTTCAGACATTGTGGATTTGAAGGCTTTGGAAACCCTAGGGTAAATGTAATGAGATGAAGGGAATGTGGATTTGAAAGGAGAAGCTGTGACAAATGGAGGAAGTGATAATGTAAATGATAACCTAGGTCTAAGAAAACCCTAGGATCTTATAGCTTTTATGACTAATATGTGTTTAGGGACATGAGTATGGGAAATATGAATGAAAATGGCAAAAGGAAATTAAAAATAGGGTTTCATAGAAATAAACACTTCAAATTTGCATTAAATCATGAGACATTTCAGTGAGAAGGCTTGATAGGGTTAAATTACTATTTGAAGGAGCTATGAAGAATTCTGTGCAAAAAACTGAGCTTGTTGGGAGTGATAGAACCCTGAGAAACCCTCTCTGTTCAAACACGCATCGTTCTGGAGGAACGCGCATCATCCGGGAAAACTCGCAGCGTCTGGAGGTAAACTCGCAATGTCCATTTTTTTTTTCTCTGCGGATGATTGGTCAAATGCGCAACACCTGGGCTGAGCGTGTAGTCAAACACGCAATGCCTAAGGAAAATGCGCAACGACCATTGAAATTTTCTCAAAATGCTCAAAAAATCTGAAATTTTCTCCTCTGCTGGAAATTCTTGATGGATGAATGGAGGCAAATGATTTTTTTGAAGATTTTGAATAGCTTTATATATTTAGGGATTGTAATTTTAGTTTGAATAACCCACTTTCCCTATGTTCACTTTTCCCTTTGGACTTTAGCACTAATACTCTTTAACTTTCTGACTTTTTGGCATTTTGCAGTTTGATCAAGTCATGAAGTTTGGCTTTATTTGCTCCATTTAGGCTGGAAATGATTGCATTGACAACTTGGGATGAATTTATTACATATGAGAATCATAAAATTACATTTGGAAAAATATAAATAAATAATATATTGAATTTTATATCAAAATGACATTTTGATATAAAAGTCATTAAACTAAAAAATTACAACTTTGAAAGTATGATAATTATATCATGATGATCTTCTATATAGGAAAACAAAATTTCTTATTTAGTCCCTCTCATATATTTGCTGACTTCATCTGAAATGGAGGAGTGACCTTGAAAAATTAAAAAAACCTAATGACCTAATGAGACTTCTTTAGACTTGACTTTCATGAATGAGATTTGATTTAAAAGACTTCCTGGTGAAAATAGAATTTTCATAGGTGTTGTTATGCTCAAGGAGACATGAGAATGAGTTAGCCAATATGAATCTCTGAGGGAGAGTGAAGTTTTATTGACAAGGACAACCATCAGTGGAACAATTTTATATCATGACCTAATGGAATGATTTAAAATTTCTTTAGAGTGGGACACCTAATATGCACATGAAAAATGTGTTTTGATCCCTGGCAGAAGTATGCAAATACTGACACTAACATAACTGGTAAAAATAAAAATTGAAAAGAAATACTGATTCACCCCCCCTCCCCCCCCTTCTCAGTATTTCCAATGATTGATATAAGAGCCAATACCTTCAATCAAAGCCCAACAACTTGAAGGTTGATGATTAGAATACAAATAGTGAAGCCAAGGAAGAAATCATCCAATCCTCCTAAATATGTCTCTGCGTCAACCATTGAGACTAAAGATAATCAATTTGGAGAAGTTGCATTGTTCAATGGAAATTGATGTATGGAAGGAAAGAATGAGAAATTTATTAATGGATCTAGGAGTTGAAGTATGGGAATCAGTGATTAATGATAATACGATGGATGAAGAATCCAAGGTGTACAATACAAGAGCAATGAAGACAATTTTGAATGGGCTACCAAATTCTATAAAGGAAAATTTGGAGAAATGCTTGTCAGCAAAAGGTATATGTGACAAACTTCATGATCTTCACTCAAAAGGAGAGTTGACCATGATATCTGGTTAAGAAGATGATGGAAAACAAGAAGGAAATTGAGAGCCCATCAAGGAAGATGAAAATAAGATTGATGACATTAAGGCTAGAGAAGATCTAGAAGATGAAGAGAATAAATAAAACTTTGAGGAAGATCTACTGACTGAACTTATAGCTGCCATGGAAGAGATTAACGGTTTGATAAAGGAAAATGAGGAATTTAAGAAGAAAGCACAAGTTGGAGACTAGAACAAGACAAGGAAGGAAGTTTACCTTTTCAAGCTTCAAGTACAAGAAAGAGATAAGGAGCTCACCAAAATTAAAGAGGAATTTCTTCAAAAAAAAAATCATCATGAAGAAGTCATATCCATGACAAATTAATTGAATAAGGCAAAGAAAAGGGAAGAAAATCTGTCAAGCCACCTTGAACAAAGACACAAGATATTGAAAAAACTTGAAGTAGAGATTGGCCAATACAAGGAAGAAGT
This sequence comes from Pinus albicaulis, assembly GCA_034641835.2. NCBI lineage: Eukaryota > Viridiplantae > Streptophyta > Pinopsida > Pinales > Pinaceae > Pinus > Pinus albicaulis. Next base: position 722,809,766 of record CM076570.1, on the reverse strand, counting down.
CTCCTCCCTTATATGTAGGAAGCAAGGAAAAAAGCTCAAGGAGCTGAGAAGCTAATGGAAGCTTTGGCAATCATAGAAGGACAAGTTGATGAAGCTGAAAAGGGAAGAAATGATATGACATGTCAACTAAAAGAAAAGGATGAAGATATTTTCCTACTAAAATAAAATGTCATCTCTCTAAAAATCGAAACACATGAAGTAACAAGGATGATGGAATAAATGAAGAAGCAACTAGTTATGAAATATTAAGATTGTGAAAAGTTGAAAGGATAAATTTTCTTTCTTAAAAAGGAAGTTGTGACTTTCTGAATAAGAACTTGAAAATATCGCAAACCCTAGATGACATCCTAAGTCATCAAATGTCTCCTATTGATAAATCAGGTCATGTATATGCATGTAAATCCTCAAGAAAGAATGAAAATGCTTCAAACAACAAGGATATGAGGAAGACAGAAAGAAATGTTGATGCTCCTAGTTCCAACAAAGGCAAGGATAAGATTCAAGACAAGAATGGAAGAAATCCTACTCCAAGGAGACTTGCAGATGGTGTCAAGAATACAAAAAACAATGAATATAATCAAATAATCTCAAGGAAAAAAGACTTAAGAAGTACATCAAGGAAATCTCCATGTCCCAGGCGCCAAAGTATATTTCTTTGTTATTGATATTCTTGTACAAACTTTGGGAACATGGCAAAATATTGTAGGTCATATCACAAAGACAGATATAAAGGTCCCCACCAGTCTCCTAGAAGCAATTTTGCAAGAAGATAGTCATGATTTCTCATTCATGAACAAGATGGAGTGCTTCAATTTCCATAATATTGGACATATGGCATGTGATTATAACTTGAATTGGGTCCCTCAACAAGCTAAAACGGTGTCAATCAAGCTAGAGAAGAAAGTTACAAAAGTATGGAGAAGGAAGAAAACTGAATCCGAAAGTTTCTTGAACACTCCGTCCAACAACACATGTTGTTGATTTGATGAAGTCATCCTTGATATTTCAAATATTTTATGGTGAGACTTTACCAAAAGGAGACCATACAGTTAGAAGGATTTTGTGATTATTGAGCATTCTTGCAGAAGCTATCCATGGGCCTTATGAAATCCTTTATGAGTCACACATGTAGAACATGATCCCTTACTCATCCAATGGACTATTGTTGAATATTTCTTCCATTTGATCACTAAGCAAGTAATATTTCTTGATATGGAAGAGTTTATGCAGGCAGGGGGAGATAGTTCATCACTTGAAGAAATGTAAAGACATCTATCGTGGACCACATTTCTAGAAGGAAGAGAATGGCATGACAGAGGGAGTAACAAACCTATGAGGAATTACTATTGATGAAGAAAAGAAGTAGATTGAAAAGGGGAGTACTTGAGCACCCCGTTTTCCATTGATGTTAAAGGGGGAGAGAATGTTGGAAGGGAAAACATATTTCCATCAATGACAAAGGGGTAATTGTTAATCAAGGTTGTCATTGATGTCAATATGGAATTGACCGAGATGGAAAATATTCTTGAGATGCCCCAGAATGTGATGATAAGGTTGAAGACAATAGATGTCTTGTTCCAGATGATGATGTCATAACTCTTGGTTGTTAAGGATGCCATCAATGAAGATGTCAAGCCACGAAGATGTCAAGCCACTAATGAAGAAGTATTTTTTGAACAAGTCCTTGAACTAACTATAATGTTGTTGAGTGGCAATCATGTACCTTTATTGATGATCTAGACCTTAGGTGCCAATATACAAGCCTTTGAAGTGGAGGACTATAATTGACGAAGTCATACTCTTGAAGAATGACCACACCTTAACATGATTGGAAGACTGCTTTGGAGCTTTTGAAAAATTAATGAAGGTTGCACTATGAAATATCACTGCACTAGTATATGATGACATGGTTGATACCTGATGCTACATGAATCCTCCACTCCTACATAATGACTCTATAATCCTATGATTACATTGATAACAATGAAGAAGCCAAATATTGAAGAAGCCAAGTTGTCTCAAACATTCCTAATGCTGTCCCAAATTTTTATGCATAAAATTTAAGGATAATCACAAATAAATTTTTTTTTTCAACCTTAGAGGCAATCTTTCAACATGGGACCTAGACGATCTTAAATAGGATTTTTTCCTCTTTCCAATGAGCCCTTATTTGTCCTGAAACTCCTCGTAGTTTGGGAGATACTGAATTTTTTAGTGAAGAAAATTATATTTAGCAGTGAGCCGACCTACACCTTGTATTTCAAGTCTTCCTACCCCCAGAAATATGTGTCCCTTCATCTTGACATCAATTTCATATAAAAAGGAGGTTCAAACAGCTCAGTTGACAAGGAATTTCGGCACAAAATTCAGAGAAAAGAGACAAAAGTATACAGAAGGTTGAGGAGAAGTATATTGGATGGGTTAATTCTAGTTTAGGATTAAAAAAAAACACCAGAATGGTAAAACCGTCTTAAATAGACCCTAGACAACTGACTATGGAGACAGTCCTCACGTTAGAATTGTTTTAAGATCGAATCATAGAAAATTTTCCAACCACCTGTGGAGGTCTCAAACCAAAGAAACATCATAATATTTTGGGCTCCATGCTATTAATTAATACCCGAATGTTGAGGTTAGGACTAGGAGATTCATCTAGTGGCCCAATGAATAACTCAACAAATAAGACTTTATAAACAAAATTCACCACAGTTAGTCCTAATCATCTCAGGATTAGACTTGTAGTAACACCTAGAAGACTCAGACCAATGTTCTTTACCTTTATACCTCAGATTGTGGATTTGGTGGCTTAGTATTTTTGGAGAAGCTCGGTGCTGGACAATGACTAGAATTTGGAACAGTCCTTAAGAAGACTCTTTGAAGTTTGAAGGGCCGATTTATTGAGAACAGTGGTTTTGCAGGCTTGGTGTAGCATAGTGAAGAAACCTTGAAGACAATCTTGGAGTTCCTAGTGAAGAGCTTGTGGAGAAATCTCTTGTTGGACAAAGTATTGTGGAAAATTCCTTGAGAAGTCCTTGAAGAGGTTTAGTGCAAGTACATAACTTGGGCTTCCTATTGAAGGCACCTTGAATGTCTTATAGATAACATTGAAGACCATGATGCATCACTGATGATATCATGAAGTACTTGGAGAATTTTCTTGGGTACGATGAAGAGAAATGGTGACACCTTCTAAGAGATCAAGGTTGTCATTGATGACGTGACATGGAGACTAAGTGAGGGGATAACTGAAGATTGACAGGTCTCATTGAAGAATACATTGGGAGCCATGAATTATAACCAAATATATCTTGACAAAGTAAAGCAAGGGCTGGAGCCCAAGATTTTGGAGCCTCGAAAAGATAAGGTTGGTGCCTTGGAGGATAGGATTTAGAGGATCAGAGTCCTCAAGAAACCAGGTCGGAGCCTGAACCAGAAATAGGGTTGGAGCCCTTGAGGTTGGTGCCTCATAATTGACAAGGTTGGAGCCTTGGAAGTCCAAGTCGGTGTTTGGAAAATATAGGTTGGAGCCTGGGAGATTGAATATCGGTGTATTCATCTAGAGTTGGAGCCCTACATATATTTTACTTGATTTATTGTAAAGAAGAAATTAATAAAAAAAAAATTCTTATTTTTCATTTTGTGTTCTAAATATACTTGATCTAACTAGTAAAAATAACAATTGAAAAGAAATACTAATTTACCCCCCTCTCTCAGTATTTCCAACATTAGGAATAATAACTTCCTCAGAGCATATATCCAAATTATAGTGAACCAAGATATGAAATTTCTACCACAAGTACTTAGATATCTCTCCTCAGTCTCCTCTATATTTCATAGTCTGAAACATTTCAAAAAACAAATTATAGCGAGAATGCCACGCTGACTTATTTGAAACATATATTGAGGAGCATTCAGGAACCCTAACTCCCTTAGAGAATATTTATGAAATTGTAGTGAACGAAAGTCTAAATTTTTTACCATAAGTATATGAAGATCTCCACTCTATCTCCTTTAAGTGTCACCATCTCAAACATCCCAAAATATAATTTACAGTGAAAATGTCAAGCCTTCACTCATTCACTCTATAAATCACATTTTTTTATCCACCTTTAAGACCTTGAGATTATTCGCCAATTCTGTTGCTCAAATATGTTTTTTCTTGGATGGTCTTCAAATGCACTCATCTATTCTTTATTTATAGCGTTTCTATGTTCAGTTATGGGGATTACATGTAATATTGGCTGGCTTGACTTGTATATTTTGGCTAGGCTAACTTTAGAATATTTCATATCTTCTCATTCTTATGGAGCTAAAGGGATTTCCATAGACCCTTGGAAAGGTCTTAGAATGTGATTTTCAACCATATATCCTATGATTATGTTTGAGTTAGGTATTTATTGTAAAAATACCTTCAAATACAAGGTATCCAAATAAAAAAATAGTATCCAAACAATCATTCCAACAATATTCATCTTACAATATTTATCTTGCACATCTATGGTCTCCCCTTGTCTTTCACATTAATGACAACAATATTTCCAACAATACCCCCCTTTGTCATTGATATCAATTCCTATTCAATTATACAATAATACTGTCTAATATCCCTAATGGAAAGTTTAATAGTAGATACCAAATATAAACTTGAACAAAAAGATAATCGTAAATGGACACACCACTAGAAAATTGATACACAAATAGATGCCAATAGAATCACTAAGCCATTTTATTAATCCGCTGAAAATAGTACATCAACATTGAGGAATAGTGGTACCTGAGCTTGCCAAGCAAGAAAATAAAAACCCATAAAAGATCTTTGACCCAATTGATGAGTGATTATGGAAATGATGTAGATGGCTCGGTGAGAAGGCTGCTACAAACCCGCTATGACAAAATTTCTTTCTCCAAACTCCAATGAAGCACTATGAGATTTACAAGTGAAATATCTTCAAGAGGGTTGGGTTTTCGTCCAACACCTACTAACACACCTGAGGGTTTCTGTCCTGGGGCTATTGTTGAAGTATATAATCAGGTTCTCAACCTCTCATACAAGAAGAATACCAAATCCTAGATGTCCCCTCACGGATTCCTCCTCTTTTTATAAATCTGATGGAACCCTCTAGAACCTCCTATTTTATTATTATTTTAATCATGGAGCACTTTTCCATCTTTTCATTTCAATTAAATTATTCCTTTTAATATGGGAAAATGGTAAATTGGCCACCATAATCTCTCCGACCATTGAAAGCCACTTCTCAGCATCCTATCCTATAGATATTCTCGTTCTGGTTCCAACGATCTATTTTGTTTTCTAATTTGGTTTAATCTATTAATATGTAACATAATATACAGAGCGAGATTCACCTCTAGGGTTGCAAAACTATCCAACTCCGGAGGGAAGCATAATAAAAAAACATAGTATAGGCCGCCCAAAACCGGAAAACCGACCCAAAAAGTGCTGCCCTTAAACGGGAAACCAACATACAGAAAGTGTCCCAAAAAAATGAATTTGCAGAAGAAACTGTTACTACTAAGATTAATACATTCAACGTGTCCTAACTTGCAGCAATTCATTGACAAAAATCCCAAAAAAAGAGGAAGAAGACCTGTCATCAGGCTAGCTGTCAATGTGGGGAGGAATCTCTTCCACAATTGGGCAGTTGTAGTCATCTTCCATGTCATCCTCATATTTTTTGAAATGCTGGGCTGAGTTCTGAAAAGAGGAGGAAGAGCTTGTATTCTTCAAATCCTTATCCACGTGCATTGAGCTACCGCTGCCTGTGCCTGCACTACTATAAGTTTGCGAGCGAGATTTAACTGGGAGAGCTACAGATTTTCTGGTAACCAAAGGAGGCATAACAGAAATGGTAGACTTCCTTCTGAATTTTCTAGAACCAGAGGCGAAGTCACCAGACTGATCCTCCTGAAAAACTACTGAAATTGTTGCTGTGACTCACGGCTTATCCATGGTGTTGTTGAAGAGGAAGCAGGCTTCATTGCTGGCTGAAGGTTGGTAGGTGCAGTCGTCATGGACAGAATGGGGCAGACGAGACCCACCGCCACCCCTTCCACCACCCACCCTTCCACTACCACCCCTTCTGCACCTCATACGGTGTCGAAGCAACATTATTTGCTTGTTGAAGGTGGAGAGATAGTGCCGAGAGTCTAAGCTAGGAGACAAAGACGCAGAGTGAGATGAGAGGGAAGCAGAGCGGGTGGACGAAGAGGGCTGAGACGAATTTCAAGTGGTGATGACTAGCGCAGATGGAGAATGGAAGCTATGAAGAGCCGAAGGACCAGCTTCGCTGCGAGGAGATGGAGTGCCTGCTACTCTGGTGGACTGGGAGGCAAAATGGAGACATAAGTGAAGCAGTAGACTGGAGCTTAGAAGCCGAGGCATATTGAAGGCTAAGGCAAAGGAATGACGAACAAGGGGACGTGTCTCCATTGAATGCATCGAGCAGGCAGAGTAAATGATGAGCGAGTGAATGTGGAGTGCAGAATGCGTTACCTCGAGGGCCTTTAAGGCAGAGGTACTGTGATCAGGTGCAGGCATGTGGCCTAGCCAGATGTCACCATCGAGGCCCGCCACCATCAAACCATTAACAATCACCCGCATCCGGGCTAGAGAGATCCTTGTGCACCAGATGAGTGCAATCGTGAATAAGGGAATCATCATTAGAACTGTTTAGAGAGCAGGAGGAGTCTCTGATCAACTCCTTTATTAGCTAAGTGATCTACTACCTTGTTTGCAATGCAGCGGATATGCTTGAAGGAAATTTCATGGGAAGCTTTGAGCCATTGCTCAACTTGTTCCAGTCTTGTCCAGAGCCTCCAGCTAGTAGCCACTTTGGAAGTAGGGGTACCTTGTTGGATGCGAGAGGCAGCTTCGATGAGAATCTATGACTCTCCTTCAACTTCCAAGGGGAAAAAATTCTCCTCTTCTGTAATAAGGAGACCTTGCCATAATCTTTCAAGTTCAGATGAATTGTTGGAGTCCCTCCCAATCGAGCCAAAATAGATCTTGAGAGTGTTTTTTTCCACAGAAAAAATCGGTAACCTTTTATTTATAAAAATGAAAAGTTACACATAGCATATGCATTGAAGCATTTTCAGAAGTTGCCCATTGGGCTCGTGTGCTTTGGCACACAATGCGGCGTAGCGGGGCTACCGTGCATTCAGAACGAATGAAAGAAAAAGAAAAGGGAAGGGAGGGAGGGGCAAAAAAACTGGTTCCAGGGAGTGAGTAGAAGACTCACACCTCATGTTTTTCTCCCCTTCTTCTTTTCGACCTTGCACCACTCTCCTTGGGTGGGCTCAATCATTGCTAGGACTAACTGTGTTTCTGCTTTCTGTGGACCTGTATCTTTGTCTGAGTCTGAAGTATCTGAGGGGTGATGTCGTTTGATCCCTCCCATACTCAAATCCTCGCTTGTCTTCTCTGCCTAATTTGAATGGAGTTGTGAAACCTTGTTAGCTGATATGATTTCCTTTTGGGTCTCTTTTCCTTGAGTGGGCTCAGTATTCTCTGTGGGAGTAACTTCCCCCTCTGCTTCTGATTCATCGTCCTCTGAGTCAGGGGGTGGGTATTGCCACCCTTTTCTCTGCTTCCCTTTCTGCTTCTTTTTGTTGTTTGCTTTCTTAGCTTCTGGGCATGTACTTTGCAAGTGTCCTGTCAGCCTACAGATTCTGCATCTGAAAGCAGTGTTTTCGTAGTCTAGTCCTTGCAGCCAGTTTTGTTTCTTGTATACCAGCCTTATACTTTCTGGCAGTCCTTTTCTTAGATCAACTTCCACACAAATGCGTGCAAAGGTGTAGATCCTCTCGTCAATCCTCTCCAGATCTGTTTTGATATATTTCCCTATGCTGTTCCCAATTCCTTCCAAAACTCGCTCACTCCAAAAGTGAAGAGGTAGGTTATATAGGCGGACCCAGACGGGCATTCTGGAGAGAGTCATTTTGTTTGGGTCGAAATCTGGAAACCATGGGGTCATAAAAAGACCCGTTGTTCCCCAAAACCAGGGCCCTGCACTGATGATTGTATCTCTGGCTTCCGTGGATGCGAACTTAACAATGAATAAACCTTTGGAGCATAGATGTATATCACATTCCATGGTCCAACTAGTGTAGATCCAGTGAAATAGATCCATTGGCCAAAAACTGTTGAATCGACAGATTAGGGCCTGAGTTTCATATGACTTAACGTATTCTTCTAGTCCTATAGAATCAAGGTTGAGGGCTGGGGTTTGCCCAAGCTGATCTACTATGTATGGCCTAGGTGTATGTCCACCTTGATCTGGAGGGGTCCCTGGATCTCTGTTACCCTGTAATATGTTTTTGTAAGAGAAGCCTCCCTTGGGTTGTTGCTGAGATGTTGTCTTTTTCCCCTTGTCCCCTCCTGTGGTGCTTGGATGTCCCTGGGGCAGAGCACCTCCTCTCAGCCTAAGATTTAAAGCAATGGTTGTTTCTGGGCTTATATCGTAGTTTTTCAGGGTTCTGCTATCCTGAAGGGACCATCTACCGCTGACCAAATGTTGGATCTGAACAGGGTATCCCATCAAAGCCCAGATTTGTTGTTTCAACTGCATAATGGTGCTTTCTGCATGTACCCACACTAGACTGGTTTTCCCCACAGGGGGTTTTATAAAAATCTGAAAACAAGTTAATGTTACTTGTTGCCTGGGTTCTGGCTGTTCTAGCTGCCCATGTCCTTGCGCTGCCTCCAGATGTGAGAAAGGGAGCTGCCCCCGTGGTATACACAGATAAGACCTCTTCCTTGCCTCATTCCAGATCTGGAGAAGCCAGGCTCGATCTATGGCTGTGTGCAGCTCTTGGCTTTCAGAAAGGAAACACAAAACGTTAGATCCGTTCCCTGTTTGTTGGCCTTTGTCGACAGAACAGAGCTCAAACGCCATAGATCTGGGACAGGGGCCAGATCTGAATCCAACAACGCATATACATATAATCCTTTGCATTTCCTTACCGATATCAAAGGTCTCTCTTCGCCTGTTAGCTTCTGTCTTCTTGCCGCCATTGAAAAATCCCGATTCCAAAGCATTTCCATCTTTGCCATTGCCTTGGAAAAACTTACCTATGGGGTTTGTCAGGCAATAGTCCTTAGATCTGGATTTGTCCTTCTCCGCAGAGCCTTGAGGTGGGAAAAAATATTTTGATCTGTCTTTGCTAACTGCATTAGCTTGGACCCAGAGATCCAACCCTGAGCCACGAAACAGAGCCGGTTTGGTCGCATCACGAGATGTTGGATCTCCTTCACTCCAAGAAACAACAGCGAATGCCATTATATTCGCACGAAGAGTGAAACTCCCCGGATCTGCGGCTCCAAGAAAAGCCTGCTCTGCACCTGCGGGAGTCTGCAAAACCCTAACGACAAACTTGACGGACGCCATCTTCAAATTCAAGTGCATAGAACTCATCTGGCACGCTGCCATTTGTGGTTTGAATTTAATCCATAAATATGCCAAAATAGATCTTGAGAGTGTTACCTGCTGCGTTCTTGAAAATAAATCCATAGCCTGCCTTCCCCGGATTACCTTTAGAAGCGCCATCAAAGTTCATTTTGATAGTGCTGTTTGTGGGAGGAGTCCAAGAACTGGGAGAATCTGGGTGAGGGGACCTGGTAAAGGGGGGGGGGGGAAGAGGGTGGATGGAAAGGTTCCAGTTATCCCAAATTATGCTTTCAGGGGGAGAGGAGGGGATGTCCAAATCCTGCCAAGACTGGAGGGCAATAGTTTCCTAAAGGTTGTTGTGGAGGTTGGACCAAAGAATGTCAGGAGGAGTGCTTTCATCTTTGAAGATTCGTTTGTTTCTTTCTTTCCAGACTGTCCAGAGAATAAAGCCTGGGAGAAGAGCCCAAATGGAGTTGAGAATATTGCTCTTAAAAGGCTTAGAGGGCCAATGACAGATGGTATTGCTGATGTCCCCTTGAGTCTTCCAGTTCTTCTGCAGCAAATATCTATGTTCTCCCACAGATGGTTGGCCATTGTACAGGTATCCAAGAGATGAGAGATATCCTTTGCATGATTGGAACAATTGGGACACTAGGAGGGTCCAATGAAACCTCTTTTAAGGAGGTTGTCCCAGGTGAGAAGCCTCTTCTTGCTTACGAGCCATAGGAAAGTAGAAATTTTGGGCCAGATGCCTGGCTTCCAAACTTGAGTCCAAAGACTGTCCTTTTGGGCTTGCGCCGAGTGATAGAGCAACTGATATGCCTCTTTGGTAGTGAAAGATCTGCGAGGAGTATACCCCCACTGAAGCTTATCCTCTTGGGTTGCGAATTTGATTTTCCATTGGCTGAGCTCTTGGTCAATTTCCTCGTGGGTTTAGTTCTGCCAGTTCACCTGCCATTGCGCTATCGGAATCCAATGACGAAAGCCTTGACTAGTTTGCTATTGCCAGAAGCAGTTGACTAGATTGTTTTCAGATTGTTGAAAAACTTCTTCCCATTTTGGTTTTTGGAACAAATTGGCCAATTTGGGTAATTTCTACCATGATTCTTCCCAAAATCTGGCAGAGTTACCCGAGTTTATTTCCCAGAAGCTATGGCCTTGAATGAAAGCACTGTGTTGTTTTGCAGAATTCCAAATGAGAGAGCCAGAGATGTCGGGAGAGAGTCTAATAAGATCTTCTGGAGGTCTGCCATTAGTATACTTGGCGATCCACATTCGAGCCCAAGGAGTGTGCGACATAGAGAGCCACTGCCACCATATTCGTGCTCCCATAGTGGCATTGCTGTGCTGGGGATCTCTAATGCCAAGACCACCTTCAGATTTAGGAAGACAGACATCCGTCCATTTAAATAAAGCCAATTTTTTATTAATTCTAGTGGAGCCCCACAGGAAATTTCGCTGAAGATTGCGAATCTGCTTTAGAACCCATTTAGGTGCAGCCAGAACGAAGAAAATATAAAGCAACATAGATTGGAGGACGGATTTTATGAGAATGAGTCTACTGGCAATGTTGAGCGATCTATAGGTCCACAAGGAGAGACGAGCTTCAAGCTTGTCGAGGAGCTCTCTCCAAGAGGTGTGTTTGACTGCAGAGTCAAAGAGAGGAGCTCTAAGATATTTAGAAGGGAGAACGGTTATAGAGAATCCCATGAGACGAGTTATATTGCGCTGAGTAGGTGCTGGAGTGTTGAAGAAAAAGATTTGAGATTTCCCAGCGTTAATAGTGGTACCAGAGGCTTCAGAAAAGATATCCAGTAGATATTTGAGGGTGCTGGCTTCTTGAACAGAGGGATGGCCGAATAACATATTATTGTCAACAAATTGTTGATGAGTGATGGTTTGGTTATCATGAAGGGAGAGACCTCTTAGAGTATTAGTAGAGGCAACATGATGTATGAGACGTCCCAACCCTTCTGCCATGAGAACAAAGATAAAGGGGAATAGGGGATCCCCTTACCGGATGCCATGAGTGGGGGAGAAGGGAGTAGATGGGTTGCCATTGAGTAAGATGGAGAATCGAGGGGTTGAGATGAGAGGCATGATCCATCTGGTCCAGGTTGGGCTAAATCCAAATGCCAAAAGCATTTGATTGATGTAGTTCCAACTTAATTTATCAAATGCTTTGGAAAGATCCAGTTCTAGGAGCATACCTGTCTTCTCGAGATGCTTCAAAGAATGGACCACTTCATGAGTGAGAATGATAGCATCAAGAATTTGTCGACCCTCCACGTATCTAGTTTGTTCTAGTGAGATCAAAAGAGGAAGCATCGGTTTGAGCCTATTAGAAATGATTTTGGAGATGAGTTTGTATATGACATTACATAAAGCAATGGGCCTGTAATTGTCTGGCGTACTGGAGTTATCCTCCTTAGGAATGAGTGCTAGGAATGTTGAGTTGAGGGAATGAAGAATCCAATGCAGAGATCGGTATTCTTCAACTAGGTTCCAAACTTCCCATTTGATCTGCTCCCAGAAGAAGTGAAAGAAGTTAGTAGTGAATCCATCAGGACCTGGTGCCTTTCCATCCTTGAGTTGAGCCATTGCCTGCTCAACTTCCTGAAGAGAGACGGTATTGAGAAGCATGGAGTTATGTTCCTCGGTGATTAGTCTTGGGATATGCTGAGTGACCTTATGAATGGCTTGCCGTCTATTTCCAGCTGGTTCCTGTAGAATGTTTTGGAAATATCCAAGGAGTTCCTTTTCTATGTCTTCCCATTCCTCAAGGCGTTCCCCCTGGCTATTGTTGAGGAAGACAATGTTGTTGTGCATCCTTCTTTGGATGGTGGATCTGTGAAAAAATCTAGTGTTTTTTTCCCCATCCTTAAGCCAACGAATCTATGAATTTTGATGCCAAAGGGTTTCCTCCTGTTGCCATCGTTCATCCAATTTTGTGTGAAGAGTTCTTTCCAGGGCTGCGTGGGCTTTCGCTCTTCCCTCTTTGATGATGCGCTGTTGTAGCTCGCTCATTTGTTGTTCAAGTTCCTTCTGGTGGGAGAATATATTTCCAAAGCTGGTATGGTTCCATTTTTTGAGTGTGAGCTTGAGGTGTTTGAGTTTTTTTTGAAATTGGAACATTTTAGATCCTTCAGGAGGTCGAAAGCCATTCTAGCAAGTAATAACTATCTCTTTGAAATCAGGGTGGCTAAGCCATAAAGATTCAAAGCGGAATAGTCTTTTGTTGGCTGCTTCTGGGCGTGTCCATTGAAGAAGAATAGGCCAGTGATCAAAGCCAGCTAAAGGCAATATAGAGGTGTGCAAGTCCCCTCCCATGTGAATAGCATTATCTAAGACAAGGAAACAATCAAGTCTAGAAGCAATTTGTTGTGAGCCCCCTCTTTTGTTTGTCCAAGTATGAATTCCATTGGAGGTGGGGAGATCCATTAGCCAGTTGCTTTGAATAAAGTCTTTGAAGCCAATGATTTCCGGCTCAAGCCTGATTCTGCCTCCTAATTTTTCCTCCAAGGTGGTAATCATATTGAAGTCTCCACCACAGATCCAAAGTGGATGGCGTCTGGAGGAGTTGAGGACGGCTAGGGTGGACAACAGGGCAAGTTTTTGCTGAGTATCTTGGGGAGAGTAAACGTTGGTAAGGTGTCCATGGGAGTTGGAACCAACTAGATGGAAGGTAGTTTGGATGAAATTATGGGAGGCATGGAAGTCGGATAGAGAGATTATTTGTGGATTCCAGATTATAGCAAGCCCTCTAGAGGCTCCAGAGGCATCAACCGTTACAGATTTGCAGCCCACCTAGGACTTGGTAAGGATAGACTCTAGAGCACTACTATTGCATTTGGTTTCTTGAAGGAAGACTATCGTTGGTCTGTATTGCCGAACCATATTTTTAATCATACGGTGTTTAGAGGAGCTGTTTAGCCCTCTCACATTCCATGAGATGAGCTTCATGAGGAACTGTGGGGGAGCGGCTGATAGAACTTAGTCAGCTTGGGATACCTTCTGGATTCCACAAGCATTTCTCCTAAAATAATTTTTCTTTGTAGATCTGACTTGCGCCCTCTTTTTTTGGATTCCTTCATTATTTTTTTTCCATCCCAGTGGCTACGAGCTTGAATTCCGAGAGAGTTGCTTTGTTGAGCACGAAAGAGGGCAACTTCAAGGCTGTCAATTTGCCGAATGGGAATCTTAACATAGGCTTTCTGTTGGCAAGCTGTCTCCAGGGCTAGAATATCCAGGTCGCCCAGATCTATGCTTTCAGGTTCCTCTTCCACATGTGTAGGTGTGTTGTTATCTTCTTTGGTGCTGTCTTGCTGAGAAACTGAGGGGAGATTTCCATCTATCTCCATTTGGGAACTTCTGAGTACGATGGATTTGTCCAGGTTGGATTGTGGGGAGGAGGAAAGAAGAACAGAGTCAGAAGGGTTGGAGTTAGGAGGAACAAATTTGGTTTCGAGAGAATCAGAGATCGGGTTATTTGCTGAAGGTTGCGAGGCGTTGCCTTCTTGGGAAGCCCGAGTGGCGAGGATTTCAAAGCTATTGCTAGTGGAAGGAATGTTAGGAGCGGAGGGCATTACAGAGGGTTTTTTGGTATGCTTCTTCCGGTTGGAGACTTTAGTAAAACCTTCAACATTCGTTCCTTTTGCAGATGGGGAGGTTTTAGGGGTATTATTTAGAGGGCAATCTCAGTACAGATGGTTGTGCTCATTGCACTTTCTGCAACAGAAGGGAACATGTTCATAATCTATGGGTTGAATCCATTCAAAGTCATCATGAAAGAGGTTGACTGAGTCCGTGAGGGCTTTGACTAGGTGCATGTAGATGTAGATCTGCGCATAGGAGGTGTACCTTCTGAGTTTAGTTTCTTCTACTATCTTGATGAACTCCCCCAATCCATTGCTAATGTCTTTGAGGGTTTCTTCATCCCAATATTCTAACAGTAGAGAGTACATGAAAATCCAGACTGGTGCCCAGTTGAAGTCTTCCTTATCCGGGTTGAACCTTTCAATCCAATCTCGGAGATAGAGACCGGCAGAGTTGAAAAAATATGGCCCTCCATCAAAAATACGGTTTCTGTCCTCCAAACAGTTGAAGATTGCTGTAAAGAAACCTTTAGGGCCAAGCTGTAGAGTCACATGTCCTTTGGGCTTCCATTTGGAAGCAATCCAGCCCTGAAGCACCTTTTTAGTCGACCAGTCACCATAGGCCTATAAATTTGCCTATGAGGGCATGATCTTTCATGAATTGAATATGTCCATTGATACAATGACTTGGAAGATCTATTTTAATGCGTTCTGCAGCTACCGGGATGCAAGTAGCTGAGGAGGCTTTTGGCAGTGCTTCAGATGCATCATGGGAGGCCTTTGTATCATTTTGTGCACCATTGGGATTGACGTCCACACCTGCTGTGGCAGAGGAAGGGATTTGAGTAGAGGCGACCGGATTGGCAGAGACGGCTAGGTCTGAAGGCGTAATGATAAGAGGGGGGGAGGATCTCGCCCCTCTTGGAGGGGATTCCATTGAGAGAGAGTAGTGTTAGGTTGCTGAGAAGAGTAGGAGCATTAGAGCAGGGCCGTCAGTCGTACAGTAAGGAGTCCAATCGGCTCCATTGCAGGCCCGCTGAAACCCTAAGCAGCTCCGTTGCAGAGATTTCTCGCCATGATGACTATAGGATGATTTAAGACATATCAACATCACAACATCTTCAGAAATCGATTCCAACGATCTATTACACTAAGGTGTTCCATCAATTAATCCTCCCAGAATTCCACCTCGAGCATAATTAATTAAGTTAGGCCCCACAATAATGTAATTTTTTGAAAATTTTCGGAATGGAATGGAACAAAAGGAAAACTGTGTGGGTGATTTAATATCCCAAGAAAATGCCATCTCATCCCATAAAAAGTCTTCAAAACTCCCTCAGAGCCCCTGATGACATAAACATGCTCCCATGATCTAGGCATCCCGTGCCCTGGAAATCCACCTTAGGTATACAATGGAGGAAAATAAAAATGGGGATATGAAAAATCCTCCTGCCCCAAGATTGCTTTCCCTCAAGAAATCCACACTTGTCCAATGTAGAGGCATATACAAACTGATACCATGATCCCATATGAACCACTGGTCCACATCACGCCTCCAAGAAATCAAAACATGATTGGATCCCTCAATACTTGGATCCCATGCCCATCTCTACCTTAACTTGCTACCAATAGACTTACCGGGATCCCAATGCCACCATGGATAATCATCATTCAAGTCCCATGGCTCGAACTGTGCTTTGTCTCTAACTATAACAACTGCCCCATCAAGCAAATGCCAACTCATCCCATCTTTCCAATCCAACCTATGGCATAGGATGAGATCAACCCCACTCTACTGATGCGGGCTAGTGCTACTGAAATATTGATGAACTATCGGTCCACATCCCACTGAAACATGTAATAATCCTCTCATATAAAGGCTCCTACTGTACTATGCCCCAGACTAAGGATGATAGTCCATCAAAAGGATACCAACTCACAATCCCTCTCCAATCCACCCTGTGGGAAGGATTGAATGTACAAGCACCTATATATGTGATAAGTCCCCTATGTTTCACCATTCCCCACTCATGCAACCCTACCTTGTGAGTCGACAATATCCATCGAGAAAACCCCGCCTCTCTCTTTGTAATGGGTACAAGTGGACAAACTGTGTTGAAAGCCCTATCTATGTACTCCTGGAGAGGTCTGCTCCCTGAAAGTACTGTCGCTCGACTAGTTGACTATGCATCTACCCACACCTCATAAGGGGGTTGGCCCAAAGATGGATGCACCACCATATCCAACATCTCCTCCCTCCTCTGATCGGAAACTCCACGCTCCTGCCATCTACTAGCCTCTTGCAAAACTACCATGCCAATCTCCAACACCTCTTGAGGACAAGTGTTTGCAAATACTGCCACCCTGCTAGCTGCTTGTACATCTGTCTGCTCATTAATGAATGAACCCAAGGGTGGCTACTCATCCTCTTCCATCACGGGCTCAATATGAACCTCCAACTAGCTCTCCCCAAAAGGCTCATCACACATATTGTGCACATCATCCTCCTTAGATGACTCATGCTCCACCATATGATGCTCATGCTGAATAATCACTGGTGACTCATCATCCTGAATGTATCCCATAGGGTCCATTGAATTCTCATCATACACATTGGAATATAAATCGGGCCTGTTTTCAACAACTCCACATGACTCATGCTCCTCAGAGGCATCCTCGTATGAACCCATGTACTCGTCTAAAGAAGAATCCTCACCTTGAAAGTCAAAAGAAATCTCCTCCTATTCTACCTTTGTCATCTCATCAGTGTTACTCAAGCACGAGTATTCAGGTCCCCAAGATCCCTTGTAGATGAAGAAAATCCACTTCCTCCTTAGCTCATTCTTGCTGCATGATCCACCAAACCTGAGAAAATCCTCCTTGGTCAACTTTCTTCAAAACAATCCAATGTTCTGTTCAACCAACCTTTCGGCTAGTTCATAAGCAGCAGGTGAGACCAGTTGTTCTCTTCTCCAAATGGTCAACAACACAACCTCCTGCAAATAACATCATGGCCTCCCATACATGAAGACAAAATGGACTCCATACGTGCTATGACTGTGTCAGGATGATGCTTTCTAATGTTGAAGAAGCATTGAAACATTTGCATGATCAAATCATCACATTCAAGATCAAACATGATTTCATAAGTCCTAATCATGGCCATAATTTCCAAAACCTGAAGCTTATTCCCAAATGTAGGACCCTCACCGTTATCCAAATTCTGAAAGGTCTCTACTATTAGTCCTAATACTCTCCTCATTATGCCATCATTGTAAGGAGGGATAGGTGCGGTCATCATCATGATACTATTGAGACATGATGCAACTGGAAGTGTGATCTCTTCACAAGGGTACTCCAAGAACTTGGTTTGTACCAAGGAAAACATAGTTGGTTTTAGGGTCCAAACCAAGCTCTTCCCATTTGACTGATGCACCTTGGAGAGAAGTGAAGCAAGTTCTTCTAGTTTGAGAAGATATTTTGTTGTAACCCCCATGAATCTCAAATCTGTTCCAAGTGCATAAATTTTGTATCCCAACTCATATGTTTTTTGTGGTTGCTGCTTGCTATAGAAAATTAAGTATTCCCTTGGAAAATGATCTGTTAATTGCTGCTGCTAGTTTATTAAGGGAATTTATAAAGGTTTGATAGATGTTTAATGATGACCAGTACAATTGAGTTTGAAGTTTTTATTCAACGATTTTTCTTTTGTCAAATATTTCACAGACACATTGTTGTAGGTGGAATTTTTCTTGTTCTGGTATTGACATAAACCTTAAGATAACTTACATGGATAAAACTTCACACCAACAACTTGGATATTGTTTCATACTCAGAAAAAAATAAATAATGATCACTGAGTTAAGTAAGAAAATACAATGCTACAAGAGATATAGAGAAACCTGATATTTTGGCAGCGAGATAAACTCCAATATAATGCTCAGCCTTAAGTAAACTCAACAATGATAGATAGAGTGGATGACGTTCATATTCCTCTGTTGTTACCCCTTTTTGCTACAACCACGTGCTTGGTGAGATAAATACTCCCACAAAAAAGGAACTCATGCTTCTTCGCAACTGATATGTAGATCAACAATGACCCTGGGCACACACTTCTCTGGTTGATAATTTGACCCCTGGTAAAGGGCTACACAGTCTAGGGTAAATGGAAATGACCCTGGGCACACACTTCTCTGGTTGATAATTTGACCCCTGGTAAAGGGCTACACAGTCAAGGGTAAATGGTTTACTCATATCTGGTATATTATATAAGACAACCATTTTGTATGTGCTGACAACTCTCCTCAATGACTACCATGACACATAAACTCAATGTAACAAAGTTGAACTCAGCCCCTGTGACCTCCAGGGAATGAGAGAATACTCCAGCAATGATTCTATCACTAATTCAAAACATCATCTCCTTTTAGGAGCGCTCTGTCACCATTGATTGGGTATTGGATTCAATTCACAGGCTCATGTGTATAACATATGCATGCTTGAACAAATAATGCTCACACCAGTTCAGATTAGAAATTGTATCGCTGAGGTTTCAGCGCTCCACTGTTAAATTATTTATGGTGATTTCACAAACAATGTGTTGTCAACGATTCGACTAATTCGTCTCTCAGCGAATAGGCAACTTCCGGTCCTGGCCAGTGAATCTGATGGCTGTATCACACTCGACCGCAACCTCTGACACGAAAGCGACCTGACCACTGCAATATGGCACACCGTCCCTGTTATTGGAGCGACCTCTCCTTTGTATTATATTTACCTTTACTGGTGCACCAAGATTCACCTTATACCCACGTTCATTGTTTGCACCTGAATTAGCATGAGCATGGATTATTTCTGCCCAGCTTGCTTATGGTCAGCGTGTGTGGCCCTTCTATTTACATGTCGAAATTATAAATTTCAACTCTGTCTATGTCACAATGCTAATTTGATGGCTCGTTTCACTTTCACGATGTTCTGGCTGCTGGTCGAGTTTGCGTTCTATTTAATATTATCTGCATATATACTTGAATTTACGTGCAAGGGGCATTGCTATTGACTCATGCAATATTCACATGGCCCAACAAAACTTGATGGAGTTTGGATTTAGAGAATTAAAGGAATGTGGCTTCTATGAGCTCGGCTTCAATAAAGATAAGAGAAATATGGTCTTGGCTACAATGGTAATTTTGTCTCCTATAATACTTGATAGATCCGTCCCAACAACTTGAAAAAACTATAATATGTCACTGATACAGGAAACTTGGTATTCTATAGGCAAAATTTGGCCTCCCACAAAATGAATCCCATGAATCCCTGTTAAAATTGGACAACTAGGTCCAAACTCATGTTGTGATGCTCAGATTAAGATACTAATATTTTTGTTGGATTCCTCTTTCGGAGAGGTGTAAAATCCATATAAAATATATCTTAATCCGATGAGCAGAACATTTATTTTGAATTTATTATTTATAATAAATTATATGTGCAGGTCGGCCTTAATGTTTTGCACCCCCAGCAGATGTGTCATACACCTCAATGATGGATATAAATATAGTCAAAGTTGGAGAGCATTTCACTCATCTCATCTCATCACATCTTCTTCTTCTCTGATTTAGTACGAGCTTCTTGGAGGATGAATTCAGCTCACACGTGGGAAAAAGGACAAGCTACTACAGCCAAGAAGAAGGACGCAGTTTGCTACAGCTAGGGTTTCCTAGGAAGTTTGACCAGCGTTGACTTTGGTCAACGCATGGTCCAAAGAGGCCCAAAATTTGTGGAGACTTCGATTTTAGTAGGCCATACACTTTGGCACAAGAACCGAGGTCAAAAGGTTGACCGAAGTTGGAGATGCGTTGACTGTTATGTTGTTGCCCTGCGTTGACTTTTCTGGACAACGTTGACTTTTCTGGAGTTGACTTATGTTGACTGATTTGAGGATTGTTGTGACACATTCTGGGTTGGCTAATCAAGAAGGCTTTGCTGGTTGAAGCATCTTGTTGACCGCCGTAACGCACCATCACATTTTTTCTATTTCTGGTTTGTTTTCTACAGATCCACTGGTATGTTCTATCAGCATTTTACTTAATTGTTTGGGTGATTGCTGTAATAAAAGTAAAGTTGCATCATGCATAGAACATCTACAAAAATTTACATGGGATCAGAGCTGAGGTGAAGACAAGCCCTAACTTTAGCAATCACCATCTAAGAAAATGGGTTCCACAAGTTATGAATTCAAGGAGAATGACAAGTTGACTGGAAGAGATGACTTCCATGCTTGGAAGATGATATTAGATCTCAAATTGGAAGACCATGATCTCATGGACCATGTACTGGGTAAGATACAAGAACCTCCATCCAATGCTACTGCTGCTGCTAAAAACAAGTATAAGAAATGGGAGATCAAAGCAAAGCTGATGATCAGGGAATCCATTCATAAAAGTCTGGTAGCCTACATCTCTGAGTTGGGCACATCCAAAGAGATGTATGATAAATTGATCCTAATGTTCCAAGTTAACAATGTGAACCAAGTGTTATTCTTCAAGAATCAATTGAAGAATCTAAAGAAAGGCAGGGATGAATCTGTTCAAACATTATTTCTGAAATTGACCGAGATTAGGAACAATCTGCTGGCGCCGATCGTGAGATGGTACTCACCGCACTTGGAGGACTCCCATATGAATGGCAAGTATTCACCACTACCATTCTCAATAATAGTACAATTCCTAACTTTGACGAGCTACTGTCTAGATGTATGCAAGAAGAGACAAGAATGAAGGAATTCGAAAATGACAAAAATGCTGCCTATGTTGCTCATTCTAGAAAGAAGAACTCTGGTGGTCCTAAGAACAAAGGAAGAACAAGGGCCCAAGGAAAGAAGGGTAAGTGTTTCACTTGTCATAGGCTTGGTCACTATGCTAGAGAATGTCCCTTCAAGAAGGATTCTCCCAATAGTGATGACAACAACAACAACCGGAGGAATGGAAATCAAAGAAACGACAGATCCAAAGGAAAGAGGAAGGCTCCCTCTGGCGGAAACAATCAACCTTCTAAAAGGTCTAGAAACTCCAGGTATGAGGAGTCTAATGCTGTTGATAAAAGAAATGAATATATTCTTGTATCTGCTCTCTGTGCTGCATCCCCGCCCGACACTATGGATGTCTGGCTGATAGATAGTGGTGCCTCAAGACACATCATTGGGTTCAAGGAAGCACTCTCTGACATGGTTGAGAAGGATACTAATTTGGAAATTATCCTTGGAGATAATGCCACATATCCCGTGAAAGGGACAGGGACTGTGACCCTCCACTTGTCTCAAGGACAAGTCCTACATTTGCAAGATGTACTCTATGTACCAAAATTGAAGATGAACCTTGTGTCTATATCAGCGATTGAAGACAAAGGCTTCAATGTGGCATTCATTGATGGAAAAGTATGCATGTGGAAGAAGAATCTCAAGGAAGCTATCTTGATTGGTTTTAGAGTTGGAACACTCTATCAAGTTGAAGGAAGTCCTCTAGGAGCTATCACATTTGATACTATCCGACAAACCGAACTATGGCACCGAAGGTTTGGACACCTTCATTACAAGGCCCTTCCCGAAGCAAGGAAGGTGGTGACAGGGATGCCCGACTTTGGAAATAATCATGAAGGTGTATGTAAGGGTTGTGCCGAAGGAAAGCATACAAGGGGACCTTTCCCCTCAAGTGTCACAAAGTCATCTGATATTTTGCAACTGGTCCATTCTGATCTATCTGGTATGCTGCCCGTGACATCCCTGGGAGGATGTTCCTACTACATGACATTCACTGATGACTTCTCCCGAAAAACCTGGATATACTTCTTGAAGAAGAAGGATGAGGCTTTCATGTGGTTCTGTACCTTCAAAGCCTTAGTGGAAAATATGACAGGGAAGAAGATCAAGATTTTGAGGACCGACAATGGCACTGAATATGAGTCAAATGAGTTCAAGGACTTTTTTTTTTTTGCGAGAGAAAGGCGCGTGGAGCTGATTCCCTACTACCTATACGAAGCGAGTGGTGTTGTAGACGAAGAATAGGACTATTGTGGAAAGGCGCCGTGCCATGCTATGTGACGGGGTCTATAGAAGTTTACGTGAGGAGAAGGCGCGTGTCTGCTTGTATACATTAGAAACCGATGCCCTCATTCCGCTGGACTCCAAAACCTCCGAAGAGGTTTCATGTGGTAGAAACACGATGTATATAGCTAGGTTTTTGGATGTCTGTTTATTTTCATGCCAAAAAGAAAAGAGAATAACCCTGGATGTCGAGAAGAAAGGATCCCCTTTGGGCTACAGTGAAACTTCTAAGGCCTATAGAATCTATGTACCTGGTCAAAGGGAAGTAGAGATATGCCATGATGTCACTTTTGACGAAGATGATTCCCTGAAGAAAGTAGTAGATCTTCCAAGATCTGAGGAAAATCATGAAGAAAGGCCTGGAAATCAAGAAGAACCGCAGGATGAGACAATGCCTGATGTTGAAGGACCAATGGACCTAATCGATCCATCTCCTTCATTGAGAAAGAGACCATCATGGCTCAGGGACACTCTCGAAGATGCTGAGGGACATGCTGGCCCGAGGGGGACATTCCGGGAAAGCAAGAAGCCATGTAGATTCCAAGGGTATCTGGCTGCCATGAGTACTGGTAAATCGAACTTGAATCTTTTGAGGCAGTAAGCATCAAATGGAAGGATGCTAGCCATGAAGAATATGAGTCCATAATGAAGAATGATGTATGGGATGTGGTTCCTAGACCGGAGGACAAAGCAGTTGTCACCTCAAAATGGCTCTACAAGATCAAGCATGGATCTGATGAAAGTGCTGAAAAGTTCAAGGCAAGATTCGTTGCCTGTGGCTTCTCTCCAAAAGAAGGGATAGACTATGATGACATATTTGCACTTGTGACCACCATCTGATCTATCATAGCCCTTGCTGCTACGCAAGGATGGAGTCTTCATTAGATGGAAGTGAAGACCGCATTTCTGCATGGTGCGATAAAGAGGTGTATGTGAAACCTTTCAGGATTTGAAGTTCGGGATCGAGACATGTCTGCAGGTTGAAGAAAGCCCTCTATGGGCTGAAACAAGCACACTGAGATTGGTACAAGAGGATAGATAGCTACTTGATGAAGCTGGGCTTCACTTGAAGTAATGCTGATCCGAACCCTTACTTCAAGGTTGTCAAGGGAAAACCTCTCATTCTGGTGCTGTATGTGGATGACCTATTCTAACAGGTGCTGACCCTCTCATTCATCAGTGCAAGGAGCGTTGGTAGTAAAGTTCGAGATGAAGGACCTAGGACTGATGCACTATTTCCTAGGCCTGGAGGTCTGGCAGAGACCTGGAGAGATTTTCCTTTCTCGAGGAAAATACATTGTGAAACTTCTGGAAAGATTTGGTATGGTGGACTGCAAGACCGTGTCAACACCAATGGAACTCAACTTCAAGAAGTTGAGTGGCAGCGCTGTTGGGCCCGTATTGGCCAATCCTACTGAGTATCGTCAACTCGTAGGAGCTTTGATGTTCTTAGTGAACACCCGTCCAGATATATGTTTTGCAGTGAACACTTTGAGTCAACAAATGGTTGAGCCTCATCACTTTCACTGGGTTGGTGCCAAGAATCTTCTGAGATATCTTCGGGGCACGATAAACCATGGGGTGAGATATACTTGCCCGGAGTGTGACACTCGGTGGATATCTTGATGCCGATTGAGATTTGGCGAGTGTGGTGGATCGTAAGAGCACATCGGGATCTTGCTTCAATCTTGGTTACGCCGATTTCATGGATGAGCGAGGACGAGAAGTCGGTGGCTTTGAGCACAGCGAGGCCGAATACATTGCAGCGAGTATGGCTGTTGTGAAAGCGGTTTGGTTGCGAAAGCTCTTTAGTGATGTTGTTTGGACATGTGCTAGATACCCTTTGTGATACTCGTGATAACCCGAGTGGGATTCGCATGACTAAGAATCCTGTGTTCCACGACCGATCCAAGCATATTGATATCGGGTACCACTTTATCAGGGATATGGTACGGTGACGCGCCGTAAGGCTCGATCATATAGGAAATGATGAGCGAGTCGCGGATATTCTCACTAAGCCCACGGGGGAAGGTCAAGTTGCTAACCTTCCGTGAGAATCTTCGTATCGTGGAATGACCCTATGATGTGGGTCCCGTTGGACGATGAGCTCACAGGGAGCTGCGGGGGGCTTTGGGGGATAGCTTCTCGGAGCTATAAGCACTCACGGGGCTAGGCTCGCCGAACCTTATGGTGCTACCTTTACAGTTGTGATTATTGAGTTGGTTCACCTCTCATTTTTCTATGCCCAGTATGCATCCTACCCATTGAGTTCGGGCCTCATGGGAAGTACCTCTCATTTGGCCAATGAGGGTGGGAAAAAGCTAGAGACTAGTAGCAAATACTGATGGACGCATCAGAGATTGCCGTACACTCTATCTAGGATGGCACGGTCCAACCACTTGATCTGGGATCAAGTTTAGTGAGGTCTGGGACCTCTGCCTGACTTCGGGTCAGATGAACCAACTTCGGGTTGGTTGGAGACTTTTTGTGAGTCTGATAGAGGTTTCGAACCTCTGGGCTGATTATGTCAGTCGGGGGATGATGTCTTTGTGACTGACCCACTTCTGTTCTGAAATAAAGAGGCCAGCAAAGCAAGTTACGGCGGGATGACGCACGATGTTTGATTGCACCGATGGATGGAGTTCTCCCTAGTTGAGAGGGAGTGTTAAAATTAGACAACTAGGTCCAAACTCCATGTTGTGATGCTCAGATTAAGATACTGATATTTTTGTTGGATTCCTCTTTCAGAGAGGTGTAAGATCCATATATAATTTATCTTAATCCGATGAGCAGAACATGTATTTTGAATTTATTATTTATAATAAACTATATGTGCAGGTCGGCCTTAAGGTTTTGCACCCCCAGCAGATGTGTCACACACCTCAATGATGGATATAAATACAGTCAAAGTTGGAGAGCATTTCACTCATCTCATCTCATCACATCTTCTTCTTCTCTGATTTAGTACGAGCTTCTTGGAGGACGAATTTAGCTCACACGTGGGAAAAATGACAAGCTACTACAGCCAAGAAGAAGGACGCAGTTTGCTGCAGCTAGGGTTTCCTAGGAAGTTTGACCAGCGTTGACTTTGGTCAACGCATGGTCCAAAGAGGCCCAAAATTTTTGGAGACTTCGATTTTAGTAGGCCGTACACTTTGGCACAAGAACCGAGGTCAAAAGGTTGACTGAAGTTGGAGCTGTGTTGACTTTTATGTTGCTGCCCTGCGTTGACTTTTCTGGAGTTGACTTGTGTTGACTGATTTGAGGATTGTTGTGACACATTCTGGGTTGGCTGATCAAGAAGGCTTTGCTGGTTGAAGCATCCTATTGACCACCGTAACACACCATCACATTTTTTCTATTTCTGGTTTGTTTTCTACAGATCCACTGGTATGTTCTATCAACATTTTACTTAACTGTTTGGGTGATTGCTGTAATAAAAGTAAAGTTGCATCAAGCATAGAACATCTACAAAAATTTACAATCCCAATTTGCTCCAGGAATGCGATTTGTAATATCCGAAAAATATATTTTTTCTGCAATAACTTTCAATAATCTCATAGACAAGTTAGAATTTGCTTATAAAAACCTTTAGGCTTTGATACCACTGAAAGTTTAACAGTGAGATACCAGAAATAAACTTGAACAACAAGATAATTGTAAATGGACACACCACCAGCAAATTGATACACAAATGGATTCCAATAAAATCACTGAGCCATTTTGGTAATCCACTGAAAAGAGTATATCAACATGAAGGAATAGTGGAACCCGAGCTTGCCAAGCAAGCGAAGCAAAACCTACAAAAGATGTCTGACCCAACTGATGAGTGATTTTGGAAATGATGTAGATGGATCGGTGAGAAGGCTGCTGCAAACCGGCTACAACAAAACAAATCTCTCCAAAATCCAATGAAGCACTATGAAATTTTTGAGCGAAATATCCTCAAGAGGGTTGGAATTTTGTCCAACACCTATTGGCACACCCAAGGATTTCCGTCCTAGGGCTACTGCCGTCCTAGGGCTACTCACCCCAAGCTGGTTCTCAACCTCTCATACAAGAAGAAATACCAAATCCGAGATGTCAAGTCTTGGCTTCCTCCTCTTTTTATAAATATGGACCCCTCTAAAACCTCCTATTTTATTATTATTTTAATCATGAAGCGCTTTTCCCTCTATTTATTTTAATTAAAATATTCTTTTTAATATGGGAAATTGGTAAATTGACCACCATACTCTCTCCAACCATTGAAAGACACTTCTCAGCATCCCATCATGTAGATATTTTCGTTTAGGTTCCAACGAGCTATTACATTAAGGTGTTCCATCAATTAATCCTCCCGGAATGCCACCTCAAGCATAATTAATTAAGTTAGGCCCCATAATAATGCAATTTTTTGAGAGTTGTCAGAATGCAACAGAATGAAGACAAACTGTGCGGGTGATAGAAAATGCCAAGCGAATGCCATCAGATCCCATAAAAACTCCTCAAAACTCCCTCGGAACCCCTGATGACAGAAACATGCTTCCATGATTTGGCCATCCCGTGCCCTGGAAATCCACCCTGGATGTACTATGGAGGAAAATAAAAATGGGGATATGACATACTGTAGTACTCCATAACCTTTAGTTGGACATCCATCTGGGTCTCCCCTTAACTTTTAATTTATTAGTATCCCCCTATATTTTACATCAATGACAACAAAATATTTAACAATCTCCTCCTTTATCATCGATGTAAACCTAAAACATCTGAGCATTTCTACTAAAGAACTCCCTTTGACTACAAATTCTCTCTTTGTATGAAACTTCTCCCTCATTTAAATCAATGGAAAAGGGATACTCCCCCTTATTGTTTCTTTTATTGATGATTTGAGAGGGACATCGCAATAATTTTCTCCTTTATATTCGTCGAGGACATATACATTACTGGAGGCCCTAGTTTCTTTTGCTAAGAGTATTCATGAACCTAATTTCCTTATTTCACATCCTTTAGAATGAAATGTGAGGTCATATCCTTGATCACACATTTGAATTACACTTATAAGATTGTGTTTTATACCTTCAACATACATAACATTATGAGTTTTCGTCTTTCCACAATCGAGACTAATTGTGACCTTTCCAAGTATCCTTGTTGATGCATTTTGTCCAGAAGTAACATTATCTCTTTTTATTATTTTAGAGCAATAAATTTACTTTGATCTCCTATCATGCATTTTAAACATCCACTATCAATAAACCATTTTCTTACTTTTCTTTTAGCATATAGAGCAAGCCTACATTCCTATTTTTCTTACTCCCTTTTTCACACCTTTGTGCATTGTTCTTTATGTTTGTTACTATTTTCTTCATTGCTTTGATTAGGAACCTTAATGTGTTGCTTCTACAATTACATGCCTTGTGCCCGTAGTTATTACAATTATAACATCCAACATGATCCAAAAGCGGAGAAAAATGAGTTGTATCTTTTAAAACCACCTTCATTAGTTTTGTTGCTCTCAAAACCATTCTTTGAGGTCTTATAATATCATTTATTTCTATTTATCACAGTCATTTCTTACATAAGTTCTACAATTTATTGTTGTATGGCCAAAATTATTACAAGCGAAGCAATAGCCAAAGAATATATTTTTTATTACGAGATGTGAAAGGTTGTCTTGGTGGAGAAGCTCTTTTGAATTCATTCTTGTTGATCCTGTGAGAAAAAATGGGTCTCTCAGTGGTGTTCATCTCCTTTGTCGACAATGCTTTCGTTGTTGAAGGATCTCTTGAGAACATCAACATAAATTTTGAGATATTCTTCATTTTCCCTTTTTGATGGCTTTGTGCTTAATTCTCCCTTGGTGGTATTACGATTTTCCTTGTAGACAAGTCTTGTTTTGATGAAAGGAGACCTGTAACAACTGAGAAAAAATGATCTAAGATTTCGATACTCTTTCCAAAATTCAAGATTTGATTCAATTGAGCATTTTTTTTCTCCAATTCTTTCTCAAGGAAATTATTTATGCTTCTATTTTTTCACAATCTTCTTCCTTTTCTTTCAACTTTCTTCTCACTACTTCTTCTACCCTGTTTACTTCTTCCAGTTGTTTCTTCAAGATGTAAATTGGTGTTTCATCCGGATCATTCCTTTTTATTCTCATATTTATACAATAACTCCCTCTACTTTTTGATATTTCCTTAGAGTCTATCTATTTATTTTATGGCACTAACAAGTTTTGATTTAAGGTGAGGACGCCTTAGTATACAAATTTCATGAGGAATTAGATAATCTAGACAAATTGTCCAACGAAACAACCATAATAGTGTTGCACAAGAAGAGACAAATTCCTTCAAAGAATTCCCTTCCTAGTGAATTCAAAAAGGAGAAGCCACCTACTTTTTATGGCACGTTTAATAAAAATGAAGAAGCTAAAGTATGGTTTCTAGGCTTGAATAAGTACTTAAAGGTACAAAATTAATCTAAAAACATGAAGTCTAGAGTGGCCATATTAAACTTGAAGGGATATGTTTATTTCAAGAATGCCAAGGGCATTTGGGAAAATAAGCTGACATTGAGTAGATTCTAGAGATATTTTAGGGAAAGGCACCTAACTGAAAGGTTAGTATGATCCCAAAAATGAAAGAGTTTCATGAGCGTAGATTGAGGAAACTCACTATGGATGCCTATAGAAATATATTCATAGAGCTACTAGAATATGTATTGTATATCAAATATGAGAAAGTAAAGATACAAAGCTTCCTCATTGGACTGCCCTAGTCCCATCGAGACTATATTGAACCAAGAACAATTAATGACACTATTAGGAAGGGCAAATAATTTTATAACTAGTCAAAGCACACCATAGAATCCCATACAACATGGAAGAAGAAAGAGAAATTTGGGTTCAATAAAAAAGGTTCCAATTCATCACGCTACAAGAATTCTGGAAAAAGTTTTAGGTTTAGTGTTCCAACAAGGAGTGAGTGCTAGTAGAATTATGTCACTCAAAGTGGGGATAAACAAAATATGTCAACAAAGGAATAAGAAAAAGAGTCAAAGAAAGGTCCATTGAACTTATAGGGTTGTTCAAAGGAGCACCTGATATAATGATGTCCTTATATGCGACATGATAACATAAGAGTTTGTAATGTTCATGATGATACAACTATCAATGATGTAGCTAGAAGAATACCTAAAATTTATGTAGCTATGGAAATTAACATGTAGACCACCATGATTTAGTGGTGGAGATGGAAGGTAGAATTTCCAAATGCTCTATTTCAATTATGATTGACCCTTGTTCTAACCTCAACTATATTTATCCACAATTTTTTGAAGCACTTGTGTTATAGAAATTGAAGCATACTAGGGCTTGGTTAGTGAAACATACTACATGAACCAAGAGGTAATAATGATTGAGGTTATTAAGGAGTTCCCATTTTAGATGAATGGACTGCACACTCAAGAAACCTTGAATGTGATGCCACTTGGGTTATATGACCTGTTGATCAAGATAGAGTGGTTAGAAACACACAAGGAAAAATTAGACTATTTTAATAAAGTTTTAGAGTGTGACAATGGAGAGGTAAAACCAATTAGCTTTAAAGGAAAGAAAAAGCTTGTATTAATGAGGTATATTTCAGTGTTGCATCTCTAGAAATACTACAGAAAAGGATTTTGATTGTATTTCATTCATGTTCTAAACTCTATTGAGGACATTAGAATAAAAAAAATGAGGATCATCCAGTATTTTAGGAGTATAGGGATGTATTTCCCAAATATATACTAGGATTTCAACCTAAGAAATACATTGATTTTTTTATTGAACTAATGCATGTTGTAGTGCTATTGTCTTATGTTTCATATGTTAGATTTCCTTAAATCCAATAATCGATTTGCAATTATCTAAGTGTAAAAACTAGAATTACAACAACTTTTTTGAAAACCTAAATTGCAAAAATACCGAGTTTTCTAACTTAGAATGCACAACGGAAATAATAAATCAGAAGACAAACACATTTAATGCATATAACACAAGATATACCTAGGAAACCTCAACTCCTAGGAAAACTTGCAAAATTTGTCTTTTATTATCTTAAGTAAGAGCGAAATATTCAAACAAAATTACAAGGGAAAATTTCCCTTTCTCTACAGGAAAACACTGATTAATTCCAAAGATAAATCAATCTCTCTACTATGCACTTGATTTGTTGTACGAATGCAAAATTATGCCTATCTGCACACATGTGCAAGTTGCAGATCTCTCTTCCCGTACACACATGCGAGTGAAATAACTGTGCTAAGGTTGTAAGAGAAGCTCAACCCTCACTCGATTTCCTTCTTAATCACTGAAACTCTACGATCTGCTAAAACCCTAGTCTTTCCCTTCGTTGATCTAACACATTGCTTGTGGCCAACTGAATAGCCACTTACTTGTTTTATATCCTTTTATAATTTATACCTTAGCCCCTCCACTCATAATGGCTGATATTAGATCTTGACGAAGCGTTGAGATTAAATCATTAGTTAAGATAGAATTTTTAAAATTTTCCTAAGTTCAAATTTAGGAAATAGTTAAATACTTTAATATTTTTCTAAGTGATCATCTTATGGTTCCTTCTACTAGCTTTATCACCTAGGAAAGCATAACCTTTACTTCTATACTCCAATTAACACTTCCTCTTAGAGAGGAAGTTGT
Source organism: Pinus albicaulis (assembly GCA_034641835.2). Taxonomy (NCBI): domain Eukaryota; kingdom Viridiplantae; phylum Streptophyta; class Pinopsida; order Pinales; family Pinaceae; genus Pinus; species Pinus albicaulis. The sequence goes on along the minus strand of CM076570.1, from coordinate 722,778,986 downwards.
TCTGCACTACACCCAACTTCTCTCTAAGGTAAACAATTCTTCTCCTTGGTAAGGCCTTGGTTAGAATGTCTGCAATATCCTCCTTTGTTGGTATGTAATGGAGTGTAACTATGCCTCTCTATTTTTTTTTTTTTTTTTCTGATGTGATGATAAAGTATGTCAATGTGCTTTGAGTTATCATGAAACATTATATTTTCAGAGAGATTGACGCAACTATGATTGTCACAGTGGATCACACTAGGCTCCAACTCTTTCCCCAAACAAGCCCATGAGAATATTTCTCAACCAAATAGCTTCACACCTTACCAAATTGGCATCCATGTATTCGACCTCAACTGAGCTCAATGAAACTGATAGCTCCACTTAACCCTTAGGAATAGCGTAATTCCTTCTGTCAGCTCCTATGCCACATCTATGCACTTCACTGAAGTGCTCCAAGAGAATAAGATAATGTTTATAGTCCAAATATTATTAAGAGCTAATAATATTTGACATATCTATTTTTAGACTGGCAATCTAAAAATAGATTCCACCCAATATGTCTAAAAATTCAAGTCCATCTATTTTTCCAACTTGACCAACCATCCTCAAAGAGCATCCTGCAACTCAGAGAATATGATCCATATGTCTAAAAATAGACTTTGCGCCAAAAATAGCCTGCGGGCCCACTTAGTGAAGGCGACTTCTTTCCACTAAGCTCATAATCTTGTTGCAATCTCAACACTCCCTCTCAACAAGATAAGGATTATCTGCCACCCATAACCTATCTCTGTGGTATTCGAATTTGCTCCTGGTGAGCACCTTCTTCAATATATCAGCATCCTGATCCTCCGTGGGAATGTATGAAAGTAACATGATCTTCCGCTGCACACAATCTCTGATATGATGATACTGGATGTCAATGTGTTTAGATCTATCATGAAATACTAGATTAAATGAGAGTTTGATGCAACTCTGATTATCACAATATATCACAGTAGGATCTAAGTGTGAACCGAACAAACCGACCAGGATCTTCCTCATCCATATAGCCTCGCATGCAGCCAAACTCGCTGCCATATACTCGGCCTCTGCTGAACTGAATGCCATGGATCTATGCTTCCTGCTGTACCAAGAAACTGTTGTCGACCCGATACTAAAAATCCCTCCATATGTGCTCTTTTTGTTCATTGGGCTCTCTGCCCAATATGCATCCGTGAAGCCACATAGCCTCACCTCATCCGACTATTTGTACCATAATCCATATCCCAATGTGCCTCTAAGATATCTCAATACATGCTTTCCTGCCTTCCAAAAGATCTTGGTAGGCTTAACCATAGCTTGTGAAAGCTGGTTAACAGCATAGCATATGTCGGGTCGTGTATTGACCAGATACATAAGCGACCCCACCAACTGTCGATAAACAGTGGCATCTACTACCTCTGCCGAAGTAGCATCCTCCTTCCTCCATCCACTAGGAAGAGGAGCATCAACAGGCTTGCAGCCATGCATTTTGAACTTCTCCAATATCTCCCAGGCATACTTGCCTTGAGAAACAAACAGTCCATCACTGCGCTACCAAATTTCCAATCCCAGGAAATAATGAAGGAGGCCAAAGTCCTTCATCTCAAACTCCTTTGCAAGATCAGCCTTGCATGAGTGTATCAATAATTCATCACCTTTCAAAATCAAATCATCTACATAAAGTACAATGATCAACAACTTACCCTCCACCACAATCTGGTATAGGTTCGGATCCGCCTCACTCTTGGAGAATCCAAGTCTGGTGAAATAACTGTCTATTCGTGTGTACCAAGCACAAGGTGCTTGTTTCAACCCATACAACGCTCTTTTGAGCCTGCACACATGCGACTCGCTGCTGAAGATCTCAAAACCTTCGGGCTGCTCTATGTACACCTCCTCCTCAATCACCCAGTTGAGGAACGTAGTCTTCACATCCATCTGATGAATGTGCCACCCCATCTACGCTGAGAGAGCTAGGATCGTCTGTATGGAAGAATACCTTGTGACAGGTGCAAAGGTTTCCTCATAATCGATCCCCTTAATCTGTGAGAAGCCTCGGGAAACAAATCTTGCCTTGTACTTCTCCACACTCTCGTTAGCTGCTTGCTTCACTTTGTAGATCCATCTCGAACCCACCACTAATTTCCCTTCCGGCCTTGGGACAATCTCCCATGCACTATTTTTGACAATCAAATCATACTTTTCCACCATGGCATCTTCCCATGCGGGATCCTCCACAACTTCCTCGAAAGAGGATGGCTCCGTCACGATACACTTGGTCATAAGAGCCATGTATCCAGTATACCAGTCAGGTGACTGTCTCTATCTGTGTTGTGATGTAGGTGCTCCTACAATCCTCTCTGCATCTTGAGCTAGTTGCTCAGCTTCTGTAGTGCGCTTCTGCCCTCTGATGGTTGGCGCTGCATCAATGGTCTCTTCCACTCTATGAACCTCCTCTTGTGGCTGATCCACATCCAGAGACTCATCCTTAGGAACTAATAGCTCCTCATCTGCATGCAAGTGTGGCTCCCTCTCAAGCAAACACTTCACGACTTTCTCCTCATGAAATTTGATATCCCATCGCACAACAGTCTTGCAACTTTCTGGAAAATACACACGATAGTTGTGGGGTGTATCAGTGTACCCCACAAATATCCCAACCTCTGCAGTCGGCTCCAGCTTCTTCCTGGCATCCTTCGTCACATGAATGTAAACAGGTGAACCAAAAATCCTCAAATGGGAAATATCAAGCCTCTTACCAGAAAATGCCTCCTCGGGTGTACTCATGCCAAGTATCCTGTGAGGACAACGGTTCTGCACATATACTACAGTATTGCATGCCTCAACCCACAAGTGTATGGGAAGGCCCTGATCATGCAACATCGCCCGTGCAGCACCCATGATCGTTCTGTTCTTCCTCTCAACAACCCCATTCTGCTGTGGGTTATGAGGTGCTATGAGCTCTCTTCGAATTCAGTCTGTGCTGCAAAAGTCCTTAAATTCGCCAGAGATGAATTCACCACCATTGTCGCTCCTACGAGCCTTCACATGCTTCCCCGATTATTTCTCAACCAGTGCCTTGAACTCACAGAACTTTGAGTATGTCTCGCTCTTCTTCTGCATGAAGAAGATCCAACACTTACGAGAAAAATCATCAACAAATATCACATAGTACCTGTGCTTTGCTGTTGAAGCTACTGAGAAAGGCCCACACACGTCTGTGTGAATTCTCTCAAGGATCGTCGTGGTGCGACTATCCTTCTTGTTAAAGGTGGCTTTCACAAATTTTCCCAAAGTACATCCCTTGCACTGATCTGAGTGCGCAAGTGTACCTTTAGGAAGCCTGGTAGAAATCTGCTGCAAATTTTTCAAAGCTCCATGGTGAAGGTGGCCCAATCTCTTGTGCCACAGCTCGCCATCATCCCGGCTCACCACTCCTTCTGCCTTGACTACCATTGTTGCGCAGCCATCTACCTGCAACTGATAAAGGTTCTTAACTCGAACCCCTATCCTTCGGGTTTCACCAGTTGCCTTACTGCACAGGAAAGCCTTTCCCTCGCTAAAGACAACATCATATCCCTTGTATTCTAACATCGCCACAGAGATAAGATTCTTCTTCAATCCTGGAACATGCATCACTTCCTTCAATACGAAGGGTTTACCAGACTCCCTCTCAAAGGAAATGGTACCGATACCGATCGCACTGTATCTACCATCATCGCCCATCTCGATGTGCACTCCAAGATCTTTCTCATCCAGATCAGTAAACAAATCTCGATCTCCTGTCATGTGAAAAGACGCACCACTGTCCAGAAACCACATTGAACCCATCACACTTGAGACCAAGCATGCGATCAGCGAAAAATCCAGCTCAAACTGCGAGGCTAAGGCCTCTCCAGCTGCAGATCCAGCAGCCTGCTTATTTTTCTTCTTCTGCGGACAATTTGTGGCATAATGTCCGTGTTGGTGACAGTGAAAGCACTTCACCTTGGACATGTCTTGCTTCTTGCCTTTTGCACCGGAATGAGAAGCTTTCTTGCTCTTCCCCTTCTTTGCTTTGGCAGCCAAAGCGCAATTCTCTTCATCAGAGTTCCTTGATGAAGATCCGTCCCTGGTACTCCACCTTATCTCCTCTTGCACAAGATCCGACCAAAGTCACTCCCATCCTGGCAATTTCTCCCGACCATTGACAGAGTCCTGATAGGAATGCCAACTCTTCGGAAGTCCAAGGAGAGCCAAGCTCACCAAGTCCTCATCATCTACAGTCACCCCCACACTTCCTAGCTCATCCCTACATTGGATGAACTTCGTGAGGTACTTGGGCATACTGTCGCCTTTCTCCATTTTTATGTTCCTGAGTTTATCCTTGAGCACCAACTTCCTCTGGTCGCTCTTGCTTTGGAATAAGTCTATCAACGCTTTCCACATCAAGAATGGAGAAGCCTTACCATGAAGGCTGGACACTATGTGATCCTTCACACCTTCCAACAGAATCCTTCGACACTTTGCTGTCTTCTTTTGCCATGCGTCAAGTACGGCAGCATCGCTAGAAGTAGGTTTTGGAATTTCTGCATCTATGAACTCCTTCAACCCATTGTCATCCAGCACCGCCTCCATCCTGTCCTTCCATGCAATATAATTCGAGCTTACCTCAAGGGCATACTCCAATCGCAATCTGTTGAAATACATCTCAACTTTGACACCAAGAAAACACTACTGCAAATTCGAATTCCACCAACTCAAAACTCAACCGCTTCAATGTTTTGCAATTGCTCCAATGATCAATATCACTTTGATACCATGTATAAATTTGAATAAATGATATGTTATCCATCAAGATTCTCTTGATCACACACTATTTTAACATCATGCACAATACAGAATCTCTTCTACCATTGATCATTAATTGTGGAAATAAAAACAATCGCATGCACACATAAAAAATCACACATATGAACACAATCTTTTATGGGAAAGCTTAAAGCTGAAAACCCCAAATATCTGTATATTATATGTCATAGAGATCATGTAACAATCATTATACAAAGCTTCTCACAAGCTCTCAGTACAATCTCCAATTGCTACACACTAATCAAGCTAGATCTAGCAAAACACATGCTCCAATCTCTGCCACCTGATAGCCTGCCTCTACTGCACAATCAATGCTGAAGAATGGCTCATAAATAACTTCGAACCACCTGGCTTGTATTGCGCAATCCTCATTGGCATCTCCAATCACTGGTTGTTGCAAATCATGCAATAGTATAGTCACAACTGATAGTCACACTGCTCTTTCACCTATCTCTTCACTGGTCTCCACTGAAACTGTCCATGCACTGAAGTTAATTGATGTATTATTTATTTGATTCATGATTTTATAATTAGTGAATTAATTAATAATTAATTCACACCACTCTCACTAGTGTATCAATCAGTTAGACTAGATACAACTAGCTCAACTATGTTTAGCTTAGTTAAACTGAACACAACTCCATTAAATTCCTCAATCAACTCCACCAAACTCTCTCACATGAGTTCTAACTGAAGTATCCATGCAATAGCTCCACTTAACCCTTAGGAATAGTGTAATTCCTTCTGTCAGCTTCTGTGCCACATCTGTGCACTTAACTGAAATGCTCCAAGAGAATAAGATAATGTTTATAGTCCAAATATTATTAAGAGCTAATAATATTCGACATATCTATTTTTAGACTGGCAATCTAAAAATAGATTCCGCCCAATATGTCTAAAAATTGAAGTCCATCTATTTTTCCAACTTGACCAACCATCCTCAAATAGCATCCTGCAACTCATATAATATGATCCATATGTCTAAAAATAGACATAGTCTAAAAATAGACTTTGCACCAAAAATAGCCTACGGGCCCACTTAATGAAGGTGACTTCTTTCTACTAAGCTCATCATCTTGTTGCAATCTCAACATCTAGATCATTGATGCATGGATAGTATAAGTATATTTTACAACCCGTTTTGTTGCAGAGGGCCCCGACACGAAAAGGAGGTTTTTATTATTATTTCGTAGTTTAGTTTACTGTCAAATTCACAGCTTAATTTCCTGTTGATTCATATTTAATTTCTCGTCAATTCGTATTTTAATTCCTTTTCATTTTGTAGTTAATTTCTCATGAATTTGTAGTTTAATTTCTCATTGTTTCATATTTTAATTTCATGTCAATTAGTTTTTAAATGTTTTCTGAATCAGTTGTTTACATTTACAATTGACTATTAGATCTTATGCTTGCCTGAATCATTTCATGAATGTGACTCTGTCATCTTCCAATTGAATAGATTTTTGCATTTGATTACACAACTGTTATCACAAAATTGGATCTGATAGGTTGCTTGATCATTCAACTTCATGTAACTATTTCAAACCTAGTCTTTTGACTGAGGCTTAGCCTCCTCAGCCTGAGAGGGCTCTCTCAAGGATTAATGATTTGGATAAAAATATAGATGGCTAACTCTATTTAGGAAATAAACAGATAAATGATATATTTAGGTTGAGAATCACATCATCATGAATACATTGGGCTTATGGAGTCAAAACAACTCAGTAATTTAGTGAATCTACTTAACATGGAAGTTGAGGCATTTCAGAGTTTTAGTCATAAGGTACACACACATGAAACTGTAAAAACACAGTCAGTTCACTTATATAGGAAGTCAGAGCATCTAAAAGATGAATTCCGAGTAATATATATGAAACACCACTGCAATGAGATAATATAAGAGATGAAAATAGAATAGGAACACACTAAAACTCCTTCTGAATCTCAAGTTGGTCAAGTAGAAAATCTCTGTATAAGTTGAAAATCAGTCCATTCATAACAAGCACAGTTTTGCCAAAAATGTCCAACCCTTGAAAAATTATACCTCTTGGTCTTTAATAGACATCTTATAACTTAAGATGATCTTTCTCTAGGCTAGATACATCGAATTTTTGTCCCTTGACACCTTGCATAATCATAAAACATGGAATTTATTACAAAAATACACCTATCCTACTTAACAGTCCTATTCCAAAAAGGACTCAAACTCCTTATCACTATCTATAACAACCTTATCTATTTTAATTTACATTATTGCCAAGTGTATCATCACATGGTCGAATTTGGATGATGGGCTTCATTTCTTCATAACCACTTTGTTGACCTCCACAAAACTAGGAAACAATACCCTGTTTTTTAGGCATAGGATATTTTGCATTCTTTGAACATTCTGACCATCATTTACTCTTCATTTCATGGTCCTTGGATGTTGGAACTTGGCTTAACAAGTCCCATAACTCCTCCCTAGCCTCCAGCTATCTAAGTCCACTTTAAACACTGCTCAAAATGGTGTAATGTCCTGTGCTACGAAAACACAACAGTTTCGTAGCGCTTTTTGTAGTGCTGTCATTTCAAGTCTTTATCCTCCAAAAAATTAATTCTTTCCTCTGCATAAATTTAATTACCCTTTAATACATCTTCCGTAGCAAATTCAGTTCTTAACTCAGTCTTCAACCCTTTAAAATCTGATCAAAATAAGCAAGAAAAAGCAGCTACAACAGTGTCGTAGCGCTTTTCTGCTTTTTAAGCCCAGAGGCGTTACGAAACGGCTGAGTATGCAGATTTTTTCATAAATTTGTGAAATGAAAAGTGTGGTTGCCCAAAAAATCAAAATATAACCTGTCTTCATCATCTAAAAACCATACAAATCATAAAACAACTTCATTTTAGCTTCCTTGAGGCATTTCTTGTAGATTTCTCCTATTTTTTTCCTGACAAATAGGTCTTGGGACAGAGCCTATATGTCCTAATACATGATGTATTTTGAGGAATTGAAGGAGGTATTTGTAAGCCATTATGTATTTAATAAAAACCTCTCTTGGTTTTTTGAAACGCATCCCCTGCTGTCCAAAAACTGCCTTTGACAAACATGTTTAAACATGAAAACTTTGTTTTTTGAAAATAAGGCTTCAAAGAAAGCCTTGTATATCCTAAATGATAATACCTGTGAGAAAAGTGAGAGAGGTTATTGTTATTGGATATGTTTTTGAAAATAACCTCTCTCAGTTTCTTAAAATACCTTTATGTTTGCTCAGAAACCTCCTTTGAAGTTGACTGCTCAAAACTAGAAAACAAAGTTTTGCTTTATATTTCGCTACGAAACTTTCAGCAGTTTCATAGCACTTTCTGTCTTTTTTACACTGAATGCGCTACGAAAGTAGGGATTCTTGGCTTATTAGGCATTTTTGGCACAAAAAATTCGGGAAATGAAATGAATCCTAAAATGATGAATGATTTGATATGAAGGACTTTAAAAATGAGTTTGTTTAAACCTTAGGGTAGGATGAAACTATAAAAAATTTAATGCTTCCCTTGGTCAAACTTAAAATGACTCTTAAAACCCTATTTTGACCCATGAACATGTTAGCGCTCAAATCTACCTTAGGCTGAAATAAGGTAAAACTCAAGGCTACATCAAACCGCGCTCAGCCTCGTAGCTAGCCCTACGAGGACAGGAGAGGGCTCTCTCCGGGTCTATCTCGGCAAAAGGTTTTCAGAGGGGCTGAGATGACTTATAATGAAAAATGAATACTGATTTTAGGCTAGTAAAGAGATAGGAATGTTTGATTTTGATTTTTTGGATTTTTGTTGGAGAAATGGGAAAAACAATTTTTGGGTCCGGGGATAAGGCCAGATCTTTGCAGAATTCGAGTTGGGGCGAGGTAGGCAATAGTCTTGATGCTTTTGATTGAGTATATGGATGGATCAGAAAGAAAAGGAGCTAAAAAGGGTAAGGATGAACATGGATCTTTTTCAAACAGGCGAAAACATACAAAACCAAATGAATTCAAAGGCAGAGCACTGTAAACAATGGATTCAACCTCATCTACTCATTCATTTTAGTTTCAGAAGCATAAGAAGGGATGGCATACATTAAACATGAAATAAATTACAATAAACTGAGAGAAAACACCATCAAGAACTGAAAGCCAAAAGAATCCCAACAGGTGCTGCAAAACATCTGATCTTTCCTTAGCCAAAATATGAAAAATATGTACAATAGTGTGCCAAAAGTTTCCCAAGAGTCCAACCTCTCCAACCCCTGAAAAGGATTGAGAAATTACATCATATAGAGCATCCTAACCCCTTCCCATGCCTCTAGGGGTCGAATTCCTTCTTCAGGGATCAGTTTCAACCAAATTCTAATCAAGGAGCTAAAATCTAGGCAGCTAACAACTTGCCTCTAAAAGAGTGGAAACTGATTCATTTACATGATTTTCACTTTTTTGAGATTGAATCTTCTAGAATAGGTAAAAGTAAACCAAAGTTACATGCCAACCATCAATTTACATCATGAAAACCCAAAAATTTCATCCACAAGCAAAACTGGTCCCAACTGGCCGAAATTCTGAGCTGGAAGTTGAAAATTTGACCAAAAATCTATATGAGTAGTGCGCCTGAGCTATATGGGTAGCGCGCCTTTCAGCCTGATTTTGAGGCACTTCCCGAAATCCAAATTGAGCTCATGATAGCTCGTTGGAAAGCCCTGGATATTGGCTATCCAACCCAAGTGGAATTTCCCAATTTGGAGCTCATTTGCCCCTCGAAAACTGCATTCTCCCAGAAGTACTTCCTGCTGGTGCAAAAGATGGCAGCAAGGTGGTTTTCATGGTGTTTTTGGGGCTTTTGACCATCCAGAACCTGATGAAATGATTTGGAAATTCCTGAGCATGCATAACTTACTATGAAAAACCCAAAAATGTAAATATTTCCTTCAGCAAGTGTCCCGAACAAAAGTGAGCACATTGACGCGCTACCCGTATAGCGGAAAAATCTGTTTTTGGACCAAAATATTTCAAAATGACAAAAATTTCTCCGAATTTGCTCAAATTCGGAGTGAAGACCCTCCATCATGTATCATGTCCAGATAACGAAGCCTCGGCCAAAATCCGGAGTGGATCAGGCCTTTTCCGCCGTTTTAGTGCTTCGCTCAACCTCCTCTTCAGAATCTTCATTCTTGCTTTGCAGACGTGCATGCGGGCCCAATAATGACCTTTCATGTGGCGAAGCATGTCTTTCTCTCTATTGGCCTTTGCCAAAAACTTATCTAGATGAATGTTAACATGCGTGAGTACAAAATCTCGATCGATTGGTGTCATGTCACCTGGTCTCTTCCGGGCCAATTATCGATCCTCACGGATTCGCCGCAGCTCATAAAGTGTGTGCTCATCCTCTAGCTATTTGTTACGCTGCTCTAGGTAGTTTATCACCCACTGAGCCTTTTTCAATTTATCTTTCAGCGTGTCATTCTCGGCCCTTTTCTCCTGGATGATCTCTTTCAGTTTCGAGCTAGGAGAGCTCGCATCAACATTAATGATCGTGAAATCCATGTCCCGGCCTCCTGATCGGCCCTCATCATGCATGGGCTTCTTGCCCTTGTCCTGGATCTGTACCTGTGTTGAAGAAGAAGGCGAGACCCCTTCCACATCATGTGGAGATAATACTCTCTCTGCTGATGGAGTCGGCAAGACCCCTTCCACCCCGGGTGGAGATAATACTCGCCGTGTAGCTGCAAATAAGGCCCTGTGGCCTCGCTGGTATGTCACATACAATGGAGCACTGATATGCTCGACCTCAGGGATGTCCGGCTGATGTGAAGGCTCTCCCTCATCATAAACTACCTCGGGAGGCGGCTGTGGCGCTGTGAAGAAGTCACGGGAGATGAAATCCTCCCAAGTAATGCCCTGCTGTGGAATCAATGTCATACTCCTGCTCATAAACTGAATATGTCTCTAACATGGCTCTGAAAACAAGATGTCTGCAATATGTATGTTGATATAGGTGTAATGAAGTCAAAGTTTCAATGTATGCTCAAAACCCAAATATATTGCACATGTTCCAAAACATCATAAGAAAACAAGTGACAGTGGTAATAGCTCTGTTTAGTGGATTGGCATTAAAGAGAGTCTCTGTTTTGATCACAAGAAAAATTTGACAAATGAGTAGACAATGTAATGTATGAAACAACCTTTACAACACTGGCCAAGGATTTGTCAAAGGACTGTGTTTGTCAATAGGAAACAGTGGCAATGAAACAATAGTAATGACAACAGTGGTAATACTATGGCGATGGAGGATATGGATAAGTCAACATGAGACTATGTGAAAACATGAAAGGACGTGGCAGCAATGGTAAAATGGCCAAGAAAAGGCATGAGGATGATGTACATAATGTGCCAAGGCGCCACAAGCAATACAGGCATGAGCATATATATCAATCACAAAAGTTTACAAACCCTTCACAAGACTGTCATATATCTTTTAAAACCCTGAGAATTGAATTTTCTATGAACATAGGGTTTATAGATTTCTCCTCTTTCCACATCAAACTCACTAATTTTCCACTTTAAAAATACCAAAACCCTGTTCAAAAATCACTGAGCAATGTTTAAAAACCTACTTGCACGTTGATGGAGGCGTTTGAGCTCGAAATCGGACGCAATTTTTTTTTTTTTGGCTCTGTCGCTGTATGGGTAGCGCGCCTTATATGGGTAGCGCACTTGAGGTTTAACACGGGCTGTAGGCATTATATGGGTAGCGCCCCTTATATGGGTAGCGCGCCTCCTGTATGGGTAGCGCGCTACATAGTGCATTTTGCAGGAGGCTTTTGGAGGCCTTCCCGGTGTCCAAACTGAGCCTGTGATAGCTCGTTGGAAAGCTCTTGGAGTCTACTTTCCAACCCAAGTGGAATTTTTTAATTTGGGATTCATTTTCCTTGTCAGAAATCAAATATCCCAAAACTTGTCAAAATGAGCAGAATGAGGCTGCCTCAAGGCAGAGCGCTGTTGCAATCAACTTTTGAAGGTCTTCCTCAACTCCAAATTGAGCTCATGATAGCTCATTGGAAAGATATTTGTGTATAGTTATCCTTTGACTCATCAAGCAAGTCATTTAGCCAACCATGCTAGGAGAAATCTTGATTTTCCCAAGGTCACTTCAGAGGTGCATTCAATTCTCCTGAGGCAACGGTATTTTTGACATTTCTCTAAAACCATGATACCTGTGTAAAAATTGAAAGATTTTTTTCTTCCTTGGGATGTTGTGGACAAAAACCTCTCTCAATTTTCCAAAATTCATCTTTTATTGCTCTGAAACATCTTTTGAGTGAAACTTATCCCGATGTGTGAAACAAGGGATTTTGTCGAAATGAAGCGAAATGAAGGGGATAAGGGGCTTCTAAATTCTTGGGAAAATTTTTGGAAGTAGGGAGGGATGTTAGGAAGCAGGGGAAAGTGGAATCTCAGAGATTGAGTGAGGGGAAGGGGTCCAAAAGGGCAAAACACAGGCCTAGCCTAGAAAATTGCCAAGTTGTGGCAAGAAACTAGGGTTTGTGCAAAAATGAGGAATTTGGGGAATCTCGGTGATGGGAAGTGTTTAATAAGGTACATTAATGATAGGGGAAGGTGTATGAACATCAGGATACAAATTTTTTCGATGATTTGACCATCCAAGAGAAATTACCTCCAAAACCCTAGGTGAGGGAAATGGACCTTACCAAGGCACAACTGAAGCATGAAAAAGATGTAAAATGACCCAATGGAACCTGACATGATGATGAAAACCCTCTGAATGATGGTACACTCAGCTGAATGGTGACATGGACCGACATTTGGACAACTTTTAAAAGAGTGAAAACAAACCCTAGACCTAATGCCTAGTGACCAAATTTTGCTTGAAGACTTATTGAAATGACAAAATTTGACCTTGACACCTTAAAATCACTTTGTAAGAGCATGTTTGATCACTGAAGGAAGGCTGCAAAGGCTGACACTAATAGAACATAAGTAATATTTTCAAAATGATGTTTTGAATTTTTTGAGTGATTACAGTGGCTCCACTTGGGATAGTGTGTCCCTGTGGTATACTAAAGAACCAGTAGTTCCAGTGCTGCTATCCATCTTCTTAAAAAATAGAAAAAACTTTGAAATTGGCAAGCTTTCTCCTCAAACTCTAATGACCTTCACCTCGGGCTCAAACTTGATTATCACTGCAGAACAACCAAATCTGTACCTACTGAAAAGATGCTCAGTAAACTTTGAGCTTATTCACACACTCCTACCTACCTTATCAGCTGCAATCTCCATTTTTAACTCAAGGAACATGAAACTTCCAATGAAGCCAATCATTGATCTAATCTGACATTTGAACCTGTTGAATGCACTTGAACCAACAGTAAGCATGATACTGAAATGACCAAGGCAACATATAATGTATCTGATTCTCATAATGAAAATATAATTGAAAATCTGGACTATAGAACTCTTCGATGTATTTGGCTATGGGATCAAAGAAGACATGATCTGTTTGGTGATTCTCAAAAAATTCTGCAACTTTGGACAACTCATATATGCTTTGCTCAGCCACACCAGATTTCAATTGTGTGCTATCAAACTGTTGTTCAAACTAATTTTCAAAAATAGTGTATTCTTCCTCAAACTCAAAAGAGATAGGTAACAACATCCTCTCTTTGTGTTCTGGCATGGAAAGCTTTTGAAAAGAATGATCATGATCATGAAGACTATATAATTTAATTTGACCTTGTAAAAACTCAATGTCTTTCTCAATGTTCTTAGCAACTTCATCCAAAAATTGAATCTTATCTTTTGACTTGCATTCAAATGATTTTAGATAAGAAGACAAGGAAAAAGAAAAATTCTCATCTACTTCCTCATTAATATGATCATCATACCATTATTTAAAGCCTTGAATTGAAGGAGAGTCTGCCACTAACTTTTTTTTGTCCATCCATTCTTCTAAAAACATAAGCCAAAAATCTGCAAATGACTTAATAGATCTGACAAGAAAGCTCTCAATCCACTATTTACATTTTCCTTGAAATGAATCATAGAACAATATGATGCAAAAATCTTCATGTTTGACTCTAAGAAGCTCAGTAAAGTCACAGAAATATGATATATGCTTGAAAGTCAAACTCAAATCTTCTCCATTGAATGTTGGACCATTCCTTAAAAAATATGCATCCTTGGGAAAATGGTTTGGGAAACCATGAATTCCTGAAAAATCTATACATGCATACCTTGAAACAATAATGACAACATCTGAGCTCTTCATATGTCCAGTGGAATCACCATGAATCTATGAATTTTGAATTCTTCAACAATGGAGTCGCCAAGGTAGTTGTAGCCTCGAACATAGCTCCTGCTACCTTCAAGAGTTCAGCTTCATAATTTTTGGGAGATGTATATCTTCAGACTCCCGGCAGATGCACCAAAATGTTATCAAAAAATTGGATCTGATAGGTTTCTTGATCAATCAACTTCATGTAACTATTTCAAACCTGGTCTTTTGACTGAGGCTTAGCCTCCTCAGCCTGAGAGGGCTCTCTCAAGGATTAATGATTTGGATAAAAATATAGATGGCTAACTCTATTTAGGCAATAAACAGATAAATGATATATTTAGGTTGAGAATCACATCAACATGAATATATTGGGTTTATGGAGTCAAAAAAGCTCATTAATTCAGTGAATCTACTTAACATGGAAGTTGACACATATCAAATTTTTAGTCATAAGGTACACACACATGAAACTGTAAAAACACAGTTAGTTCACTTATATAGGAAGTCAGAGCATCTAAAAGATGAATTCTGAGTAATATAGATGAAACACCACTGCAATGAGATAATATAAGATATGAAAATAGAATAGGAACACACTAAAACTCCTTATGAATCTCAAGTTGGTCAAGTAGAAAATCTCTGTATAATATGAAAATCAGTCCATTCACAACAAGCACAGTTTTGCCAAAAATGTCCAACCCTTAACAAATTATACCTCTTGGTCTTTAATAGACGTATTACAACCTGAGATGATCTACCTCTAGGCTAGATACATCGAATTTATGTCCCTTGACACCTTGCATAATCATAAAACATGGAATTCATTACAAAAAGACACCTATCCTACTTAACAGTCCTATTCCAAAAAGGACTCAAACTCCTCATCACTATCTATAACAACCTTATATATTTGAATTTAAATAATTGCCAAGTGTATCATCACATGGTCTAATTTGGATGATGGGCTTCATTTCTTCATGACCACTTTGCTGACCTCCACAAAACTAGGAAACAGTACCCTGTTTTTTAGGCATAAGATCTTTTGCATTATTTGAACATTCTGACCATCATTTACTCTTCATTTCATGGTCCTTGGCTGTTGGAAGTTGCATTAACACATCCCATAACTCCTCCCTAGCCTTCAGTTGTCTAAGACCACTTTAAACACTGCTCAAAATGGTGTAATGTCCTGCGCTACGAAAACAAAGCAGTTTCGTAGCGCTTTTTGTAGCGCTGCTATTTCAAGTCTTTATCCTCCAAAAACTTAATTCTTTCCTCTACATCATTTTAATTACCCTTTTATACATCTTCCATAGCAAATTTATTTCTTAACTCAATCTTCAACCCTTTAAAATCTGATCAAAATAAGCAAGAAAAGCAGCTGCAACAGTTTTGTAACTCTTTTATGCTTTTTAAGCTTGGAGGCGCTATGAAACTGCTGAGTATGCAAATTTTTTCATAAATTTGTCAAATGAAAAGTGTGGTTGCCCAAAAACTCAAAATATAATTTGTTCTCATCATATACAAACCATACAAACCATAAACCAACTTCAATTTAGCTTCCTTGAGGCATTTCTTGCAGCTTTCTCTTGTTTTTTTCCTGAAAATAGGTCTTGGAACAGAGCCTATATATCCTAATACATGATGTAGTTTAAGGAACTGAAGGAGGTATTTGTAGGAAATTATGTCTTGAATAAAAACCTCTCTTGGGTTTTTGAAACACATCTCCTGCTGTCCAGAAACTGCCTTTGAAAAATATGTGTAAAACAGGAAAACTTTGTTTTCTGAAAATAAGGCTTCAAAGAAATCCTTGTATCTCCCAATTGATAATACCTGTGGGAAAAGTGAGAGCGGTTATTGTTATTGGATATGTTTGTGAAAATAACCTCTCTCAGTTTCTTAAAATACATTTTTGTTTGCTCAGAAAATGCCTTTGAAGTTGACTGCTCAAAACTAGAAAACAGAGTTTTGCTTCATCTTTCGCTACGAAACTTTCAGCAGTTTCATAGCGCTTTCTGCCTTTTTTACACTGAATGCACTATGAAAGTAGGAATTCTTGGCTTATTAGGCATTTTTGGCACAAAAACTTCGGGAAATGAAATGAATCCTAAAATGATGAATGATTTGACATGAAGGACTTTAAAAATGAGTTTGTTTAAACCTTAGGGTAGGATGAAACTATAAAAAATTTAATGCTTCCCTTGGTCAAACTTAAAATGACTCTTAAAACCCTATTTTGACCCATGAACATAAGTAATCTTTTCAAAATGATGTTTTGAATTTTTCGAGTGATAACAAAAACAACAATAAGATTTAAGATTAAACATGTTGTTTTGTGCAATAGATACTCTGTCATTTCTTGATTGTATTAGTTAAATTTAATTTCAATTAGCACGTTAGTTCAATTTCATAGTAATATATTTTATGCTTTCGTTCCATGGAATGTAGAATAGAGTTAGATTATATTTATATTTTGATCATTCTTAGATTTAAAACTAGGACAGAGTTAGATTAGAATTGTACTTTGATTACTTTAAAAATAGATCAAATGCTCTGTTTTCATAGAATTAATTCTTTCAATTGATAAAGTAGGATATGGTTTTATTTTCATTATGTTGATAGATAGAACATCATTCAGAGATCATTAGAATTCAATCATATTTAGAACAACGTTTGGTTTAAATGAAGAATCAATTTAATTAGATGTTTTCCACAGATGATTTTCCGACATAGAATAGTCTAACATAGCTCTAATTTTAACCATCCAAAATTTGATTTATTTTTATGGAAAATAGAATAACATTTCATTTTCTTCCTTCTTTTAGATTTTATATTTCATTCTTAATAAATTTACAAATAAATTTCTAAATATATTAAAAAATCATGCAATGCATTGTAGCTAATATAAAGTTGGTTTAATGCATAAAGGTGGATTTAATTTTAAGAAAAAAAAAAAAAAAAAGGTTAAAGTTTTTGTATAATATATTTTAATTGTGCTTTCAAGTGTTGTAGCAACCTAAATTCTTGGCTTCATAAAGAAATTTCGGCATCAGAGGTAAGTTGGGTTATGTAAGGTCAAAATAAAAAGGTTAATTGAATCAAGGTGGGATCAAGAGAGTATAAAATAAAGTATAAAACCAATTCGTCTCGATTTAGAATAATATTTCAATGTTGGGCTTTGGATATATTATCTTTTTCAATAAACTATACGATAGAGACATTTTGTTTATTATATAGGAAAAAACAATTTTTTAGTTTAGAAAATAAATAAATTTTCTATATAGAAAATAAATATATAAGCAACAGGATAAAAATAAATACAGTTTAAAATTTGTTTTGGAAGTAATTTTTTTAATGTAAATACAATTTAAAGGAAAAATGTAAAAATACTTTCTAAAACTATATAAATTATTTTGATTTCAATGGATGTTGATCGTTGTCGTTATCCTATCATCATAATAGAGAGAGGATTAATCAAAGCTTGGACTTGTTATATGTGGCGAGTACCACTTTATCTTGAACTAATTTATAGCTAGAAGGAAATATAGAAATATTTTAATATATATAAAACAAGTATATTATATTAGAAATAGATTGAAAATTACATTTTATGAGTTTAAAAAATCGTTTTGTGTTTTATGTGTAAAATGATATAAGCATTTAAACATGTTACTAAAATGCACCATGTTTTGGGTGAGCAGTTCGCCCATCTACAGAGACAAAAAATCATAATGGCTTCAAATTTCTTAAGATATCTAGATGGTGTGGATTAGACAAAACTTTGCAAAATATATGCAAAAAAAAACAAAAACAAAAAACAAAAAAATTAGATATGGAATAGACAAAGTGTAGGAATTTATAGGGTAAGTTCCTTAGATCAAATACCAAAGGTCACTGCTCACAAATAGATCACAAATCAGTACACCAGTATATCACGTGGTTAAAACCCTTGAAGAGGGAAATAGTGCACGGCCTGAGCCAACGCGGCCACTTTAGACAATTTATTAATATATATATATATATATATATATATATATATATATATATATATAAGTTACATATGTTTCTCTCATAAATGGTTACCCGACAAATGACCCTCCATGCTCTTTAAATAGAGATCATGAACGAATCGGGTGTTAAGCCACGGATCAAGTGTTGTTAATACCAAGGAGAGAGTGAACCTTCAAATCACTACAAATCATGACCGTCTGATTATAAGTTACAAAAGTACATAGTAAAGAAACACACTTTACCTAACTGTACACTAGACCAAGTTATACCTAACTATTTCCTATGTGTTGGAATATCCTAACACAAAGCATATACTCTCTAATGGAAATATTTGTTTTTCTTATTTGAGGTAATTTATTTGAAACAAATGTATGTACCTACTTGAATTAAGGTTCATTCTTCTTTGTACTATAGAAACTTTGTTTAAAGTCACAATGTCAAGTGAGATGATATGTAATTAAAATATACAACATGTGTTGAGTATTCCATAAAATATTAAGACAAGTATCTTAATGATTCTTTTTCAATGGAGTTCTACATAACGCTAATACAAAATGACATTGTTTTACACCTTTAAATTATTGGTTGTGAGGTCACGTTTTTCCATGTGAAGTTATTGGTTGCTGCTATCATGTTGCAATATTCTATTTTTTCTTAATGGCTAGCAAGACAATAAATAGGATTCTAGATATGTTGTAGACAATGAAAGTCAATCTATGTCTAAGAAAGCCAAAAATTTGGAAATAGAAGTAAACAAGTTAGCCAAAAAGAAAATGGAAATAAAAAAGAGAGGATAATGATGTGATAAAAAAAAAGGGGGGGGATACTAGACCTTTGCTGCAATTTGTACATTGGTCAAATGATTATCTATTGTGAATATTCCTAGTACCAAAATTTCCAACATAAATATCCACTTCTTTCTAGTGTTTCGTATTACTCTCATAAACCTTAGTCTTGTCTCACATGTAGTTCTCGTAAACCCTTATCCCATTTAAGTGAATAGATTTCATTTAAGAATATGAAAAGTTGAATACCTGGGTTTAGAAGCAAGAAAATTATTTCTTGAGTTTAAGAATTGCAAGATACACAAAATCTTAGGGATATGTTTCTTTAAGAATATATTTCATTATGCTTGATCATGGAAATAAATCACATGCTAGCATAAATCACATTTTTGTTTCTATGATCGCTTAGCAAAAAAATATAAATTAACTTATGTGGATTTATTTGTAACTATAAATTTTTAGATATGCCAATCGAAATGAAATTATAATTGTTTTCAATTGTAATAGTGCCTTGGGAAAATTGTTTCTTTGTAGTGTTGTTGTTGTTTCCCTTTGCATAATCAAATATATAAGTGATATGCAGACCGTTGAGAGAAACTTTCGGGCACATTGAGCACATAGAAAGCACTTTTAGCTATGAGCATATTAATTTTCAGAACAATGTTGCAAGATGAAATATTATAAAACTGTACATAAACTATCCATGGCCATTTGCAATTTTTAGTCAATTTACTAGGGTGCAATAGGAAATAATATGTCTAGTTTGTTGAAATTTGAACTCTTTCAATTGGTGGCACTAGTTTTTGCAGCTTTGTTTCTAATATTACTTATTGAAATTGGCACTCAAAAGGCTTTAAAAAGGAGAACTCTTCAGGCATTTGTGTTGTTATTTTTCCAGACGGTGGAATGAATTCAGGTTTTGTCTACTTGTTTAAGTGAGATCTATTGACAAACAATAATATGGAGCTATGGAAAATTTTGCAATCATAGAATATGCTATCATGCAAACATGGAATTCATTGTAGTGGCTAATGGAAATGGAAGAGGCTAATAGTCACATACAGAGTTGTGGGGATAACACAGATAAGAACACTAGTGATGGGAACTTTTATTGCAAAAGTGATGGAAAGTGAGTTAGATGTAGTTTATTTTGGTGCATATGTCGTTAATGTTGTTTGGTGCAATATGTCTCTTCATATGCAAAGGATATCGAGTCAATATCAAACATCGATATGCAACATGTTTGTGGAATTTAAAAGGATGGATTTGTAGATTAACCAAACCTCATGATTTTACTCCATGTAGAGATGCAAATCAATATCGCATTAATTAATTTAGTTTTGATACTTGAAATCAGTAGAACCTCAATAAGAAGGAAACAATGAGGATATTAAACTTATTTGTATAAAACCAATTGAAATTTTATTTTTTAGTCTAAATGTACAGATATGCAAAATTAGTATTTTCAACATAATCTAAATTTAATTGCATGATTGGATGGATTTGTTGATTTTGTCATGTGTGACGTATTGTTACTAAAAAAATGTGAGGTTGTTCTATGAATCATAGTTTGATGTTTTCACAATCCGTGTTTACATATACTTGTCAATTTTTATAGAATGTTTCTACCTACTATTTTGTGTTTTTGTTTTATTATTATTATTTTATAGTAAAGTTTGGTCCAAAAAAAATGATTTTCACTGTGGACATTTGATTCTAAATTCCTTGTCAAAATTCAAATTTCCAATGTTTATGATATTTGTTGCATGAGTTCAACACAAAATAGTTGTTTGTCTATCTAATACAATTGGATAATTCCTTAATTTTAGAAATAAAT
Source organism: Pinus albicaulis (assembly GCA_034641835.2). NCBI lineage: Eukaryota > Viridiplantae > Streptophyta > Pinopsida > Pinales > Pinaceae > Pinus > Pinus albicaulis. Next base: position 722,758,199 of record CM076570.1, on the reverse strand, counting down.
AATTAAAACTCATTGTGTGTTAAATTCAAGCCATGCAATACTTATAGTCATTTGTGAAAAAATATTGTTATGTCACTTGGAAGCTTGATTGTATTTACACATGTTCTTAACTTGTATAAAATTTAAATTGCTTGCATATCATAGTTCTTATAGGTTTTAACAAGTGAATAGATCTATGTATCCAGAGATGTTATTGTCCATTGACAACATATTATGGATTGCAAAAAAATAATTATGGAGACTTTTACAATCTTCATATATGTATATGTATATGTGTATATATATATATATATATATATATATATATATATATATATATATATATATGTATATATATATATATATATGTATCTCTATATATATCTGTATATATATACATATATATAGATATATATATACATATATACATATATAGATACATATATACATATATACATACATACATACATATATATATATATATATGTGTGTGTGTGTGTGTGTGTGTGTGTATATGTATATATATATATATTGGTTATAAGTCATGGACACAGTTGTCCATGGAAATCCCTTGTAGAACTATGTTTTAGTTCCTTCCCACAAGGTAAGAAATTTTTTTCCTAAGCCTACTACATCTATTTCTATCTCTAACATTGAGCACATTTGTACTCTATGTGGAAACTTGATAGAAATTATGTGTTTTGGTGATTATATAAACTCAAAACAATAATTATGTCTTGAATCAAAGAGGTGTGGGGATCATATTATTGACACTCACAAAATATTTGTATCTTAACTGTACAAATTTACCTTTTTATGACTTGGGAAATCATACTTTGTTGTCATTTTGAACTATTTGCAAAAGATAAGTACTATTCAAATATTGTTGTTGCATTTTTTCTTGCCTCGTATTAGTAGTTTTTTCATTTGAATCATGTTCCCAATATCAACTATTTGCAAAACATATGTCCTATTCAAATATTGTTGTTGTGTTTTTTTTTCTTTCTTTTTTTGCTATTGTCCATAGTTTTCTCAACTATATATTCTTGTAGTTGTTGAACTCTTTGTCCTTCCCATGCATTTTATTCCTTTTTATAATGTGTTATTTTGAGTTAATAAGTAGAATTACTTGTCATTCATTACCTAATCAATTTTCTTAGTTTCAATTTTGATGTGAAATTTTGAATCACAACACCCATGGAAATATTGTCATAACTATTATGATCCCACTTGATACCCTATCCATTCAAGTTCATGAAGCTCAAATTCAACAAAATACTCAAGTCACCCTTAATATTGGTAAATAATGGCTCAATATTATTCATCAGAATTGTAAAAGTTATAAGTGAAAATCAAAATACTTGTCCTAATGAGTCGAATAACAAATTAATATGTTGAAAACTTGAGAATCCTTGACATAATACCAAAAGTTTGTATTCTAAAAGATTGTTTTGTTTTTTTCACATGTCTACAAAATTAAAAATATCTTATTGCATCTACCATTCCTGCTTAGAATTAGCACAAATTCCATGTTCTAATACATTGCACATTCCAATTAGTGAATCCAATTGCACAACAATTTTGAAGTCAATATAATTTTAATGATGGATATTAAACAATGTAATGAGCTACAGAGTTGTCTAGCTCAAGGTACCATTTTTTAACACATCTAGAACCAATCCACACATCCTAAAACAAAGAATGGAAAATGAATTTTGATGGTCAAGTAACAACGAGAGACTACAATTATCAAATGAAACTCCCAGGAAACTCTCGCAACATGTATATCCCTAATCATAACTACTTGGCCAAAACACTATCAAACTACAAACACATTTTATGGAAAGTCATATTGCTTCAAGAAGACAAAAACTAGAGTGTTTTAACACATTGTTAGCAATATTATTTCCAACCAATCAATGCATTAATAATACGATGCATACAAGCATATTTATATTGTTGCGGTTGTGCAATTAAATGCACTCAATGCAATATAAATTTCGTTATTTAAAGGATAAATTTATACATTTATTGATACCTATGCTTTTTATATAGTGTATGCTTAGATAAAATTTGATATATTAAGAGCTATATTGTTAATATTATTTAGAAAACTTTGAAACAAAAAGTTGAACCAAAGCATTCAATTTGCATTGAAACTATAAAAGCACTCGTCAACTACAGAGCACTTTAGTAGCCTAGGTAGCTCAAAGATACTATTTACATAGATACATCTAGTTATACAACTTGTTCACTCATATAGTAGGAAATGAAAACAATGAATACAATAATCCCTTGGCACTCATTCTTACAACCATTGTTTCTTATCTCATTATGGACAACCAGGGATAATTTTAGGGGCGAATTTTATCCCAAAGGCGAATTTTAAGGGATTTTCAATTTTAATAGGGCGAATTTTTTACATAAAACCCATTTTCTATAGTTTAATAAAGTTAGCCCAATAAATATTTACAAAAATAATTAATTATTAAGTAATAGCCCACCAAAAAAAGAAGCTGTAACATGGAAAAATAAGTGCTTGGAATTTTTCTTGTGGAGCAAATTTCCATGACGTGCTGTGGATATACAGTTCAAATACCATTGTGGCCATCGCTATTTTTATTGAATAACGGTTCGAGAAGGAGAGTGGATTACAGTACGCTGATACGCTGATGCGAAATGAATGGAATAGTGACTTTGTCCTTGAATTTAGAACAATCTCCCACAACTTTGCACTTAAGAAAGTAGAGCACTTAATTTTTCGAGCAATTGAATCGAATATTTTGAATGTGGGAGTTTATCTTCTTGCATTAAAACCAAAGTTGCGTAGCGGAATTGGATGGAGGAAAGAGTTTAATAGCTAAACCCTCGTCCTTCTCTTCACGATGATTCAGGAGAAGGGCGTAAGTTCTCATCCGCGAGACATTTTGTCGTTATTTCGTTTTAGCGATATTGGCATTCTTTTAATCTTCTTTCATTTACGGTTAAGCGGCATGACGGTACCACCCATATTTTCCATTTATCTTGTGGTTGGAAATATTTTGCGTCAAATCGAGACAAATTTCACCACCAAGTTTTCTATACGATTTATTGGCTTTTTTAGACAGAAATTAAAGCTATTGAATCACTTGTTTGTGCCCGATGACTTATTATTCACTTCCTTGACTTTGCTTAATTATAAAAATAATAATTTCGATTTTTAGTTCATTTGCAACTTGTGAAAGTCTTGTGAAAAGGATAACATTCAAATTTTATGAAATTCACTCAACTTTATTAATTCATTTATTTTAGAGTGATTCGGAAAAACACATTCATTACGGTCTTATTTCTTTGGTGAGTGAAGCGTATTTTCTTTTGCAATGTGCGCGAGGCTATCGGCCCTAGTTACGCGTGTCATGGTAAAGCTATTTTAACGTAGGGACCACCCGAGCTCGTGAACTCCTGCCTTGATCGGTCGAGTTTGTGCCCAACGAAAATTTAGTGAGAGTGGGTATTGTAGCGATACTATTTAACAGGTAAACCACCACCGTGATTCATGCTTCTTTTACACGTCAAGGTCTTTTATTAAACAGCGGTAATGATTTAGAAAGCTAGAATGCATGTTTGTGTTAAGTAGGTGCAGCTGTTGTACTGCCTTGAGTTCTGTTCTGTAGAATGGTTTTGAATAAGGGTACGTGTTTGGGGGAAAACCACTAACTTTCAACACGATAAACCACTACACAACATACATACATCACAAGAACTCTAAAGAGGTAATATTCTGATATGTTTATAATTAAGATTAGGATATTAAGACTCTTAGAATGAGTTCTTGTTGTGTCAAGGGTTTTGTGAAGAGTTAATGGCAATAAACCAATTTTATATTAACAGGTTTTGTTTGTGTTGAGTTAAGTAAGAAGTTTGTGCATTGCTTAACACTTGATTTCTGTTTACTTTAGAATTTAAGGTCAACTAATGTTTGATAATTGGTTCACATTATAAAGCTTTCTTACGATCTTATGTGAAGTTACTTTAAGAAATTTCGTTAGCCTTATTTTAATTTACTCTCTTCTAATATGTCAAGTTAATTTATTTTGAAATGCTGCATGTTAAAATCATCTTTTTAAATATCTTTTAATTTGTTTTGTAAACTTTGTCTTAATTTATTTAATCACGTATATCGATCGTAAAGTTGCCTTAAAATTGTTTGCTACACATTGTACAGTTCTGTTGGGTACAGTGCTGACCTGCGAAAGTCGGCAAGTTAATATGACGATTAAAAGGACTAAACCAAGGCATACAGTAAAGAAAGATACATATGTCATAGTACAAAAATCATGTAGGCATCAGTGGAAGAATGAAGCAGTGGCAGGTAGTTCTATCTTTGAATTTTCCTTTTAAACTTAAATAAGATTATATTACGAACGAGAATATTCTGAAGTTCCATCTATGCTGTAGGCTAATAGTATTTACAAAACGAGTTTTAGAAAATTTAGCATGACTTTTCTACCAAAACCTCCCACTTCCTTTAGAATTTTTTAATGTTCCAAGGTAAACCTTAGGAACTTTAACAACAAACCATAATGATGTGACATTTCATGCCCTTTTGACATGATCAGAGGGCAAAAATATATTCGGGGAAATATTGGCTTTATGTGGAAATGCATAGCTAAGATCCAAAGACTGGTAGGCACCACTAGTTCCAAAATTGTTGTCTTGTGGGTCACTCCTCTTCTTATGATTAGCCTGAACTGTCACAAGTATTCCAGTCGAACACAGTCCTTGTTTGTTCAATCTTTCAACATCTTGTTGTTGACTTTGAACTATATTTCATTGGCCTTTTCTTTCACTCTACTATCTGCCAAAACACTTGCTTGAGTTGAGCTCGAGATCCTTCATTTGCACTCTCTTAGAACTGTACGGTATTTAGTGAGACCGGTCCTTTCGCTTTATACCTAGGAGACATTTGCTAAAGTCTGCTAGGAACCTTGTTATACTTCTATAGTTTGATTGATGACTTTTGATATCCAATTTGGGGTTCTAAAGGGTCATAGGGCAAAAATACGTTCAAGAACAACATTCAAATTCCTGTACTTGAGGTTGCAGGTAACTTGAGTAAAGGCCACTGTAATATTCCCAATTAGCAATAGCTAATTGGAAATATTAATTTTTGACTATTTCACTTTAATAAAATTAAGTTGGAAATAAAGTGGGTGAAGAGGGACACTTAAATCACACTTAGGATAAAAACATTTCCTAAAGTCACTTGGAGACATGATTACTTGGCAGCGTGGGACCTAGAGGATAATTACTTGGCAGAATAATTCAATTTTATTCTGTACTTTTTTTAGCTTTGCTAGGTTGACTTTACTGATGAGGACTAAATTACTTTTGCATGGTGCAGTGCTGTACTTTAATTCTCCTCCTTTATGATCTTCGTGGTTATGTTTTAATCAAATGGTGATCTCTAGAGTAGGTTGTACCTGAGATGCATGTTTATGCTATTAATAGTTGCATGTACGACCTTTCATATGAAGGTGCCCTATTTTTCATCAAATTGCAATTTTTTAGACTAATTTGATCTCTTTAGGCTTTAAAGGATGTATTGCTGGGTTCTGTTACTGAATGCTTAGCAACAGATGCTAGACCCTTATATTTTTCTTGTTTGATGTTTTTTTGACTCTACTCTTGTTTGGTGGGATACAGGCACGCATTGTGGCATTAAATGGTCATTATTTTTTGAAAAATGGTGGCCATTTTGTATTATCTATCAAGGTACATATGTTAGACCTTTCTCATACTTCTAAAGCAAATCTGGAAATCATGTTTCTGTTCCTCATTTTTTGATTTTCACTCTTTAATGCAGGAAAATTGCATTGACTCTACTGTGCCAGCGGAGGCAGTGTTTGCTCAGGAAGTTAAGAAGTTGCAAAAGGAGCAATTTAAGCCATTTGAGCAGGTGACATTAGAACCTTTTGAAAGAGATAATGCTTGTGTTGTAGGTGGCTACAGAATGCCCAAGAAACAGAAAGCAGCAGATGCAGCTGCGTGAAGGAGTTTCTGTGATCAATTAAAGAAACGAGCTCCTTGTCTCAGGAATGCAAAATGCAATCTTAGATCAAGTGATGCCTTCCCCTCTCTCTTCCTAAAATGAGCCCTGATGGACATTGGGAGGGGGGCAGTGACTGGGTTATATTATAAAAGTTTTGGACTGCTTTGCTTTGTATTTTTTTTTACATTTACATGAGAAAATTTTAATCTAAACTGAAAGTTGGTCTGAGAGTTATATGTTTGTGCAAAAACTTGATTCAACTACTTGGAGGTGTTAAGGTGGAAATACTTTTAATGCTCTAGTGTTTTTTGTGTTTTTATTAGCTAGCTCAGTTGTCTTACTCTTTGCCTATAACTTATTTGGTTATGCTTTGAAATCTTTTTATATATGCATATAATCTCAGTTGGATGTACCAAGATGGGTTTCCTTGCTTTGAAATCTTTTTATATCTGCATATAATCTCAGTTGGTTGTACCGGGATGGGTTTCCTTAAGGCCTATAGTTTTTTACCTAGTAGGGATATGATCTGCATTTGTGTTTAGCTTGAGCAATTTTGATGTCAAAAGACTTGTGTTCTATGAAGCATGTGAACTTGTAGGCCAGTTTTGTGCTGAACATAGTTTGAAAGTACATTCCATGTTTGAAATATCCCACGTTCTTCAACAATTAAGAAAAGTGAACATAGATAATAAATTACTTGAAGTGAAGTTCAGTCATATGAGGATATCTTTATAAGATGGTTATTATAGAATTATTGAGAGGAGCATTCAAATGAAGACATGCTCTTAAGATGGGCACTAGTATTGCTGTTGTTGTCAGACATCATTAAAAACATATTTTCTGGGTTGTCAGACATCATAAAAATGATTAAACTATATGGAGGTATTAAGTAGGAAATGCTTTGAAAACCACCAGTTTTGGTGGCTTGGTTAATATTGATCTCCTGCCAGCTTTAGTTGCGTCACTCCTTGTCTATTAGCTGTATTGGAGATTTTTTTTATTTTTTATTTTTTATTTTTTATTTTTTATTTTCTTTGTTTTTAATTTATTGAAATCTTTACTTAGTAAGGCATTCTTTGTGAGATCTCCCCTCCTGTTCCACTGTGTGCTGTTTTGAACCATTGATTGGTGTTAGATGATAGAAATATTGTGTGATGTTGTACTGATCCCTCGCAAAAACCTACAGACTGTAGGGTGCCTACACCACGGCACATGTTCATTAAATTTAGAGACTGGGTGGGTGTCTCCATAAAGCGGGATACCAACTCTCATTGCCTTTAATGCCCTCCATGCTGCATGTTCAGTTAGCAGTGCCATTAAATCCAGAGACAGGCAAGTTCCTCCATTAGCTGGGATACCAGTTCTCATTGCCATTAATGCCCTCCATCATGCCGCTTGTTCTGAGCATGCAAGTGCCTCCATCAGGTGGCATATCAGGTCTCATTGTGCCATTAATGCCCCTCGATTCAAAGCACGATAATTCATTACGTTTTACAGGCCTCCATGACTTAGAGACAGTTGTACCATTAATGCATGATTCTGAGCGCATGATAACCCCCCCTCAATGGTGGTGAGCTTAAGTGATGGCGATTTCATATTAGTGTATTGAGTTGCTGGTTTGATTTATAGTGTTTGGACACTCCAAAAGTAGTATAAAGGGAAGGATCAAATAAGCTATATAGGTGTTTATGGAATTTTTATAAGGCTTATTTGTTTTCCTGGTTAGGGTTTTCTGGTGGATGTAGTGTTTTTTTGTTATGCATTAGATCTATGTACACGATCTTGTTTGTAATTTTAAAGTGTTATGAAAGACACACTAGTAGATTCCATAATGAAGAGTCTATTGCTTGTAATTTTTGAAAAATTGTTATGCTCCTTTTTCATTAAAACCAGTTGGATTGCTCCAGTATTAACATTAGGGTAATTCAATGGAACTAGTATTTGCTAAAGATGATACACAAACCTTAGGAGTTTGACTGACTTCAACAGAGCAAGTATTTGCTAAAGTTGATACACAAGCCTGATGAATATGATTTTGTTTGTGCAGTGGATTTTTTGGGTGGGACCTTTTTCTGGAGCTGCATTAGCTGCTGCCTACCACCAGTACATTCTGAGAGCAGCAGCCATCAAGGCCTTGGGATCGTTCCGAAGCAATGCCAATGTGTAATTAGGTGACACTGGTTGTAGGTAGCAGTTGTCTGTGTTTCAGATGTGTAGGTCTACAGTATATTAATAATTTCTATGGACTTATGTCTAGCACTGGATGAGACCAAATAGCGGCTCAGTGAAAACTGATTTGTAAAGGGTAGCTTCTTCTCTCAGTGCCTTCATCAGAGGTTGGATTGTTGACTTCTAAGAGACATAGAGGTTGAGGGACTCTGGCTTGAATCCAGTTCTGTTGCAGAAGTGATAAGAATGCTTGTAATTTCTGTAGAGGTTAGAAGTTGTGAATGAATGAACTCATAATTATACACAGTACAAGTTACAAGGTAAGAGGACATATTCAACGGATTGATCTTAGAAAAGAAAATGATAAAGCAGACATTTATGTAGCCCTTCTTTTATAATTTTGGTCAGGATGTGTGGTCAACTCTTCTCCTAGCACAAACAATTGTAATTAATTTTTCAATGGTTACTAGCACAAACAATTGTAATCTCATTTTGAATGTTGTTTCTCTGATCATTTAGTACTCATTTGTACTTTAAACATATCATGCCTTCAATAATTTCTAAACCATAGTGGCCTACATAAAATTCTCAAGGAGGCTTAGATTTCATGAGTGCATCTCTACCAGACTCTTCACAGTGTTCACATTGACAACATGAGCCCCATCAACATTCAATGTCTTCAATTATTGGAGTACTTTATCGTTGTACCAAAAATTCTCTCCTTTGGATTCTGAGGTCTTTGATAAGTGCATCTCTTCCACCAACCATACTGGCCTACCTAAAATTATTTACACTTGTGGACAAGGAGGTTGGATTTGAAAAGTGCTGCTCTCCTCCCATTCTTCTTCTCAGTGTTTACGTGGTTATAAACATCATTGGAGAACATGTGCCCACTCAAGAGTCAATGCCTTCAATTATTGCAATACTTTATTGGTGTACCAAAAATCCTCTTTTGGATTCTAAAGTCTGTGATAAGTCCATCTGCCCAATCAACCTTCAATGTCTTCAAGTATTGCAATAATTTACTGGTATGCCAAAATTTTCGCATTTGGATTATGAGGTTTGTGATAACTGCATCTCTCCCACCATTTTTCTCTGCTTCCACATTCATTTCTATTGCATGGATCAAAGTTGGTAGTAGAAGGTAGGAAAGTGATTGTGTTAACCTCATTTTAAATATATCAGATTGCTTTAAAAAAAATGAGACAATCAATAATAACAAGATTAAGATAAAGTGAACCTTGTTGTCATGGTTATCATAAGTTTATGCTGAAGAAATTATATCTTAATAAGATTTAACTTTATTAAATCAGATTCGAAAGTATCATATTATTATTAAAAGTTTCAACATTATTTTTTTAATTAATAAAGTGTATTTTAATTTATTTTATTAATCTATCTATATATATAATTTATTTTTAAATATAAATTAGTCTTATTTATGAAAATAAAATCATATTAATATAAATTAATCATTCCATACTTTTTGTTTTTTTTGAAATTTTGAAAAACATTTAAAAGGAATTTTATTATATATCAATATTAAAATAATATGGAAAAAGGATTAATAGCTAAATTATTTTTATAAGTTATTATTATAGAGATAAGCTTTGGAATATATTAGAAAAGTGTAAGGTTGCTTTTGCATTTAGAGTTATTGTGATAAGGTTATATGAGAATGATATTGTTATGTCTAGGAATATTAAGGGTTGATAAAAAGGAATTAATTGCAATATAAAAATTAAGAAAGATTCTCCCCTATCCCTACCTTTATTGACATTCACATTGACAAATTAGAGGCATGTTTGGAAGAAGTAGCCTTGTGGTTGCATAACCTCAGCTAGATTAATCATCCCCTTTCTTCTTTACATTAGTGATATTGTTCTTACGGACATGACTCCACCTCATTTTGAGAAGCGAGGATTATTAAGGATTTTTGTTCTAGCATAGCTATGTGAGTAAACGCTAATAAAAAAGGTTGTAATAATCAATCGAGTAGTCTTTAGTGCGACTTTTTGAAGGCTTTTACGGTGACTTTTTACGGTGTAATTTCTCTAAATTCTGGCAAGAATTTATTGAAAAGAGAAGTTTGATTGCTAACTTTGCACAATCGAAGTGCCTTACAGGTTTTTGAGGGTGCTGAATCCATATATAGAGTCAAAAAACCAGTTTGAATAACAAAAACCAAGATTTTACCTCAAAAAATTTCACCATATTTCGGCACCTGAAACTTCAAAAAGTCGCACTAAAGACAGCTCCATAATCAATTACAAAAAGGTAATTTATGTTAATTGTGAGCGATAATAACAAATCAAAGAAAGTTATACAATAAGGTCTTGAAGTCAACCTTCATCACAATCTTAACTAGAAATACAATGTTGGGAAAATGATTAATAGAGAGTGGAAAACCAATTTTTGTCTTAGGTGCAATTGTAGGTCAACAAATTTTTGGTTTTGGAAAAAAGAAGAAGAAGCTCATATTTTAGACACCTCTTCATCTTTTTATCTTATATGGAGATGAATTTTGCTGTTGCATCATCTCTATAGAATCATAGAGGGAAATTGAGAAAATCCAAAAGTTTTTAATAGTTTATGATCTTATTAAATGCAATATACCCTATCCTATCTTATAGAAGCTAGTATTTCACCCATTGAGAGTTTTCCTATGACTAAGTACCTAATATAGAAGGACAAGACAAGTAACATGAAAACAAGTGGCTCCCTAAGATTGCTTCAAAATGCAGTCAAAATTTGGTGTGGCATAAAATTGGTTGGCATAAAGATTCTCAATCTTAGTCAAACTAGTGGAGAATAGAGGAGGCCACTCTAAAACGTGAACACCAATAAAATTACTATCGCATATAAATTAAAGTTGAAATCATGGTGTGATAATGCAGTAGAGAATAAGAGAAAAACAAAATATTAAAAATTGGTCATTAACCATAATCCAAAAGATAAAGTGTCATATTCTTGTAGCTAGTTTTAAGAAGAAAAACATCATTACCAGAATAAAAATGAACTTTGAGGAGCTTAGGAATTGAGCAAGACCTAGAATTTCATAGGATGCAAGTAAATGTCATTGCGATGTTAGAAATGTGAAGGATGAAAAACACTTCCTTTTACAATGTCTTGCTTATTCTTATTTGTGATAGGAAATGAAGCTGGATTTGATGATTTTGGGACCTATTTTCACATAGATAGCGTTTGACTAGTATTAAATGATAAATAACTAATTTAACAAGACTAATGCAAAGCATCAATGGGATCATTCAAGTACATGAAACTACCTTGATGTCTAGCTTTGACATCTTAGAAAATTTTAATGGTATATATGTTGCTTGTGTTTGGGGAATTTTGCTGAGTTTCGAGTTTTATATTTTCTTGGAAAATAATTATTGATATTTGGAAAATGTGTGATTTTATATTGGTAATGGAAACGAAGCTAGTTTTGATCTTTGATTGGAAATGAAATCAGATTTGATGAAGTTGGGACCTATTTCTTTTCACATAGATAGTGTCATAGTATTAAATGATAAAGAACTAATTTAAGAAGTCTAACGCTAAGCAACAATGGGCTTATTCAAGTACATGAAATTGTGTTAATGTCTAGCCTTGATACCTTTGAAAATTTTAGTGGTTTGTTTGTTGCTTTTTTAGAGGATTTTGTTGAGTTTGAAATTAGTCTCTTGAATGCTTATGGTTCTCATATCATGCATATATTGATAGATCGATAGATCTAGTTCTATTATTATAATCATTATTGTTTTCTTTATATATTTGTTGGTTTGAGGAAAGATATTTTATTTCCTTTCACTTTGTGGCATGATTTCGACATCTTCACCTTTTAGAATATAGTAAAATATTTTTCTTATTATAGATTTTTCTTGGAAAAGAATTATTGAGAGTTAGGTGCAAATGCACAATGTTGTGTAGCATTAGTATGATAAATATGGGATAGTGCAAAGCATAGTTTTGAAGATTAGTCTAAGTTGACTCGTACTAATCAACTTAGTCAAGTTGATTGTTGGTTGAACGACTAATTGTTGGTTCAATGGATAGAAGGTCTTGCAAGCACAAATACCAAAGGGAAAAATGGAGCCCATCATGGAGTACTCTTTGTAATTCTCCACCACTGCTACCTTTCCTCAAACTCCTCTCCAACCTCAATATCAGTGCTAGTAGTAGCATGACAAACAACACTACGCTTAGCAGAACTAGAAGAACGTGTTTTCCAAACTACACGAGAACTACTTCCTTCACGAGTCACCATGTGCCATGCTTGGTCTCGGTGGTTCTCTTCCTTCTACTCCTGGTTCAATTACCATATCTTCATTGGAACCAACACTTCGAACTCCACTAGACAACGATTCACCATTTTGTAGTAGTGATTCGCCATTTGTACCGGTGATTCGCCATGATTTTACACGATAATATAATCTCGTGAGAGATTCGCCAAAAAATTATATATACATATTATATTATTAATAAAATCGCCTTCCATTTTTCCTATGTATCATGGGGATTCACCTATTTTATATATATATAAATTTAGGGGGGTTCTTAAAATTATCCCTGTGGACAACGGAAAGAAGTGTCAATTACACCACACCACTAGGCATATTGTATTTTACCTTGTCAATTTCACCTCTATTGCTATAATGGGACTTCAATTTGTTCTTTTCCCTTAAAATATTCAGTACCTATGTTGAGCACATTATTTTACATGTTCTTCAACATATCATTAGTCATTAAAGAACATATTTTTTCTAAGAGATTCAAGAATTTACTTAGATTACAAGTTTTTTCATTCTGCTCTTTTGCAAAAAGAATATGAAATTGGTGAATGCTTTTTTTGTGCCTCATGTGCAACATTTATTAAAAATTAGTATTTTGTATTTGTCTGAATTTTTTTATTTTTATTTTTATTTTTTTCCCTTTGTTCCCTTTCTTGCTAGTATTTGAACAAATGCAAGAAATACAATTTATTTTTATTTACTTATGACTTCCTTTTCATCTTATTTGTGATAGAGAAAACTACACGCAATTGTCCTATTGTCACAAAAGGAAAAAGAAAAAAAATGGCAAAGTGCATCCTAGATAGAAATTTCAATAGTAATTTTCAATATAACTTGTTAATTGAATACTTGAAGCAAATGGTGCTCTTTGAACTCTAGAAAAAAAATTTCACTGAACAACTTGCCATATTTTCTCATTGAGATTTATGGCAACAAAAAATGTTTTTGCATTACATGAATCACATGTCCTAGAAATTGATCAAAAATTATCCAGGTTTGACCTATATATATTGCAATGTTTCTTCTACAATCCAAGAGATATTTTTGACTCATTTTTCATCCTCCTTCAATTCTGCTATACATCAATTGAAATATGGCAAGAAATTTTAAATCACTTTCGACATTGTTTAACTCATGAACATGTTGTTGCTTTGAAATCGTTGCATACTAAACTAACTTGTGAATACCTTGAAGATATTCACCAAGTTACTGACATTGAAACATATTTTGAAGGATTGTCCACGCCTTCTTCTACTTTTATTGATTCAAGGCTTAGCTTATGGGGAGACACTTTTTGCATCAAATGGTTTTCTAATTGGTTGTCAATTCCAGTCAATGTTTGACTATTTACAAATGAACAATAATTTCTTTGTTTCAATGAGTATTTTTGTGGTTATCAATTCAATATTTTGTTATATAAATAAAATCCTATATGTGGCCACTTTGAACCACTTCTACTATATCGCACAATGAACATTGGCTCTCTAGTTTCTAGACCAATTTCTCAATGCATTGTTGGACTCCAATGCTCTTTTGTACCATTTGACATGGTGTCAATTAAACAAACATTATTAGAACAAGGGTTTTTTTATCCATAGCAACAATATTAATGACTGCCATGACTCATTGTTCGGTTACGTCTGTACATTTGTGCCACGGTTTGACATGTTTTCCATAAGAAAAACAATTGCACAAAATTTCCACAATTTCTACAATAAAAATTAAAGTAGAGTTATAACATGCCTACAAAAACACCTTAATGCAAAAATGATTCAGCAGAATCAATGTGTTAATGGTTGGAAAATCTATATTATTAACATGTTAATTCCATATGAAAATGGACATATAGAAGGGAAATATTGTGCGATACAATGGATATATGAAATACTTAATTTTAATATCTACATATGGAATACAAAAATCAGAGATATTTCCTTGCAATTCTATTCTTCAAATACTTCATCCAAAATCCTCTATATTCTGCATGTGCTAATGTTAACATCACATGCACACTTTCATGCACTCTTGAAAATTGAAAATGCTTGCAATAATTGTGACACTAGTGATGCAAAAACACTTGTTCAATGAATCTTTGAAAAAAATCAATGCCACTTCATGTGGTCAATCCACACAAGTTTCACAAAAGAAATCCAATACTTCTACAAGTCATTTCCAAGTCGAAAACCAAACAAATAATGATAAAATGTCAATGAAAAGAAAACTTGTTAAGGTGCTTACACATTACACTATCAAAACAAAATTCATTTTGCTCACCATCATATGAGAAACATTGTAAACCATTTCCTATTACTCTTTCCAATATATCCAAAAACCAATCTACTTCCTTGCGTCAATTGAAAAATGAAATATGTTCATATGGTGATTTGTTATTGCAAGGAAAAAAAAACATTTGCAATAAATTAAATCAATTGAAACATATTTTCAATCAATTCAAGACACACCTACACATGCATGTTGTAGTTGTGAAAGATTGCATTTTAAAATAGAAATGCATCTCATCAGCAAAAGCACTTTGTCAAATTATCATAGTCTCACAACTAGAACTGAAGTCAAGGTAATCAAAATCAATGAACAAATATGTAGAGTTTGCAATATTGCATTTCTCAATGGAAAATCTCCTAGATTTGTAGCACCTATACATATTCGACGAAACCATAATTGTTCTTTGTTGCAGAGTTAACAACTATGGAGGAGAGATTAGTGTTACACAACTTTTTGTCACTGTCCCTGCAATCCCCAACTTCCAAATTGGAGGGTCGCTTCTATGACCAATACGCAGTGTCATTATTTGCAAATACCATACTTGCATCCCTTTTAATGAAAGCAACATTCTTCTTGTTGACATTTCCCTAAGAAGAGCTGTGAAAATCCCTATTTTTGCCTTGGCGCGAGTAGCCCGTTACACCCTCGCGCCGACCTGGAAATTTAACACTGAGCCCACGCCACTTGGTGCTCTGTGCCAGTTAGACACCCACGCCAAGCTATTTATGGATTTAAAAAAGAAAGAAAGAGGAGGAGGTTCCATTCCAACCACCTCGGGGATGAGTCATTGGGAACTGAAACAACTACATTATCCTTCCTTTAGTTAGTAGTTTCCACCTCCCTTGGAACTCTCCTAAAGGATATGACTCCTTCCCACCTTTGTAGGGATCCCAACCTCCTCTTTTCCCTCTATATAAGAAACTATCTCCTTTAGTAGAAGCTAGTTGAACACATTATAGAAAAATGGCTGAATAACTGAACTAGAGAATTATACTATAGCTAAGCTGCTAGAGGAGATAGATTGTGTTAAGAGAGCTCAAGTCGATGACTTCTAAGAGAGCTTGAGTCTGAATTCCCTGACCGACAATTGAGATGCATTTCGTCTGAACCCTGCTGGAGGAGATCACGATGTCAAAGCATCGATTGTACTCTTCCTTCTACTCATTAATATAAATTACTACTGTTTGGTTCCACTATTGTGTTAAGATGTTTATTTGATATGATATGTTTAGCCCTCTTTGACTAGCTAATAGTTGTGAGTGAAACTACGATACTATATGTTGTTCTTGTTCTTTGTCTTATGTGCAGGTATCTGGGCGTGATAGCGATCAGATCATGGTTTTCCAAAGCAGGAGCAAGAGGCCACTACTCTTTTCAAAATTTCAACAGCGTTGGATTTAAGATAGGTCAATCTACCATGTCTTTTGTTCATTCATTAACTAGGAAGCAACACTTTAGCATGTCCTTTTGTTACTAGACCCACCCTAGGGCTAGAGGGATCGTCTCTGTCCACAGTGAGGATTTACCTTCATAACAAATTGGCAACTCCACTGGGGATCAATGCGAGTTTGTCGTGTCATCCTGTTGGGTCGGTTTCCATTCTTGGTTTAGTTATCTATCTTTTTTCTGGTTTTTTTGCTGAGTTTCCATTCTCTGTTCAGCTCCAGAGAGTCAAGGTTGACTTCTACTCATTAGGTTAGGGTTTTTTCCACTTTTTTCTATAGGTTTCTAGCTTGGCGCATTTTTTGTTTGGACAGTTACACCGATTGGCACATGTTGCTATTTTAGCACTTGTGCCAACCTCTGTATGGCGCGAATTATAGCCTTACAGTTGCACCCATCCCTGTAGGTTTTGGATTGATCCCCCTAATGCATTTTTTGATCATTTGTTCTTGCCTCTGGGTAATTTTTGGATGTGTTTAAGCCTTTGGAGACTGTGTAGACTACTGTAGACTTGTTTTCCTCAATCGTTTGTCTGTTGTCTTATCGGTGTCAGTCAAGACCTTAGGGTTTCTAAGTGTTCTTGCACACCGAGCCTTCTGTTCGAAAACGAGTCTCTTTGATTGTTGTCAGTCTCGTTTTGGGTTTTTAGACTGAGTTTTATTGATCCTTTTTTTGTTGTTGATTGAATGGTCTTTTCGTTTTTTCAATTAGTCTTTCTTCTTCAACACTTTGAGCATCGATTGCTTTGCTTGTTTGGGTTGTTTTTAGAACTCTCTTTCTTGTTTGAAAGTTTGCTCCATTAGCTTGCATGTTTTGTGTTTGTTTCGTTTTGGTTGAGTCATTCAATTTCAAAACTTTACATTCGAAAAACTCAAAATAGTGTTTATTTTGTTTTCCATTGAATTAGTACAATGTGTGCTTCATTTCATTGAAAAATCCAAAAAATATCTTTGCATTCTTTTGTTGCATTGAAAATGAATCGTTCCTTTACATAAACTAGCATTTCTCAATCTAGGAAGGAATTTTGTTTTCACTTGATTGCATTAAAGGCATTAGAAGTTTCTTCGCATATTTTTCTTGTTTGCTTGCTTGAAAGATTTCTATCCTTCTTCTAGCTAGCATTCATCGAATTGATATGATATTCATTTTCATATAGCCTACATTTAGGAATATAAGCTCCACATTTGATAGGGTCTGAAATTGAAACATAATTCAAGATTAAATTTAAAATTTACTCAATGAACCTAAGGCAGCATTGGAACCTACCGAAACATTTTTAGTGGTCTAGGCTAGAGATGTGTTCCGGCGTCTTAAAACCTAGTAGTTGTCGCTCGCCTTTTGGCTTCAAACAACACTAGTATGGTCTTGTGCTCCCTGTATCATCACGTATATAAAGGGAGACCCCTCTAGGTTGCAATCCTTTTATCCATAGGAAGCCGAGCACAGCATTTGGGGAGACTACCTGCACGTACGTCAAGTCCTTGGTCATTTCTCTTTCATTTGATCACCAAGGTGTATATGGTAGTTCACGGAAACCTGGTATACCCTCTTTCTTAGAACACCTGATTAGTCATTTCGATCTTTTCGTGACTCTTTAAATAAGCAAAATCTCATTGAGCACTTGTCCTTTCATGCTCGTTTCAAATTGAAAGTGACTAGAGTCATCTTTTGACTGTTTCTTGACTCTTAAAACATGAAACAACAGATTTTGGTTTCATTGTTATAAAATTAATCACCTACAATTACACACCCATTAAAAGTTTGTTACTTGGTCTGATTGATTTCCTTGATTCTTGATTTTGGTTCCTTTGATTGGTTATCTCTTTTCCTTCCTATTCTGATTTACAGTCAAAGTGGAGGAACCTCCAGTTTCGTCATCTTCATTGCCTCCTAGTGGTGGTTCGTTTTCAGACGCCTCTTTTGAAACTCCTCAATCCACTAGATTTGTCGAGTTTTCGCAGCCTATTCTATCGTCTATCCAGCCCCTTGCTACTCTATCTCCACTTGACGAGCCAATTGAGTTCAATTAGCCTCCTTCAAGTGCTTGGTCTAGTTTTGGGGACGAAGGATAATTTCCTCCTCTCACGTCTGGATCACCTTTTGTTGCTGTTGTGGTACCTCCTAGTCCCCGTAGTCTTTTTGAAGATCTTATGGAAGAATCAGATATGGATTCTTCCAGTCCTATTGGCAGTGACGGAATGCCTGTATCTACAGGAGAATATAAACTCTTTCCTGAAGATCTTTCTTGTGCCTCTTTCCAATATTATTCGCCTTCGGTGTCACTTCTGGCTGGCTATAGGTCTCTAAGTCAAATTATGTCTAGTGTTGCATCCATTGCACAATCTAGCACAGTAAATCCTCCTTGGATTTTGGTCCAATCTTCGTCAGTGTCGTTACCTTCAGTGTCAGATCCATCGGTTACTATTACATCTGTTCCAGTCCAACCTACAGTCTTTGTGGCTTCTAGTTCAGTTTCCACTACCCCTGTGGTTCTTGGCAGTCTCACTTTTGAATAATATCTGTTGGCTATTCAATAGTATAATTATCAGGGTTCTCAACAGCCCCCACCTCCTAGAAATCCTTGTTTTCATCACTATGATGCTGCTGGTACTCCCGTATATAAATATCTGCATCATTATGATGACCGTGGGAATCTAGTTTATATGCTTCCTATGGATCCTTATCAGGCCGTTTATGATCCTTATCTGGCCGATTATGATCCTTATCAGTCTGTTACTCATTTGGGACCTACCTTGCCTATGCAACCATCTAGCTTACAAGGAAAACCCTTTCCGGGACAACATTATGCTCAGCAGGGCCCTACTTTTGGTCCACAGGGACAACCACACAGTCCACAAGGCCAACCTTTACAAGTACAACCTTTGGTCCAACATGGACAACCCTCTGGTCTCTCGGTTCAACCTTTGGTTCAACCAGGATCATCTTTTGGTCCTGGGGGGCAATTTTATCAACCACAAGGACAATCCTATGGTCCTTCTTCGGGTCAACCTGGTCATCAGGGACATCCTGGGCTGTCTCAACCATCAGGCCAAACTTTACCACAAAGTCAACCTGGTGGCCCTCAACATCTATTTCAACAACCGGTTCAACCAGCTCAGCAACCGTTGCAACCTGCCCACCAGTAGATTCCTTCGTTTCCACAACCGGTTTTACCAGTTTACCCTGCCCATCAGCTTGCTCCACCTGCTCTGCAAGGTCAACCTGCACAACCATAGGGCACTTATTACCCTCAAGCTTTACATCAACCGGTATAAATTCCACCCCAGATTCCATACCCTCAAAATCAAGCAGTATATAGTGCACCTCGGATTCCTTACCCTCAAAATCAACCGGTGTACCAGCAACCTCAATATCAACCCGTGCATCAGCAACCTCAAAGTCATGCTTACATTCCGCAGTGAAATCCTTATGCTACTCAGCAAGGACCTCAGTGGTCTGCTTCGACTCAATATCCTGGTCCCCAATCCCAGTATCAATCAAATTATCCTGTTTATTATCCCTATGATCCGAATTCTTCAGGACAAAATGTATGGGGACAGAATCCCATTTGGACTGGGTGGACTGTACAAAAAGGTCCTTGTCAAAGACCTCTGATGACTTTTAACACTCAATTACCATTTCTTACTATGTTGGAATTACCCAATGTGTTGAAGTTGACAAATGATCCTATTCTTCATAAGCCATATTGGCCTCCGGTTCCAACCAAGATTCCTGGCGATTGTCCTAAATTTGAGGGTAAACCTGGTGAAGATCCGCAAACGCATGTGATGAATTAACATTTGTGGTGTTCTTATAATTCTTGGGTTGATGATTCTATTCGGCTTCATCTTTTCCAGCGAAATCTTACTGGTGCCGCTGCAAAGTGGTACATTGAGTTGTCTCGTGGAGTTTTCCAAGATTTCAATTCTTTGGCCATGGTGTTCCTTACACATTTTCAGTTACCGATCCACTATGATACTGGGATGCACCTCCTCACTTCATTGAAATAGGATGGAGCTACTCATATCTCAGATCATATTCATCATTGGCGGCGTCGTCGTTGCCTGATCAAATTTGAGATACCTGATCAACTTCTGACTCATTGGTTCACTACCTCCTTTGTCAATCAGATTGCTAAAGGCATAACTATGGGGGCATGTGTAACCAAGGAACAAGCCATTGCTTGCGCCCAGTGCCTTGATCTCGTATATTCTCAGTCTGGCACATTGTACAATATCTTGCCTGATGCTCCTCGACCTGGAACCTCTAAAACGCTAGCGACTCCATCCGTTGATGGTATTATTGGTTCTATATCGCAGACTTTTCAGAAGTCTTCTTCATCCAACTTTGGGAAGTAAAAGTCTACTTCTTCCAATAATGTAGCTTCTCAGTCAAATTCAAATTCTGGTATACCTGCAAAAGTGAATGTTGTTCAGGTAAATCCTACAGATAACACTTCTAAAGGTAAGAAGAAGTGTAAAGGTAAAGCCAAAACTGACACCCTGAAACAGGATTCTCCAAAACCTTGTTCTGCTGATAGTTCTCAACGTAAACCGAAATATCCTTGTTGATTTTTGATGATGAGCACTTCACCAAGGACTTTCCTCGATGGTCCAAAGTCAGTCGATTGCTCAAAGGCACCCAAGGAGCTCCGACCGTTCTTAAGGAACCCTTTCCTTAGCAGACTCAGATGGTAGAGCATCCTCAGTCCTCTGCTCCATCTGGTTCGTAAGTATTCATGATGAACAGTTCTGCACCTGTTTCTATTCCTACTCGATCGAAAGATTATTCTGGTTTGCGTTAGGTAGCGGGGAAAGAGATCGCTGATGGTCCTCCTCCCCTTCCTATTTTTGGTCCTCTTGAGATTGAATGACCTAGCACCGAATCCGTTGTGTGACCACCTTCCAAAGGTGTGCTCCGTAAGTCTTCGTACAATCCTAACGCCCGTGCCACTCAACATTACAGTATTGTTGAGGATTTGGCTCAGGCGCCATCTGTAATGTCTGCGTTAGAAGTACTTCAGAGTTGTCCTTCACAATGGAAAGCTTTGCTATCTGCGATAGGTGGGATTGATCCTGCCGATACTAGTTTGCTCACGTTCGATTTAGAGAATTTCGTCCCGCGACTCCCACACCAAATTGCGTTCATCATTCAAGTTGGTATTAATGGTTTGAATATTCACCGAGTTGTCATGGACGAGAGTACATCTACCTATGTTATGTCATCTACTTGTTGGAAATCCATTGGTTCTCCAGCTCTTACTTCATCACCTAATGCCCTTGAAGAATTTGATGGAAGAAAATCTAAACCTCTTGGTGTTCTCGCTAGTTTTCCGATCACGTTAGAATGGAAGACAGTCAATGTCGAGGTCAAAGTCATTGATGAAAAACTCAATTATAATCTTCTCCTTGGTCGTAGTTGGACTCACACCATGTTGTGTGTTCCATCCACTCTCTTTCATTTTTTGAACTTTCCGCACGAAGGAAAGATCATTACTGTTGATCAATTGTCTTTTTTCACTTCTTCTTCTGAGAACAACGTTCCATACATGGACAATATTCCTACTCCTTACGAGAGTGTAGGGCCAAGCCTTTTCAAGGATTCTGCCCTCATGGGTGTTTTTCCTCTTCCACCACCAAATACTGTTCAGGTTAATATTATTTCTCGAACCGATGACCCCTGGGTTATCCCTTCTCGTGAAAAAATCGATTCGTTAGGCGATTCGATGCCTTTGAGTCCGATTGAAATTGATTATTGTGAACTCATTTCTGCACCGGTTTCTGATTCAGATTCTGCTCCTTCGAGCGTCACTCTCGACATCTATTCTCAATCCCCTTGGCTTGGTGATTTTGATTCACTAGATCCTTTGAAAGAAGTGTTTCCTTTCGATGAGGCTATCATGGAAACCCTGTCTCTCGATGATCTGCCATGGGATGATGGTCATCGTCATTCCTCGTTTTGACCAAGCCTCGGGGCCATGTTTACCTGTCTTGTGCGTTTTTCCTCTCAGGTTCCCTCTCCTCCGCTTCAAACACTTGTTTAGTTCCATGATGTTTTTTCGGAAGGTAACTTGAGTAACATCACTCAGATGATGCCTATCAACATTTCTGTTAAACCGGTAATCGTCGAAAACATCCATATTGGGGTTACTTTCTCTTCGGATGAAGTGCAAATCTATACTAGCCTTTTTCACAAATTTCGTGATGTCTTTGCCTAGTCCTATGAAGAAATGCCCGGTATTGATCCTAGTATCATGGTACATGAGATTCCTACTTACCCCGGTTTGAAACCTGTTCGTCAGTGTCTTCGTCCAGTGCATCCTAGGAAAGCTGATGCCATTAAGGCCGAAGTGGAAAAGCTTCTTAAAGCTGGTTTCATTTATTCGATTCCATTGACAGAATGGGTCTCTAATATTGTTCCTGTAGATAAAAAACAGGGCACTATTCCAGTCTGTGTTGACTATCATGATATCAATCGAGCTTGTCCTAAGGATAATTATCCCACTCCCTTCATAGATAAAATCATTGATGACTCTGTCGAGAGCGAGACTTTTTCCCTTATGGATGGTTTTTCGGGTTATAATCAAATCACTATTCTCCCAACTGATCAATACAAGACTACCTTTATTTGTCCTTGGGGTACCTTTGCATATAAGAAGCTTTCTTTTGGTTTGAAGAATGCCGGTGCCACCTTTCAGTGCGTGATGTCTTATTCCTTTCATGATATTTCATCACATCGTTCAGCCTTATTTGGATGACCTTCTGGCTCATTCAGCTAAGCGTAGGGATCATCCTAACCATCTTCGTCAAATTTTTCTTCATTGTAGACACTATAAAATTAAGCTTAATCCACATAAGTGTGTCTTCTGCGTTGATTCTGGTAGAATATTGGGGTTTATCGTTTCTAAAGACAAAATTCGCCTAGATCTTCTCAAAGTTGATGCAATTATCAATCTCCCTTCTCCTTCCTCATTGCATCATTTGCAGAGTTTACAAGGGAAATCTAATTTTTTACGTCGTTTTATACCTAACTATGTCGAAGTAGCTAAAGGATTCACATGATTTTTAAAGCAAGGCATTCCTTTTTACTGGGATGAGATCGCTTAGAAATATTTTGATGCGTTGAAAACATTGTTGGTCAATGCTCCTCTCCTCCGCCATTCAGATTATCATCGTGATTTTTCCCTTTATTTGGCTGTCACTTTCAACATGATTGCCATGGTTTTGGTACAATACGATGATGACAGTCATGAGCATGTTATTTATTACTTGTCCTGTAACCTTCTTGACCCCAAAACGTGTTATGTTGACGTCGAGAAGTTAACGTTGGTCATTGTTCAAGATGTTCAACGTTTTCGTCATTATATTCTTTTGCGTACAGTGACTGTGATTTCTGAATGCAACCCCATGAGCTATATATTGTCTCAACAAGTGCTGCTGGGAAAATACTCAAAGTGGATTGTTATCCTCCAAGAGTTTGATTTGGAATTTACTGCTGCCAAATCTAAGAAATCATTGGTTTTTCTGATTTACTTTGTTCTCTCCCTTCCAACTCTGTTCCTTCTCGTTTTGAGGAATTCATTTCAGATGATTCGCTTTTCTTGATTAGCACCCTCGATCCTTGGTACGGTGATATCATTGTCTATCTCCAAACTTCATCTTTTAGGTCTGAGTTGACGAAGGATGCCTACCGATGCATCTGCCATCAGTCGCAACCTTACCGTATAGTTGGAGATACTCTTTATCGTATTGGAGTCGATTCCATACTCTGATGATGTTTGACCTTCAAGGAAGCTGAGAAATATCTGAATGATTGTCACAGTGGTGCCTATGGAGGTCACATGTATGGTTATGCTATTGCACAGAAGATTATTCGTGCTGGTTATTTTTGGCCTTCCATTTTCAAAGACTGTATTGTCGCAGTTCATAAATTTCATGATTGCCAGATTTATCAATGCAAGTTGCGTGCGCCACATGTTCCTTCTTCACCCTGTAATTACTGTTGGTCCCTTTGCAAAATGGGGCATCGATTTTATGACGTATAACCCTCACTCGGCAGGGGGGCATGCTTATATTATTGTCACCATGGACTACTTCACCAAATGGGCCGAAGCAATGCCTACATTTGTCGTTGACGGTAATATAGCTACTCAGTTCATATTCAATCATATTATTGCTAGGTTTGGTGTCCCTCAAGCCATCGTTACCAATCATGGTTCCCATTTTTGGCACTATATGGTGGCGGAGTTGACTTCTAAGTTAGGTCTGCATCACGGCAGCTCAACGCCATACTACCCTCAAGCCAATGGCCAGGTTGAAGCTGTGAACCAAGTTCTTGTCACAATGCTTCAGTGTACGATTGGGATCCACAAATAAAATTGGCATCTCATGTTATTTTCGGCACTTTGGGCATACCGAACCTCAGTGAAGAACGCAAATGGGTTCACTCCCTTCCAGTTGGTTTATGGCCTGGAAGCTACTCTTCCGATTGAATGTAAAATACCTTCGCTCAAGTTAGATATTGAATTATTGTCGAATAATTCACCAGAAGAAGAGCATCTCCTTTATTTAGAAAGACTGGATGAAACCCACCACTTTGCTGCTCTTGTTATCGAAGCACAGAAAAAGCAGGTCAAAGCTCATTTTTATCAATCAGTTTCCCCTCGTTCTTTCGTTGAAGGAGATCTCATCCTCCTGTATGACCAAGCTTGTGATAAGCTAGGGGCAGGAAAATTTCAACCTATATGGCATGGGCCCTACATCGTTAAACATGTGTTGCAAAATGGGGCCTATGAGCTAATTGACTACGAAGGTCATCCTCTCTAACAGCCCAAAAATGGGTTGTATCTCAAAAAATATTATGCATGAGTCGTTCATGCATAACAGGTGTACATAAGTGTTATTTTCATTTTTGTACATGTTTTTTGGTTTGGTGTGCTTTGTGAGCGTTTTCCTGCTTATTGGGCCTTGCTTATTGTTCAGATGTCTATTACCCCTTATGTCGGTTTCGCGGATGGTGCTTCCCGCAGTACCTGGAATTTGTCTTTGGTAGCCTGGGTAATTTATGATCCTGCTGGTGAGTTGATAGATCTGCAAGGTATTTGTCTAGGATGAAATACAAACAATGTCGTTGAATATAGTGCTGTCATTGAGCTATTAATTGAGGCAATCAACCTCGGCATACATGCATTGCTTGTAAATCTAGATTCACAGATTGTTGTTCTGCAACTAAATAATCATATTCAGTTAGAAATCCACACATTCTGAGATTGTATTTACGTATTCATTTGTTGAAAGAAATTTTGATTTTATTACTTATCAACATATTCCTAGAAGAATGAACACATTAACTGATACAGTGGCTAACATTGTATTAGATAGACATTTCTATAATTTGTAAAAACATCATCATATGTAAGAGATCCATGTAGGGAAATATATATATATATATATATATATATATATATATATATATATATATATATATATATATATATTTCCCTACATGGATCTCTTTCCATATGATGATTTTTTACAAATTATAGAATGTCTATCTAATACAATGTTAGCCAACGTATCAGTTAATGCAATATATATATATATATTTACTATACATGGATCTCTTACATATGATGATGTTTTTACAAATTATAGAAATGTCTATCTAATATATATATATATATATATATATATATATCGCATGTTTGCAATTGTGTGCATCATAACATAAAAAATATATGTATGTTTCTGTTACATCCTGAGACATCATGTCTCGCAAGATATGCAGATAAAATAAACCTAGGTGTCTAATCAGCATGATGCTTGTGATAACATGTCATGGCCTGTACTAGTCGCCTCAGCAAACGTTGAATTCGGCTGGGCACCCCTACGGTATGCCTTTGGTAGGCGCGAGGAACATCATCAAAATGTGCATAATCCGGGACTCCTCGTGTGATCCCCTCCAGGTTGTGCACTATCTCATATTCCTCGCTGCCCTCACCTTGAGGGTCAAAATGGTGAGGGATTCACCTCTCTATCGGTGACATGCCGGCTGGTCTCTCTGGGCCAACATCTGCATCACATGGATTTAATGTCATAACATGCATAAATAAACAAAAAAATCATAATACTCATAAAACTTAAAAAATTAGTCTCACCCAAATCTTCATCCCAATCTTCTCCCTCCAGGAGTGGGAGGTCCGGATCGTCAGTGAAATCTGTGCCAAAGTAGGGCCAGTCCTCCACGACAATCAATTGTTGATGGAGCCAATCGAAGAATTCCGGCCTCCAGGACATCTGTTGGCCGCCCCCTGCCCTTGGCATTAAAGCTTCCCATCGAGCCATCCGTGGTTCTCTCACTGGTGGTGTTGAGACAATAACCTCCTGTTGTTGAAAAATAGGTATTCGTTCCAAGAAGAACGATACCAGAATAGATCCATAACCAAATTGTTTCAGTTTGGTCTTCTTGCATTTGGTTAGTTAGCGCTTCATGTTTATGGTCACAGCCTCTGCCCAATTGTACATGGTCGGAGCCATGCAGTCCACAGCAAGAAGTAAATATGTCTTTGTTGCTTCGTGCAGTGCTTGTGATCCCGCAGCCCATGTGATGGTATGCAATACCACGCGTAGTGTAAAATCTGGGATAGTTTGTATATCAAATTTCCCACTACCTAAACCTTTCCGCGCTCCTCGACATACCCTGTCTATTACCATGGTCATGTTTTCCATGCAGGGCTGGGTGCTGGTTAGGAGTGGTGCTGCACCTCTCTGCGATAATCCTGTGATGAAGTACACGTCAGAGACATCAATCTCAAGTTCTTGATCCCGCAGGATAAACTTCTCTTGATTTTCGTCCCATATACTGATCAGATACTGTAGTAATTCTCGTTGGGCTCAGAGACAATGTGTTAGAAAGAATTTTAGCAAACCACAGTTTCTGAGGGCTTCCATAACTCCCTCATTTTCCATGGCTAGCTCATCTTCTTCACTATGTTCCCGTTCTTTCCATTCAATGACCATTTTGCCTCTTTCTACCTGCAAACACACACATATGAGTGGTATTAGTCAATTTTAACCCTTAAATTTGTAAAAAATTGGATTATTTGATGCATATTTTTGCTAGAAATTGGTTTGCATTGTTGGCGCTACTGTTTCCAAAATAGTCGCGTCAATGGCACGCCCTAGTGTTAAAAATCGGGTGGTTGGTGCGACTCCGTGCCCGAAACCCGCACCAACTGCGTAGCCCTAATTTTTACATTTTCTCCCCCAAAATTTGAAATTGAGAAATGCAAGAAATAGCTTAAATTCAAGAGGGATCTCAGCTCTTACCTGGAGTTGACGGATTTTTGATTGATCTACTGGATTGGCCGCCGCAAGATTGCATAGTGAAATGGGTAACTATTGCTCCACAAGAGGTAAAAAGTGAAAAGTAATTATTTTTACCATTTTTGGAATTTAATAACTTTTTCACAACCCTAATTAGGTTTTAATACATGTTTTTCGATTATTTTATTGTATTATTTTCGAAAAATGGGTTCTATACATGTCTCTTGTGCAGCAACAGGTTTTCATGCGACAATGATGAAGTAACGAGTTATATTTTATACTTTTTCAGACTCGATAAAAACACAAAAAATTCACTACTGGAGTCACCTTTCAGCTCTTTTTTGGCTCTCTAAATTTGAAAATATTGCCGAGATTCTTGTCGTTTTGAACTCGTTAAATGGCTGCGAAATGATATCTACCCAGTATACATTTAACCCTTTTTCGGGTTGGGATGGATTATTTACGAAAAAGGAATACCTTAGCCTATCGCGACTAAGAGGTTCTCGCAAACACAATTTTCTACCTTTTCGGATCTGTGAGACTACCTATGAAAAGGGATTGCTGGAGTTTTCTTTTCTGCCTTCTTTTCAAACTCTTTAAACATGAAAAGATGTCAATTTCTCCCTTTGCTAGAATTGTTAAACCCTGATGACATCAGACTTCGTCACCATGACGTTATTGCGAGTTCCTCCTTCCTAGGGCTTGTAAAATGTACTAGATTGGATTTTTCCGAAGGACAAACTTATAGTACAAGCATATGTTATCCCTTTCAAGCTTGTTTTAAAAAATAATTGGGGTACTCACCATAAATGGTGGAGGAAAATGGAACCAAGTTGTAGTTATGTTGGAAGTATGTCACTCTTGAACATGGCACTTGTCTGCATTCGTGTTGGGTTGGGGACATCTCACTTCGTCATTTTTTGACTCCATGAATTTGGGTAATCTCTTTTGACCTCTGATTTTCTCTTTTCCATGTCATCATGACCTCAGATCTTTTGATGTCGAATACTACCAAATATAGTGTCGTGCTACTGATATGTTTAAGAGAAGTTTGCCATTACAGTTGTCAACCCTCCTCTGATATCTTGTTGGTCCTGATCCACTTTCATCATGTTACTCTGTCTCGTGTCGATGATGTGGGAAATATTATGGCCCACCTTCGACCAGGTCACTTCCTGTCGACTTCAGCTCATTATCTAGGAATTTGATCTAGAGAATCCCTTCTGGTACCTTGGAGCCTGCATGCCTCAATGGCAAGTTTCTCGCATTTGATGCAAGGTTCACATCATTGGCCTTTGATTGAATGATTCTGCAGATGTTTGACATCAAATCATTTTTCACATTCCGTAGACTGTACCATTTGTACCTTGAGGGCCATTGTCATTATTGGTGGTTTCTCTCACGACTGTTAACAACTTTCATCACTGTTCGGTAATCAGGAAATTTTCCTGCATGTTTGACTTCAACTCATACATTCGCATGCTCAAAATTGTACTTGTTCAGATCGAGATGGAGCACAAGACCCTGTATTTTGTCTGATAAACTCCAGGCTGTGGATTTTTGTGGATTATTATGACTTATTTCATGACTCTTTTTGATTGGATGGTTGCGACCATACCTGAGTCTATTTATTGATCCTTTCTACTGGATGGCTGTGTCCATACCTTTAATCTCAGTTTTTATATACCCTGTTATGGATGGCTACGCTCATGCCACATGATTCATGTATCATAGATATCAGTTGTATTTGTAATCGCAGGTCTTCTGACAACGGTGTTTGGTTCGAACGCGTTCTCATAAAGGATTTCACCCCTCCCTCTCTCTCGGACTTCATACTTTAGGGGGCATCTGTTACACAAATTTTTTTCACTGTTCCTGCAATCCCCAACTCGCACATTGGAGGGTCATTTATGTGACCAATACGCAGTTTCATGCTTTGAAAATACCATCCTTTCATCGCTTTTATTGAAAGAAACGTTCTTCTTGTTGAAATTTCCCTAAGAAGAGCTGTGAAAATCCCTATTTTTTCCTTGGCGCTCCGTGCTAGTTAGACACCTGCGCCAAGCTATTTATGGAATGTTTTTTAAAAATAGAGGTGGAGGTTCCATTCCAACCACCTCGAGGATGAGTCATTAGGAGTGGTTGGACTGAAACAACCACATACTCCTTCCTTTAGTTAGTATTTTCCACCTCCCTTGGAACTCTCCTAAAGGATAGGACTCCTTCCCACCTTTGTAGGGATCCCAACCTCCTCTTTTCCCTCTATATAAGAAACTATCTCCTTTAGTAGAAGCTAGTTGAACACATTATAGAAAAATGGTTGAATAGCTGAACTAGAGAGTTATACTATAGCTAAGCTGCTAGAGGAGATAGATTGTGTTAAGAGAGCTCGAGTTGATGACTTCTAAGAGAGCTTGAGTCCGAATTCCCTGACCGACAGTTGAGATGCGTTTCTTCTGAACTTCGCTGGAGGAGATCACGACGTCAAAGCATCGGTTGTACTCTTCCTTCTACGCATTAATATACATGACTACTGTTTGGTTCCACTATTGTGTTATGATGTTTATTTGATATGATATGTTTAGCCCTCTTTGACTGGCTAATAGTTGTGAGTGAAACTACGCTGCTATATGTTGTTCTTGTTCTTTGTCTTATGTGCAAGTATCTGGGCATGACAGAATCAGATCATGATTTTCCATAGCGGAAGCGAGAGGCCACTACTTTTTTCACAAAATTAACAACGTTGGATTCAAGGTAGGTCAATATACCAAGTCTTTTTTTCATTCATTAACTAGGAAGCAACACTTTAGCATGTCCTTTTGTTACTAGACCCACCCTAGGGCTAGAGGGATCATCTCTGTCTGGAGAGAGGATTTATCTTCATAACAATTAGTGGCACCAAGAATGACCTTTGCACAAATAATACAGCTTTTCTGCAAAAAATCACAAAAGGGATTGACAGGAACAATCATAAATGTACCTTCCAATTTGAATAAAGTACTGAGGACTCTCCCTAGAAATATTGATGATTCCATGATAGTTGCAATAATGCTAAAAAGAAAAATAGAATACAAAATGTTTATTTGTCTAGCAATGTCTGACCAAAAAAAGTAATGCTTGCTTTGAATGACCTGTGCAATACATCTCTTGAAAAATTTGAGAAAATAGTGATCAACAACGAATAGCAAGAGCATTTTGATCAATGTAGATAAAATATTGACAATAATATTTCATAAATTGATGAACAAGATCCACCACATGTTGAAAATGATCTAGAACTAGAATCAGAAACACTTGCCCATGGTTAATATTCAGAGGCCCATTTAATCCACGATCTTGAAACAAAAATAATATAAATTTCACCTTCTGAAGAATTTCTCCCACTAGGTATCTTCCAAGACAATTTCTCTGAATATCTTAATTTCCCAACATTGGTTTACAACCATGGTCAACCTATTGATATCATGAATCAATTTTCATATCAACAAATTGCACAATGGGAATTATTGCACATGTCTGAATATTTATCGAGACATACTACAAAGATATTTTTCAAATCAATTTGTATAATGATAAATCAATTCTCCAGTTCAGCTTGGATTTCCATTCACAAAGGATAACTAAAAGAAAAAATGTTAGTTGTGAAAGATGTCAAGTATCGAAATAATCTTCAAAAAATATTGCATTCAACAACTGTGTATCAATGTTTCGAAAGCATTTTCACATCTCCTAACTACTTTGAAAACATGTGAAAAAACATTCTTGCAATGATATGAAAACTTAGACCCACAAATTTATTCGTCACATTCACTAGTGTCGAGCATCTTTGGGAGCCATTAACAAATGCATTAAAAAAACAAAATTCTAGCAATTCAATGAACCACCTTAAAAATGGTTTTAATAAATGCATTGACACATTATTCAGGAGTCATCGAGTGATATGCAGTTGATATTATAGACATAGAATCTTAGCATTACATAGTTTGATCACAAAAGACAATGAAATTTTTGGACACGTGAAATATTTTTGTCATAGAGTTTCAAAGCAGGGGAACAAAACATGACCATGGATTACTTTGGATTAAAGATGCATCCATATATCAACATTCTATTGAAGCCAATATTACTTGTTTCATTAATTTTTATTTGACTTGTAACTCAACAATGTTACTAGATCAAATGGTTCAAATACAGATTCATCATCACACAAAAACTTGCAAGAAAAACAAACATTCCAATTGTAGATTTGGTTTTCCTTTTCCACTAATGCTTGAAATTTGTGTTTTGTAACCTTCATGTAGTAATGCCAATGATAACCATGAAATGAAAAAAATATATCTTCCCTTTTCCACAACAATATCTACTCAAAATACGTGTCATTTGATATTTTCCTAGTCGATCTTGGTATTACAAACAAAGAATATATATTGCTTCTTCTCTCTTATATTGTTCGACGCATCTTGTTGTTAAAAAGGAATCCTTGCAATTTTTGGATAAATGAATTTTCAAAGAAAATCCTATCATTATGGCAATCAAACACATATACCCAATTCATATTAGATGTGTTTTCCTTAGCAACTTATTGTAGTTCCTATATGACAAAGATGGATCACATAATGGCATCTTCCTTTAGGATAATTTGAGAAGATTTTTTGTCCAATGATGATAGTAAAATTAAAATTATTCTTAAACTTGGAAACACATTGTTAAATTTACAACAAATGTCAATTAGGCAATAATTTCACATTATTCTTTCACTCCCTTTGTACTCTTCGTCTAGGAAAACAACTTTCATTAACAATGCTCCAGCTAAAAAAATAACATATGTTATTAAAATGACATGTTTTGTTGCGAAATGAACAAGAAAAATATGAAGATATTTTATGAATGTCAATCATTGAAAAATATGTGGCCTAATCGATTGAATTGGAAAAAATTGATTGGCGGAATATGCTTTTTCGTACGTAGCCACAAAAGCAGAAACCAAAAAATTAAAAATCCCAAGTGTCATATGATTCATTCGTTACAGCGAACAAAAATACCATGAAAACCAATATAGATAAAAATGATGCTTTATCTCTCACACAAATAATCTAAATAAACAGTAAAAAACCCTGATGAAACATGGACAGAGGAATACTTTTCCAAAAATCACATTGTTTATGCTACTAAGAAACATTTCTCTCGTCCAATTTTGCTACAGGGTGGCATTGAAATTTCTTCCACCATATCCATATCCAAAAATGAATACATATTTCTATTTAAGTTCCCCTTAGCAAATGACAACACTTTCCTTGTTGAAAAATATAACATTCACCATGATCTAGTACAAAAAATGCAATCTAGAGACATGCAAACTATGAATGCAAATACCAATGTGTGCATTAAACATCCATCTATTTTGAGCACATGTTATGAAACCAACTCTAAAAATAGAAGAAACAGAGAGATCAACGCCTTAGAAATAAGCCACCGTGAGGGGGAAACCTCCTATACATTACATAAATGAAAAATTCTTGGATGATTCAAATGAAAAAACCTCCTTTCTATATATAGGAGTCCATGGGGTCACAATATAATCCTATTCGACCTAACAATAATAATGTAAGGGAACAATAATAACAATATGGGGGTTACAGGGGTACAAAAATAACAATAAGGGGGCTACAATAACAACAATAAGGGACTACACTAGTAATATAAGGACCTAACATGCCCCTCTCCTTCAAAAAAGTGTTGTCCTACCCGCTTGAGTAGCTCTAGATGCTTCTGTATTAAATTCTCACCCTCCCATGTAGAATCTACAGTAGGTAATTTATTCCACTTGATGAGATACTGTGAAATTGATTGATTTCCTAGTTGTCGAGTTCTTGTTTCCCTAACTGCTTCAAGTTCCAATATGATTTTTCCTTCCTCAACAATTTCTGGAAATATCATTTGAACTGGAAGTTTGTCACATATAACCTTATTTAAGCATGAAACATGGAAAACTGGATGCACTCGAGAAGAAGCAGGAAGCTCCAATTTGTATGTCATAGTACCAATATTTTGCAACACCTTGTAAGGACCATATTACTTTGGTGATAATTTATTATCCTTCTTAGCTTGCTTTAGGGACATTTTTTTGTATGGTTGTAGTCGTAAAAATACCGAGTCTCCTACATCAAAACTTCTCTCGCTGTGAAGTTGATCTTCCTGTTGTTTCATTCAATTTTGTGCCAAATTTAGGTTATCCTTTAAGAGTTGGAGAACTTGTTGTTGATGCTCGATGTGATCTTCCACTGCTTGAACCTTAGAATTTTCTCTTAAATATGATGTGATGGACGGTTGATGATATCCATAAAGTGCCATAAATGGGGTCAATTTTGCTGCAGTATGGAAGGAAATGTTATACCACCATTCAGCCAGAGGTAACCACTTGACACATTGTGTTTGTTTATCAGATACAAAACATAAAATACATCCTTCCAAACATTTTTTCACTCTCTCAATTTTACCATCGGATTGAGGATGATAAGATGAGCTATGACCTAGTTGAGTACCCAAACAAGAAAATAATTTCGTCCAAAAATTTCCACTAAAAATGGGATCTCTGTCGCTTACAATAATCTTTGGGTTTCCATGTAGCTTTTGAATTGTTTCCATAAATGCAATAGCAACTGTACTTGCTTTAAATGGATGAGATAATGCACAAAAGTGTGCATACTTGGTAATTCTATCAATTACCACCATGATGACGCTCTTTCCTTTGGACTTAGGTAAACATGTGATAAAATCCATTGAAATCTCCTCCCAACGTTGACTTGGAATGGATAAAGGTTGTAGAAGACCCAACATTTTAATTGTCTCAACTTTATTTTGCCGGAAAACCAAACATTCTGCCACAAAATTTTGAATGTTAGATTTAAGGCCATCCAAAAAAAAAAATTCTTCACCCACTGGTAAGTTTTTAAAAATCCTGAGTGTCCTCCTAAAGGAGAAGTGTGCAATTCCAAAGGAATATTTTGTTTTAGTTGGGAATTATTACAAAGATATAAGTGATCATTGTACCATAAGGAATCAAATTTTCCAACTAAATATATCAGATGTACTAGGATCTTGCTGCAAAATTTCAATGAGTTTCCATACTTCTTCGTCCTTCTTCCACACATCCCTTGCTTCGGTTATCCAATCTAGTTGGATAATAGAAATGGCACAAAGAAATGCTTCCACCTCTTCATCCTTTCTTGAGAGCGCATCTACAACAACATTTAGCTTTTGTTTTTTGTGGACGATTTCAAAGTCATAACCCAACATCTTTGTGACCCATTTTTTCTGCTCTTCTGAAGATAGTCTTTGTTCCAAAAAGTGTTTAAGACTATCATGATCAGTTTTTACCTTGAAGTGTATTCCCATTAGGTAAGGTCGCCATTTCTTTAGTGCATGTAGTATTTCCAACATTTCCTTCTCATAAATATCTTTATGTAAATACTTTCCTTTGATTGGACAACTTTCAAAAGAAATGGGTCTTCCTTCCTACATTAAAACAACACCAATTCCATTTCATAAGGCATCACATTCCACAATAAAGGATTTTGTGAAGTATGGCGTAGCTAAGACCGATGCTAGGCACATTACGTCTTTAAGATGTTCAAAGGCCTTAGTTGCTTCAGGAGTCCATGAAAATGCATCCTTCTTCAATAATGTTGTTAGAGGTGTTTCTATTCTCCCATAATTCTTAACAAACTTACGACAATACCCTGTTAACCCATGAAATCCTCTCAACTTCTTTATGGTTGTGGGGACTTTCCATTCCTTATTGGCTTTAATTTTTTTAGGGTCTACCTTAACACCCTCGTGAGATACAATATGACCCAAATATTCCACCTCTTGTACTCTAAAGAAACATTTGGTATGTTTTTGCATATAATTGTTTCTCCTCCAATAGTTTGAGCACCCTATCAACATATTGAACATGATCCTTCCAAGACCTATTGCATATTAGTATATCATCAAAAAATACTAACATAAACTTTCTAAGGAAGGGTTTGAAAAAGGAATTCATCAACCCTTGAAATGTAGAAGGTGCATTGGTAAGGCCAATAGGCATGACCAAAAATTCATAATGACCCTCATGAGTTCGAAATGTTGTTTTCAGAATATCTTCAGTCTTCATTCTAATTTGATGATATCCTGAACGAAGATCCAACTTGGTAAAATAAATTGCTCCATGTAATTCATCCAATAATTCATCA
The DNA here is from genome assembly GCA_034641835.2 of Pinus albicaulis. Classification (NCBI taxonomy): domain Eukaryota; kingdom Viridiplantae; phylum Streptophyta; class Pinopsida; order Pinales; family Pinaceae; genus Pinus; species Pinus albicaulis. Next base: position 722,722,441 of record CM076570.1, on the reverse strand, counting down.
ATCATAGGAATGGGAAATTTATCTTTAATAGTGAGCTTATTGAGCTTCCTATAATCCGGACACATGCACCATGATCCATCCTTCTTGTGCACCAATACTACTGGAGCAGAGAAAGAACTTTGACTAGGTTGAATTATACCAACCTCTAACATTTTTGCAATCATACGTTCAATTTTTCTCTTTTGGACATAAGGATATCTGTAAGGCCTGATGTTTGGAGGAACACTTCTTGGAATAAAATGAATAGCATGATCATGATCATGAATAGGTGGGAGTCCTTTGGGAGTTTCAAACACCTTGGAATGATTGTCTAAGACTGTTTGGAGATCTAGGGAAATAGATGATTTTTATGTTGGAACTTCTAGTGAGCATAATTGCGCAATTATTCCTCGTTGTTCTTTCTTTAGAAGTTTTTTCATGACATTAGAGCTTATTATCTTTCCTAGATTCCTTGTGATACCTCGTAATTCGACTTCCTTTCCTTCCAAAAAAAATTTCAAGAAAATTTCTTAAAAATTAAAATCTACTATCTCCAAATATTATAACCATTGTACTCCTAGTAAAACATCATCACCTCCCATTGGAATGGAAAGAATTGGACTATTCAATACATATTCCCCCATGGTTAGCTTGATATTATGGCATTTTCCATAGCAATTTATAGTTCCTCCATTTGAAACCATCACTTGACATTATGGTGATGGGTATAGGAAACAATTCAATTCCTTGGCTACCTTACAATGAATAAAATTATGGGTACTACCCAAATCAATCAACACTATTACCTTTTTTTCTTGATATGTCTTTCTATATTGAGCATTTGAGGAGTGGTAATTCCTGCTAATGCATTACATGATATGGTCAGACTCATTTCTTCTTTCTCTAGGGTTGGTTCCTGGTGTATATCATCTTCTTTTGAAGTTTCTTGTTCATTTTCTTCCTCCTCTTCACAATCTATGTAAAATAATTTACTCTCAGCACACTTATGACCTTTAGTGTATTTTCTATCACAAATGTAGCAAAACCCTTTTGCTATTTTTTCTTCCAATTGTTTTGGTGTCAACCTTGTAGGTTGTGTAAGTTTAGGAGTAGCAACACTTCCATCTTTATTTATGTGAGTGATAGGCTTCCTTGTTGCCATAATTTTAAATTCAGTTTTTCTTGCCAACCCGAATGCCTTATCCAATGAATCAGGTTCCCAAAGGCGAACCTCATGTTGGATGTTATCATTTAAAGTCCCTATGAAGACATCAATCATGTGTTCCTCTAGAATATCAGTTACCCTTATATTCAATTTTTAGAAGTCGTCAATGTGCTCCACCACTGAACCCTTTTGCTCAATATTTATCAATTGGCTAAAGAAGGTGTTGCTCTTTGTATCCTCATAATGTGCTATCATTTCCTCCGTAAAAATTGACCAAGTGAAAAAAAATTTACGGGAGCAAATCCATCGATACCATACAAATGTATTTTGTTCTAAATATAAAGTTGCAATGTGTACCTTTTGTGTGTTTTGCACATTATTGAGATCAAAATATTTCTCCATCTGTAGTATCCATGTAACGGGATCCTTGCCATCAAACTTCCTCATATCAATATTTGGAATATGGTGGGTCTTCCATCCAACGTTCGAGTTTATGAAATCACGATCAACATTTATTCTGTTCCCATCATGAGCTTCCTCTACTATCTTTTCACCATTAGGAATCATTAATTATATCAACTTTGTCAAAAATTCCTTCAAGCCTTCCATGTCAGCTTTTAGATCATTCTTTTGTTTCATCGATCTTAGCTTCCATTTCATCCATCTTAGCTTCCATGCCATCTATCTTAGCTTCCATGCCATTATTCAAACCATCCATGGCTTTCTTCAAACCATCCATCTTAGCTTCCACGCCTTTCTTCAAAACTTCCATTTCATTTTTTTTTTCTCTTTGCGAGAGCGAAAATTGGTGCACTTGGTCTTGTAATTTTTATATATCATGTTGCACTTCTTCATCTTCATGAGTCATAATAGAGTATTCTGAGGGCTTAATGGGTGTTGAATTCTTTTTAGGGGGGATTTTAGAACCCAATATTGCTATCTATGCTTCAATATGCCCTTGGAATCCCTTCAAACTGATTTTTCAAACAAGACTTATGTAATTTGAAAAAAATACACACCTTTTCTTGCTTTTGAGGAGCTCGATATTGAAACTGAAATATCTCTGTGATTTCGAATCTTCAATATCTGAAATTCTATCTTGTAGTAGCCCTCTGAATATTCTTTCGAATGCCATAGGTCTGACCTAATTTGGATACTTCAAGACAAAGTTATGTCCAATCTCCCATAATGACCTAATTATGGACTGATTCAGTAGAGAGCACTTGTACGGTGTGCCACGTGTCATTTTTGCCTCCTTCAGCTCTTAAATTGAAACATAGGAAACTACAGTTCATTTAATTTTGGCCCTTTTTACAGAATTCCAATATGATGCTCAAAGACAGATTTATGGCGATTTTCCAAAGGTCACCTCTTTTAGATGAAATTCGGGAGCTTGCAAAAACCCTAACTACCACATATCATATCTCCAAAAATATTGCAAACTAAGATCTGAAATGTTTACACGAAGTTCCTCAGGATTTTTTCTTCACGTGATAAAAATTCCAGCTTTGAACCTTCGTAGAAAAAATATATATATATAAAATTCCATGATGACCTTTTTGGAGTAGTGAAACCCTAGAATCCAAAGCTCTGATACCAAATGTTATGAAACCAACTCCAAAAATAGAAGAAACAGAGAGATAAATGCCTTATAAATAAGCCAATTCGAGGGGAAAACTTCCTATACATTACATAAATGAACAATTCTTGGATGATTCAAATGAAAAAACCTCCTTTCTATATATAAGAGTCCATGGGGTCACAATATAACCCTAGCCGACCTAACAATAATAATGTAAGGGCACAATAATAACAATATGGGGGTTACAAGGGTACAACAATAACAATAAGGGGGCTACACTAACAACAATAAGGGACTACACTAGTAACATAGGGACCTAATAGCACAACATCATATTGTGAAATTAGAAGAAAGCTAAATTAAGAGAAACAATTTCTAGTAAAAGAAATAGTTCTATGGAAAATATATATAGGAAAGCCAATTTATTTATTTATTATCGGAGGTGCAGGAACAGGAAAAACAACCATTTCATAGGCACGTTGTCACACACTAATTCACTACTATAACAAATACCTCGAAAGCGACCCTTAAAAACAAAGGTCCTCGTAGTTTCATTTACTGACAAAGTTTCATATATTGATAATGTTATCATAGTACAATCAACTTTGCACTTGCCACTTTCACCATGCAACATGTTACCACTAACTTCTAACACACTTGAGATGTGAATAAAATAATATACAAAACTTATATTTTTTCTTATTGACAAAGAATCATTGATCGGTTCATAATTGTTATATAACAATGATAGACAACTGTGTGAAATCATGCACACACCAACTACACCATTTGGAAACCTTGACATGGTATTTTGTGGTGATCTATGTTAAGCACAACCTGTCCATATTTGTTGGATATTCGAGCATCCAAGTCTTAAATAAACTACTACTCCTAACAGTTTTTGGAGAGGTAACGTTAAGACCTTTGAGCTAGAATAAGTGATGTGAAAAGACAACAAAGCATTTGTGTATGCTTTAATAGAATTAGATCTTGTTCACATACTGAAGACAATATTGTTTACTTGAACAATCATTGTTATATATGCCCACCAAATGATTCAACATTCCCATATCTATTCTACTTAAACAACGATGTACAAACACATAATGAAAAATTTTTGTCACTCGATATAGAAACTATAACATTGATTGTAAATGACAAAACAATCAAATCACTCAACACATATCACTATAACAACACAAAAATGAAATTGCCAACTTTCATTGTGCTAAACAAAATATGCGTGTTGAATTGATGGTGGAAATTATGATATCAAATATGGCTTGGTCAACGATGCAGAAGGCATTTTTAGAGCATCGACAACAACTGAAAATGTTGTGATTTGGATAGAATTTTCTGACCCTAGGAATTGGCATCCTCTAGCAAACAAAAATACAACATTTGTTCAAAAATGGAATAATGTATAATTGGACGCCTATCGTCGGAGTTTCGAGAAGAATCCAATCAAAAAACACTAACAATTATACAAGAGAACAATTTCTTGTTCGATTGGCATGTGCATGGACAATACATCGTTCACAAGGATTGACAATGGATAGATTGGATTTTGACCCAAAAGGAGTTAAACAACATGTACTTGTCTCCACTATACTCTCACGTGTCAAAGATATAAAATCCTTGTATCTTATAAACAAATTGGAACAAACAAACTTTAGTCTATTTGATAAAGTTGTTGTCTTACCAACTTCAATATAGTTTACGATCGATAAGAACAAAAAACTATTTGACAATATGCTCATTGAACACTCATAGCCTCTCTTTGCATCAGTAAGATATTTTTGTTGACTATTATCTAATGAAAGCTAACATCATTTTTTTCCCTAAAAAAAATAATTTTGCGTCCATCAAATCCAAAGCTTGTAGAAAAATATGATCACATAAAGTTATTACATTTACACGGAATTCATACATATTATGCAAAAAATATCACAATTAACAACCATTTCACCTATACAGAAAACCACATTGAATCAATAGTTTCTACTTTCCATACCCAAGGAAAAGTCATTACAATTGAAAATGTCTATTATGCACCAAAAACAACAACTCAAGGGAATCATTGATTACATCAAAAACATTTTGGGGCATGTATCAAATAAACAACAAATTGAAATTGTTGGTGACTTCAACTTGGACATGTTGAATTTCCACGATCTTGGGATCTAGGATAAAATATTAAAATATATAACGCTACCAAACCAAGAATATCAACAAAGCTACTTTTCACATTGGAATATAAATAGTAGTAAATCACACATGCACAAGTATACACAACTTCTTACAAAATATTGTACAAATATGTGCAACAACCCAGTATTCGCTATATTAAACCAACTGAACAATACAATAGACTAGGGCTCTCATACAATGGATAATGGCCTCAATTATCCACAAGTACTAGAATAAAAGATACAATGACATTCTCATTGCATCATCTATGTCGTATCTCGTCCTACTAGTCCTTCACTCCCATTTTGATCTCTATTGCCCCTTAATCCACCAAGAGAAAACACATAGATTCTCTAGGATGGCTTCCATCTATCACTATTGCAAGTCACATCTACTGCAATGAACATGGGTTGATCCAACATACTCTTCTAGGATGGCCACACCTGAGCTCCAATCTACCAATATAGTAGCCCACTAATCCATCAACGTACTACACATTAGGCTCATCAACTTCACCCAATCACACAACAGTCAATGTCCTTCTTGTATGCTGCTTTAGGGCTACTTTGGGCTACCAACATGTTGCCCTCTGCCAGTCTAATGGCACCCAATACAATCACTGTGGGATATTCTCCTAGATAGGCTTCCGACCACCAAGTCAAGCCTTTAAATTAGATCCCATAGGTTTCCCCAAATTATGCCATTCAATTGTCCAAATTAGAAACAACAAATCACCCTTGAACACATCATCAATACATACCTTATGGATGATGTTTCTCTGTTGTATCCTTTGCTCCTGGTTATGGATTTTCAATAGTCTTTTACCCCTCTAAAAAATGTTCAAGAAGCCTCTTAAATATTTTGGACTCCCTTCCTTATCCCCATGCTCCCATACGTTTGCATCTAAGGAAATTTCTAGCCATTGTTAAGGCATTTCAGCCACCTTCCATCTAAGGTATAGGGTTGTTCCATTCTTATCCACTATGGTACAAGATTGTGGCTTCTCTTGGAGGTTTGTACACACTCTACTACCACACCAAACTACCCAACAATGCCTTGTCCTGCACACAAAGTATCTCAACTACTTAAAATAGTAATTCTTCCCTCGCCTTTATGAAAAAATTGACCTATAAGTACTCAGCCTCCTCCAAAAATCACCTTTGGCCTTCAACAGTCACAAGATATTATCCACGACTCCTCTTAAACTTTTTTGAAGTCTACTCCTCAGATATGCGGGCCAAAACAGATGTGTTCCTTTGTGATTTTTTTGCACTTGGATGCTTAAAAATGATATCCTCTCCTTCTATTTATACAAAAAAATAAGGGCTCAACAAATTTATGAAGAGACATGCATTTTATACAAATTCACCTCAAGCCTACATGTCTTGACTATCCAAAAAGTTATTGTAAACTTCAAAAATTCATATCTTCTCAAGGACATCTCAAATTTCAATGATTCTTGAAGCATTGGATTATCCTTGCCATCCTATATCATCTCTACCCATCACATTTCCAAAATGCCTCATGGTTTTTGCCCAAAAATATATGGGTGCAAAACCCAAACCTTGGGTTCCAATCCCACAAGTGTCTCTTGTGGTGCTCCAGCCTCCAAATCCCTAACCCTAGGGCTTGGAGTAACTCCCAAAATACTAAAAAATAAACACTCCCTCTTAGCAAGGGAGGTACTTCCAAGACTAGGAAGTAACTCATCATCATCATCATCACTACTTGCAACACTTTCCTAACTCCTAGTGCTCACCATTGCAGCAATCCCTGTAGCGTGAAATATGCCTCTCTCAGAAGTGTCGCTATCACTAGAAGCATCCTACTTATTCTTATTTTCCTCGAATTTATTCTTCTCTCCATGATTCCTTCTTGGCAGTTGTAGGATCGCCCTTTCTCGACATTTACCATGTGCTCATCTTAGGCTGCAAAGTATCTCTCTGAATTTGCAAGCTCTCACTAGAACTCGAATCCCTCTCAGCCTTTGGAACCTGGACCTTCTGGAATATGTACCTGCTCCTCTGAAGCTTGCAGTTTCACCTACTACTCTGGAACCTTCACTTGGTCCACTTGTTTCTTCTTCCAATTATCTATAGGTTTTCTCATCACCTGTATAGACCATGATCTCTAACTCCAAGAATAATAGCTATGGAGCTAGAGCCTCTGCATTTTAGTATTTCCTTCCCATCCTCGAATAAGATCTCAAACCCCTCCTTCTTGATCATTGAGACAAATATCACACTATATCTGAGTCCTGGTACAAACAATACATCCTGGACCGACATCAGTCATCCTATCTCCATCATGAATGGCACAACGCCTGATCCTTGGATCTCCATCTAACTCTTATTACCTAAGAACATGTGCAACTTCAATTCACTTTCAATAGAGCCTTGAAAACCTCCTATAACCCTATCATATGTCTTGACACACCACTTTCCACGTACCATCCATCCTCATCGATAGTACCCTGTGAGAAATATCAAACTCCTCCTCCTCCAATCTCATAGTGAGGGCATCTATCTCATCATAAGTTAAAACATCAGTGATCTGCTTCCCTTTCTTCTTCTTGTCATCTCCCTTCTTCTTCACTGGAAATCTCAATGAAAAATGACCCATCTTTCCACAGTTGAAACACTTGACTCTACTCAAGTTCTTGTTCAGATTATCCTTCATTCATGTTGCAAGTGCGATGTCATCATCTGAAGCCCTCTTCTTCGGATGCATTTCCTCGTCTCGCAACTCTTCCTAAATGAATTCATCCAATAGCATATTCTAGCCTGACAAATTCTCTCTGGAAACAATCCCTTTGATGAAGGGCTTCCACTATTCGGTAACCCTTTCAAAGCAATCCTCACCATATCATTCTTTGAAATAGTCACACTGATGGAAGCAAGCTCATCTTTGACCTGAAACAATATTTTCAAATACAAAGTCACTCCTTCTCCCTGCATCATCTTGGTGGACTTCAACTTATCCTCCAATACTAGTATCCAGTTCTCATTCTTATTCTGGAATTTTTTTTGAAGATTCATCCACGTCTCATGTGCGGTGTTCTTCCTAGAAAAATGAGTTATTAGTGTATCCTTCACACCATGAAGGATGATCAATCTCACCCTCATATCCAAATCCTTGTACACTTCCATATCCTTTGGGGAATTTGGATTCATTATGGCTTTCTCAGCGAACTCCTAGATCATGTTGACCTGCAATACCAACTTGATCCTTTCCTTCCATGGACTATAGTTGGACAACCCCTCCAACCTATCCTCATACTAGAGACCAACCTACAACTTCAACATTTTAGTGAGCCCTTGGGCCTACAATCTGACCAACTCCCTCTTAAGTTGTACTTCATTGTGCACTCTGATGATTTATTGTCTTCCAAAGTATCTCAAACATGCTTTGATACCATCTTTAATTTCCACAAGCTTTGGGTCTAGGACATAATATTAAAATATTTGATGCTACCAAACCAAGAATCTCAAAAAATCTACTTTTCACGATGAAATATAAATAACAGTAAATCACACATGCACAAGTATAGACAATTTTTTACAAAATATTGTACAAATATGTACAACAACCCAATATTCATTATATTAAACCAACTAAATAATACAACAGTATAGGGCTCACATACAAGGGTAATGGACCTCAATTATACACAACTACAAGAATATAAGATACAATCAAAATCTTGCTCCAGCCTCTATGTGGTATCTCGTCTTGTCGATGCTTCACTCCAGTTTTACTCTCTAGTGCCCCTTAGTCCATCAAGAGGCAACACATAGTGTTGTAACTCACGATTGTCTTTAGACAAAAACCCGTAGGCATTAGTCTCCGCTACAATCGCCAGAGTTAGGATCCACGAGAGGTGGTTAGTCCATGTCACGAAACACACGGGGAGTGTTGAACACAATGTCCAAAATATCCCCCTCAACGCGAGCCGAGTGAGTTTCGAACTCGAGACCTATCGCTCCGATACCACTGTTGTAACTCATGATTTCCATTATACCAAAACACATAGGCATTATTATTCGCTACAATCGCTAGAGTTAGGATCCAGGAGAGGAGGTTATTCCATGTCACGAAACACGCAGGGAGCATTGAACACAATGTCCAACACATAAACTCTCCAGAAGGGATTCCACCTATCACTATTGCAAGTTGATTTTGTTTCAATGAAAACATGATGATCCGATATTATCTTATAGGTTGGCCACACCTGAGCTCCAATATTCCAATATAGCAGTCCACTAGTCCATCAATTTACTGCACATTAGGCTTGTCAACTTCACCCAATCACACAACAGTCAATTTCCTTCTTGTATGATTCTTTAGGGCTATGTTGGGCTACCAACAAGTTTCCCTCCACCAGTCCAATGGCACCCAATCCAATTACTATGGGATCTACTCCTAGATAGGATTCTGACCACCAAGTCAAACCTTAAAAATGGCTCCCATATTTGCACCAAAATATAATATCAAAATTTCCAAATTAGGACCAAAAAATCACCCCTGAACACATCATCAAAACATACCTTAAGGTTGATGTTTCTTTGTTGCATCCTATGCTCCTGGTTATGGATTTTTAGAAATATTTTAGCCTTCTCAAAAATTCTCCAGTGGCCTCCTAACATATTGCAACATCCACTCCTTATCCCCATGCTCCCATATGTTGGATTCTAAGGAACTTTCCAGCCACTATTAATGCCCTTCCTCTATTATCACTCCGCCAAATTCCTAAGGCTAAAGAAGGAATCCCAACAGAGGTAACCACAAACCAATATTTTGACTTGATAGCTAGCCCTATCAAGCCATAGAGGGCTCTCTCCAAAAAGGGTCACAACCAAGAGGTCTGGAGAAATTAGGGTTTTTAGGCTAGATATAGAGTGCAAGGGGTTGTTTTGAATTTTTTTGGTTGGGGAAATCACTAGATGAATAAATTAGGTCAAGGAAAGTTAGGTCACAAAAAATGAGTTAGGGTTGCAGAGATCAATGAGGAAAGGTAAGTATAATGATTATCACTTGAAAAGAATTGTTATGGGATGGTGTTGTTATGAAACCAACTCCAAAAATAGAAGAAAAGAGAGATCAACACCTTAGAAATCAGCCACTTTGAGGGAGAAACCTCCAATACATTACATAAATGAACAATTATTAGATGATTCAAATGACCAAAACCTCCTATATATAGGAGTCCACGGGGCCACAATATAATCCTAGCCGACCTAACAATAATAATTTAAGGGCACAATAATAACAATATTGGGGTTACAAGGGTACAACAATAACAATAAGGGGGCTACACTAATAACTAAGGGACTAAACTAGTAATATAGGGACCTAACATGCCACTCTCCTTCAAAAATTTGTTGTCCTCAATGCTTGAGTAGCTCTGGGTGCTTCTCTATAAAATTCTCATCCTCCCATGTAGAATCTTCAGTGGGTAAGTTCTTCCACTTGATGATATACTCTGAAATTGATCGATTTCGTAGCTGTCGAGTTCTTGTTTCCGTGACCGCTTCAGGTTCCAATATGATTTTTCCTTCCTCATCAAGTTCTGGAAATATTATTTGAACTGGAATATTTTCACCTATAACCTTCTTTAAGCATGAAACATGGAAATTTGGATGCAATCACGAAGAAGCAAGAAGCTCTAGTTTGTATTCCATGGTACCAATCTTTTGCAACACCTTGTAAGGACCATAGTACTTTGGAAATAATTTATTATCCTTATTAGCTTGATTGAGGGAAATTTGTTTGTATGGTTGTAGCCGTAAAAATACCCAGTCTCCTACATCAAAACTTCTCTCGCTGCGATGTTGATATGACTGTTGTTTCATTCAATTTTGTGCCAAATTTAGGTTATCCTTTAAGGGTTGGAGAACTTCTTGTTGATGCTCAATGTGATCTTCCACTGCTTAAACCTTAGAATTTTCTCTTAAATATGATGTGATGGACGGTGGATGATATCCATAAAGTGCCATAAATGGGGTCATTTTTGCTGGAGTATGGAAGGAAGTGTTATACCACCATTCAGCAAGAGGTAACCACTTGACCCATTTTTTTTGTTTATCAGATACAAAACAACGAAGATATCCTTCCAAACAGTTATTCACTATCTCATTTTTACTATCGGATTGAGGATGATAAGATGAGCTACGAGCTAGTTGAGTACCCAAACAAGAAAACAACTCCGTCCAAAAATTTCCAGTAAAAATGGGATCTCTGTCACTCACAATAATCTTTGGGTTTCCATGTAGCTTTCGAATTGTGTCCAAAATTTTAGTAGCAACCGTACTTGATTTAAATGGATGAAATAATGCACAAAAGTGTTCATACTTGGTAAGTCTATCAACTACCACCATGATGACACTCTTTCCTTCGAACTTAGGTAAACCTGTGATAAAATCCATTGAAATCTCCTCCCAATGTTGCTTTGAATTGATAAAGGTTGTAGAAGACTCACTTTATTAATTGTCTGAACTTTATTTTGTTGGAAAACCAAACATTCCGCTACAAAATTTTGAATATCAAATTTAAGGCCATACCAAAAAAATTGTTTCTTCACCTTGTGGTAAGTTTTTAAAAATCTTGAGTCTCCTCCTAAAGGAGAAGTGTGCAATTCCAAAAGAATATTTTGTTTTAGTTGGGAATTTTTACAAATATATAAGTGATATTTGTACCATAAGGAATCATTTTTCCAACTAAATGTATCAGATATACTAGGATCTTGCTGTAACTTTGAATGAGTGTCCACACTTCTTCGTCCTTCTTCCATTCATCCCTTGATTCGGTTATCCAATCTGGTTGGATGATATAAATGGCACAAAGTAATGCTTCCACCTCTTCATTATTTCTTAAGAGTGCATGTACAACAACATTTAGCTTCCATTTTTTGTATATTATTTCAAAGTCATAACCCAACATCTTTGTGACCCATTTTTGCTGCTCTTCTGAAGATATTCTTTGTTCCAAAAAGTGTTTAAGACTATCATGATCAATTTTACCTTGAAGTGTCTTCCCATTAGGTAAGGTCGCCATTTCTTTAGTGCATGTAGTATTGCTAACATTTCCTTCTCATAAATAGCTTTCTATAAATATTTTCCTTTGATTGGATGACTTTCAAAAGCAATGGGTCTTCCTTCTTGCATTAAAACAACACCAATTCCATTTCCTGAGGCATCACATTCCACAATAAAGGTTTTTGTGAATTCTGGCGTAGCTAATGCCAGTGCTAGGCACATTGCCTCTTTAAGATGTTCAAAGGCCTTAGTTGCTTCAAGAGTATGAAAATGCATATTTCTTCAAGAATGTTGTTATAGGTGCAATTATTCTCCCATAATTCTTAACAAATTTGCGATAATACCATGTTAACCCGAGAAATCCTCACAACTATTTTATGGTTGTGGGGACTTTCCATTTCTTAATGGCTTTAATTTTGTAAGGGTCTACCTTAACACCCTCGTGAGATACAATATGACCCATATATTCCACCTATTGTAATCCAAACAAAATTTTTGATGTTTTTTCATATAATTATTTCTCCTGCAATATATTGAGCACCCTGTCAACATGTTGAACATGATCCTTCCAAGACCTGCTGTAGATTAGTATATCATCAAAAAATACTAGCACAAGTTTTCTAAGGAAGGGTTTGAAAATGGAATTCATCAACCCTTGAAATGTAGAAGGTGCATTGGTAAGGCCAAAAGGCATGACCAAAAATTCATAATGACCCTCATGAGTTCGAAATGTTGTTTTCGAAATATCTTTAGTCTGCATTCTAATTTGATGATATCTTGAACGAAGATCCAACTTGGTAAAATAATTTTCTCCATGTAATTCATCCAATAATTCATCAATCACAGGAATGGGAAATTTATCTTTAATAGTGAGCTTATTGAGCTCCCTATAATCCAGAAACATGCGCTATTATCCATCCTTCTTGTGCACCAATACTACTGGAGCAGAGAAAGAACTTTGACTAGGTTGACTTATACTAGCCTCTAACATTTCTGCAGTGATACGTTCAATTTCACTCTTTTGGACATAAGGATATCTATAAGGCTTGATGTTTGGAGGAACACTTCCTGGAATAAAATGAATAGCATGATCATGATCATGAATAGGTGGGAGTCCTTTGGGAGTTTCAAACACCTTGGAATGATTGTCCAAGACCTTTTTGAGATATGCAAAAATAGATGATTTTGATGTTGGAACTTCTAGTGAGCATAATTGTGAAATTACGTCTCGTTGTTCTTTCTTCAGAATATTTTTCATGACATTAGAGTTTATTATCTTTCTTGGCTTCCCTACTATACCTCGTAATTTGACTTCCTTTCCTTCTGAAAAAAATTTGAAGAAAAGTTCTTAAAAATTAAAGCTATCGTCCCCAAAGATTGTAACCATTGTACTCCTAGTACAACATCAGCACCTCCCATTTGAATGGAAAGCATTGGACTATTCAATACATATTCCCCCATCTTTAGCTTGATATTATGGAATTTTCCAGATAAATTTATAGTTCCTCCATTTGCACAAAAATCTAAATTGATATCTAAAGTATATGATGGTCCAAGTGACTCATTCCTAACTTAAGTGAATTGATTCATTACACCTCATTTGTTTGATTTACCTAATGTATTTACCCTAGTTAATAGTAAAAACATGATAATTACATTTATTTTCATCATTTACATAGGTAAAATCATCATTTCCCAAGATGAAAATCAAAACGGGAGTGAAACTCAGAAAATTTCAGAAGACTGCCAAATGCGCCATCTCCTTGTCAAATGCACCCTCTCTGTGTCAAATGTGCCCTCTTTGTTCAAGGCTGCTTTTGGGTGCCTTCCCAGTGTCTAAATTTTCTCCAAGATGGCCTGTTGTAAAGCCCTTCAAGTCTACCTTCTATACATGCCTTCAGTTTGCAAAATGAATCTCATTTTCCCTATCAAAACCTCATTTTCCCAAGACTGGTAAACACACAGCGCCAAGGCCAAAAATGAGGTAGAAATATGGTTTTTTTTCCCTTTTCACTGACCATTTTTCCTCCAAATGCTTAGAAAATGTACAGGGTTCATGTCCTCATCATTATAAACTCAATGGTGGTGACCATTTTCTCATTGGATTCCCCAAAAAAGAGCGCAACACCCTAGGTGTTGCGCGTTTGACATTTTTGTTGTGCTAAAAATGTCCCTAAAAACACAGAAATTTACAAACTTGCAAAATTTACCAAAAACTTGTCAAAATTGGTGGGATGATTGCTTATCATGTGTTTGAGGCATGGAGTTTTACCTCGGTAAGTATGTCTAGCCTCCTTTGATCCTCTTGCTTGGTCAAGGCTTCAATTTTTGCATTGGCTCTTTTGAGCTTGGCCCCTTGAAATTTTGTTCCTCGTGGCATAATGCTTTGCCATCCTTCTTTGAATATAATTGTCATTTTGAGCCCTTGCCAAGACCTTCTCTAAGTGATGGTTTACCTTCTCAAACAAATACTTTCGTTCTTGATTAACCATGATTGCCATTTGCTCATCAACAGTAAGCTCTTTAGCAAACTCGACTTCTCTTTTCCTCTCTAGTTCTTGAGCTCTTTTCAATCCTCTAGTCCTAGGTCTTTGTCTTGGAGGTTGTTCCTCCTCATCATCAAGTTCACCTCTTTCTTCCTCCTCACTATGAAATTTATTCTCTTCTTTTTCAATGATGTATTTTGTGTCGAAACCCTAGGGAGATGATGGAATGGAATGTGGGTGTAAGAAGTGTGGGTTGGTGTGAGGAAAATTGAGGAGATGGGAATAGGAATTTGTGATATGAGGGAGGTGACAAGGGGTAGTGATGATGAGGGGTTTTAGAATAGGGAATTTAAATATAGTTATGGTATAGGGAGCCTAGGAAAATAAATACCTAGGGCTTATGGTTTTCAAGGAGATGAAAGCTTAGGGAAGGAGATATTTATGTAGGGGTTGTTATCACTCTAATAATTCTAAAGTTGTAAGATTTTTTATTTAAATTTTAAGATCATTAGAGGTAACCACAGACCAACTTTTAAACTCTAAGATCTAGCCTTCTTAGGGTTCAGAGAGGGCTCTCTCTATAATATTTAACTTTGTTTTAATTATATGATATTAGGCTAATTATGATGTACAAATTGGTTTGGTTTGACTTGGTTTGGTGGGAAAAATCACTTAATGAGATGGATAGTGGGAGATTTGTTTGTCCATTTGGCTAAGGAGTCAAAGGTTAAGAAGATAGAACTAGGATCAAGGTCAAAAAGTTAAATGTTTTTAGGGCAAGATAAACAAGTCTTTGAAGATCTTGGAAGGTTGTTTGGGTGAAATGGTTTAATCAGGATAAAGAGAAATGAAGGATTATTTAATCCGGATAAGGAAGGAGTAGAAAGAGGTCATTCGAAAGAGGGAGAAATTAAGGGTTCCCCACTCTGGAAATCAGAAGAAAGCATAGAAATGATAAACAATTAAAGAAATGGTGCTTTTAACAAATCCCTTAATAATACTCCAGATTTATCATTCAAATTTAAAGAACATATATGGATGCATGTAAACATAAGAAGATAAACAAAGAAAATAGAAAGTACTTCACTTCAATGGCTCATCACATGAGTCCTGAAATATGATGCTAGATGATTTGATCCAGTTTGCTACTTGAACTTGCAGCAAAAAGCTTTCAAGTACAACAAAAATGACTATAGAAATCTTCAGCAATTTATTCCACACGGATACTTCAAAAGATGAAGTATATATAAAAAAATGTTTACAAAATATCCTAGAATAATCATAGGATTTTTCTAAGGAAATAAAATATCTTTTACAACAAAATAGTGGCAACTGCTTAACAAATCAACGATTTGTCCTATTTATCCAAATAAAATAGAAAACTATTTTTGAATGGGTGCAGTTGGCTGCCTTGTTGTCCTCTTTGCCGGCAAAGATATTTCAAATTTGTTTTGAAATATTATCTTTTGATATTATACTCTTTCATCTTATACTCTTTACCTCTGATACACTTTAAAGTCTATTAACACTGCCTTACTGCTGTAAAATTATGTTTTGACTGCAAAAAATCAGCAAATTGTTTTATCTTTTTATCTGCAATTTGACTTCTACATTAAATCAATGAGTTATTTCCAAGCTTCATCATTAGGAATTTTTATCTTTTTCAGTTTCCTAAAGTTCTCATCTACCTCAGTTTATCTAGAAAATGTTGGTTTTATAGCAAAACGATGTGTTATCTCATGCTGAAGATAAAACAAGTCTTCAAAACTTCTATGTAAAACCTTCTATGTAGGAATTCCTTGCCCTTCTGTTTTGTTAACTTGTTCTTTTGCATAATATCTAATATTTTTTTTTGTAGTCCTCCTATGGCATGAGTTTATCATTAATGACCAGAATGTTAGGCAAACCTCTTTGCCTCAAATTTTCAAACTTAACCATAAACTTGGTTATGGCTATGTTCATGTTCTCACATTTTTCTTCTAACTGCTTCATTAAATTCTTCTTTGAAATGACTTTCCTTATTTCAAGGATTGTCTCTGTTCTATCAGTAATTTCTATTTCTTCAAGTTCTTTCTTGTGCTTGCTATTGAGAAATTTGATTAATTCTAGGGCCTGTTCAGGTTTTTCACCTAGTTATTTGTCACCTAGCTCATCTTTTGTTTTCTGAATTTCTGCTTGTGCTTCCTTCAGTAAATCCCTCTACTTATATATTACCTGGATTGATGGCCACACATCATTGGTGGCTTCAATAATTTTACTCCATAACTGATTCTTCACATAAGACATTGGCTCTTTCAAGGTTAAGTCCTTTTGTAGATTTTTCAACTCAGTATTTAACCTATTAGCCCTTTGTTCATGAGTTTTAGCATTTATTTGGGCTAGCTTCTTGGTGTCTTCAATATTTTCAATTACTTTCTTCAATTTGTTGATCTCATTTGTTTGAATTGAATATTTCCTCCATGGCCTTAACTATTTTACTAGACTCATCTTTTGGCTGCACTGTTGATGTAGATGACTCTGTAGCTGAAGTAGTGGATGAGATTACTGGCACTATAGAAGCCAGTGATACTTTTGGTGCCAACTCTTCTGCCAGAGTTGAAGGCACAACTGTAGTAACCATGGGAATTACTTTAGGAGTTTCCTGTGATTTTGTAATTTCGTTTTCATGGACAAGTTTGTCCATTTGGATCTCCATCTATTTTATCTGTCATGTTAATTGTAGAATCAAGTTCATCATATTATATTTCTGGTTTTCCTCTTTAACTATTTCTTTGGCTTTTGGATGCTCAGTTGGTGGAAGCTTGAGTTTTTTCCTCAATGCTGCAATATCAACATTCTTTTTCTTCACTAAATGTACTGCATCTTTGAGATTGGCAGGATCATATCTTACTTGAATAACCAGCTCTTCTAAAGACTTAATCCTAAGATCTTTAGCATATGAGGAAGCCTTATCAACCTTCATTTGATCTCTCATGTTTATTATGGTATTCTGAAGCTTGTGGACACTCATAGCTTTTGTAGCAATGGTAGAATATAACATCTCGTAAGTTTGCCTATGAAATTCAATTTGATCTAGTGCATGGATACTTTCTATTGGCACTTCAAGATCAACTTTCTTGTAATATTCCACTGTCTTGCGAGTCCTGACTGTTGGTTGAAGTACTGACATAATTAACTTCTTGTTTGAATAATCAAAAGCAGAAAGAAGTCTCTTCTGGATACCTGGTGTTTGCTTCAAATACTGAGAATAAATCTCATTTTTTATTTCTTCATTATTTGTCTTAATCTGCTTATATTTCTCTCTGATATCAAGATCTCTATCTTCTGTTATCTGTGAGGAGGATGCCTCCATATTCTACTACTTTTCAGTTACCTATGTATTGGAATTATCAATATGTTCTTCATTTAAAATCTTTGTTGCTGGCTCATTTGTAATGATTGTAGCTGTATCTGTATTTGTATCTAGCACATCTGTATCTTCCACTTCTATGGTCACTTTTCCTTTATCAACTGAATTGATCTTAGGCTTTTTGTTGTATCTAATTTTAAACCTATTTTCAGTTGTTGTCTCAGCAGTGTATGTACCTTCTTCTCTGACTCTCTTAGTAGCTTTCTCTCCTTGATTTACAGTTTGCAAGGTGTGACTAGCATCACCCTGTTTAATTGCTTCTACCAAGATATTTTCTAGCCACTCTATTTGATTGACATATTGTTCAATCTCTGGTTTTTTCTCATGAATATAAGGTGTTAGTTTGCAGTTCACCCTCATTTTGCTTAATATTCCTTGTGGGTCATAATTGCATGAGAAGCTTTCTTCAAATATATACTCAAGTTACTGTTTTGTTACTTCTTGTTCTGCATCTTTGTGATTACAAATAAATGGTCCCACCTGATTCTTCAACTTAAATTGGGTCTTCTTTTTGGCTGTTAGGAAGTTGATAGAATCTAAGTTTAAGGTTTTCCTGATATACTCCAAGGAAAAATTCTCATTGGCACATATTTAGGAAGTTTATAGGGTAACAGATTGGACCTAAAAACTCTGATTTTTGTATGTTTTTGATATAAGTACCAATCTCCAGTTCTAGTGTGCTCTGATAGCTGTAAAAAATTCTTCATTTCATCACTGATTCTTGGATGTTCCGTATTTGTTAACATGTTTATCAATGGATGAATAAATTAGTCTGTAAACTCTTCATAACTAAACTTTGTGGACTCTTTTTTGATCAAAGAAGTCCAAAATATGACTGAAAGTGGATTTTCTTCAATATCAAGCTTTTGAAGTGTAATTGGGAACTTGTCTGCTTGGAAATATAAGAACATATGGAAAAGGAAGGATGTATACCTAAATACTCCCTCAGTTGTTAGTTTGACAATCTGATCATGGATATTATCAGCTATGTATCCAACATGATTGAAAATGACAGAAGGAGGTTGTCTTGGTGCAAAGGTAGACAGGAAACCTAGGATTGACTCATCTGTAAAATACCCTAGGATAAATGATAGCATGAATATGACATGCCTTGACCCTTCTAGAAATTTTGAAGTAGAATATGGAGGTTGATTTGTGGAATTTCAACATGTAATGGCATGAACACTTGGAAAATCTGAAACCTTTTGGGAAAGTCCAGGCCAATGTAAAAATTTGGGAGTGCTTCTATTGACAAAGGAACAACTTTGGGATCAGGTTTAAGTTGTAGCATCTGGTTTATTGACTCATCAGTAATGGTGAACAATACTTCTTTGTTTGCATTTACAATTGCTCTATGTTAAGGAGAATAATGGGTCTGACATAACCTAATAACCTCTGGACATTGATGGGTAAGTGGGACAACATATTTGGGAAGGTTTGACTCCCAAATTTGGACTTCTTCAACTTGATCCAATGACTTTTCATAACTCCAGTAGTGGAGGTCTAACAAATTGAATTCAACAACTGGATCTTATATTTTATAATCAACATCTGCTAAAGGTGTATGTTCAATGTCTACAATAGGAGGTTGTGGAGGATTTACAATAATTGCAGTCTTGGAGGACATGGCTGGATTTTATTATGACATTTTTAGGCTTTCTGGATAACTGAAACTCTATATTTGGGCTTTTTTGGACTCTTCTATAAGATTAGATTGTTTACAGAAGTGTTTTTTTAAATTTTGACAGAGGTTGTTTGGATAAAAATAAGCATGACTTGGTTTTCTCTGGAGTTTCAACCTTCAATTTGGCTTCAAACTATTCTTCAGACTCTTTTACAGGTTTAATATAAGAAACAAGGGTTTCTTATTCTTTTTTTAGACAAATAGGACTAAAAACTGGTTCGAATTAGGCACAGAAGGGTTGGGGTTACCTGCAAAGGTTTTCTAGATAAATGCAGAGTCTTTTTCAAGGTCTGTAAAAACTAGAAATATTTAATTTTAATTTAAAACTAGACACCGTATTAATACAGGGATTTTTCATGGTTTTTGAAATGAATTTATTGTTTTCAGGCATCTACAGGGTCTCTCTATGGATAATCAGGTTTTTTCAAAGCTTAATTTCTTCAGAAAAATTCTTTTCAAATGATAATAGGTCATTTTTCTTCGAAAAATACCTATTTTTGCAGGTATTTTGGTATTTAACTAACTTTTGAGGCATAAAACAAGTTTCTGGTAGCTTTGAAGGTTTCTAGAAGCAAGCTGGACAATTCCAATAGTCTTTCACAGCAAATGCGGGGCTTTCTCAGGTTCTCTGGGAGTAAAACTAGTGTATCGGCTTTGTTTCTCAGTTATAAGGATAAACGCACAGAAAGAATGCAAAGAAGGGCTTTTGACAGCGCATATGGAAGATTTATATAATGTTTTAGGTTTAAAGAGTTGGCATTTAATGGTGGTCATATCAGAAACAGAGGGCAGTTTCAGCTTCAAAGGAGGAAAACCAGAGGTGGTTATCACGCAGGTTTTGAGTGGTATATGGTATTGCTGGATCGAATGCAATCCAATGAAAAGTCAATGCGTGGAGGAGGGAGAATGGTGGAAAACCACCTATTTCGCATAGTTTGAAATGGGTTATGATCACACAATTAAAAATGTGATACGTCTTTATGATCATCGGATCTGAGGGGGTTAAAGCGAACGGTGGGGATTAAATGGGAAAGCTGCTTGGTAGTAGGGCATGGGGCCCGGGATTGGTATTACGGCGGGATTAATTTAATATAAAAAACCTTTGTTTTTTCATTGTAAAATCAATGTTTTATGATGGTATGGCAGGATAGTTTTAACGTTATAAATATATGTTTATAACGTAAAAAACATTGTATTATTTGATTGGCGAGACAAATATTACATGGTAAAATAAAACATTAAAAAATGTTTTATGTTTATTGGAAGCGAAATTTTAATATAATATAACATTTAACCTTTGGGGAATATGGCGGGGTTTATTTTCGACAAATGGGATATATAAACCATAGGTTTAATGTTAAATAAGTGGGTTGGGATATTTTAAATAAAAATGAATTAATATATGCGGGAGGGGTATATATAAGTGATTTAATACTTTAAGTTAAAAAATTAATATGAAATGAGATAAAATGAATCAAAATACATAGAATTTAAACTAAGTAAAGTGTAAATAGACATTTAGCATAAAATTATCCCATTTTGATATTTACACATAAACTTAGGATAAGATGTATTTTGTGGGTTTTTGAGTGTTTTTGGATGAAAATTTAATTAATTAAGGGAGATTTTACTTTTCTTAAGTAAAAAAGGGTTTTACTTAGGAAAATGGTTTGTATTTTTGGAAGAGGGTGAATATGCTGAGGAAATAGGCTTTTATGAAGGGAATCTGATACTTTGACCAATCAGTTATTAAGGCTTGGATCTTGTCCCAATAGAAGTCAGAGAGATGCTCTAAGCCTCTTTAACTGAAGGTTTAGAATACTGGATCATTGTGGGGGAGGGAAAATTAGTAATTTTTCCCGATGATGATTTATTACATGCCTTGCACAACTGTTTTCTACCTACCCATCTTTATTCTAAAATTTTATTGCTTCATTGCATGGGTGCATTTAAGCTTGCAACCCTAAATCCATTTTTCTTTTAAAGCATAAATCTATCTAAGTCTAACCTTATTTCATCAGAGAGCTCAGATTGAACTGTTGAGCTCCTCATTTATTCTCTAACTATCTACTGATTTTTCAAGTTTAAACTGTTTGACATATCTTTATTCTCTATCTAAAACATGAAATTCAAAGCATGAAAAGTTAATATTAAAATATTTATCTGATCATGGATTATGACATTTTGAACAATCTGCACATAATCATTATTCTAGCAGTAAAAGTAAATAGTAGTGGCATTTTGACTTGCTCACTTAAATGTCTTATTTTTATATCTTTTTTCTTTTGGGGTCCATTTTTATTATTTTTTATCTTTTCTTTTCTAAGTCCTTTGATATTTCTTTTAGGACTTTACCCTCTTTTCCTTTTTTTTTTTTTTTTTTCAAAATATGGGAAAACAACTTGTAGAAAGCAAGGTATGTACATATTTACAAGACTATCAAAGTCAATTCAAAAATTATGAACCCTATTATTATATGACCCTAACAGTGGCTCCACATGGGGATGGCATTTCCTGGTGAAATGTCAAGAACTTTAAGACTAGTAGCCTTTGAATGTCTAGATCTCTGCAATTATTTCATACTTATGATATTTTACCTCTCAAATCTTAGGGCCTTCTCTCTGGGCTTCAAATCTGTTAGGAAAACATCCAATCCAATCTAAAATATTCAATGTATATATACAATGGTCAAAGTAAATAAAACTAACTATTTTTTATCTCTGAGGAGTAGTAGTGCTTCAACATTCTGCCATTTACAGGTCCATCTAGCATATCTGATCCATCCATTTCTTTCAGAAAGAAAAAATTGTTACCTCTGTAACCATAAATAACATAAGGTCCTTTCCATAGAAAAACAAATTTTCCATGTTTACCTTTCTCTTGTCTTCTTGAATCCCATTTTAACACTTTGTCTCCAATGTAAAAATCATTTTCTTTACTCTTTTTGTCAAAAAAATTCTTTATTTTATCCTGGATAACCTGAGACTTAATATAAACCTCTTCTCTTATTTTTTTGCAAGTAAATGGTTTGATTTATCCTTATTTGAATGTCATTTGTTTTATCTTGTAATTCTTGGATAATCTTCATTACTGATACTCCTAAGGAAGATGTAAAAAAACATCCATTCCATAGACAAGCTGGTAAGGGGATGTACCAATAGATTTTTTGGTTGAGTCTATCTGCCCACAAGGCATTGACTAACTTCTTGTTCCAAGTCTTTTTGTTATCTTCTAGTAACTTCTTGATGATGTTTACAAGGCTTTTATTTGAAGATTCAGTAAGGCCATTACCTTGAGCATAATATGCAGTAGAATGGCCTAGGGTAATGTGATATTTATGGCAAAAGTCAATCATATTTATAGATTTGAATGCAGTTTCATTGTCAGTAATTATCTTTTTGGGACATCCAAATCTTGAAAGTATATTGCTCTCTAAAAAGGAGATAATGACAATTTCTATGGCTTTCCTAGAGGGTATGGCTTCAATCCACTAGGTAAAATAATCAGTGGCTGTCAGAATCCACTTGTGCTGGGCTGATGGTGGAGGGTGAATTTCACCAATTAATTCAAGACCCCATTGTTGAAATGGAATTTATGTGGAGATAGGTTTTAAGGGTAATGGTAAGAGCTTTTTATTTCCCTCAAGTATTTGACACTTGTGACAGGAGGTCACATACTGTTTTACATTTGCAAACAAGGCTAGTAAAAACCATCTCTCAAGATTTTTTCTGCAATAGTCTTCCAGTAGAGATGTCCTCCACAGTCACTTGCATGAAATTCTTGTAATACTTTGTCAGCTTCTTCTTTTAACAAACACTTTAACAAAATTCCACTATGATCCTTCCAAAAAATTACATTGTCTAATATACAAAATCTTATTGTCTTTAGCTTTAAGAATCTAGCTTTTGTTCTTGATAATCCAGGAGGAGCTTGTAAGTTTAGTAATACAAATATGATAACTGCATACCATGGTGAGTCTGAAAAGGCTTCACTGATCTTTGGAGTCACCATCTCTTCCTGATCATCTACTTGGGCAATAAAATTTATGTCTAGGGCATGACAATTTGATTCTGCCATGAGTTTAGCTAAACCTTGACCTTTTATAAGTTTAATGGCTTTTATATCTATGTCATATTCCAAAATTGTGGCAATCCACTTGCCTCTTCTACCATCGGGACCATCCTGAGTTAGAATCTCTTTTACTACTGCATTTGGGACATAGGCAATGATATGAGAATAGAGAATGTATACTCTAAAATCTTTAATGGCCTTTACCAAAACTAGGGCCTGTTTCTCCATGATATTGTATTTCAAAGTGGCATCTCTTAATGTTCTGATAAAGAAAGCTATGGGCTGCTCATAACCCTAGTCATTTTTCTGTAGTAAAAATACAACAATGGTGTGTTCTAAAGCAAATGAAAAAATGATGAAATCCTTTTTAAAGTCACGACTTATAAGGACTGGGGTTTTGGTTAAGGCTTGTTTGATGGATTCAAATGATTGTTTGGCCTCAATAGTCCATTTAAGAACTGAATATTTTTTAATCATGTTGTTAAACTCTCTAATTATTTCAGCTAAATTGGAAATGAATCTTCTTAAAAAAAAAAAATTTCCTAGAAAGGCTTGTAAAACTTTTATGTTCCTTGGAGGACTAATTTTAAGAATTGCTTCTATTATGGCAAGGTCTATTCCAATTCCTTCCTTAGATATTCCTTAGATATTGTGTGTCCTAGTAACTTGCCTTCTTCTAATCGAAATAAGGTTTTCTTAGGGTTTAAAGAGATGCCAAACTTTCTGCATTTAATAAAGACTTGTCTGAGATGATCCAAGTGTTCATAATCAGTATTAGAAAATACAGTAATGTCATATAAGTAAATCACTAAGAATTCATGAATTTATTTTGCAAAGGCTATATCCATAGCTATTTGAAAGGTAGCCCCTGCATTCATTAAACCAAAAGGAATTTTTACATACATAAAAGTGCCCCAAGGAGTAGTAAAAGTTGTTTTGGTTTGATCCTCTAGTTGGACTAAAATTTGGTTGTATCCTGAAAACCCATATAAAAGTGAAATCCTAGAAGAACCAACTACCCTTTGTAAAATTTGATCCATCTTTGGTAAAGGATAATTATATTTTAGGGATACTTTGTTTAGATTCCTAAAATCAACACATAATATAATCTCTCCTGTCTTTTTTCTGGTTGGAACTAAATTAGAAACCCAATCAGAATATCTGATTAGTGCAACTATCTGTGCATCGTACATTTTTTTTACCTTTTTTCAATCAAAGGCATCAAAACAGGGTTGATCCTTCAAAAATTTTGTTTAAAAGGTTTTTGGTCTTCTTTTATAGGGATTTTATGTTGTATTATATTGGTGTCATAGGATTTTAGGTCCTCATAACTCCAAGCAAAAACATCTTGAAATTCCTTAAAAAGAGCAATATATTTTTCTTTTTCTTGTTGAGGTAAGGTTTGGAAATTTTGATCATCTTGGGTTTTAACTCTATGCCTATGTTACATTCCTCAATATCAGATCTAAGTGGCTCCATTTTGGGTTTTCTAGCAACATCATTTGAGTCAAATAATTCGTCTAAAGGAGTTAAACCTTTTGGTAAGAAATTATCTTTGAGATTTAATATATCTGATTCATCATCAATTATCTCATCAATTTCTACTCTCTCTAAGTTATCTATATCTGATTGACTAAACTTAGTAAGTCTAGCAAACTTTACTTTATTTACATCTATATTATTCAAATCAATTTCACTATCTAAATCTTGATCTAATGTACAATCTGTGTCTATTTTACAGTTCTTAAATTCTCCTTCATTATTCATAAAATGGTAAATCTGTTGGTCTTGTGAGAAAATTTACCAATATTTGAGGTTATCTTGAATCATTGGCCTGTGTTTTACTTTTGCAGTATATTTATGATTGGGTTGAAGGGAAAATTACAGGTACTAGTAAAATTTGCTAAGGAGTGTGCCCGTATATTTTTGTTTCTTGGTATTGCAAAAATATTACATTCCAACAGTTCATCTATCAAATCTAATATTGCCTCTCTATATTGGCCTAGTCTGGGATTATAAACAGAATATTCTCCTTTTATCTTTTTAATAATCAACTCTGAATCTCCCATTATTGATATTCTTTTACCTCTAAGTTTCTGATAATCTGGAGTCCTAAAATGAGGGCTTCATACTCAGCCATATTGTTGGTGCATTTAAAATTCAGTCTGAAAGCATGGCCTTATGCATGATTATTTTCTATATTAGTTATCCAAACTCTTGCTCCTGCTCCTAGTTTGTTTACTGATCCATCAAAATCTAAATTCCATAAAGATTCATGAAAGATATTGTCATTGTTTTGTGTTTTCTTTTTGTCCTTTGGTTCAGTTTTGATTTCATTATCAGTTTCAAAGTTACATAAAATGAATGAATCTAGGTCAGTAGGTGTAGCATAAATTGGGTAATTTATTGACCTTGCTGCACTACTCACCATATATTTCATCAATGTTTCCCTATAGAATTTCGTTGGTTAACCAAAAACTGATATGGTAGCATATGACATGTCCAATTGTAGAGATCCCTGTAATTTTTCTCCCCATGAGCGAGATAATAGCATTCCATACTTGGGTGGGATATCATCTACTACAATGTCCATGAGTATACTTTTACTAAGATATTGAACTAATGTGACATACAAATCTTTAATTAAACCTAGGCATTTCACTTTGCTTGAACCAAATGAAAACAAATCTTTGTAAGGCCTTGTGATGTCTAATTTCAGTGTTTCCATTATTGCTTTGGGCATTATATTGTGTGAAGCCCCTGAATCTAACATTGCATTGTGTAAAATTTTGTCATGAATAGTTAGGCTGATGTAAAATGGAGGAACTACTCCATCTTGATGCTTTCCATTCACATCAGGGCCAAAAATCAACTCTGGTTGAGCATCATTCAAGTTTACAAAGTCTTCTCCATCATTCATGTTTAATGTTTTAGTGAGTTGTTTTATAAAAATCATGTTTTACCAATTCTGTCAAAGGAATTGGTATTTTTAACTTTTCAATTTCAGTTTCTATATTGAATGAAGGTTGTGATTTACTGATTTGAATTAAATCTTCCTTAGTAACTGTAGTTTGAGTGGGTTTATCTTGTTTTTCTACAGTTATGTTTTCATTTTCTGTTTGATTTTCTTGTGTCTTACTGCTCATAGTTTTCTTTTCAGGAATGGTTTTAGAAGCAGTAGATGTTTTTTTAGATTTTGAATTATCAAAAGCTATTTTGTAGTGGCAGCTTTTGGATCTGTTGATTTTGGATCAACAGTGGATGTTTTGGATTCTAAGTTTGTTGTTTTAGCAGAATTAGGTTTTTTTACAACTGCAGATTTTTGTGAATCTTTTGATGTTTGAACAACTTCATCTGTTATATCAACAATCTTGGGACTGGGTGAAATTTTGGGACTGAAGACTTTTCGGGATGAGTTAGAGTTTTGCGTATTTTCCCTAGGGAGAATTTGCAGAACTTTGGTTGTTGGGGCTTCTACTGTTTTCTTATTTTCAATTTGTGCAGATTTCTTAGTAGAAGGTTCAGTGTTTTTTCTTACTCCTAAGGTTATATTGCTTATGTACTTCATTTATGGCAAAATCATAACCTTGTTTGTAGTCAAATGATTCACCTAAATCTAATTGAAGTTGTTGCATATAAAATAACTCTTGGTCTTCATGAGTGAGAAAGATAGTGTTATCATCATTTATACCCATTAGATTTATGGTGTCTTCACCATCAACATTGTTTTGTGAACTTTCAGCATAGTTCTCTTGAAATGGGGGTCTTATTGTCTGATCAAGGGCTGATTCTTTGGATTTTCCTAAGTTTGTGTTTTTCCTGAAGTTGGGATTCCTGATTTGCTGTTCATTGTCCCATTGAGGTCTCTTTTCTATGTTGTCTAATCTATCCATAATTCTCTCTAAGGTCTTAGCTAACTGATCTATTTTTCCATCTGAACTAGAGATTTCTTCTTTTATAGTTACTCTCCTCTCATTCCTTAATCTAGCTTTTCTGGCTAAAATATTTACTTCTATACTAACAACGTCTGTTTGCATTATTTCTAAGGTTTCATCATTTCTTTCCCTCAGCTGATAAGCCATTTTTGTGTCAAATCCATCAGGGAATTTGAGTAGGACAAAATTAGGAGTGGGTTTAAGATTAGTTGGGATTGAATTATAGACATTGTTGTATCTAGTGTAGTAGTCTTGGACCGTTTCATTAGGATCTCTTCTCATGGCATCAAATTTAGATAATATTTGGAGTGGTTTTTTCTTCTTTTCCCATTTATTCAAAAATAATCTATGAAAGACTGCTAAATCAGTTATACTACCAAGATTAAGACCTTTAAACCATTTTTTAACTTCCCTTATTAATGTTTGTACAAAGAGTCTCATTTGTACATCAGAATCACCTATTTCATGAAGCTCAAAGTAATTTGTCATTTTATTAATATGTTGTTGGGCAGTGTAATGAGTAGTAGCATCAAATTGGGGTATTTTACTTTGGTAATCCTCAGGCATATCATGTAGTTGTGCTGGAAGAACTAGGGGAGCATACCTAGCAGCCATAGCTTGAATTTTAGCTTGGCTAGGAGGTAGATTGGAAGTACTTGGTGTTGAACTGGAAGTACTTGCTAATGCAGTTAATGAAGTGACTGATGAAACTGGAATATAAGATAGTGAACTAGAAAAAGTGGTGGATGAACTAAAGGATAAATTTGGGGTGCTAGAAAATGAAACTGGAATATATGAAGAACTACTTGGAAATGAGAATGATGAGTTTAAATTTGCAGAAGATAAACTAATAGATGATGTTGATATGAAAGAATATGGAAATAGTATTCTAGGTTGTAAGGGTTGTCAAGGGATAAATGGATCTATAGGTTGGAATGTCGTGGAAATTATAGATGATGCAGTGGTATCTAAATGAGAAATAGAAGGTTTAGATGTGTATGCTAATAACTCAGCTAATTCAATTTCTTGATTTATTTCCTTAATAATAGTGGCCTTTATTTCTTCAAGTTTATCATGAGCTTTACATATCTTTGATTTAGAATCTGCTGAAATATTTTCTTGTTTTGCCTCAAGAAATGAAATAAAATTAGGGTCTATAACAACACTTTTTAAGTTAGTTTCTGATTTGCTTCTAAACAAAGAATGTTCAAACTTCAGGTCAAACTCTATGTCTTGTATACTCACTAACTCTTTTGGTAATGAATTTACTCTATCTAAGGAAACATTTGCACCTAAATCTTCTACTTGTTTATTCTTTTTTCCAATTTTGTCAGGATTGTCTACTATAACAACAGGTTTAGGATCTGGGTTTGACCTGGTATAGTAGGTTTTTCTAAAAGCCATAATTACAATGTTTTATACTCAAAACTTATAAAAAAGTCTTAAAGGTAAAAGGATGATGAAAATGATTTCCTTTAAGATCTATTTTAAGCCTGAGGATTGGTTAATTCCCCATTATGGTTGCCAATATGTTATCACTCTAATAATTCTAAAGCTGTGAGATTTTTTATTTAAAGTCTAAGAAAATTAGAACTAACCACAGACCAACTTTTAAACTCTAAGATCTAGCCTTCTTAGGGTTCAAAGGGGGCTCTCTTTATAAGATTTAACTTTGTTTTAATTATATGATATTAGGCTAATTATGATGTACAAATTGGTTTGGTTTGATTTGGTTTGGTGGCAAAAATCACTTAATGAGATGGATAGTGGGAGATCTGTTTGTCCATTGGGCTAAGGAGTTAAAGGTTAAGCAGACAGGACTAGGATCAAGGTCAAAAAGTCAAATGTTTTCAGGGCAAGATAGACAAGTCTTTGAAGATCTTGGAAGGCTGTTTGAGTGAAGTGGTTTAATCGAGATAAAGATTAATGAAGAATTCTTTAATCCAGATAAGGAAGGAGTAGATAGAGGTCATTCAAAAGAGGGAGCAATTAAAGGTTCCCTACTCTGGAAATCAGCAGAAAACATAGAAATGATAAACAGTTAAAGACCGGGTGCTTTTAACAAATCTTGTAATAATACTCTTGATTTATCATTCAAATTTAGAGAACATATATGGATGCATGTAAACATAAGAAGATAAACAAATAAAATATAAAGTAATTCACTTCAATGGCTCATCACATGAATCCTGAAATATGATGCTAGATGATTTGATCCAGTCTGCTACTCAAACTTGCAACAAAAAGCCTTCAAGTACAGCAAAAATGACTATAGAAATCTTCAGCAATTTATTCCACACCGATACTTCAAAATATGAAGTATATATACAAAAATGTTTACAAAATATCCTAGAATAATCATAGGATTTTTCTAAGGAAATAAAATATCTTTTACAACAAAATAGTGACAGCGTCTTAACAAATCAGCAAGCTATCCTATTTATCCAAGTATAATAGAAAATTGTTTTGGAATGGGTGTAGTTGGTTGCCTTGTTGTCCTATTTGATGGCAAATATATTTCAAATTTGTTTTGAAATATTATCTTTTGATATTATACTCTTTCATCTGATACTCTTTACCTCTAATACACTTTAAACTCTGTTAAAACTGCCTTACTACTGTAAAATTCTGTTTTGAATGCAAAAAATCAGCAAATTGTTTTATCCTTTTATTTGCAACTTGACTTCTACAGTAAATCAGTGAGTGATTGCTAAGCTTCATCATTAGGAATTTGTATCTTTTTCAGTTTCCTAAAGTTCTCATCTACCTTAGTGTATCTGGCAAATTTTGGTTTAATAACAAAAAGGTGTTTATCTCACGCTGAAGATAAAACAAGTTTTCAAAACTTCTATGTAAAACCTTCCCTGTAGGAATTCCTTGCCCTTATGTTTTGTTAACTTGTTATTTTTCATAATCTCTAATATTTTTTTTGTAGTCCTCCTGTGGCATGAGTTTATCATTAATGACCAGAATGTTATGCAAACCTCTTTGCCTCAAATTTTCAAACTTAACCATAAACTTGGTTATGGCTATGTTCATGTTTTCACATTTTTCTTCTAACTGATTCATTAAATTCTTCTTTGAAATGACTTTCCTTATTTCAAGGATTGTCTATGTTCTATCAGTAATTTCTATTTCTTCAAGTTCTTGCTTGTTCTTGATGTTGAGAAATTTGATTAATTCTAGGGCTTGTTCAGGTTTGTCACCTACCTCATCTTTTGTTTTCTGACTTTCTACTTGTATAGCCTTCAGTAAATCCCTCTACTCATATATTACCTGGATTAATGGCCACACATCATTGATGGCTTCAATGACTTTACTCCATAACTGATTCTTCACATAAGACATTGGCTCTTTCAAGGTTAATTCCTTTTGTATATTTTTCAACTCAGTATTTAACCTATTAGCCCTTTGTTCATGAGTTTTAGCATTGATTTGGGCTAGCTTCTTGGTGTCTTCAAGATTTTCAATTAATTTCTTCAATCCGTTGATCTCATTTGTTTGAAGTGACATTTCCTCCATGGCCTTAATTAGTTTACTAGTCTCATCTGTTGGCTGCACTGTTGATGTAGATGACTCTGTAGTTGAAGTAGTGGATGAGGTTACTGGCACTGCAGTAGTCGATGATACTTTTGGTGCCAACTCTTTTTTCCAGAGTTGAAGGCACAACTGTAGTAACCATGGGAATTAATTTAGGAGTTTCCTATGATTTTGTAATTTATTTTTCATGGACAAGTTTGTCCATTTGGATCTCCATCTCTTTAATCTGTCCTGTTAATTGTAGAATCAAGTTCATCATATTATCTTTCTAGTTTTCCGCTTGAACTATTTCTTTGGCTTGTGGATGTTCAGTTGGTGGAAGCTTGAGCTATCTCCTCAATGTTGCAATATCAGCATTCTTTTTCTTCACTAATTGTTCTGCATCTTTGGCATTTGCAGGATCATATCCTACTTTACTAACCAACTCTTCTAAAGACTTAATCCTAAGATCTTTAGCATATGAGGAAGCCTTATCAACCTTCATTTGATCTCTCATGTTTATTATTATGGTATTCTGAAGCTTGTGGACACTCATAGCTTTTGTAGTGATGGTAGAATATAACATCTCAGAAGTTTGCCTGTGAAATTCAATTTGATCTAGTTCATGGATACTTTATGTTGGCACTTCAAGATCAACTTTCTTGTAATTTTCCACTGTCTTGGGAGTCCTGACTGTTGGTTGAAGTACTAACATAATTAACTTCTTGTTTGAATAATCAAAAGCAGAAAGAAGTCTGTTCTGGATACCTGGTGTTTGCTTTAAATACTGAGAATAAATCTCATTTCTTATTTCTTCATTCTTTGTATTAATCTACTTATATTTCTCTCTGATATCAAGATCTTTATCTTCTGTTGTCTGTGAGGAGGATGCCTCCATATTCTGCTACTTTTAAATTACCTGTGTATTGGAATTATCAGGATGTTCTTCATTTAAAATATCTATTACTGGCTCATTTAATGATTGTAGCTGCATCTATATTTGTATCTGGCACATTTGTATCTTCCACTTCTATGGTCACTTTTCCTTTATCATCTAAATTGATTTTAGGCTTTTTATTGTATCTAAGTTTAAACCTATTTTTAGTTGTTGTCTCAGCACTATATGTACCTTCTTCTCTGATTCTCTTAGTAGCTTTCTCTCCTTGATTTACAGTTTGCAAGGTGTGACTATTATCACCCTGTTTAACTGCTTCTACCAAGGTATTTTCTAGCCACTCTATTTGATTGACATATTGTTCAATCTCTAGTTTTTTCTCATGAATATAAGGTGTTAGTTGGCACTTCACCCTCATTTTTCTTAATATTCCTTGTGGTTCATAATTCAATGAGAAGCTTTCTTCAAATATGTACTTAAATAACTATTTTGCTGCTTCTTGTTTTGCATCTCTGTGATTACAAATAAATGGTCCCACTTGATTCTTCAACTTAAATTGGGTCTTCTTTTTGGCTGCTAGGAAGTTGATAGAATTTGAGTTTAAGATTTTCCTGATATACTCCAAGTAAAAAATTCTCATTGGCACATATTTAGGAAGTTTATACGGTAATATATTGGACCCAAAAACTATGATTTCCGTATGTTTTTTATATAAGTACCAATCTCCAGCTATAGTGTGCTCTGATAGCTGTAAAAAATTCTTCATTTCATCACTGATTCTTGGTTGTTCTGTATTTGTTAACATGTTTATCAATGGATAAATAAAGTAATATGTAAACTCTACATAACTAAACTCTGTGGACTCTTTCTGATCAAAGAAGTCCAAAAGATGACTGAAAGTGGATTTTCTTCAATATCAAGCTTTTGAAGTGTAATTGGGAACTTGTCTACTTGGAAATATAAGAACATATGGAAAATGAAGTATGTATACCTAAATACTCCATCAATTGGCAGCTTGACAAGCTGATCATGGATATTATCAGCTATGTATTCAGCATAATTGAAAATGACAGAAGGAGGTTGTCCTGGTGCAAAGGTAGATAGGAAACCTAGGATTGACTCATTTGTATGTTCATCTGTAAAATACCCTAGGATAAATGACAGCATGGATATGACATGCCTTGACCATTCTGGAGATTTTGAAGTAGAATATGGAGGGTTGATTTGTGGAATTTTAACATGTAATGGCATGAACACTTGGAAAATATAAAACCTTTTGGGAAAGTCCAGGCCAATGTACAACTTTGTGAGTGCTTCTATTGACAAAGGAACAACTTTGGGATCAGGTTTAAGTTGTAGCATATAGTTTATTGACTCAGTAGTAAGGTGAACAGTACTTCTTTGTTTGCATTTACAATTGCTCTATGTTCAGGAGAATAATGGGTCTGACATAACCTAATAATCTTTGAACATTCATGGGTAAGTGGGACAACATATTTGGGTAGGTTTGACACCCAAATTTGGACTTCTTCAACTTGATCCAGTGACTTTTCATAACTCCAACAGTGGAGGTCTAACAAATTGAATTCAACAACTGGATTTGCTATTTTATAATCCACATATGCTAAAGGTGTATGTTCAATGTCTACAACAGAAGGTTGTAGAGGATTTACAATAATTGCAGTCTTGGAGGACATGGTTGGATTTGATTTTGACATTTTTAGGCTTTCTGGATAACTGAAACTTTGTATTTGGGCTTTTTTGGACTCTTTTATAAGATTAGATTGTTTACATAATTGTTTTTTGATTTTGACAGAGGTTCTTTAGATAAAAATAAGCACAACTTGGTTTTCTCTAGAGTTTCAACCTTCAATTTGGCTTTCAACTGTTCTTCAGACTCTTTTACAAGTTTAGAGATAAGATACAAGGGTTTCTTATGCTTTTTTCAGACAAACTAGACTAAAAACTGGTTCAAATCAGGCATAGAAGGGTTGGGGTTATTTGCAAAGGTTTTCTAGATAAATGTAGAGTTTTTTCAAGGTCTGTAAAGACTAGAAATATTTAATTTTAATTTAAAACTAGAAACCATATTAATACAGGGTTTTTTCACGTTTTTTGTAGTGAATTTATTGTTTTCGGGCATCTACAGGGTCTTTCTTTGGATAATCAGGTTTTTTCAAAGCTTAATTTCTTCAGAAATTTTCTTTTCAAATGATAATAGGTCGTTTTTCTTCGGAAAATACCTGTTTGTGCAAGTATTTTGGTCTTTAACTGGCTTTTTAGGCGTAAAATAGGTTTCTGGTAGCTTTGAAGGTTTCTGAAGCAATCTGGACGATTCCAGTAGTCTTTGATACCAAATGTGGGGCTTTCTCAGGTACTCTGGGCGTAAAAACAATGTATCATCTTTGTTTCTCAGTTAGAAGGATAAACACACAGAAAGAATGCAAAGAAGGGCTTTTGAGAGAGCATATGGAATATTTATATAATGTTTTAGGATTAAAGAGTTGACATTTAATGGCGGTCATATCAGAAACAAAGGGAAGTTTCAGCTTCAAGGAGGAAAACCAGAGTTGGTTATCATGCAGGTTTTGAGTGGTATATGGTATTGCTGGATCGAATGCGATCCAATGAAATGTCAATGCGTGGAGGAGGGAAAATGGTGGAAAACCACCTATTTCGCATAGTTTGAAATGGGTTATGATCGCGCAATTAAAAATGTGATACGTCTTTATGATCATCGGATATAAGGGGGTTAATGCAAACGGTGGAGATTAAATGGGAAAGCTGCTCGACAGTAGGGCATGGGGCCCGGGCTTGGTATTACAACGGGATTAATTTTAATATCAAAAACCTTTGTTTTTTCATTGTAAAATCAATGTTTTATGATGGTATGGCGGGATTATAAATATATGTTTATAACGTAAAAAAGCATTGTATTATTTGATTGGTAGGGAATATATTACATGGTAAAATAAAACATTAACAAATGTTTTATGTGTATTGGGAGCTTAATTGTAATATAATATAAAATTTAACCTATGGGGAATATGACGGGGTTTATTTTCGGCACATGGGATATATAATCCATAGGTTTAATGTTAAATAAGTGGGTTGGGATATTTTAAATAAAAATGAATTAATATATACGGGAGGGGTATTTATAAGGGATTTAATACTTTAAGTTAAAAAATTGATATGAAATGAGATAAAATGAATCAAAATACATAGAATTTAAACTAAGTAAAGTGTAAATAGGCATTTTATAATAAAATTATCCCATTTTGATATTTACACATAAACTTAGGATAAGATGTATTTTGTGGGATTTTGAGTGTTTTTTTGATGAAAATGAAATTAATTAAGGGGTATTTTACTTTTCTTAAGTAAAAAATGGTTTTACTTAGGAAAAGGGTTTGTATTTTTGGAAGAGGGTGAATATGTTGAGGAAATGGGCTTTTATGAAGGGAATCCAATACTTTGACCAATCAGTTACTAAGCCTTGGGCCTGGTCCCAACAGAAGTTATAGAAATTCTCTAAGCCTCTTTAACTGAAGGTTTAGAATACCGGATCATTGTGGGGGAAGGAAAATTAGTAATTTTGCCCAATGATGCTTTATTACATGCCTTGCACAACTGCTTTCTACCTACCCATCTTTATTCTAACATTTTATTACTTCATTGCATGGGTGCATTTAGGCTTGCAACCCTAAATTCATTTTTCTTTTAAAGCATAAATCTATCTAAGTCTAACCTTATTTCATTAGAGGGCTTAGATTGAACTGTTGAGCTCCTTATTTATTCTCTAACTATCTACTGATTTGTCAAGTTTAAATTGTTTGACATATCTTTATTATCTATCTAAAACATTAAATTCAAAGCATGAAAAGTTAATATTAAACTATTTAACTGATCATGGATTATGGCATTTTGAACAATCTGCACATAATCATTATTCTAGCAGTAAAAGTAAATAGTAGTGGCATTTTGACTTGCTCACTTTCATGTCTTATTTTTATTTCTTTTTTCTTTTGGTGTCCATTTTTATTCTTTTTGATCTTTTCTTTTCTAAGTCTTTTGATATTTCTTTTAGGACTTTACCCTATTTTCATTTTTTTTTCTTTCTCAAAATATGGGAAAAAAACTTGCAGAAAGCAAGGTATGTACATGTTTACAAGACTATCAATTTCAATTCAAAAATTATGAACACTATTATTGTAGGACCCTAACAGGGGTTATGCGAAAGTGTTTTATGATATTTGGGGTTGGGATAGGGTAAATTGAAATGTGGGAATGGTAGTGGGATTCTAGTAGAATGATACTATTGTTTTGAACTTAATACGACACCAAAACCAAATTAAACATCACCTAAACTGATTAAGGAGAAGAGGAGTGATGAATTTGTGATCTACTTGCTTGTTAGAGAGTGTAGACAATCCTTCTTGAAGCATGAAAGAGTTGTAGTGGTATTTTGACAATCCCTGAGGGCTTTTAGGTAAACACACAACACCCAGATTAAACATTCCCTCCTCTTGACAGGCATGCAATGCCTTTAGAAAATGTGCAACATTTTTAGGCAAACGCGCAGTGACAGTGCAGAACCCGCAACGCCAGTGTAGAACACACCCTCTGCCCCTGTTTTGCACAATTGCACCTAAAAAATTGAAAACTTCTCCTTTGCTGAGTATCCTTAAGGGTGTAGGAAGCAAATGAAATTTGAATTGATGTCTTTAAGGGATTTTATACTTGAGTGGGTTTGATTTATGTTTTGAAAACCCACTTTTCTAATGTTTCATTTCACCTTTCAAATTTTCACATTAATGCTCTTTGACTTCTGAATTTTTGTTTTGCAGGTTGATCAGTTGATGGGGTAGGACCTCTAACACTTTGAGATGTACTTTGTTTGGTATTAATTTTGGCATATGGAGCTGAGTTAGTAGCTTCAAAAGATCAAGTACTTATTACATATAATGGGCATAAAATTACAAAAATAAAAAATAAAATTACATCACTTTTTTTTGGGAATAAAAATTACATTTTGGAATGAAACTGATATTTAAATCAAAATTACAACTTTTAAAACATCTTTCATGTTTATTGGGTCACTCTCACACTGTTTCTGACCTTATGAGATGTCATGGTGCATTTTTGGACCTTGAATGTGCATCCCAACTTAAATATAAGACCAACTGCTGCTTATATATATATCAACGCAGATATATGTTCCTTAATTCAACGCTATTCCACCCCTGGCATATGCACACTGTAATGTATCAATATATGTATTACAGCCTTCCTCTGTTATTGAAAGCGTTATGAAAAAAACCCAACAAACGTTGGACCCCACTTACAGTTGAAGACTCGACCTTGCTCAGATTAATACCGTGGTTCGGATTCAATTAAGAGGAAATCCCTGTCATACTTAAATAATCACAACATACGACCATTCACTTTATGGCCTTGGACCTTATATGATGTTCGGCTACACATATATTAATAAAATTATGTCAATACAAACAACACGCCATACCTTTTTTTAATCTCTCGTTCACATCTGACGGTCGAGACGTCGTCGGATTGAATTTGGTGATCCAACGGTCACAAGACGATATCGCATGATGAAAATACGCTGAGGCTATCTCTCAATTTCCACATGATGGGAGTGGTTTTCTAATACCACCGAATGCCACGCATCCACCATTGTGTGGAATCGCGTTTTATTTTCACATTCCACTTCCAGTCTTGGAGCTACGTGATACTACCTAGTTTCATTCAACAAATTGCTTATTGGCAATTGAAATTAGGATGCGTTCAACTCAGAAAATTCCACTGTAGTTTAATCGTTCCTCTCAAACTCGGCTTCTTCGCCTTTGATGCTGTGAATCGACCAGGGTTCCAGTGTAAAATACGCTTGATTGTAAATCTGGGAATTGACAAATCCTGCTGCTTCTGTTCCTCACGCGTTCTAGATAACGCTGCTATTTATTCTTCTTTCGTCTTGTCATAGAACCCAACGATGTCTTGTATCAAAGCTTTGATACAAATCGATGTTGATTTTTGTAAATCGATATCCCTTCTGCTACGCCTTTACCTCACGGCATCGACTCCACTGCTCGCTCCTCACAGCAAAGGTCTCATTCCACTAATTTTCTGCGCATGGTTCCAATTTCTCTCGACTCTATATTTGAGTCTGTGAATTGGGCTCTTCTGTCAATTCAATCGACCGCCTGTGATTTAGAATTATATGAACCCCTTGGTTTTTAGAACTAATCCTTCATTTAATTGCCCAATACGTGCATTAACCCCATAACGATTCCATCGAACCGGATTTTATTTTAGTTTAATAGTTCAACCAGTTTGTTAACATTGATCCCCCCATGATCGATAGTAAATTGCCAATTTAGTGCAAATCCCACAGAACTCAATTGAATGAGTTTGCATTTTCAAATCTCACAATCAATCCTGCCTTGGCACTTATATGGAGGTTCATAACTACATACAGAAGGTATTCAAAACCCAACACAAAGTTTCATCACAGTGTCATATTGAAATTCTACAAGTTCCTTACATAGATTTCAATCGGTCCATATACACATAATTCAGTCACCGAGTTTCGTATTGGTCATGGGGATTCAAAATTCCTTCATCAGGAACACATTCAGATGATCACACTAACTTAATTCAACAAAAGCACATACAGTACTGAAATCAATATTTCCACAACACATGCATAAGGTTACTTACAATACTCTTAGTTGGCCAAATCCTCGATTGAATGGCCCATCTGCTAACACTATCTGCAGATCTATTACAATTCTACGTAGCCCTAAGCAGCTCTTTATGCAGGTCTGTTGGACTCTGCCACAAGGATTTATTTTTATACAAATTGGGAATCAATCGATTCAGTTTCCTACAATGATTCGACAACTCTTCAAATCTTAATTTTAGCCTAGCTCTTGAAACTGACTATCTCTTCAGGTGCCCACTAATCATTTGGGCAGTTACAATTTTCTCCAGATTTAACTAAAATTACTCAAATGAAAATAATTACATAGGAAATTCAAAACAAGAGACCCCCCTATGTTTATTTATATACAAAATATCGTCTTGGGCCTAATGCCCCTGCATCAGACTCCCCAGGTTAAAATAGTTCATGATCTCCTGATCATGTGCTTTCATCTTGGTCTGCCTGGATCCCACACTTTGTTCTACAAATGGTCATCTATTGCAGTGTTCTTCTTTTTCACTCCTCCAAGCTTCCATATCTTGGTCTGCATATTTTCACTTGCTATGTCCTCACAGTCTGAGACTGTCTTCTTCTTGCTGTTGTTGTTTCTCTTCTTTCTTATCAATGCTATTTCTCTGTCTAATCTTTCCTCTGACTGCCAGACTCTTACTTCTGTTTGTTGCACTCTTATTTATTTAGTTCTTACTGCTTCCCTATTTTCCATCCAATCATCCATACCCTCTTGCTCTCTGCAATAGTAAAACTTTTCTTGATTGGCACTCTTGACAACTTCTCTACTCTTTGTCTTCAGCAAATCTTCAGACTGGAATTTGAATTCCTAGTCATCATCCTCATCTCTTCTATTCTTCTGGACTGAACATGCCTTAGTCCTTCCATCAGTGCCTGCAGTCATAAAAAAAACATCAAGGTTATGAAATCTTCGAGTTTCTTTCTCCTCTTCTGGCAACACTTCAGCTTGTTGCTTCAACATTTTCTCCAGCAACACTCCAAGCTGCTGTTTAGCCATTTCATTCCTTTTTCTGGATGTTTTCTGCAAAAATTTTAGCCATTTATTTCATGCTTGTCTTTCATCATCAACATACTATAATTTGAACTCATTATGTCCTTCTTCTTCTGCCCTGGCAATCTTCAACAATTGCCTTCCTTTTTCTTGCATTACTTCAAGATCTTTAAGTGTTGCATTTCCATCTTCTATCAGAGTAAAACTCTGATTTTCTACTGTTGTAGCAGCCCCAAAACCCTGCCATACAGCCTTCTCTCCAATATTCTCTTGGCTATTTGAACAAGCCAATTCTTCTTTGTCATATGTAGAAATAACAAGCTCATTTTCATCGCATTGTGTCTTCTCATTCTGTAATCCCCAATTCTAAAATTGAGGTTTCCTCTCCTGCACAGGACCCTGCTGATCTAGCATATTCTCCAGTAGCTCAATTTCTCCATTCCATGGTTTAAAATATTCCATAGAATTCTTCTCCTCTTTCAACTAACTGCCAAATGCTGCCAACCTTTCTCCATCACCAATAGGATCTGCATTTACCAAACATTTATTAAAACAAAACTCGCAAGGCCTCAGTGTCTTTCTCTGCTCTTCCAGTATCTCAGCGTGCTGGCACAAAACTCTTTCCTCTTCAATCAGCACATCAGTATGCTGATTCCAATTCTTCAAACAATCCTCAAGACTATCAGTCAATCTCTCCTCTGCATCATCCCTTTCAAGGATGCCACTCTGCTCTAGTTCATAAAAATGAACTCTCTCATCTACAATCACCTCTGCCCTTACAATCTAAACTCCTTTTTTCTATACTTCTGTCCTCTGCTCATGCCACAATCCTGACATCTCTTCTGAGGAAACATCTTCACAATCTTTACTATCTTCTGCTGTCACTATCTCCTCGGCCTTCATCAGAATGGAATTATGATTTCCCATCTCTGCAAAAACTTCAGTCCTCTGTCCATCATTCTTCATTTGGCCATTCAACAAAATAAAATTATCATTATCAGTATTGATGACAAACTCATCATCACCAACCTCATAGAAAAAATTTCTTTCATTATCAAACTTATCATCTTCAGACATAGTTGTCTTGTCCTCATTGAAGCAATCCCTTTTATAAAACAAGGAATTAAGGAATACCTTCTGTTGCAATAACACAATCTGATCTTCATCTGAAACATACTCATCATATCTTGCTTGGCAACAATCAACTTCATTTGTCACAGTTCCATCATATGAATTGCCTTCATTAACACCTGCATTCATACACAACTTGTCAGATGCAAAAAATTAAGACCTCATGGTCTTAATTGATAATTTGATCATCAAATCTTCTTGTTGTTCCAAGTCTTCCACATGCTTCAGAGAATCTTCAATAGTCTTCTCTTCTTAAAATTCTTCAAGCTGTTCAACCTCCAGCTTTTGGTCAATATCTTAAACTAAATCTCCTCTGCTTCCAATATGTTGGGAAGCAGAATCTTTCTCTAACTGTGCATGGACATCATCAAAACATCTGGCTGTCCCATTTTCTTTCTCAGTGAAAACATCAGTAGTTTGTTCTCTCTCACCTGCTTTTCCTGCAAACATACAAAATATGTCATATGTAAGGCTCTTGGACCTCCTGGTCTCACTTGAAGCTTTAGTCTCCAAGTTATTTTCCAAATACTCAATTAGTATGAGCATTTCTTCCTTCTTCTAAGCATTCATCATCTGCTCCTTCTTCCTTTGTGGCCTCTGCCACTTTACCTTCTTCTTCATGAGCCAACCACCTCTCTGGTTTTCCTCTATCATCCTCTACAGTTCATCAAGCTGCTTACTGATCTCAGCTAACTCCTTCCATTGCTCTTCATCAGTGAGTCTCTTCCTCATGCCATTTTCTTTGGCATCTTCCCTCACTCTCCTGCTGTGGCCTCTCTTAGAACCTCTGTAATCGTTGTTGTGGCTATCAGTATCCATTCTCTCTTCCATGAATTCTTCACTCACAAGCTGCACTAAGCCTCCGCAACAGCAAGCTCTCTTGCTGCAACTCACCTCACCAATCCCTTCTTTGGATCCGGATTTTGGCAAGTACTGGTCCCCTATCTGTTGGAACCTTCTGAGCATTATCTTCTGCTCTCTAGGCTTCACTCTGCAACTTCTCTCAAGAACACCTCTATTCTTCTGTCATCCAACCTCAGTTGGGAATCTTCCAAGTTTTGCCACACTCTTTCATCACTAAGAATCCCTTGCTAGACTCTTCTATCACTACTCTCAAAGCCTGTGATCTACGTCTTGCTAAGATTCCTTCCTCAATTTCTTGCACTCTATATTCTGCAAACAAATCTTTCAACCAGATTCAAATAAGCCTCATCATCTCACCTCTCAAGATCCCTGAATGATCTTGCTTCTTCTTTCACCTGCACTGCATCTCTATCTGCTGCAATCTTCAAGACTCTGTGTCTTCAACTCCAGATTTTGCACCTCTGGAGATATTCACTACATATCTAATCAAATCTGAAATTATGTTAACCAAATTTAAAACCCAACTTTCTTCACTGTGCATTTCGAAAAACCATTTTTCAAAAGAGCTAATTCAATTCAAGCTCTGATACCAAAATGGTGTAGGTAAAACCCATAGTCCCGATTTTTATTTTAAGTTTCAATCTCAAGCTGTGTATAATTTTTCTCCAAAAAATCTTTGCCCAACCCAATCCACCCTTCGGGAAAACTCACACGGGTCTGTATTCTTGAACTAGAAAATAAACAAATAGATCTGGAATATTTAATATCTCAAATCTAAGATTTGGGATATTAATTTAAACCCTCTTGCATATAAGAACATCACATATTCTCGCCTAATCAATTTCAACTTTTCGGGCACTCTCACATTTCAGCAGCCCAGGTTCTATACCCTTAAACCTACGACTTTTGTTTGATTCGATCTTTATACGAGGAATTCTTTACCTTATAGGTTTATGAACCCATATGCATATGCCAATGTTCTTCAAATGAATCATTAAATCCACATGCGGAGGTATCATTTCTATTCTATAGTTCAACCATAATAATAATACAACGCATAAAATCTGCTATCATATGTGTAAACCAATGGAACCTTGCAGTGTCTTAATTGTCACCATATTTGAATGTGCGTCCCTATATATATATATATATATATATATATATATCCCAACTTAAATATAAGACCAATCGATGCTTATATATATATATATATATATATATATATATATATATATATATATATATCAACGTAGATATATGTTCTTTAATTCAACACTATTCCACCCCTAGCATATGCGCACTGTAATGTATCAATATATGCATTACAGCCTTCCTCTGTTATCGGAAGCGTTATGACAAAAACCCAACAAACGTTGGACCCCACTTACATTTGAAGACTCGACCTTGCTCGGATCAATACTGTGGTTCGGATTCAATTAAGAGGAAATCCATGTCATACTTAACTAATCACAACATACGACCATTCACTTTATGACCCGGGACCTTATATGATGTTCGGATACACATATATAAATAAAATTATTTCAATACAAACAACACACCATACCTTTGTTTAATCTCCCATTCACATCTGACAGTCAAGACGTCGTCGGATTGAATTCGATGATGCCACGGTCACAAGCCGATATCGCGCGATGAAAATACGCGGAGGCTATCTCTCAATTTCGACGCAATGGGAGTGGTTTTCTAATACCACTGAATTCCACACGTCCACCATTGTGTGGAATTGCATTTTCTTTTCACATTCCACTTCCAGTCTTGGAGCTACGCGATACTGCCTAGTTTCATTCAATAAACCACTTACTGGAAATTGAAATTAGGATGTGTTCAACTCAGAAAATTCCACTGTAGTTTAATCATTCCTCTCAAACTCGGCTTCTCCACCTTTGATGCTGTGAATCGACCAGGTTTTTGGTGTAAAATATGCTTGATTGTAAATCTGGGAATTGACAAATCCTGCTGCTTCCATTCCTCCTCACGCATTCGAGATATCGTTGCTATTTATTCATCTTCTGTCTTGTCATAGAACCCAACGATGTCTTGTATCGAAGCTTTGATACAAATCGATATCCCTTTTGCTACGCCTTTGCCTCACGGCATCGACTCCACTGCTCGCTCCTCACAGCGAAGGTCTCATTCCACTAATTTGATGCGCATGGTTCCAATTGCTCTCGACTCTATATTCGAGTCTGTGAATTGGGCTCTTCTGTCAATTCAATCGACCGCCTCTGATTTAAATTTATACGAACCCCTTATTTTTCAGAACTAATCCTTCATTTAATTTCCCAATACGTGCATTAACCCCATAAGGATTCCATCGAACCAGATTTTATTTTAGTTTAATAGTTCAAGAATTTTGTTAACATTGATCCCCCATGATCGATAGTAAATTGCCAATTTAGTGCAAATCCCACAGAACTCAATTGAATGAGTTTGCATTTTCAAATCTCACAAT
Organism: Pinus albicaulis; assembly: GCA_034641835.2. Taxonomy (NCBI): domain Eukaryota; kingdom Viridiplantae; phylum Streptophyta; class Pinopsida; order Pinales; family Pinaceae; genus Pinus; species Pinus albicaulis. Next base: position 722,678,276 of record CM076570.1, on the reverse strand, counting down.
CAATCCTGCCTTGGCACTTATACGGAGCTTCTTAACTACATACAGAAGGTATTCAAAACCCAACACAAAGTTTCATCACAGTGTCATATTGAAATTCTACAAGTTCCTTACATAGATTTCAATCGGTCCATATACACATAATTCAGTCACCGAGTTTCGTATTGGTCACAGGGATTCAAAATTCCTTCATCAGGAACACTTTCAGATGATCACACTAACTTAATTCAACAAAAGCACAGACAATACTGAAATCAATCTTTCCACAACACATGCATAAGGTTACTTACAATACTCTTAGTTGGTCAGATCCTCGATCGAATGGCCCATCTGCTAACACTATATGCAAATCTATTACAATTCTACGCAGCCCTAAGCAACTCTCTATGCAGGTCTATCGGACTCTGCCACAGGGATTTATTTTTATACAAATTGGGAATCAATCGATTCAGTTTCCTACAATGATTTGACAACTCCTCAAATCCTAATTTTAGACTAACTCCTGAAACTGACTATCTCTTCAGGTGCCCACTAATCATTCGGGCAGTTACAATTTTCTCCAGATTTAACTAAAATTACTCAAATGAAAATAATTACATAGGAAATTCAAAACAAGAGACCCCCCTATGTTTATTTATACAAAATATTGTCTTGGGCCTGATGCCCCTGCATCAAGTTTGCTACTAAACTACGATATGAGACTGCCTATTGCACTCTGTTGTTGCAGCGTAGTGTTTTTAGTTGTATTTTGATGTTTGGAAATTGTCTTAAAAGACAGCCAACCACGTGGAGGAATTCCAAGGTAGAAGTGAAACATTCCAACGGAGATTTGGTCTTCTACAAAGTTATCTTTTTCACCAACTTAGCAAAAGACAGTCAGCAAATGTCATGTCATCCTTTCCTTAAAAAAAGATGGATGTTTCTTAGACAGTGAGAGAATTCATATCTTGTTCATGGTCAATTCTACTTAAGATTATGATCCTTTTCAATGTAAATAGGTTGTCCTTTCAGTTAAATATGCAATTAATAAGTAGTAGAGTCCTAATAGGTCTCTAACTCTTAAAGTTAGTATGTGTTTGTTTTATTTCCATGAATCTAGGTTATAGTTGAGTGAAGTGTCAAATCAAAGAGTTCGATGATATAGCTAGATGGCAGATCCTATGTAAGTCACAAAAGTATATTTATATGGAGAACTTAGAATGACAAAAGGTTGGGAGATGATGACTTCACACTACCACTGTTGTAATTTTTAATTAGAAATATACAGTTGCAGCATGCCTATTTTATACCTGAGATTCTTCTTTGTATTCTTATGTAAGTTTTTTATATCAGTGTTTTAGTTTCTCTCTAGTGTTCTAGTTGTATAATCACTTGGAATTCATGATTACTTGTTCCAACTTCCTTTATACACCTAGTATGTTGTTTTTTCATGTTTTATTAGTTTGCTTATGTATAATCACTTTGAATTCATGGTGACATGCTCCAACTTCTTGTATACATATAGATTGTTGTTTTGTCCTTCATGTGTGGTTTAATAAGAATAAAATTGCCTCAGCTTCCATGAGATAAGTTGACTTGTGACTTAGTTTTCATATTGACTCCATAAGCCCAATGGTATTAAACCCTTTACATTTTTCACCTACATAAAAAAAACACATTCAATCCAATTTAGAGTTAGCCATATTCTTTCAAGACCACTCATTGAATATCCTTTATCCTTTTGAGAGATCCCTCTCAGGCTAGAAAGGCTAATTTCCAGTTATAAGCTGGTTTGAAATAGTTACTCCAAGTTGACCATTGAAGCAGCCCAATAGGACTCAATTTGGTGATAAAAACATCCATTACACCAACTTTACTATTTTCATTGTACGTGTATTCCTAAAACATTGTGACACTAATAACTAATTGGATATTTTGCACAACATACTTGTTATGCTACCCTTTTCTTTTGCGTGTGCTAATATTTCCTCAATTTTTCATAGTCACGGTTTTTCTCACAATTCCACTTGGACAGATTGATTCAATTCCAAAAGAACATTACCACTCTTGGTACCAATTCCATGTGTATTCGTTTCAAAGTATCATTGTTGTACAATTTTGTACCACTTATGCTTTTTTCTACAAAGACTTCAAAGAAAGTATCCAATAGTAAGAAGAGCATTTGTATTTTTTTTATGTCCAAGAACACATCACTACAGCTTGAACGCTAGATTTATCGGTGCATTGTTATCTAGAATTATGTGTATAAATTAATTGCATACATGACCTATCTACACGTCATCTTTTTATCCATACATTAACACTATTGCCTATAGTTTTATTTTTTATTGATTTTTCCTAAATGACTCGATTCCTAATGAACAAATCAATGTTACAGCTAAAATCTTGCCCACTGTGCTAATATGCATCAATCTCATATATTTTCCGAGCAAAGATATCAGACTATCCAGTAATACATTATTGGTATTCTATGTGATTGCAATAAGAGCTCATAGGTTGATCTCCTTGGAACTGTCATTATTCATGTATAAAATTTTGCTTCAAAATTTATATGCAATTCTCAATATTTTTATCCCCTCAATTGATTGAGGCCAACCTTGTCTTTCAATCTAAATGACACCTAGAACTTGGCACCTGGCAGACTATTTCTTCCTCCTTCTAAACACCCTCACCAGAGTTCATCATGGCCCTATTATTAGAACCTATTCCTAGCCACATTGTGCACATAATAAGTATAAAATATGTTTCCCTTTGGAATTCATGTTCCCATGGAATCAAGCTCTTGTTTCTACATCACTTGTTAAGTCCCTATAATATTAGTATAGCCCCCTTATTGTTGTGGTTTCAACCTTGTAGGTTGTGGAATTATAGGAGCAGAAACACTTCCATCTTTATAGTTGTGAGTGGTAGGCTTCCTTGTTGCCATAATTTTTCTTTCAATTTTTCTGGCCAACCTAAATGCCTTGTCCAATGAATCAGGTTCCCAAAAGCGAACCTCATGTTGTGTGTTATACTTTAAATTCCCTATGAAGTCATCAATCCTATTCTCTTCTGAAATATCATTTACCCTTATATTCAATTTTCAGAATTCCTCAATGTGTTCCACCATTTATCCCTTTTGTTTGATGTTTATCAATTGTCTAAAGAAGGTATTGCTCTTTATATCCTCATAATGTGTTATCATTTCCTCCATAAAATTTGACTAAGTTACAAGTGATTTAAGAGAACAAACCCATCGATACCATACAAACTGGTTGGGTTCTAAATATGAAGTTGGAGTGTGTACCTTTTGTGTGCATTGGACATTATGGAGACCATAATATTGCCCCATCTGTAGTATCCATGTTACCATATCCTTGCCATCAAACTTCCTCATATCGATATTTGGAATATGGTGGGTCTTAAATCCAACATGAGAGTCTCTGAAATCATGAATAAAATTACATTTTTTCTCATCATGAGTTCCATCTAATACATTTTCACCATTAGGAAGCATTTCTTGTAGAAACTTTGTCAAATATGTTTTTAAACCATTCTTCAAATCTTCCATGTTTCCTTTCATTTTCGCTTCTATATCATCCATACTATCTTTCATGTCATCCTTAAAACCATCCATCTTAGCTTCCATTTATGATTTTAAACCATCCATGTCATCTTTGGTTGCTCTCTGTGAGAGCGAAATTTGTTGCACTTGGTCCCGTAATTTTGATATATCATGTTGCAATTCTTCCTCTTCATGACTCATAGTATAGTTTTATGAGGGCTTAATGGGTGTAGAATTATTTTTTAGAGGCATTTTATAACCTAATATAGATATCTATAGGCTTCAATATGCCCTTGGAATCACTTCAAATTTATTTTTCAAACAAAAATTATGCAATTTTTAAAAAAAAATACACACCTTTTTCTTGCTTTTAGGAGCTCAATCTTGAAATGGTTGTAACTCTATAATTTCATATCTCCAAGATTTGAAATTCAGTCTTGTGGTATCCCTCTGAGTCTTCTTTACAATGCCACAAGTCAGACCAAATTTGGATTCTTCAAGGTAAAGTTCTGCCAAATCTCCCATGATGGTCTGATTATGTACTTGTTCAGTAGAGAGAAGTTATAAGAGATACCATGTGTCACTGTTTAAATATTTGGCTCTAAAATTTCTAAAGGAATAACGAAATTCCATGCAATTTCGACCACTTTTTACAAAATTCCAATCTTATGCCTAAAACAAAAGTTATGACGATTTTTCCTCGATCACCTATTTGAGATGAACTTCTAGAGCCTGCAAAAACCATGACTTCCTCAAATCATATCACCGAAAATATAGTGAACCAAACTTTTAAACTAGTACACGACCTTCACTAGTATTTTTAAACAACGTGGCTTCAATTTCAACTTCTGAAGCTTCGTAGAAAACAATTTATAGCGAAAATTCCAGGAAGTCATGTTTGCAGTAGCGAAACCCTAGAATCCAAAGGTCTGATACCAAATGTTATGTAATCAACTCATAAAAAATAGAAATAGTAGATCAACAACTTAAAAAATATCCTCTTGGTGGGGGGAACCTCTATTACATTTCATAAATGAACAATTCTTGGATGATTCAAATGACAAAGTCTCCTTTCTATATATAGGAGTCTAAGGGATCATAATATAATCATAGCTGACATAACAATAATAATGTAATGGCACAACAATAAAAATAGTGGGATTATATGGGGTACAATAATAACAATATGGGGACTATATGGGCACAACAATAACAACAAGGGGTCTATACTAATATTATATGGACCTAACATCACTAAAATATATACGCTCAATGAGAAAATTTGATTTGTTTCGTCTATGTCAATTCACAAGAGAATGTGAGTAGAAAAATTGTGTTCCCTAATTCATCTTGTCATCATGATGCATCACCTTAATAAGCTCTTGAATGTTTCACTAACCATAATTGAAGGGACTGCATACAAATATCAAAGAAAACCACATATGACTTGAGGCATCATAGAACGGTCATTGCTATTTCGATTATCCAATGTATTCTCATAGTCATTTAGTCCTTGGACTAGCACAATATGTTTCTAAAAGTAACACTTTCAAATTACTTCAAAATAAAAACTTGATCCCTTTTGTTATCCACTCAATTTTGTGTCCTTGAATATATTTTTTCATTTAATAAATTAATTGTTCACAATGGTCGTGTGGATTCCCATTTGCATTATTCAATGCCTTAATAAAAAAATTTGTCATTTCAAAGACTTTAATCGCAAAAAATATGATCCGGACTTATGCAAGAATGCAACATAATACAGATATAAACATAAACACAGAGATGCACCAGAAATAAATCTTCATTTAATTAATATCAAAGAACTAAAAGGTGCTTACATACATAATGGAAATAAACTAGCTCAGGTGATGGTAGCTTATATTTGAGAAGAGACGTGTTGGCTACATGCCTCTGAACTATGTTATAATGAGGCTCGAAGGTCTATTTATTATTGAGAAATAATGGAAAACCATAAGCATCCAAAAATATAACACCAGGAGATGAAGTTCCAAAACCGTGGGCCCCATTGGGGTAAATTGGTATATATGAGTACGTCTTTTAGGGCCTGGCCTGAAAATAACTCTGCAATTTTAGGACTTGAAAAACTTCCAAAAATCGTAAATCGTGCAACAAGTGGAAAAGGTGGGTGTCCAAGTGAAAAAGGTGGGTGGCCAACAATATCCACCTAGATCAAACTAGTTCTATGTTTATTTTAGAAATAATATTTGCACTCAATATTTCATAATTGGTTTCCCTTTATAGTTTTTTTATGTGATTTGTTTAGATTTTTGTCAACAGAACATTTAGTTACTGGAGCTAATCTTCACTTTCTATATAATTAAAATGAGAATACATAGTTTCAAACTATTTGTTGGCAACATGATGTAATGTGTTGTCCTTGATGGCAACCTACTTGATGAAGTTGTCCTTGATGGAAACCTACTTGATGAGTTGCCTATGATAAGAAACCTATGTGTTAAAGATGTAAGAATGATGTAGCTACATATTAGTTCAGATGTAACAGAGAAAAGAATTCCAGTAAGTGCCAGAGAAATGATAAATATAATATGTCTCAATGTATACGCTACTTTTGTGAAGGCAACCCGCATATGGAAGCAATGTATACACTAATTTTGTGAAGGCAACCTGTGTATACATTCAGGGTTAGAATATACACAGTTTTTATGAAGAGAAGTTGCGTATACACGCGGAAACGAACACTCCAAGTCGCATATGCCTTTTTGCTCTCCAAAATTATAATACCAAGAGGCATTACCATGGTATTAGCCCACAATATTGAGCATTGTATTGTCTATTTGATTCCGTCCAAGAATACCATCAGAATTTGTGTGGTTTTCGCTCATGGTATTGATAAAGGCTAAAACTATATAAGGAGAAGAATATCATAGTGAAAGAGTGTGCATGTAAGGGTTGTTGATGAATAAATTTCTCTAAGAAATATATGCATGTATGAACTCTATTCTTAATTGATAGATCTAAATCTATGATGCACCCATGGATATAATGATGGTTCAATATCTCTAAATCTGATGATGATGAATCTCTAAAATTACCTACTGAAGGAATGATGAAGAATTGGCGCAAGTCTGCTGAAGAAAATGAATAAATCTGGGTAAGTTTTATAGATCTGGTCTGTTATGCAAAATTTATTTTTACAGATCTATACGCTAGTTGGTTTCAACAAAAGCACGTATATACGCAGGTTCGCTTCATGAAAAGCGCGTATGGCAGTTAGGGTTTTTGAAGGATAAAATACATAGAATTATACGCGGGTTGATGTGCAGGAAAGCGCGTATGTACACGGCTTCAGTGAAGAAAATTAGCGTATGCTATTTGAATCAATGACTGTTCAGGGTTGAGTTTGTATCTACATATCTATTCTGAAGTCTTGGTTATTTATGAAGTTATGGTCACAATGTTTCCACTGTTCTAATTGAAGTGTTGTTTCGGGGAAAATCACCCTAGAGGTTTGTTGGGTTTAAACCTCCACAGAGCAGGGCATGCTACTTAAGAAGGACTCACACAACCATACATGTTCATGAAAAAATAAATAGAGTAGATCGAGGAAGTTACCCGTAGGTCCTACGGTTGAAGCGGATCCCGTGGGGTCCAAACCCCTAGCAACCGTTCTTCCTTCTTAACCTGAAAGACAAGAAGAAACAAGCACAAAGAACTGGTTGTACAGCATATATCTACTCTAAATGTTAGTGAAATCCATATGAAACATTAAATAAACCATAATGAATGCTTAAATAACAATATTCTCATATATGTAAGCAGACACTAACACGTATATTTCGGGAACAAGATGGTACTTCTGTATTATAAATAGCATGTACAGAAATAACGAGTGGAGAGATCACCTGAATCCTTCCACGATCTTCGAGCAGACCGTCATCCGGATCCGTCCCACCCTTGCCTCGCTAAGATTCCTTCCGAACTGGTGCATACGAGATGACATATAAAGATATGAGCATCTCCAGGAAACAAGGGTTTCCTGTAATGAACTGGGAAGTGCAGGAGGCACGGGAATTCAGACTTGGATAGGGAATACCAATAGAGTATAATATCAATAAATTCTCTCTCTCCCTTAGGCCATGCACATGAGGGGATTTTATACTCCCTCAAAGTAGTTTCAACAGTTGGAAACAGTTGGCCACGTGCTGGGGTGGTTGAACTACCAGAGTAACCATCAACCCAGCTCGAAAATAGGGAATTTTTATATATTTTTTAATGATTTTAATGGCATACACGGAAAAGTGCATGTGGACTCGCGTATACACGCGGAAAAGTCTGGGCATAACCGCGTATGGGGATTTTTACACTGTTTTTTAGTGAATTTTGTCCAAGTCTGTAGGAATGGGTGCCCAAAGCCATAAAAGCAATCATGAATCATATGAAGGTGAGAAATGATGCTATAACGGATGCCCCCTAATATATGAGGTCAGAAGGGGTACATGATGGCCGAAATGTATTATGCACATAGAAAGAACTTCGCAAGGACAAGAGAGGACTTCACCAGATTTCAGCCTGCCAAAAAACCAATGAAAGAAAATAGAGAGTCAACTCATGCTGAGGCGGGCATACCCATGCTCAGTCAAAAATACATCATATAGAAAGTACTGAATAGATCCAACATGTATACAAGTATAGCTGAACTGAAAGTACATAATGAATCATCTGAGCATGGCCCAGAAATATAAGTCTGAATCAATGTCCAAATATCACATATAGAAAGCTGATCAAAGATGGTGCAACTGGATGTCTGATCATATAAGTAACTGAATCTCCAAGTACCGAATCATAAGAGGTGGAACAAACGGTACAATCACGCAACTCGAGAGCCAACATATAGGATGCTGCTGTACTGAACTGCAACATATAAGGGTGGACGGCATCACTGGCAGAAACTGAATGGACTGTCAAAAGTGAACCGAAAAATGCTGATGCAACCCGAGGTCTTCACCGATCACTATGGCACAATTCTACACAATGGGAATAAATGAGCTAAAGTCGACCATGTGAGAAATCGTTGGATTACCGGTCAATGATGTATACCGTTAACCAACGCGAGACAACCCACCAATAATGAAAATGAGCGTCAAGGTGCCCCGGTACAATCTAAGAAGTGTGAATAAATGAGTTGAAGTCGAACACTTGAAAGAATCTACCAATCAGGAGGAAATGATGAATCCCCACTGTCGATAGCGAAGAGTCTGCCACTGATGACCGCAAACCCTAAGGTACTGACAAAAAGACTCTAGACCTTATTCCCAGAGCAATGAGTCGGAGTCGATGGGAAAAGATCTGCTGGAAGGAAGGCATTAAGGCATCCCACATCAGTCCAGCGCGAGTGTAACCCGCATGCCAAGATTTGGAAGGAATCGGACGAAGTAGAGTGATGGAACCAAAACCGAAGTACGTTTCCGACGTGCACAAGATGAAGCTAGCGCACGGAAGAAACCCTCTGAACCAACCAATAATGAAAGCTGAGACAGAGGCGAGAAATCCACCGATAGGGTCAAATGGAAATCTAGGTACTGCACGAATCCCAAGTGTGATAATGTGTGCTGACGTCGAACACAGGGGAAACCACTCAGTCAAAGACCCATGATGATGATCAAATGCTGAGCACAAGGTCACCTATCAATGATGGGAATAGGCCCAAGGTGCGGCTCTAGGTTTGCTCTCAGAGCAATGTGTCGTAGTCGATAAGAGACAAACCCGCGGGCAAGAAGTCAATGGGGACCTTCTCAAACCAGCACGAGCAGAAGACCAAAACATCTGATGTGATAGAACATGATACTGACAAGACCGGGAAGGCCGACTGAATAATGAGTCAAGAGACACCGCAGAATGGCCGACTCAGGCTAGACTTTCCTTGAACAAAAGCACGACTCGTGATGACCATGGCAGTAAAAAGTGACACTGTATAAGTCTGTTATGCAGGAGGCAGAACAAACTCTCCATATGATTGGAAGAGATAACCAACCGGGGGAGAACTGACAAGTGAAACAAGATAAAGGCTGAACCTAGGTCAAAACTAAAAACCATCCCAAATGTATGAAATATATATAAGTATATGTGCTTTGTTCAAGGGCGACAAACTGACTCTGTACTGCCATCAAAACAACGAAGATACATCCCGTTCCCGCTCTTTTTGTTATATTTGATTTTTTTGTCTTTTTCATATAATAAGCCTGAAAAAGAATAAAATAATGCTATGGTACAATGGATAGAACGAGTATCAAAAAATCAGATGCACTAGTTTTTGGGATTGGAACAATCCTATGCTCAATGCAGGGTGGCGAAAACTGGTAAGCGATACTCAAAGGAACGTTCCATCCATGGGTAAAAGGGTGTCAAGTCGCGATAGCTAAGTGCATGCAATGGTTAACTTGTACAAATAGTCAAGGTCAAAAGTTGGCTTAAACACTGAGTCCAAATGAAGCTGGCTAAAGGCCAGGATAAACAAGTAGCCAATATGCAATGCAGTAATACAACTCAACGACACCAGGGAGCCTCTAGGGTAATAGCCAGAAAAAATGATAGTGAGGAAGAAGAAGAATGAAGCTTCAACACATAAGTCATGGCGGGACTAAAGAGGACTCCCGAGCCTATATAAAATGCAGCATGGGCAACAAGTGATAGCGAGGAACTAACTAGGAAGCCCATGTAAAGGAAGGCTCTACCACCAAGTCATGATTAAATAATCGGCGAGTGAAATGGGTGTAATACTCATGACCTGATGGGATCGACCCTAAGGCAAGTGATCATTATGGAGGCTAGTATGCAAGATGCAACGGAAAGTGATTTCCCTAACCTATATGCCAGTGAAGATCATATACCTGTCGTGACGAGTCGGTAATCATGGATCAAAAACCGGGAAGAATCTCAAAATCGTCAAAATGTACCTGAAAACATACCAAACTGGGCACTTCCAAGCATCCGAGTTATGCAGCTTAAGATAGATCGAAAAAAATAAGCATAACGAATTTTTGCGAAAATTTTCAACTTTTTAGCCATAAATAGACAAATTACCTTATATTTGGTTCATTATTGCATTGCTAATTTGGAAAAAGTGCTCTGGAGCAAAAAACTTCTTTCGTCAAATCAGGAACAACCGACCGTCGAATCGTACCGAATTTCTCAGGTAGGCTCCTCAATCATCCTTGCAAATCATTTTGTCCGTTTAGAAATTAAAATTTAGTGATTTTCACCATTAAAACACTTGCTAAAAAACTCGGACTTGCGCATACGCGGGTTGGTAAAAGGAAAGTCGCGTATGCGCGGGTCCGAATCAAAAAAGCGTGGCTAATGCATGATTTATTGAATTTTGACAGGATGACAATCTCATGGAGAGAGCGTGAGCACAGTGCAATTGATCAAGAGGTCATGCAAGATCGAGCATCGCAAAATATCCTTTGGAATTGCGGATTGTTCAAATTTTTCAAAATGCCAAATATGAAAAGCAATGCTCGGTTGCTAGAAATGCTCGTCAATTATTGGGAACCAGACCAAGATTGCTTCGTTATAGATCAGATGCCAGTACGCATTGAAGTGGAAGACATATATTTTATCATTGGACTCTCCCGGAGGGGAGAACCAGTAGACTTGCACGGGAAGCCCCTGGGAGGGCTAACCATGGAAGATTATGTCCACGTGTATTGCGTAGAGGGTTCCAAGAAAGTTGGAACTCAAATTGCGATTAAAGATTTACGGGATTTTCACATGAAAATCCTCCTTTTCACCATCGGCAGAGTGGCAGGATCTGCCTCCCTACATCAGGCGTCCAGGACGCAAATGAGCATAGCAGTAGAATGCTTGACTCATGTGTATGATTGGTGCACAACCCTTTTACTGAACATGAAACAACAGTTGACCTCAATCCGCCAAGCAAAGACCAAACACTTTGGCTACGGTACAATTTTGACAACATTCTTCTTTGAGAAGATACCAGCATTGAGACCCAGAGTTATCTCTACCATCAGTAGCCCACGGGACCCAAGAATTGCCCGTTGGGTGGACATGATGAAGAGATTGGGGGGTAGTGAAGTACCCCGGACCACATGGGACGATGAGTTCTTCCGTTGGTGGGGAGAACAAATCATCGCGGTGGACGACTATCCCTATGCCGGGATGGACTTTCGTGGAGATCCAGATCTAGTTCTTCCACCAGGCACAGCATGGGGCATAGTCGGTAAGTTTGCAAAAAAAATTTGACTTATATAATTTTTTTGGATTTTTTCAAATATGTATGAAAATAAACATGTTTTTGATTGGATTCATAATGACTGACAATGTAAACATGATCATAATACAGATATTGGACCAATGCGACCTGAGGGTTTCCCGCGCCACAAGCGTCGCAGGGGCAAAGCAGATACAGTGGATTCAGACAGGACCCTCCAGGCTGTGAAGAGGAACTTGGAGGGGTTAACCCGCCAAATACCTATGGCTGCCGTGGAAGACCTGCCGGAAGCCATCCAGAGACAGGTGGTAGGAGTGCCCCGAGACTGGGTACGATTATTCTGCTGAGTTTCCACTGCGGTCACATTCTATAGGAACACGACTTCTGGGCAGGGACCTCAGGAGTAGACATATATTATGTATTAGATGACTGTATATTATTTTTTGAGACTGAACATGATCGGGCATAAGCCCAAGTTTTGTATGACCTTATGGATCCAAATTTTGTAAATTTTTTGAACACTCTGATGATATATATACAACGATATTTGATGTGATGTGATAAATGTATCAAATGTATGATGTTTTTGATGATTAAATTTTATTGAATGGAATGATTAATATGCCAATCAATTGCTTGATTAGCTAATGAGTCTGCTAACCAATTGTCAGCTCGAGGAATATGAATGAAAGTTAAAAATTGAAATGATCTTTGTAACAAACGTACCCTCAAGAACAATCGTAATAAAAATGGATCTCGAACCCGATAAGTATTGTTCAACTGCGACACCACCAGCTGAGAGTCCAAGAAAACTACTAACGAATCAACACCCAAGGATATTTCCACTGAGAGTAGATGAACAACTGCAGTGTATTCTGCTATATTATTGGAAGCAGGACCAATGCAGACCCCTCTTGATACCAACAGCTGACCGGAAGGATAATGAAGCACCCAAGCCGTGGAAGCTAAGTTCCGGGTGTGTCTACTAGCACCATCGATGAAATCAAAATGAATCATGACATCCAACACAACCTGCCAAAGCAGATCAAAAAACATCACCACCTCATCAAAAATCGAAAATCAATCAGATATGTACAAAGCAAAAACTACTATATACAAAAGCAACATGCCAGGCCGAAGCCTAGGCATAATACTTCTTCAAATAGAGCCCATTTCGGGGCTCCAGCAACTCGTTCCCTTCAAAATCAACCAAGGTATATGCTCCTTTCTTAAGGAATTTTTTAACGATATAGGGGCCATACCACATAGACTTAAACTTTCCTGCCCCCGGGGCATCTTTTTTTTGGGCATAGACCAAAACAAGGTCACCTTCCGAAAAAACCCTGGGTTTGACCGCCTTATCGTACTGAACTTTAACTCGGTTTTTATGCGCTTCATTCATCGTGGCGGCATCCCGACGCTGCTCATCGAGATGTTCCAGATGAAGGAGCCGTTCTTCAAGACTAGAAGTGTCAGGAAGAAGTTCAACAGCTAACTTAAGAGAAGGAATCTCGCATTCAATGGGAAATATGGATTCCAACCCGTGCACTAGCTGAAACGGAGTAAAGCCAGTTGCAGTTTTCACTGACGTCCTGTATGCCCAAAGTGCAGGATATAGCATAATATTCCAGTTGGATCGAGCTTTATCAATTGTCTTTTGAAGAATTGTCTTCAAGGATTTATTCACGGCTTCCACTTGCCCATTGGCTTGAGGATAATATGGAGATGAATGCTCCTGCCGGAAACCCAATTTGAGAGCCAACTCAGCCATCATACTATTCTGAAAATGACTGCCATGGTCAGTGACAATCTCTCTAGGAATACCAAAACGAGTGATAACCTGGTTGAAAAGGAAAAGAGCTGCAGTCTCACCATCATTCCCAAAAGTAGGCATAGCCTCGACCCACTTCGTAAAGTAGTCTACTGCTACAATAATGTACTTGTGACCCTTAGCCGAAGGCGGGTTACAAGTAGTATAATCAATACCCCACTTTGTAAAGGGACCGACAGTAATGACTGGAAAAAGTGGAGCTGGATGAGCGCGCATTTTTTTAGTATAGACTTGACACGGATGACACTTTTTGACCGATTCGATACAATCCTTGAAAATCAAGGGCCAAAATTACCCAGCACGCAAGATTTTTTGGGCTGTAGCAAGCCCAGATAAATGACCCCCACAAGCTCCACTATGGGAATCATTGAGCACAGCCTCAGCTTCTTCGAGAGTTAAGCATCGTCTTAGGATTGAATCAACCCATTGACGGTATAAAGCATCACCAATAATCAAATAATTCTTCGCCAAGTGACGCAACTTACGACGCTCATCTTTCGAAAAAGTAGAGGGAAAATTCGCAGTCTGGAGATACACAATGATATCTCCGTACCAAGGATCCTGTGAAGAGATAAGAAACAAATGTTCATCCGGAAAGGATTCATCATAGATCATCTCTTCCCCACAGGGCAACTCGGAGATCAATTCCGTGAAAACCAATGATTTCTTGGACTTGGCAGACATAAACTCAAGATCAAATTCCTGCAAAATCACAATCCATCTATTGTATTTTCCCCCAATCACTCGCCTACTGAGGACAAACTGAAATGGATTGGCTGCTGCCAAAACATAAGTTTTTCGTAGAATAATGTAATGCCAGAGTCGCTGCACAGCATGAACTGCTGCTAAAGCTAACTTTTCTATCGGAGTGTACTGGAGTTCAGGTCCTACCAATCCTCGACTAAGATAGTAAATAACATGCTCTGCAAGAGCATCATCCTCCTGAACCAGAACCATACCAATGGTAGATTCTGCTGCTACCAGATACAAAAGGAAATCCCTGCTATAATCAGGTGGACTCAGTAAAGGAGCAGAGGTCAATGCTTTCTTCAAAGCATCGAATGAGCGTTGAGCGTAGTCGTCCCAAAGAAAAGGAACTCCCTTCTTCAACAATCTCATAAATCCCTTTGTAACTTCAGCATAATTTACGATAAATCTCCGAAGAAAATTAGACTTTCCTTGTAGACTTTGAAGCTAACGGATAGAGGACGGGGGAGGCAACCGAAGTATTGCCTCAACCTTGAAGGGATCTACCCTAATCCCTTCCCTAGACACAATGAATCCCAATAACCGGCCGGATGTAACCGCGAAAATGCACTTGTTCGGATTCAATCTAATCTTATAGAAACGACATCTTTCAAATATTTGCCGGAGGTGACCAGGATGATCCATCCTCTTTCGAGAATGAGCAGCTAAATCATCTAAGTATGCCTCGATAATCTTTTTGATGTCGTGGAAGGCATATGACATGGCCCACTGAAAGGTAGCCCCAGCATTTTTAAGACCAAAAGGCATCTTCTTGTATGCAAAAGTACCCCAGGGACAAATAAAGGCAGTCTTATGTTGATCTTCAGGACGGATAGTAATCTGATTATATCCAGAGAAACCATCCATGAAGGAGAAAATCTCATTACCGGCACACTCGTCAATGATCTGATCGATAAATGGTGTGGGGTAATTATCTTTAGGACACGCTTTATTTAGGTCTCTGAAATCGATGCACACTCGAATCATTCCTTGCTTTTTATCTACGGGAACGGGGTTTGAAACCCATTCAGTCAGAGGAACAGGGAAAATGAATCCCGCCTTAAGCATCTTTTCAACTTCAGCTTTGATAGCTACTGCCTTCCTTGGATTGACCAGACGAAGTTTTTTCCTCACCGGCTTAGCGTTTTCATACGTCTTGATCTCATGCTGGACAATAGATGGGTCTATTCCAGGCATTTCCTCATAAGACCAAGCGAATACATCCCTATACTCTTTAAAGAGCTTGGTGTAAATTTGAACCTCTTCACTGGAATATTTAGCTCCAATGAAGACATTCTCAATAATATTGGGATCCCTGGAAATGTTCACCGGGATAGTAGGAGAGATCACAGCCATGTTCCCTTCAGCATAAACCTGTGTTGGTGCTAAAGGGTTCAAGACTGGGTGAACAGGACCAGGAGACTGAGGACTTGGAAAACTAGTTTCAACTTCGCTCAAGTCAAGTAGGAAGTAAGACCGATGATGCAAATCATCCCACGGTCTATCTATACCAGTCATGGCTTCCAGGATTGCCTCTTCAGATGGAAGAGTGGTATCAAGGCAATCCTGGGCCGAAGAAGAACTAAGCGTCCAAGCCGGAGCCACATCACCATCCAACTCTTCCGGTGAAAGAGGAGCTGGAACGGATTCCGCAGTGTCAACAATAGACTGATATGCAATCTCAGCTGCAGAAATCGTAAATTCCATTCCACCCACTTGACCTTCCGCTAATGTGGCAGTAGAGGAAGGTAAGGTCCAAGGGTCCGAAAAATAATGAGTTCGAAAGAACTCTCTTCGAAGGAGAGCCTTGGAGGATGAAATAGCATTAATATGCACTGTAGGAGGAGGAAGATCGAAAGTACCCATCAGGGAAGAATACATTCCAACTCCTAGATTCTCAACAGGTGCCTTAGTATTATCCAACTTAGGAACAGATGAGTCAGAAGACGCATTCGGGTCTATCTGAGGACAATCCAGTTGATCCACTGTGACAATCCTCCCTTCGTGGGGGAAACATACAATTTGAAATAATGAGGATGCAATGGCATCCATCTCATAAATCCAGTTCCTCCCCAACAGAAGGTTGTAGTCCAAGGCTGCATCCACTACCTCAACTTCTATGTTAACAGTTTTGCCCCCAACACAGATGGGCAAAGCTGGGACAATACCATGGGGTCTGTGAGAATGACCATCGAACGCAGTAAGAACAGTGCTAGATGGAACAGCTTTGGGAGATCCAAGTGTCTTCTAGCATGCGAGAGACATCACGCATGTGGAAGCACCCTCATCAACAACCGTCCGAAAGATGTTACACTTCCGGTACGATGATTTAATATGAAAAGCCATGTGATGAGGAAGTCTCTTCTTAAAATTAGTCATATAAAAAGTAATCAGAAGAGAATTTTTTGGATCAATAGCCCCAATGGCAGTGAGCAAAGCACTGCGCTGAGCCGGGCAAGACTGGAGTACCTCTAAAGCTGACATAGCACAAGGACTCTGCGCCAGATCTTCTACAATCGAGTAGTTCTGGGCAGCCCTCACATTTGGATTAATCGTTGATCGCTTAGAAGATGCTTTGGGCATCCGAGGCATAGACTCAACAGTAGGCTTGGTAATGTGAAGCGGCTCAGTAGCATCAGGAATATCCTTAGCTTTCGAAGACTCTTCTCCGCCATAATCACGGGATCTCGTAGCAATATCCGCGTGAGCACTCATCATGAAAATGTTCGATGGAATTTCCCCTTCCTGGGTGCCCCCAGAGGAAGCCCCAGGATTTTGGTTCGCGCCAACAACTAATTGTTGCCCTTGGGGAAAAGGGTTTGTTAACACAGCCTGGGAACTAGAAGAACCCTGCTGGGCTAATAAGCGCTGCGCATCCTGAATTTTAGGGCAAAGGTGTGTGAGATGGTCTCCAGTACACAACTTGCATGGAAACTTCACTTTATTTTTCTCCTTTGGACCCTCACCAACATGCTCATTGGTTTTATTCGCATTACCCTTCCTGTTCTTGCCCTTCTTCTTGTTATTTCGTCCCTTCTTCTTCCCATCGGATTTTTGATTTCCTTTGGGATCAGAATCTTGGATAGCATTTATGGACAAAGACTGGGAAGGCAATGACTCAGCAGGCACAGCCTGACCAGAAGGAGCAGATTGTAAAGACAACTGCTGCAATTGAGTAAGCAGGCTGGCTGCACCACTATTGATCGATCCAACCAGTCCGTCGCCATGAGGACCAGGCTTAGTTTTCGATAAATCTAATTTGGAGCGAGGAGCATTGGGCAGATATTTATGGAGGACCCCAGACTGAGAATAGATCAGTTCCAGTTGTTGGGCCCTAAAAATGGCCTGCTCCTCGGAAAATACCCCAGAAAGGGATACATCTTTTGAAATATCTGACTGCAGGGATTTTAGAAACCATTCCAAAAGGAATTCACCTGGAATATGAGCTTTAATAAGCCTCTTCCTTCTCCTCCATTCCTGAAGGTGATCAAAAATGTGGGTTGCTTCATCCTGCTTAAAATTGGCTAGGAGTTCAGTCCCAGCGTCATATCGGACAGGCAACTGAAAATGGCTCAGAAATGTAACAGCCAGTTCTCCAAATGTAGAAAAACTACCCCCAGTTAGCTCAATATACCATTTGGCGGCGTTTCCAGTTAGGGTGCGTTGAAATAATCTCAACCTAATCGAATCATCGATCAGGGAGTTCGAAGAACACCATAAATGGAAAGTAGTGATGTGGTCAGCCGGATCTTCTCCATTCTTACCTTCAAACTTTGGAATGTCTAAAGGAAGTTTGGTGGGAACCGGAGGCCACCCCAAACCATAACGAATCGGATCATTAGTCAACTTCGACAGATCTTGCAAGTTTAACGTTGCCAGAAAAGGTAAGCGAGGCGGAGCCTGAGGATTCCATCTTTGATGGGATGGATTCCCAACATTATGAAAAGAATACCCTAGATTTGATGAGGCACCAGGTTGCCAGAAAGGACTCGTAAGAAAAGGAGAAGAACCTCCTCCCAACGCAGAGTTACCAAAGCCCAGACCAGTTCCCCCCGCTGAAGTATGAAATGAAGAGGAGAGCCCCTAATAGGGGTTCCAGGCATTAGACAGAGGAGAAAAGGTCTGATAAGCACTCGATGAAGGGAAAGAAGCATTCCCTTGATGACCTGCGTAAAACTGATTCCCTGCCCCTGCTGTAGTGAATACAAGGTTCCATCCTGTAAAAGTAGTCGAACTTTGCCCCCCAGACCAAGGGTTGAAAATCTGGGTCTGAGACGTAAACGGAAAGGACCCTAAAGAAGGATTGGAACTAGGAATGTGCCCAGTTCCAAAGGGGAAACCCTGAAAAGAAGCTGATCCACTAGCCATGGAAGACATGAGCGTCGATCCAGCTGCAACAGCGGAAAAGGAAAAAGAGGGATTCCCACTAGTGGGCATCCCTGAACAGAAGGGACCAGAATGAGAAGCATGTGCTTGGGTGAAACCAGAGCCAAACATAGCAGCACTAGAAGCAATCGAAGATAAAGCAATAGTGCCCCCTCCTTCAACAGAAGCAGGGGTCTGAATGCCTGCAGCACTCACGACAGAAGCCGCGTTCCCAGTCGTGGCCATCGAAAGATATGAATGATACGGAAGATCTTCCGGTCTCTCAGACTCAGGTCCGATGTATTGAACAACGAACGGATAGTCAGGAGGAAGAGGAGATGGACCTGTTGCAGGAGGCTCAGGTACGTCTTCGATTTGAAAATCTTCTTCCTGAGGAAACAAAACTCGCGAGGTGAGCGGAACGCTCCTCTCGGGACCGACACCAGAATCAGCTATGAAACCTTCAGACCTTTGTGGAGGATCTCTCTCCACTGCTTCAGATGCCACAGGGTGGTAACCACCTGCTAAATCACTCCTACGCCTTCTCGAAGAAGGCTCTGGACTCTCGGGAGATAACCCCCGGATTCTCCTCGAACGACGAGGCGCTTGATTAGCCACTTTTATAGATTTTTTAAATTAGACTCAAAAAGTGAAAAGATAGAGAAGCTAGGAGCAAAGAGCACTCACTAAAATAAAAATCCCTGAGATACAGTCAAGCAAACAGCCTCCAAGTATTTCCGCTCCGGGTGATGAGGACCGGACACCAAAATATAGGAGAGCGAAATATAGGACCTCCCGAAAGCAGTCTGGGATGATTAGGACCCAGAAAAACTAGCGAAGGTATCAGAAACAATTACGCCGACCTCCTAACGATAGCCTTTGCCGGCTCAAGCACCCAAGCTTTGCAAGGGCACCCCCCAGAAGTACTGCTGAAAGTGATGCGACGTCTGCCTCAGGTACCACGGGTATTCCCCCCCGCAGTCACCTGTGTGGAACCTAGGAGTGGAAACTATGGGCACCAATCCGTATCAGAAGCCGGGTGGAACGGTCTTGAGGTCAGATTCAGCTAATCGGAGAGGGGGTATCCCTCTTCTCAGCCTTCACTTCCCCTCGCGCTTGACTCTCTGGAGGAGAGCTTTCTCGGTCCACCTAACGGAGTTGGATTTTGCTCAATTAATCAACTTCTATGTTTTGTTTGAGCGGCCTTGGAGAGTTAACTCTCCACTCACCTAATCCAAGGCCCTACAACCTAGCTATTTGGTGTATGACACTTAGAAAACTTGCTAGTTGATTTTAAATTATATCGCTTATTTTAATGGGCTGTTATGTTAAGTCACAAGGATGCGGAAATGAAACTTATGATGTTTTGACGTAGAAAGAAATTAATAAAAACCAAACTACATGCAAATGCAGTTATTGTCTTTCGATGAAAAGCAATCTCTATACAGGTTCTACGAGATTAGAAATTGTATTTTTCTTTTCAGATAGCAAGCTCACACTCACAAAAACTATGAAAATGACTAAATGTTGAAGTGCACCTGATGCAAATCACTACAAGCATGCAAATCCTAAGATGCAAAATCTCCTAAAGCAGAGTGAAATTTCCCAAAAGATCCTTTAGTTTTAACTCTTTTTGGTTGTCCAGAAAGCTAGTTCCCGAAATCAAGAACTCTTAATATGAAGACACCAAAAACACTTAAAAACAAGAGGAAGAAGTCAATGACAACTCCTTTACAAAATCAAGCCAAAATCCAAAGGCAAGAAACCTCAACAAAGCTTCAAAAGATACAAAGAAACGAAAACAAAAATGCAAAAACAAAAGCAAACAACAAAGCAAATGTTTTTTGAGCTTTTGAGTTTTATAAAAGAGTTCGAAAAGACCAAGTAAAACTATAAAATTCCAAGCCAAACAACACTGAATTTCAAGCAAAAACTTCAAAAATGCTCCAAATCTTATAGGGCTAACTAGTAGCAAGATCAATATGAGCAAAAGAAGACAAGAAAACTCAACCACTCAGCCTAGAGGAATAGTGCAACCTTGCCGCAAACAAAACTCCAAAGAACCAAGAAAGACTCTTCAAAAGTTGCAACAAGACCTAGCCAACTGAACTCAAGAAAACCAATCAAGAAACGGGAAAAAATCGTAGTGCCAAGCAAAACACAAAGACAGGAAAGAGTAAATGAGCAGGAGCTCTCTGTTCTGATGAAGCAGAACAGCCAAGAATGCCTAGAAAGCGATCTTGGTACTCAAACCAGAAGTGCCAGCACAAGAAACAACACTTTGCCAAAAAGACTAGTTTTCAATCAAACGAAAGAGAGAAAAGACCAAAGACCACTTTCTTCACAATCCAGAGGGTACTAAGACACTGCAGGAACAGGTCTCCACAGACAGAAAGGACTAAAAAGCCAAGGAATCCAAAATTTCAAAATCTGCCTAGGTATACGCTACTTCACAGTTTAGCAACAAGCGTGCATACACGACTGTGCTAAAGGAAACACGCGTATACGCGACTCCCTTTAGACAAACTTGCGTGTATATGCGACTGTGTGCAGAAAAAAGCGCGTATATAAAGGTAAATAGTGAAAAAACAAAAAGGATCAAGCCTGGATAAGAAACCAGGACTTCAGTCTGACTGAGAAAGAGTAAACTGGATTGCGAATGAAAGTTAAAACTGTTGGAAACCTATCAAACAGCTGAAACCACCCAATAGGGGCATCACAAGAATGCGATCCCCAGTGGAGTCACCAGTTCTATTTCGGGGAAAATCACCCTAGAGTTTTGTTGGGTTTAAACCTCCACAGAGCAGGGCATGCTACTTAAGAAGGACTCACACAACCATACATGTTCATGAAAAACTAAATAGAGTAGATCGAGGAAGTTACCCGTAGGTCCTACGGTTGAAGCAGATCCCGCGGGGTCCAAACACCCAGCAACCGTCCTTCCTTCTTAACTTGAAAGACAAGAAGAGACAAGCACGAAGAACTGGTTGTACAGCATATATCTACTCTAAATGTTAGTGAAATCCATATGAAACATTAGATAAACCATAATGAATGCTTAAATAACAATATTCTCATATATGCAAGCAGACACTAACACGTATATTTCTGGAACAAGATGGTACTTCTGTATTATAAATAGCATGTACAGAAATAACGAGTGGAGAGATCACCTGAATCCTTCCACGATCTTCGAGCAGACCATCGTCTGGATCCGTCCCACCCTTGCCTCGCTAAGATTCCTTCCGAACTGGTGCATACGAGATGACATATAAAGAGATGAGCATCTCCAGGAAACAAAGGTTTCCTATAATGAACTGGGAAGTGCAGGAGGCACGAGAATTCAGACTTGGATAGGGAATACCAATAGAGTATAATATCAATAAATTCTCTCTCTCCCTTAGGCCATACACATGAGGTGCTTTTATACTCCCTCAAAGTAGTTTCAACAGTTGGAAACAGTTGGCCACGTGCTGGGGTGGTTGAACTACCTGAGTAACCATCAACCCAGCCCAAAAATAGGGAATTTTTATATATTTTTTCATGATTTTAATGGCATACGCGGAAAAGTGCATGTGGACTCGCGTATACACGCGGAAAAGTCTGGGCATAATCGCATATGGGGATTTTTACACTGTTTTTTAGTGAATTTGTCCAAGTCTATAGGAATGGGTGCCCAAAGCCATAAAGCAATCATGAATCATATGAAGGTGAGAAATGATGCTATAACAAGTGTTGGGCAAAGTTTATGATTGTTGATAAAGGTTTGTGTTGAAGTTGTTTGATCCAGTATGAAAATTGATGAAACGTGGTCTGCAGTGGGTCTGAGGGTTGAAGCCTTCAGTATGGAAGTAGAAGCTTCCTGCCAGTAAAATCTAGTGTTATGTTCAAGGGGTTGAAGCTCCCTTCCAGTAGTAGCTAGAGAACGAGAGAAGGTTGTAGCCTTCTGTAGGTGGGTGTCTGCGTGCTGGTATGAGTCTGCTCCAGTACATGATTGTAAGCAGTTTTCTTTATAATAAATATTGAAGACAGAAACAACAGCAGTGGTAGTTTTCTCCCAATTTGGGTTTCCACCTTAAATCCTGGTGTTCATGTGTGTTGCTTATGTGTGATGATTTATTCTTACTGCACATGCTTACTGCTTACTAAACATCTGATGAATGAATGATGCACTGATCTAAGTAAAGAATTATATGCATAATAAGATCTCTGGTAATACGCAAGTTTTCTTAATGATATCCACGTATATACGCGAGTTGGGTTCATTAAAGTCGCGTATGGAATTTAGTAAGGAAAAAGTAAAAGTTTTGAGTAAGCTCTAAATACTGATTCACCCCCCCCCCCTCTCAGTATTTTTCCCAACACTATTAGTCATTAAAAAATTTCCCTTCCATCATGAATCATAGAATGATCAAACCATGATCTTTCAATCATGCATGTGTTTTGCTCAAATTATTGAATGTTTGTTGTTTTGTTTCCTCCATTTCCAATAAAGCATTAATAATTGTAATTTGTTGTTGTATTTATTATATTATGATTATTCATTAATCATTGATGCATTCTCATCCATATCTTATCTACATGGATGGGAACTCTATCAAATATGTTCATAATGGATCAAATAATTAAGGAACTTTATCAAATATGTTCATAAATTTCAAACAATACTTCATATTTTTTACATTTACTCCTAATTAATGTTTTATATACACTCTAATAGGTTCTTTTATTTTAATTTTTAATTATTTGTCGACATAGAAGATAAATGCATTGTGCATGTAGCAATATAATAGGATGTAGCTATTGTCTTCTCAAGGATCAATCTCTCTAAGCATAAGCTAAAAGTGCATAAAGTATGTCCCTAAATTCAAAAGACGCAGCTTCTCATTCATGAAATTATCTCTAATCTCGGGTCCTCTTTCAATTCTTGTTTTGGTGCTTATGCTATATTGTAAAAAAACCAACAACAGTGTTAACATTTGCCTTCCATATATATATATATATATATATATATATATATATTCATTCAGCTATTTCATTAAGACATTTGTAATATTATTTTTTAAACAAAAACCACGTGGTAGCAATGTCCAAAAAGAAAGGCAGTGACATTGCCATCATGTGACTCTTGTTATTTAAAGGTTTTTCAAAACAATATTTTTAATATATATTTATTCATTTTTTGTTGTATCATGAGTTTGCACTCAAGTTTAAGATGCCAAGTAATGCACTCGTTTGAATTTGAGTGAATTAATGGATGAAGTGGAAGAGAATAAAGAACATTTGCAAGAAATGAATTAGAATTGAATTTTGAAACATTAAAATACAAAGATACCTCTATTGAAGCAAACAATATATAGGATCATGAGGCATTTAAAGGGTCTACAAAAGAGTTTGAATTCATGGTTTCGAGAATTTGAATTTATGGAGCAATGGTGGCATATCACAATGGAGACAAAACATGCAAGAATGATGCCAACGGGTCTATAAGTTTTAAATTGAAAATAATTTCATCCATTTAGAATTTGTGATACAAGTTGAAGAAAGGAAAGATAATGTCGTAAATGGAATTACCATCAATTTTCAAATTTGAAGTGGCATCTTCGTAAGTATAAGAAATTGGTAATTTCCAAATGCTCCATTTTTTTTAAATAAAGAGCACAAAATGATTAAGCTATATCTTTCAAAACATGCATCAGATGGCGGAAAAAATTGGAGGAGAAATGCACTAAGGTAAGATGAATAAACTCAGAAAAAAAAATCAATTCAACGCAATTCATATTTTTCGAGAAAATGGCCATCGTAATCTACATTTTTTTTTCTTTCACAAAATCTTTGCATCTGGTGGCTATGATTTTTTATGGGCATGCGCATAAGGGTAATACCAGTGACCCCCAAGAATTCCCAAGAACCTAGTTTATGAATTATGAGAAAATGGATGGCCAAATATGATACATGAAGTTTGCTACATGAAATATTGTATCTTAACTAGTTTGTAGATCCAATAGCACTCTCGTTGGTTTGCATCCTACTGTAGACTTAAACAAAAATTTTCCACATGGGTTTTGTGTGCAAGCTTCATGAGATAATCCAGTATCTATTGAACTAGTATGAAGTTCAATGAGATTTCTAGTTCAAAGTTAAACTTAGTTTAAACCCCATACTAGTAAGAAGAAATTTGAGATTTATTTCATAAATTTTGCTCAAGGATTGAAATGTCTTGAGATGATTATTATTTGGAAAAAAAACATTTGAAGCATAAAAAGGAGCCACAACATTGAAATTTGGTCCATATGCACATTGTTGGGTTATGAATAAATGTACATGGATTTATTTCTCAATTTTATTAGATAAACATGGGATTTGTTCGTTGTAGCAAGGATGAAAATAAAAGGTAAAGTGCTACGACACAAGAACCAAAACTTGTAAACTTGTGGATGCCACACAAGAACTAATCACAAGAAATCAAATTGTCACTAAAGTCCTTTTATCCTAATTTTTCAAAGGAAGAAGATATATTCACACAATTTAGGAGAATCAAATACAAGGTTGCATAAAGACATGCAACATCTTTAGTTGGCAGGAATGTTGAGTCATCAAAATTACAATTATTCAACACCTTTTAACCAACCTTTTCCTTGAATTTTAATCATTCTACTTCTCGGTGACTTTGTATTACGACCATTTTAATGTTTATATGTGGGATTAGGCTCCATATTTTCCAATGCATTTACTTTAGTATTTTAAGTGGGTTTCTGATTAAAAATTATAAAAATAACATGTTTTAACTTATCCTTAAAAGTTGGGTGAGTTTGGCAATGATAATAGGTATATTTGGAGATTCCAACCATGCACATTTTTATCACGCTGCTCAAAATTTGAATTTATTCTTCGACTATTGAAAATGGACTATGGATTTGGGATCATTAGTTAATTATCTCGGAAAGGGAAGGAATCTTTGATATTTATTATTAAATATCTTAGAAATATTCATGAGAAGATATTTAGAGATATTTACTTGCTAATTATTAGCAAATGGTTGTAACCACATGAGAAAGTTGTGCATCTAGGAGAGATTTGTGGATATGAATTTATTATTGGTTATCTTATATTTTGTAAAAATAAGAGTGCCTTCTTCTTTCGAAAGGAGAGGAATATTGGAGGATATGTCCAACTTATGCTCGAGTGAATAAAACTTCCTGATATACCCTTCCACATAGCTTTTCATTTTCTAGTTTTATAAGTAGAATCTTATGATTTAAGTTTATGATGGTATAGCTTAAGATTCTACCATGAATTATAAGGAGATGAAGGTCACTCCATGAGAACATGGTGGTCTTTCCTTCATGCAATTTGATTTCATAGTTAGCCTTCCATTGAAAGTGTGGTGTGTTCCCTTTCCCACATTATTATTTATTCTTTATATTATCTCATAAACAATGGAATGATGATTTATTGAAAGAAGAAAATTCTAAAATCGTGTAAGAAAACTTGGTGACAATGAGATCCTTGTAGCATGATAATTGTTTGAGTACATGGTCATTTCCAAGAACCATTGACTTAGTTTTTTATTTCATGCAAAAGTGTTTCCTTTACTCAAGTGTGTTCAATGCCTTAATTTTCTTAAAATTAGTTTTATTTGTTGCTACAATGAGTGTTCAGATACTACAAGTGATCTAATTCTACACATACAACGTTTTCATTTTACAAGTTCATGGACTCCTGAATTGATAATTAAATGTAATAGGATTTATACATACAAATCACCCAACACCTTCTAGCTAGGATTTTTTTCGTAGGATAAATCTTATGTTCATCTATGTGGATAGTGTTTTTATGTGACTTTTATTTCCATTTCTTATTTCAATTATTTCATAATTCCAAACAAATCTAGTAATATTGATTTGGAATCTAAGG
Organism: Pinus albicaulis; assembly: GCA_034641835.2. NCBI lineage: Eukaryota > Viridiplantae > Streptophyta > Pinopsida > Pinales > Pinaceae > Pinus > Pinus albicaulis. Next base: position 722,651,660 of record CM076570.1, on the reverse strand, counting down.
AAATAAATCTACATAATATAAGATTTCATAATATTATCAAATATTTTGTAAGTAATTGTTCCAGTGGAATATCCATAATAGTATACATATCATCAACACCATCTTCGACAACTAATTTGAATTTATTTTTGGGTGGTCTTAATTTTTACTACAAGATTATTAAAGGATTTTCAACTTGCTTTCCCTCTTCAATAGATGGAAATTCAATCATAATTTTGTTTGAAATCAATAACTACACATATTTTGTGAATCTAAAAGATGAAATTTACTCTAAATTAGTCATGTGCTTACCACATATGAAAAAAAACATTTGAAAATGAATATGATGCATCAAAATATCCTATTGGAGCAATTCTTAAAGAAGGGCGCTATTCGACAACATGCCATTTAGAAACTTGGTCTCTACCAAGTTGAATTATAGTACATAACAAGGAGTTTATGCCTTTTTCTAAGCATGAAAACAATGGTTCCACTAAACCATTATGCACATTTACATGACCCTTTCATCTTCACCAATCTATAGTCAAAGATACAAGGTCAACATCAACTCAAATGGTCATCCTAATTATATCAATTTCATATTTTTTCAACTATAAGACAGGAAGCTCCAATAGGATCATTGATTTACTCTATCACCCTCCTATTAGTGTTTCAATATTTTAAAAATTCAACTAGCCCCATATGAGAGCTAGAAATTGTTGATATTCAACAAGATGATGAGCTTAGTGAAAAGAGTCGCCTTCACTAAGTGGGCCAGCAGGCTATTTTTGGTGCAAATCTATTTTTAGACTATGTCTATTTTTACACATAGTGATCATATTTTAGAAGTTGTAGGATGCTATTTGTGGATGGTTGGTCAAGTTGGAAAAATAGATGAAATTTTTTTTTAGAATATTGGGCGAAGTCTATTTATAGATCTTCGATCTAAAAATAGAAGTGTCGATTATTATTAGCTCTAAATAATAATCTAACAATAAACAACAACTTATTCTCTTGGAGCACTTAGTTTCAGTACACAGATTTTTCAAATTAGTGGGTTGAAGGAATTACGCAATTCCTAGGGTTTACTGGTGGTTCATGCATGGAGGACTCAGTTAGAATTGAAGTGAAAAAGTTATGACAGAGTTGGAAGAGTAGTTCATGGAGTTGTTATTCAGTTTAACTCAGTTAATGGAGTTAAACTCATTTGAGCTAGTTGTATCTAGTCTAACTTAATGATACACTAGTGAGAGTGGAGTGAATTAATTAGTTAAGTAATCCACAAATAATAACTCATTAATCAACTGAACAATACAGCAGTTAACTACAGTGCATGCCAGTTCCAGTGGATACCCAATGGAGAGATAGGTGGAAGGGAAAGATGGACTATCTGTTGTGACTATAGTGATGCATTGATTTCACCACACACACATTGGAGTTTCCAGTGAGGATTTCGTAGTCAATGCAAGGTAGAATCAAATTCATTCAGGGATCTTCCTCAGCAGGGATTGCGCAGTGGAGGCAGGCTAGCAGGTGGCAAGAAATCGGTGCATGGATTTGCATATTTCTTCTGATTAGTGTGTGATGATTGATTGTACTAAGAGCTTGATGTACTAAGCTTTGTATGAGATTTTTACATGATCTCCATGATACATAATATATGATATTTGGGGTTTTCATCTTCAGGATTTCTCGTTAAACAACTGTGTTATGTGCAATTGTTTTTATTGCTTCATTTGTTTGCAATTGAATGTTTAATTTCCGCAAAATATTAACAGTGGAAGGATTCTTTATTTAGCAAGAAGATAAAATATTGTTAGATCAGGAGAATCTGGATATATACATGCATCTTGTATATAATTTCTACATGGTATCAAAGCAATGTTAATTCTTGAATATTGAAATTGTGAAGAATTTCTGAGTTTGTGATGGTTGACAATTCTAATTTGCTACAGAAAATTCTTGGTGCAGAAGTTCAGTATACATTGAAATGTCTTTCAATGGGCTGCGATTGGAGTATGCCCTTGATGGAAGCTCGAATTACATAGCCTGGAAGGTGTTTGGTCAATTTAGTGTGTCCTAAATTGCTGCATTTAATTTGTCAATCCGGGAATCGTAAGCTGATGAAGTGCGGCGCACTATATGTGCAAGATAACCTATTTCTTAACTTTTGTCGTTTTTGGTTTTTCTAAGGTGAAATGGAAATTCTAAAATGAAAAACAAGTTTGGTTATATTTTTTCAAGGAGGTGATATCCCCTATAATGATTTACCAATCTTGAAACTTTAAAAGCAAATTGAAATTACAATGACAAGACTTGAAAGAAAGTAAAAGTGTACTGCTGAAATGAAAAGGTGCTGCTAATCTAATGAATCAAAACAAGAAACTAGTGAACATGAAAACCAAACTATTCTTGCTGCCAACTGAACACAAAAGAAACTACGCTTATGGAAATTCAAAATTGCAACAAAATAAATCTAAATCAGATTACATCAATTCATTTTCTGACCCTTCATCATTAGACCAGCTATGACTTTCGGAAGCAATCATAAACAACTTGTGTAACTGCTATTTAATTTGCAGAAAGTAAACTAATACTAAACCATACACTCATGATTCAATCCCTCGCCATCACCCGTAACATTTTTGAGGCAAATCGAAGATGTCATACATGATTTAATATATCTAAATTTGCAGAAAAGAAACTAATACTAAACTACACATTTCATAATGCAGTCCCTCACCATCAGTCCAGCTGTGGCTTTCGGAGGCAACTGAAGACGCTATGAGCAGCTTAATATATCTAAATTTGCAGAAAAGAAACTAATACTAAACTACACATTTCATAATGCAGTCCCTCACCATCAGTCCAGCTATGGATTTCAGAGGCAACTGAAGACGTTGTGAGCAGCTTAATATATTTAAATTTAACTACTGAATCAGATAAGCAAAACTGAAATGTACAAAGCAAGACTGAAGTTAAACAAAAGCTATGAAAAGCAAACTAGCAGCAGAATAATGTTAGTTCATGTCATTAGTCAAAATGCTATAAAAATGCTATAAAAATGCCCGGGCTGTCTACCTAAAACCTGCACAAGAAAACTGATCAGTGATTAACAATCATAAAAACATGAATGACAGAAATGAAATGGAAATTATGGAAATGTATGAACAGAAATGAAACAACTACAAAATATGAACATGTAATGGATTATGATACAATGATTTTTTAAAGAAATGAAATGAGAAATATATACATTAATACACAGAACCTTGGCTGAGCAGGGGCCCTCTACACAGCTTCGGTACGATCCTCAAACACGAATTAAGTTGTAAAACAGAGTTTTCTCATATTAAAAAGCAGTTCATTACAGACTGGTAGTATTACGGCTCAAGGCAGCGTAATCACTACAAAGCAAACATAACAGAGTACGCACATCAACTATCAACTAACAACTAACTCTACGTGCGTATGCAAACGCTCTATATAAAACAATAAACTGTAACTGTCTCCTGAAGTTTATGATAGCAGAGAGCACGTAGACCACTACGGCCACGGATATAGGATTATGGCCGTGTTGGAAAACGAATCTACGGAAGGTGGATGCTTGAATTCAACTCCAGGACTCTGCACAGATGTCGATTTAACCTCCGCAAGCTTAGAAACGGCCGTATGGATGTTTATATGCCACGAAACAGAGTCCAGCCGACATGAAACTCCATAGTTGACTTCCACGTGGATGGCTTTGACCGCGGCTTCCTTTGACGAGTTTACTTGAACCAATAGGACACGAACCATGTCCTCGTCATTCCTAGCCTGCCCATGTGGCTCATTTCCTTTGTAGACACCTGTAGCATATAATTCCACAAAATAGTTGCGGAAAGTTGCAGCAGCTGCGGAAAGTGGCAAGTTTCCGCAGCTGTATGAACAAAATCTAAATCAAATAGAAAACACAAAAACATAATTAAAAACCATGTTAGATACCCTTTTGCACATGATATGGACAATTTTGGAGGTTTAGGTGAGTGAAAAAGATATGGAAAAGTGTATGGAAAAGAGGCAAATTCGGGACTCAACATACCCCCACTGTGAAGGTGTTGCATGTCCTCATGCAACCAAAATTTTGATACTTCTTTGTTCAATTCATGTGCCTTGATACTTCAGCCAGCACATCTAACCCCCTTCTCTTCTTCTTTGGTACTGCCATCATTCTGGGTTTCTTCATTAAGCACCTGAATTTGATATTCACAAGTGCTCTGCTCAATTTTTGGCATTTCCTTTTTAACTTCTTATTCTTCTTTTGCCAAATACCCAAATGTAACATAGTATTTTCATGGATGATCTTGTCCAGTTTGCCTTGCTCTTTGAGTGTTTCATTTTCATTTTTGATATGCCGATTCAAAAGCTCCAGCTCAAAAATTTCCTGTTTTAATGACTGAACTAAATCATCCTGCAATGTATGAGGCTGAATGGAAGAGGTACTTGGACCTGTGGCTGCCTTCTCCAAGGATTCTATATAGTCATATACCTCCTGCTGCTTGGGATCTACTTCCGGTGTCATTTTTATTGGGCTGTCCCCAAAATGCTGCAAGGGAGAATTATGTTCAAAATCTGGCCGAGGAGGGCTTACATCAATATTTTGCCGAGAATAAGATGGAGTATGCTCATTGTCTGATTGGGAGTGAAAGGAGTCAGGTTCACTAACTGACTGAAATGGACTATGGTCAGTTGGAGACTGTTTAGATGTCTCCTCACCCAAATCAATGAAATGAGGACCCTTAATTTGTGTTTTTCTCAATTTTCCTTTAAGCCTGCTGCTTCTCCTCACATGCTGTGGTACACTACCCTTTTGTTCTTGTTTTCCTGTCTCTGCCTTCTTGGATATGGATGACTGTTTTTGAAGAAAAACTAATCTTTCAGATAGTATTTGGTGATCTTCTTCTTCAGAAGAAGGAGTTTTATGGACAGCCTCAATAATTTCTTTCCCTTTTGGTATTATTGGCTTCTTAGTTTTGATTTCCTTCTTGTTCCTTTTTACCAATCTCTCTTCCCTATCAGTTTTTTTCATAGTAGTAGTAGAAGTATTTTGGATTTCATCTTCTGTTCTTTTCCTTCTACTTCTTTTTGCTGTGCTAGCTGCGGAAATTTCCTGTGTAGGAGAAACTTGGGTTTCAACATTCATTTTCTTTCTTCTACTCCTTCTAATTGAACTTCCTTCAGGAATTTCCTGAGGCTCTTCAAAGAAGTTTCTAACTAGGAATTGTTCCCATGTATCTTTTCTTTCCTTTAGCTCCTTTTCAATCAGAATTTTTATAAGGCCGTGGTGATAAAGATGAGGCTCTACATCTCCCAAGTGTTTTTGAACAGTCACAGCCATTTTCTTTAAGCTATTGAATAGGAAATAAGGGAGATTGAGAGTTTGGTTTTCAAGAAAATCATCAATAGCCTAGTATGGTACATGTACATAGAGCCAAAACGGCCTTCACATGTAATAAATTTCTGAACAATGAGTAGTAAAGTGGCCCATTCATCTTTTATTGCATGCACAGGGATGCCTCTTTTAAAAACAGTGATATCCATACCTTGATTCCGTAGGATTGTTCTCCATGCCTCATCACTGATACTTTTATTTTTGAACCAACGTTCTCCTTCCTGAAGAAGCTCTGTGGTTGTTGCTATTGATGCTTCATTAACCAAAAACTTGAGGTCTCCCACTTCTGCTTCCGAGCCATCAAATGATCTTGCAAACGCTTTTGTAATTTCTCTGTGGTAACCTCTGAATTTCTGAATAAAACGCAGCCATTTAGCTTTCCTCAACATCTCTTTTGCTTGTGGAAATCCCTCTATAAACTTCGGTCCTTCCGGCTCTGCCCTTAATAATTTTCCCATTTTACTTCTCTGTGCTTCACAGGCTTGCCTCTGTGAGGGTTTAAGTGGAAATGGAACGATGGAATACACAGGATCGAGCACAATACTGTGGGGATGTTATCATAAAATGGAAATGAGAACCATAAACAGAATGGAGTAAGACTGTGGGTAGATATACGGGAGTGAGAGTGAGCAAAAGGAACGAAATGGAGTGAAACAGGGAGTGAGAATGAGTAGAGTGGGGTTTTGTAAACACGACAGAGACACGACAAAGAGGTTAACAAAGTATAATGCATTCGGCCGCGTTTTGAATTTTGGTGGCTGTGTAATAAATATAAACACGTTTCAATCAATGATTATGAAGTTATGCGGTTTGTAAGAGTCCTTTGTCAACTCAAATACGTATCATTATCTACGGTGGGATATTTGAACATGAGTGAGAGTCGGAATTTCAATGATGAAACCGTTTGTGAATAAATGCAAGAGGATAACATAGAGATCGTGGAAGGTTACGGGCCTGTCAATATAATCATTGGGCGTTATGGGTAGAGCTCATAGTTTAAAATTATATAAAAATGTGTTTTTCGATACTATTTGAAATAAACTTTATTCATACCTTTGGAATCCTTGCTTTTGCCCTTGGTCTTCAACTGATTGATCTTCATTAGTGTCTTGAATGTTCCATTGATTCTCCCTCCTGCATTTTATTTCATAATTATGAAAATAACAACTAACTGTACATTCTTTTTGAAAACAGAGTAGTAGTAGCTGCGGAATCTGCTTCTGGCTGCGGAAACTGGAGTCAGCTGCGGAAACAGATGTCAGCTGCGGAAACTGACACAGCTATTACTCGGCTGAAATAGAAATGAACAAATGACAAATGACCAGGTGGAAATGGTCATAAAAAAGATTTTTATTGATGGAATGGATGAAATGAAGTGGAATGAAGTGAAATGAGATGAAATGAAATGAAATGAAGTGGAATGAAATGGAGTGGGTGGTGAGATGAAATGAAATAAAAGACAGATTTTTTTTGGAAAATATAGAGTGTCAGGTGTCCCTGATTTTCACCCCATATTTTCTGTATAAGACTGCCAATCAATGATTGGTTTTCAGGCTTATACCATTTTTTTTTTCTTTTTTTTCTTTTTTTTCTTTTTTTAACTTGAAAAACAAAAGCTAGGCTGGTGGAGAAGAAGAATTCTTCTGTACCAGCCTGATTGCAGAAATTTCTTGAAACAACTTGACAAAATCCTCTTTAGAGAGTGGCTTATGATAAACTTTCAATCTATGTCCATTCACTATAAGAGGAGTTTGAAACTCATCAATGGTCTTGATTCTTACAGCTCCATTGTTAAAGATCTTGTCAATCTCATATGGCCCAAGCCAATGAGTCCGAAATTTCCCTTGAAAATCTTTAAACTTGGAGTCAAATAACAATGCCCAATCTCCTTCTTGAAACTTCTTCTCTTTGATATATTTGTCATGCCATTTAGTTCTTTGATATTGAACTAGATCAGTTCTTAGAATTGCTTCTTGTCTGATCTCATCTAGCTCATTCAACTGCTCCATTCTATGCTTTTGAGCTTCTGACAAGTCCATTCCCAACTGAACTGCTATCTTGAAGGTCTTGACTTGAACTCAATGGGGAGCAAGACTTCTTTCCCATAAACAAGTTCATAGGGAGAATGTCCTGTTGTATTCCTCCATGTAGTTCTGTAGGCCCACAAGGCTTCTGGAAGCCTTTCTGCCCAATCTCTTCTATGTAGATGAACAGTTTTGGTGATGATACTTTCAAAAACTTTGTTTGTGGACTCCACTTGACCATTTGCTTGTGGATGGTAAGGAGTAGATTTTCTGTGCTTGATTTTGTATTCTTCCATCAACTTCTCCACCAAATTTGATGTGAATTGGCTCCCCTGATCCGTTACAATTTCTCTTGGAACACCAAAGCGAGTAAAAATATCCTCATAAAGAAAATGAACAACTGAATTTTCAGTAGCAGATACTAATGCTTTGGCTTCTACCCATTTAGTAACATAATCAGTACAAACCAATACATACTTCTTTTGCTTAGATGGTGGATTAATAGGTCCAATGAAATCTAAAGCCCATTTTTCAAAGGGTTCAATGAGTACCTGTGTTTGCAATGGCATTTCATTCGAAAGGGTAGGTTTCCCTACTCTTTGGCAGCTGTCACACCTTTTGACATATTGTTTTGCATCTTTGAAGAGGGAAGGCCAATAATATCCTAAAGAGAGGATTTTATAGGCCGTCCTTTTGTCTGCAAAGTGTCCGCCGCATGGTTCATCATGACATGCCTTAAGAATATCAGGCATTTCATCTTCCCCGACACATCTTCTGATCACAAGATCTGGCCCTGTTTTAAACAATTCGTTAGAAATCCATGAATATTTTGAACTCTCCTGAATAATTTTTCGTTTTTCACTTGGAAATAAATGTGAAGGTAGTTTTCCTGTAACCAAATAGTTAGCAATATCTGCATACCAAGGGGTCTTAATAGTTACTGCAAACAAGTATTCATCAGGAAACTTATCTTCTACAGGAGAATCTTATTTAGTATTCTGAATCCTAGACAAGAAATCAGCTACTGTATTCTGTTTTCCTGGTCTATCCAACACAGTAATATTGAATTCTTGCAAAAGTAAAAGCCATCTTGTCACTCTGCCATTAGTAATAGGTTTGTTCATTAAATATCTAATTGTAGAATGGTCAGTATGAATAAAAGTTTCATAGCCTGTTATGTAATGTCTAAACTTATTAATTGCATGAACAACAGCTAAGAACTCTTTTTCAGTCACAGTATAATTCAACTCTGTGGGAGTCAAATTTTTACTGGTGTAATAAATGGCGTAAGGAATTAAATCTTTTTGACCCAACACAGCTCCAAGAGTTGTATCTGAAGCATCTGTAGAAATATGGAAAGGAAGTTTCTAATTTGGTCCTCTCAAGATAGGTGCTTCAGATATTCTTGTTTTCAAAGTTTCAAAAGCTGATTGACAATCAGGATCCCATTTAAATTCACAGTCTTTTGTAAGCAATTTGAAGAGTGGAGATGCTATTTTAGTGAAGTTTTCTTTAAATCTTCTATAGTAACCAGTAAATCCTAGAAAACTTCTAACATCTCTTTGACAATTTGGAATAGGCAACTTGGAGATGACTTCAACTTTTGATCTATCAACTTTAATCCCATCTCCTGAAATATGATGTCCTAAAACAATCCCTTCAGTAAACATCCTAAAGCATTTTTCATGGCTTAATGAAAGGTTTGTTTCTTTACATCTTATAAGAACTTTTTCCAAATTTTCTAATGCCTCTTCAAATGAATTACCATAAACCGTAAAATCATCCATATAAACCTCTACACAATCATGGATTAGATCAGAAAAAATTCCTAGTACTGCTCTTTGGAATGTTGCTGGTGCATTACATAACCCAAAAGGAAGCACTCGGTAGGCAAAAGTTCCTCATGGACAAGTAAATGTGGTCTTATCTTGATCTTCAGGTGCTACCTGAATTTGATTATAGCCACTAAAACCATCCAAAAATGAAAAGTACTTTTTACCTGCTAATGTATCTAATACCCGATCAATAAAAGGCAAAGGAAAGTGATCCTTCAAAGTTGCTTTGTTCAATTCCCTGTAATCAATGCATACCCTCCATTTACCATTCTTTTTAGGTACTATAACCAAAGGAGCAACCCATCGGCTATCTGAAATTGGATAAATGAAGTTTACATTGAGAAGTTTTTGGAGCTCTTCTTTCACTATCTCCCTAAGATTTGGATTCATCCTTCTTTGAGGTTGTCTGATTGGTCTACTGTTTTCCTCAATATATATATGATGGATGCAAGTATTAGGATCAATACCCTTCATGTCATTATACTCCCATGCAAATGCAGTAGAATGTTTTTGCAAGATTCTGGTTAGTTCTTCTTGTTGTGACTTCTCCAGATGTTTATTGATATTCAATGTCTTTTCTGGAAAAATCTCAAAAGCAGAATTACCAAACTCTTCCATAGAGTAGAGAGACATTTGTCTTGATGATAAATATTCTATGTCAGATTCCAACCGAAATTGTGTGGGGTCATATTCTGAAGTTATCTCAAAATTTTCTAATGTGTTCAGAATTTGACTATCCTCACTAATTTCAGAAATGGTAAAGACAGGTTGTATAGTGTTCTCATCATCGACCCATTCATTATCTCCTATTTCTGTAATTGCTCTTGCGGGAGGATACAAATTGAATTTCTTTGTCAAATTACCATTAGAAATGTACATGTCTCCAGATCTACAACTAATAAAAGCATCAGCTGTGGCCAGCCAAGGTCTTCCTAAGATAATTGGATGTCCTCTTAGATTACTTTTGGGAGTCAAAATCATAAAGTCTACTGGATATTCCCAAGAATCTAAGGAGACTGAAATATCTTCTAATACACCATCTGGTTTAATAACCGATCGATCTGCAAGTTGCAATAAAGTAGGTGTAAAAAGAAGGTTAGGAAGCTTTAACTGTTCCATAGTCTGTCTACTCATAATGTTGATAGCAGCCCCTAAGTCAATCAATGTGTTTGGAATTTCTATCCCATTTATATGTGTCTTGACAATTGGACTTCCTGGATCTACATACTTCTGCATGGTAATTTTTCCCATCATAATGTATGCAATCTTTCCTACCAGGTAGATTCTTCTTGTGTCCTTTAGCTTTCTTCCTGGTCTTTTGAAACTCAACTCCTTTATGGTTTTTGCTAGAATAGGAATTTCTCGAATGGCTTGTAGCAATGGAATCTTGATACAAACATTCTTCAATTAATCTAGAAAGTCATAGTTAGGCAACAAGATTTGTTTTTCCACCCCCTTATCAATTTGTAGTCTTTCCGGAAAAGGAGGTGTAGATGAAGATACAGGTTGCTCAACTATAGGAGTTGTGGATGTTAGCTTTTCTTTTTCTTTTTGAATTTTTGAATTTTGAAGAGATTCTTCCTCGGAACCCTTATTGACTTGAAGAGAGTCCTCCTCAGAGGTATCTTGCTCTTGAATGTCTATAGAAGGTTTTTCTAAAACTCTACCAGATCTGAGTTGTACATCGTTGAGAGGAACAATCATCTAGGTAGGAAATTGTTGTCCTTCTACCATATAAGTAGTTTGAGGATTCTTATTGTTAGGATTTGGCAATGGCTGAGCTGGAAGTTGATTTGTCTTCTGTTGGTATGGGAGCATGAGTTGAGGATTTGTATTTTGTTGAGAAGGTTGATGTTGTGGAAATGGCAATGAAAGTTGTTGTGGATTTTGGCTTGGAAATTGTGGAGTTTGTTGATTTTGAAAAGATGGAGGATATTGATAAAATTGAGCAAATCTCCCATAAGGATTTTGCATCCCTTGTACCCATGGCTGATATGAATTTTGATGTTGGGGCCAAGGTTGTTGCCAAGGATTCCAATTTGGTTGGGTTTGAATATTCATAGGGTTGTTAAACCCTTGAGATTGTTGTCCCTGCCAAGGTCTCCTTGCGACAAAACAGAGAGATTCTACCGAATTTGGATCTTCTTGAAAAACAACTTTGAGTCCAGGAATTGAAGGACAATCCTTGATCTCATGATTTTCTGAGCAAATCATACATGTTTCTACAACTTTTGCATCCAAGGGACATTCCCTTAAAGCATGTTTCTTTCTACATTTCGGACAAAAGATGGCTAAGGCATCTGTTTCTGCTTTCTGCTTGTTTTGGATTTTAAGGGTGTCTAGTTGTTCACTAAGGCTCCCTAGGATATCAGTTTTGAACTCATCAAGCATATTACCAATCTCTGCCCTACTTACCGATCCAGTTGCAGATTTGTTAGCCCTAATAAGAGAAGAATCCCTAGGCCCTTTTCCAGTTTTAGATTTTTCTCTTGAGAGATGGATACATAGTTCTGTTATATCACGAAATGGAAGTTGAGAAATGTCTCCTTTCCCCATCATGTTTAAAATGTCTATCCATTCATCTCTAATGGCTTTTAATAGGATGGCTTTCAAGGTTTCATTATCTAAGTTGCTCATCTTTGCTCTTTTCAAGTTGTATTGAAATCTTTCAATTAGGTCTTCCAAATTTTCATCTTCTTTTTGCATCATTTTGAATACCTCATCCTTGTGATTGGTGGGCATACAATAGTCCAAGTATCTATCCAAAAAATGTTTGTTTCATATCATTCCAAGTCCTGATAGATTGAGTGGCTAATCCCATGAACCATTTCAAAGCAGATCCCTTCAATGTTGAAGGAAACAGTTTGAGTTTTTGAGAATCTTTCATATAGTCATAAGTTCGGCACACTACTTCAAACTCAAACAGAAATGTTTCAGGATCCTCACTTCGTAATCCATAAAAGTTAGGGAGAACAGATGGTGAGATATTTTTCATTGTTGCATGAGTTTTCTCATCAACTATAGGGAATCCAAGCAAATTGTCCCTATTTCTACCGTTATTTCCTTCACCATTGTTATCTTCATTATCTCCTCCTCTTCTATCTCCACCTCTATTTATTACTTCCTCTGCCATGATAGTTTCTTTAGAGTCCTTATAGTCCTCTAGTTCTTCTACCAAGGAAGGATGAGAGAAAGTCTCTTTGTTTTCTAAGTGGGTTTTAGTAGGTGGTATAAGAGAATCCTCTAATTCAGTTGTTCTTTGAATTCCAAAAATCTTAAGGCTAGGGGTAGATGGTGGTGAATCTGGTCTATGCCTTGAAGAAGATGGAGTTGTGAAAATCGAACTCTTGGCTTTAGCTATAAACCTTCCCCTAGAATCTCTTGCTCTATGCATGTCATTTTTTATTCTTTTTTTAAAAAGTTGGGCTAATAATTCTCTTTCTGATCTTCCAGATCACACTAGGTGCAAGAAGAGAGCATACTTAAGAAATTACTAAACCAATAACTCTCTTTTCTGATCCTCCAGATCACACTAGGTGAAAGAGGAGAGCATACTTCAAGAAGTTATCAAGTTTTCCCTTCTTTTATGATTTTATGTGTTTTTTTTTTTAAGAAATTGGCTACCTAGTTACACTTCCCCGGCAACGGCGCCAAAATGTTTGGTCAATTTAGTGTGTCCTAAATTGCTGCATTTAATTTGTTAATCCGGGAATCGTAAGCTGATGAAGTGCGGCGCACTATATGTGCAAGATAACCTCTTTCTTAACTTTTTGTCGTTTTTGGTCTTTCTAAGGTGAAATGGAAATTATAAAATGAAAAACAAGTTTGGTTATATTTGTTCAAGGAAGTGATATCCCCTATAATGATTTACCAATCTTGAAACTTTTAAAAGCAAATTGAAATTACAATGACAAGACTTGAAAGAAAGTAAAAGTGTACTGCTGAAATGAAAAGGTGCTGCTAATCTAATGAATCAAAACAGAAAACTAGTGAACATGAAAACCAAACTATTCTTGCTGCCAACTAAACACAAAAGAAACTATGCTTATGGAAATTCATATGGAAATTCAAAATTGCAATGAAATAAATCTAAATCAGATTACATCAATTCATTTTCTGACCCTTCATCATTAGACCAGCTATGACTTGCGGAAGTAATCATAAGCAACTTGTGTAACTGATATTTAATTCGCAGAAAGTAAACTAATACTAAACCATACACACATGATTCAATCCCTCGCCATCAGTCCAGCTGTGGCTTTCGGAGGCAACTGAAGATGTCATACATGATTTAATATATCTAAATTTTCAGAAAAGAAACTAATACTAAACTACACATTTCATAATGCAGTCCCTCACCATCAGTCCAGCTGTGGCTTTCGGAGGCAACTGAAGATGCTATGAGCAGCTTAATATATCTAAATTTGCGGAAAAGAAACTAATACTAAACTACACATTTCATAATGCAGTCCCTCACCATCAGTCCAGCTGTGGCTTTCGGAGGCAACTGAGGATGCTATGAGCAGCTTAATATATCTAAATTTAACTACTGAATCAGATAAGCAAAACTGAAATGTACAAAGCAAGACTGAAGTTAAACAAAAGCTATGAAAAGCAAACTAGCAGCAGAACAATGTTAGTTCATGTCATTAGTCAAAATGCTATAAAAATGCCCGGGTTGTCTACCTAAAACCTGCACAAGAAAACTGATCAGTGATTAAAAATCATAAAAACATGAAAGACAGAAATGAAATGGAAATTATGGAAATGTATAAACAGAAATGAAACAACTACAAAATATGAACATGTAATGGATTATGATACAATGACTTTTTAAAGAAATGAAATGAGAAATATATACATTAATACACAGAACCTTAGCTGAGCAGGGGCCCTCTACACAGCCTTGGTAACGATCCTCAAACACGAATTAAGTTGAAAAACATAGTCTTCTCATATTAAAAAGTGGTTCATTACAGAATGGTAGTGTTACGGCTTCAAAGGCAGCGTAATCACTACAAAGCAAACATAACAGAGTACGAACATCAACTATCAACTAACAACTGTCAACTAACTACTGACAACTAGCAACTACGTGCGTATGCAAACGCTCTATATAAAACAATAAACTGTAACTGTCTCCTGAAGTTTATGATAGCAGAGAGCACGTAGACCACTACGGCCACGGATATAGGAGTATGGCCGTGTTGGAAAGCGAATCTACGGAAGGTGGATGCTTGAATTCAACTCCAGAACTCTGCACAGATGTCGATTAACCTCCGCAAGCTTAGAAACGGCCGTATGGATGTTTATTTGCCACGAAACAGAGTCCAGCCGACATGAAACTCCATAGTTGACTTCCACGTGGATAGCTTTGACCGTGGCTTCTTTGGACGAGTTTACTTGAACCAATAGGACACGAACCATGTCCTCGTCATTCCTAGCCTGCCCATGTGGCTCATTTCCTTTGTAGACACCTGTAGCATAGATTTCCACAAAATAGCTGCGGAAAGTTGCAGCAGCTGCGGAAAGTGGAAAGTTTCCGCGGCTGTATGAACAAAATCTAGATCAAATAGAAAACACAAAAACATAATTAAAAACCATGTTAGATACCCTTTTGCACATGATATTGACAATTTTGGAGGTTTAGGTGAGTGAAAAAGGTATGGAAAAGTGTATGGAAAAGATGCAAATTCGGGACTCAACAGAAGGATAGGATGAAGGTGGTGTTGGAGGATAATGGACTGAAGGATTTCATCGATAGCGATGTTCCTAAGCCGGGATCTAGCAATGTTGCATTACTTGATGCATGGCAAAAAAAGATAGCAAAGACAAGAATAATTATGTTGGAAGATGTGAAGGACCATATTGTGTCCAGCCTTCATGGGAAATCCACTCCATTCTTAATGTGGAAGGCTTTGACAGATCTGTTCCAAAGCAGTAGCGACCAGAGGAAGTTGGCACTGAAAGACAAGCTCAAAAAAATAAAAAATGGAGAAGGGCGACAGTATTCCAAAATATCTCATGAAGTTTGTCGACTGTAGGGATGAACTGGGAAGTGTGGGGATTACTGTTGATGATGAAGACTTGGTGAACTTGGCTCTCTTTGGGTTTCCGAAGATTTGGCATAGCTACAAAGACTCTGTCAATGGACAGGAGAAACTGCCGGGATGGGAGCGACTTTGGTCGGATCTTGTGCAGGAGGAGATAAGGCGGGGTACCAGGGATGGCTCTCAATCGAAGAATGAAGATGAAGAGAATTTCTCTTTGGCTGCCAAAGCAAGGAAGGGGAAGGGGAAGCAATTTCCTTCAAAATATGAAGCTAAAGGCAAGAAGCAATATTTATCCAAAGTGAAGTGTTGTCACTGTCACGAACATGAGCATTTTGCCACTAACTGCCCACAGAAGAAGAAGAACAAGAAGGTTGTTGGAGCTACAGTTGGAGAGGCCTTAGCCTCGCAATTTGAACTTTATTTCTCTTTGATCGCATGCTTGGTTTCAAGCTATATGGGATCAGTGTGGTATCTTGATAGTGGTGCGTCTTTCCATATGACAGGAGACAAGGAGTTGTTTAGTGACTTGAAGGATAAGGACCTCCATATGCATATGGAGATGGGCGACGATGGTCGATACAATGCGACCAACATTGGGACCATTACCTTTGAGAGGGAGTCCGGTAATCCATTCTTGTTGAAGGATGTTATGCATGTTCCAGGTCTGAAGAAGAACTTGGTCTCGGTCTCAAAGCTAGAAGACAAAGGTTATGATGTTGTTTTCAGTGAGGGAAAAGCATTCCTTCAACATAAAAAAACAGGTCAAACCAAGAAGATAGGGATTCAATTTAAGAATCTCTACAAGCTAGAGGTAGATGGCTACGCTGCAATGGTGGGCAAAGCAGAAGAAGTGGTGAGCCGGAATGAGGACGAATTATGGCACAGGAGATTGGGCCATCTTCACCATGGTGCTTTGAATATTTTGTAGCAGATTTCTACTGGACTTCCCAAGGATACTCTTGCGTAGTTAGATCAGTGCAAGGGATGTACTATGGGTAAGTTTGTGAATACCACCTTTCATGAGAAGGAGAACCGTGCTTCGGTGATCCTAGAGAGAATTCACACAAACGTGTGTGGACCTTTCTCGATTGCATCAACAGCAAAAAATATACATTATGTTATATTTTTTGATGACTATTCTCATAGATGTTGAATATTCTTCATGCAGAAGAAGAGCGAAACATTCTCAAAGTTCTATGAGTTTAAATCATTGGTGGAGAAGGAGTCGGGGAAGCAAGTGAAAGCTCTACGGAGCGATAACGGTGATGAGTACATATCAGGTGAATTCAAAGACTTCTGTAGCAAAGAAGGAATTTGAAGAGAACTCATAGTGCCTCATAACCCATAACAGAATGGGTTCGTGAAGAGGAAGAATAGAATGATCATGGGTGTTGCACGAGCTATGCTTGAGAGGGAACTAGACTTGTATGCAGTGGAGGAACTGCCAGTTTCGAAAGATGAGCCTCCAGATGTGGATCAACCACAGGAGGAGATTCATGGAGTGGAGGATTCCACTCATGCAGAACCAAACATCAGACAAGGCAGAAAGCAGACCATAGAAGCTAAGAGGCTGAAGCTTGATGCGGCACAGAATGTAGGAGTCCCTACATCACAGCGCAGACAGAGATGGTCACCTGACCAATTTACTGGATACATGCCTCTTATGAGCAAGTGTATCGTGACAGAGCCATCTTATTTTGAAGAAGTAGAGCAGGAGCCCACATGGGTAGATGCCATGGTGGAGGAGTATGATTCCATTGTCAGAAACAGTGCTTGGGATATTGTTCCAAGGGTGGTGGGAAAATCAGTTGTAGGATCAAGATGGATCTACAAGCTAAAGAAATCTGCTGATGGGAGCATCGAGAAGTATAAGGCAAGATTTTTTGCCGGGGTTTCTCACAGATCGAGGGGATTGATTATGAAGAAACCTTTTCACCTGTCGCACGGTATTCTTCCATATGGACCATCCTTTCTCTCTTAGCGCAGATGGGTTGGAACATTCATCAGATGGATGTGAAGACTTTTTTCCTTAATGGGATCATTGAGGAAGAGGTGTACATTGATCAACCTGAATGATTTGAGATCTTCAGCAGCGAGTCGCATGTGTGCAGGCTCAAAAGAGCAGTGTATGGGTTGAAGCAAGCACCACATGCTTGTTACACATGGATCGATAGCTATTTCACTGGACTTGGCTTGACCAAGAGTGAGGCAGATGCAAACCTGTACCAAATTGTGGTGGAGGGTAAGCTTTTAATCATTTTTCTTTATGTTGATGATTTAATACTAATGGGTGATGAGCAGTTGATACACTCATGCAAGGCAGATCTTGCAAAGGGTTTTTAGATGAAGGATTTGGGCCTCCTTCATTATTTCCTTGGATTGGAAATATGGCAGTGGGAAGGTGAATTGTTTGTGTCTCAAGGCAAGTATGCCTCGGAGATACTAGAGAAGTTTCACATGCAAGGCTGCAAGCCTATTGGCACTACTCTTCCAGGAAATTGGAGGAAAGAGGATGCTACATTGGCAGAGGTAGTGGATGCCACTGTTTATCGACAGTTGGTGGGTTCGCTCATGTATTTAGTTAATACAAGACCGGACATATGCTATGCGGTGAACCAGCTTTCACAAGCGATGGTTAAGCCTACCAAGCTCTTTTGGAAGGCGAACAAGCATGTCCTGAGATATCTCAGGGGCATATCTGAGTATGGTTTATGGTACAAACAGATGGATGAGGTGAAGTTGCATGGCTTCACGGATGCAGATTGGGCAGGCATGCCAACAGACAGAAAGAGCACATCAGGAGGGATTTTCAGTATCGGATCTATGACAGTTTCCTAGTACAGCATGAAACAAAGATCTATGGCATTCAGTTCAGCGGAAGCATAATACATGGCAGCAAGTCAAGTTGCATGTGAGGCTATCTGGATGAGGAAGATCCTGGTTGGTTTCTTCGGTTCACATTTAGATCCTACAATGATACATTGTGATAATCAGAGTTGCATTAAACTCTCGATTAATCTTGTGTTTCATGATAGATCTAAAGATATTGATATCTGGTATCATCGTATCAGAGATTGTGTGCAGCAGAAGATCATGTTGCTTCAATACATTCCTACGAAGGATCAGGATGCAGACATTCTGACAAAGGCACTCACCAGGGGAAAATTCGAATACCATAGAGGTAGGATCGGGGTCAAGGATAACCCCTATTTTGTTGAGAATAAGTGTTGAGATTCAACAAGATGATGAGCTTAGTGAAAAGAGTCACCTTCACTAAGTGGGTCGTGGGCTATTTTTGGCGCAAGTCTATTTTTAGACTATGTCTATTTTTAGACATGGTGATCATATTTCAGAAGTTGCAGGATGATATTTGTGGATGGTTGGTCAAGTTGGAAAAATAAATGAAATTCTATTTTTATAATATTGGGCGAAGTATATTTATAGATCGTTGATCTAAATATAGAAGTGTCGATTATTATTAGCTCTTAATAATAATCGACAATAAACATCAACTTATTCTCTTGGAGCACTTAGTTTCAATGCACAGATTTGTCAAATCAGTGGGTTGAAGGAATTACGCAATTCCTAGGGTTTACTGGTGGTTCATAAATGGAGGACACAGTTAGAACTGAAGTGGAAATGTTATGACAGAGTTGGAAGAGTAGTTAATGGAGTTGTTATTCATTTTAACTCAGTTAATGGAGTTAAACTCAATTGAGCCAGTTGTATCTAGTCTAACTAAATGATACACTACTGAGAGTGGAGTGAATTAATTAGTTAATTAATTCACAAATAATAACTCATTAAACAACTGAACAATACGGTAGTTAACTACAGTGCATGGCAATTCCAGTGGAGACCTAGTGGAGAGATAGGTGAAAGGGAAAGATGGACTATCTGTTGTGACTATAGTGATGCATTGATTGCACCACACACACATTGGAGTTTCCAATGAGGATTGCGTAGTCAAGGCAAGGTAGATTCGAATTCATTCAGGGGTCTTCTTCAACAGGGATTGCGCAGTGGAGGCAAGCTAGCAAGTGGCAAGAAATCGGTGCATGGATTTCCATATTTCTTCTTATTAGTGTGTGACGATTGATTGTACTGAGATCTTGATGTACTAAGCTTTGTATGATATTGTTACATGATCTCCATGATACATAATATATGATAGTTGGGGTTTTCAGCTTCAGGCTTTCCTGTTAAACAATTGTGTTTGTGCGATTGTTTTTATTGCTTCATGTGTTTGCAATTGAATGTTTAATTTCCGCAGAAGATTAACAATGGAAGGATTTTGTATTTAGCAAGAAGATAAAATATTGTTAGATCAGGAGAATCTGGATATATACATGCATCTTGTATATAATTTCTATATAAATGCCTTTATTTTACATATATTTTCATTCATGCAGCACAACATTCCATCAAGGTAAATCAAATCCTTTTTATTTACATTATTCAATACAAGAGGGATGAGTGTACAAATTAAATCAACTATGTGTTTATGTACACCCATATTACTTATCCCTAGTCAAATATGGACACATTTTTACATGCAGTGGGAATTTGGGTAAATACGAAACTACAACACCTCTAGAGATATTTTTATTGGCCCACGGTATGTAAGTAGATGGACTAGTTTATCAAAGGAAAATATCACCACAATTTGAAACCAATTTGTTATGGGTCATATACTATATTTTAGTAGATTGGTGATGATTATTTAAATTTATACATATGATCACTCTTGGGGATCCAAAACATCATCAATGTTAGCAATATCAAGTTATAAGAGCCTCCACACCTCAAAAAGGAAATCCCAATAAGTTAACCAAAGTTTAACATGTTTGATTTACCACCTCCATTATCTATAAATACCTTACTATATTAATGCACTCAGTCCTCTCATGTGGGTGCTATTACTACCTACCTAGTATGTAAAACATGTTTTTCCATTTAGGAAAAATCAATGTTATAACATGGCCTAGTCACAAAACTCCCTCGTTTTCTAGAGAAAGTGGTGACACTTTCAACTTCCCTTGAGAGGAATTGATCATGCTAACCTCACTATTAGTATATTCATATGTTTCATTTAGTATATTGTTTCAAGAATCTAACGTCATGATTGATTCTATATTTAACTACTGTATTAGTGAACGGCTATGCTAGTTATGAGATGAGGTTAGCTTTGATCATTAGCCTTACACCTTTTAAATTATTTATAAATAAAGAAATTGAAGAGAATACCAAGCATGGGTTATTCATTCAAATTTTCTATATATTGGATCAATATTTTTGATTATTTTTCTCTTGTTCATTTAAGATTTTCTTAGCTAATATTGACTAACATTACTACTTGCTAGAACTACCTTTACGACATTGTTGGGATTTGTCCCTCCACTAAAAGTATCAACACAATACCAAGTTTGTGGATTTTCTTTAATAGATATATCCATTAAACACTATAAAGAGTAGTTAAACTACCATTATATGTACTCTCAAATTTCCTGTTTGCACACACTACTACCTTGGGTGGAAAATCTAATGTTGTTTTCCAACAATGATGGGAAAAAATATTTATGTTGAAATTTATTTAAAATTGTTAAAAAAATACAATGTTTTTTTACTTTTCCCCCTAATGGTCATTGAAATCTAGACAATGTTCAATTAATAGGTATTTCTAGATAGGTCAGGCACCTTCAAAAACCACTCACACAAATAAATCAAAGATAAATACACCAATGTATTACTTGGTTAGAAACCTCAAAGAGGGAAATAATATACAACCCCAACCAACGCATCCACTAAATGCAAGAGGAAAAATTTTACATGTTCTAGACTGGATCACTATATCATTTTTCATCAATATTGATGCTTTCAAGGTGGAAACAATGGAGTAACTAGCTCACATGCCTATTTTTACTGGCAGGACCCAGTTTGGAAAAAAGGACAGATCAGAGGGGAGATTAGGAGATTAGGAAGAAATAGAGAACCAACAGAAGAAAGGACCTGAAAGAGATAAACCTACTTCAAGTGTAATGAACCATTCACAATCCTTATTCAAAAATGAAGCAAAGGTTGATATCAAGTTCTGTCAAGGTGATATCGACATTTAAGATAAATCATTGGTTGCAACAATTAGAAGTGTATTTTAGTGTCCATCATATCGAGGAAGAACAAAATATTTCATTTGCATGGCTGAAATTAGAGGGTCGTGCCCTGACTTGGTGGAAAATCCACATGGAGACCTTGAGGTTGGAGGGATATCCTATGGTGACTAAATGGGAGGAATTTAAAACCCTCATAAATTCACAATTTTACCCTATTGGGTATTTAGAGGACCAATGGATATGGTGACACTACTTCAGGTAGAAGCAAGGGTAAAGTGTATAAGAGTACACCACGAAATTTTGAAATATGGCCATAAATTTGGGTATCTCCTCAAAGAAACCATACGTACTCCTCAAGTATCTAGGGGGTCTACATAACCATATATGGAAGTAAGTGATGTTGTTCAAGCCCAGATCTGTGGACGAGGCTTGTGTACATACATAATACCTAGAGAGCATAGGCCTAAAGAAAGGGAAATAAAGTGGATCAAAGCACAAAGAGAAACAAGATACTTCTAAGGAGGGGAAGAAGAAGGGGAAAGGTGGAAAGGCTAAAAATATGGCATCTAAAAACACTAATGCAAATATTCCAACAACCATTGCAACATTTATTTTCATACAGAGGAGAAGTGTCGTATTTTGCATACAGAGCTTAAATCGAAGAACAAAAAGAAAGACAATAAGAAGAAGAACCTCATGGCCACCGATTTGATCACCTATGTTGAAAGAATATCGAACGTGGATGAGAAGATAATTTTTACATTAGTGTAGAAGGAGGTGAATTTTAGCATCCCCCAACAACACAAAGAGAAATAAATGACCAAAATATTCCATATAAAGATACAGGTCAAGAAGAAAAATATTAATGCTCTGTTTAACTTAGGATCGCGATAAAATATCATTGTAGCAGAGTTGGTCAACAAATTAGGATTGGAATTTTGTGATCATCCAAGCCCGTATCCATTGGGATAGGTAAATAAGAATCCATAGTTGGTTGTAAAAAAATAATGCAAAGTTATATTTGTTATTAGTGCTAATTTTATTGATGAAGTACAACTAGATGTGGCTCCCCTTGAAATATATGTAGTGGTGTTTGTGTTGTGCATAATTGTGATCTACAGATAAATCAAATTCCCTAAGTGTGGTGCTAGGCACTTAGAACAATAGTTGAAAGACTTTGCTAACATTTTCTCTAAAATAAGAAGATACACAGAATGATAGAAGAACCTACTTGCAATCCAAGCGCTTCTTCTTCTCCTTCTTTCGATTTTTTTGTCACCTTCAATCCAACTTAGATCATCGGATCAATTCCTACAAACACAAACATAGAACAAAAAACAACATGCATATATAGATATCTACCTATCTTAATCACTCAAATCGATTAGATGTGAAACATATATATCATTCAAGAATCCATTGCATGAGAAATAGAAACATATATGGGAAAATGAACAACAATCTTTATTAAAGAGTAGAAGGGGGAGGTTACAACCAATGATCGATTTGATGCCGCCAGCTCCAACTTCATCCCGGCCTCATCATATCCAACATCACACCAGCAGCATATAAGTACTTTCACTCTCTCAAATGAGAATCCATCAACATTTCTTTACCAAAATTCTTCCCTTCCTAGCACTAGGATATGTGGTCAATTTATAGGGAAACTGATGGTAGTTTCTCAATGAATGACTTTCTAAGAATAGGAAAGACATGTTCACAAGTTCAGAGGTGTTAGATGGACACTTGGATTCGAAGTTTGACACATATGTACTCTTCTAGAAGGCACCAACCGTGTGGATATTCTCGAAACAATGAGAATTATGCTCCCAGGTGACCAACGCACTCTTGAATGTCTAAAATTTCATTGTAGTGCACCCTTGAATGGAGGATGCTGCATATGCAACGCATTTAGTCCCTTTAGAGGCTGTGTTGGTGAGTCAATAGGTGATATAACATATACTTCAAATCTTGGAAATCTCACAATAGAAGCTATGAATGAATTGTTCTTCTCTTAGGGCATATAGAAACTGAAATATAAGGGGATGATAGACCCTATTTAATTGGTCCTGGGGATGATGTCCAATTTGACCGTTTCATGGGGAATGATGTCCAAATTGACCTATAACAGTTGCCCCCTAAAGCATGAAGTCAAAATAATAATAATATATTTGAATGAGATGCTTTATGATGTGATGAGTTGGAACTGAAGTAGAGTGGTGACCTGCATCAATCTTAAAATACATAACATTATGATATTTTCATCTTGATCATGAATTGTTGAGGGAGGCATTCCCATGCTTAGAATATAAACTATCTAATGACATGTACATAGTTCAGAAATTCGTCTACATTGGAATGTTTCCCAATATAGACATGCCTACAGATATAGGCCCATGTTCGGATGACGATCTGTATGTAAGGTTACCGTATAGATGATGTGTACAACAATCTTGAAATCGCAGCCCAGATGGCTGAAACTAGATCTGGGGTCTTCTTATCTCGTTCACTTGATCGTTTGGGTACAAGTCTAGCCATGCGAATATATAATTTTTAGTCGAACATGCTAAGACATCGTTTGATTACCAGAAAATGATGTGAAATGGTAACAAATGCGAGAGAACCACCATTGATGTTAATGGCTCTCAAGGTACTGCAGTACATTTTGCAAGACGTGAATAGGTGATTTGATGTCGAACGCCAAGAAAAATCTTTTGGTCAAAGGTCTGAAAGTGAGGATCTTTTCAATGTTGTAACAAGCCTCATGGTACTAGAAGATGATGTTTCTAAGTGAACTTCTTGAATGATGATTTGATGTTTAAAAGAAGCCACTTTATCACGAAATGGGAGTTACTGATTTCGGAGACAAAATGTGACTTGATATAGCAATGTTCAGGGATGACTGTCATGAAAATGAAGGTTTATGAGTATTGCAGAAGGATGAGTATTCACTGGATGACTTCTCTTTAACATATCGGTGACACTAAGATGAGTTGGCAGTATTGACCCAAAACCGAAGTGAAGGTATGATGAACCATAGGTATGAATGAACCGTCAAAAATATTACCTAACCCAAAAGTCACAATGATGGAGTGAAGTGTCATGTTAAATACTGACCTGCTACCGTAAAAAGTTTTGTTCACTTTCCCAAATTTTCCCAGGTCATTTGTCGACTAGTACCTCTTTATTTTTTAACAAGCTTGAGGAGTATAACATATGATTGATCTATAATTCAATCCTTCCGGTGAATATGCATTGTTATTTAATAATTTAACGAGTCTAGCGATAAATGAAACTCGATTCTTTCCATGATTGAAAATCCTTTCGCTATTTTATGTTTTAACGAGCATAATGACAGTGATAGCCTGGTCCTTTGTCATATTTAGAGATTTTGAAAAAAAGGACAAAAGAAAACTCCATGAGTCCTTTTTCGTAAATTTGTCGCTCAAATCTGAAAAAATGTAAAATGATATATGAGAGAACCTCCTAGCCATGTTCGACTAAGGTTTTCCTTTTTCATAAATAATCTATCTCAGTCTGGAAAAGGGTTAAAATTATACTGAGTAGATGTTGAGATTCAACAAGAAATTTTTTTGGCACCCATGATCCTAGTGAAAATTAAGCACTTACACTAGGGCGGGGCCCACAGGCTATTTTTAGGTGCATGTCTATTTTTATTATCCTTTAATTTAGATGGAAATTAAACTATAATCTATTCTCAATGTGGACTTGAAAATAGTTAACTGAAGTGGGAAATCAGTTAGCTAAGTGTATTTAGAATTAGAGGTAGGTTGGTGGGACATGCAGAAAAATTCTAGTTGTAATAGAGTTGGAAATGCAGTGGTGCATGAGTTTGTGCAAGTTTTAAATAGTTTAACTTAGTTAAGTGAGTTAAACTCAGTTGTGCTAGTTGTATTTGAAGATACATTAGTGAGAGATCAAGTGAATTAAATATTAATTAATTCACATGTAGTGATCTCACATGCAACTAAAGATTTACTATTATTAACTGCATGCATGTCAAATCCAGTGGAGACCCAGTTGATTTCTAGGTGAAAGGGAATTAAACTATCAGTTGTGACATTATCCACTTGCACACATTGGATGTGCCCATGATACTTGTGCAGTCAAGGTAGGAAAGAAGGCATCAATTAAGGGATTTCTTTCAGCAGGTATTGCGCAGTGAAGGCAAGCTGTCTGGAGAGAGTAAATTAGCTAAGGGATTTTCCAATATTTGTATGACAGTGTGAGACAATTAGCTGAGCTACTGAGGGCTCTTGTGAGAATAGTTTTGTATTAATTGTTTCATGATCCATGATATAATATACAATAGAATATAGTGGGGTTTTTTATCGATAAGCTTTCCCCGGGAAATTATTTGTTTTGTGTGTAAATGATCTTTATTCATGTTCATGTGATTGGCGATTGTGTTTTTAAATTCCGCAAAGATTTGTAGAAGTGATTCAGCATTTAAATTTAACATATTGTTAGATCAGGTGAATCCAAGATAAACGTGCATATTGTATAATTTCTACATGGTATCAGAGCATAGGAAATTATAGAAGTGAAGCAGGAGCTGAGTTTCTGACTGGATAGAATTTGAATTTGCAGAAATACTTTCTTGGTGCTACAGTTGATTCAAGATTGAAATGGATTTCAATGGCTTGAGGTTAGAGTATGCACTCGAGGGCAGCTCAAACTAAATTTCTTGGAAGGACAGGATGGAGGTGGTACTCGAAGATAATGGCTTGAAGTAATTCATTGAAAAAGATGTTCCTAAGCCAGATGTTGCAGATGTTGCCAATCTTGATGCATGGAAAATGAAAGTGGCAAAGGTACCAGGAGGATCCTGTTGGAGGGAGTACAAGACCAAATTGTCTCAAGCCTCCATGGGAAATCCACACCATATGCTATGTAGAAGGCTTTGACGGATTTATTCCAAAGCAACAGCGACCATAGGAAATTGGCACTCAAAGATAAACTCAGGAAGATCAAGATGGAAAAGGGCGACAACATTCCAAAGAATCTCACAAACTTTGTCCAATGTCGGGATGAATTGGGGAGTGTGGGAATAACAGTCGTTGATGATGATTTGGTGAGTTTGGATCTCCTATGACTTCCTAAGAGTTGGCATAGTTATGAAGACTCTATCAACGGATGGGAAAAATTGCCGAATTGAGAACGACTATGGTCGGATCTAGTGCAGGAGGTGTTCAGGCGGAACACCAAAGATGGCTCTTCATCAACGCATGATGATGAATAGGATTTTTATTTGGCTTCCAAGGTGAAGAAGGGGAAGGGGAATAAATTCCATTCTAAATCTGAGTCTAAAGGCAAGAAGCAGGACATGTCCAAGGTGAAGTGTTTTCACTGTCATGAAATTGGGCATTTTTCTACTAATTGTCCACAAAAGAAGAATAAAAAGAAGGTTGTTGGATCTGCAGTTGGTGTGTCCCTTTCCTCGCTATTTGAGCATGACTTCTCCTTGATTGCATACATGGTGTCAATTTCATTGGGATTGGTGTGGTATTTGGATAATGGCGCTTCCTTTCACATGATGGGAGATAAGGAACTTTTCAGTAACTTGGAGGAGAAAGATATGCATATGCATATTGATATGGGCGACGAAGGACAGTAAAGAGCTACTGAGATTGGTACCATTACCTTTCAGAGGGAGTCAAGTAAACCATTTCAATTAAAATATTTAATGCATGTACTAGGTCTGAAGAAAAATTTGGTCTCAGTCGCAATGTTGGAGGACAGAGTCTATGACGTTGTTTTTAGTGATGGAAAAGCTTTCCTGTGACATAAAAAAATGGTTCAAGCCAAGAGGATAGGGATTTGATTTAATAATATCTACAAGATGGAGGTAGATGGTTGCGTTGCCATGATGGGAAAGGTAGAAAAAGTGGTGAGCCTGGATGAGGGCGAATTATGGCACAGGTGATTGGGCCATCTTCATCATGGAGCCTTGAAATTCATGCAACAATTATCTACTGGACTTCCAATGGGAAAAATTGCTCAGTTATATCAGTGCAAGGGTTGCACCATGGGGAAGTATGTAAACTCCACCTTTCATGAGAAGGATAATTGTGCTTTGGTGATCCTTGAGAGAGTTCACACAAATGTGTATGGACCATTCTTAGTTGCTTCAACAGAAAACATAAGTACTATGTAATCTTTGTTGATGACTTTTCTCGTAAATGTTGGATTTTCTTTATGCATAAAAATATCAAACATTCTCTAAGTTCTGTGAGTTCAAGGCATTGGTGGATAAAGAGTCGGGGAAGAAATTGAAGGCTCTTATGAGCAATAATGGTGGAGAATACATCTCTATTGAATTCAAAAACTTCTGCAGCAAAGAATGAATTCAAAGAGAACTCATAGTGCCTCATAACCCACAGCAGAGTGGGGTTGCAGAGAGGAATAACATAACGATATTGGGTGCATCATGAGCAATGTTGCATGATCAGGGCCTAACAATGCATTTGTGGGTGGAAGCATGCAACACTGTGGTTTATGTGCAAAAAAGTTGTCCTCATAGAGTACTTGGCATGAGTACACCTGAAGAAGATTTCATTGGTAAGAAACCGGATGTTTCACACTTTAAGAATTTTTCTCATCTGTTTATGTGCATCTGAACAAGGATGCTAGGAAGAAGATGGAACCGACTGCTAAAGTTTGGATTTTTGTGGGGTACACAGAAACACCCCATAATTATCGTGTGTATTTTCCAAATAGCATAATGACTGTTGTGCGACCGGATATAAAATTTGATGAGGGGAAAGCCATCCGGTTGTCACTTGGGAGGGAGCTAGACTTGCATGCAGAGGAGGAACTGTTGGTTCCCAAAGATGAGTCTCAAGATGTGGATCAGCCACATGAGGAGTTTCATGGAGTGGAAGAAGCCACTCATGCAGAGCCATCCATCTGTTATGAAACCAGCTCCAAAAATAGAAGAAAAGAGAGATCAATGCCTTAGAAATTAGCCACTTCGAGGCGGCAACCTCCAATACATTACATAAATGAACAATTCTTGGATGATACAAATGACCAAAACTCCTTCTATATATAGGAGTCCATGGGCCCACAATATAATCCTATCTTACCTAACAATAACAATGTAAGGGCATGATAATAACAATATTGGGGTTACAGGGGTACAACAATAACAATAAGGGGGCTACACTAATAACAATAAGGGACTAAAATAGTAATATAGGGACATAACATGCCCCTCTCCTTCAAAAAGGTGTTGTCCTCAATGCTTGAGTAGCTCTAGGTGCTTTTGTATAAAATTCTCATCTCCCATGTAGAAACTTCAGTGGGTAAGTTCTTCCACTTCATGAGATACTCTGAAATTGATCGATTTCGTAGTTGTCGAGTTCTTGTTTCCGTGACCGCTTCAGGTTCCAATATGATTTTTCCTTCCTCATCAAGTTCTAGAAATATTGTTTGAACTGGAATATTTTCACCTATAGCCTTCTTGAAGCATGAAACATGGAAAACTGGATGCACTCGCGAAGAAGCAGGAAGCTCCAATTTGTATGCCATAGTACCAATCTTTTGCAACACCTTGTAAGGACCATAGTACTTTGGCGATAATTTATTATCCTTCTTAGCTTGCTTGAGGGACATTTGTTCGTATGGTTGTAGCCGTAAAAATACCCAATCTCCTACATCAAAACTTCTCTCGCTGCGATGTTGATCTGCCTGTTGTTTCATTCGATTTTGTGCCAAAGTCAGGTTATCCTTTAAGAGTTGGAAAACTTCTTGCTGATGCTCGATGTGATCTTCCACTGCTTGAACCTTCGAATTTTCTCTTAAATATGATGTGATGGATGGTGGATGATATCCATAAAGTGCCATAAATGGGGTCATTTTTGCTGCAGTATGGAAGGAAGTGTTATACCACCATTCAGCAAGAGGTAACCACTTGACCCATTGTGTTTGTTTATGAGATACAAAACAACGAAGATATCCTTCCAAACATTTATTTACGATCTCAGTTTGACCATCAGATTGAGGATGATAAGATGAGCTATGAGCTAATTGAGTACCCAAACAAGAGAATAACTCCGTCCAAAAATTTCCAGTAAAAATGGGATCTCTGTCGCTCACAATAACCCTTGGGCTTCCATGTAGCTTTTGAATTCTATCCATAAATGTAGTAGCAACTGTACTTGCTTTAAATGGATGAGACAATGCACAAAAGTGTGCATACTTGGTAAGTCTATCAACTACCACCATGATGACACTCTTTCCTTCAGACTTAGGTAAACCTGTGATAAAATCCATTGAAATCTCCTCCCAACGTTGACTTGGAATGGATAAAGGTTGTAGAAGTCCAGGGGTCTTAATTGTCTCCACTTTATTCTGCTGGAAAACCAAACATTCCGCCACAAACTTTTGAATATCAGATTTAAGGCCATCCCAAAAAAATTCTTTCTTCACCCTGTGGTAAGTTTTTAAAAATCCTGAGTGTCCTCCTAAAGTAGAAGTGTGCAATTCCAGAAGAATCTTTTGTTTTAGTTGGGAATTCTTACAAAGATATAAGCGATATTTGTACCATAAGGAATCATTTTTCCAACTAAATGTATCATATGTACTAGGATCTTGTTGCAAATTTTGAATGAGTGTCCATACATCTTTGTCCTTCTTCCATTCATCTCTTGCTTCGGTTATCCAATCTGGTTGGATAATAGAAATGGCACAAAGCAATGCTTCCACCTCATCATTCTTTCTTGAGAGTGCATCTGCAACAACATTAAGCTTTCCTTTTTTGTAGATTATTTCAAAGTCATAACCCAACATCTTTGTGACCCATTTTTGATGCTCTTCTAAAGATAGTCTTTGTTCCAAAAAGTGTTTAAGACTATCATGATCAGTTTTTACCTTGAAGTGTCTTCCCATTAGGTAAGTTCGCCATTTCTTTAGTGCATGTAGTATTGTTAACATTTCCTTCTCATAAATAGGTTTCTGTAAATACTTTCCTTTGATTGGACGACTTTCAAAAGCAATGGGTCTTCCTTCCTGCATTAAAACTGCACCAATTCCATTTCCTGAGGCATCACATTCCACAATAAAGGTTTTTGTGAAGTCTGGCGTAGCTAAGACCAGTGCTAGGCACATTGCCTCTTTAAGATGTTCAAAGGCTTTAGTTGCTTCAGGAGTCCATGAAAATGCATCTTTCTTCAATAATGTTGTTAGAGGTGCTGCTATTCTCCCATAATTCTTAACAAACTTGCGATAATACCCTGTTAACCCGAGAAATCCTCGCAACTGCTTTATGGTTGTGGGTACTTTCCATTCCTTAATGGCTTTAATTTTGTTAGGGTCTACTTTAACACCCTCGTGAGATACAATATGACCCAGATATTCCACCTCTTGTACTCCAAAGGAACATTTGGATGTTTTTTCATATAATTGTTTCTCCTGCAATAGTTTGAGCACCCTGTCAACATGTTGAACATGATCCTTCCAAGACCTGCTGTAGATTAGTATATCATCAAAAAATACTAGCACAAATTTTCTAAGGAAGGGTTTGAAATGGAATTCATCAACCCTTGAAATGTAGAAGGTGCATTGGTAAGGCCAAAAGGCATGACCAAAAATTCATAATGACCCTCATGAGTTCGAAATGTTGTTTTTGGAATATCTTCAGTCTTCATTCTAATTTGATGATATCGTGAATGAAGATCCAACTTGGTAAAATAAATTGCTCCATGTAATTCATCCAATAATTCATCAATCACAGGAATGGGAAATTTATCTTTAATGGTGAGCTTATTGAGCTCCCTATAATCCAGACACATGCTCCATGATCCATCCTTCTTGTGTACCAATACTACAGGAGCAGAGAAAGAACTTTGACTAGGTTGAATTATACCCGCCTCTAACATTTCTGCAATCATACGTTCAATTTCGCTCTTTTGGACATAATGATATCTATAAGGCCTGATGTTTGGAGGAACACTTCTTGGAATCAAATGAATAGCATGATCATGATCACGAATAGGTGGGAGTCCTTTGGGAGTTTCAAACACCTTGGAATGATTGTCCAAGACTTTTTGGAGATCTGAAGAAATAATTGGTTTGATCATTTGGATGGTTCAGTGAGCATAATTGTGATCGCCTGGAGTTGTTGTTCTTGAAGCTTTGTCATGACATTAGAGCTTATTATCTTTCATCGCTTTCTTGTGATACCCCGTAATTCGACTTCCTTTCCTTCTGAAAAAATTAAAAAATAAATAAATAAATAAAATAAATTAATTAATTAATTAAAAATTAAAAATAATTAAAAATAAAAAAAATAAATAAATAAAAATCTTGAAAATTAAAAGCTACCATCCCCAAATATTGTAACCATTGTACTCCTAGTACAACATCAGCACCTCCCATAAGAATGGAAAGCATCGAACTAGTCAATACATATTCCCCCATGGTTAGCTTGATATTATGGAATTTTCCACAAAAATTTATAGTTCCTCCATTTGCAACCATCACTTGAAATTCTGGTGCTAGGTATAGGAAACAATTTAATTCCTTGGCTACCTTACAATGAATAAAATTATGGGTGCTACCTGAATCAATCAACACTGTTACCTTTTTCTTCTTGATATTTCCTTCTATCTTGAGAGTTTTAGGAGGGTAATTCCCACAATGCATTACACGATATGGTCAGATTCATTTCTTCCTCTTCTAGGGATGGTTCCTGGTGTATATCCTCTTCTTGTTCATTTTCTCCTTCCTCTTCACAATCTATGTAAAATAATTTCTTCTCAACACACTTATGACCTTTAGTGTATTTGCTATCACAACTGTAGCAAAGCCCTTTTTCTCTTTTTTCTTCCAATTGTTGTGGTGTCAACCTTGTAGGTTGTGGAAGTCTAGGAGTAGCAACACTTCCATATTTATATATGTGAGTGGTATGCTTCCTTGTAGCCATAATTTTACATTCAATTTTTCTTGACAACCTGAATGCCTTTTCCAATGAATCAAGTTCCCAAAAACGAACTTCATGTTGGATGTTATCCTTTATATTCCCTATGAAGACATCAATCTTGTGTTCCTCTGGAATATCAGTTACCCTTATATTCAATTTTTGGAAGTCCTCAATTTGCTCCACCACTGAACCCTTTTGTTTGAGATTTATCAATTAGCTAAAGAAGGTGTTGATTTTTTTATCCTCATAATGTGTTATCATTTCCTCCATAAAAATTGACCAAGTGACAATTTTTTTACGAGAGCAAAGCCATCGATACCATACAAATGTATTTTTTTCTAAATGTAAAGTTTCAATGCGTACCTTTTGTGTGTTTTGCACATTATTAAGATCAAAATATTGCTCCATTTGTAGTATCCATGTTACAAGATCCTTGCCATCAAACTTCCTTATATCCATCTTTAGAATATGGTGGTTCTTCAATCCAACATTAGAGTTTATGAAATCACGATTAACATTTATTTTTTTCTCATCATGAGTTTTCTCTACTATCTTTTCGCCATTAGGAAACATTTCTTGTATCAACTTTGCCAAACCTTCAATGTCTACTTTTAGATCGTTCTTCATGTTTTCCATGTTGTCTTTCATTTTTTCGTCAATCTTAGCTTCCATTTCATCCATCTTAGCTTCCATGCCATCCATCTTAGCTTCATGCCCACTTCCATGCCATCCATCTTAGCTTCCAAACCATTCATCTTAGCTTCCACGCCTTTCTTCAAACCATCCATCGTATTTTCCATGCCTTTCTTCAAAACTTCCATTTCATTTTTTGTTGCTCTTTGCGATAGCGAAATTTCAATGCACTTGCTCTTGTAATTTTGATATCGCATGTTGTGTTTCTTCGTCTTCATGAGTCATAGTAGTGCCTTCTGAAGGCTTAATGGGTGTTGAATTCTTTTTAGGTGGCATTTTAGAACCCAATACTGATATCTATTCTTCAATATGCCCTTGAAATAAATTCAAACTAATTTTTTTTCAAATGAGACCTATGTAATTCGAAAAAAATACACACAAACTGAATTATCTCTGTGATTTCGCATCTTCAATATCTGAAATTCAATCCTAAAGTAGCCTATGAATCTTCTTTCGAATTCCATAGGTCTGACCTAATTTGGATTCTTCAAGACAAAGTTATGCCCAATCTCCCACGATGACTTAATTATGGACTGGTTCAGTAGAGCGAACTTGTACGACTTTCCACGTATCACTGTTTCCTCCTTCAGCTCTAAAATTGATATACAAAACCATGTACTTTCTGCCACTTTTTACATAATCCCAATCCGACGCTCAGAGAGAGAGTTATGACGTTTTTCCCACGGTCACCTCTTTGAGATGAAATTCGGGAGCCAGAAACAATCCTAACTTCCACAGATCATATCTCCAAAAATATTGTGAACCAAGATCTGAAATATTTACAGGGGGTTCCTCAGAATTTCAGCTTTGCACTATAAAAATTTCATCTTCTGAAAATTCGTATACGAAAATTATAGCGAAAATTCCACGATGACCTGTTTTAGTTGAAATTTGGGAGCCTAAAAAAACCCTAACTTCCACAAATCATATCTCTGAAAACATTGAGAACCAAGATCTGAAATATTTACAGGAGGTTCCTCAGGATTTCGACTATGCGCTTTACAAATTTCAGCTTCTGACCCTTCGCAGAAAAAAAATTATTGCAAAAATTTCACGATGGCCTGTTTGGGGCAGCAAAACCCTAGAATCCAAAGCTCTGATACCAAATGTTATGAAACCAGCTCCAAAAATAGAAGAAAAGAGAGATCGATGCCTTAGAAATCAGCCACTTCAAGGGGGAAACCTCCAATGCATTACATAAATTAAAAATTCTTGGATGATACAAATGACCAAAACCTCCTTCTATATATAGGAGTCCATGGGCCCACAATATAATCCTAGCCGACCTAACAATAACAATGTAATGGCACAATAATAACAATATTGGGGTTACAGGGGTACAACAATAAAAATAAGGGGGCTACACTAATAATAATAAGGGACTAAACTAGTAATATAGGGACCTAACACCATCATAAATGGAAAAAGGCGCACCACGGAAGTTAATAGGATGATACTTGATGCTGCACAGAATGTAGGAGCCCCTACTTCACAGTGCATACAGAGACATTCTCCTGACCGATTTACTAGATTCATGGCTCTCATGAGCAAAGGTATTGTGACTGAACCATCTTCCTTTCAGGAAGTAATGCAGCAGCCTACTTGGTTTGATGCAATGGTGGAGGAGTATGACCCCATTATCAAAAACAGTGCATGGGAAATTGTCCCAAGACTGGTTGATAAATCAGTGGTAGGTTTGTGATGGATCTATAAGGTAAAGTACGCTGTTGATGGGAGTGTGGAGAAATACAAGGCCAAATTTGTGACCCAAGGCTTCTCATAGATCAAAGGGGTAGATTATGATGATACCTTTGCACCTGTCACAAGGTACTCTTCCGTATGGACCATCCTTGCACTCTCAGCGCAAATGGGATGGTGCATTCATTAGATGGATGTGAAAACTACGTTTCTCAATGGGATCATTGAGGAAGAGGTGTACATAGAGAAACCTGGAGGTTTCAAGATCTTCAACAGCGAGTCACATGTGTGCAAGCTCAAAAGAGTAATGTATGGGTTGAAGCAAGCACGTCGTGCTTGGTACACTCGAATAGACAACTATTTCACCGAATTAGGCTTCACCAAATGTGAAGTAGAAGCAAACCTATACCAGATTGTGATTGAGGGTAAGCTATTGATCATTTTATTTATGTTGTTGATTTAATTTTGACTAGTGATGAGCAGCTGATACACTCATGTAAGGAGGATCTTGCAAGGGAGTTCGAAATGAAGGATATGGGCCTCCTTCATTATTTCCTTGGATTGGAAATATGGCAGTGGGATGGTGAAATTTTTATGTCTCAAGGCAAGTATGCAAAGGAGATACTGGGTAAGTTTAACATGGAGAGCTGCAAACCCATGGATACGTCTCTTCCAGGAAACTAGAGGAAAGAGGATGCTACTTCTAGAGAGGTAGTGGATGCTACTATCTATCGACAGTAAGTGGGTTCGCTAATGTATCTAGTGAACACGAGACTAGACATTTACTATGTGGTTAACCAGCTAAGTCAAGCAATGGTTAAGCCTACCAAGCTATTTTAGAAGGCAGGGAATCATTTCCTGAGATACCTGAGGGGCACATCAGAGTATGGTCTATGGTATAAATAGACGGAATGAGTGCAGTTGCATGGCTTCACGGATGCAGAATAGGTTGGAATTCCATCAGACAGAAAGAGCACATCAGGGGGGATATTTAGCATTGGATCTACAATTGTTTCTTGGTACAGCAGGAAGTAGAGATCCATGGCACTCAGTTCATTGGAAGCGGAATACATGGCAACAAGTCAATTTGCATGTGAGGCTATTTAGATGAGAAAGATCTTGGTTGGTTTGTTTGGTTCTCAGATGGATACGACAGTGATTCATTGTGATAATCAGAGTCTAATTAAACTCTCAATTACCCATGTGTTTCATGATAGGTCCAAGCATATAGATATCTGGTACCATCATCTCAGATATTGTCTACAGAAGAGAATTATGTTTTTTCAGTACATTCCCACGGAAGATCAGGATGCAGATATTCTGACGAAGGCACTTACCAGGAGCAAATTCAAATACCATAGAGACAAGATCGGGGTGAAGGATAATCCCTTTCTTGTTGAGAGGGAGTGTTGAGATTCAACAAGAAATTTTTTTGGCATCCATGATCCTAGTGAAAATTAAGCACCTACACTAGGACGGGGCCCACGGGCTATTTTTAGGTGCATGTCTATTTTTATTATCCCTTAATTTATATGGACATTAAACTATAATCTATTCTCAATGTGGACTTGAAAATAGTTAACTGAAGTGGAAAATCATTTAGCAAAGTGAATTCGAGTTATAGGTTGGTTGGTGGGACATGCAGAGTAATTCTAGTTGTAACTGAGTGATTCTAGTTGTAACATAGTTGGAAGTGCAGTGGTGCATGAGTTTGTGCAAGTTGTAAATAGTTTAACTCAGTTAAGTGAGTTAAACTCAATTGTGCTAGTTGTAACTGAAGATACACTAGTGAGAGATCAAGTGAATTAAATATTAATTAATTCACATGTAGTGATCTCACATGCAACTGAAGATTTACTATTATTAACTGCATGGATGTCAGATACAGTGGAGACCCAGTTGAGTTCTAGGTGAAAGGGAAGTAAAATATCAGTTGTGACATTATCCACTTGTGCACATTCAAGCACACACACATTGGATGTGCCCATGATACTTGCGCAGTCAAGGCAGGCAAGAAGGCATCAATTCAGGGATTTATTTCAGTAGGGATTGCGCAGTGAAGGCAAGTTGTCTGGAGACAGTAAATTGGCTAAGGGATTTGCCAATTTTTGTATGACAGTGTGAGACAATTAGCTGAGGTATTGAGGGCTCTTGTGAGAATATTTTTGTATGTAATTGTTTCATGATCCATGATATAATATACAATAGAATATAGTGGTGTTTTTTAGCTGTAAGCTTTCCCCATGAAATTATTTGTGTTGTGTGTGATTGATCTTTCTTCATGTTCATGTGATTGGCGATTGTGTTTTTTAATTCCGCAAAGATTTTCAGAAGCGATTTAGTATTTAACTTTATCATATTGCTATATCAGGTGAATCCAAGATATACATGCATATTGTATAATTTTTACAGTAGATTTCATTTCATTTACTTTTACGAGCTTGAAAAGACAAGTGCTCGGCAATATTTTCACATTATCAGAGTCTGAAAAGAGCTAAAAGAAGACTCCAAGGGTTCCTTTTTCATTGTTATCGAAGCTCGAAAAAGAGATAAAAGTGTGCTTCAAGTCCTTTTTCATTTTTATCAAAGCTCGAAAAATAAGGATAAAAGTATGCTTTGTGGTCAACTCATTCTTGAATAAGTGTGCATGACTAACTAATCTGCTATATCAGTTGTAAAACCTATTCAGAACAACATCAAATGGATTAAAAATACTTGTTTCATAGAAAAAATGAATAAAAACCATAGTCACAACATTAAATATGATTTGCAATAATCAAATCGACTAATTAAAAGAGTTTTTACCATTCATTTTTACCATTTGAAAGTTACCATTTAAAAATTGGAGCTCTGAACCTATTTTTCCTTCGATCTTCAGTGGTTGTTTTGGTGCAATTGGTAAAATAAATTTGACCATATTTTTTATTTTTCTATCTATCTATTTGTTTTCAGTGTTTTCTTATGTTTGTTGCGCAATCCTATTCAATTATATGATGTGAATTGAAAATATGTCTTTACATGTGTTGCAAATGTCTGTTATAACATAATTTGATAAGGAATCAGCTAATGTGTTTAATTTTCTGGAAATGTGTTGATATTGAATGAATTCAGAATGTCTTTCTAGAATTCGAACTCTTAGGAACATACGATGCAGCGTTGGATTTCTGACAATATAAACACTAGTAAGTTGCAGTACCACAAGTTGTGAGTCTAACCTAATAATGTTGCGGTTAATACCACTTGAAATGGCATCAGAGAGAATTTCTATCAATGTGCTATACTAAATGATATTTTTTGTAGATCGACCGATACAAATCCCTTGAAAAATCACTAACTCGCCATTCAGAATGAAAATGGCCCATGTTGTAGAGGATATATTATGCGTACTACGACTAGCACCATCAGCATACCCAATGAATGGTTCAAAATTTTTAGACATCTGCGATTAAATGTAAAGTGGATTACTAACTTCAAGAAAACTCTATAAAAACAAACCAAGACAGTAAATT
The DNA here is from genome assembly GCA_034641835.2 of Pinus albicaulis. Lineage (NCBI taxonomy): Eukaryota > Viridiplantae > Streptophyta > Pinopsida > Pinales > Pinaceae > Pinus > Pinus albicaulis. The sequence goes on along the minus strand of CM076570.1, from coordinate 722,613,383 downwards.
AAAATCAACAGCATATATACAATATAATACAACATTTACTATGCTCATAGTTAAGCACAGTAACATTTCAGATACAACCCATTTCGGGGTTGTGCCAACGGAATTCCATCGTAATATACTAACTTGTAGGCACCCTTACCAATTACTCTTTTGAAAATATAGGGGCCATGCCATAATGGCTCAAATTTACCTGTACCTATTACATCAGCTTCCTGATCATAAATAAGGATCAGGTCACCCTATGAGAAGATTCGAGGCTGGACATGCTTGTTGTATTGAGCCTTTATGCATCTCTTATGCGCTTCTTTGGCTAATACAGCTTCACGACGTGTTTCATCAAGATGGATGAGGTTAAAAAGATTTGCTTCTTCAGCAGAAGTATCAATTAACAAGTCGATTGTGAGTTTTAACGATGGTATTTCACATTGGATTGGCAAGATAGCTTCCAGACCATACCACAATTGAAAGGGGGTAAATCCGTTTGCGTTTCTCATCGAGGTTCAGTACGCCCACAAAGAATAGTACAGGATTAAATTCCAATTTATTTTATGAATTCCTATCATTCGTTGAAGCATTTGTTTAATAATCTTATTAATAGCCTCAACTTATCCATTTTTGTGGATAATAAGGAGTAGAACTATCATGGGACAGTCCTAATTTGGCAATCAAATCATTCATCGTATTATTTCAAAAATGTGAACCATGATCTGTGACTATATCTTGTGGAATCCCAAACCGTGAAATGACATGATTAAAGAAAAAAATGCAGTTGATTGTCCCGTGTTATTAAATGTAGGCATCACTTCATCCCACTTGGTAAAGTAGTCTACTGCGACAATAATATAACCATGCCCCCCGGATGAACGAGGGTTACAGGTCATGAATTCAGTCCCCCATTTTGCAAATGGTCCCATAGAGACAATAGGATGCATTGACGCTAGCGGTTTGCAGATTTTACGATCAAATATCTGGCATGCATGACAACTTCTGACCGCAAGGATGCAGTTGTGAAATATGGTAGGCCAAAAGTAACCAGTGCGGAGTATCTTCTGCATGGTAGCGTATCCAGAGAATTTTCCACCATAAGCCCCAGCATGACAATCATTTAAAACCTTTTCGGCCTCCTCATGAGTGAGGCGCCTTCTTAAAATTGTATCGACGCCATGACGGTAAATTGTATCACCGACGATCAGATAATATTTGTATTGGTATCGAATATGTCACTGGTCAGAGCGAGGGGAATCAGGCTGAAAATTCTGGGTCTGGAGATAAATGATAAAATCCCCATACCAAGGATCAAATGATCTGATTAGAAACAAAGACTTGTCAGGAATATATGGTTTCGATGTAGTAGTAGTACTATCAGAGGGAAGGTCGTACAGAAGCTCAGCCAAAACTAAAGACTTCTTTGACTTGGATTTGATGAATTCCAAATCAAAATCTTGCAAAATGACAATCCATTTTGAATACTTGCCACCCAGAAATTGACGTGATAAGATGTAAGTCATGGGGTTTCAATCTGAAATGACAATGGTCTTCCTGAACAGGATATAGTGGCAAAATCTTTGGATAGCTTGAACAGCTACCAAGGCAAGCTTTTCTATGTATGAATACTTCACTTCCTTATCATTGAGATTACAGCTCAAATAATAGATTGGATGTTCTATCCCATTTTCTACTTGGACCAATATCATAGCAATGGTTGTATCAGTCGCAGAGATATATAAGAAATAACCACTCTGATAATTAGGGGGATACATTAATGATGCCTGGAAAATTGTATCCTTGACAACATCAAAAGAAGTTTGAGCAACCTTATCCCAATGGAATGGAATCCCCTTTTTCAATAGTCGAGTAAATATATTAGCCATTTCGGCGTAGTTAGGCATGAACATCCTTAGGAAGTTAGTGTTTCCCCAAATTTTCTGTAACCGAAGAAAATTTGATGGTGTAGGCAAATCAAGAATGGCATGGACCTTCAGTGGGTCGATTTTAATTCCTTCTTTTGAGACTATTAATCCTAGAAAACAACCAGAACCAACACAAAACACACATTTATGTGGATTGAGGCATATTTTGTAGTGTTGGCAGCGTAAAAATATAGCTCTCAAATGCATCAGCTGATCAGTCTGGTTTTGTGAATGCGTGGGTAAATCGTATAGATAAGGTTGAAAAATGTGTCTGATGTCATTGAAATCATAATCCATTGCTCTCTGAAAAGTTTCCCCAGTGTCCTTTAAACCAAACGGGAGTTTCTAATAAGCGAATGTGCCCCAGGGAAAGATGAATTTTGTCTTATATTGGTCCTCTGGGTGGATATTTATTTGATTGTAGCCAGAAAATCCATCCATGAACGAAAATATTTCGCATCCAGCACAATCGTCAATAATCTGGTCGATAAAGGGAGTAGGATAGTTTTCTTTTGGAAAATCAAGATTGACATCCTGATAATCGACACACACATTGATGGTTCCTTGTTTTTTTATAACAGGAAAAATGTTGGAAACCCACTCAGTTAGTGGAATAGGGTATATGAAACCAGCACGCAAAAGTTTTTCAACTTCTACTTTAATGGCAGCGGCCTTCTTCGGATGAATAGGATGAAGGAATTGACATACTGGTTTGACATCAGGGTACATGTTAATGTTCTGTTCAAGGATACTAGTATCTATGCCTGGAATATCCTCGTAAGACCAAGCAAATACATCATGAAATTCACGAAAGAGAGATTGATATGTTTCGATTTCTGATGGAGAACAAGGCATGTCGACATGAATGTTTTCTACAATGTCGGGTTTGGTCGAAAGATTGATAGAAATGGCTTCTTCAATATTTGATAAATTTCACTCGGATTCGATTGCATTAATGGGAAAAGAATTCGTAAATAAGTTTTTGATCAATGGGTGATATAGTTCAATAATATTATCTTCTACATAATCTTGAAGATGGGAGCGATGATGATGATCTTCCCATGGTTCTCCTTTTGGCATCATGGATTCCATAATTTTCTCATCTGTCAAGAATTTGGATGAAAAAGGATCAGATGGAGTACCAAAATATAATGAACGATCAACACAAACGACCGACAACGATGATTTCAAATTCATTGCCCAAGTCATATAGATTGATTTCTATGCCAACTCAATTGGGTTGGGTAGCAGAAATTCATTCAACATAACAACTTCAGAATCACCTGTAATATTCCTTAATCCAGATGGAGTGGAAGATATCATGTAGCAGGTCTTTATGCTTTCAATTTATGCCGACGTCGCAGGTGGCGGTAATGCAAAGGTTCCCATGAAGGTGGAATCCTTTAAGAGTCTTGCACCAATGTTCTGAAGTGTGATTTGGGGTGTGTGAACTAACGGGACGCTTCCAGTTACCTGGGAACTGGAAGAAAAGAAGGATAGTTGATTAATTATTGTGATGACACATTTACGTGGAAAGGAAATCATTCTAAAATATGTAGAGATGATCGGAGTCATAGCATATACCCATAGCCTTTCGAGTAAAATATTGTAGTCAAGGGGTCCGTCAACAACTTCAACTTCAACATTCACTGTTTTTCCCCCTAGTTTAACATGCAGGTTATTAATGATACCGTAAACCTTATATGTACGTCCATCGAAAGCTTTCAACATCGTAGGTGATTGAGATAGGTGCAGCGAGCCAAGTGACTTCCAGCAGGTTAGAGACATAATGCACGTGGATGCTACCTCATCAATAATAGTATGTTGAACGAGTTGATTGAAAACATTTACTTGGATGGAGAATGCCAATTCTGCTGGTAATTGTGGCCTTGTATGATTAAATACTACGAGATTGGAATCTGTCAAATAAATTTCCACCAATTTCTGACAACAAAGCCTGCTTCTGGGAGGGAAAATTTTGAATCACCTCAAGCTTTGACATAGCTGAAGGGAATTGAGCCAAATATTCAACTATATTATAATTTTGAGCGGCTAGGGCTCGAGGATTAAATATCGATTTATGAATGACTCCATTTGGTGGCTTGATTGTCAATTCAGGAATAACAGTTGATGATATTGATTCTATAGACAGATTCGTGGTCGAGGTAGTAGGTTGATTAGTAGCTTGAATATCGTAATCTTTATTATGTGTTGACACCAAAACATCAGTCGATGGCTTCGTGACAGACAACATATTCACTTGGTAACTAGAAGTTGGATCCGTAGCAACCAAATTTGTGTCCCGATTCGGAAATGGAGTTGTCAACACAATGGATGCATGCGAGGTCTTAACCAATTTTGAGACTTTGGCACAGTGAGGACAGTCTTGAACAAAGTGTTCCTCATTACAAATTATGCAAGGGTAACGAGTTTTCCAATTCCCAAACGATTGATCAGATGATCATTCCTGTGGGGCAGAAGTTTTATTTTTCTTTGATTTCACTTTTTTCTTACTTCTGTGTTGCTTGTCACGTTTTCCCTTGCCAGATGACACGGCATGGATTTCGGAAGAAGGCGCAGGATCAGATGTAGTAGAGTGATGTGTGCTTGCAGTATCGATCATACTGTCTCCTACATGAGAGTCCTTAGATGGAGGAGGAACAGTAAAATTAGATTGTGATGCGTTGGGAATTTTCTGGTAGAGTGTGCCACATAGAGTATAAATTAAGTCTAAATACTAGGCATGAGAAATGATCTGCTCTTTAGTGAAGATGCCATCCTTAGCCACATCCTCAGTTATAGATGGTAACAGGGACTTAATGAACCATTCAGCAAGGAGCTTATTAGGAACAAATGTCTTAAATATTCTACGATGACGACACCACTCATGAATATGATCAGAAATGTGAGTAGCATTAGTCTGTTTAAAATTAGTCGAGAGTTTCATTCCAGTTTCATATCATATGGGTAACTGGAAATGGGTCAAAAATATAGTAGCTAGGGCAGTGAAATTATCAAAAGAAGCTCTTGGTAACTCAATGTACCATTTCGCGACCAGACCAGTGAGCATACGTTGGAAAAGACGTAGTCGAATGGAATCATCATTTAGGGGTCAAAAATATAGTAGCTAGGGCAGTGAAATTATCAAAAGAAGCTCTTGGTAACTCAATGTACCATTTCGTGGCCAGACCAATGAGCATACGTTGGAAAAGACGTAGTCGAATGGAATCATCATTTAGGGAGTTAGATGAACACCACAAATGAGAAGTCATAACATGCATAGACGATTCTTCCCTAGGGTTTCCATTGAACTTAGGAATATCCGAGGGTAATTTATGAGGTATCACCGGTCACCAAGGAGCATAGTTGATTGGATCATTGGTAAGCCGGTTAAAATCTGATAACTCTAAATTTGCAACAAAGGGAAACTGTTAATTTAAGTTAGGTTAAGCATAGCTAGGGTATGGTGTAATTGCTTGGAAAATAGTTCTTTGAGCACCAACATAAGGAATTTTTTGTTGGTAACCCAGATAGGGTTTGTTTTGATAAGCAAATGCTTGAGGATTCTGTTGACCAAAACCTGGGTACGCTACTTGTTGAAATCAAGGTTGTGGAATTTGCACTTGTGGCTACCAAGGGGTCTATCCACCAATATTATAACCCAAACTAGGATATATTGGATTCGGTTGTGGATAGGTATAACCTGGTTGCGGCTGCGACATCCCATAATATGGTAATCCATCTTGTGAACCAGCCAAAGGAGTTGCAGTCTGAGGGCCCAATACTTGGGGGAATTGGGTTGAAATACCTACTTGAGATGGTTGAGGTACAACAGTTTGTGTCTGTAATAGGGATAAGGATGTATTAACAAGAGGATTTGATGTGGGTGCAACAGGTTGAACCGGTTGATACGAGTGCATAATCGTTTGTGGTTGGATGGGTAGAGTGGGCTACCACTGACAAACATCTGTTACGACTTTAAGATGACCAAATAACGATGGAGTACAGTCAAAATGGGTGACCATAGGTTGCCCCCCATCATGAGGAGTATAATAATATGGAAAATATTGTTCTCCAAATGCAGGGAGTCCAATTGAAATTATACTGCATGGAATATACCCAGATGGACCAACTTGATATTTCCCTGATGATGTATATAAAGGATCAAGTCATTCAGTACTCACTATTGATTTACCCGTTATAATACCAAAAAATGACATTAGTGAATTCCATGGGTTTGAGGATGCACCAGGGAAGGTTCCAGATAAATATTGGTAACCAGGTGGGACGGAAGGGCCACCATATAGATGTGACTCTAGTGAAGTTGTGAACATCGACAGAGTAGCAAGAGCAGGTGTTGTTGCAATTGGAATAGATGGTCTAGCCGAATATGTTGGCTCAAGCATGGTTATTCGACCAATTTTATACCCTATAGGATCTAAGGGAACTTGAATAGACATAGGATCAACAAAAGCAGAGGAAGGTGATTGAGGAAAATACTCGTACAAGTAAAGCTCTACCCCAAAATGAGCAGGAGTTAAAGGTTTTTCATCTTGTGGTATTTCTTCAATTGAAATTAAAACAAGTGGAAGGATTTCTCTATCAGACCCAAAGTATATTTTAGGAGGTTGACTGTGTGATATAGATTGTGGGGTGACTGATACAGGAACAACTTCCGGTCGTTTGACTTCAGGATTTAGATGTTCTGGAAAAAAAGTGACAGGATCAGGATCAACTTCCAGCTGAACAAAGTCGGGTTCGGGAGGTATGGTCTCACTGATTGGATGGATCGTGACCACAGGTAGTTGTGAGGACTCTGTCTCAACAACATTAAATGAACCAGGATTTGTAGAAACAACTTGAGTTGACTCTGGTATATGTGAGGATGATGTCGTACCAGATGTACTAATATTACTAGTTTCGGTAGAGCGATGTCGCCTTCGCCAACTAGAAATGGCTTATGGTGGTAAAGGTGGTTTCAACGCTATTCTATGCGAACGGCAAGGAAAGTGATGTTTTTCTTCCACGATGACTGATTTATTTTATGACCAAAAAAAAATAAAAAAAATAAAAGGGTAATTCTAGGCAAAAGGTTTACCAAGTAATTGTGAACTATAGAATACCTCCTGGCGAACCAAGAAGTATGGGCAAGCAATCTCCCCAAATGTTGTGTTCGGTGTATCACAAGTTACAAGGCGGTCGACTCGGTTTACTATGGATGGATACAAACCTAAAGTTATCCTCCCAAATATACCTGAAGGTACGTGGAGGCCCAAGTTCGTATTAGCATTATCTAATGCGAAACTGCACAGTGAGAGCACCCCCTTATACTTTTCATTCTAGAACACCGCCCTATATACCAGAAGGTACGTGGTCAAGCTCTGATATACTTACATACGTGGAGTGAGGTATCACACTCGGAATGTATCACAGACAAGTTAGTGACAGCTGCTATGTTTAATGACGCAGGAACACGTCTCTAGCCTAGACCTTCTAAACGTTATCATTATGGTTCCAATGCTTTCTTAGGTAAATTGATGTAAATTTTATGTTGATCTTGTTTAGAAATTTTTTCTTTGAGGTTCACCACGTGATGTGATGGAAATTCCTAAAAATTAAAACTAAATGATAAGAAAACTTTTCAATTTAAATTTTTCAATTAAAATCATAGCTACTAAGGGAAAGAGCAATCATTTTTAGAGCAAACAACAAATAGCACAAACTAAAATGCAGCTTTCCTAACTTGTTCCTATGCAACACACACAATTCACTATATTCACATGCACGTTTTTCTTTTCATATCCCTCAACATGAATGCAAGAAAGGAAATTGTATGCATAAAATCAAATAAAATAATTTTTTTCTTCTTTGAGAAACGAGGAATTTAACAACAATTTCTCTTTTAGGAAAAATGAAGAATGGAACTACAATTTTACCTACAGGAAACGAAGAATGAAACAAATATTTCCTTTATGAAAATAAATGGATCTAATGCAGAAATAAAATACTTTGAATTTTATTTTCCAATGATAAACAAAAACACTAAAGAGACATTGAATAAATTTACTTTTCAAGAGGAAGAATCAGGTAAGTTCACTGGTCTCTAAGAGGTATCAAACAATTGAGAATACAACAAAAAAATGGTTGAGAATGATAGCAAAGACAAATTTGAATGGAATTTGGTTTGCTAAGGGGGCAACATAGTCTCTAAGGGGATACAGTGCACTGTAGTGCACCCCTGAGTGGGAGACAGTGCACTGCAGTGCACTGTGTCTTGACCAACAGTGCGTTGGGTGCAGCAGTGTTTGAAAATGCAAGCTACAGAAAACACTTCTAATGCAATTCTTTCATTCAAAAATCTAATAACTGAAAGTAGATGCTAAAAACGAGTATTAGCAGAGGAAAAAACACCATGAATGATAGGAAAATCCCCAGTGGAGTCGCCAATTTGTTATGTAGAATTGTGATCTACGGATAAATCAAATTTCCAAAGTGTGGTGCTAGGTACTTAGAATAGCAGATGAAAGACTTTGCTAACGCTTTCTCTAAAATAAGTAGATATACACAATGATAGAAGAACCTACTTGTGATCCAAGCGTTTCTTCTTCTCCTTCTGTCGCTTTTTTTATAGCCTCCAATCCAACTTAGATCGCCAAATCAATTTCCACAAACACAAACATAGAACAACAAACAAAATGCATACACAGATACCTACCTATATTAATCACCCAAATCGATTAGATGTGAAACATATATATCATTCAATAATCCATTGCATGAGAAGTGTAAACATAAATACATATATGGGAAAATGAACATCAAACTCTATTAAAGAGTAGAAGGGGGAGGTTACAACCAATGATCGATTTGATGCCACCAACTCTAGCTTAATCCTAGCCTCATCACATCCAACATCACACCAATATCATATTTGTACTTTCACTCTCTCAAATGAGAATCGAACAGCATTTCTTTACCAAAATTCTTCCCTTCCTAGCACTATGATTTGTGCTCAATTTATAGGGAAACTGATGGTAGTTTCTCAATGAATGACTTTCTAAGAATAGGAAATACATGTTCCCAAGTTCTAAGGTGTTATATGGACACTTGGATTCAAAGTTTGACACATATGGACTCTTCTAGAAGGCACTCGCCATGTGGAGATTCCAGTAACAATGAGAATTCCGCTCCCAGGTGACCAACGCACTCTTGAATGTTGGGAAGTGCATTGCAGTGCACCCTTGAATAGAGGATTTTGTATATGCAACGTAGTTAGTCCCTTTAGAGGCTGTGTTGGTGAGTCAATATGTGAAATAAAATTTACTTCAAACCTTGGAAATCTCACAATAGAGTCCAAGAATGAATTCTTCTTCTCTTAGGGCATATAGAAACTGAAATATAAGGGGATTGTTTGTGCTCAACCTAGTGTTGCCTAAATTGAGTTCATTAATTGTCAACCAGGGTTGGTAAACTGCTGAAGTGTGGTGCACTATATGTGCCTAGGTATTTTTTTCTAACTACGTTGTGTTTAGTGTTTTATGATGTCTTTGGTTTTATGGTTTTATGTTTGAAAAGGGAAAGAACTAAGTGCTGGTGAAAAGAAGCTATTGGTTATTTAAAACATAACAAAGCCTAAACTATGGATGACAAACAACAAATGCAAAGCTTGATAATGACTTCATTGCAAGGAAATAAATCACAACATGAGCTTGAACTTATCCAATTCATTCATTAAATATGTGTTGGAAGAGCTTGAGAAATGGAAAAGTTAAGTGTAAATGAAGTTCTCCTAAATAAACAATCAACTCACAATATTACAAAATGATTATTTGTAACACAGTAAGGTTTCTATTCTAGATTAACCTATTATTTTGAAGTTACCCTATTCTGCAACTTGACTTATCACTTCTAGGCCTTATTCATAAGTTTTGAGATTTTCTAAAATGATGCTTGGGAAAAAGGCTATAAGTGAGTTTGTAAAAGATTTGCAGAGTGATCAAAGCCTTAAACTGGTATTACTGACCCCTGTTCATGTGATGATGTATCAATATATATTCAGAACAAAAGTAAGTTTGTAAATAATGAAGGCCGAGAGACTAATTTTTACAACTAATACTACTTGAAATACAATGGATAACCTAGGCTAGAAAGTGGTCTATCAATCTTAAAAGACAGTGACTACAACTTAAACTAGAATTCCATTAATCTTTTCTTGAAACAAAATGAACTGAGACTGAACTAGAGTGCTTCTAATCTACTTGAAGTACAGTGAACAGAGTTAAACTAAAATGCCATTATCAAACTGGAAATGTAGTGATAGAGATGAACTAAATGCAATCAACCTCCGGAGTGCTCTAACTAAATTAACATGTAACTAGTCTATGGAATTCTACAGCCCATCTCATTCAATAGGAATGATATTTTGGAAGAGTTTGTAAAACAAGTATGGCTGTATTATTCAGTGCAATTGAATATAAACATAAAATTGAAAGCAAATACAACTAGAATCTAAGACACCACAGCTGTTTCTTATTCATTGTTAATGATGTTTTGGAAGAGTTTGTAGGAGTAAGACTGACTGTGACACTTAGTGTAAACAAGCATAAATCATAAAATTCGAAAGGAAATGCAACTAAAACCTACAATACCACAGCTATGCCTTATTCATCGTGATGATATTTTGGAAGATTTTATAAGAGTAAGTCTAGCTGTGATAATTAATGTAAACAAGCATGAACATAAACTTCAGAAACTTGCCTAAGCTAGAAATGAAAACGAGACTAAAATACTTATCTAAACCGTATAAAAAAGGCTGCTCAGGTAGAAGGGGCCCTCTACCACCGGAGTAGCACTAAATCTACTTCAAGATTGACTCAACGCTTTCAAGGAAATGGTACTTCTTTCATTAAAAGAGAAATTACTTCAAAACAGAGTGTTTTTGGACTTTTGAAATCTAGAAATCAACCACAAAATCTAATCTTGTCCCTCGGTTTCCCGAGCCATATTTATAAAAACTTTACATAACTGTCTTGAGATAACCTAGGGATAATTTTCTTTCCAAATAAAAACCAAACTAGGACTCTGATGGTGGTCACGTAATATAATTAAGAACATCTGGACTTTCCTTGTCCTATTAGGAGTCTCTCTCCTGGTTTGAGTTCCCACGTACATAACCACCTACAGAATTCCGTTAAAACTTCATGGAGAGCAACAAATGATGAGGGCATGATGTGGAATATGACCATATGTGTTTTCCTCTGAGATGACACCTGGAACCTGCGTAAACATGAAGACAGCTGCAGAATCGACAACTAGCTACAGAATGTCTGCAGTCTGTAGCTAGATCTAGTTCAAAAAGTACTACAATGACAAAATCATAAAAACATAGCGAGTTAGTCATGATATATATTATTAAAGAAATTTTAACTAATTCTACTGATCATTTGAGCCTGTGATTAATAATGGACAAAGGAAATGGAGTGGAATGTGGTGGAAGAAAGAACATCTTTGGAGCTCAACATACCTCCACTGCTAGATTTTTGCATGTCCTCATGCAACTATTCCATGAACTTTGAGACCTTTGCAAGGACATCCAACCCTCTTCTTCTGCTTTGCCTGGCAGTCAAAGGCCTTCTGGGCTTCCTTATGACTAACTTGAATCTCAAATTTGTGAGTGCCTTGGATAACTTTTTATTTCTCTTCTTCAATTTTTCACTGGCCTTGTATAACTTTTGCATTTGTAAAGACAGAGTTGAATTCATATCAGTTTTCAGTTTAACTTGCTCTCTCAGAATTTCATTCTCATTCTTGATATGTCTGTTGAGGATTTCTAACTCATATTTATCCCTCCTTAGGATATCAACTGCAGATTTTGGTGGACTAGGAGTTCTGTCTCTTCCTTCTGAAGCTCTTTTCTCTAATGTCTCAACATAGTTGTAAATTTCTTGCTGTGCAGGGTCTATTTCAGGAGCTCCTTCATCAAAATCCTCCTCATTAGGTGTTTCTTCATCCTCTATGTTTATGACTCCAGTTTTTTTAACCTTTTTTTCTTTAGTATCCCTCTAAGTTTGTGGCTCCTTCTCGATTGAGATGGCCCTTCTCCTTTCTCTCTGGCAAATTTTCTTATTATCCTCTCTTTCTTAAGCTGCTTCTTAATCTGAGTCAATTTCTCAGAAATCATTTCTTCACTGCTTTCTTGTATTGTTTTACCAGTTTCAGTTTTGGAGGTTTTCCATTTTCTAATTCTTTTTGTAGGTTTGTCTTCAAGTGGAGGTTCCTTGGGTTCTTCAAAGTGATTTCTCACTAAGAAATCTTCCCAATTATCTCTCATTTTGCTCAAATGATGTTCAATCAAAATTTTGACTAAACCATGGTGGTATAAGGTTGTTTCCAGAAATTTAATTCTCTTTTGAACACTTGAGGCCATTTTCTTTAAACTATGAAGCAAGAAAAAGGGCAAATTGAGTTCTTCTTCTAGGAAATGCATTATCAACCGAATATGATAGACATAGAAAGTACCATATATTCCTTCACAAGTGATGAATTTTTGCAAGATAACCAACATGTTCCTCCATTTTTTCTTTAATGCAGAGCTAGGGATACCCTTTTTAAAAATGGTGACATCCATACCTGGTGACTTGAGTATCTGTTTCCATGCTTCGTTATCGAAATTCTCTATTCTTGAACCACCTTTCTCCTTTTCTGGGCAATTCGGTTGCTTCTGCAATGAAGGCTTTAGTAATGGTGAATTTGATATCTCCTATCTCGACCTCAGCTCCGTTGAAGGATCTTGCAAACGTTTTGGTCACCTCTTTGTGAAACCCACTGAATTTTTCAAAGAATTGCAACCACCCTGCTTGTTGTAACATTTCTCTGACTTGAGAATAACCTTCCAAGTACTTAGTGCCAACCGGTTCAGTCCTCACTATAAGACCCATAACTCCTCTTTCCAACCTTCAAATTGTTGCTCCTCTGTTCACGGTGACAATGGTTGTTACAGAGATGCCTCTGTTTCACAGACCGGAATGGTTAAAAATTGGCTACGGGAAAGAGTGATATGGAGTGGTTACGGAATGAATATAATGAGGTGAGGATGATGTATATGAGTTAAAAGATATCACAGAAGAAAAGACCGCGGAGATATTTTGTAACAAATTCAAAATCATCATTAAATGCTTTGGCCTAGTGACGTGACTAATCTAATCACTTCAGCACTTTAACTGTTTAGATGTTTAAATGATGATCGGATATGGGATTTGAAATGGTGGAATAGGAGGAGTTTTATCCAAAGTTTTTGCGGGAGGTTTGTTAGGCATGATCAATAAAATTAATTAAAACAACTTTTTGAATTATTCATAACTTAACTATACTAAAATCTTTCATGATATGTCATTATAATCAGAACTTTTACCTTTGCCTTTCCTCTGATTTTTTTTCTTCATATGCTTTGTTCTCTCCCTGTAAATCATTAATTTTTGAGTCTTCATAACCTTCTTGATTTTTCTTGTTGTCATGGATATGCAGGATCATTTTATTGCAGATCAGGTGATTACTAGACAGTGCCTTCAAGATCTCTAGCTGCAGAATGTCTGTCTAGCTGCAGAATGTCTGACTGGCTGCAGAATGTCTGATTGATTGCAGAATGTACCTGTAAAGAACTTGAAACATGAAATGGAATGGTTTGGAGCATGAGTGGAATGTTTTATGGAATGAGTGAAGATGGACGATGAAATATGATGTAATGGAATATGAATGAAGTGAATAATGGAGTGGAATGGATCACAACTTATGAAATGGAGTGAAATATGAGAAGTGGTCTGCAATTCATGATATGTATTATTCAATTGCAGAAAGACATCAAACTTTAAAAATCTGGAATGGAAATGAGGTGGAACATGGAGTGAAATGAATGAAGTGTGTATGAATGAAGGAAATGGAGTATGGATGAATGCAATGAAATGGACCATAAGTGAAATGTATCTGCACTTATGATTTTGTAACAACTGCTTGTAGAAAAACAAATTTGAAAAGCTAAAGTGTCAGAAAGATTCTGATTTTCACTCTACCTTTTCTGTATAAACATGCTAATCAGTGATTAGTTTTCATTTTTATACTTTATTTTTATTTTTATTTTTATTTTTTTCAATAAAATGACTTCAGAAAATTCAATTAAGTTGATGAAAAAGAAAGATTATTCTTCATTAACTTCACATCACTGTTTTCCTGGAACTTCTTGACAAATTATTCTCTTGAAAGTGGGTTATGATACAGCTTCAATCTATGACCATTCACAAGAAAAGTGACCTCTTCTTCATCTATTGTCCTGATTTTTATTGCTCCATTGTCAAAAAAATTCACAATTTCATATGGCCCAAGCCAATGTGTTTGGAATTTACCTTGAAAATCTTTGAAATTTGAATCAAACAAGAGAGCCCAGTCACCTTCTTTGAACTTCTTTTCCTTGATGTACTTATCATGCCATCTAGTCCTTTGTTGTTGGACTATACTTGTTTTCTGGATTGCATCTTGTCTGATCTCATCCAATTCATTAATCTGCTCCAATCTGTGCTTTTGTGCCTCTGTTAGATCAAGTCCTAGTTGAACTGCCATTTTGAAAGTTTGAATCTGGAACTCTATGGGAAACAAAACTTGCTTTCCATAAACAAGTTCATAAGGAGTATGACCTGTTGTGCTTCTCCATGTAGTTCTATAGGCCCACAAGGCTTCAGGAAGCCTATCTTCCCAATCTCTTCTATGTAAATGAACAGTCTTTGTTAGGATTCCTTCAATGACCTTATTAGTAGATTCCACTTGACCATTTGCTTGTGGATGATAAGGAGTAGATTTTCTATGCCTGATTTTGTACCTCTCCATCATTTGCTCCACTAGCCTTGATGTAAATTGAGCTCCTTGATCTGTAACAATTTTCCTTGGGACACCAAAACGAGTAAAAATATCCTCAAAAAGAAAATTAACTACAGATGATTCATTAGCAACAAGTAATGGTTTAGCTTCTACCCATTTAGTAACATAATCAGTGCAAACTAATATATATTTCTTTTTTCTTGATGGAGGACTAATAGGTCCTACAAAATCCAAAGCCCATTTTTCAAAAGGTTCAATATGTACCTGAGGTTGTAATGGCATCTCACATGAAGGAGAAGGTTTCCCTACCCTTTGGCAACTGTCACACCTTTTGACATACTCTTTAGCATCTTTAAAAAGGGATGGCCAATAATATCCTAAATGAAGGATCTTATAAGCTGTTCTTTTATCAGAAAAGTGTCCGCCACAAGGTTCATCATGACATGCCTTGAGGATCTCAGGCATCTCATCTTCCCGAACACATCTCCTAATGATAAAATTTGGACCTGTTTTGTATAACTCATTAGCAACCCATGAATATTTTGCACTGTCATAAATGATCTTTCTTTTGTCTCTTTCATTCATTATTGAAGGAAATTTCCCTGAAACTAAATAATTAGCAATGTCAGCAAACCAAGGAGTCTGAGTAGAAATTGCAAAAAGATATTCATCAGAAAATTGATCTTCAACTGGAGTGTCATCTTTGATGTTTTGGAGTCTAGATAGGAAATCAGCTACTGTGTTTTGTTTTCCAGGCCTATCTAGAATGGTAATGTTGAATTCTTGTAAAAGCAATAAACATCTTATGACTCTGCCATTAGTAATTGATTTGTTCATTAAATATCTAATTGCAGAGTGATCTATGTGAACAAAATTTTCATAGCCTGTTATATAGTGTCTCAATGGATATAAAGTGAAAACACTAAAACTTTTCTGTTACAAGATAGTTTAACTCAAGGAGTCAAATTTACTGTATAGTAGATGGCATAAGGAATCAGCCTGTCCTGGTCATCGTCCTAGAGTTGCTATCTGAGGTATCCGTTGAAATATGAAAAATCTCCGCTAGGTCCCCTGTAAAATAGTGCTTCAGAATTTTTGTTTTCATAGACCAAAGGCTAACTAGCAGCTTCTAACTCCATTTGAACTCACTTTGGTAAGTAATTTGGAGAGTGGAGATGCTATCTTGGTGAAGTTTTCTATAGATCTTCGATAATATCCTGTAAATCCTAGAAAAATCCTAACATCTTTTTGACAACTTGGAATAGATAAAGTTAGAGATGACTTCAACTTTTGACTCATCAACTCTAATCCCATCCCCTGAAATGTGATGTCCTAAAACAATTCCTTCAGTAAACATCATAAAACACTTCTCATGACTAAGTGAAATATTTGCTTCTTTACATCTCTTTAAAACTTTTTCCAAGTTTGTTAAGGCTTCTTCAAATGTGTTTCCATAAACTGTGAAATCATCCATATATACCTCTACACAATCATGTATTAGATCTGAAAAAATTCCTAGTACTGCCCTTTGAAATGTTGCAGGTGCATTGTATAATCCAAATGGAAATACTCGGTAAGCATAGGTACCCCAAGGACAGGTAAATGTGGTTTTGTCTTGATCTTCAAGTGCTACTTGAATTTGGTTATAACCACTAAACCCATCTAAAAATGAGAAGTACTTTTTGCCAGCTAATGTATCTAACACCTGATTTATGAAAGGTAGGGGAAAATGATCTTATGATATAGCTTTGTTTAATTCTGAAATAACATGATAAATTTCTCCATTTACCATTTTTCTTTGGCACAATTACCAAAGGAGAAACCATCACCATTCCAACAGGATAGATAAAGATATCCAACAATTTCTGATTCTTTTCTTTAATAATCTCCTTAAGGTCTTAAGATTTGGATCATCCACTCTTTGAGGCTGTCCCATTGGCTTAATACCTTCTGTAGATGTAAGGAGAGCAAGTCTTGGGTCATCCTTTCTAATGTTACTTCCCCAAAGTATATGCAGCAATGGCTCAGAAGATCTTGAGTCTTGATCATTTTCGCTGAGACGAGAATCTTTGTTTATGCTTTAAAGCTTTCTCAAACATCTCTGTGGAATTTATAGAGCTGCCAAATTTATCCATAGAATAAAGAGACATCTATCTTGATGATAAAAACTCAATGTTGGACTCTTCTTGAAATTGTTCATGTTTGTATTCTGAAGAGGATTCAAAGTTCTCTAAGGTATTCAAAATTTGGCTATCTTCACTAATTTCTGAAATTGTGAAGAGAGGTTGTAAGTCTTCTTCATCCTCTATCCATTCCAGGCCTTCTTAAACCCAACTGTCCTTGGCCGGAGGATACAAATTGAATTTCTGGCTCGAACTACCATCGTAGATATATGATGATTGATTGCCTTCTGGGAATTAATAAAAAGCACTAAGTCAGAAGCACCAAAGGTCTTCTAATATAATAGGATGCCCTTCTCAGATTATTCTTAGACAGGATCATGAAATCCACAGGTAATTCCTAAAAATCTAGAAACACTGAATATCTTCTATTACCCCACCAGCCATGAGATCAACAGATCCCACTAATGGTTGTAATAATGCACAAAAAGAAGATTAGGAAGTTTCAGACTATCCAGAATTTGTTCCTCATGATATTGATCGCTCCTCCTACAATGAGTGTGTTTGGATCCCAATTCCAAAATGATGTGAATTTAGAACCAGTGGTTTCTACTATTACTTTGGAATAGCAATCTTACCCATCATGATATCTGCTATTTTTCCTGCCAATTGAATTTTCTTTGTCTCTCTTATTCTTTTTCTTGTTTTCTTCATGCTCAACTCCTTTATTGTCTTTGTTAAAATTGGAATTTCCTTGATAGCTTGTAATAATGGAATCTTAATACAGACATTTCTTAGCTCATCTAGGAAATCATAATTAGGCACCATAATTTGTTTTTCTACACCTCTATCAATTTGTAATCTTTCTGGAAAGGGAGGTGTAGGAGTGGATGTTGATGGCTTCTCTAATACAGGAGTTGAAATTATTGATTCGTTTTGTTTTGGTTTTTCAATGTTTGGGTCCTAAAAAGATGTGTCTTCTTCAAGACTTTTATTTTCCCGTAGAGAATCTTCCTCAGAGTTGTCTTGTTCTTGTATGATCACAGAAGGTTTCCTCTTTTCAAGTATTCTTCCAGACCTAAGTTGAACATCACTAAGGTCTAGAGGAGTGATTAAATAAATTGGAAACTGTTGTCCTTCTATCATGTATGTATTTTGAGGATTTTTATTGTTGGGGTTTGGTATGGGTTGAGCAGGCAAATGATTTGATTTCTGAGGAAATGGTAATGGAAGTGGTTGATTTTGATGTTGTGGGTTCTGAGGATTCTGTTGAGGATTTTGTTGAGGACTTTGAGGAGAAAAATGTGGGTATGGTGGATAGGATGGTGGATAATGATAGTATTGAGAGTATCTTCCATAGGGATTTTGTGCTCCTTGTGCCCAAGCTTGAGATTGATTTTGAAATTGGGGCCAAGGTTGTTGCCAAGAATTCCAATTTGGTGGAGGTTGGTTATACATTTGATCATGGAATCCTTGTGTTTGAGGTCCTTGCCAAGGTCTTCTAGAGACAAAATTGAGAGATTCTGTGGAATTTGTAGGAGTTTCCTCTTGAAAGACAGCTTTAAGACCAAGAAGTGAAGGACAACTTTTGGTCTCATGTTTTTCTGAACAAATTACACAAGTATCTACAACTTTTGCATCCAAAGGACATTCTCTCAAGGCATGCTTCCTTCTACATTTGGGACAAAAGATTGCTAAGGCATCAGATTCAGCTTTTTGCTTGTTTTGTAACTTAAGGGTGTCTATTTGTTCACTAAGACTCCCTAAGATGTCAGATTTGAATTCATCAAGCATATGTTCTATTTCTGCCCTACTTACTGTCCCATAAGCAGACTTACTTACCCTTGCAAGAGCAGGGTCTCTTGGACCTTTTACAGTTTTGGATTTCCCTCTTGAAAGGTTGATACATAACTCAGATATTTCAGGTAATGTGAGCTGAGATATAACCCCTTTTCCCATCATGTTAAGGATATCCAACCATTCATCCCTAATTGTCTTCAACAAGAGAGCTGTTAAGGTGTCTTGATCTAAGTTCTCCATTTTTTCTCTTTTGATGTTGTAATGAAATCTCTCCAACAAATCTTCCAGGTTTTCATCTTCTTTTTGTAACATCTTAAAAACTTCCTCCTTATGATTGATTGGCATACAATAATCCAAATACCTCTCTAGAAATGCTTGTTTCATGTCTTCCCATGTCCTAATAGAACTATTGATCAAACTCATAAACCACTTCAATGTTGCTCCTTTCAATGTTGAAGGAAATAGTTTAAGTTTTTGAGCATCCTGTAAGTAGTCATAAGTTCTACATAGGACTTCAAATTCAAATAGGAAGGTTTTAGGATCTTCAGTTTTAAGTCCATAGAAGTTTGGAAGGACAGAGGGTGAAATGTTTTTCATAGCTTTATTGGTTTCTTCATCTACTATAGGAAACCCAAAAGAGCTTCCCATTTCTCTTCTACCTCTTCCTCTACCTCCTTCTCCTCTACCTCTACCTCTACCCCCTCCAAATAATGTGTGTTATCCATTAAAGACTCCTCCTCCCCCTTCTTCTGCCATAGTTGATTCTTCTGTGGAAGTGGAAAAATTTGTATCTCTAGCAAGGGTCCTTGAATCTTCTCCTAAGACAGGTTCAGTGGATGAAGTGGAAGGTCTTTCTAATGGAATATATCTGACTTGCCTCTGCAGTTTTCCAGACTGCAGAAGAAGTATGGTCCAGTTATGTACCGCTCTTGATCTAGGTGGTGTTGTATGGTGTCTTATAACCAAACTGGGCTTCTTATGAATCTACCCCTTGAGTCTCTCTCTCTACGCATATCATTATTTTTGGGAGTTAAGAAACAAGGCTACCTAGTTACACTTCCCCGGCAGCGGCGCCAAAATGTTTGTGCTCAACCTAGTCTCCTAAATTGAGTTAATTTAATTGTCAACCAAAGCTTTGTAAATCAAGTAAAAATTAGACACAAAATTAGTATTTGGTTTCTGCCTCATCACAGGCTTTATGAGTTTAATATGGTTTTATGTTTTAGTGGTGAAAGAACTAAGGCTTGTAGTAAGGCTTACATTAAAAATTAACAAAGCCTAAATTATGGATGACAAACAACAAATTAAAAGCTTGATAATGACTTCATTGCAAGAAAATAAACCACAACATGAGCTTGAACTTATCCAATTCATTCATTAAAGGTGTGTTGGAAGAGCTTGAGAAATGGACAAGTTAAGTGTAAATGAAGTTCTCCTAAATAAACAATCAACTCACAATATTACAAAATGATTATTTGTAACACAATAAGGTTTCTATTCTAGATTAACCTATGATGCTGAAGTTACCCTATTCTGCAACTTGACTTATCACTTCTAGGCCTTATTCATAAGTTTTGAGATTTTCTAAAATAATGCTTGGGAAAAAGGCTATAGGTGAATTTGTAAAAGATTTGCGGAATAATCAAAGCCTTAAACTAATATGACTGACCCCTGTTCATGTGATGATGTATCAATATAGATTCAGAACAAAAGTAAGTTTGTAAATAATGAAGGCCGAGAGACTAATTTTAACAACTAGTACTACTTGAAATACAATGGATAACCTAAGCTAGAAAGTGGTCTATCAATCTTAAAATACAGTGACTACAACTTAAACTAGAATGCCATTAATCTTTTCTTGAAACAAAATGAACTGAGACTGAACTAGAGTGCTTCTAATCTACTTGAAGTACAGTGAACAGATTTAAACTAAAATTCCATTATCAAACTGGAAATGTATTGACAGAGCTGAACTAAATGCAATCAACCTCCGGAGTGATATAACTAAATTAACATGCAACTAGTCTATGGAATTCTACAACCCATCTCGTTCAATAGGAATGATATTTTGGAAGAGTTTGTAAAACAAGTCTGGCTGTATTATTCAGTGCAATTGAACATAAACATAAAATTGAAAGCAAATACAACTAGAATCTAAGACACCACAACTGTTTCTTATTCATTGTTAATGATGTTTTGGAAGAGTTTGTAGGAGTAAGACCGGCTGTGACACTTAGTGTAAACAAGCATAAATCATAAAATTCGAAAGGAAATGCAACTAAAACCTACAATACCACAGATATGCCTTATTCATCGTGATGATATTTTGGAAGAGTTTATAAGAGTAAGTCTAGCTGTGATAATTAATGTAAACAAGTATGAACATAAACTTCAGAAACTTGCCTAAGCTAGAAATGAAAACGAGACTAAAATACTTATCTAAACCGTATAAACAAGGCTGCTCAGGTAGCAGGGGCCCTCTACCACCAGAGTAGCATGAAATCTACTTCAATATTGACTCAACGCTTTCAAGGAAATGGTACTTCTTTCATTAAAAGAGAAATTACTTCAAAACAGAGTGTTTGCAGACTTCTGCAATCTAGCAATCAACCATAAAATCTAACCCTATCCCTCGGTTTCCCGAGCCATATTTGTAACAAAATTACATAACTGTCTTTGAGATAACCTAGGGATAATTGTCTTTCCAAATAAAAACCAAACTAGGACTCTGATGGTGGTTACGTAATATAATTAAGGACATCTGGACTGTCCTTGTCCTATTAGGAATCTCTTTCCTAGTTTGAGTTCCCACGTACATAACCGCCTACAGAATTCCGTTCAAACTTCGTGGAGAGCAACACATGATGAGGGAATGATGTGGAATACGACCATATGTGTTTTCCTCTGAGATGACACCTAGAACCTGCGTAGACATGAAGACAGCTGCAGAATCGGCAACTAGCTACAGAATGTCTGCATTCTGCAGCTAGATCTAGTTCAAAAGTACTACAATGAAAAAATCATAAAAACATAGCAAGTTAGTCATGATATATATTCTTAAAGCAATTTTAACTAATTCTACTGATCATTTGAGCCTGTGATTAATAATGGACAAAGGAAATGGAGTGGAATGTGGTGGAAGAAAGAACATCTTTGGAGCTCAACAGGGATGATAGACCCTATTTCATTGGTCGTGGGGATGATGTCCAGTTTGACCAGGTCATGGGGAATGATACCCAAATTGACCTATAATAGTTTGGAAGTCCCTAAATGTACATGTGAGATGCAATATTCATGTGGATATCCAACTAGTATCGAATCGTCAAGGATTGAAAATAATTTACCATCAATGTGCATAAAGGCAAGTCAAACATTTCACCATTAAGTGCTAACCAAGCCAAGAAATTGATTAGTTCCAACAAGAACTATGTTTTACTATTTTTAAGAAAAAATAGTCTGTAGAAGAGTTAGCAAGAGGTAAGGAATCCTTGGAGTGGTGTACTAAGAAACTGAAATAGTAGTTGGAATAGTTGATACATGCATATGGGGATTTGTTTCAAAAGCCTCAAAGGTTACCACCCAAGAGGGAAGTAGATCACGAGACCCAGTTATTGTCATACTCCACATTGCCAAACATTGGGTTGTACAAGCAGTTTGTTGTAGAATAATGTGATGTGAAGAAAAAATTGCAACAACTATTAGAATAGGGTGTCATTTGACTGGGTACATCATCATGTGGGTCACCCATCACCATAGTACCAAAGAAGGATGGGACTTGGTGAATGTGTATTGACTATATGGAATTGAACTAAATCACACTCAAGAGTAGGTACCCCCTGCCCATAGTAAACGATTTTTTGGATCAGTTGCAACAAGAAAAATGCTACACCAAGCTAGACTTAAAGTTTGGATATCACCATGTTTGAGTCAAATAATAATATACCTAGAATGTCACCTTAAAAACCATGCAAGTTTTGTATGAGTGATTAGTCAAGTCATTCGGCCTAGGCAATGCACCAACTACATTTATGAGGTTAATGAATGATACATTATGCCCTTTTATAGATTAATTTCTTATTGTCTATTTGGATGATATATTGATATACAATGCTACCTATGGGGAGCACATATCACATTTGACGCAGGTACTAGAGACATTAAAGAAGTACCAACTACTAGAAAATCTCAAGTAGTGTGATTTTGAAAAATAGCCTTTGGTGTATTTGGGGTATGTGATAGGTGGAGGAGAGCTAAAGATAGATTGCCAAGATGGGGGCCATCATGAAATGGTCTATGCATATTAATTTTCCGAGGTTAGGAGTTTCCTTGGGGCAACACAGTTCCTCAGAAAATTCATAGCCTCCTTTTCAGCTGCAATAGCGCCACTCCACACCATAATAGAAAATGGAAAGGGTTTCTAGTGGGGAAAGGGTCATTAGAGGCTCTTTGATGATCTAGAATATCATTATAGGTTTATTCGTCCATATCAATCCTTTCAATGTGGAAAAATTTGAGGAATTACCACATAACCATTTTTACTAGTGGGACCCAATTTGGAAAATTGGGGTCTGAAACCTTTTGGAAGAATTTTGAGGAATAAAACAGCATTTTTTGGGGGTAAATTTTTTTCTTTTGTGCAAAACATTTTTCTCATATTCTACACATAGATACCTTTCCAATGGTTCTATAATCACATCAATCGGAGTCCATATGAAAAAGTTATGCCACTCAAAATTTAACCTTCCTATTTTCACCACCATAATTCTAGAGGATGCCAAATCAACGCCCATTGTTCATGGGAAAGGGGATAGCCATGTGATTATGATGAAGTAGACTTTAGAAGATTCTATATTTTAAATGTGTTTAAGAGTTGAGGTAGTCAAACCTAACCACTAGTATGCTATCGAGTTGTGTTATAATCGGGCCACAAGGAGGAAAAGGGCTTCCATTCAATGTATGTGTTCCATAGATGAGAAAAATAGCTATGGATAGAATATAGAGCATAGAGAGAGGATTTAACATTTTAATATCCCATTTTAATATCGAATTTTTAAATATAGTTTTTATCATATCTATTGTGATGAACTCTCCAATGGAATATCCATGGAATTTTACATATCATTCTAGTATGAAAGTAGGTCTGTTTGAGTATATTATGGATATTTTAAAGGAATTTAGATCAACTAGGCCAGAAGTCATAAAAACCTAATTATGGATGATGAATCTATGAATGACCCTCATGATCCTGCATAGGAGAGGCTTTTGCAGCTACAAGCACAAGTTACAGATATAATCCATAATAAATCTCCTCATGTTGGCCCTAAGTAATAAGCTTGGGATATTTGGATAATATAGGTGTTATAATGCAGAGGACATATCAAATGGGAGCTTAGGAGAGTAGGAAGAAACAAAGAACCATCTAAAGAAAGGACCCAAAAAATATCAACCCAGTGAAAGTGTCATGAATCATTCATAGTCCCTAATCAAAATGGAAGAAAAGGTAAATATAAATATATACCAAGGTGATATTGATGCTTTGAAGCTAGATCATTGGTTATGCAATTATAAATTTATTTCATTTTCCATCATGTTGAGTAAGAATAAAAGATTTCATTTGTGTGGCTAAAATCAGAGGGCTATGCCGTCACTTGGTGGGAAATCCACACATAGACCCTAGGGTTGGAGGGAGAACCACTAGTGACTAAGTGGTTGGAATTCAAAACCCTCATAAATTCACAATTTTACCCTATTGGGTATGTAGAGGACTAGGGGATATTATGGCACTACTTTAGGAAAAAACAAGGGTGGAGCATACAAGAGTACACCACAGAGTTTAGAAAGATGTCCATAATGTTAGGTATATCCCTAAAGAACCCAGATGTACTCCTTAAGTATCTAGGGGGTCTACATGACCATTTTCAAAAGCAAGTGATGTTGACAATACTAGATCGGTGGACGGGGCTTGTGTATAGGCACAATATATAGAGAAAATGGGCTTGAAGAAAGGACAATAAAGTGGATCCAAGAAGAAGGGCCAACATGACACTTATAAGGAGGGGAAGAAGAAGTGGAAAGGGGGGGAAGATACAAATATGACAACCACAATACACCAATGAAAATATCCCAGAAATCACTGCAACATTGATGACCATGTAGAGGAGAAGAGTTGGAAGTTGCATTTAGAACTTAACCCAAAGAATAAAAGCAAAGACGATAACAAAAATAACCACATGGCCACCAATTTGTGCAACCAAGTTGAAATCACCTTGGATGTCGATGAGAATATTTCATAGACATAAGTGCAGAAGGAGGTTAATCTAAGTAGTCTTTAGCAACAAGAAGAGAGAGAAATGACCAAACTCTTCCACATAAAGATACGGGTCAAGAAGACAAATATTGATGCTCTATTTGACTCAAGAGCATAGGAAAATCTCATTACAATAGAGCTAGTCAACAAATTTTGATTTGAAGTTCGTGATCATTAAGGTGTGATGAATAAGCTCAGCATTCTGAGCATCTTTTTCAGTGTCATTTTCTAGTATATTTTGCAGTTGATGATATATAGTTCAGCTTTCAATTTGATTCGAGCCAGTTTGAGGATTGTAGTTGTAGTGACTCCATTGCCCAATGGATGAGGCTGCTTGTTCTACGGCATTCTTGACACCTCCTGAAAGAGCTGCCATCCCCAGCTGGAGCCAAAGTTAGTTTCCAAATGTTCAATGATCAAATTTAATCTTTCATATTTTCTTAGTAGTGTTCCTAGGTAAAAAATTTATGTTTCAAGACAGTTTTAAAATAAAATTTTGTTCACTGAATATGTCTAGCTTTGAAATGCTACTCCCTTCACTCCATTCATGGTCATCATCATTTCAGAGGTCATTTCATCCATAAATAATATAGGGTCTAAGGTCATTCACCACACCTTAATTTAGGTCGGAGTCTAGGTCTCATTTGTTTCGCCACCATAAGAGTTAATTATGCCATAAAAAAAAGGCGAACAAAATATCATTTTCACCATACAAGTCATTTGCATAGGGAGTTAGCAAATATAGGGAAATAAGTAAAGATATCCTCTCTTCTCACCATAATACTCCACAGATGCCAAGGGTTGAAGAAAAATAATCAATTTTTTGCCAACACTACCTGTGTTATGCACCTTGAAGTGTTGTGCTACGCTTTTGGTGTGCTGCGCAGGTGTTGCGCTACGTTTCTGGAATGTGCTACGCTTTTGGATTTCCAACTCCAAATCAATTATTCAAGCTTCAAATCACCTGCATAAGGGTTCACACATCTCCTAAATTGTAAGTATACATCATTCCTACTTCTTTCCAGTCAAATTTCATCAGTAAAAGAGTGGTTTCTTTTATTAGGTCATTCCCAATATGTTTTTGGTGATTTTCAACATTTACTTGTTTCAAGCTGATAAAACCCTACCCGACCATCTACAACCTTCATAAAACATCCATACATCATATCTTAACACTCCCTATCACTCACAACCTTCCTTTCCACCAGTTTCATCAAAACCCTAATTTTCACTACATTTTGGCAGAAAACTAGGAAATTTTCGTGTTTTGATCTTTTGGCCACCTTCCTCATACCCATTTCCAAAAATTTCACTTGCATCCTATTGCCAACTCATCACCTTACCTACTCAATTTTTTTGAGATTTTTATTCTAGCTTATTTCTACCTCATTTATGCCCCTAAAGCCACCCTACCATCATCCCCTATTTTCTTAATTCTACACCTCCCCTACCCATCTCATCTAGCTATGATTTCATCTTGTTCATAGGCACTATGGAGGGTGAAAATAAGGTTCACAAGCTAGGCCACCATTCCAGGTTTGATAGATCCACTTTGCAAGAACTCAATGCCTCCCTTATGCCAAGATATGTTTTGAAAACAGTGGATGTTTGAGGTTTTGTGAGAGAATCATGGAGGTAGGTTGTCATGCTCAATTGACTAGCCTTTTTGCCACTAACTTCAGTGGAGACAAGGCCATCATAGCAACCATTGAATTCATTGTATCAACATATGACGTCATTTTAGCAACATGTATTCCAAATGAAGGAGAAATATGGTTCAAAGGCATGGAATTGGACCTTGAGAACTACCCAGTGTTCCTAAAACCTCATTGTAGAGATGAAATTGAACATGTTTTCCCTTTCAAGAATCTACTTGATAATTATGTCCCATTAATGAAGCTAATCATGAAATATTTTACATACGAAGGGATATTTTCAAGACTGTACCAATACCATGTCAGGTTACTAATGCACTTCACAGCCACCAAATCACTCAATTTTTCTGACTATTTATTCAGGAATTTGGTCAAGATGGAGGAGAAGGTGCAGAGAAAAGGTAAAAATCATCATCATAGTTTATTCCACCATGGTTTGGTCAAGCTGGTTGTTTTTCACCAACTCTTAGCAAAAAATATGACCTGGGAAACTTTCATGGAGAAAGTAGCATCAGCACCTGCTACTAGTCCACCTATTGTTCATAGCACATCATCAACATCAGCACAGTAAAAGGAGTTTGGCTCTTCAAGTAGGCAAGCAGAGGTTTCAAAAGTGCCTAGGGTTGAGATCACTCAAACCTATGAGAAGGTTAAGAGGATGGTTTTTTCTCCTAAGACCATCCAATGTGTACTTACACATGAAGTTACACCTGAGGAAAGACAAACATTAGAGAAAACACCTAGTCATCATGGTGAGTCACCATTGCAGCAACATAATGATCAAGCACCCCTAGAGGTTGACATGGAAAAGCATGTGAATAAAAAAAAGCTAAGGAAATCATAAAGGAAAAATATGAATAGATATCAGAGTTGAGGGAGATTTTCTCAATAGAAAATTCTCAGATCACCTTCATACAACAAGAGAATATAAATATAAAAGTGAAATTACTCCTCCAAGACAAGCCAAAGTCGCATATTGAAGCAGACAAAGGTAAAGGTAAAGAACTGGTAGATGATGATCAGTTGGAGGATACATAAACTGAAACAAAAGCAAGGATACCAAGGACAAGAGGTCTCAATAGGGCGCTTCAGAAAGAAAAAGAATCAACTCCTAAATCAGGTTGGAAAATTTTTGATGAATTAATTATTGTTGAAATCAATCAATATAGAGAGTATTGGTTTGACAGGGTGAATGGACATCTTGAAAAGCTTCTCAAGAAAGAAAAAAATGATAATGACCTCCAAAGGCATATGGAAAATCATTATTGTGCCAAAAACAAAATCTCCCAAATCAGGTTGAAGCAAATGAAGAAAAATATTAAGGAAGACCAAATGAAGCTCAAGGAGAAGGATAACTTGGACCTACTTATTGAGGAATCCTTGGATATTTATCCTATCATCCACAGGTGTCATAAAATAAATTTTGACAAATTTTGAGCATTTTGAGCATTTTTGGTGATTTTTGAGAAATTCTGGAAATTTGGCTTTCACATAAGCATCGTGTAACGGCACAACGCTTTTTATTAGGGCACTAAAATGAAGAATGGCTTATGTAGATGGATGGATTTTCACTTGTACATTCCAGATCAAGTCCTATTTTTTCATGAAACCTCTTAATTGTGGATAAAAAGCCAAAAAAAATGCCTCTTTTTCATGTTTCTGTGAGTGATTTTGACCAGGCGTGGTGCTTCTGGAGTGAGGTTGGGACAATCAAGTTTTGAAGGTCTTCCCATGGGTGTTTTCTCAGTTTTGAATGTGCATTAGAAAGTAGACACATAAGGCTACCTAGCCCAACCTTCATACTTGCAAATAGATGTTTTAAAGTAGGTCAAATTCACCTCTAAATATGAGCGACGTTTCTATAAATGGTGCTACGTTTCTACATTGGATTTCCTTTGGACATTTGTCAAGCCTAGAAAACTCTAGAATTCTAATTTTAGCTATCCCATGAGTTTTCATTTGGGTAATTGAGTTTTTTTTTCCTCTTAGGATGAGGAAACATGTAATTAAATGAAGGAGACACACACTCCTATTCTTTAGCGTTATTTGAGGGAATGGTTTCTAACTCCCCTAGATTCTAGGAAGTGGCTCATCTGATGTAATTATGATGTTTTTTTTATATGATTTCGACCCTATGAGGTTTCATGACTCTTACTTCCTATATGTAGTCCAACTCAAGCCATTTGAATGGTTGGATAGTTGTTATTTTAAATGGAGCTATTGTACAAGCTTTTTGAATGAAATCAAAGACAGTGTTGCAAACATAGTGTTGAGACTCAAGTGGTATTCCTTTAAGCATTTTATTTCTCTGTAAACTTATCATGTTGAATTTTATGTTATCCATATTTCACATATATGCTTCTTTATTTTAATATTATCAGTTTATATACAGAAATCATGTTTTCCATGCTCTGTTTTTATAATATTTACATGAACATGTCTCTTCTCTTCTGATGAACGAATTCATTTTAATACCCATTATGACTCTCTCTCTATTCACCCTATACACAATGACAAATTAAGCATGCTTCTAAGCTTACCCACTTGACATCATCCTTGCCTCTGTAATCTAACCTTTGAAATCTGACCTAAACCCTAGACCTAGTTCCCTAACTATCATCCTTATCCAGTAAAACTTCAAAAAAACAAAAACCATAATCTACTGAGCATCATAACTAGCCTAAGATCATTATATCCAGTCATCTCATTGGCTGCAAAGTGACATTGAGAGAACCCTCTCTGGTTTTGGTAGGGATAGCTACCTGACCTAAAGGTTGGTTTGTGGTTACCTTCCGTCAGCTCCATTCTCAGTTTTGGGAAGCAGGGAGGGAGTGATAACACTACAATTATGAAGTATTCCATGGGTCATTTCTTAAATACCCTACCTATGACAAGGATCTATATTCCTTAGTTCAATATTTGAAGAAGTGGAAGCACTATCTAATGGGAAAGGAGACAGTGATCCACGGAGATCTCCAACCACTACATTACCTGTAGTCCTAAAGTAAGTTACAACAGATCAGAAATTACAAGTGGATATGGTTTCTACAATATTTTTATTTAGTGATTAAGTACAAGAAGGGCAGCACAAACAAGCTGACCAACATGTTTTTAAGGCCACCCAATGATTAAGGCCCATCTAACCTTTTTTAGGCACATAAAGGCTATATTAAATATATCCTTATACACTTAATAATGTTTTTAAGCTTTAATATGTTATTAGGAAGGTTTATAGATAACTTCAAGTTTTTTCCTAATATTATTTATTTTTGAAGGATATTGTGAGAATATTGGGTAGATTATAAAGATTTGGAGAAGAGGATAATTTAGGGACTTGCTCCCCACTACAGGAGGATCAATATTGGAGAATAAATGAAAAAAATATCATGAAATTATTGAGAGATTCTGGAACTTTGATGATTGAGAAAATCTTGGAATGTGTTCCCTGTCATTTACTACAAGCTCCTAATGTTGGGAACTAGATCCAATATTTGAGGGATATTGGAGGGGCAATATTCCTCCTTTCAAGGAGAATACTTCCTCATCATTTTGTATAAGTGTTAGTGTAAAATCTTATCGCTAGTGTATGAAAAGATCCTACTTTAGCTATGCGTGATGAATAGCCCTAATAAGATAAATGGCTGCATAACTCTTTAGATATGCAATAGACAATGAGAACAAATCCTGTAAAAACCCAGATCTATATAGTAAAAGTAGTTAAACAACGAAAAGAAATAGTAACTAGTGAAAAAATAACTCCAAGTATCCAACAAACAAGACAATATTAAAGAATGATTTCTTATATTATAACACCTAGTGAAGGAAACAAGTATATGTTACCAGTCCCCCTCAATGGGATGGGTTCTTGGTTGTCCTCAATGCTTCAACTTCAGAAGTTTTTCTCTCTCAATATTGTATAAAACTGAAAGCATGTGATGAACTCAAGTGAGAGCTCAAATGGAAAATAGAAAAACAATAGCGACAATGAGAATATCAAAGTGAAGAATGAATGGAAAAACCCTCCTATTTATAACAAAATATTGAGTTATCCTCGACAATGGAGAATAATAAAATATTATTAACCAACATCTAGATCTAACTGCTTGGAATATTTTATTATATTTTGTTGGAGCGAAAAGGTATTTAAATTGGTTGAATACCTTTATTTATAAATAATAAACAAATAAATGATTTATTTATCATTTCAAGAATGTGGTTAAAGAATAATAAACAAATAATGATCTGTTTAATTATTCCTAGGTGATTTAGTCAAATTTAATAAGGAATAATAACTAAATAATGATTTAATTACTTATTCCTAAAGAAAAATAAGAAAAATAATTATTTATCTAATTATTTCTCATAATTTGTTTAAATAGGCTTGGTGGCCTTTTTATCATTGAGAAACAATGAGAAACCCTAAACATCCAAAAACCTAACCCTAGGAGATGAATCGCCAAAATCTTGTGGGCCCCATTGGGGTAAGTTGGAACGTCAACTTCCCGAGGTCATAGATTTTGCATACAATCTTTGTTTGGCTATCATAATACCTCGTTTCAAATATTTAAAAGAGGAGGCCAAAATAAAATCGACAAGCTAGGAAATCCCATTTAATACTTTTCTAGTCTCTCCATTTTCCATAAAATCGTTGTTTAGTCCTTCAAAATGGCTCTAGAAGTTTAGGACCAGAAAAACTATCAAAAATATTAAATTGTGCTACAATTAGGCAAACTGAAAAACTAATAGAAACAATGGTGGGGTACAAGTGGAATAGATGGGTGGCCACCAATATCCATCTGGATCAAGGCCCCCATTACCTTGAGCGGCTCCATGAGATGGGGAAACTTTTGTTGAACTTGGTCCCTGGTGAGGCACTTGCCTTGGTGCAGGAGTTGACCAACTTTGACAACCCAATACAATTGGATCTTTTTCTAGTGAGTGTTCTTGATCTATGTGTCCATGATCCGATCAGTGGTGGCATGTTCCATTCATTATGGGTTTAACTATGGTTGTGTGAGTTGTTCTGCAATGTCAGATGTGTCTAGTAATGGTGGAAAGTATGGTCGAAGGCAGTCCAAACTGAACATTGGGTGCAGGCCAAGGAACAGTGCAATGCTGAGCTCGAAAGCATTTTCCCCTGCAACCTTGGTGATGGTGTATGGTCCATATCGGAGCACCCGAAGCTTAAGGTGAGGCCCAAAGAGGTGCTCCTTCTGCAAATGTAGCTAAACATTCTTGCCCACCAGGAACTTGTGTGGCACCCGATGTTGATCATGTCGTTTCTTGTACTTAGCATTGGATTTGTCCAATATGTCATGCACCTAATGGAGGTTGTGCTTTATTCACTCAAGGAAGTTTTTATCCCTTTCAGTTTCAGAATGGACATCGGCCGAAGCTTCCTTAGTAGCTGCAAATGATATGGCCACATCAATGGGACATAGTGGTTGGAATCCCAACCCCATCGGAAAGGGGTTATGGCTAGTTGAGCTATGGAGAGCTTTGTTGTAGTTGTGTTGGACACAAGGGAGGAATTTGTCCCATGTTCTAGAATTCTTCGAGTTGTACATGCGCAAAATGTGTATGATCATCCTGTTAACGACCTATATTTGGACATCAGTTAGGGGGTGGAAAGTCATGGACTTAGTGAGCTTGGTATCCATCATCAACCAGAGATGTGAAAAAAATGTACTTAGGATCCTGCTTTCTTGATATGAGATAATATTTTGTGGAATCCCAAATTGTACCCACACTCATTTAAAGAAGATCATAGTAGTGGCTTTCGCTTCGATACTCTTCTTGCAGGCTGCCAAAATGCCCATCTTAGAGCATTTGTCGACTACCACAAAAACGCAGTTTTTCCATGCCTAATCGAAGGGAGGCTCGACATGTAATCCATGGAGATGGATTCCCAAGGTTGACTAGGAGTAGGCAGAGAAGTATATAGGCCTTGCTTCTTGAGGGTTGGTTTGGCAATGTCACAATCATTGCAGGATCTGATGTACTTCCAAACATCATGTTGAAGGTTCACCAATAAAAATACTTTTGTAGCATTTCCATTGTTTTCTATACTCTCAAGTGTCCAGTGACTTGACTCTAGTTAGCCTATCATATTGGCACACTCGGTTGAAGCAACACAGGGGTGTCCTAGGTTACATAATAGTGTATCCTAGAGGTGAAATTTTGGAACTTTTTTTCCTTCCAGGAATGTCTGGTATGTGTTGCCGAATTCTGGATCACTCTTTTACAGATGTAGCCACACTGAAATCTCGTGTCCACAAGAGTCAAGAAAAAATAGGTGCCTTAGGTGACATAACAGTGTATCATGGAGGTGAAACTTTGGAACTTGCTTGCCTTCCAAGAGTGTCTGGTATGTCTTGTTGAATTCCGGATCGCTCTTGTATAGATGCAGCTACTCTAAAGTCTCGTTCCCATAAGAGTCGAGCATAGTTGTCAGTGCCATGACCAGTGGTCAGCTAAGATAGTCTGCAACATTATTAGTGTTTCCCTTCTTGTACTTAATGTTCAAGTGGAACTGTTGTAGTTATGTGGAACATTTCTGATGGAGATCTTTCTGCAACTTCCCATGTGTCTATATGAAATGTAGGAGTCTATGGTCTGTATGGATGATCATACCTTCCCCATAATGTAATTCTTCCATTTTCGGCAAGTCTTCACAATCGAATACATCTATTTATCATAGGTGGGATACTTTCAGACTATCTTTGAAATTTTCTCACTATGATATGCCATTGGATGCCCCTGCTGAGTAAGAACTGCTGAAATATCATATTCGAAATCATATGTCTCGATCTCAAATGGTTGTTGAAGGTATGGTAATGTGAGCACTAGTGCAGAACAAAGGTGGTGCTTCAACTCGTAAAATGATTTTTTTGGGATTAAAACTGAAAGAATTTTCATTTTTCTTTGCCCTTGGTGACTTGGCTCAAAGGCAAAGTGATATGAGAGAACACCAACATGAACCTTCGGTAGAAATTGGAAATACCCAAAAAGCTGTGGAGCTCTGTTAGCGTGGTTGGAGCTGGCCAATCCTAAATGACTTGTATCTTGGCAAGGTCCATATGCACACCCTTCACATCAATCATATACCCCAGATATTTCACATGGCTCATACCAAAATTACATTTCTCCAAATTGGCACATAACTTATGTTGTTGCAAAGTTTGGAGGACTTGTCGAATATGGTAGAGGTTCTCTTCCCAACTCTGGCTAAAGAATCAAAATTCCATCGAACTACACCACCACGAATGAGTTGGTGAAGGGTTGCAATATGCTTTCCATCAGCCTCATGAAGGTTGCGGGGTAATTCTCCAACCCTAAAGGAAGGACCAACCATTTGAAAATTCCCTCCTTGGATTTGAAGGTAGTCTTCCACACATCGAAGGATTCAAATTTTACCCGGTGATACCCGGACTTCAAGTCAATCTTACTGAAATATCTGGCCCCCTAGAGCTGGTCCAAGAGGTCATCAATATGTGGGATTGGATACCTATTCCAGACAATGATCTTTTTCAGCGCTCGATAGTCGATACAGAGTATCCAAGTCTCATCCTTCTTTTGTACCAACACGATCAGGCTCCCACAGGGTGATGAACTTGGCCTAATATGCCATTGTTGCAAAAACTCTTGAATATGCCTCTTGATTTCATCATTCTCCATAACAGGGTATCGATAGATTGGTCCATTGGGAATTGGCGCACCTGGGGTCAGATAAATGGGGTGCTTGACCTGATAGTGTATAGGTACCCCTATGGGTGAGGTGAAGATGTCCCTATACTCCTCCACGACCTTGTCCATCTATTGTTGTCGTGCGGAGGAGCCCTATCTAGAGGTCGTGGCCACAATATTCTTCTTTCCCTGAGGGTTAATAATAATGAAAACAAATTTCCCCGTCTCAGAAATGATATTACTGCATTGTTTTTCAGTGATCAAAGAGATGGTGGTAGGCGGTGCTACCTCTGATATCTTGTACAACATACTACCCAAAGTAATAATAACAGTGTGAGGCCTAGAATCATACACATCATGGGGCTTCCACAAGTATGGTTGGCCTAATAATACATCACAAACTTCAACATGAGAAATATCACAAAGTACCTCATCTATGAAGGG
Source organism: Pinus albicaulis (assembly GCA_034641835.2). Classification (NCBI taxonomy): domain Eukaryota; kingdom Viridiplantae; phylum Streptophyta; class Pinopsida; order Pinales; family Pinaceae; genus Pinus; species Pinus albicaulis. The sequence continues at coordinate 722,578,597 of CM076570.1, read as the reverse complement.
CTTGATGTTGTAGGGAAGGCAGCACACTTGGCTAACGCAGAGATTTCGTATTTAGTGAAGCCACCTGATGGTGTACGGCTGCGCATGTGTTATGTTTGGTAGGCCCAGCCACTTCACAACCTCTACTAAAATTAGGTTATTTTGGATTTCGTTGTCGACAATGAACTGCAGTGGATAACCCTTCACCCACATCTAGGAGTGGAAGAGGCGTTCCCCTCCTGTAGATCTTTGGGCTCATCCTTCTAGATCTTGGTGGTGGAAATGGTGGCACTAGGCTCCACGTCAATAATATGCTTCCCTTTCACATTCCCCTTGTTGATTTCTAACTTAGAGTCGAAGCATGCATCTTATACGAAAGCCTTTAGCTCGATCACTAGTGACTGCTTGGCCGACACTCACTTGTGTTGTGACTGGGGCTCTTATGGAATTCACACCACTTCCCCACATCCTTCTTTGTCTTCATGGTGTTGTTCTTTGCTTGCGACTTTGGCAATTTTTCCTAGGTATCCTTGCCTTGTCTTTGTCCTTTGTTTTGCAGTTTTGGGGTGCCTTTCCCTTGCTTCAAATTTGCAGCTCCAAAGTCTTGCTTCTTCTGTTTAAATTTTTTCTCGATCTTGGAAACATATCAGTATGTTTCACCAAGCGAGGAGATGTCGAGGAACTTCATTTCCTCTTGAATGTATCTATGCAAACAACTGTGGCACTTAAGCACCAGAATTTTCTCTGAATATTTGATACCCAACTTTGTGCGTAGGGTATGGAATAGATTCGTCAAGCCATGCACATATTGATCACTTTTCTATCGTAGTGTAGTCCATCGTATGTATCTAGTCCTCATAGCTCCCTATGAGGTAATATTGTTCCTTGGTGGCATCTCATAAATAATTCCAAGTGGATTTGATGAAAACAGTGACGGTTTTTTCTCATCCCTCTGTTCGTAGTAGGTTTCCCACCAGTCCTTAATAGGGGAGACGACTTTGAGGAGCGCAAAAGTAATATTTTCCCTATTTTAAAAATCATGAACTGAAAAATATCCCTCCAACAGATTTAACCATCTATCTATGGAATTTTCATCTATCTGGCCTTCAAATATGGGAATTGCAAAGTTGACTTGTACCTTGAAGGGAGTGGCGCCTCCAGAGTGACTGATGGACAAATATGTGTCGTCTCTGGGCATCCATCGAAGGATATGGGAAAATTTTTCCATCATCATGTCATTCCTCTATTGCTCGAGGGCTTCTTCGAGCAATATTTTGAAAGGATATCCTACTCCTTCATCCTTATTTTCTTCCACCATTGGAGGTCTTTGGTTTTTGCGAGGCTGGTCTTGCAAAGATTCAACCAGTTCGACCCCTAACTCCTTATACCCTGACCTCGTTAGGGACACGCAAAGAAAAACAGAGAAAGAGCAGACCTCTCTAATACCACTGATCTAAACTTAGACATGAATGCAATAGAATACAAATATAACCATAAATACTGAGATGCACCAGAAATAACATTCCATTTCATTAATATCAAAGAACTAAAATATGCTTACAAACAGAATGGAAATAAACTAGCTCGGGCGATGGTAGCTTATCTCTGAGAAGAGATGTAGTAGCTACATGCCTTTGAATTGTATTACAATGAGTTTTGGTTGCATTTTTATCATTGAGAAACAATGAGAAACCCTAAACATTCAAAAACCTAACCCTAGGAGATGAAGCAACAAAAGCTTGTGGACCCCATTGGGGTAAGTTTGAACGTCAACTTCCTGGGGTCGTAACTTTTGCATACGATCTTCATTTTTATATCATAATACCTCGTTTCAAAGATCTCGAAAAGGAGGCTCAAAAAAAAAATGTTTTTGGACTTTTTCGATCTCTTTGATTTCCCTAAAAATATCTTTTGGTCCTTCAAAATGGATCCGGAAGTTTAGGACCCAAAAAACTGCCAAAAATAGTAAATTATGCTACAATTAAGGAAACAGAAAAATTGACAGAAACAATGGTGGGGTTCTAAGTGGAATGGGTGGGTTACAATCACTATCCACCTGGATCATTCCTTCCCCCTTAGGAAGCAATGGTCCCCAATGCGTTGAGTTCCTCCATGATATGGGAAAACTTCTGTTGAACTTAGTCCCTAGTGAGTCACTGGCCCTGGTGCAAGAGTTGATCGGCTTTGACAACCTGATACAGTTGGATCTTCTATTGGCAAGTGTTCTTGATCTGTGTGTCCATGATATGATCAGTGGTGGCATGTTCCATGCAATCTTGGTTGATCTTGGTAGATCTTGAACTATAATTTAGTCTAGTCATATTAGTTATGTCTAGTCATATTTTGTAAGAACAAGATGGTCATAAGCTATGTCTAGTCATGTTTTTGAAGACCCAGATGGTCATAGATTACAGATGATCTCGAAATTCTCAAAAATAAACATTCTCATATGCTCATGAAACCAACGCCAAGTCGAAGAACTCGTCGTGTTGATTCTAGTGGTATGTTCGGTTTTCAAAATGGCCTCTGTATGAGGGAGAAAATGCACTCTAAATTTTTTTCTTGAAGAGGTAAAAATATGGGCCACAATAGGCCAAGTGGTAGTGTCTTAGCATGACACATGGCAAGTCAAAGTCAACAGCATAGGTCAACTGGCATGGGTTGAGCTCGAACCCACAACTTCCTAAACATCAATGAAAAATCTTACCAATGGTCCATGCATTTGTTTTATTAAACATTGGAACATTATTATATTTAAGGTTAAGTTATGATGCAAGTGGGGGTAGGGTTGGCGTAGCCCGCCACATCTGGACGCCCCGAAAAACCCAAAGTTCTGTTTAAATCAGCACTAACAGTAGACTCCGACTATGGTGCGGACAACACATAACAGTCATACCTCCCACCGGTCATCAATATCGGTTAGTGATATGTCACACGGGATCATTACATGTCATATGCCACGGGACTGCCAGAGTAATTTTATATGTCTACCATGGGGATCATCACAATCGACGCAACAGTTATGTGGCTCACCTATTGGCCCAGAGGTTGGTGTATTCATTTAATATTTCAACCATATGATATGTTTGAAAATGCCATGGGTGATATATTCGAAGGTCTATCTGCTGCTTAAATCATTTCCATATTAGAAACCTATGGTTATAACCATAGACCAAGGGTCGTTATATGATACCACCTCTGGTTGTAGGTTGCTATGTTTAAAACCTTGCCAAACTTTTGTCATATGATATGACATCACTGGAAGAGTTATTGCTATTTATAAACGTTTTTTATATGGATATGTTGCGAGGGTTATAGTATATAGTATAGTATATATGAAATGCCACAGGGACCATAGTTATCATCGCTCGGAATATAGTTCAACATCATCGAACCATGGCTTATAACCAAATGCCATGTATATTATTTCGATGCACCACATTAATAAGTTATAATATTGTTTCAACCATATAGCGATGAACTCCAATGTTTGATAACCAAATTCAAACCAATTTGCTATGTATTGTAATATAGTTGCACCAAAGTCCTATTTGAATAGGAATCAAATTTAATATTTGCTATGTTTGCAAATCGTTGCAACCAAACTCTAAATTTAGAGTTTGGAAACCTTATAAAAGGTATTTCCAATGCACCAAATGGAAGCAGAAGTGGTGTGTGAGCCAAGTTATGAGCAGAATTTGTATGTGGCATTCTGAGGTCATACGGAAGCCAAATTGAGTGTTTCAAAAGCCTAGACAGAGGTTTTGAGGCATTGCAAATGCAGTGGAAGAGTCAGTTTCTTCATCAGATCTGTTTTTTGGGAAGTTCGGTCTAGAGGAATACCACCACAACACTTATGTTTTGAAGTAGTGATATTATTTCTATTTGATCTCGTGTTTGAGTACAAGGACATTTTCTATATATTCCTCTTTGTATTGGCACAATTGCCTCTTTGTAAAACTGAGTCAGTTTTAAAGTGATATTTCTCTGTAGAAGAACGTTTCTTGAAGGAAAAATTGCCACTCCATCATCATTTTGACTCTAAAAGATGAAGAACATTTATGTACTCACTTTACATGCGAGATCAATAAAGTGACCTAGCCTTTGAGCAGGGCCCGAAGACGTAGCCCAGGAGGGGAGAACATCATCAACTGGTTGTGTCTCTTGCTTTATGTCATTTTTATGCTTCGAATATTTTTCATCTTTAATTTCATTGAAATTCGTGTATTCATATGTGAATAAATTATGAATTAAAGACATAATTCTATAGTCAACACCATTGGTTCACCGACCTACCTCCTCGCACAATACCTTGCCAAAAAACTTCACCCTCTTGCCGGAAACACCTCATCACATATCAAAGACTCTGCATCCTTTGTTCAATGGACCAAAAACCTTGACATGCAAAACGAGGATCTCATGGTAAGTTTTGACATCGTCTCCCTTTATACTATGATTCTGGTAGATGAAGCCATTGACATTTTGAAAACTATCACTGATAATGAGACTGTTAACCTCTTAAAGTTATGTGTAAAATCATCTTTCTTCAGCTTCAATGGAACAATTTATGAACAAACTCATGGTGTTGCTATGGGCTCACCTCTATCTCCTATTATTGCCAACATATACATGGAACATTTTGAACAAATAGCTCTCAAATCCTTTCCATTCACCCCTGAAGAATGGAAAAGATATGTAGATGATATCTTTGCAAAATGGACACATGGGATATTAAAGTTACATGAGTTCTTAGCCCACATTAATAGTCTCTCGAATCACATCAAATTTACCATTGAAATTGAGAAGGACAACCAATTACCCTTCCTAGACATCATTTTAACAAAGAAAGATGGAAAACTCAGCACCGAGATTTATAGAAAAAAGACTCACACAGACAGATACCTTCATGCGGACTCACATCACCACCCGAGCCAAAAAATTGGCATCATCAAAACCCTAACAACCAGGGCATCCAGAATTTCAGACTCCCACCACCTAGAACATGAAATAAACTATCTCCGCCATGTCTTTCAACAGAATGGATATAATAAACATGTCATCAACAAAACCATTCATCAAACCCTCAATAAAAATAATTTAAGAAAAACCTTTGACATACCTAAAATCTCCTTACCTTACATAAAAGGAACAACTGATAAAATCTCCAGAATGCTCAACAAACACAACATTAAGATTGCCTTCACTCCCCCTAATACTATTTTAAATATTGTAGACTCTACTAAAGACCCTATAAATCCCAGGCTACAAAAAGGAGTATATATTATACCTTGCCCTTGTGGCAAAGAATACATTGGTGAAACAGGTAGATCGCTTAACATTAGGCTAAAAGAACATGCTGCTGACTTATCTCGAAACAAAACAAACAAATCTGCCCTAGCAGAGCATGCCTCCGCTTCCTCACATTACATACGAATGGAGGATGCCAAACTTGTCTCTAAAGAGGACCATTACCTAAGGAGGAAAATAAAAGAAGCTTTAGAAATCGAGAAAAGAAAAAACAACATAAATCGTGATGATGGTCTTATTATTAGTAACACGTGGAAACCCTTAATACATCAAAACCTCTCAAGACATTAAATACTAATTATAACTTGATATAAACGCAACATGACTTTAAATATTAAAAAAATAAATAAATAAATAAAATATGAGAGTTTTTAAATAAATAAATATAATCATATATAATATAAATAAACTAACTAATGCAACAATTTAAATAGAAATATAAAAAATTAAAATTAAAAAATAAAAAATAAAAAATAAAATAAAAATTTGACTTTTAATTCAACCCTATATGGCCATCTTAGAAATAAAAATAGTTCCAACATTAACCTAAATTATAAAATAATAGATTGTTATATAAGTTTCTTTGAATTGATTAACTAAATCATACAAAACAATAGTCAATTAACAATAAATTATTTTTTCATATGATGACATAAATTTAAATAGATTATTCGTATGATGACATAAACAAAACAATAGTCAATTAACAATAAATTATTTTTTCATATGATGACATAAATTTAATAGATTATTCATAAACTAAATCAAACAAAACAATGGTTAGTTAACTATAATTTATTTTTATAATAAATCAAAAATAAATAATAGATCAATGATTTATAAAATAATTTAATTTTACATTTTAATAAATTATTCATAAATTTAAATAAATCACCTTATAATTAAATTACATTTAGATAATTCCATATATATCTTTCATCAAATCTGACCTTTACATACTCCTCATCATTCACTATATATTCCTCTTCTCATTTGTCCTATTCCTCTCATCTTTTCAAAGAGCATTTGACGTCTACCCCTGATGATGGACTCACTTAGGCAGTCCGAAACGTTGGGTTATTAAAAAAAAACTCAGAAACAGGTTATTCCTCTTTTCCACAATCTATTTTCACCTGTATGGATTCTCTTTTTAAAAACATAATTCTATAATCTTGAAAAGTGTCAGAGGACGATCTTCAATTTTCAGATCATTTTTGGTATCAGAGCAGGTTCGGACTAGATTGCGAGGATGGTTTGAAGCACGAGGCAAAGTCGGTTGCAAGAATTGGAAGAATTCAATCAAAAATATCGACAAGAGAATACTACATTGCGATGCATGGTACAAGTGTTGCAAGAAGAGAAACAAAGACTGCAAGCGAGGATCAAAGCCATGCAGGGAAATCAAAATAGGGGAATTCTCTCAGATCGAATTTCATCCATTATTGGAGACAATGAAGTATATCCTCTTCATCGGTTGGATGAATAAATTTCATCTCCATCTGTTAATTCAAAAACACATTTAGTGGAAGAAGTGATTGGTACTTTTTCCTCAACTTCTGAGGAAATTTCTTATGTACCAAAATCTCAGAAAATTGATTCAGAAATAGAGAGGGAAGAGGATTCAAGCGATAATGAGATTGGAACTTTCGAGAAATATACCAAAGGAATTGGTATGAAGTTCATGAACAAAATGGGATATCAGCAAGGTAAAGGCCTCAATAAGCATGGCCAAGGCAGACTCCAGCCAATATCAATTCAGGATAGACTCCAATACAAAGGATTTGGATTTGACCAATCAACATGTGAGTACTGTGGAAAAAAAGGTCACATAGAAAATCAGTGTTTGATCCAGGTGGATATCGGTGGCCACCCACCTATTCCACTTGGCCCCCCACCATTGTCTCTTTCAGTTTTTCAGTTTCGGCATAACTTACTATTTTTAGCAGTTTTTCGGGTCCTGAACTTCCGGAGCCAGCAAATTTTCTGATAAAATTCATCCCGACAGCTGTAGTCCTCGGATAGATCTTTCTAACGAGCTATTGAACGCGTCAAACGGAGATCGGGTGCCAAAGTTATGCCCCCGGGAAGTTGAACCACCAATTTACCCAAACGGGCGCCCACAGTTTTGGCGCCTCATCTCCTACGGTTAAGTTTTTGGACGTTTCAGATTCTACATTGTTTCTCAACAATAAATAGGCCCTCGAGCCTCATTGTAACACAGTTCAGAGGTCTGTAGCCACCACATCTCTTCTCAGAGATTCGCTACCGGCACCCTAGCTATTTTATTTCCATTATGTCTGTAAGCATCTTTCTGTTATTTGATATTAATGAAATGAAGTGTTATTTCCGCTGCATCTCTGTATTTATGGTTATGTGTTTATTCTGTTGTGTTCCTGCATAAATCCGGATCAGTGGTATCGGAGCGGGTCTGCTCTTTCTTTGTTTTTCTTTGCATGTCCCCAACGCGGTCAGGGTATAAGGAGTTAGGGCTCGATCTGGTTGAACCCTTGCAAGATCAGCCTCGCAAACCCCGACGACCTCCCATGGCGGAAGAAAAGAAAGACGAGGGAGCGGGAGATCCTATCAAAATACTGCTCGAGGAGGCCCTCGAGAAACAAAGGAACGCGATGATGGATAACTTTGCTCAAATCCTTCAACGACTGCCCACATATGGCGCATCTGCATCCAACAGCCACTCTGGAGGCGCCACTCCCTTTAAGGTACAGGTAAACTTTGACATTCCTATATTTGAAGGAAAAATAGATGCAGACGCTGTAGACAGATGGTTAAATTTGTTGGAAGGGTATTTCTCGGTCCATGACTTCTCTAACCGAGAAAAGATTATTTTTGCACTCCTCAAAGCCGCCCCCCATGTCAAAGACTGGTGGGAAACCTACCGTGAGCAAGAGGGCGAAGGGGAACCCTCTCTGTTCTCGACCACACCCACTTGGAATTCGTTCCGAGACGGCATCAAGGAACAATATTACCCTGTGGGAAGCTATGAGGACAAATACATCCAATGGACCACGCTGCGGCAACAAAAGGATCAAGATGTGCACGAACTGACGAATCTGTTCCATACCCTGCGCACAAAGTTGGGTATTAAAGATTCAGAGAGACATTTGGTGCTCAAGTACCGCGACTGTCTACACAAACACATTCAGGAGGAAATGGAGTTCCTCGACATTACATCGCTTGGCACGACATATCGCTATGCCGCCAAGATCGAGCAGAAATTTAAGCAGAAGAAGTGAGACTTTGGATCTGCGAATCCGAAAGGTGCCCCCGAATCGAAGAACAAGGGGCAAGGCCAAAGCAATGCGACTCAGAACAACACCACAAATCCAAAGAAGGACACAGGGAAGTGGTGTGAATTTCATAACAGCCCCACTCACGGCACAAACGAGTGTCGGGCCAAACAGTCTTTGGTGGCTGAACTAAAGGCACCCGAATCAGATGCATTTTCTGATCCTGAGTTAGAACCAGACAAAGGCAATGACAAAGGGAAGCAGATCATTGATGCGGATCCCAGTGCCATTGTTGCCACCACCAAGATCCAGAAGGAGGGTCGAGAGGATCCAGAGGAGGGGGAGCGCCTCTTCCAGTCGCAGATGTGGGTGAAGGGTTCTCCGCTGCAGTTTCTCGTCGATAGCGGAAGCCAAAAGAACCTCATTTCAGTAGACGTCGTGAAGCGGCTCGGCCTACCAACCATAGCACACCCGCAACCATATACCATTGGGTGGCTCCACCGAGGGAGAGATCTCCGCACTCCCGCCCCGGCGGTAAGGCTTCCATACGGTAATCAAGCCATTCACGGATGAGGTATTGTGTGATGTGCTCACCTCTTGATGTAAGTGATGTATTATTGGGCCAACCATACTTATGGAGACAACATGCGTGTATGGAGTCTAGGCCTACGTCTTTATTATTACTTTGGGAAATAACTTGTACGGGATACGGGTAGTACCGCCTCTGCCATCTGCTGACTACTACAAAATATGTGATAAGATTGTTTCCCCGGACCCGGAGATTCATTTTCCTTCATTCAGCTCACGGGGAAGAATATTGTGGCCACAACCTCGAAACAGGGCTCCCTTTCACGGCTGCAGCAGATGGACAAAGTCATGGAGGAATGCGATGACAATTTCTCCTCACTCATAGAGGTTCCTCTACACTGTCAGGACAAGCACTCCATTGATCTGACTCCCAATGCACCACCACCTGATGTTTCCATACATCCTGCAACTACACATACAGAATCCAAACCTGTACTGTATGAGGCTGATAAAGAAACCAAATTTACTAAACGCATCCAGCATGTCCACCCGCAGGTCCATGACATCTTCAACACATCTAATACTCAGTTCAATAGAATTTCCTCATCTCATGGAGGAACTTAACGCAATGGGGACCATTGCTTCCTAAGGGGGGAGGAATGATCCAGGTGGATATTGGTGGCCACCCACCTATTCCACTTGGCCCCCACCATTGTCTCTTTCAGTTTTTCAGTTTCGGCATAACTTACTATTTTTAGCAGTTTTTCGGGTCCTGAACTTCCGGAGCCGTTTTGAAATTTCATGACGTTTTGGGTAATTCCAATGTCAGTGGAATTTTCTGATAAACCCGTTCCGTATTTGTAGTCCTCGGATAGATCTTTCTAACGAGCTATTGAACGCATCAAACGGAGATCGGGTGCCAAAGTTATGCCCCCGGGAAGTTGAACCACCAATTTACCCAAACGGGCGCCCACAGTTTTGGCGCCTCATCTCCTACGGTTAGGTTTTGGACGTTTCAAATTCTACATTGTTTCTCAACAATAAATAGGCCCTCGAGCCTCATTGTAACACAGTTCAGAGGTCTGTAGCCACCACATCTCTTCTCAGAGATTCGCTACCAGCACCCTAGCTATTTTATTTCCATTATGTCCGTAAGCATCTTTCTGTTATTTGATATTAATGAAATGAAGTGTTATTTCCGCTGCATCTCTGTATTTATGGTTATGTGTTTATTCTGTTGCGTTCCTGCATAAATCCGGATCAGTGGTATCAGAGCGGGACTGCTCTTTCTTTGTTTTTCTTTGCATGTCCCAAACGCGGTCAGGGTATAAGGAGTTAGGGCTCGATCTGGTTGAACCCTTGCAAGATCAGCCTCGCAAACCCCGACGACCTCCCATGGCGGAAGAAAAGAAAGACGAGGGAGCAGGAGATCCTATCAAAATACTGCTCGAGGAGGCTCTCGAGAAACAAAGGAACGTGATGATGGATAGCTTTGCTCAAATCCTTCAACGACTGCCCACATATGGCGCATCTGCATCCAACAGCCACTCTGGAGGCGCCACTCCCTTCAAGGTACAGGTAAACTTTGACATTCCTATATTTGAAGGAAAAATAGATGCAGACGCTGTAGACAAATGGTTAAATTTGTTGGAAGGGTATTTCTCGGTCCATGACTTCTCTGACCGAGAAAAGATTATTTTTGCACTCCTCAAAGCTGCCCCCCATGTCAAAGACTGGTGGGAAACCTACCATGAGCAAGAGGGCGAAGGGGAACCCTCTCTGTTCTCGGCCACACCCACTTGGAATTCGTTCCGAGACAGCATCAAGGAACAATATTACCCTGTGGGGAGCTATGAGGACAAATACATCCAATGGACCACGCTGCGGCAACAAAAGGATCAAGATGTGCACGAACTGACGAATCTGTTCCATACCCTAAGCACAAAGTTGGGTATTAAAGATTCAGAGAGACATTTGGTGCTCAAGTACCGCGGCTGTCTGCACAAACACATTCAGGAGGAAATGGAGTTCCTCGACATTACATCGCTTGGCACGGCATATCGCTATGCCGCCAAGATCAAGCAGAAATTTAAGCAGAAGAAGCGAGACTTTGGATCTGCGAATCCGAAAGGTGCCCCCGAACCGAAGAACAAGGGGCAAGGCCAAAGCAATGCGACTCAGAACAACACCACAAATCCAAAGAAGGACACAGGGAAGTGGTGTGAATTTCATAACAGCCCCACTCACAGCACAAACGAGTGTCGGGCCAAACAATCTTTGGTGGTTGAACTAAAGGCACCCGAATCAGATGCATTTTCTGATCCTGAGTTAGAACCGGACAAAGGTAATGACAAAGGGAAGCATATCATTGATGCGGATCCCAGTGCCATTGTTGCCACCACCAAGATCCAGAAGGAGGGTCCAGAGGATCCAGAGGAGGGGGAGCGCCTCTTCCAGTCGCAGATGTGGGTGAAGGGTTCTCCGCTGCAGTTTCTCGTCGATAGCGGAAACCAAAAGAACCTCATTTCAGCAGACGTCGTGAAGCGGCTCGGCCTACCAACCATAGCACACCCGCAACCGTATACCATTGGGTGGCTCCACCCAGGGAGAGATCTCCGCATCCGCCAGCAGTTCCGACTTCCATACAGTATCAAGCCATTCACGGATGAGGTATTGTGTGATGTTGCTCCTCTTGATGTAGTTGATGTATTATTGGGCCAACCATACTTATGGAGACCACATGCTGTGTATGAGTCTAGGCCTCGTGCTGTTATTATTACTTTGGGAAATAACTTGTACAGGATACCGGAGGTAGTACCGCCTCCTGCCATCTCTTTGACTACTACAAAACAACGCAGTAAGATTGTTTCCCAGACCAGGAAATTCATTTTCCTTACGACTCGCTCACAGGGAAAGAAGAATATTGTGGCCACAACCTCGAAACGGGGCTCCCTTTCACGGCTGCAGCAGATGGACAAAGTCATGGAGGAATACGATGACAATTTCTCCTCACTCATAGAGGTTCCTCTACACTGTCAGGACAAGCACTCCATTGATCTGACTCCCAATGCACCACCACCTGATGTTGCCATACATCCTGCAACTACACATACAGAATCCAAACATGTACTGTATGAGGCTGATAAAGAAACCAAATTTGCTAAACGCATCCAGCATGTCCACCCGCAGGTCCATGACATCTTCAACACATCTAATACTCAGTTCAACAGAATTTGCCTCATCTCATGGAGGATCTCAACGCAATGGGGACCATTGCTTCCTAAGGAGGGAGGAATGATCCGGGTGGATATCGGTGGCTTACCAATTCCACTTGGCCCCCACCATTGTCTCTTTCAGTTTTTCAGTTTCGGCATAACTTACTATTTTTAGCAGTTTTTCGGGTCCTGAACTTCCGGAGCCGTTTTGAGGCCCTAAACGACGTTTTTTGGGTATGAAAGCGCCAGTGAATTTTTTGATAAAATTCATCCCGACAGCTGTAGTCCTCGGATAGATCTTTCTAACGAGCTATTGAACGCGTCAAACGGAGATCGGGTGCCAAAGTTATGCCCCCGGGAAGTTGAACCACCAATTTACCCAAACGGGCGCCCACAGTTTTGGCGCCTCACCTCCTACGGTTAGGTTTTTGGACGTTTCAAATTCTACATTGTTTCTCAACAATAAATAGGCCCTCGAGCCCCATTTAATAACACGGTCCAATTCTTGTAGCCACCACATCTCTTCCTCGAGATAAGCTACCAACACCCCATGTACTATTTCCATTATGTCGCCAGCATCTTGTTATTTGATATTAATGAAATGAAGTGTTATTTCATTTGCATCTCTGTATTTATGGTTATGTGTTTTATTACGGTTGCGTTCTGCACATAAATCCGGATCCCGGTGAGTATCGGAAGCGGAATTTTGCTCTTTCTTTGTTTTTCTTTGCATGTCCCCAACGCGGTCAGGGTATAAGGAGTTAGGGCTCGATCGGGTTGAACCCTTGCAAGATCAGCCTCGCAAACCCCGACGACCTCCCATGGCGGAAGAAAAGAAAGACGAGGGAGCAGGAGATCCTATCAAAATACTGCTCGAGGAGGCTCTCGAGAAGCAAAGGAACGTGATGATGGATAACTTTGCTCAAATCCTTCAACGAATGCCCACATATGGCGCATCTGCATCCAACAGCCACTCTGGAGGCGCCACTCCCTTCAAGGTACAGGTAAACTTTGACATTCCTATATTTGAAGGAAAAATAGATGCAGACGTTGTAGACATATGGTTAAATTTGTTGGAAGGGTATTTCTCAGTCCATGACTTCTCTGACCGAGAAAAGATTATTTTTGCACTCCTCAAAGCTGCCCCCCATGTCAAAGACTGGTGGGAAACCTATCGTGAGCAAGAGGGCGAAGGGGAACCCTCTCTGTTCTCGGCCACACCCACTTGGAATTCGTTCCGAGACGGCATCAAGGAACAATATTACCCTGTGGGGAGCTATGAGGACAAATACATCCAATGGACCACGTTGCGGCAACAAAAGGATCAAGATGTGCACGAACTGACGAATCTGTTCCATACCCTACGCACAAAGTTGTGTATTAAAGATTCAGAGAGACATTTGGTGCTCAAGTACCGCGGCTGTCTGCACAAACACATTCAGGAGGAAATGGAGTTCCTCGACATTACATCGCTTTGCACGGCATATCGCTATGCCGCCAAGATCGAGCAGAAATTTAAGCAGAAGAAGCGAGACTTTGGATCTGCCAATCCGAAAGGTGCCCCCGAATCGAAGAACAAGGGGCAAGGCCAAAGCAATGTGACTCAGAACAACACCACAAATCCAAAGAAGGACACAGGGAAGTGGTGTGAATTTCATAACAGCCCCACTCACAGCACAAACGAGTGTCGGGCCAAACAATCTTTGGTGGCTGAACTAAAGGCACCGGAATCAGATGCATTTTCTGATCCTGAGTTAGAACCAGACAAAGGTAATGACAAAGGGAAGCAGATCATTGATGCGGATCCCAGTGCCATTGTTGCCACCACCAAGATCCAGAAGGAGGGTCCAGAGGATCCAGAGGAGGGGGAGCGCCTCTTCCAGTCGCAGATGTGGGTGAAGGGTTCTCCGCTGCTGTTTCTCGTCGATAGCGGAAGCCAAAAGAACCTCATTTCAGCAGACGTCGTGAAGCGGCTCGGCCTACCAACCATAGCACACCCGCAGCCGTATACCATCGGGTGGCTCCACCCCGGGAGAGATCTTCGCATCCGCCAGCAGTGCCGACTTCCATACAGTATCAAGCCATTCACGGATGAGGTATTGTGTGATGTTGCTCCTCTTGATGTAGCTGATGTATTATTGGGCCAGCCATACTTATGGAGGCGACATGCTGTGTATGAGTCTAGGCCTCGTGCTGTTATTATTACTTTGGGAAATAACTTGTACAGGATACCGGAGGTAGTACCGCCTCCTGCCATCTCTTTGACTACTGCAAAACAACGTAGTAAGATTGTTTCCCAGACCAGGAAATTCATTTTCCTTACGACTCGCTCACAGGGAAAGAAGAATATTGTGGCCACAACCTCGAAACAAGACTCCCTTTCACGGCTGCAGCAGATGGACAAAGTCATGGAGGAATACGATGACAATTTCTCCTCACTCATAGAGGTTCCTCTACACTGTCAGGACAAGCACTCCATTGATCTGACTCCCAATGCACCACCACCCGATGTTTCCATACATCCTGCAACTACACATACAGAATCCAAACATGTACTGTATGAGGCTGATAAAGAAACCAAATTTACTAAACGCATCCAGCATGTCCACCCGCGGGTCCATGACATCTTCAACACATCTAATACTCAGTTCAACAGAATTTCCTCATCTCATGGAGAAACTTAACGCAATGGGGACCATTGCTTCCTAAGGGGGGAGGAATGATCCAGGTGGATATTGGTGGCCACCCGCCTATTCCACTTGGGCCCCCACCATTGTCTCTTTCAGTTTTTCCGTTTTGGCATAACTTACTATTTTAAGCAGTTTTTCGGGTCCTGAACTTCCGGAGCCGTTTTGAGGCCCTAAACGACGTTTTTTGGGTACGAAAGCGCCCGATTAGATTTTTTGATAAATTCATCCGGCCAATTTGTAGTCCTCGGATAGATCTTTCCTACTTGACTGTAGACGCGTCAAACGGAGATCATATGCCAAAGTTACATCCCCGGGAAGATTGATGTACCAATTTACCCAAACGGGGCCCACAGTTTTGGCGTTTCATCTTCTAAGGTTAGGTTTTTAGATGTTTAGGATTTTCTATTGTTTCTCAACAACAAATAGGCCTTCGAGCCTCATTGTAACACAATTAAGAGGCCTGCAGCCGCCACATCTCTTCTCAAAGATAAGCTACCAACGGCTTAGCTAGTTTATTTCCATTATGTCTGTAAGCATATTTTTGTTATTTGATATTAATGAAATGAAGTATTATTTCCGCTGCATCTCTGTGTTTATGGTTATGTGTTTTTATTACGTTGCGTTCTGCATAAAATGTTTGGATCGGTGGTATCGAGCGGGGCTACTACTGCTGTTTTCTTGCATGTCCCCAACGCGGTCAGGGTATAAGGAGTTAGGGCTCGATCTGGTTGAACCCTTGCAAGATCAGCCTCGCAAACCCCGACGACCTCCCATGGCGGAAGAAAATAAAGATGAGGGAGCAGGAGATCCTATCAAAATACTTCTCGAGGAGGCCCTCGAGAAACAAAGGAACGTGATGATGGATAACTTTGCTCAAATCCTTCTTGGCCTTACATATCGCTTGTCTGCATCCAACGAAGCCACTCTGGAGCGCCCTCCCCTTCAAAGTCTGAGTAAACTTTGACATTCCTATTTGGAAGAGGAAAAATAGATGCGACAGTTTCTAGACGGATAGTTAGAATTTGTTGGAAGGGTATTTCTCGGTCCATGATTTCTCTGACCGAGAAAATATTATTTTTTCACTCCTCAAAGCAGTCGCCCATGTCAAGGCTTGGTGAAACCCTCTGGAAGTGAACAAGAGGGCGGAGTCCCTCTCTGTTCTCGGCCACCCACTTGGTCGTTCGAGACGGCATCAGAGGAGCTTGATATTACCACGTGGGGAGCTATGAGGACAAATACATCCCGATGGACCACGTTGCGGCCTTAAAAGGATCAAGATGTGCCTGTGTGAATCTTGTTCCATACCCTCTCGCCTACAAAGTTGGGTATTAAAGATTGAGAGAGACATTTGGTGCTCAAGTACTTGTCATTGTCTGCTTTAAAACACATTCGGGAGGAAATGGAGTTCCTTGACATTACATCGAGCAGCTGACATATATCGCTGCAGCAGATGGCGAAATTTAAGCAAAAGAAGCGAGACTTTGGATGTGCGAATCCGAAAGGTGCCCCCGAACCGAAGAACAAGGGGCAAGGCCAAAGCAATGCGACTCAGAACAATACCACAAATCCAAAGAAGGACACAGGGAAGTGGTGTGAATTTCATAACAGCCCCACTCCCAGCACAAACGAGTGTCGGGCCAAACAATCTTTGGTGGCTGAACTAAAGGCACCCGAATCAGATGCATTTTCTGATCCTGAGTTAGAACCAGACAAAGGTAATGACAAAGGGAATCAGATCATTGATGCGGATCCCAGTGCCATTGTTGCCACCACCAAGATCCAGAAGGAGGGTCCAGAGGATCCAGAGGAGGGGGAGCGCCTCTTCCAATCGCAGATGTGGGTGAAGGGTTCTCCGCTGCAGTTTCTCGTCGATAGCGGAAGCCAAAAGAACCTCATTTCAGCAGACGTCGTGAAGCGGCTCGGCCTACCAACCATAGCACACACGCAGCCGTATACCATCGGGTGGCTCCACCCAGGGAGAGATCTCCGCATCCGCCAGCAGTGCCGACTTCCATACAGTATCAAGCCATTCACGGATGAGGTATTGTGTGATGTTGCTCCTCTTGATGTAGCTGATGTATTATTGGGCCAACCATACTTATGGAGACGACATCCTGTGTATGAGTCTAGGCCTCGTGCTGTTATTATTACTTTGGGAAATAACTTGTACAGGATACCGGAGGTAGCAGCCTCGCCGCTCACTGACTCACGCAAAACAAAGCCTTGTTAAGATTGTTTCCCGAGACCCGGGGAGATTCATTTTTCACTACACGACCTAAACTCCGGGAAAGAAGAATATTGTGGCCACAACCTCGAAACAGGGCTCCCTTTCACGGCTGCAGCAGATGGACAAAGTCATGGAGGAATACGATGACAATTTCTCCTCACTCATAGAGGTTCCTCTACACTGTCAGGACAAGCACTCCATTGATCTTACTCCCAATGCACCACCACCTGATGTTTCCATACATCCTGCAACTACACATACAGAATCCAAACATGTACTGTATGAGGCTGATAAAGAAACCAAATTTACTAAACGCATCCAGCATGTCCACCCGGAGGTCCATGACATCTTCAACACATCTAATACTCAGTTCAATAGAATTTTCCTCATCTCATGGAGGATCTCAACGCAATGGGGACCATTGCTTCCTAAGGAGGGAGGAATGATCCAGATGGATATCGGTGGCCACCCACCTATTCCATTTGGACCAGCACCATTGTCTCTTTGAGTTTTCGGTTTCGGCATAACTTACTATTTTTATGATTTTGGGTCTGAACTTCGGAGCCGTATTTGGAATTTCATGACGTTTTGGGTATGAAAGCGCCCGTGAATTTTTCTGATAAAATTCATCCCGACAGCTGTAGTCCTCGGATAGATCTTTCTAACGAGCTATTGAACGCGTCAAACGGAGATCGGGTGCCAAAGTTATGCCCACGGGAAGTTGAACCACCAATTTACCCAAACGGGCGCCCACAGTTTTGGCGCCTCATCTCCTACGGTTAGGTTTTTGGACGTTTCAAATTCTACATTGTTTCTCAACAATAAATAGGCCCTCGAGCCTCATTGTAACACAGTTCAGAGGTCTGTAGCCACCACATCTCTTCTCAGAGATTCGCTACCAGCACCCTAGCTACTTTATTTCCATTATGTCTGTAAGCATCTTTCTGTTATTTGATATTAATGAAATGAAGTGTTATTTCCGCTGCATCTCTGTATTTATGGTTATGTGTTTATTCTGTTGCGTTCCTGCATAAAATCCGGATCAGTGTTGGTCATTACGTCCTGAGAAAATGCCGAAAAAGCTACAGGATCGTAAAGGTAAGCAGACAAGTCATTCTAGCAGTGGTTCGGAAGGTGAGTCTTTCAATAAAAAAATTATTATGGATATTGTTAAAAACACACATACATGTACTTTATGTGGAAGTAACAACCATTGTGTAGCTAAATGCTGGAAGCATAAGTTTTATAGCAAGAAGGTACATGCTACAAGGATTATTTCACAGAAGTATGATGCAACATTGCAGGTAAATAAAAGCCTACGAAAGACTTTGATACGGTCAGGGAAGGAATCAGCACCATTAAAATAGAGCTCAGAGAAATCGAGCAAGAAGACGACCGTTGCAAACTCAGGAGAGAGAGTTTGTTCACAATGTAAGCTGAAAGGTGATTCAAATATCACATGTCCAATTATAACACATGAATTGACAGTAGCACCATCAAGACAAGGGGAAGCAATGAAATTGGCAAGAAAGAATGTAAGTCTCCGAAGAAATTGCTTACTTGGAACTCGGAAAAATTTCATGGCTTATATTTAATTGTGTGTCTGTGATTTTTCATCACATCAGTAAGTCTATTTTAGTTTGTAATAAGGTCTAGACATTTTATGTACTGATGATTGATGTAATAAATTCATTATTGTAATAAACTTTTGGTGGACCAAAAGTCTTTTAGTTGGATCAATAAAGTGACCTAGTCTTTTAGCAGGGCTCGAAGATGTTGCCCAGGAGGGGTGAAATTCGTCATCAACTAGTTGTGTCTCTTGCTTTATGTCATTTTTATGCTTCGAATATTTTTCATCTTTAATTTCATTAAAATTATCTTATTCATATGTGAATAAATTGTGAATTAAAGAAATAATTCTATAAGCTTTCAAAGTGTCAGAGGACGATCTTCAATTTTTAGATCATGGGTTTAAATTTGTTGGTGTGAGTTGTTCTGCAATGTCAAATGTGTATACTAATGGTGGAAAGTATGGCCAAAGGTGGTCCACGTTGAACACTGGGTGCAGGCCAAGGAACGGTGGAATGTTGAGCTCAAAATCATTGTCCCTTACAGCCTTGGTGATGGTGTATGGCCTATATCAGAGTAGCCGAAGCTTACGGTGGGGCCCAGCGAGGCGCTCCTTCTGCAATTGTATCCAAACTTTGTCGCCCACCTGGAACTTGTGTGGCACCCGATTTCGATCATGTCATTGCTTTTACTTAGTATTGGATTTTTCAAATATGTCATGGACCTGCTAATGAATGTGTTGGATTCGTTAAATGTTGTTAGCCATGTCAGCTTCAAACTAGACATGGGTCAAAGTTGCTTGAGTAATTGCAAATTGTATGGCCACACCAATAGGACTACCAACCACACCTAAAAGGGGTTGTGGCCAATTGAGGTATGGATATCTCTATTATATATATTCTGTACATAGGGGAGGCTTTCGTCCCATTTTCTAGGATTCTTTGAGTTGTACATGCACATAATGTGTACAATCATCATGTTGATGACCTTTGTTTTGCCATCAGTCTGGGAGTGGAAAGTCGTGGATTTAGTGAGCTTGGTATCCAACATCCACCAGAGACTTGACCAAAATGTACTTAGGAACCTTATGTCCCAATCTGACATAATGGACTATGGGATCCCAAAGTGTACCCACACTTGTTCAAAGAAGAGCTTAGAAATGGCTTATGTTGTGATACTCTTGTTGCAAGCCTCCAGAATGGCCATCTTAGAGAATCTGTCGACGACCACGAAAACGTAGCCATTTCCATGCTTATTCGAAGGGAGGCCCAACATGTAACCCATGGAGATTTCTTCCCAAGGTCAACTACAAGTAGGCAGAGGAGTATATATGCCTTATTTATTAATGGTTGGTTTGGTAATGGTGCAAGCAGTGCGGGATCTGATTTACTTCCCAACTTCCTATCTAAGGTTCGACCGATAAAAATACTTTTGTAGCACTGCCACAGTTTTCTCTACTCTGAAGTGTCCAACGACCCTATTGTAGTACACCTCCAAAATCATCTTGGCACGCTCACTTGAAGGAAAAAAGAGGTGTCCTAGGTGACATAACAGTGTGTCCCAGAGGTGAAAATTTGGAACTTGCATGCCTTCCAAGAGTGTCTAGTATGTGTTGTCGAATTTTGGATCTCTCTTGTACAAATGCAACCACTCTGAAGTCTCGTGCCCACAAGAGTTGACCACAGTTTTCAGCGCCATGATCGGTGGTCGGTTGAGGAAGTCTGCAACATTATTGGTGTTTCCCTTCTTTTACTTAATGTTCAAGTGGAACGGTTACAAGTATGTGGAGCATTATGATGGCAGTCGTTATGCAACTTCCCTTGTGTCTGTATGAATTACAGGGGTCAGTGGTCTGTATGGATGATTGTTTCCTTCCCCATAATGTTATGTTTCCACTGTCGATAGGCTTGCACAATAGAATACATCTCTTTGTCATAGGTGGGATACTTTAAGACTGTGTATGAAAGTGTCTCACTATGATATGCCATTGGATTCCTCTGTTGAGTAAGAATTTCACCAATAGCATAGTTAGGAGCATCTGTCTCAATCTCAAATGGTTTATGCAGGTCTATTAATGTGAGTGCCGTTGCAGAGCAGAGGCAATGCTTCTACTTGGAAAATTCCTTTTGTTTCAATTCATACCAAAACAATTTTTATTTTTCTCCTCCCTTGGTGACTTGGATCAAAGCCCAAGTGCTATGAGAGAACCCCAACATGAACCTGCAGTAGAAATTGGAAACACCCAGAAAGTTGCAGAGCGTTGCTAAAATGGTTGGGGTTGGCCAATCCCTAATTAATTGTATCTTTTCAAGATCCACATGAACACCATTCCCAACAATGATGTACCCCAGATATTTCACTTGGGTCATACCAAAAGTGCATATATCCAAATTGGCACACAACTTTTGTTTTCACAGAGTTTGAACTTATCGAATATGGCATACATGCTCTTTCCAAATCTGGCAGAAAATCATGATGTCATCAAAATACACCACCATGAATGAGTTGGTTAAGGGTCACAATATGTCCTCCATCAACCTCATGAAATTTGTAGGGGCATTCGTCAACCTGAAAGGCATGACTAGCCATTCGAAAAGGCTCCCCTTGAATTTGAAGGCAGTCTTCCACACATTGGAGGGTTTGATTGGCACCTAGTGATACCCGAACTTTAAGTCGATGTTGCTGAAATATTTGGCCCCCTTGAGCTAGTCCAAAAGGTCATCAATACGTGGGATTGGATGTCTGTTCTGGACAATGAAATTATTCACCGCCTGATAGGCAATACAGAGTCTCAAGTTCCTGTCCTTCTTCTATACCGACACGATTGGGCTCCCACGAGATGATCAAATTGGTTTGATGTGCCCTTTCTGCAACAACTCCTAAATCCACCTCGTCATTTCATTTTTCTCCAGAACAGAGGTCGATAAATCGGTCCATTGGGTAGCGACACACATGGGGTCAGATCAATGGGGTGCTTGACCTGGAAGTGTAGAGGTACCCCTGTGGGTGAGTTGAAGATGTCCATGTACTCCTCCACGACCTTGTCCATTTTCTACTATTGTGCAAAGGAGCCCTATCTAGAGGTAGTGACCACATTATTCTTCTTTCCCTAAGGGCCAATCATAAGGAAAAAAAAAATCCTTGTCTGGGAAACGATCTTACTGCATTTCTTCGCAGTGATCAAACATATGGCGGTAGGTGATGATACCTCTAGTATCCTGTAAAACTTAATTCCAAAAGTAATAATCACAGTGTGAGGCCTAGAATCATACACAGAATTCCACTTCCACTAGTATGGTTGGCCTAATAATACATCACAAACTTCAAGAGGAGCAACATCACACAATACCTCATCTGTGAAGGGCTTGGTGTTGTAGGGAATGTGATGTTGACTGACACAGAGATATTGTCCTTGGTGAAGCCACCCATTGATGTACGGCTATGGGTGTGTTGTGATCAGTAGGCCCTTCCACTTCATGACCTCTGCTAAAATGAGGCTCTTTTGGCTTCCGTTGTCGACAATTAATTGCAGGGGAGAACCCTTCACCGACATCTGAGAGTGGAATAGGCGCTCCCCCTCCTTTGGATCTTGGTGGTGGAAACAGTGGCACTGGGATCCACATCATTAATATGATTCTCTTTGTCATTCCCCTTGTTAGGTTCTAATTTAGAGTCGGAGCATGCATATGATTCAGAAGCCTTTAGCTCAGCCACTAGTGACTTCTTGGCCTGACACTCATGTTGTGAGTGGGGTTCTTATGGCTCTGGCCTTCAAATATGGGAATGTTGATGTTGAGTTGTACCTTGAAGGGAGTGGAGCCTCTAGAGTGACTGTCGAAGGAAGATGTGTTTCCTGTTGGTATCCGCCGAAGGATATGGGAAAATTTTTCCATCATCGCATTCCTTTATCGCTTCAGGGCTTCTTTGAGCAATATTTTGAAAGGATCTCTTGCTCCCTCGTCTTTCTTTTCATTTTTCATGGGAGGTATTCATGGTTTGCGAGGTTGGTCTTCAAAAGGTTCAACCATTTCAATCCCTAACTCCTTATACCCTGACCTTATATGGGAAATGCAAAGAAAAATAGAGAAAGAGAAGATTGCTCTGATACCACTGATCCACACTTAGACAGGAACGCATAATACAAATTTAACTATAAATACAGAGATGCAGTAGAAATAACACTTCATTTCATTAATATCAAAGAACTCAAATATGCTTACAAAAAAAATGGAAATAGACTATCTTGAGAGATGGTAGCTTATCTATGAGAAGATATGTGGTGGCTACATGCCTCATAACGGTGTTACAATGAGGTTCAGTGCCCTTTTTATCATTGATAAACAATGAGAAACCCTAAACATAT
Organism: Pinus albicaulis; assembly: GCA_034641835.2. NCBI lineage: Eukaryota > Viridiplantae > Streptophyta > Pinopsida > Pinales > Pinaceae > Pinus > Pinus albicaulis. Next base: position 722,555,471 of record CM076570.1, on the reverse strand, counting down.
AGAAACCTAACCCTAGGGGTAAGTTGAAACGTCAACATCCCGATGCCATAATGTTTTCATACAATCTTCGTTTTCCCATCATAATACCTCATTTTGAAGATATCGAAGATCATGCCAAAAGCAAGTCAATAAGCCATTGGAAAGCTAGTTTAAGACTTTTCTAGTCTCTTTATTTTCCCTAAAAATGTCTTTTAGTCCCTCAAAACGGCTCCGGAAGTTTAGGACCCGAAAAACTGCCAAAAATAGTAAATTGTGCTACAATTAAGGAAACTGCAAAAATAATAGAAACAATGGTGGGGGTCCAAGTTGAATAGGCGGGTGGCCACCAATATCCACCTCGATCAGTCCTCCCCCCTTAGGAAGGAATGGTACCCATTGTGTTGAGTGCCTCCATGAGATGGGGTAACTTCTGTTGAACTTGGTACCTCGTGAGCCACTTGCCTTCGTGAAAGAGTTGGCTAAATTTGACAACTCGATACAGTTGAATCTTATGTTGGTGAGTGTTTTTGATCTTCCTGTGCCCACAAGATTCGAGCACATTTGTCAGCAATATGACCGATGATCAGCTGAGGCAGTTTGCAACAATATTTGTGTTTCCCTTATTGTACTTAATGTTCAAGTGGAATTGTTGTAAGTATGTGGACCATTTATGATGGTAATCATTCTACAACTTCCCTTGTGTTTGTATGAACTGCAGGGGTTGGTGGTCTGTATGGATGATAATTTCCTTCCCTAGAATGTAATGTGTCCATTTTCGGAGGGAATACACAATGGAATACATCTATTTGTTAAGTGGGATATTTTCGGACTATGTCTAAAATTTTCTCACTATGACATGCCACTGGATTCCCCTGCTGAGTAAGAATTGCTCAAATAGCATACTCGAAAGCATCTGTTTCAATCTCAAATGGTTTTTGATCAAGGTTTGGTAATGTGAGCACTGGATTAGAGAAGAGGTGATGCTTCAACTCGAAAAATGCATTTTTTTGGGGTTCAAACCAAAATAATTTTGTTTTTGCTCTGCCCTTGGTGACTTGGCTCAAATTCCAAGTGATATGAGAGAACCCCAACACGAACCTGTGGTAGAAATTGGCAAGACCCATAAATTTTTGGAGCTCTATTAGCGTGGTTGTGGTTAGCCAATCCCGAATGACTTGTATCTTGGCTGGGTCCACATGCACACCCTTCTCATCAATTATGTACCCCAGATATTGCACATAGGTCATACCAAAAGTGCATTCCTCCAAATTGGCACACATATTGTGTTGTCGCATAGTTTGGAAGACTTGTCGAATATGGCATAGGTGTTGTTCCAAACTCTTGTTAATATTATGATGTCATCCAAATACACCAACATAAATGAGTTGGTGAAGGGTTGCATTATGACTTCCATCAGCCTCATGAAAGTTGCGGGGGAATTTTTTAACCCAAAAGGCATGACCGACCATTCAAAAAGGCCCTCCTTGGATTTGAAGGTAGTATTCCACACATAGGATGGTTTGATTGGTACCTAGTGATACTTGGACTTCAAGTCGATCTTCCTGAAATATTTTTCCCACTTGAGTTGGTCCAAAAGGTCATCAATCTATGGGATTGGATACCTATTCCAAACAGTGATCTTATTTAGTTCCTGATATTCAATACAGATTCTCTAGGTCTCATACTTCTTCTGTACCAACACAATCAGGTTCCCGCAAGGTGATGAACTTGGCCTAATGTGCCCTTTCTACAATGACTCCTAAATCTATCTCTTGATTTCATCATTCTCCATAACTAAGCATTGATAGATCAGTCCATTGGGAAGCGATGCGCTTGGGGTCAGATCAATGTTGTGCTTGACCTTATAGTGTAGAGCTACCCCAATGGCTGAGTTGAAGATGTTCCTATTGTGATTTATGGTAGCATTGGATGTGCTCTAAGTCTCAAATTTTGTTGAGGGGCTTAGAAAAATGTATTCCAGATAACCCAGAAATCATTTTTCGAAATTCCACTCAAAGGTTGTTTTATTTGATAAATTAATTATTTTTAATGTGACCTTAAGTCTAAAATTAGGAAATTGAAATAATTAATGGGTATTAATTTAAACATAGGGTGTAACTTCTAGAAGAAGACGAGGACCAAGTAAAAATGATCTGAGCCATTGATTACCTTCTAATTTGGGCCATTGAATTTCAACAATAATATTATTTAAGAAAGCTTATGGGTCATTTGGAAAACACACCAAGGTAGATACTCAGTTACCTAAGAAGATCGAGTTTCTCACTGGCTAAAGTTAGGCATGAGAAATCGATTCAAAGGGAGAGTTGCAGGGTGGAGAGAGAGAGGGGATTAGCAAGAGTTGAGAGCGCATAATCTCGCTGGAAGAGGCAACTCAGAGGAGGGATAGTGTAGTGGCAGTGATGCAGTGGCAGAGGCAACGTAGAGCCTGTGACGTTGGGACTATGCAGAAGCTGACGCATTCAGACACAGAGAGGCTCAGGGGCTCTCTAGGGTGAGATATTCATTGAAAATCACGTGGGGAAATTGTTTTTAAATTTCTCACAAATTTTCCTCTTCTATTATGCCAGTTATTTTTTGTATAAGAGATTTTGTTGAATAATAATAAAGAAACCCTCATGTGTTGCACTAGTTTTCCCACATTGAGTTTTTCTGATGAAAGTTGTCCAAAAATAACTATGTCAATATTGTGCTTGTATTTCTTTATATTTTTCTCGGTATTTTGGTTGTGAAGACTGCAATGGAATTTATTTTGATGTTTACTGAATTAATTTCTGTAAATAAATTATCGTTGAATAATAAGTAGGAAAAATAATATTAGATACTGCATTAGGAATTTCGTTATAAAAATTTTCACATGGTATCAGAGCTAGACCAAGCAAAGGCATAGAAGAGATTTGAGTTGAAGGGAAGCAATGGTGCTTCATTGACAGCCAATCGAACTCCAAATGGATTGCATAGTTTTCTGTAGAGACTATCAGAGAAAAGAAAAATAACGATGGAAGATCATGACATTTCAAAGTTGTCTTCCATATTGGAAGAGGAATTTGTGTGTTTAACGACTTCTGCATCAGTCGATGATTGATACATTGATAGTGGGGCTTCAACTCATATGATTGGAGTTTGAGAATATTTCTCGAGCTATCAAGAAGAACGGATGAATTTCTAGATTACTATGGGAAACAAAATGAAGTGTTCCCCAGTAGGAAGAGGTGCCATAGCATTTGAAACAGAAGCAAGAGATAATCTCCAAGCCATGAATGTGTTGCATGTTCTAGGATTTGGAATGAACTTAATTTTAGTGTCCCAGTTGTAGAAAAAGGGATATTATGTGTAATTTATTGGAAGGAAATTATACGTCAAACATCCAAGATGGAAGAAAAAGGCTCAAATTGGAACTCGATGAAATAGACTATACAGGTTGCAGCTTGAGTCTCCAATGCATGGCACTGATAGGAAGCGATATAAATAGAGAAAATGACATGAATGATCTATGGCACAGACGAATGGGGCATCTACACTATGGAGCTCTGAGAATACTCATATAAATTGTGATGGAAGTTCCAATCTTGAGTACCAAGCACGATGATGTATGCATAGGATGCGTACTAGGGAAGTATGCCAAAGCAGCATATTCCAAAAGTAACAATAGGGATCCAAGTGTATTAGGGCTAATACACTCAGATATCTGCGGCCCAATGTCTACTAGAGCTCTTAGCGGTGGTGAATGTTTCATTACCTTTATTGATGACCACTCCAGGAAAACTTGGATCTACTTCTTAAAGACCAAGGATGAGGTCTTTGATCAGTTCAAAGAATTCAAAGCTCGGATTGAAAATTTGACAAGGAAGAAGATAAGAGTATTGGTCCAAAATAATGGTGGAGACTACAATGACAAGGACTTCACATATTTCTGTGCAAGATATGGCATCAAAAGAGAATGGGAAACTCCATATAATCCAGAGAAGAATGGGGTTGTAGAGTGGAAGAACGAGACTATTGTTGGAGCAGAAAAAAGTAATATTGTAATACTAGGACATGCCTAGATTCCTATGGGAAGAAGCATGCAACACAGTTGTATATATCCATAATAAGACTCATTATAGGGCCTTGGGCAAGAGAACACTTGAGATTATCTTCACGGGGAAGAAGCCAGAAGTGATTCATTTCAGGATATTTGGAAGCGTGGCATATTATCGCATTCCAAATGAAAAATGGAGCAAATTATATCATACTACAGAGAAGGGGTATCTCGTAGGATACAACAAGACCTTGAAGGCATACAGAATCTACATTCCAAACAATAGGAATATTGGAGTCAGAAGGGATGTAAATTTTATGGAAGACAGATCTTTTAGTAAATATCGAGAGATTCCTCCTGGAGAGAAGTATGAGGATGCTCCTCTGGACTAGAAGCAGCGGGGGGAAGAACCAGCAGGTCGAAAAACATCTAGATCAAGCACTGTAACTAGTACTAGTATTTCCTCAAGTGAGAAAAACCCACAACGGAGGGGACAGCAGGAAGAGGAACTGGTTTAGCCACCCACCACCAGTGGCAGAATGAGCAGAGAAGTACGCCAGATGCTAAGGGACGTAGAGGAGTTATTTGGAGCTCCTAGAACTAACAAAAGGCAATGTAGAAAACTTTACAGATACCAAGCCTTGGTAGCCAAGGTTGAAGAACCCTCTAGCTTTCAGGAGGTCGTACAACATCAGGTCTGGGTGGATTCCATGGTAGAGGAGTATAGCTCTATCATGACTAACGATGTCTGGGAATTTGTGCCTAGACCAGAGAACAAATTAGTTGTAGGTTTGATATGGATCTACAAGATCAAGTATGGTGCAGATGGCATCATAGAGAAATACAAGGCAAGGTTCGTGGCCAAGGGGTATGCACATAAGGAAGGAATCAATTATGAGGAGACCTTTGCTCCTATTTCCAGATACACCTCCATTAGTTTGGTTGTGTCCTTAGTAGCGTAGATGGGATGGTAAATTCACCAAATGGATGTCAAGACAACGTTCTTGAATGGGGTGATAGAAGAGGAGGTGTATATTGAACAGCCTGAAGGCTTTGAGACCCATGAGAAGAAATATCATGTATGTATACTAAATAAACCGTATATGGGCTCAAGCAGGCATTCAGAGCATGGTATGGTCGGATTGATAGGTACTTGCAACAGTTTGGATTTTTCAAGAGTGATGCAGATCCCAATAGTCTATTATTTAATGGTATAGAATGAGCCACTTATCCTGGTATTGTATGTAGATGATTTTTTCCTTACAGGATCATCTACACTCATCAAGGACTACAAGAAGAACCTAGAAGCTGAATTCGACATGAAGGATTTGGGGTTGATGCATTACTTTCTAGGGTTGGAGGTAAGGCAGAAGAATGGAGAAATATTCCTAGGACAAGGAAGATATGCCTCAAAAATTCTGAATAGATTCAGGATCCAAGATTTTTGGCCCATGTAAACACCCATGATAAACAACTAGAAGAAGATAGATGCATCAGAAGACAAGGAAGTGGACCCCACCTTGTAAAAACAACTCATTGGGTCACTTATGTATCTGGTGAACACCAAGCGAGACATATGCTTTGTTGTCAACACCCTCAATTAGTTCATGGTAAAACCAAAGAGGGTACATTGGACAACAGCTAGAAACATTCTTAGATATGTGCAGGTAATGATCAGATATGGATTGAAATACACTCGTGGATATGATGTAGAATTTAACGGGTTCATAGACGCAGATTGGGAAGGAAGTTCAGTAGATTGGAAGAGTACCTCAGGGTACTACTTCAACATCGTATCAGGGATGACCTCCTGGTGCAGTAGGAAGCATAAATCCGTAGCAATGAGCTCAAAAGAGGTAGATTATATTGTAGAAAGCACAACTACATGTGAAGTCATATGGCCTAGAAAACTACTAGTGAATCTATTCAGAAGAAAGATGGAAGTGTCCAGTATCTACTGTGATAACCAGAGTTATATTAAACTGTCTGAGAATCTGGTATCTCATGATAGGTCAAAGCACATCGACATCAAGTATTATTTAATTGGATACTATGTTCAGCGAAGGGCAATATAGTTGCAGTAAGTCCCCATAGGGAGTCAGGTGGTAGACATACTCACCAAATTTCTCGGGAGAACCAAGTTTTTTCACTTCGAGCAGATGGGTATGGCAGAGAATTTTTTTTCAGTAGTAGAAACAGGTGATATCTGTTTGGTCAATTTAGTGTGTCCTAAATTGCTGCATTTAATTTGTCAATCCGGGAATCGTAAGCTGATGAAGTGCGGCGCACTATATGTGCAAGATAACCTATTTCTTAACTTTTTGTCGTTTTTGGTTTTTCTAAGGTGAAATGGAAATTCTTAAAATGAAAACAAGTTTGGTTATATTTGTTCAAGGAAGTGATATCCCCTATAATGATTTACCAACTTGAAACTTTAAAAGCAAATTGAAAATTACAATGACAAGACTTGAAAGAAAGTAAAAGTGTACTGCTGAAATGAAAAGATGTTGCTAATCTAATGAATCAAAACAGTAAACTAGTGAACATGAAAACCAAACTATTCTTGCTGCCAACTAAACACAAAAGAAACTATGCTTAAGGAAATTCAAAATTGCAAAAAAATAAATCTAAATCAGATTACATCAATTCATTTTCTGACCCTTCATCATTAGACCAGCTATGATTTTCGGAAGTAATCATAAAAAACTTGTGTAACTGATATTTAATTTGCAAAAAGTAAACTAATACTAAACCATACACTCATGATTCAATCCCTCACCATCAGTCCAGCTGTGGCTTTCGGAGGCAACTGAAGATGCTATGAGCAGCTTAATATATCTAAATTTGCAGAAAAGAAACTAATACTAAACTACACATTTTATAATACAATCCCTCACCATCAGTCCAGCTGTGGCTTTCGGAGGCAACTGAAGATGCTATGAGCAGCTTAATATATCTAAATTTGCAGAAAAGAAACTAATACTAAAGTACACATTTCATAATACAATCCCTCACCATCAGTCCAGCTGTGGCTTTCGGAGGCAACTGAAGATGCTATGAGCAGCTTAATATATCTAAATTTGCAGAAAAGAAACTAATGCTAAACTACACATTTCATAATACAATCCCTCACCATCAGTCCGAAAATTTGTGGCTTTCGGGCTGGCGGGGCGCTATGGCCGGCTTAATATATCTAAATTTAACTACTAAAGCAGATAAGCAAAACTGAAATGAACAAAGCAAGACTGAAATTAAACAAAAGCTATGAAAAGCAAACTAGCAGCAGAACAATGTTAGATCCATGTCATTAGTCAAAAAGCTATGAAAAATGCCCGGGCTGCCTATCTAAAACCTGAAAAACATAAACACTGATCAGTGATTAACAATCATAAAGCATGAAAGACAGAAATGAAATGGAAATTGTGGAAATGTATAAACAGAAATGAAACAACTGCAAAGTATGAACATATGGATGGATTATGATACAATGATTTTTAAAGAAATGAAATGAGAAATATACACTAATACACAAAACCTTAGCTGAGCAGGGGCCCTCTACACAGCCTTGGTAACGATCCTCAAACACGAATTAAGTTGAAAAATAGAGTCTTCTCATATTAAAAAGCAGTTCATTACAGAATGGTAGTGTTACGGCACAAGTGCAGCGTAATCACTACAGAACAGACTAAAAGATAACAGAGTACATTCACTAACATCAACTATCAACTAACTTTATGTGCGTATGCAAACGCTCTATATATAACAATAAACTGTAACTGTCTCCTAAATTTCATGATGGCAGAGAGCACGTAGACCACTACATCCACGGATATAGGAGTATGGCCGTGTTGGAAAGTGAATCTACGGAAGGTGGATGCTTGAATTCGACTCCAGAGCTCTGCACAGATGTCGATTTAACCTCCGCAGGCTTAGAAACGGCCGTATGGATCTTTATATGCCACGAAACAGAGTCTGGCTGACATGAAACTCCATGGTTGACTTCCATGTGGACGCCTTTGACCGCGGCTTCTTTGGACGAGTTTTCTTGAACCAATAGGACACGAACCATGTCCACGTCATTCCTAGCCTGCCCATGTGGCTCGTTTCCCTTGTAGACACTTGTAGCATAGAGTTCCACAAAATAGCTGCAGAAAGTTGCAGCAGCTGCGGAAAGTGGCAAGATTCCGCAGCTGAATGAACAAAATCTAGATCAAATAGAAAACACAAAAATATAATTAAAAACCATGTTAGATACCCTTTTGCACATGATATTGACAATTTGGGAGGTTTAGGTGAGTGAAAAAAGTATGGAAAAGTGTATGGAAAAGATGCAAATTCGGGACTCAACATACCCCCACTGTGAAGGTGTTGCATGTCCTCATGCAACCAAAATTTTGATACTCTTTGTTGAGTTCATGTGCCTTGATACTTCAGCCAGCACATCCAATCCCCTTCTCTTCTTCTTTGGTACTGCCATCATTCTGGGTTTCTTCATTAAGCACCTAAATTTGATATTCACAAGTGCTCTGCTCAATCTCTGGCATTTCCTTTTCAATTTCTTATTCTTCTTTTGCCAAATTCCCAAATGTAACATAGTATTATCATGGATGATCTTGTCGAGTTTTCCTTGTTCTTTCAATGTTTCATTTTCATTTTTGATGTGCTGATTTAAAAGCTCCAGCTCAAAAATTTCCTGTTTTAATGACTGAACTAAATCATCCTGCAATGTATGAGGCTGAATGGAAGAGGTACTTGGACCTGTGGCTGCCTTTTCCAAGGATTCTATATAGTCATATACCTCCTACTGCTTGGGGTCTACTTCCGGTGTCATTTTCATTGGGCTGTCCCCAAAATGCTGTAAAGGAGAATTATGTTCAAAATCTGGCCGAGGAGGGCTTACATCAATGTTTTGTTGAGAATAAGATGGAGTATGCTCATTGTCTGATTGGGAATGAAAGGAATCAGGTTCACTAACTGACTGAAATGGACTATGGTCAGTTGGAGACTGTTCAGATGTCTCCTCACCCAAATCAATGAAATGAGGACCCTTAATTTGTGTTTTTCTCAATTTTCCCTTAAGCCTGTTGCTTCTCCTCACATGCTGTGGTATACTGTCCTTTTGTTCATGTTTTCCTTTCTCTGCCTTCTTGGATATAGATGACTGTTTTTGAAGATAAACTAATCTTTCAGATAGTATTTGATGATCTTCTTCTTCAGAAGAAGGAGTTTTATGGACAGCCTCAATAATTTCTTTCCCTTTTGGTATTATTGGCTTCTTAGCCTTGATTTCCTTCTTCTTCCTTTTTACCAACTTTGTGGTAACCTCTGAATTTCTGAATAAAACGCAGCCATTTAGCTTTCTTCAATATCTCTTTTGCTTGCGGATATCCCTCTATAAACTTTGGTCCTTCCGGCTCTGCCCTTAGCAACTTACCCATTTCACTTTTCTGTGCTTCACTAATTTGCCTCTGTGAGGGTTTAAGTGGAAATGGAACGACTGAATACACAGGATCGAGCACAATGACTGTGGGAATGTATCATATAATGGAAATGAGCACCATAAACGGAATGGAGTAAGACTGTGGGTAGATATACGGGAGTGAGAATGAGCAAAAGGAACGAAATGGAGTGAAACAGGGAGTGAGAATGAGTAGAGTGGGGTTTTGTAAACACGACAGAGACACGACAAAGAGTTTAACAAATTATAATACATTCGGCCGCGTTTTTAATTTTGGTGGCTGTGTAATAAATATAAACACGTTTCAATCAACGGTTATGAAGTTATGCGGCTTGTAAGAGTCCTTTGTCAACTCAAATACGTCTCATTATCTCCGGTGGGATATTGGAACATGAGTGAGAATCGGAATTTCAATGATGAAACCGTTTATGAATGAATGCAAGAGGATAACATGGAGATCGTGACAGGTTATGGAACTGTCAATATAATCATTGCGCGTAATGGGTAGAGCTCATGGTTTAAAACTATATAAAAATGTGTTTTTCAATACTATTTGAAATAAAATTTATTCATACCTTTGGAATCCTTGCTTTTGCCCTTGGTCTTCAACTGATTGATCTCCATTGGTGTCTTGAATGTTCCATTGATCCTCTCTCCTGCATTTTATTTCATAATTATGAAAATAACAACTGACTGTACATTCTCTTTGAAAACAGAGTAGTAGCTGCGGAAACTGGAGTCAGCTGCGGAAACAGATGTCAGCTGCGGAAACTGACACAGCTATTACTTGGTTGAATAGAAATGAACAAATGACAAATGACCAGATGGAAATGGTCATAAAAAAAAAAAAATTATTGATGGAATGGATGAAATGAAGTGGAATGAAGTGAAATGAAATGAAATGAAATGAAATGAAGTGGAATTAAATGGAGTGGGTGGTGAAATGAAATGAAATGAAAGAGAGATTTTTTTTTTTGGAAAATAGAGAGTGTCAGGTGTCCCTGATTTTCACCCTATATTTTCTGCATAAGACTGCCAATCAATGATTGGTTTTCAGGCTTATACCATTTTTTTTTTATTTATTTTTTATTTTTTGTAAGTGAAAAACAAAAGCTAGGCTGGTGGAGAAGAAGAATTCTTCTGTACCAGCCTGATTGCAGAACTTTCTTGAAACATCTTGACAAAATCCTCTTTTGAGAGTGGCTTATGATAAACTTTCAATCGATGGCCATTCACAATAAGAGGAGTTTGAAACTCATCAATGGTCTTGATTCTTACAGCTCCATTGCTAAAGATTTTGTCAATCTCATATGGCCCAAGCCAATGAGTATGAAATTTCCCTTGAAAATCTTTAAACTTGGAGTCAAATAACAATGCCCAATCTCCTTCTTGAAACTTCTTCTCTTTGATATATTTGTCATGCCATTTAGTTCTTTGATATTGAACTAGATCGGTTCTTAGAATTGCTTCTTGTCTGATCTCATCTAGCTCATTCAACTGCTCCATTCTATGCTTTTGGGCTTCTGATAAGTCCATCCCCAACTGAACTGCTATCTTGAAGGTCTTGACTTGGAACTCAATGGGGAGCAAGACTTCTTTCCCATAAACAAGCTCATAGGGAGAATGTCCTGTTGTATTCCTCCATGTAGTTCTGTAGGCCCACAAGGCTTCTGGAAGCCTTTCTGCCCAATCTCTTCTATGTAGATGAACAGTTTTGGTGATGATACTTTCAAGAACTTTGTTTGTGGACTCCACTTGACCATTTGCTTGTGGATGGTAAAGAGTAGATCTTCTGTGCTTGATTTTGTATTCTTCCATCAACTTCTCCACCAAATTTGATGTGAATTGGCTCCCCTGATCTGTTACAATTTCTCTTGGAACACAAAAGCGAGTAAAAATATCCTCATAAAGAAAATGAACAACTGAATTTTCAGTAGCAGATACTAATGCTTTAGCTTCTACCCATTTAGTAACATAATCAGTACAAACCAATATATACTTCTTTTGCTTAGATGGTGGATTAATAGGTCCAATGAAATCTAAAGCCCATTTTTTAAAGGGTTCAATGAGTACATGTGTTTGCAATGGCATTTCATTTGAAAGGGTAGGTTTCCCTACTCTTTGGCAGCTATCACACCTTTTGACATATTGTTTTGCATCTTTGAAGAGAGAAGGCCAATAATATCCCAAGGAAAGGATTTTATAGGCCGTCCTTTTGTCCGCAAAGTGTCCGCCGCATGGTTCATCATGACATGCCTTAAGAATATCGGGCATTTCATCTTCCCTGACACATCTTCTGATCACAAGATCTGGCCCTATTTTAAACAATTCGTTAGAAATCCATGAATATTTTGAACTCTCCTGAATAATTTTTCGTTTTTCACTTGGAAATAAATGTGAAGGCAGTTTCCCTGTAACCAAATAGTTAGCGATATCTGCATACCAAGGAGTCTTAATAGTTACTGCAAACAAGTATTCATCAGGAAACTTATCCTCTACAGGAGAATCTTCTTTAGTATTCTGAATCCTAGACAAGAAATCAGCTACTGTATTTTGTTTTCCTGGTCTATCCAACACGGTAATATTGAATTCTTGCAAAAGTAAGAGCCATCTTGTCACTCTGCCATTAGTAACAGGTTTGTTCATTAAATATCTAATTGCAGAATGGTCAGTATGAATAAAAGTTTCATAGCCTGTTATGTAATGTCTAAACTTATTAATTGCATGAACAACGGCTAAAAACTCTTTTTCAGTCACAGTATAATTCAACTCTGTGGGAGTCAAATTTTTACTGGTATAATAAATGGCATAAGGAACTAAATCTTTTTGACCCAACACGGCTCCTAGAGCTGTATCTGAAGCATCCGTAGAAATATGGAAAGGGAGTTTCCAATTTGGTCCTCTCAAGATAGGTGCTTCAGATATTCTTGTTTTCAAAGTTTCAAAAGGTGATTGACAATCAGGATCCCATTTAAATTCACAGTCTTTTGTAAGCAATTTGAAGAGTGGAGATGCTATTTTAGTGAAGTTTTCTATAAATCTTCTATAGTAACAAGTAAATCCTAGAAAACTTCTAACATCTCTTTGACAATTTGGAATAGGTAACTTGGAGATGACTTCAACTTTTGATCTATCAACCTTAATCCCATCTCCTGAAATATGATGTCCTAAAACAATCCCTTCGGTAAACATCATAAAGCATTTTTCATGGCTTAATGAAAGGTTTGTTTCTTTACATCTTATAAGAACTTTTTCCAAATTTTCTAATGCCTCTTCAAATGAATTACCATAAACTGCAAAATCATCCATATAAACCTCTACACAATCATGGATTAGATCAGAAAAAATTCCTAGTACTGCTCTTTGGAATGTTGCTGGTGCATTACATAACCCAAAAGGAAGCACTCGGTAGGCAAAAGTTCCCCATGGACAAGTAAATGTGGTCTTATCTTGATCTTCGGGTGCTACCTGAATTTGATTATAGCCACTAAAACCATCCAAAAATGAAAAGTACTTTTTACCTGCTAATGTATCTAATACCTGATCAATAAAAGGCAAAGGAAAGTGATCCTTCAAAGTTGCTTTGTTCAACTCCCTGTAATCAATACATACTCTCCATTTACCATTCTTTTTAGGTACTATAACCAAAGGAGAAACCCATCGGCTATCTGAAATTGGATAAATGAAGTTTACATTGAGAAGTTTTTTGGAGCTCTTCTTTCACTATCTCCCTAAGATTTGGATTCATCCTTCTTTGAGGTTGTCTGATTGGTCTACTGTTTTCCTCAATATAGATATGATGGATGCAAGTCTTAGGATCAATACCCTTCATGTCAGTATACTCCCATGCAAATGCGGTAGAATGTTTTTGCAAGATTCTGGTTAGTTCTTCTTGTTGTGATTTCTCCAAATGTTTGTTGATATTCAATGTCTTTTCTGGAAAAATCTCAATAGTAGAATTACCAAACTCTTCCATAGAGTAAAGAGACATTTGTCTTGATGATAAATATTCTATGTCAGATTCCAATTGAAATTGTGTGGGGTCATATTCTGAAGTTATCTCAAAATTTTCTAATGTGTTCAGAATTTGACTATCCTCACTAATTTCGGAAATGGTAAAGACAGGTTGTATAGTGTTCTCATCATCGACCCATTCATTGTCTCCTATTTCTGTAATTGCTCTTGCAGGAGGATACAAATTGAATTTCTTTGTCGAATTAACATTAGAAATGTACATGTCTCCAGATCTACAACTAATAAAAGCATCAGCTGTGGCCAGCCAAGGTCTTCCTAAGATAATTGGATGTCCTCCTAGATTGCTTTTGGGAGTCAAAATCATAAAGTCTACTGGATATTCCCAAGAATCTAAGGAGACTGAAATATCTTCTAATACACCATATGGTTTAATAACCGATCGATCTGCAAGTTGCAATAAAGTAGGTGTAAAAAGAAGGTTAGGAAGTTTTAACTGTTCCATAGTCTGTCTACTCATAATGTTGATAGCAGCCCCTAAGTCAATCAATGTGTTTGGAATTTCTATCCCATTTATATGTGTCTTGAAAATTGGACTTCCTGGATCTACATACTTCTGCATGGTAATTTTTTCCATCATAATGTCTGCAATCTTTCCTACCAGGTGGATTCTTCTTGTGTCCTTTAGCTTCCTTCCTGGTCTTTTGAAACTCAACTCCTTTATGGTTTTTGCTAGAATAGGAATTTCTCGAATGGCTTGTAGCAATGGATTCTTGATACAAACATTCTTCAATTCATCTAGAAAGTCATAGTTAGGCAACAAGATTTGTTTTTCCACCCCCTTATCAATTTGTAGTCTTTCCGGAAAAGGAGGTGTAGATGAAGATACGGGTTGCTCAACTATAGGAGTTGTGGATGTTAGCTTTTCTTTTTCTTTTTGAATTTTTGAATTTTGAAGAGATTCTTCCTCAGAACCCTTATTGACTTGAAGAGAGTCCTCCTCAGAGGTATCTTGCTCTTGAATGTCTATAGAAGGTTTTTCTAAAACTCTACCGGATCTGAGTTGTACATCGTTGAGAGGAACAATCATATAGGTAGGAAATTGTTGTCCTTCTACCATATAAGTAGTTTGAGGATTCTTATTGTTAGGATTTGGCAATGGCTGAGCTGGAAGTTGATTTGTCTTGTGTTGGTATGGGAGCATGAGTTGAGGATTTGTATTTTGTTGAGAAGGTTGTTGTTGTGGAAATGGCAATGAAAGTTGTGGATTTGGGCTTGGAAATTGTGGAGCTTGTTGATTTTGAAAAGATGGAGGATATTGATAAAATTGAGCAAATCTCCCATAAGGATTTTGCATCCCCTGTACCCATGGCTGATATGAATTCGGATGTTGGGGCCAAGGTTGTTGCCAAGGATTCCAATTTGGTGGGGTTTGAAGATTCATAGGGTTATTAAACCCTTGAGATTGTTGTCCCTGCCAAGGTCTCCTTGCGACAAAACAGAGAGATTCTACTGAATTTGGATCTTCTTGAAAAACGACTTTGAGTCCAGGGATTGAAGGACAATCCTTGATCTCATGATTTTCTGAGAAAATCATACATGTTTCTACAACTTTTGCATCCAAGGGACATTCCCTTAAAGCATGTTTATTTCTACATTTCGGACAAAAGATGGCTAAGGCATCTGTTTCTGCTTTCTGCTTGTTTTGGATTTTAAGGGTGTCTAGTTGTTCACTAAGGCTCCCTAAGATATCAGTTTTGAACTCATAAAGCATATTACCAATCTCTGCCCTACTTAATGATCCAGTTGCAGATTTGTTAGCCCTAATAAGAGAAGAATCCCTAGGCCCTTTTCCAGTTTTAGATTTTCCTCTTGAGAGATGGATACATAGTTCTGTTATATCACGAAATGGAAGTTGAGAAATATCTCCTTTCCCCATCATGTTTAAAATGTCTATCCATTCATCTCTAATGGCCTTTAATAGGAGGGCTTTCAAGGTTTCATTATCTAAGTTGCTCATCTTTGCTCTTTTCAAGTTGTATTGAAATCTTTCAATTAAGTCTTCCAAATTTTCATCTTCTTTTTGCATCATTTTGAATACCTCATACTTGTGATTAGTGGGCATACAATAGTCCAAGTATCTATCCAAAAATGTTTTTTTCATATCATTCCAAGTCCTAATATATTGAGTAGCTAATCCCATGAACCATTTCAAAGCAGATCCCTTCAATGTTGAAGGAAACAGTTTGAGTTTTTGAGAATCTTCCATATAGTCATAAGTTCGGCACACAACTTCAAACTCAAACAGAAATGTTTCAGGATCCTCACTTCGTAATCCATAAAAGTTAGGGAGAACAGATGGTGAAATATTTTTCATTTTTGCATGAGTTTCCTCATCAGCTATAGGGAATCCCAACAAATCCCTATTTCTACCATTATTTCCTTCACCATTGTTATCTCCATTATCTCCTCCTCTTCTACCTCCACCTTTATTTATTACTTCCTCTGCCATGATAGTTTCTTTAGAGTCCTTATAGTCCTCTAGTTCTTCTACCAAGGAAGGATGAGAGAAAGTCTCTTTGTTTTCTAAATGGGTTTTAGTAGGTGGTATAGGAGAATCCTCTAATTCAATTGTTCCTTGACTTTCAAAAATCTTAAGGCTAGGGGTAGATGGTGGTGAATCTGGTCTATGCCTTGAAGAAGATGGAGTTGTGAAAATCGAACTCTTGGCTTTAGCTATAAACCTTCCCCTAGAATCTCTTGCTCTATGCATGTCATTTTTTTTATTTTTAAAAAGTTGGGCTAATAATTCTTTTTCTGATCTTCCAGGTCACACTAGGTGCAAAGAAGAGAGCATACTTAAGAAATTACTAAACCAATAACTCTCTTTTCTGATCCTCCAGATCACACTAGGTGCAAGAGGAGAGCATACTTCAAGAAGTTATCAAGTTTTCCCTTCTTTTATAATTTTATGTTTTTTTTTAAGAAATTGGCTACCTAGTTACACTTCCCCGGCAACGGTGCCAAAATGTTTGGTCAATTTAGTGTGTCCTAAATTGCTGCATTTAATTTGTCAATCGGGGAATCGTAAGCTGATGAAGTGCGGCGCACTATATGTGCAAGATAACCTATTTCTTAACTTTTTGTCGTTTTTGGTTTTTCTAAGGTGAAATGGAAATTCTAAAATGAAAACAAGTTTGGTTATATTTGTTCAAGGAAGTGATATCCCCTATAATGATTTACCAACTTGTAACTTTAAAAAGCAATTTGAAATTTACAATGACAAGACTTGAAAGAAAGTAAAAGTGTACTGCTGAAATGAAAAGGTGCTACTAATCTAATGAATCAAAACAGTAAACTAGTGAACATGAAAACCAAACTATTCTTGCTGCCGACTAAACAAAAAAAAACGAAACTATGCATAAGGAAATTCAAAATTGCAACAAAATAAATCTAAATCAGATTACATCAATTCATTTTCTGACCCTTCATCATTAGACCAGCTATGACTTGCGGAAGTAATCACAAACAACTTGTGTAACTGATTATTTAATTTGCAGAAAGTAAACTAATACTAAACCATACACACATGATTCAATCCCTCGCCATCAGTCCAGCTGTGGCTTTCGGAGGCAACTGAAGATGTCATACATGATTTAATATATCTAAATTTGCATAAAAGAAACTAATACTAAACTACACATTTCATAATGCAGTCCCTCACCATCAGTCCAGCTGTGGCTTTCGGAGGCAACTGAAGATGCTATGAGCAGCTTAATATATCTAAATTTGCAGAAAAGAAACTAATACTAAACTACACATTTCATAATGCAGTCCCTCACCATCAGTCCAGCTGTGGCTTTCGGAGGCAATTGAAGATGCTATGAGTAACTTAATATATCTAAATTTGCAGAAAAGAAACTAATACTAAACTACACATTTCATAATGCAGTCCCTCACCATCAGTTCAGCTGTGGCTTTCGGAGGCAACTGAAGATGCTATGAGCAGCTTAATATATCTAAATTTAACTACTAAAGCAGATAAGCAAAACTGAAATGAACAAAGCAAGACTGAATTTAAATAAAAGCTATGAAAAGCAAACTAGCAGCAGAACAATGTTAGTTTCATGTCATTAGTCAAAATGCTATGAAAATGCCCGGGCTGTCTATCTAAAACCCGCAATCAAGAAAACTGATCAGTGATTAACAATCATAAAACATGAAAGACAGAAATGAAATGGAAATTATGGAAATGTATAAACAGAAATGAAACAACTGCAAAGTATGAACATATGGATGGATTATGATACAATGACTAAAGAAATGAAATGAGAAATATACACTAATACACAAACCTAGCTTGAGCAAAATCTCTACACAAATTTTTGGTAACGATCCTCAAACACGAATTAAGTTGAAAAACAGAGTCTTCTCATATTAAAAAGCAAACATTATGTAACGGTAGTGTTACGGCACAAGTGCAACAGAATCACTTACATAGTAATGCATCTTAAAGATAACAAGAGTACATTCACTAACATCAACTATCAACTAACTTCATATGCGTATGCAAACGCACTATACATAACAACAAACTGTAACTGTCTCCTAAAGTTCATGCTGGCAGAGAGCACGTAGACCACTACGTCCACGGATATAGGAGCATGGCCGTGTTGGAAAGTGAATCCACGGGAGGTGGATGCTTGAATTCGACTCCGCAGCTCCGCACGTATGCTCCATTTAACCTCTCGCAGTTTAGAAACGGCCGTATGGATCTTTAGTATGCCACGCAACGTAGGTCCTACCGACATGAACCCATGGTTGATCTCCATGTAATTTTTCACCTATGCGCTTTCTTGATTGTATTGAACCAATAGGACACGAACCATGTCCACGTCATCTCAGCCCCAGGCCTGCTTCCCTTTGTAGACACTCACAGAGATAGAGTTCCAAGAAAATAGTCAAAGGAAAGAGTGGTAAAGAACATGAAAGTGGCAAGTTTCCGGCACAGCTCGAATGAACAAAATCTAGATCAAATAGAAAACACAAAAATATAATTAAAAACCATGTTAGATACCCTTTTGCACATGATATTGACAATTTGGGAGGTTTAGGTGAGTGAAAAAGGTATGGAAAAGTGTATGGAAAAGATGCAAATTTGGGACTCAACAATATCTCAACCATAGATGCAGCATTGAGAGGGAGTTGCAGTACAGATGCAGTGTTGAGCATGGTAGGGTCCGCAGCAGTAAAGTTGCAGCAGCAATGCAGTATTTGGTGGATAGCATGTCAGACATCAGTGACACAAATATTCTTCAGAATCATAGCAGTATGCAGCAGGGTGTATTTCTAGAGCACATTCCTCACTAAGAGGGAGCCTTGTGTAATATTCCCAAATGGGGAAGCAGCAATATTTGAACAATAATGGAGATAGCAGTGAACAAGTCAATACATCATGATATAAGACAAATTTGCAAACATTTTATTAATTATATCAACAAATATTTAAGCATAATATCTTGAGGATCAAGTCACTCAAGAAATAGGAAACAAGCCTCCAATAGGCAAATATGCTAATACATGAGAAATATTGCCATACAAGTGCCATGAGCCATGACGGCGCAGTTTTTGGGCATAAACTGCTACAGCAAGATATAAAAAGGTGGATATGCTAATATATAGCTCAAACAATGTTTGTAGTGAATATTTAGACTCCCAAACACATTTCCAAGACAACCTAGAAAGGGTTTCCAAAAATACCCAGAATACCAAAATGTCAGAATGCAGCCCTAGGGCTAAATAGTAGTTGCTATTGAATAGTTGGATGAAGATGGCCCTATATGATATATATATAATGAATATATCTCCTCCAATAGATCCTTCAAGTGAAAGGTTGATCCTAACACTAAATATCTCACCCTCCAAATCAAGCACTAAAACCTTCACTGCAAATGCTCACTGAAATAACGCAGTCAAAGAGGGAATCTTTGTTGTAGATGATGGGAATATGTTGGCCTGGTGCCAAGATGTGAAATAAATCTCATTAACCTCCCTTTTTTATCTCCCAAAGATAATAATGCTTCCTCCTCTAAAAAACTAGCTCCGGAAATGGGTTTCTCAACCCTCCACTGCAACACCCTGCAACATAACACAATACTCTACAGAAACTGCACTATAGCTGAAAACTGAAGCTTGGCCAGAATGTTGGATGTGTGTGAATGGTGGTACAATTCTCATCCAAGAGGCCTCTCAAGGAAGGAGATGGGATTCCCGCTCGGGAACACCCGGTGCTAAACAACACAATAATCTCAACTAAACAGCTGAAGAATGCAAATAGTCATGCAGACCATAAAATCAATAATCAATAACATAACTCACTATGGCTGCCTTTCCCTCCTTATAAACAATGTGAGCCTTCTCAACTTGGGTCCCACTCATTATGGTTTCCACCATCATGGAGTCTTCCCCCTATTCACACTACGTTGTCTCTTTAATGATGCCCCACTCCCTCCTACCAGCGTTGTTGATCTGGTCAAACTTGACCTTGTCCACATGCATTAGCCCCTGTTCACACATGAGGGTGCTTAATCCAACTATGAATATGATCCCTTTTCACATTAAGAGGGATTTTATGCCTACTAAATATATTTATGGTCCTCCTTACCCATTTATTCATCTAACTAAATGACAAGAGAAAAAATAATATTCCAATTAGTTGCATGCTAATTTAGGAATATTACAGTCCTCCCCTCCCAAATGTTGCTTGTCCTTAAGCAACTACATGGATAGAACTAAATAACCTCCTCTCCTCCTCCTGTAGCATCCTCATATGATAAACTCCTCCAAGGAACAAGATGATGTCTCATCAATGAATCTCCAAGTTGCCCCTCCCAGTTATGCAAGCTAGCTTTCGGTAACCATCCCAAATTGTTATCATCATGAAGAAGTAAAATACCCATGGAGGCAACAATGTGTTTTCTAGAGGCCTTCTTGAGGCATGGAATATGACATATATTGGGAACTATCATTCCCATGTGAATCTCCCATCCCAAATCTATCATCCATACTAAAATGAGCCACCCTCCAAAATGGTAACTCATGAAAAATATCCTCCACCTTTGGCTCCTGCAATCTAGGTGAGCTGCATAACTGATCATGGTAGACAAAATGGCCTACCCCACGTTGTCTCTCTCTCCACTTATGGAAAGTGTAGAGATGCTACTGATATTGGGCTGCAATATTGTTGCCCTTAATATACAAAAGGACAACTGGATCTCCAAAGACCCCTCCTCTAGTTTCATGAGCCCAAACCATTCCATACAAAGTGAATGGTACATCATCACCAGGTGGTATCCAAATCAGAAAATTGTTGAAGGTTATGTGCAAGTCTGGATGGTACCAATGGTTTTTCCAGTGGATATAGTGCAGTTTTACCAACTTTTGTTTTATAACATCATGTGGTAAGTTGTCTCCCAACAACTTGGTAGTTGTGCATATTTGCTCATATACTATGAGGTAGTAAATGGAATTATAAATTAGCTGAGAATGACAAGAATAACACCACATTTGCTCAAATTCATGTAAATAAGGGTTATTTTCATCATAAATTTTGGTCCTAGAATGACCATGAAGGCCAAGATAATCTTGCCCTCTTGTGGAGCAATGCACTATACATAGATGGTGAGAAGATGCAAATACTTTATGAAATGATCAATAAGTGCAAAATTATATTTCTTACCATGCATTGTGAGTAGGCTGAAAGTGAGTTCCATAGATGAGCCCTCCCATGGGAATCTCCTCATAAAGATCTGCAAAATGAAGGGACACATACTCCCTTTGGAACACCCCATCAATAGAAACATACTCTCAAGTGACAGCGTTGTGGGCCTAGTGATAAGGCTCTTGCCACTTTATGACTCCATTCTTTGACATGCCATATGCCAAAGTTATCCACCATCATGCTGCTATGTGTGGAAGTCTCTTTTTTATGCAAAAGTACCTCCCAATCGTTCAATGTTGAAGGGTAGCCTCCTTTCACTTTGATTGTGCCATTCCTTCCTCCTGAAACATACTGCAAAGTATGGGATAAATGTAGCCCATACTCTCCCAAGAGTAGCCAAAGCAACAATAGCTCTTGCTATCTCCTCACACCTCCACCATACAAATCATGAGATGAAAACATGATGATTGATATGAAGAATTCCATACCAACATAATTTACCCAAACTCCTTGCTGCCATATGATGCAATTTCCATGTCAAGTTTCCTCCACCAACATACCCTTTGAAGAAGGATATGTCACATGATGTCCAAACTCTTTCAAGAGTAGCCAACACAGCCATGCCTCCTGCTGCCCTGTGTCATAGATATGTAGGTGGTTCACCAGTCTCTTTCTCACCATCCACACCCCTTCATCCAAATGTGGGTGTCTCCTACCATGCTCCATCTTGGTACTCCTCCAATGGAGAATACCATCCTCCCACATCAGATTTCTACCTTTGCATTTCATGGGATGTTGAAATGCAATATCTTGGAGATCCACAAGTGGAGAACACTCATCAATGACCATGTTGAATCCATAGGGATCCCAGTATGCTAAAGGCAAAGTCTTCTCATTGAGCTGTGAAATGCTCATCAAGAAAGATCCATCACAACAATGAAAGATAATATGCTTCTTATCAATCATCTGCCCATCCAATGTCACATAAGAAAATTGGTCATTGGAATGCTCCAATACTATTTGGGCCCTAACTCATCACTGTTGCTCAATGATAGCGCTATTGATCTCCTTAATGGTGTATTTTTTGTCTCATTCTCATGCTCAATGTTGAACATATAGTTCTGCATTGGGTTTTTTAGGACAATGCTCATCCTATCCTCCAAAAATCCACACTCCAACCCCAAGAGTTGTGTGCATCTCAACAATGAATAACCAGGATGACTGTTTATCTCCTCCTTGAACAATTCAAGGCTGCTCAGCGCAGTGATAGTCTGCTGCTCCAAATCAGCAATGCGCTTTGACCCTAGTCATTCCATGGTACATTCCCACAACTCTCCATAAGATATGCTGAAATGACAGGAAATGGAAATATGTGAATACCTTGGTAAATCTTGGGAGCATCTTGTACTGCTATAAGGGTTCCTTCCTCCAGTGTGATGACTTCCCCAACTATTGATGATGATGGTTTCTCCCCTATGGATGCATCAACACTGGTATAAGTCTCCTCTTCCTCATGCAGCTCCAAAATAGTTCATGGGACTCTTCGTGATAAGAGATCAAGACCACTTTGCAAAGATGCAAGGGTCCTTTCTCCTGAAGTAAGTGCTCTTGCAGCAAGTGGTGGTGAAGGCCTCTTCTCCTTTGCTTTCTTCTTATCAAACTCCTTGATCAACCTTTGAGAAAATCTGCATATGCAGTCACTCTTGCATGACTCAAATGGTTGAACCACCAAATGCTTGCTTCACCCTCAAGGTGCAGCGCTGCAATCTCAACAGCCTCTCTCTCTACTACTGGATGTAGCAAGAAAAATGCATCTAAATTCATTCCCAAAGCTCTTGTTGTACATGTGGATGACCCATCAAATGTAGGGAATGGGAATCTATTGCTACAAGGTCTTCTTTCTTCCTTGAGCTGAATGAACTGTGGGAGAGTTAGATTCTCCTTGAAAGCTCTAGGTTAAGACTTATATTCTGCCACGTATTCACTTAGAATTTCATGATCCAAGTGTCCTCCATCTCCATGCCTCTTTTCTTCTTCCTCAGAAGAAAAGGGCATAATGTACTGCTTTGGAGCTCTATGCAACACCAGTTCTTTCTTCTGCTGATAAGAAGTACATGGGCCTTCCTCTTCTTGAAACCCTATAGAAGTCTCATTGTATCTCTCCTCTTTCATCTGCTTAACCTCCTTGGAGAGGTTCTTCATAGATCTAAAAAGTGATGAGACAAAGCTCATTCCTTCCATCATTTTAGATCTCTTCTTCTTCTCTTATTCTTCTTATAGCATAATGGTTGAAACTCACAGGCTGAGCCAAGATTATGCTCTGATACCACTGTAATATTCCCAAATGGGGAAGCAGCAATATTTGAACACAATAATGGATATAGAAGTGAACAAGTCAATACATCAGGATATAAGACAAATGTATAGCCATTTTATTAATTATATCAGCAAACATTTAAGCATAATACCTTGAGGATCAAGTCACTCAAGCAATAGGAAACAAGCCTCCAATAGTCAAATATGCTAATACATGAGAAACACTGCCATACAAGTGCCATGAGCCATGACAGCGCAGTTTTTGGGCATAAAATGCTACAACAAGATATAACAAGGTGGATCTGCTAATCTATAGCTCAAACAATGTTGGTAGTGAATATTTAGACTCCCAAACACATTTCCAAGATAACTCGGAAAGGGTTTCCGGAAATACCCAAAATACCAAAATGCTAGAATGCAGGCCTAGGGCTAAATAGCAGTTGCTACTAAATAACTAGATGAATATAGTTTTAGATGATATATATAATGAATATATCTCCTCCAATAGATCCTTCAAGTGAAAGGCTGATCCTAACACTGAATATCTCACCCTTCAAATCAAGCACTGAAACCTCCACTGCAAATGCTCAATGAAATAACGCAGTCAAAGAGGGAATCTATGATGTAGATGATGGGAATATGTTGGCATGGTGCCAAGATGTAAAATAAATCTCAATAACCTCCCTTTCTGATCTCCCAAAGAGAATAATTCTTCCTCCTCTAAAAAACTAGCTCCAGAAGTAGGTTTCTCAACCCTCCACTGCAACACCTTGCAACACAACACAATACTCTGCAAAAACTGCACTGTAGCTAAAGACTGAAGCTTGGCCAGAATGTCGGATGTGTGGAAATGGTGGTACAATGCTCCTCCAAGAGGCTTCTCAAGGAAGGAGATGGGATTCTCGCTCGAGAACACCCGGTGCTAAACAACATAGCAATATCAACTAAACAGCTGAAGAATGCAAATAGTCATGCAGACCATAAAATCAATAATCAATAACATAACTCACTATGGCCACCTTTCCCTTCTTATAAACAATGTGAGCCTTCTCACCTTGGGTCCCATTCATTAGGGTTTCCACCATCATGGAGTCTTCCTCCTATTCACACTGCGATGTCTCTTTAATGATGCTCCACTCCCTCCTACCAGCGTTGTTGACTTGGTCAAACTTGACCTTGTCCACATGCATTAGCCCCTGTTCATACATGAGGGTGCTTAATAAAACTATGAATATGATCCCTTTTCACATTAAGAGTGATTTTGTGCCTACTAAAGAGATTTATGGGCCTCCCTACCCATTTATTCATCTAACTAAATGACAAGAGCAAAATTAATATTCCAATTAGCTGCATGATCATTTATGAATATTGCATCTTGATTTGTGGTAGCATAGAATGTGATCTAAGTATAAAATTTTGTGGAGAGGCTTAGACACATGTATTCCAAATAACCCAGAAATCGTTTTGGGAAATTCCACCCAAATATAGTTTTATTTGATAAATTAATTATTTTTAATGTGACCCTAAGTCTAAACTTAGGAAAATAAAATAATTAATGGGTATTGATTTAAACTTAGGGTGTAACTTCTAGAAGAATACAAGGATCAAGTCAAAATGATATCAGTCATTGATTAGCTTCTAATCTAGGTCGTTGAATGTCAATGACAAGATTATTTTAGAAATCTTGAGGGTCATTTGGAAAACACACCGACGAAGATACTCAGTTGCCCAAGAAGATCGATTTTCTCACTCGCTGAAGTTCTGCATGAGAAATCGATTCATAGGGAGATTTTAGGGTGGAGAGAGGGATGGTATCAAAAAGAGTTGAGAGTACATAATCCGATCGGAAGAGGCAGTGTAGAGGAGGGACAATGCAGGGGCAGTGACGCAGTGGTAGAGACAACACAGAGGTTGTGACATTGGGGTTGTGCAGAAGTTAATGCAGTGAGACGCAGAGAGGCTCAGGGGCTCTACAGGGTCATATATTCACAGAAAAGCATGTGAGTAAATTTTTTGTAAAATTCTCACAAATTTTCCTCTTCTATCATTCTATTTATTTTCTATACAACATATTTTGTTGAATAATAATAAAGAAACCCTCTTCTGATGCACCGATTTTCCCACATTAGGTTTTTCCTGGGAAAAATTGTCCAAAAATAATTGTGTCAATATTGTGCGTGTATTTATTTATAGTTTTATTAGTATTTTTGTTGTGAATACTGCAGTGGAATTTATTTTGATGTTTACTGAAGTAATTTCTATAAATAACTTATTTTTGAATAATTAGGATAAATAATATAAAATATTGCAATAGGAATTTCATTGTAGAAACTTTCACACGTATACTCCTCCATGATTTTATCCATTCATTGTTGCCTTGAAGAGGAGCCATGTTTGGAGGTTTTGGCCATAATATTATTCTTTCCTTGAGGGTGAATCATAAGGAAAAAATTTCTCAGTCTAGGAAATGAGCTTACAGCATTGCTTCGCAGCGATCAAAGAGATGGCGGTAGGCAATTCTACCTCTAGTATCTTGTACAAATTATTGTCCAAAGTAATAATAACCGTGTGAGGCCTAGACTCATACACAACATGTCACTTCCACAAGTATGGTTGGCCTAATAATACATCACAATCTTCAAGAGGAGAAACATCACACAGTACCTCATTTGTGAAGGGCTTGATGTTGCAGGTGTTATCCATGATAACACTTATAAATAGTTTTTTATTCAATTGGTCAAATTAGCTAGGGTTTTAAATTTTCTCAAAATAAAATTTCATGTACAAAGTGTCAATTGGTCATCTTGTCATTATGTAGGGTCAATTTGAGTTTAAATGGGGTCAATCATAAAGGTTAAAATCCAAACTCCCATGTGTGTCAGGCTTATTTGGTCATGATTGGCATTTGGACATTTTTGCAGAAATCCGTAGCAACTCCAGTTAGGGAAACAGAGGGTTTGCTATGGAAGTTCTTGATACTTCCGTAGCGGATCTGTCTCTTCGAACACTTGTTCCGCTACGAAAGTATGTTGTTGTTTTTTATGGTATGATAACGTTACAATTTTTAAAAGATGAAGGTAAAAGTCACGATGGGTCATGAAACTATGTTAGATTCTACTTGTATCCATTATCCCTAAAGCATTCACACTGTATAGGCTTATTCTCCATCGTTTGCATTACACTTTAGCTTGGTATTGTTATCATTTGAGTTGTTTTTGTTGTCGTATAAAGGTTTTTTGGTGTCAAGAGAAGTTCTAGTTGTCTTTAGGAGGAATTACGGGTGTGAAGGAGCTCTCAATGTGTTGAAGCCATGGCACAGAAAAAGAAGTATAAAGGGAGCTCAATTGTATGCTATGAACCCATGGACATGAAGCTATTGGAGGAATACCCTACTTTAATTCAATCATTTTCCAGCATGGGAATCCTTCGTTTTTTCCAAGGTTACCATGGGCAGATTTCCAAAGATTTTTCAATCAATTTCATAGGGGCTGAATCAAAGGCGGGCATGCTGAATTTTCTAGTATCCCCTGATACAATTTATCTTGCTACAAGGATCCCTAGAACTAGTGAAATGTGGTTCAAAGTTCAGAAATTTCAGCTGCTAAATTGTGATGAATTTCTCAAGGAAGAACACAAGGGGATTGACATGACTGCTGGCATTTCCAAAACTTGCCTCAAAGAGCATTTTTCCAAACTTCTAATGGTCATCTAGAAGTAATTTACATGTGAAGGTAGGCTCAACATGGTTTATCAGTGTCACTTCAGGTTTCTCTTTCATTTCATAGGTAAACAACCTCTAGACATTCATTTTTACCTTGATATAATTTTGGGGAAGATGGTTGACAAGGTTCAGGCCAAGCCTGATGCTAGAAATACCTATGTTTTTCATCATGGCGTCATCAAATTACTAGTTGTAGAAGAGTTAAATAGGCTTAACATATATTGGCTTACCTTCTTATTTTTTAGTGGTTATGAGTTATATGTTGCCATGCCTTCTAGGAAAACTCCAAAATCTCAATCAGTAACCCCTAGGGAAGAGAAGCAAACAAAGGCAGAACATGTTATGAAGACTTCCACAAGCAATGAAAGGAGGATGACTAGAAAACAAAGTAAAGGGAAGGGAATGCTAACTGATATCCTAGAGGCAATTAAGATTTAATAAAGTATAGATTTTCAACCTATAAAAGTGACAAAGGAAAAAACTAAAAGAAGATCAAGAGGGCCAATAAATTTGATTTCACTCAAGAGGAACCAGGTTTTGTCTTCAAACTAAGGAAACCTATTACAATGATCAATGCAACCAACTGAAAATATGCTTGAGGTGCCTCCAGAAAAATCAGAGCCAACAAATAAAATAAAAGGCAAAGAGTCTGCGCAAGAAAAAAGTGAAATAGAGGTTTTACAAGAATAATTGAGAAAAGTTAGACAAGAAGTGATTGATTCTAAACTATTGTTTGAGGATTTGAAAGAGGATATATCAAAGCAGCCAGATTTCTATGAAAAAGTTGGAGAAGAATCCAGAAAAATGGTGAAGAGGACACTTCCCTTGCACAGGATGTTAAAGCACATGTATAAAAGGAACAATTGGCTGGAGGCAGATAAGAATAAATTACATAGACAAATCAAGGCATTAGAAACTCAAATTGAAATGATCAAAGTTGAGCTCTTAAAGAGAAATATCAAGATTTTTGCTAAAGTAGATGGCACTCCTTGAATATGGTAAATCCTCATTTTTTTAATACTATATTTAACCAATAGGTTTAGAAATATACAGGATTGGAAAGGCTATTAGGAATGATAAGGAGACAGAATAAATCATGAAAAAACAAAAACTCAGAAATTTTACAGTTTCGTAGCAACTCCCCATATTTAAGCTTGATATTTGCTACGGAATCGTTGTAGCTTTTCATGGAGGAGAAATCAAGTGAAAATCTCAACTAAGGGAGTTATAATGGCATGATTTTAGCTAAAAAAATATCAATGAAGACTTCAGAACTTGCAGAAAGGTAAGATAGGTAGACGAAAGGTGTTTTCTGAAATTTGCTACCAATTTTTTCTACGAACTGTCAAACTCTGTTTCTTTGCGTTATACAGTTTTTATTAGGCATTAGATAGCAAGGCAACTAGATGGGATACAAGTAATAGGACTGTCCACATCATCAGGAAAAGGAATCCTATTTTTTAGGAAGACATGTCAGAAAGTCAACCAGGTAAGCATCCATGTGGCAAGAGCACATTCAACATTCCAGCACATTCAACAATTGGTTGGATTAGATAAGCTTCACCAACAGAATTTTGTTGAGCTCATAAATGATAGAAGACTCCTATTTGTATTCAAATTTTGTTAAAACAGAAAAATCCCTACAAAACTCATATGTTTTAGACGTCATGTAATGTTAGGTCTCTTAGTTGTTGATCGAATCTAGCCCTGGTGGAAGATTTTGTAATGAGGATCTCTCTCTATGTATGTCTAGTTTTTTTACTCTGAATGGGAATACATCGAAGGATTTGGGAAAATTTGTCCATCATCTCATTCATGTGTCACTCGAGGGATTATTTAAGCAATACTTTGAAAGGATCTCCTGCTCCCTCTTTTCTCTTTTATTCCACCATGGGAGGTCGTTGAGGTTTGCGAGGCTGGTCTTGCAAAGGTTCAACCAATTCGATCCCTAACTCCTTATACCCTGACCTCATTAGGGACATGCAAAGAAAAATAGAGAAAGAGAATACCTCTCTTATAAAACTGATCCAAAATTAGATAGGAACACAAAAAATACAGATATAACCATTAATACAGAGATGCAGTAGAAATAACACTTAATTTCATTAAATATCAAATAACTGAAATATGCGTACAGACAGAATGTAAATAAACTAGCTTGGGCGATGGTAGCTTATCTCTAAGAAGAGATGTGGTGGCTACATGCCTCAAAATTGTGTTACGATGAGGCTCAATGGTATCTTTATCATTGAGAAACAATGAGAAACTCTAAACATCCAAAAACCTAACCCTTGGAGATGAAGTGCCAAAATTTCATGGGCCTTGTTGGGGTAAGTTGGAACGTCAACTTCCTGGGGTGGTAACTTTTTCATACGGTCTCTATTTGGCTATCATAATACCTCGTTTCGAATATCTTGAAGAACAGGCTGAAAAAAAACTAGAAATTCAATTCAAGCCTTTTTCTAGCCTCTCAGTTTTCCCTAAAAATTTCTTTTAGTCCCTCAAAACGGCTTTGGGAGTTTAGGACCCAAAAAAATACCAAAAATAGTAAACTGTGCTACAATTAAGGAAACTGAAAAACTGACATAAAAAATGGTGGGGATCCAAGTGGAATAGGAAGATGGCCACCAAGATCCATCTGGATTAGTCCTCCCCCCTTAGGAAGCAATGGTCCCCATTACGTTGAGTGCCTCCATGAGATGGGGAAAATTTTGTTGAACTTGGTCCCTGGTGAGCCACTTGCCTTGGTGCAGGAGTTGGCCAAATTTGATAACCAAATACAGTTGGATATTACACTAGTGAGTGTTCATGATCTTCATGTCCATGATCCGATTACTGATGGCCTGTTCCATGCAGTCTAGGTTTAACTTCGTTGGTGTGCATTGTTCTGCAATGTCGAATGTGTCAAGTAATGGTGGAAAGTATGGTCGAAGTTTGTCCACATTGAACACTAGGTGCAGGCCAAGGAACGTTGGAATGATAACCTTGAAATAATTTTCCCCTACATCCTTAGTGATGGTGTATGACCCATATCAGAGCGATCGAAGGTTACGGTGGGGCCCAACGAGGCGCTCCTTCTGCAAATGTACCCAATTTTTTTTGCCCACCTAAAACTTGTGTGGAACCCGATGTTGATCATGTCGTTGCTTCTACTTAGCGTTGGATTTTTTCATTATGTCATGGACCTATTGGCGAATGTGATGGATTCGCTCAATGAAGCTATGCCTTGTCGATTTTATAATGGGCATGTTTCAAAGTTTCCTGAGTAGATGCAAATGGTATGGCCACATCAATGAGACATATCGGGTGGAATCCCAACCCCGCCTGCAAGGGGCTATGGCCAGTTGAGCTATGCAGAGCTCTATTGTAGATGTACTTGATATAGGGCAGGCTTTCGCCCCATGTGTGAGGATTATTCAAGTTTTACATACACATAATGTGTACTTTCATCCTGTTGACAACCTCTGTTTGGCCATCAGTTTCGGGGTGGAAAGTCATGGACTTAGTGAGATTGGTATCAAGCATTGACAAGAGACTTGAAAAAAATGTAGCTAGGAACCTATTGTCTTGATCTGACATAATGGATTGTGGGATCCCAAAGTGTACCAACACTCATTCAAAGAAGAGCGTAGCAGTGGCTTCTTTTGTGATACTCCTCTTGTAGGTCTTCATAATGGCTATCTTAGAGAATCTTTCAACGACCACGAAAATGCAGCCATTGCCATGCTTAGGCAAAGGGAGGCCCGACATGTAATCCATGGAGATGGATTCCCAAGGTTGACTAAGAGTAAGCAGAGGAGTATATATGCCTTGATTCTTGATGGTTGATTTGGAAATGGTGCAAGAAGTGTAGGATTTGATGTACTTCCCAACATCTTGTTGAAGGTTCGACCAATAAAAAAAAAATTGTAGAACTGCCATTGTTTTGTCTACTATGAAGTGTTCATTGACCTGACTTTAGTCAACCTCCCAAATAATCTTGGCACACTTGATTGAAGGAACAGAGAGGTGTCCTAGATGACATAACAATGTATCCTGGAGCTGAAAATTAAGAACTTGCTTGCCTTCCAAGAGTGTTTGGTATGTCTTTCCGAATTCCAGATCGCTCTTGTATAGATGCATCCACTATGAAGTCTCATTCCCATAAGAGTTGATCATAGTTGTCAGTGCCATGATTGGTGGTCAACTCAGTTAGTCTACAACATTATTCATGTTAGCCTTCTTGTACTTAATGTTCAAGTGGAACTGTTGTAGGTATGTGGACCAGTTCTGATGGAGATCATTATGCCCCTTGTGTCTGTATGAACTATAGGGTTCAGTGGTCTGTATGGATGATTTTTTTCCTTCCCCGGAATGTAATGCCTCCATTTTCGGCAAGCCTGCACAATAGAATACATCTCTTTTTCATAGGTGGGATACTTTCATATTGTGTCTAAAAGTGTCTCACTATGATATACAACTTGATGCCCCTACTGAGTAAGAACTACTACAATAGCATGGTCGAAAGCATTTGTCTCGATCTCAAATGGTTGTTGTAGGTCTGGTAATGTGAGCACTTGTGTAGAGAAGAGGCGATGCTTCAACTAGGAATATGCATTTTTTTGGGATTCGCACCAAAATAAAATTTATTTCGCTCTGCCCTTGGTGATTTGGCTCAAAGGCCAAGTGATATGAGAGAACCCCAACACAAACCTGTAGAAGAAATTGGTAAGAACCAGAAATTTGCAGAGCTCAGTTAGCGTGGTTGGGGTTGGGCACTCCCAAATGACTTGTATCAGAGCTAGGTCCACATGCACACCCATCTCATCAATGATGTACCCCAGATATTGCACCTAGGTCATACCAAAAGTGCATTTCTCCAAATTGGCATATAGCTTGTGTTGTCGCAAAGTTTGGAGGACTTGTCGAATATGGTGGAGGTGTTCTTCTCAACTCTGGCTGAAGATTAGGATATCATCCAAATACACCACCATGAATGAGTTGGTGAAGGATCACAATATGTCGTCCATCAGCCTCATGAAGGTTGTGTGGGCATTCTTCAACCCGAAAGGAAGGACCAACCATTTGAAAAGTCCCTCCTTGGATTTGAAGGCAGTATTCCACACATCGAAGGGTTCAATTGGTACCTAGTGATACTTGGACTTCAAGTCGATCTTGCTGAAATATTTGGCCCCCTTGAGCTGGTCCAAAATATCATCAATCTGTGGGATTGGATACCTATTCTTGACAATGCTCTTTTTCAGCGCCTGACAGTCAATACAGAGTCTTCAGGTCCTGTCCTTCTTCTGTACCAACATGACGGGCTCCCATAGACTGATGAACTTGGCCTGATGTGCCCTTTATGCAAAAATTCTTGAATCTGCCTCATGATTTCATCGTTATTTATAACATAGTGTCTATAGATCGATCCATTGGGCAGAGGTGCACCTAGGGTCAGTTCAATGGGGTGCTTGACCTAATAGTGTAGAGGTAACCTTGTGGGTGAGGTGAAGATGTCCCTGTAGTCCTCCATGACCTTGTCCATCTGTTGTTGTCATGTGGAGGAGCCTTGTCTAGAGGTTTTGGCCACAATCTTCTTCTTGCCCTGAGGGAAAATCATAAGGAAAAAAAATCCCATTCTGGTAAATGATCTTATTGCATTTATTCGCAGTGATCAAAGAGGTGGTGGTAGACGGTGCTACCTCTGGTATCCTCTATAGCCTATTTCCCAAAGTTATAGTAACAGTGTGAGGCCTAGAATCATACACAACATGTCACTTCCACAAGTATGGTTGGACTAATAATACATCACAAACTTCAACAGGAGCAACATCACATAGTACCTCATTTGTGAGGGACTTGATCATGTATGGAAGGTGACACTACTATTTAACGCAAAGATATCATCATTTTATGAAGCCACCTGATGGTGTACGACTACGGGTGTGTTGTGGTTGGTAGGCCCAGATGCTTCATGACCTCTGCTGAAATTAGGTTCTTTTGGCTTTCACTATCGAAAATGAACTGCAACGGAGAACCCTTCACCCACATCTAGGAGCGAAAGAGGTGATCCCCCACCTTTGGATCTTTGGGTTCATCCTTCTGGATCTTGGTGGTGGCAACGATGGCACTAGGATCTACATCAATAATATGTTTCCATTTTCCATTCCCCTTGTCAGGCTATGACTCAGATTTTGAGCATGTATCTGATTCAGAATCCTTTAGCTCGACCACCTATTACTGCTTGGGGCGACACTCACTTGTGTTGTGAGTGGGGCTCTTATGGAACTCAGACCACTTCCCTGTGTCCTTGGTTGTCTTCATGGTGTTTTTATTTTCTTGTGGCTTTGATAGGTTGTTCTGGGTCGCCTCGCCTTGGTTTTGTCCTTTGTTATACGGTTTGGGGGTGCCTTTCCCTTTCTTCAAGTTCGCAGATCCAAAGTCTCACTTCTTCGGTTTAAAATTTTGCTCGATCTTCGTAACATATGAGTATGTTGTACCAAGCGAGGAGATTTCGAGGAACTCCATTTCCTCTTGAATGTATTTGTTCAAACAAATACAATACTTAAGCACCATACATTTCTCTAAATCTTTGATACCCAACTTTGTGCGCAGGGTATGTAATAGATTCGTCAACTCATGCACATCTGGATCCCTTTGTTGTCGCAGTGTAGTCCATTGTATGTACTTGTCCTCATAGCTTACCATGGGGTAATATTGTTCCTTGGTGGCATATAAAAAATAATTCCAAGTGGGTTCTGCTGAAAACAATGAGGGTTCTCTCTCGTCCCTCTGTTCGCAGTAGTTTTCCCACCAGTCAGTGACATGGGGGGAAGTTTTGAGGAGCGAAAAATTAGTCTTTTCCCTATTGGAAAAATCATGAACAGAAAATATCCCTCCAACATAATTAACCATCTATCTATGATGTCTGCATCTATCTTTCCTTCAAATATGGGAATGTAAAATTTGACTTGTACCTTGAATGGAGTGGCGCCTCCAGAGTGACTGTCGGATGAAGATGCATCATTTGTGGGCATCCACCGAGTGATCTTGGAAAAGTTTTCCATTGTCACATTCTTCTGTCGCTCGAGGGCTTCTTCTAGAAATATTTTGAAAGGAACTCATGATCCCTCATATTTCTTTTCTTCCACCATGGGAGGTCATCGGGGTTTGTGAGGCTGGTCTTGCAAAGGTTCAACCAGTTCGATCCCTAACTCCTTATATTGTGACATCGTTGGGGACATGCAAAGAAAAACATAGAAAGAGAAGACCACTCTGATACCATTGATCCGAACATAGACAAGAACACAACAGAATAAAATTATAACCATAAATATAAAGATGTAGCAGAAATAACAATTCATTTCATTAATATCAAAGAACTAAAATATCCTTACAGACATAACGGAAATAAACTAACTCAACGATGGTAGCTTATCTCTGATAAGAGATGTGGTGGCGGCTAGATGCCTCTCAATTATTTTACAATGAGGCTCGGTGACCCTTTTATCATTGATAAATAATGAGAAACCCTAAACTTACAAAAACCTAACCCTAAGAGATGAAGCGCCAAAATCTTGTGGGCATCGTTGGGGTAAGTTGGAATGTCAAATTCCCTAGGTCATAAATTTTGCATACGATCTCTGTGTGGATATCATAATACCTCGTTTCAAATTTTTCGAAGAGGAAGCCAAAAAAAATAGACAATCCAATTTTGAACTTTTTCAATCTCTCCATTTTCCCTAAAATTTTCATTTAGTCCCTAAAAATAGCTTCGGAAGTTTAGGGCCCAAAAAGCTGCTAAAAACAGTAAATTGTGCTACAATTAAGGAAACAGAATAATTGACAAAAACAATGGTGGGGGTCCAAGTGGAATAGGTGGGTGGGCACCGATATCCACTTGGATCATTCCTCCCCCCTTAGGAAGCAAAGGTCCCCATTGCATTGAGTGCCTCGATGATATGGGGAAACTTCCGTTGAACTTGGTCCTTGGTGAGCCACTTGCCTTGGTGCAAAGTTGGTGAGCTTTGAAAACCTGATACAGTTATATCTTCTGCTACCGAGTGTTCTTGATCTATGTGTCTATGAAATAAACAGTGGTGGCCTTCTCTATGTACTTTGGGTTTAACTTCATTGGTGTGAGTTGTTCTGCAATTTCGGTTGTGTCCAATAATGGTGGAAATTATGGCCAAAGGTGGTCCACATTGAACACTGGGTGCAGGCCAAGGAACGGTGGAATGATGGGCTCAAAAGAAGTATCCCCTACAAAATTGGTGATGTTGAAGGGCCCATATTGGAGAGACAAAAGCTGAAAGTTGGGTGCAATGAGGTGCTCCTTCTACATATGTAGCCAAACTTTGTCGCCCACCTGTAACTTGTGTGGCACCTGATGCTGATCATGTCGCTATTTGTACTTGCATTATATTTGTCCAATATGTCATGGACTTGTTGGAAAATGTGCTAGATTCGCTCAATGAAGTTGTTAGCCCTGTCAGTTTCAAACTGGACATGGGTCAAATCTTCCTGAGTAGCTGCAAATGGTATGGCCACATCAATGGGACATAGTGGCTGGAATCCCAACCCCACCTAAAAGGGGTTGTGGCTAGTTGAGATATGGAGAGATCTTTTGTAGTTGTGATTGACATAGGGTAGGCTTTCATCCCATGTGCGAGGATTCTTTGAGTTGTAGATGCGTAGAATGTGTACGATCATCTTGTTGACGACCTATTTTTGGCCATTATTTTGGGGGCGGAAAGTCGTGGACTTAGTGAGCTTGATATCCAGTATCAACTAGAGACTTGACCCAAATGTACTTAGGAAAATGTTGTCCCAATCTGAGATAATGGACTGTGGCATCCTAAAGTGTATCCACACTCATTCAAAGAAGAGCTTAGCAATGGATTATGTTGGGATACTCTTCTTGTAGACCGCCAGAATGGAAATCTTGGAGAATCTGTTGACGACCACGAAAAAAATTCATTGTCATGCTTAGTCGAAGGGAGGCTTGACATGTAATTCATTGAGATGGATTCCTAAGGTCCACTAGGAGTAGGCATAGGAGTATATAGGCCTCACTTATTGATGTACAGTTTGTAAATGGCGCAAGCAGTGCAAGATCTAATTTACTTTCCAACATTCTCTCAAAGGTTCGGCCAATAAAAATACTTTTGTATCACTGCCATTTTTTTCTCTACTCCGAAGTGTCCAACGAACCGACTGTAGTGTGCATCCCAAATCATCTTGGAATGCTCACTTCAAGGAACACAAAGGTGTCCTGGGTGACATAACAGTGTATCCTGGAGGTGAAATTTTGGAACTTTCTTGCCTTTCAGGAGTGTCTAGTATGTGTTTCCGAATTCTACATCAATCTTTTACAAATGTGGACACTCTGAAGTCTGGTGCACACAAGAGTCGAGCACAATTGTCAGTGCCATGACTAGTGGTCGAATGAGGCAGTCTGCAACATATTGGTACTGCCCTTCTTGTACTTAACATTCAAGTGGAATTGTTGTAGGTATATGGACCATTTATGATGGTGATCATTCTGCAACTTCCGATGTTTCTATATGAACTGCAGGGGTCAGTGATCTGAATGAATGACCGTTTCCTTCACCATAATGTAATGCTTCCATTGTCGGTGGGCTTGCACAATGGAATACATCTCATCTTCATAGGTAGGATACTTTCATATTGTGTCTGAAAGTGTCTCACTATGATATGCCATTGGATGCCCCTGTTGAGTAAGAACTACTCCAACAGCATAGAAGGAAGCATCTTTCTCAATATCAAATGGTTGTTGCAGGTCTGGTAATGTGAGGATTGGTGCAGAGCAGAGTCGATGCTTCAACTCGGAAAACACTTTTTTGGGATTCAGACCAAAATAATTTTTCTTTCACTCTGCCATTGCTGACTTGGCTCAAAGGCCAAGTGATATGAGAGAACCTCGATAGTAACATGCGATAGAAATTGGCAGGACCCAAAAAGTTGCGAAGCTCTGTTAACGTAGTTGGGTATCGCCAATCCCAAATGACTTGTATCTTGGTTAGGTCCATATGCACACCCTTATCATCGATGATGTGCCCCATCTATTATGCCTAGGTCATACCAAAGGTGAATTTTTCCAAATTGGCATATAGCTTGTGTTGTCGCAGAGTTTAGAGGACTTGTTGAATATGGCAGAAGTTTTCTTCCCAACTGTGGCTAAATATTAGGATGTCATTCAAATACACCACCACAAATGAGTTGGTGAAGGGCCGCAATATGTAGTTCATATGCCTCATGAAGGTTTCGGTGGAATTCGTCAACCCGAAAGGCATGACCAACCATTCGAAAAGACCCTCCTTGGATTTGAAGGCAGTCTTCCACACATTAGAGGGTTCGTACCTGGTAATACCCAGAATTCAAGTCGATCTTGTTGAATTATTTTCCCCCTTGAGTTTTTCCAAAAGCTCATCAATCTATGGGATTGGATACCTATTTTGGACAATGATCTTGTTCAGTGCCCGATAGTTAATACAGAGTCTCCAGGTCCTGTCCTTCTTCCGTACCAATGAAATCGAGCTCCCACAAGGTGATGAACTTGATCTGATGTGAACTTTCTACAACAACTCTTGAATCTGCCTCTTTATTTTATCATTCTCAAGAACAAAGCGTTAATAGATCAGTCCATTTGGAAGCATCACACTTGGGGTCATATACATGGGGTGCTTGACCTGACAATGTTGAGGTACCCCGGTAGGTGAGGTGAAGATGTCCCTATACCCCTCCATGACCTTGTCCATCTGCTGCTGCCATGAGGAGGAGCCCAATCTATAGTTCTTGGCCACAATATTCTTCTTTCCTTGAGGGTGAATCGTAAGGAAAATAAATTTCCCGGTTTGGGAAATGAACTTACTGCATTGCTTCGCACAGATCAAAGAGATGGCGGTAGGCAGTGCTACCTCTGGTATGTACAACTTATTTCCCAAATTAATAATAACAGTGTGAGGCCTAGAATCATAATCATCATGCCACTTCCATAAGTATGGTTTGCCTAATAATACATCACAAACTTCAAGAGGAGCAACATCACACAGTACCACATCTGTGAAAGGCTTGAGTTTGTAGGGAAGGTGGCACTATTGGCTGACGCAGAGATATCGTCCTCGGTGAAGCCACCCTATGGTGTACGACTCCGGGTGTGTTGTGGTAAGTAGGCCTAGTAACTTCACGACATATTCTGAAATGAGGTTCTTTTTTCTTCTGTTGTAAAAAATGAAACACATCGGAGAACCCTTAACCCACATCTGGGAGTGGAAGAGGCACTCCCCTTCCTCTGGATATTAGGGCTCATCCTTCTATATCTTGGTGGTGGAAACTGTTGCACTGGGCTCTGCATCAATAATTTTCTTCCCTTTTTCATTCCCCTTGTCAAGTTCTGACTTAGATTCAGAGCATGCATCTGATTCATAAGCCTTTAGCTCGGGCACTAGTGACTTATAGGCTCGAAACTCACTTGTGTTTTGAGTGGGGCTCTTATGGAACTCACACCACTTCCCCGTGTCCTTCTCTGTCTTTGTGGCGTTGTTCTTTGCTTGCGGATTCGACGGGTTTTCCTAGGTTGCCCCTCCTTGGCTTTATCCTTTGTTCTACGGTTTGGGGGCGCCTTTCCCTTGCTTCAGATTCATGGATCCAAAGTCTCGCTTCTTCTATTTAATTTTTTTCTCAATATTGGCATCATATCATTATGTTGCACCAAGTGAGGAGATGCCCAAGAACTTTATTTCCTCCTAAATGTATCTATGCAAATAACTACGATACTTAAGAACTAGATGTTTCTTTGAATATTTGATACCCAAATTTGTGCATAGGGTATGTAATAGATTCGTCAGCTCGTGCACATCTTGATCCCTTTGTTGTCGCAGTGTAGTCCATTGTATGTACTTGTCCTCATAGCTCCCCATGGGGTAATATTGTTCTTCGGTGGCATCTCGAAAATAATTCCAAGTGGGTTCTACTGAAAATAGTGAGGGTTCTCTCTCGTCCCTCTATTCACAATAGGTTTCTCACCAGTCCTTGACACTGGGGGTAGCTTTGAGGAGCACAAACTTAATATTTTCCCTATTGGAAAAATCATGAACTAAAAAATACTCCTCCAATAGATTTAACCATCTATCTACGATGCTTGCATCTATCTAGCCTTCAAATATAGGAATTTCAAATTTGACTTGTACCTTGAAGGGAGTGGTGCCTCCTAAGTGACTATCGGATGAAGATGCGTCGCCTATGGCATCCGCCGAAGTATCTCGGAAAATTTGTCCATCATCGCATTCCTCTATCGCCCGAGGGATTCTTTGAGCAATATTTTGAAAGGGTCTCCTACTCGCTCGTCTTTCTTTTCTTCTGACATGGTATTCCCTCAGGGTTTGTGAGGCTGGTCATGCAAAGGTTTAACCATTTTGATCCCTAACTCCTTATACCCCAACCTCGTTAGGGACATATAAAGAAGAACATAGAAATAGAAGAACACTCTAATACCATTGATCCTAACTTAAACATGAACACAATAGAATACAAACATAATCATAAATATAGAGATGTAGTAGAAATAACACTTCATTACATTAATAACAAAGAACTTAAATATGCTTACAGACAGGATGGAAATAAGCTAGCTCAGGTGATGGTAGCTTATCTCTAAGAATAAATGTGGTGACTACATGCCTCTGAACTATATAACAATGAGGCTCAATGGCCTTTTTATCATTGAGAAACCATGAGAAGCCCTAAACATAAAAAATCCTAACCCTAGGAGATGAAGCGCCAAAAGCTTGTGGGCCCTGTTGCAGTAAGTTGGAATGTCAACTTCCCGGGGTAGTAATTTTTTCATACAATCTCTTTTTGGCTATCATAATACCTCGTTTTGAAGATCTCAAAGAGAAGTCTAAAAATAAATTGCATTCTAGTTTGGTACTTTTCTAGTCTCTCTGTTTTCCCTAAAAAAGTCTTTTATTCCCTCAAAACGACTCCAAAAATTTAGGACGTGGAAAACTTCCAAAAATAGTAAATTGTGCTACAATTAAGGAAAGCAGAAAATTGACAGAAAAAATGGTGGGGGTCCAAGTGGAATAGGCGGGTGGCCACCAATATACAATTGGATCAAATATCCACATAACATAATCCAACATCTCTATTCAATGAGTCAAAATGGCATTGAAATACATAACCATCAACATGACACAAGTATAAGAAAACAAAGTGCTTTTTGTATTAATAAATGAAGGAGAAAATAACAAACATATATAGAAGTTGACTTTATATATGTCTCCCCAATTGCCTTGTCCTTCCTTTCCACAAAGAAAATATTCACACTCAACCCTAATGCAAATGGGTGATGATTCCCTAAGCTCGAAGCAACAACATGAGGGCACTAACAATCTCCAAAATCTAACCTAGTAATCTCCAAAATCCAACCCAGACTCCATGGGAGGTAGTAAATTTATAGGGTAAACATGGTAGTTTAGGATTTAACAATCCAGGCTTGAGATACACTTATGAGGGAGGATAAGCTCAAGAAATAAGAGATAATATCACTAGAGTAGGATCATATAGGAATTCAAGATCTCTATCCATGGTAAATGGTTAAAACCACCTTAGGAGCTTCTGGAAGGAGAAAATTCAATTTTTTTAATTTTCCTGAAATTATAAAATCAACGCACCTGTAGAATGGAGCAACCTGCATTGGTCAGCAAAAATTATTAGTTATGAAACATGCACCCAATGCATGTGGACAGGCATGCAAGTGTGTTGGGGAAAAAACATGGTTTTTTAGCAGATAGACCCAGAAACTAACTTTTTGGAGAAATAATGCTTAGGGATTTTCAAAGGGATTATGAAAAAAAATTCAAGGACGTTGATTGATCCTGTTTTCAGACCTTTTGGTTTGATGTGAAAAAATGGCCTGCAACAATGAACATATCCAAGATGTCGTTCTATGTAAATTTATTCTTGTAAATACCATTGTAAGAAGGTGCATTTATGTGAGGTGGAAAGGGATGGATCAATGCAAACTTTATTCTATACTAGACCAAAATGAATTCCACTCATCTTGATCCATCCCTTGTATACACCCCTCAATTAATTCCCTTCAACTTGATTTTCTAATGCAAACTTAATTCTATACACCCACATATTTCGCTTGTATGGAGAATATTCGAATAAGGAGAATAAATGGCCCAAGCCACTAATGCCAGATTCCGAGTCCACCAATTGGCACCATTAGTAAAACTGCTTAAGCAAGATAGTGATGGATCCATATATCAAGCAAAGCAAGGGTAGAGATTATAGAGATGACACAAGGTTGGATAATGCCAATGAGTGCAGAAATATCATGTACAATAGAAAATAGGGGACAATAAAGCAATAAATAAGGGTGGAACTTATTGAGATACAACCCATTGATAGGGTCTCTAAGACATGTACCATTGGGACAAGATAAAATTTGCATCCCTTTCATGAGGTGATAATTCTCAATGTAATGACCATTCCATAAAGTTTCTAATGTTCCAATACCAAAATCCCTATTTCTAACATAATATCAAAGGACACATTCCTCCTCATTGAAGGTATAAGGGTTGATGTTATAGTTGAAAGTGGCATTGGATCACTTTTGGTTAGCCTCATTGTTCTGGAGAGAGGTTTATTGATCTTCACCGACATTTTCCAGTGTGATGAGGCATTGATTAAGGGGAGTAATGTTAGGAAAAATCTTGATTACTATATGTACAGTGGAGATTTCACAATTGATAAGGAGTACTATTTTGACTACATATACTAAGTGGAAGGGTGTAAACCCAGTGGATGTTTTGACTAAATTACAGCACACCTAAAGGGTTGATAAAATAATGTGGTCCCAAGAATTCTTGTGTTTTTTCACCATATGCTTCAAGATTTTCATTAGTACTTTGTTGACATCTTTTAATTTCCCATTTGATTGAGGGTAATATGTTGACACAAATTTGTGAGTAAAAACAAGGAGTGTCAATAGCTCCAAAAAAAACCTCATGCTCAAATTGTTTACCACGATAAAAAACAAATTATATGGGGATTCCAAACCGTGTGATGATGTGGTTAAGGAAAAAATGTGCCACTATGTTAACAGTGTTGTTGAATGTGGGCATGGTTTTAGCCCACTTAGTAAAGTAGTCGATGCCGACTACGATGTACTTATGGTTGTTACTAGATGACAGATTTCAAGTCATGAAATGAATTCCCCATCTACAAAAGGGGCCTGCCGAAATGACAAGATGCATGGGAGCAAGAGGTCCTCGGGTTTTATGTGTGAAGAGTTGACACTTCCTGCATTTCTTGACAACTTAAATGCAATTATGGAAGAGTGTGGGCCAAAAATAACAAACATGAAGGATTTTTTGGGTGGTTGAAATCTTGTATAGATTCCCCCCACAAGCTTCAGTATGGAATTCATTTAAGACTTGTTTGACCACTTATAATGTGAAGCAAAAATATGGAATGGTATCAAAACTACATATGTATAACACATCCCTAATGAGGAAATAGTGAGGGGATTTGTGGAAAATTCACCGAAGGTGAGAGATGAGAACTGGAATTTTGAGTGTGTAGATAGACAAGAATGTCACCATATTAAGAATCATCAAATGAGATAATTAAGAGATGTTCATCTGGGAAACTATCGTCAACTAGATGATCCATGGTTTCTAGTGGCAATATTATGATGAATTCTATGAGTATAAGGGCCTTTTTTTATATTTGGATAGGTGGACTCAAGCTCAAATTCTTGAAGGATAATTATCCATCTAGAAAACTTACCATTCATCATCTTTCAACTTAGAAAGTACCAAATGGGGTTTGAATTTGTGACAACTTTACGGTACATAGAAGAACGTAGTGACACAATTTTTGGACTAGGTGTACTAAGTCAAGAGCGAGATTTTCATCTTGATCATAATCGAGGGTTTATAAAAACAATTTTTTACTCGCATAGTAGATGGTATGTTCTCAATTTTAATATCCTTCTTGAAGTGATACCCGAACGATAACAACCTATAAGACTAACAAGTCAATGGTATAATCCTTATTGAAATCAAGTGGACTAATAAGTGGGGATTTTGATAGAATTTACTTTAAAGCATGAAATGAATGTTGAGATTTTTCATCCCATTGGAATGGAGCATCCTAATGAAGGAGACATAGAAAATCATGAGTGTGTGTGGCATAATCAGAAACAAGGCATCATAAGAAATTAAACTTACCTTGGAGGCTTCATATTTGTTGCAATTTTTTGGGTGGCGAGATCTCTTAGATGGCTTGAACCTTGAGGGCATCAACCATAATCCCTATCAGGACACAATAATCCTAGAAAGCATCAAACAACAAAAAAAAAACATGCACTTAAGAGGGTTCAAGTAGAGGTTGTACTGTAGACAATGCTAGAAGAACATGGGAAGATCCTTAAGACGTTGAGAGTGCTTCTTGGAGTGAGTATTCAAGTCATCCAAGTAAGCAAGGATGAGATGAGATAGATCCTGAAAT
Organism: Pinus albicaulis; assembly: GCA_034641835.2. NCBI lineage: Eukaryota > Viridiplantae > Streptophyta > Pinopsida > Pinales > Pinaceae > Pinus > Pinus albicaulis. The sequence goes on along the minus strand of CM076570.1, from coordinate 722,511,739 downwards.
ACGTATTCATGGCTTGTTTTAAGTGGGTCCAATATTCTTTAAGCCAAAGGGAATAACACGATAAGCAAAAGTGTCCAATGGTGTGGTGAAGGTAGTATTGTATTGATCCATGTAGTGGATATTGATCTGAATGCATCCTAATAATCCATCCATCAATGATCTAATCAATAAATTATGTATGGAAATTGTCTTTTAGACATGATTTTTTCAAATCCTAAAATTCAATACAAATCTAAATAGCACCCAAACTTTTCATAATAGGGATTAGGTTTGAAACCCATTATATGTAAGTAAGGGGTTATATAAATTCTACCTTGTGTATCTTATCAATTTCAACTTTGATATCCATGGATTTAGATGATCTGAAATTGGAGGAGCTGTTCTCTTTCCTCTTCCTCAAAAACACTTAAAAAAAATCTTAGGACCGTGTTGATGCTTTGCAAGCATGAAAATGGGTCTTCAAAAACAACATGTTTTTTTAGTGTCTCTTCAACATAAATTAGTTTTCATATGCAACTAAACATAAAGAAAATACACACATAATCCATGTAGGCATAAATAAGAGCAAGACAAAAGGTTTGTTGACAGAATTCACCCCTCCTAGGCTACATCTCCGGGCCTGTCAACATGACTAGACCACTCATATAAATTTAGTATCGATGAAGTACAAAAAATTTTGCTCCAAATAAAAATGTGGCTATCACCCCTAAAAGGTAATGTTCTCCTACAGAGAACTCTCAAAATAGCAACAACTCAAAACATCTCCTACAAATATGACATACTTCAACTAAAATGAGTTAAAAACATCATGTGCACCCTTCAATTCCACATTGAAGCACATAATGAAAACTTTGTGATGAAAGAATTTAAATCGGAGCTGAATTGTGCTACTTACAACTTCTTCAAATGAATTATGAAGATGAGAAAACCCCTACAAGGTCTTATTCATGCTCAACACCCTCATGAATTGCTACCAAACCCTGCTTGATCCATACACCCCTTAGCCTCCAACCTGAAAAAAAAATGCCATCTATATGTGCTCAAAACATAAAAAAATAAGTTACCATTGGATTCATAGCATCCAAAAACCTCTAAGCAACCTCTTTCTGAGCTCAATTTGGATAAACCCTCAAAAAATTATGCTCAAAATCCTGATTGATCCATACACCCTTGGTCTTAAACCTGAAAAAATACTTTGTAGATGTGATAAATTTAGAAAAAATAGGTCACCATTGGATTCCTAGCATCCAAAAACCCCTATGCAGCCTCTTTCTACCCCCAAAAAGGATAAAAACTGAGAAATTTATGACCTTCCCAAGTTTTGCTACCAGTTGACCCACAAATTCGCTAAGTCCAGCTAACCGCCCTAAAATTTCACTCCGTTTTCCGCAATGAAGAAAAAAATTGGAGAAATTTTTGCGCAATTTTTGGGCTCATTAAATTTCCCAATAATCCAACTTTCAAACCATATATAATATGGCCGAATTAATTAATTGATATTTCCCAAACAACGCCATTTCAAAGTTAAATACAAAGTTTGAACAATACATATTAAGAAATAATATAGTGGTGTGTTGGTATGAGTAGATTTTAGTTGGAGGGAGGTCATGAATTCAACCCTTGTTGACCTCACTTGAACCTTAACAAAATTTTAGCAAATTGGGAGGCGCCACATGGTGGCCTCTCACTGGCCTATCAACAACCAACCAAAATTCACCCAGTCAATGCCAATGAATTCCTGCCAAGTGTCAAGTTATGATTGGCTTGTGTTGTCCTGTCATTTTTCCAAATTAACAGGCCTAATCAGCATGCAACGTTAGTAGTACGGAATGCTGACTGGGAAACCCTGCACAAAATTTTGCATGTTTGCCCAAAACTTCAGATCGCAATAACTTGAGCTTCGGGTGTCGGATTTAGGTGAAACGAACGTCATTAGATTCAGAATGATGAAAATTTTGACTTGACATTGGTTTCAAAACTTTCTGAGCACTTTAATTTTTGAGCTAAAATTTGATCACCTGATCACACCTTCCCACTAGGAACTTTTGGACTCTAAAATTTTACTTTCCTAGTCAATATAAAGAGGGAGGAACTCAAAAATACCCAAAAAATCAATCCAATTTGTAAAATTTTCAATTAGTGCCATTCAAGCCCCAATCAAGGCACTTCACTTATCATCCTTATGAATACCTATTGTCCTGTCAAGAATCGAGCCAACATTCTTATCGTTGTTGCAGGAATAAAAATATCGATGACTGGAATGTGAACATGCTCTTTACCCTCATATTTGCACAACTCGAAAAAACTTCATACTTGAAGTTAAATTGTTGAAGACAAACTTGAATTCATATTAGAAATCAGAAACAACATAAATTTGCTTTAACTTCTTCAAGCTGAATTTGTACATTAGTAGTACACTGCTACAAAAATTTTCATGATATGCTTGGCCTTATCTACAAAACATAGTCATTTTAACCATGAGACTCTATTCAGACAAGTTTCAAATCGAATACTTGTATTGGTGAACATATCACAAACTTGTAGACAACTTGAACAACAATTTTGTACATTCACAAAATTCCTTGAACAAAATCTGAAGCAACATTCAGAGCGGGTTCCCTTTGGAGATGTTCCCTCCCACCCCGCTTTAGTAGGCACCTGCTTCACCTTCATCAGTTTCAGCATAGCAGCATTTGGCTTAGGTGATTTGGAGACGTGCCCTCCCACCCCAAACTATGTAGGCACCTGCTACTTCATCAACAATCAGCGTCACGGTTATGGGTCAATAGCACAAAATCCTTCTCATCAAAGTCCATTTTCTAGGCCGCACACTGTTAGTAACACAGTTGGTCACAAGCATTACATGGTATCTCTATCATCAGATCTTTGTTTTTTATGGTTTTGGGTCATCCACAAAGCCACACTTCATCAAAGTCCATTTTCTAGGTCGCACACTATCAATATCACAGTTGGTCACAAGAATTTCATGGTATCTTTATCCTCGGATCTTCGTTCATCATGGTTATGGGTTAACTACACAAAACCCTTCTCTTTGGTGGCTCTTCATATTCAACAAAGGCTTCTCAGGAGGGAACTTCATGCAATGGAGACCATTGCTTCTTAAGGAGGGAGGAATGATCCAAATGGAAAATGGCATCCACCCATGGTGTTCATCCACCCATGGAATTTACCCATGGTATTGTAAATGGCATCAACCCATGGTATTTATTCACCCATGGTATTGTAATTGACATCTATTCATGATATTCATTCACCCATGGTATGTATCCACCCATGGTATTCATCCACACATGGAATTTACACATGGTATTGTAAGTTGTATTGACCCATGGTATCCACCTATGGTATCTACCCATAGTATTGTAACTCAAAAAAAATATATAAATAACAAGCCTCACTTTGTAAAAGGACAGATTTTCCACCACAATGTAGCTTCTACAATTTTTTTGCTGTGTGCTCTCTCTCATTTATGGCATTCTAATTTTGTAGATATTGTCAAATCCATTTAAAAAAAAATTTAGATCTTGGGGGCCTCCCCCTAAGATCCAGATCTTGGGGGGAGGCCCCCAAGATCTAAAAAAATTGAAATGGATCTAACAAGATCTGCAAAATTAGAATGCTAGAAAAAAAAAGAGAGAACACAAAGAAAATAAAACCACAAAGAAACTTGTTTTATTAAAACATAGAATAACTGTAGAAGCTACATTGTGGTGGACAATCTGTCCTTTTACAAAGTGAGGCTTGTTATTTATAGCCTTTTTTTAAAGTTACAATACCATGGATAGATACCATAGGTCGATACCATGGGTCGATACCATGGGTCAATACCATGGGTGGATACCACTTACAATACCATGGGTAAATTCCATTTGTGGATGAATACCATGGGTCGGTTCCATTTACAATACCATGGGTGGATGGATAACATGGCTGAATGAATACCATGGGTGGATACCATTTTCCATTCGGATCATTTAGATACCATAGGTGGATACCATGGGTCAATACCATGGGTAGATACCACTTACAATACCATGGGTAAATTCCATGTGTAGATGAATACCATGGGTGAATGAATATCATGGATAGATTTCACTTACAATAGCATAGGCGAATAAATACCATGGGTCGATGCAATTTACAATACCATGGGTAAATTCCATGGGTGGATGGATAACATGGGTGGATGAACACCATGGGTGGATGCCATTTTCCATTCAGATCATTGTGGACTATAAAAAGCCAATATATACATCAATTTAAAACGTCTACTTGTTGAACATGGTGAAAATAAATGTTCACTTTACAAAAGTACCTAAACATGCAATGTCAACAAGTATTTACACAATTTACAAAACAAATTTACAATAAGTCTACCCAATGGTGCCTCTCCTAGGCTTGTGGGTTCTCTTATTGCACCATATTTTCTTGAAGGTTGCTCAAGATTGTTGCGAGTCCTCTTGGCCACCTTTTTTTTTTCCCTTGCATCATGTTGCATAATCTCTTTACCTTTCTTTAAACGAAGCTTCATATATAACTTCCAACATCGTTGAATTTCATTTCCATGCACTTTGCAATGACTACATGAAACTTCTTCTTGTTTGCAGACATAGAAGTTCTCTCATGCGAAATAAAGTCATTATGTTTGATTCCCAAAAATGTGGTTCATTTGTTTAACCATTATCATACATTTCTCACACACTGCCACACAATGGTAAAAATAATCACAAAATGTACAAGGGTATTGATTCTATAATTATTCAAAATCACCATGCCTTGAAAAACACTCTTGAGATTTATACATGTCTTTAGAGTTGCAACTTCAATGATTGTCACAAGGTGATGACATCTCTTTCTAAAATGCTTGATGTGCCTTAGGCCATTCAAAGAACTCTCCATACTCTTTGTGACCATATCCAAATCCCATATATTTTTGTCTTTCCTCTACCAAAATTGGATTGGAAATGCCTTGGCCATTTATGTCGAGGCTTCCACCTTCATAGCCCATCTTGGAGAGCAAATTCATACCTATGCCTTTGGTATGTTGCTCGAATGATGAAAAAGTGTTTTTATGCACATATATAGAAGGAGTGGTACTAGAAATGCTAATTAACTCCTTAGATTTTCCATTCATCTTCTCAGCCTCTAATGATGATGATGATGGCCAACTTGTAGATGACTCTAGCCACCCACTTTTATCCACTGGCATATGGTGTGCTTCTTGAAGATGCTCGCAAAATTGACATGCATCATCTTCCACATATGGTCCAAATCCACTATTTGAACCATTACCACATACTGACTTCATCTTAAAGGTTTCTCTTATTGGTGCAGGAGTTGAACTTTTTGCAACTTTCTCATCAAGCACTTGTTACAATACAAAGTGCATGTTCCTCTTTTCCTCTTCAACCATTTCCAACATCCTTCTCAACTCTATGTTCTTCATTCGAAGATCCAAATTTTGCTCCCCAAGCTCTTGGAGAATATTTTTGCTGCCCATTTTGCAACTTGGTCAACTGTAGCTCTGATACCACCTGATATGAAATTGGAGGAGGTGTTCTCTTTCCTCTTCCTCAAAACACATAAAACAAAACTTAGAACCGTGTCGATGCTTTGCAAGCATGGAAATGGGTCTTCAAAAACAACATGTTTGTTTAGTGCTCTTCAACATGAATTAGTTTTCATATGCAACTAAACATAAATAACATAACACACATAATCCATGTAGGCATAAAGAAGAGCAAGACAAAAGGTTTGTTGACAGAGTTCACCCTTCGTGGGCTACATCTCTGGGCCTGTCAACATGACTAGACCACTCATATAAATTCAGTATCAATGAAGTATATACAAGTTTGTTCAATAAAAATGTGTCTATTACCCCTATAGGAATGTTCTCCTACAGAGAACTCTCACTACAACAACAACTCAAAACATCTCCTACAAATATGACATACTTCAACTAAAATGAGTTAAAAACATCATGTGCACCCTTAAATTCCACATTGAAGCACATAATTAAAACTTCGTGATGAAAGAAGTTAAGCCTAAGCTAAAATCTGCTGGTTACAGATATTGCAAATGAATTATGAAGATGAAGAAACCCCTACAAGGTTTTCTTCATGCTCAACACCCTCAGAAATTTCTACCAAAACCTGCTTGATCCATACACCCCTTAGCATCAAGCCTACAAAAATTCCATCTAGATGTCCTCAAAACAAAAAAAAGAAGTCACCATTGGATTCATAGCATCCAAAAACTTCTATGCAGCCATTTTCTGAGCTCAATTGGGATAAAACCTCAAAAAGTTATGCTCAAAAGCTTGATTGATCCATAAACCCTTAGTCTTAAACCTACAAAAATACTATGTAGATGTGCTCAATTGATCAGAGACTTGGTATTTAGCTCAAAAATGAAAGTGCTCAGAAATGCTCCAAACCATAACGACCAGATAGAGCTCGTCACTAGGATTCCAACGCAGCTCGTTTCATCAAAATCCGAGTACGTATGAGTAGGTCATGGTATGATGTTCATTTTCTCAAACAGGTAAAAAAATGTGCAGAACAGTGACAGATTAATGACTTGGTAGTCCAATCAGCACCTCAGGAATATCCACAGAATATTCTCTAGTTTTCAACCAATGACACTGTGACAAGTGTCATAGTCATATTTGCCAATGTTTCTTGGGGAAATTGGTGGATTATTAATTTTTTTATGGTGATTTTTTAACCAATGGAGAAGGGCCACATGGAGCAGTTGGAGGCTGCCACATTCCCTCCCCCATGGCAAGGTTGTAGGGGCGCATATATATTTAATCCAAGGTCGAAATCCAATGCTATATCAAAGATCAGAAGGGAGCATATATTATCTGCATATATATTTTTTATCCAATGTCCAACTCTATGGTCCGAACCCAAAGTTCTATTCACCAAACGTTTATGACTGAAGAGGGGTGGAGGTCCTAGTCGACCACGCGACCTCCCCCATACAAGCATTGAGGGATATTGCCAGACCATCACTGTGTTCCTTGATAAAATAAGGATCCTGCATTTGAACTTACATTGCACCAAGGTTGGGGTTCTAGAGGGGGCCATCCCCCTCCCACATTTCCAAGCACCACGACTAAAGGCTAATACTATATCGGGGGAGTTAATTATGACAAACCTTGTTTATTTTCATAATATGGGATTAAGCTCCGTGTTAATCCGCAGTTAGTGCAAAACGTTCTTTGCGCCTTAAACCTCCACTAATTCGGATTAAACCCGCACTTATATTAACTTAATTTCACATTTAGATTGGCGGCATAATTGGTGGAGCCACCAAATGTGGCAGAGTCTCCACTTTTAGTGGAGTTATATGGCAGACTTCCATTTTTTGTGGAGAAATAGTAGGAAAAATTGGTTTTTCCATAAGTGAGGCAATTTTCGACCAATTTTGGCTCAAGAAGAGTCATTCTTCATATATTTTGATGTTTTGGAGCCATTGGAGCAGGTTGTAGAGGAAATAGGAGACTATAAACATCACTTTTCACAATTGAAGCTAATACAAAGGCCCATGCCATGGAAGCTGGACCAAGGAGATGTAGCTCAGGAGGGGTGAACTCCTTCATCAAAACCATGTGTATTTGACTCAATTGTCTTTGTTTGTTGTGTTTTTATATGTTGTTGTTCATCATTTAGTTTCCATGCTTTTATGTTCATGAAATATACTTAATCTCATCAAGTTTGTTGAATTTTCAATCATAAGCACATGTATAAACCCTATTACAAGAAGAAAACTAAAGAACTTTCATATTAAATATGAAACTGATATTAGCATAACATTAAATAAAAATCAATTTCAGATCAAGTTGGTATCATAGAAAATGTTATTTTATTTATTTGCTTGAGATTGTGCAAGAAGGGTTTTAATAGTTGCAATTTTTTGATGCGTACAAGGTTGAAGTTGCAGAGAAGAGAAGGGAAGATATCGATTGTTAGTATTGAGATTAGGACAAGAAGAAAGAGAGCTGAGAGAGCATCATCTTCACCCAAAGTTCCACTCAATTTTGCACTTGAAGCAGCTCAAGTTCTATCTCCAACAGTTGAGATTGAAGAGGTACAAATTCCACAAGAAGTTGAGGTGATTGAAAAGGTACAAGCATCAGAAGTTGAGCTTGAATCCTTAGCCATTATGTCAGATGTTGGAGAGAATCATGGACATTCAAAAGAATAATATGTCAAGAGAGACTTCAAGGACATTCAGATAATGGTTAAAATCATGTTTGATGCATTCACTGCAGAAAGAGCAGGAGAATGTTCTAAGCCTCCACATGGAGAAGGAACTTCGTATGACAAGAAGAATGAAGAGAATAGTTTGAAAGGCAGTGGAGGAAATTCACCTAAATCTCCACCATCCTCATCCTCATCATCTTCATCAGCACCTTCATCTTTCTCTTCCACCACAAACCACCCACACTCATTCAAAAACCCCAAAAGGAAAAGCTCCATTACTCAAGTTGGACACCAAGTTTGAACTTCCCATGTACAATGGTGAGGTAAATGCAGAGAAGTTAGACAATTGGATCCATCAATTGGAAGTATAGTGCAGAATTCAAAATCTACAAGAGGACGACATAAATATCCTATTCGCTTCATTAAGGCTAGAAGGAGCAACACTAGTTTTGTGGGAGGAAAAGACTCAAGAGGAAATGTGAATTCATGGTAAGATATCCATTTCTTGGGTTGAATTGATTTATTCCATTAAAATACAATTTTATCCATTAGCCTATATGCAAAAATAAATTATGAGTTGGCAAAACTTTAGGAAACTCAAAGGACAAACAATTCAAGAGTACACCCAGGAGTTTAGAAAGAAAGCTTTGTTGTTAGGAGTAAAATTGAATTCCCATGACACAATCTTGAAATAAATTGGGGGTTTACATTCCTACTTGAAACATACTATGCTTATGTTTAACCCAAACAACTTAGATGAAGTATGTGTGCAAGCCACTCATCTTGAAGCAAGGGGAAATAACATTCAGGAAGAGTGTAGTAAGAAGAATCCATTCAAGGGTAAGGGAAAAGAGAAGGGAGTAAAATGGAAGGGAAAGAAGAATGCAAGCATCAAGAAAGAAGGGGAGAAAACTACATGCAAACATCGTTCCAAAGAGGGGCATGATGAAGCCCACTGTTGGAAACTACACCCTGAACTAAGGCCAAATAAACCAAATATCAAAGGGAAACAAAAGATGACTGCCACCACACAACAAGATCTTGGATCTGATTCTAGAGATGATACCAAGATCGTAGCCATTGTTAACAAAGGAAAGGAAGCCATAGTAAGTACTAGTTCCTAAAATAATCACAACAAAGCTCCAAATGAAGACACAAGGATAGAATTGTTCCATGTTAGAGTGATTTCAAATCATACAAAGATTGATGCATTGTTTGATAGTGGGTCACAAGAAAACCTGATTTCAGAAGACTTGGTCAAAAATCTTAACCTTGAAACTGTACCACATCATAAACCGTACCCTTTGGGTTGGATATTTAGGAATGCCAATTTACAGGTTACAAGGAAATGCATATTTCGATTTGCTATTACTGCAAACTTTGTTGATGAAGTCGAGTTAGATGTGGTTCCACTTGAATTTTCAGGATTATCTTGGTAAGTCCATATGTGTATGACAGGAAAGCAATGTTTTATCTCCATGAGAAAAAATATCATTTTTTTAAGGATGGGGTGGAGTATATTGTGAGAGCTTGTTGCAAAAAAACTAAACATTTCTTTAGTTAATGCAGGGAAAATGAAGAGACTAGTTAATGCAAGTAAAAAATTTGTGCTTCTCATGATCAAGAAAAATCATGATTTTGACTATGAATCTTTTGAAGGATGTGATGAAAAATTAAAATCTGATTTGTTTGATCAGGTAAGTAAGCATGGCAAGATGTTTCAAGAACCAAGTGGGTTGCCTCCCAAGAGGGGAATTCAACATGAGATTTAGCTATAGCAGGATGTTCCACTTCCAAACATTGGTATGTATCGCATGTCAATTATGGAGAGTTTGGAAATCAAGAAGAAAATCCAATAATTTCTGAACAAAGGTATCATACGCCCATCTACTTCGCCATGTGGTTCGCCAATTGTTTTGGTACCATAGAAGGACAGGACTTGGTGCATGTGCATAGATTTATGTGCAGTAAATAAAATCACGGTAAAGAATCGCTACCCACTCCCATTCATTAATGATTTTCTAGATCAGTTAAAGTGTGCAAGATATTTCACTAAGCTAGACTTACGAAGTGGTTATCATCAAGTTAGCATAACTGAGGAGGACATTTGGAAAACTGCATTTAAAACTATAAAGGGATTGTTTGAGTGGATAGTTATGCCATTCGGTCTAACAAATGCTCCAGCTACTTTCATGAGAGTCATGAATTATGTACTAAGACCATTTCTAGATGAATTATTTATTGTTTACTTAGATGGTATTTTGATATTTAGCAAATCAAGAGATGAACATGTCATGCATGTACAAGATACTTGATGTCTTGAAAAAAGAGCAGTTATTTTAAAAGATGCCAAAGTGTGAGTTTGGCAAGACTTCTTTAGTGTATTTGGGACACATTGTTGGAGGAGGCGAGTTGAAGATAGACCCTTCCAAAGTGTAGGTAATTCTGAATTGGCCCAAGCCCAATACAGTTACAGAGGTAAGAAGCTTTCTTGGGGCAGCACAGTATTGGAGGAAATTCATTGCTAATTTTTATTCCATTGCAGCTCTGTTACATGCATTGACAAGTTTCAAGAAATTCTTCCATTGGAGAGATATGCAACAAAAATAATTTGATTATTTAAAGCAAAAGGTAAGTTTAGAACCGGTATTGGCTCTTTCAAATCTTAGACAGCCATTTGAGATCCAAACAAATGCAAGTGATTATGCTATGGGAGCAGTTCTCATGCACCATGGTAAGCCTATTTCATTTCATTTTGAAATTTTAATGGAGTTGTGACTAACTATCCCACCTATGACAAAGAGTTATATGCATTGGTACAAAGTGTAAAGAAATGGAAGCACTATTTTATAGGAAAAGGACCATTATCTATACCGACCATCAACCATTGCAGTACTTACAATCACAGTCAAAGTTGCAGCAATCAAGACATTTCAGATGGATGGGATTTCTACAACAATTCCATATGGTTATTAGGTATAAAAAGGGAATATAAAATAAGGTAGTTGATATGCTTTCTAGGCCTATTGTAAATTCATCTATTATACTCAAGAAAAATCCAGTTATGCATGAAAGTTACATTGAACAATATGCATATGATAGTGATTTTCAAGATGTGTATGAAAGATTGAGTCAAGGAAACCAAAATGAAGAGTTAGATTATCATGTGCATAACAGTTTGTTGCATCACTTGGGCAAGTTATGTATACCACAGGGAGAAATAAACAACATCATAAGGGAGGCACATACTTCATTGACTGTTGGAGATTTCGGTGTAGGCAAGACAGTAGTGAATCTCCAAAGTTATTTTTATTGGCCATGCATGATTGATAGTGTATCTCGTTTTATTATAGGATGTTCTTTATGTGCAATAAGTAAGCCTATTAATAGGAAACTTGGAGTGTACACTCCACTTCTGGTTCCTTCACATCCTTGGGAGAGTATCTCAATGGATTTTGTAGGTGGTCTTCCAATGTCAAAGAAAGGTCATGATTACTTGTATTTTGTTGTAGATATTTTTAGCAAAATGTGTCTTTTGATGCCATGTAAGAAAACAATTACAACTGAACAAACCGTTCATCTTTTCTTTCAAAATGTATGGGTTCAATTTGGTCTTCCTACTTCTATTGTAAGTGATCAAGATTCCCGGTTTGTTGGGAATTTTTGGTCAAAATTATGGGACATGATGGACATGTTGGGAAAAATACTGAGAGGGGGGGGGATGAATCAGTATTTTAGGCTGAACAATTTTTCTTTCCTTTTCTTTCAAAACAACCATATGTTACAGTACTGCATTCAACGTGTATGTCCTAATATCTTATTATGCTTTTACTTAGAGAAATGCATCAGATAAGCATTAAGCATGAACAGAAACAATAGAACAAACCATTAACCATGAACAACACATATGGACACCAGGATTTAAGGTGGAAACCCAATTCGGGAGAAAACCACCGCTGCGTAATCTTAGTCTTCAATATTTTATTATAGAGAAATCCTTTTACAATTTATGCTGGTGCAGACTCATACCAGCACGCAGGCACCCACCTGCAGAAGGCTACAACCTTCTCTCATTTACCAGCCTCTCCTGGAAGGGAGCTACAACCCCCTGACTGAAAGCTTCGACCTTCAGCACCACTGTGGACCTCGTTTCATCAATTTTCAGACTGGATCACACAGCCGCAACCCCAGACTTTAGAAAATGCATGCATTCGACATCCCGTTTGACTTTCTGGATAAAAATTCTTCAACAGACATGCGTTAGCTCTTCATTGATTCTTCTATTTAATGAATCCAAGATTCATTCTTTCGATGGGTGCTACATGGACTCAGAATTATCAGTTAAGCATGTCATCTGTCCATACAGATATTCCTTAGAAGAATTCGCTCTTCTTTCGCGCTAGGCTCTCTCACCTCTGTCCCTTTCGAATAATGATCATTGCCCTTTATATAGTTCTCGCCTTTCTCAATACCATGAGTCTAAGACCACTCAACTGCTAATGGTATTCCTTTGTCAATATTCCCTTTAGTTTTATCCCCGGGGCTTTTCAAATTCTTTTTAATTTATTTCATTCAAGCAAGGAAATTCAAATTATCTATGTGCGCCAAGCCTTTAACCCAAAGTTTAACCCTTCAGATTTTATAAACAATATCCAATGCATTTCCATATGCAAGTGTCTTGTTGATGTGGTGAGTTCCGCAAGCGGAACAGCCATACATCTCAATCGCTTTGTATTAATAATTGTGCCAATCCAATTTGAAACCCCAATCTTTGTCTCCGCCATATAATATTATAAACATTAACGAGCCACTGACTCATCAGTAATATATATATCCATATAACTTTTTGGGTTCTTCAAATAATATTCAATCTTCGATTCTGGGCCCACATTGCAACTTACAACCGGCGGAAATAACATATGGCGGAAATGCGATATTGCGATCGTGTGATGTTGCGATCGTGCGATGGCGCGATGATCGCATATCGCAAACAACGGAACTTGCGATGGCGGAGGGCGATGATTATAATATGCGCTTTTGCGATTTTGCACTGATCGCACATCGCAAATGGGAATTTTGCGAAGGGCAATTTTTGAATCTGTAAACTTGCGCTCTTGCGATTTTGCGCTCAAGTGGTAGGGACCACTTGTCCTGCCACATTCAAAGATTTAAAGTCTTTCCGCTGTTTAATCATACTTTCATAAATTTTCTTCATGCTTGGTTGTTGAAGGCTTAAATTCCCGAAATGACTGTCTTGAATAACTCTACTCCTCCGTAAATTAGATTTATGGGAATAACTTCGTTCCACTATAAAGACGACTCTGCTCAACACCATAATCAACTCTCCTCTGCAATTTGTGGCTGCGGCCCATGACAATTAATTCATCCTTACATTTCTCCCATCCTTCTTGAATGCGTGTTGATGTTCACCAAAATTCTGCTGCGCCTTTGTACTCTTCCCATTCTGTCTCTGCTCCTTCTGTTCATCCTCTGTTCTTTTCTACTGACCTTTGCCAAATCCTTTGCCATCAATGACAATATTTCCAACAGGACACAAAGTTGAAGAAGAGTACATCATTCCATCCGCAAACAGATGGTCAGACCGAGGTGGTAAAAAGGACAGTCATTCATCTTCTTAGAGGCTATTGCAACAAACATCCCAAGTTGTTGGATGAACAGTGGCATTACATTAAGCATGCATACAACAAAGCAAAGCATTCTTCCACAAACACATTGCCATTTGAGGTATGTCTTGGGTACTTGCCAAGATCACCTTTAGACTTCATCTTTGAGAAATATGTCGCTATATATGGTCATAGTGACATAGATAACGCAAGTAAGTTCATTGAGTAAATTCAGTTGGTACATCATACAATGCAAGAACAACTTGAAAAGAGTCAAAGTAGCTACAAGGCAAGGCATGTTAAACACTGTGTTGATCACAACTTCCAGGTTGGAGATGAAGTTTAGTTATATATTAGCAAAGAAATATTGCAAGGGGAACATAAAAAGCTCAAGCCAATCCGTTATGGTCCATTTAAAATTCTGGAAAAGATTGGCACTAATGCATTTAAGCTAGATTTACCTCCTTATATGTAAATATGTTTTGTCGTTAATGTTGAGAATTTGAGATTGTTTGAGCCTCCTTTGATTGATGATCAAGGACAGCATGTTCAACTACCGTCAATAGATGATTTCTTGCCAGAATATCTTGATGAAATTCAGAAAGATCTCATACTTGACAGAAGAATCAGAACTTCAAGGAGAGGGAATGTCGAATACCTTAGAGTGGGACTCAAGGGAAAAAAAATCCTTTCAAGGCCAAATGGATGGAGAGTGAAAGGGTGAGGGAGTTGTAACCACACCTTCTAAACAATTGATAGTATCTTTTGGGGTCCAAAAGGCTTCTAGTTGACAGGAATGATCTGAGGCTTAGTATTTAGCTCATAAAAGAAAGTGCTTAGAAATGCTCCAAACTAGAACGACTGGATAGAGCTCGTCACCAGGATTCTAACGCAACTCGTTTCATCAAAATCCGAGTTCATATGAGTAATTTATGGTTTGTTTTTTATTTTCTCAAACAGGTAAACAAATGTGAAAAACAGTGACAAACTGATGACTTGGCAGTCCAGTCAGCACCTTAGGAATATCTAGGGAATATCATCTAATTTTCAGCCAATGACACTGTGACAAGTGTCACAGATTTTCCAATGTTGCTTGGGGAAATTGAAATTTTCTTCCTAAACCTAAGGTTGAAATTTATACATGGTGGATTATTAATTTTTTATGGTAATTTTTGAACCAATGGAGAAGGGTCACATGGAGCAGCGGAAGGCCGCCACGTGCCCTCCCCCATGGAAAGGTTGTATGGGTGCATAAATATTTAATCCAAGGTCGAAATCGAACGTTATATCAAAGGTCGGAAGGGAGCATATATTATTTTCATATATATTTTTTATCCAAAGTCCAACTCTATGGTCCGAACCCAAAGTTCTATTCACCAAAATTTTATGACCGAGGAGGGGCGGAGGTCGGGGTCGACCCCACGACCTCCCACATACAAGCGCTGAGGGCTACTAGAATACCATCACTGTGTTCCTTGATAACATAAGGATCTCGCGTTTATTTTAATTTACATTGTGCAAAGTTTGTTGTTCTGAAGGGGGCCAGCCCTGCGGGCCATACCCCTCCCACATGTCCAAGCGCCATGACCAAAGGCTAAGACTGTTTTGATGGATTTAATTACGATAAACCTTGTTTATTATCATAATCTAGGATTAATCTTTGTGTTAATCCATGGTTAGTGCAAAACGCGCTTTGTGCCTTAACCCTCCACTAATTCGAATTAAACTCATGCTTATCTTAACTTAATTGTGCAATTAGACTGGCAGCATACTTGGCGGAGCTTCCAAATGAGGCGGAATCTCCACTTTTATTGGAGTTATCTGGAATACTTCCAGTTTTAGTGGAGAAATAGTAGGAAATTTTGGTTTTTCCATAACTGAGGAAATTTTTGACCAATTTTGGCTCAGGAAGAGTCATTCTTGGTAGATTTTGATGTTTTGGAGCCATTGGAGTAGGTTGTAGAGGAAATAGGAGACTGTAAACAACACTTTTTCACAATTGAAGCTAATAAACTACCCATTCCATGGAAGCTGGACCGAGGAGATGTAGCCCAGGAGGGGTGAACTCCTTCATCAAAACCATGTGTATTTGACTCAGTTATTTGTGTTTGCTATGTTTTTATATTCTGTTTTTCAGCATTTCGTTTCCATGCTTTTATGTTCAAGAAATACACTTAATCTCATCAAGTTTGTTGAATTGTCAATCATAAGCACATATATAAACCTTTGTGCAAGAAGCAAACCAAAGCACTTTCATATTAAATCTGAAACTAATATTAGCACAACATTCACTAACAATCCATTTCAGATCAAGTTGGTATCAGAGATTTTTTTTTTCTTTCTTTGTTTGAGATTGTGCAAGAAGGGTTTTAATAGTTGCAATTTTGTGATGCTTACAAGGTTGAAGTTGGAGAGAGGAGAAGGGAAGCTATTAGTTGTTAGTCCTGATATTAGTAAAAGAAGAAAGAGAGCTGAGAGAGCATCATCTTCACCCAAATTTCCACTCAAAGTTGCACTTGAAGCACCTCAAGTTCTATCTCTAGCAGTTGAGATTGAAGAAGTACAAATTTCACAAGAAGTTGAGGTGATTGAAAAGGTACAAGCATCAGAAGTTGAGCTTGAATCCTTAGCCATTATGTCAGGTTTTGGAGAGACTCATGGACATTTAGAAGAAGAAGATGTCAAGAGAGACTTCAAGGACATTCAGAGAATGGTTAAATTCATGTTTGGCACATTCACTGCGGAAAGAGTAGGAGAAGGTTCTAAGCCTCCACATGGAGAAGGAACTTTGGATGTGTAGAAATTATATAACTTATGTGTTATATGTCCAAGATTCTCCTGATCTCACACTATTTTAACTTCATGCAAAATACAAAATATATTCCACCATTTATCATTTGCGAAAATTAAATCAAGATTGCAATGCACACATGAAATAATAAAAATTCACATACATTAACACAGTTGTTTTAACGGGAAAGCATGAAGCTGAAAACCCCAAATATCTGTATATAATATATGTCATAGAGATCATGTAAAAATCCTCATACAAATTTGATCATATCAAGCTCTCAGTACAATACAATCGCTACACACTAATCAGGCCCGATCTTGCAAATCCATGCACCGATCTTTGCCACTTGCTAGCCTGCCTCTACTGCGCAATCCCTGTTGAAGAATGGCTCTGAATGAACTCGAATTCACCAAGCTTGCACTGCGCAATCCTCATTGGAATCTCCAGTAAGTGTTGGATGCAATCAATGCATCACTATAGTCACAACTGATAGTCTATCTTGCCCTTTCACCTATCTCTCCACTGGTCTCCACTGAAACTGTCATGCATTGTAGTTAACTGATGTATTCGCCAGTTGATTAATGAGTTATTATTTAGTGAATTAATTAACTAATTAATTCACACAACTCTCACTAGTGTATCAATCAGTTAGACTAGATACAACTAGCTCAACTGAGTCTAACTAAGTTAAACTAAATACAACTCCACCAAACTCTGTCACATGAGTTATAACTGAAGTCTCCATGCATTAGCTCCAATAAACCCTCAGGAATAACGTAATTCCTTCTGTCAGCTGTTGTGCCACATCTATGCACTTAACTGAAGTGCTCCAAGAGAATAAGATAATATTTAGAGTCCAAATATTATTAAGAGCTAATAATATTCGACATATCTATTTTATGACTGGTAATCTAAAAATAGATTTCGCCCAATATGTCTAAAAATAGAAGTCCATCTATTTTTCCAATTTGACCAACCATCCACAAATAGCATCCTGCAACTCATAGAATATGATCAACATGTCTAAAAATAGACTTTGCACCAAAAATAGCCCGCGGGCCCACTTAGTGAAGGCGACTCTTTTCACTAAGCTCATCATTTTATTGAATCTCAACACTCCCTCTTAACAAGATAGGGATTATCTGCCACCCTAATCCTGTCTCTATGGTATTCGAATTTGCTTGTGGTGAGCGCCTTCGCCAGAATATCTGCATCCTGATCCTCCGTAGGAATGTAAGAAAGAAACATGATCTTCCACTGCACACAATATTTGATATGATGATACCGGATGTCAATATGTTTAGATCTATCATGAAATACTGGATTAAATGAGAGTTTAATGCAACTCTGATTATCACAATATATCACAGTAGGATCTAAGTGAGAACCGAACAACCTGACCAGGATCTTCCTCATCCATATAGCCTCGCATGCAGCCAAACTTTCTCCCATGTACTCAGCCTCCGCTGAACTGAGTCCCACGGATATTTTTTTCCTGTTGTACCAAGAAACTGTTGTACATCCGATATTGAATATCCCTCCAGATGTGCTCTTTTTGTCTGTTGGGCTTCCTGCCCAATCTGCATCCGTGAAGCCATGCAGCTTCAACTCATCCGACTGTCTGTACCACATTCCATATCCAGATGTGCCCCTGAGATACCTCAGGACATGCTTTCCTGCCTTCCAAAAGACCTTGGTAGGCTTAACCATTGCTTGTGAAAGCTAGTTCACAGCATAGCATATGTTCGGTCGTGTATTGACTAAATACATGAGCGAACCAACCAACTGTCGATAAACAATGGCATCCACTACCTCTGCCGATGTAGCATCCTCTTTCCTCCAACCACCAGGAAGAGGAGTGTCGATAGGCTTGCAGCCTTGCATGTTGAACTTCTCCAGTATCTCCCGGTCATACTTGCCTTGAGACACAAACAGTCCACCCTTCTGCTGCCAAATTTCCAATCCCAGGAAATAATGAAGGAGGCCCAAGTCCTTCATCTCAAACTCCTTTGCAAGATCTGCCTTGCATGAGTGTATCAACAGTTCATCACCCGTTAGTATCAAATCATCTACATAAATTACAATGATCAACAACTTACCCTCCACCACAATCTGGTATAGGTTCAGATCCGCCTCACTCTTGGCAAAACCAAGACCGGTGAAATAATTGTCTATCCATGTGTACCAAGCACGAGGTGCTTGTTTCAGCCCATACAACGCTCTTTTGAGCCTGCAAACATGCGACTCGCTGCTGAAGATTTTGAATCCTTCAGGCTGCTCAATGTACACCTCCTCCTCAATGACTCCGTTGAGGAACACAGTCTTCACATCCATCTGATGAATGTGCCAACCCATCTGTGCTGAGAGAGCAAGGATGGTCTGTATGGAAGAATACCTTGCGACAGATGCAAAGGTTTCTTCATATTCGATCCCCTCAATCTGTGAGAAGCCCTAGGCAACAAATCTTGCCTTGTACTTCTCGACGCTCCCATCAGCAGCTTGCTTCACTTTGTAGATCCATCACGAACCTACCACTGATTTCCCTTCCTGCCTTGGGACAATCTCCCATGCACTGTTTCTGAAAATCGAATCATACTCTTCCACCATGGCATCTACCCATGCAGGATCCTCCACAACTTCCTCGAAAGAATATGGTTCTGTCACGATACACTTGCTCATCAGAGCCATGTATCCAGTGAATCGGTCAGGTGACTGTCTCTGTCTGCGCTGTGATGTAGGGGCTCCTACATTCTGCGCTGCATCAAGATTCAGTCGCTCAGTTTCTGTAGTGCGCTTCTGCCCTCTGATGTTTGGTGTTGCATGAGTGGTTTCTTCCACTCCATGAACCTCCTCTTGTGGTTGATCCACATCCTGAGGCTCATCTTTAGGAACAAGTAGCTCCTCATCTGCATGCAAGTGTAGCTCCCTCTCAAGCGACAAATTCATGGCTTTCTCCTCATGAAATTTGATATCCCATCGCACAACAGTCATCCGACTGTCTGGAAAATACACACGATAATTGTGGGGTGTTTCTTTGTACCCCACAAATATCCCAACCTCTGTGGTCAGCTCCATCTTCTTCCTAGCATCCTTCGTCACATGAATGTAAACAAGTGAGCCAAAAATCTTCAAATGAGAAATATCAGGCTTCTTACCATAAAACGCCTCTTCGGGTGTACTCATGCCAAGTACTCTATGAGGACAACGGTTTTGTACATAAACTGCAGTGTTGCATGCCTCAGCCCACAAGTGTATGGGAAGGCCCTGATCATGCAACATCGCTTGTGCAACACCCACGATCGTTCTGTTCTTTCTCTCCACGACCCCATTCTTCTGTGGGTTATGAGGCACTATGAGTTCTCTTCGAATTCCTTCTGTGCTGCAGAAGTCTTTGAATTCGCCAAAGATGTATTCACCGCCATTATCGCTCCTTAGAGCTTTCACCTGCTTCCCTAAATCTTTCTCAACCAGCGCCTTGAACTCATAGAAATTTGAGTATGTCTCGCTCTTCTTCTGCATGAAGAAGATCCAGCACTTACGAGAAAATTCATCAACAAATATCACATAATACCTGTGCTTTGTTGTTGAAGCAACCGAGAAAGGTCCACACACATCTGTGTGAATTCTCTCAAGGATCGTCATGGTGCAACTATCCTTCTCATGAAAAGTGGTCTTCACAAATTTTCCCAAAGTACATCCCTTGCACTAATCTGACTGTGCAAGTGTACCCTTGGGAAGCCCGGTAGAAATCTGCTACAAAATTTTCAAAGTGCCATGGTGAAGATGGCCCAATCTCCTGTGCCACAATTCACCCTCATCCCGACTCACCACTCCTTCTGCTTTGCCTGCCATTGCTGCGCAACCATCTACCTACAATTGATAAAGATTCTTAACTCGAATCCCTATCCTCCTGGTTTTACCAGTTGTTTTACTGCGCAGGAAGTATTTTCCCTCACTAAAAACAACATCATAACCCTTGTCTTCCAACATCGCCACAGAGATTAGATTCTTCTTCAATCCTGGAACATGCATGACATCCTTCAAGATGAAAGGTTTACCTGACTCCCTCTCAAAGGAAATGGTCCTGATACCAGTCGCATTGTATCTACCATCATCGCCCATCTCGATGTGCACTCCAAGATCCTTTTCATCCAGATCACTAAACAAATCTTTGTCTCCGGTCATATGGAAAGACGCACCACTGTCAAGAAACCACACTGATCCCATCACACTTGAAACCAAGCATGCGATCAAAGAAAAATCCAGCTCAAACTTTGAGGCTAAGGCCTCTCCAGCTGCAAATCCATCATCCTGCTTATTCTTCTTCTTTTGTGGATAGTTAGTGGCGTAATGTCCATGCTAGTGACAATGAAAGCACTTCACCTTGGACAAGTCCTGCTTCTTTCCTTTCGCACTGGATTGAGAAGGATTTTTCTTCCCTTTCCTTTTCCTTACTTTGGATGCCAAAGCGCAATTTTCTTCATCTTCATTCTTCGATGAAGCTCCATCCTTGGTACCCCACCTTATCTCCTCCTGCACAAGATCCGACCAAAGTCGCTCCCATCCTGCCAGTTTCTCCTGTCCATTGACAGAGTCCTCGTAGCTATGCCAACTCTTCGAAAGCCCAAGGAGAGCCAAGCTCACCAAGTCATCTTCATCTACATTAACCCGCACACTTCCCAGCTCATCCTTGCAGTGGACAAAATTAGTGAGGTATTTTGGTATATTGTCACCTTTCTCCATTTTTATTTTTATGAGTTTGTCTTTAAGTGCCAACTTCCTTTGGTCGCTTTTTCTTTGGAACAAGTTTGTCAAATCCTTCCACATTAAGAATGGAGTGGATTTACTATGAAGGCTGGACACAATGTGATCCTTCACACCTTCCAACAAAATTATTTGACACTTCGCTACCTTCTTTTTCCATGCGTCAAGTGCGGCTGCATCGCTAGAACCAGGCTTTGGAATATCAGTATCTATGAACTCCTTCAACCCTTTATCATCCAGAACCACCTCCATCCTGTCCTTCCATGAAATATAATTCAAGTTGCTATCAAGGGCATACTCCAATCGCAATCCATTGAAATACATTTCAATGAATGCTCAACTTCGACACCAAGAAAACACTGCAGCAAATTCGAATTCCACCAACACAAAACTCAACCGCTTCAATAATTGCAATATCCTATGATCAATATTGCTCTGATACCATGTAGAAATTATATAACTTATGTGTTATATTTCCAATATTCTCCTGATCTCACACTATTTTAACTTCATGCAAAATACAGAATCTATTCCACCATTGATCATTTGCGGAAATTAAATCAAGATTGCAATGCACACATGAAACAATAAAAATTCACACACATTAAAACATTTTTTTAATGGGAAAGCCTGAAGCTAAAAACCCCAACTATCTATATATAATATATGTCATAGAGATCATGTAACAATCCTCACACAAAGCTGATCATATCAAGCTCTCAGTACAATACAATCGCTACACACTAATCAGGCCCGATCTTGCAAATCCATGCACCGATCTTTGCCACTGCTAGCTGCCTCCTCTTGCAACCTCCACAGGTGAAGAATGGCTCGGGCGGAGCTCGAATTTTCCAAGCTTGCCTTTGCGCAAAGTCCATTGGCATCTCCACTGAGTGTGTGATGCAATCAATGCATCACTATAGTCACAACTGATAGTCTATCTTTCCCTTTCACCTATCTCTCCACTGGTCTCCACTGAAACTGCCATGCACTGTAGTTAACTGATGTATTCTTCAGTTGATTAATGAGTTATTATTTGTGAATTAATTAACTAATTAATTCACTCCACTCTCACTAGTGTATCAATCAGTTAGACTAGATACAACTAGCTCAACTGAGTCTAACCGAGTTAAACTAAATACAACTCCACCAACTACTTCTCCAACTCCACCAAACTCTGTCACATGAGTTCTAACTGAAGTCCTCCATGCAATAGCTCCAGTAAACCCTCAGGAATAGCGTAATTCCTTCTGTCAGCTGTTGTGCCACATCTGTGCACTTAACTGAAGTGCTCCAAGAGAATAAGATAATGTTTAGAGTCCAAATATTATTAAGAGCTAATAATATTCGACATATCTATTTTTAGACTTGCAATCTAAAAATAGATTTCGCCCAATATGTCTAAAAATAGAAGTCCATCTATTTTTCCAACTTGACCAACCAACCACAAATAGCATCCTGCAACTCATAGAATATGATCGGCATGTCTAAAAATAGACTTTGCACCAAAAATAGCCTGCGGGCCCACTCAGTGAAGGCGACTCTTTTCACTAAGCTCATCATCTTGTTGAATCTCAACAGGATGACAAGAAGGATGAAGAGAAGATTTCAAAAGGTAGTGGAGGAAATCCACCTCCATCTTTAACATCCTCATGGCACAAAAATTTGTAGTAGGTTTAGGGAAAATTTTAGGGGAGAAATTTTGCTAATTGGCTATTTTTTCAACATTTTTTGAAAAAATGTTTTCCCTTTTGGTTAAAAATTATCCTATTTTTACATATATATGATTAAATGGATGGAATTCACCAAACTATTACCGATTTTAATAGTAAATTACATGTTTTTATTGAATATTCTCCTACATTATATATGTATGACTTTGCAACCTAGAATAGTCACATATAATACTATGCATAGGCATAATATTCAAATCCTTAAAATTTACCTTCCATAGGTGGTGCTTGTAATGCACCCGCTCGTAGAAACAAGGAGAAATGAAGCATGGTGTCCCAAGGGTACTTGGGTGCTATCATGACCGTAAGAATGTCTTAGTCTACATGGAAGAGGTCAAAAAATGATGGTAATTCCTCATAAGAGTCCAGAAGTAGTGGAAAGCACATTAAGGTGCTAAATGAAGCACAAGTGTGCAACATCATGCACAACTTCACAGGGCCAATAGTGGAGGAAACAATGCAACCTTCATGGGTTGATATTTTCCTCTATGGTGTTAAACTTGTGGTGAATGAAATGATCTCAACACCAGTAAATGATGAGAAGATGATTGACGATATCCCCCCCACAAAGGATGAATTGCAGTAGATGTGCTCATAGTTATGTTGGTCATTGGTATTGGGGTGAGGTAGTATTTATTGATTGTTCCATGTGGAGGGGAAATTTGTACCTTGGATGATTATGCAACCATTGGAGTGGCCACAAGTGAAGCTGAGTCATTCCTCGCATCGATGGAGGATCTTGAGAGGCTAGGAGAATCAACTGCAACCTCTATGTGGGGTTGAACAATCTCAAGTTAGGCAATGGCTGGTCTGTGATTCATTCTTCATATGTTGTGTGTGATTTTCATTGGATAAATGAAAGTGAAATGGTTTTCATTGTCAAATAAAGCACATCAACATGTGTTCTATTGATTAACTAAAGTAGTCATATAATAGAAGGTAGATGGTGCCTTATAAGAATCCATAGTTGGTGGGATGATCAGAGCTATCATGGTTTATTGATGTAGCGTGACCAAAAAATCCCTATATTGAGGAATATTAAGGAAATGGTAGATATAGTGACCATGTTGACTACATATGGCACATGGGTGGTTGGTAAGAAAATATTTATTATGTGCAGGTGTAGCTCCATTGGCTAGTGGAGTTGGGTGAAAAGGGGACAAATATGGTGCATGAAGCAGATAATTCAGCTCCAATAGAGTAGTGCATAGGTTGATGGGATGGACTTTAGTGTTGAAAAGAGTGCATGAGGTAATGACCCTAAGGGTGGATACTATTAGGGCATCCTATTTATTTATTTATTTTCCTCGATCTTGTTTCTTGGTTCCATTTGGTGTCCTTTTTTTAATTGTGCAACACAATGGGAGTTCGGTCAGTCGATGTTGAGACCAAATGCATGTGATATTTATGAATGATTTCTTGCATGGGGGATGTGGAAAGAGGTTCCAAATACCAAATGGGTAGTGCCAAAAATATATTCGATAGGGTTAGTATTTCCATCACTTGGTGTGAAATGAAACTGGGTGATGAGTACAAAAAAAGAGTTTGAGTGAGAGCATGAGGTACATATGGTGTACCACTCATAGATGCCATGTATAGCTCCAAATAAATTGGAGGAGTTTCTAGAAAGGGTTCTATGGCAGAAATGGTCACCATACAAATAGGAGTGGAGCAAGAATTAGGCAATAGGGGAGGGTATTTATGGTATGTACTCAGGAATGAGGAATCTTTAAAGATTCTTAGTCCTAGTTTTGTGAATGAAGGATTGAGTTCATGTTATGATCCAACAAGTGGTAATCTATTAACTATTGAGAGTAAGGTCTACTCTTGTAACATATCAGTTGGTCTATAGGAACAATCTTTCCAATGTGGGGAAGGCTCATTGTGCAAGATATTAAGGAGGTTACAACCTCCATGGTGTACATGCAACTTCATTAAAAAAAATGTTGTAATACAAAGGAGCATCCAAGACATCAATGCTTATAAGGATATTTTTTCCTACAAGTTCCATAGGTACATTCATATAGAGGCGAATCACTTGTGAAAGGTTACCATCGTATTCCCTCAAGGTGATGGATGAAGTGAATAGTTCAGGAAACCTGAGTTTCTGCGACATGGTATTTGACACGATGCATATGGATGCAACCTCATTAATGATGCAATGGTGGATGGTGACATAACAAATGATGATAGGGGTTTTAAGAGTGACAACTGAT
Organism: Pinus albicaulis; assembly: GCA_034641835.2. Taxonomy (NCBI): domain Eukaryota; kingdom Viridiplantae; phylum Streptophyta; class Pinopsida; order Pinales; family Pinaceae; genus Pinus; species Pinus albicaulis. The sequence goes on along the minus strand of CM076570.1, from coordinate 722,486,377 downwards.
GGGGGTTTTGATTCTAAGTTGTCTAAATCAAAAGTGATCGGGTGTGAATTGAAAGGGTATATTACCCCCAAAGTTGAGAGTAATTCCTTCCATTGTGTGGGGAAAATTTGAAGAACCTCTAATGCTAACATGGTTGCAAAGGATTGAGATAAGGCATCAACGATGTTATAACTATGTGCCACTTTCATGTGATAACTGAGTGGTGTGACTCAATGGTCCTTTAGTCAATTTTGAAAGGGATCAATTGTGGGAAACAAGATCATTAAGGGTGCAGTAGAAGCAAGCATTGTAGCATAAATTAAAGAAGGGTTTGGATCTAAAACCATGTTTTAATCTCTATGTTGAATTTGGAGAAGGATTTCCACAAATTCATATAAATATCGTCATTGGTGACATCCTATGGGTTTTCAATTGCATAAGTGTTGAAATGAGAAGCACCAACCTCCTACTAGTTGGCTATGACACCCTATTAAGGAAAGGGACTTTGTATCACAATAGGTTTTTGAGTGGCTCTTTGTTGGCCATTGGGGCCATGACTACCCATAACCTCTTACATATGCTTGAATTTGACAATTTGGGGTTAGAGATGTGCGTTATGACCATACTCCCCTCATAATGTGCAAGGAATTTTAATATTAATACCATTATTCTTTCCTTGTTTCTATGGGTTGTTAGTACCTTGATTGGATGGTTGATTTAGATTTTTGGGATTTCCCCCACCCTAAGAAAATTATTGCTGAGGATTAACCCCCTACCCATGATTTCCTTTTTTCTTATTCTTTCTTTTCTTCTTCCCATTGTTCTATTATGAAGGGTGGTTGTCCATTTGAATTTATCAAAGAACTGTTGTTGTTGTGGAAAGGAAGGTTGGATGAAGTTAAAACCTACATTTTGTTGAGGACACTAGTTTATGAGATTGGGATGGGGTGGGCTAGGGAAAATATAATAATATTTTCCTTGTTCTATATTGCCCTACATAGTTTGGGATGTGGATACCCAATTATAATTGCATGAGTTAGAGTAAATTATGCATGCATTGGAGGCTTCTTATATGCAACATTAGGGTTTTGATAATAGCCTCATATTGTGGGTGGAGGCACAAGTGGTACACTACTTATTTTTAAAAGTGCAGGGGATGGTCCATATGGAATTATTTGAGTACGATTGCAAAACCAAACTTAATTCCTTTGGTGTTGAGTATGTTGTGACATGGACCTGATAAACCCATCCATTTTATTCAATTCCCAAGGCTTTGCTTGGTTAAAAGGATGAGGGTGAGGAGCATTAGGGATAATAAACAAAAATTAGCACAAATTGTTGAGCCTTCATGATAGATTTTTCCTCATTTTAAGGCATAGTGGTTTCAACATATTTTGTTATTACTAGCAAAAGAGAATTGAGGAAAATGTCTAACAAAAGTTCAGGGGAATTTACACCTTGTAAATGTTGTGGTGTCTAAACAATTCATGGATATAGTCCATGATATGGGTTGATGATGTTTCTCTAAACTCTAAAATTAGTTCCAGTCTTGTATTATGGCATAATAGTAACTAACAAAATGTGAGGAAGGCTTTCTCCAAGGATTGGAAAGTATTGCAAACGCCTAAGTTCTCACTAATGAACCATCTAGCCACAGAGCCATTGAGAAAGCCTCAAATTAATGGAATATTCCATGATACTAATGGATGAAAACCATAAATGAAACGTCATCATGTGGTTTGTTGGGTCCTCTCCAAGATTACCCACAAATTTTGTAATATTATTAGGTAATTTAGTTGGCATAGTGGTCTAACCAACATCATGGGTAATGGGATAATTTATTATGTTTGTAAAATTTGGTAGGTTCAAAGAAGCCACAAATGGGAGGTTAGAAGTGGGGTTTTCCATCATGTGGGATTGGTGAGCTTGTAAGGTGGTGTTAGGGTTCTATGATAATGGGGATCATAATTTTCAATTGGTTATGTTTAGTCTTGTAATATTGTACATACATTTTCTTTCTGCAAATGTTTTCCATATTAAAAAAAGGACCAAAAGAAAAGAAAAGAAAAAGGATATAAAATATGAACCCCACAAAAAAGAAACAAAAATAAATTCTGAAAGTGTTGCACATTCAATTGCCACTACTCTTAGTTTACATTATTTTTGCAAATAAAATTATGTGCATATTGTCCAATGCCACAATTCATGATGATCATAGAGTCTAATCTTGGTCATTCATGCCTTTAAATTTCATATTATGATAGTTAGTGAACAAAGATCTGACCAAACCATTTAATCTTCGCAGATCAGTAGTTAGAGAATAAAATGAGCTCATAAGTTTAATCTGAGCCATTGGAAGATATAATGTTAGAAATAATTTAGTTTGCTTATTAAAAGAAAATAAAAGGGTCACCAAGCTCAAATGCACCCAATAAAGGAAATAAAAAATGTTAGGATGAATAAAACGGTAGGTAGAGTATTTTTCAAAGAGTATATAAGCCTCATTATGCTTATCCATGATCAAAAATATTTTCTAACACCTTCTCCTTATCCTAATCCCTTTTTTCCTCTCTTAGAAAACATTTCCCCTTGTTAAAATCCCTTTTCCTCTTCATTTCCCCCTTTTCCTAACTTCCTTCCCCTCGTAAAAACCCTTTTTCCCCTCCTAAAAACCCTTCTCCCTTTGAAAAATTCTTTTCCCCTCCTAAATCCCCTTTCCCTTGTTAAAACCCCTTTTCTGCTTGAATAAACTTTATAGTTTCATAAAAGGAAAAAACCCACTTATTCAAAGTTTTAAAGCACGAGATGAAATATTAAAGCGGGTCCTACTTTCCTTTGAATTAACCCTTCCGCTTTATATATTCCCAGACCTCCATTATTTCATTTTAACATAACCCCACTATCATGTTAACTCTCTACATATATATTTCCAGAACCCATTTCATATTAACCCTCCGCCTATCAAATACCCGACCCCACCTCTTTGAAAACTCGCAATTCCATCTACTACCCAATCACCATTGATCACATCCAATGACTCCTGAACCCTTTTGCACTCTCCGTTTTTCAAACTTTAAAAACAGGGGGGGTGTAAAATAGGTGGTTTCATACCCCCCACCCCCTTGCCACATAACACCACCACATTTTATCACACCCCCCCCCCCCCAATCCCAAACCTCCAAACCACATTTTGTTGTGTGATAATCCACCAAACTGCTTCCAAGGCATGTGATAAACCATCGTTATTTGAAATATTATAAACCCCACGCATGCGATAAACCCCAACGTTCAAAGATAATAAAACCCCACCCTAGCCGTTATTTCATTATCTCTGTTGAATTGCGAAAAGACTAAAAAGCCATTTGTCGACCAAGATTGAACCCTGCTACAGCCTGGACCTTTCTACGACCAAATTCACTATATTACAGGTAATTCTGAATACCCGATGCCATTAAATAAACTTATTAATTGAATAATTAAATGAATTAATGGCTTCCCAAAGTGTCCAGACTGTAAACCCTTTTCAACCACCACTGTTAGACATCGATCACACTCCTTTGGCCAATAAAGACTTCAAAATTAATGACACTTTGACTGATAGCAACCTTTTGGAGCTCCATTGCTGGAGCCATGATAAATTTGTTGATCATGAAGATGATATTCATCTGTGGGACTCTAACTTTCCCAAATATACATTTCCACAAACCTATCAGTTCCCTGAACTCATTAGACTGTGCCAAATCAGCTATTTGCCCAATGAAAGAGCCATAGTCACATCTAATCATGAAATCATTTTTACCATCACTGCTCAATCTATTAATCAAATGTTTTAGATTCAACCACAACCTGATGAATTTCCTTTATCCATTGAAACCCTTACTGAGCTTTATTTAAAGTTGGATTTTCCTAACAGATTTCAAATCTTTCAAACTTTCCTCCCTCCATCAGTTGAAACTCCTAAAAATAATTCTCCATACTTAGCTACCATGTTTTCAAAAAGAACCAGACAAATTGTGACCACGTTTTCCTGTATTTTATGATATTTCACTGATGAGCATCTAGATGCATCCATCCCTGGTTTCCTCTCCATATTTTTCCCAGGTCAGCCTCCATATATAACTTTCAACTTTGCCCAATTCCTGGCAGATGTGATGCATGATCAACTGATCAAATTGCCAGAAGGAGTGTTTAAATACTACTTAGTATTATTTCATTTATTCATATATTTTCAATTAGGAAGGTTTGCAGTCAACCTACAAAAATTGGACACAGAGAGTAATCCCCAGTCTGTTGTCTTTTCGACATCCTTGATCAGAAAGGATTCTAACGAATTTAGTTCAAAGACTTTATTGATTATTTTGTATATCTAATAGTTAATATGCTTAGCAGTAGCATTCAGCCAAGAATCAGTGAAGAAATCAAAAATATTCTACAGCTATCAGAGCAGAGAAAAACAGGAGACTGGTATTTATACTAGAATCATATAGAAATCAAAGTGTATGGAAGCCAATTAGTCCCATACAAGCTTCCCAAATACCTCCCAATGAGGATATTTTCTTTAGAGTACATCAGGAAGATTTTGAATTCTGATGAAATCAATTTCCTTTCAGCCAAGAAGAAAACCCAATTCAAGATTAAAAACCAACTAGGGCCTTTCATATGCAATAGTAGGAATACTGGGAAGGAAGCAGAAAAATGTCTAAAATATTTCAAGTTCAACAATTGCTTCAAATGGTCATATGACCCCTTGGGTGTCATAAGAAAATTAAGAGCTAAGTTCAAATTGACCCTTTTCATTCATGAATCAAAGCCTGATATTGAAAAATATTCCTACTAGTCAGAATGGTTGGAAAACACTTTACAGGAGTTGGAGAAGCAACTTGATACTAGTTCTATCCTGCTTACTCCAGCCCCACAAGATAGAAATTCAAAAAGGGCTAGAGAAGAAGGCTCTTATTCAGCAGAAACTACATCTGATACTAAATTCAAGCTTACATACAGAAATTAAAAAAAAAAAAAAAAACTAAATCCAGTGATAGAGCAAGAAGAGACAGTTGAAACCATTGAAACAGATATTGTTGTCAGAGATGATGCACCTCCAACACATTCAGAAGACATTAGGGGAATTTTTAGGTCTAAAATGGGCCTCCTAAGGAAATTATAAAATAATAGTGGAAATAATAAAATAATATTTGATTACATCATCAAATTTTAAAGGGAAAAAAGAAAAAACTACTTTTTCAACTCGTATTTTCAACTTATCTCCCAAAATTTTTACTCAAATTTTGAGCAGGAGTACTCGTTGGATGCAAAATTAAATTCTTCATCTAGGGAGTACCCATGTTTCATACTTTTTATGGATCCTGCTACACGAAAAATGAGAAATACATGAAAATGTGTTTGCAATCACGTTTTTTCAAGTATTTCTCATTTTTCGTGTAGCAGGGTCCATCAAAAGTATGCAACATGGGTACTTCTTGGATGAGAAATTAATTTTTTCATCCAACGAGTATTCACACTCAAAATTTCAGTAAAAAATTTGGGAGATAAGTTGAAAATATGAGTTGAAAAAGTAGTTTTATTATTTTATTATTTTTTAATCTTTTTACCCTTTTACTTAAAAAATGGTGAATCATCCCCCATGGTTTATATCATCATCTTGAATCCTATTGGTTATTATAAATTTTATTTTGGTTGTACATTTTTCTTAGGAGGCCTCTTTTAAACCTCAAAATTCCCCTAATGAACACATCTGCCATCAACCTCCAGTGCACAAATTATTCAAAAGAAGAATAGTGCAAAGGTTTCATCATCCAACAAGCCATTTGAGAAAGAAAAATATATCATGGAGAAATATAAAGAGATTAAAATCAGAAATGAAGCATTGAAGGTTGTTACATATGCACAATACTAGAAGCAAACTCCTAGTAATCAGAGTAGGTTGCTTTCAGCTTATGACCTAAAAACAAGGAAGATGCAGATGACATTTCCGCAGCCAAAGGTACATGCCCCTAAAACTTCAGAAGACTATACTAAAACAACCTTTGAAGTTCCTGCCAAGGATGTGCATCCAATTGATCAAATTGAATTCCACAAACAGGTAGGAGAAATGATCTATTCAACCATGAGACACAAAGCTCTAAGTGTCAAAAAGTTGCAGAACTCTCTAGAAAATATAAAGTCACAGTTAAAGCTAGAGAGAGATTCATCACAAGCAAAGGATAACAGGATAAAGTCACTTGAATATTTGGTAATAGAAGTTGGTTATAATCCAAAAGATATCAAAGCAATAGAAGAGCTTATCAAGAAGAAAAATGCAGACATAGTTGCACTAAAGAATCTGCTAAAATTACCAACTGCTAATCATCCACAAACCAAGGAGGTTTTGGAAACTAATAATCAAACAGATGAAATGATGAATCTAATCATTCAGTTGACAGCCCAACTGAAGGAAATGGAAACAAAAATGGATAAACTTGGGCAAGAAAAGCAAGCTAGTATGGAATCAGTTCCCATTACTGTTATTCCCATAACATCTACAACAGCTCTAGTATCAACATCAGCTCCATTGTCTACAAAAACTCCAGTATCAACATCAGTTCCAGTACCTACATCAGTAACAACCTCAGAAATACCAACAACCCATCCCACTGATGAGGCCAGAAAATTGATCAAATAAATGGAATACATGTCCATTCAGACTAAGCTCAAGGAATAAGTAAAGAGCTTAGAGGATGAAAATAAATTGGCAGCAGTTAAGTATCAAGCAGAATTACATAAATCAAATATATTGACTCATAGAATCCACAAGCTAGAAAAAGAGATATCACTAAAAGAACCTTTAGCCCAAGCAAAACAAAAATTGTGGGCCAATATCATTAATGATATTTGGCCTTCTATACAGATCATATTCGAGCAGAATGACTTGGTGAAGGAAGTTGGTGATGCAGTTCATAAAGTTAAATCTAATATTGGAAAGAAACCAGTGGAAGCTCTTGAGATAATAAAGTCCCTAAATTCTAAAAATAAACAGGAATTGGAAGATCTCGGGATATATGACAGAAAAAGAAAAAAAATAAAATCAAATCAAATAAAAATAAAAAATAAAATAAAATAAAAAAATAAAAAATGATGATACAACTTGAGGCTAAATGTCAAACTGTGAAACTCGCAGTGAACAGGTTTATGAACAAGTTTGATGTGTTGAGACAGAAGGGTCTGCCTAACCCTTTAGTAATCAATGATAAACTCATGAGACATGAAAACTATAATAAGAAGATCAGGGAAGTAGCCAAAGAAACTTCCAACAAATCATTAATGAAGGGTGTACCCACAAGTAAAGTGCTCCTTCAAAATTTAGAAAGCTTCTTTTACCTCTAGCATGAGGTAAATCATATTTTTTTAAATAAGCCTACATTTTCCAAATACATAGAGACAGATGAGATTTACCGAAGGATGATGAAAATCAAACTTCCAGATGAAGAAACATGGGAAAAATGGTGTGATTTACCATGAAAGGTGAAAGAGTGGACAGATGAAATGACACACAGGTAAAAGAAAGAGACAGATGAAAGAAGACAGTTGAAAGAAAGCAGATGAAAGAAACAAACAGATAACAACAATCAAAGAAATCAGGGCCAGATATCAGTTAGTTAGAAGGCGTCACTATCTTTTTGCAAAGATATTTTATTTTCCTAGAATAAATCCTAGTCAGTTGACATGATATTTTTTGTAATGTTTTTGTATAAATACTTCATCATTCGAATTATTAAGGGCCAGTCAAGTGTGGACTTCTAAACATTTTTCTAGCTGACTGATCTTCTTGCTAAAGGGTTATTGTACCAATTTCCAGTCGATAGACTAAACCATTAATAAAGAAACTTCTTTATAGGATTCATGAGATGAGCCATTTCAATGAAGTATTAATTTCAATTGTTCATGTTCTTTCTTTAACTATTCCATAAACTTATATGTGTTCTGAATTTGAATGTTATAACAAGAGTTTTACTGCAGAATTTGTTTAATTACACTCTACTTTTAACTGTTGTACATTTTTATGTTTTCTTATGGTATCTAGTTTAGTGAATTCTTAGTTTCTCTTTGATCATGATTGACCTCTTCACCCTTCTTCATTATCTGGTTTAAGGAATTCTTAATTTCTCCTTGATCCCGATTGAAAATCACTTCACCATTCAGCCTTGAGATCTGATTTTACTCACCTATCTTGCCGTGTAACACTTTCCTTATAATTTGATTCAGTTATGTTTCAAATCACATTGACTCCATAGCCCAATGGAAAGTTGATAAGCACCTACTCATCTAAATCATTAATTCCACCAACCAACCAACCCAACCAAGCATACATAACTAGCCTAAAATAAAATAAATCAAACATAGCTAAATCATTAAGGGAGAGCCCTCTATGAGTATTAGGAAGGCTAGATCCTAATCTCCAAAAGTGGATAGTATTTACCTCTGATATTTATTTTAAACACAAGAACAACCTTTGGAAATTTTAGAGTGATAACATATTGGCGACCATACTGGGGAAATCATTTCCTAGTTTAAACAAATCTTAAAAAAAACAATTCTTTTCATTTTTTGTATTAAGATTTGAAAAGGTTGTTTGAATTTATCATAGAAAGTTAAAATTTTGGCTTGTAAAAGAAAACATTATACCAGGGCTCATCCTAATCCACAACCTGCTGCAATTGTTGATGATCCTGACATAATTTAAGAAAACCTAAAAAGGTAGAGAATCAAGGAAGTAGTAGTCAGTTAATCAAAGAAAATTCACTTCCTAAGGAGTTATCAAGCATATAGGATATTCAATTTGATTTATCAATTGAGCATTCTTTATTTCGTACCAAATTTGAAAAATCAGTCCAAGATATTGTAATATACCCCAATTTTATTCAATTTATTGAATCAAAGAAGGATACTATACAACTTGATTTAGATCAATAGGTTCTAGATACTTTTGACAAACTTGATGCTTTAACCTCAACTTTGATAAAAGACATAGACAAAGCCTTTTTTCAACAGTTAGTTGAATTAATTGCCCTCACTGCTGCTACCCCTAAGCGCTCTACAATATCTTCAGAAAATGTAAATACAGCTCCATTCAGTACCACCTCATCTATAATATCCATTATAGTTCATTCCACAAAACCATTCATACCCAAACTTCCTCTCCAACCTAAAGTTTCGAGTCCATCTTCAAGCACCACTGCTTTACCTCCCATTCAAGCCAAAGTCTTAGCCATGGTAGCCAGATTTGCCCCTTTGGTCTTACAGGCCCCTTTACATGTCGTGCCACAAGATTACCAGAGTAAAATTTTTTAATTTGATGGTACTGGTCAGTATACTGCTCAACAACATGTAGATAAAATGACAGACTTTTTTGAATTACATGAAATTGATGAAGCAGATGTACAAATGAGATTATTTTCACAAACACTAGCAGGAGATGTTAAAAAATGGTTTAAAGCTTTACTTGTTGGTCATATTGTTGATTTAGCTGCTTTCCATCGATTGTTTATCAGTAGATGGGAAAGAAATAAAAAATCTCTCTAGATATTATCTGAATATGAGAACATTAGAAGAGCTCCTAATGAATCTGTTCGGGATTACTGTATTAGGTTTAATAACATTTACAATGCAATTCCAGCGAATACCAAACCTCTACTAGACTTAGCCCTGATTAAATTTCTAGATGGTTTTGACACTGATATTTCCTATCAATTAAGAGAAAGAAACCGTGAAACTTTAGAATAAATGCAGAGTAATGCAGTTAGTGTAGAAGCTAACTTACTAGCTAAAAGAGAAAGGATGAGGAATGAGAGGAGAGCGAAAATTAAGGAAGAACCATCCACTTCAGATATTAAGATAGATAGTTTATCTAAAAATGTAGAAAGAATAATGAATAGACTAGAAAACATGGAAAGAAAACCTCAATGGGAAAATCAACAAGCTCCCCAAATTAGAAACCCCAACTTTAGGAAAAATCCTAATACTTGTAAATCAAGAGAAGTAGTACCTGATCAACATATTAGACCACCTTTCCAAGAAAATTATGCTGAAATTTCACAACAGCATGAAGAAGATCAGGACACCCAGATAAATTTTATGGGAATAAAGAATGAAGATGCCATTTTTCTTACCCAAGAAGAACGAGAGTTGTACATGTTACAACAATTACAATTAGAGTTTGGAGAGTCCTTTGACTACAAAAAAGGCTATGAATTTTCTATCTATGAAGTTCATAAACAGTATAGCCTTAGAAGCAAAAAGAACACAAAGGTTCCTATTAAGAAATCAGTCCAAACCTAAACTAAGAAAACAATAGAAGCTCCTATGACGAAGTTCTACAAATTATCCCTAGAGAAACTTAGAAAACTTCCACCCCAAATATTGTAGACATCACATCAACTGCTGTACAGTAGATTATACCATGAATAATGAACTAGACATAAATGATGTAAATAAAATAGAACCAACTAAATTCAGTAAATTAGAAATAGAACAATTAGAAACAGTAGAAATTGAGGAATTAATCAATGATGAATCAGAAGTTTTAAACCTCAAAGACAACATTTTTCCTAAGGGATTAGCCCCACTAGAAGACCTCTTTGACTCCAATGATGTAGCTATAAAACCTAAAAAGGAGCCTCTAAGGTCAGATATAGAGGAATGCAACATAAGAACAAAGGAAAATCCCAAGCTTACCAAGATATCTAAGAAATTACCTCTAGCTGAAAATTTGAAGTACACTAGCTTGTTTAAAGAGTTCCAAGACATATTTTCCTGGAGTTGTGAAGACCTCAAGTCTTATGATGCCAACATTATCCAGCATAAGATACCAATTAAAGAAAACCATAAGCCCTTTAAACAAAATCTAAGGAGGATTAACCATGTTCTTATGCCATTAATAGAGAAAGAAGTTAAAAGGATGTACGATGGTCAAATCATAGCACCCATCAGATATTCTGATTGGGTCTCTAATTTAGTCCCCACTAGAAAGAAAACAAGATAAATCAGACTCTGTGTTGATTTCATAAACTTAAACAGAGTATCACTGAAGGATAACTATCCTCTCCCTAAAATGGACCACATTCTACATAGGGTAGTAGGGTCATCTAGGATTTCATTATTTGATGGATTTTCTGGATACAACCAAATCCTATTCCAACCTGAAGATCAAGCTAAGACTGCATTCACCACCCCCTGGGGAACTTTCATGTACTTGAAAATGCCTTTTGGGCTGATGAATGCTAGAGCAACATTCCAAAGAGCCATGGACATTGCCTTTGCAAAGGAAATCCATGACTTTTTAGTCATTTACCTAAAAGATATCACAGTGTTTTCCAAATCAGATAATGAACATCTAGATCATCTAAGAAGAGTATCCATAAAATGCAGAAAGTTTGGTATATCCTTCAGTCCTAAAAAGTCACTTTTTGGATTAGAAGAAGGCAAACTCCTGGGACACATTATTTCAAAAGAGGGCATTAGAATTGATCCAGCTAGAATAGAAGCAATCTTGAATATCAGTCATCCTAGGAGCATTAAAGAGTTACAAGCATTTTTAGGCAAAATAAATTTTCTTAGAAGATTCATCTCTAACTTAGCAGAACTACTTAGAAATTTAAACAACATGTTAAAGAAGGATTCAATACTTAAGTGGACAATAGAAACTAAGCAGTCTTTTGAAATAGTCAAAGAAGCCCTTACTAAAACACCTGTCCTCATAAGTCCTAATTTCAACAGAGATTTCATGATTTTTTCATTTGCTTCAGAACACACCATTGCAGCAGTCTTGTTGCAAAAAAATGATGAGGGTTATGAACAACCCATTGCTTTCTTCAATAAATACTTGAGAGATGAAACACTAAAGTATAATATCATGGAAAAACAAACTCTTTATTTAGTAAAAGCCATAAAATATTTCAGAGTATACATTCTATATTCTCACATAATAGCATATGTTCCAAACTAAGTTGTAAAGGACATTCTAACTCAGAATGGGCCTGATGGAAAAAGAGGCAAATGGATTGCCACAATTCTAGAATATGGCATTGAAATCAAGCCTACAAAATTGATCAAAGGCCAAGGTTTAGCCAAACTCATGGTTGAATTGAACTGTCAGGCCTTAGACATAAATTTCATTGCTTCCCTAGATGATCAAGAAGAGATGGTGAATCCACAAATCAGTGAAGCTTTTATAGATTCACCTTGGTATCTAGACATTATATTTATTTTACTCAACTTACAAGCTCCTACTGGTATATCTAGAACTAAAAAAAGATTCCTTAAAATGAAAGCAATGAAATATTGTATCTTAGATAAATTTTTATTTTGGAAAGATCATGGTGGCATTTTGTTAAATTGTTTATTAAAAGATGAAGCTAATAAAGTCATGCAGGAATTTCATGCAAGAGATTGAGGAGGACACCTATACTAGAAAACAAATGCTGACAAAATTATGAGGGCAAGTTTTTACTGGCCCACTCTTTTTGCAGATGTCAGAAAGTATGTGACCTCATGTCACAAATGCCAAATATTTGAAGGGAAGAAGAAAATCTTACCATTACCCCTCAAACCCATCTTAGTAGAAATTCCATTTCAACAATGGGGTTTAGACTTCATTGGTGAAATTCACCTACCCTCCTCTGCCTGGCATAAATGAATATTGACAACCATTGATTACTTTACCAAGTGGATAGAAGCCACCCCTTCTAGACAAGCCACAGACTATGTCATTATTTCATTTCTTGAGAACAACATCCTTTCTAGTTTTGGATGCCCATAAAAGATCATTACTGATAATGCTGTTGCCTTCAAATCCAAGAAAATGATAGATTTTTGTAACAAATACCATATCACCCTAGGCCATTCCACTACCTATTACCCTCAAGGTAATGGACTAGCATAATCTTCAAACAAAAGCCTAGTCAACATCATCGAGAAGCTATTAGAAGATAACAAGAAAACTTGGAATAAAAGGTTGTTCAGTGCCTTATGGGTAGACATACTAACTACTAAGAAATATATTGGTACCTCTCTCGATCAATTAGTATATGGGATGGATGTTGTTTTTCCATCTTCATTAGGAGTGCCAGTGATGAAAATGATTCAAGAGATGCAAGTAGAACCAAATGAAATCCAAAGGAGGATAAATCACACAATTCATTTGCAACAAACCAGGGAAGAAGTTTATATCAAATTCCAAGTAATTCAAGACAAAATTAAGAAGGTCTTTGATAAGAAAACTAAAGAAGATGATTTCTTCATAGGTGATCAATTACCCAAAAGGGATTTTAGAAGGGAAGACAAAGGAAAACATGGGAAATTTGACTTTCTCTGGAAGGGCCCATACATTATTTATGGTTACAGAGGCAACAATGCATTTTTCTTGAAAGAATTAGATGGAACATATCTACCAGGTGGACCAATCAATGGTCGAATGCTAAAGCATTATTTTTCACCAAAATAACCAGTAGTTCATTTGATTGTATTTTACTCATTGTAAATATCATAGCAAAGTGTAGATTTGAGTGGATGATTATCTTGAAAAGTTGAAGCCCGAAGAGAAGGCCCTAAGCTTTAAAAGATATAACATCATATATTTGAATAAAGGAGATCACAGAAAGCAATTCCAAGAAAAGAAAAGCCAAAGTTCCAAGGCCATTGATCAGAAAGTTCTTGACATCTCACAAGGAGATGCCATCCCCAAGTGGAGCCACTGTTAAGGTCCTATAATAATAGGGATCATAATTTTGAATTGGCTATGTTTAGTCTTGTAATATTATACATACCTTTGCTTTCTGCAAATGTTTTCCATATTAAAAAAATGAAAAGAGGGTATGTCCTAAAAGAATAATCAAAGGAACAAAAGAAAAGAAGATAAAAAAAGGATATAAAATACCCACCAAAAAGAAACAAAAATAAATTCTGAAAGTGTTGCACATTCAAATGCCACTACTCTTAGTTTACATTATTTTTGCAAATAAAATTATGTGCAGCTTGTCTAAAATGCCACAATTCATGATGATCATACAGTCTAATCTTGGTCATTCATGCCTTTAAATTTCATGCTATGATAGTTAGTGAACAAAGATCTGACCAAACCATTTAATCTTGGCATATTAGTAGTTAGAGAATAAAACGAGCTCATAAGTTTAATCTGAGCCATTGGAAGATATAAGGTTAGAAATAAGTTAGTTTGCTTATCAAAAGAAAATAAAAGGGTCAGCAGACTCAAATGCACCCAATAAAGGAAATAAAAAATGTTAGGACGAATAAAAGGGTAGGTAGAGTATTTTTCAAAGAGTATATAAGCCTCATTATGCTTATCCATGATCAAAAATATTTTCTAACACCTTCCCCTTATCCTAATCCCTTTTTTCCTCTCTTTGAAAACATTTCCCCTTGTTAAAATCCCTTTTCCTAACTTCCTTCCCCTCCTAAAACCCCTTTTTCCCCTCCTAAAAACCCTTCTCCCTTTGAAAAGCCATTTTCCCCTCCTAAATCCCCTTTCCCTTGTTAAAACCCCTTTTCTGCTTGAATAAAATTTATATTTTCATAAAACGCAAAAACCCACTTATTTAAAGTTTTAAAGCGCAAGATGAAATATTAAAGCGGGTCCTACTTTCCTTTAAATTAACCCTTCCACTTTATATATTCCCAAACCTCCCTTATTTCATTTTAACATAACCCCGCTAATGTTAACTCTCTACATATATATTTCCAAACCCATTTCATACTAACCCTCCGCCTATTAAATACCAGATCCCACCTCTTTGAAAACCTGCAATTCCATCTACCGCCCAATCATCATTGATCACATCCAACGACTCCCGAACCCTTTCACACTCTCCGTTGTTCGAACTTTAAAAAAGAGGGGGGGTGCGAAATGGGTGGTTTAATACCCTCGCCCCCTTACCACGCGGCACCACCACATTTTATCGCACCCCCCCCCCCCAATCCCAAACCGTCAAACCACATTTTGTTGTGTGAAAATCCACCAAACCGCTTCCAAGGCATGTGATAAACCACCATTATTTGAAATATTATAAACCCCGTGCCATGCGATAAACCCCAGAGTTCAAATATAATAAAACCCCGCCCTAGCAGTTATTTCATTATCTATGTTGAATTGTGAAAATACTAGAAAGCCATTTTCCGACCAAGATTGAACCTTGTTGCCGCCTGGACCTTTCTACGACAAAATTCACTATATTCCAGGTAATTCTGAATACCCAACGCCATTAAATACACTTATTAATTCAATAATTAAATGAATTAATGGCTTCCCAAAGCTTCCATACTGTGAACCCTTTGCAACCACCATTGTTAGATGTCGACCACACTCCTTTGGCCGATAAAGACTTCAAAATTAATTACAATGTGACTGATAGAAACCTTTTGGAGCTACATTGTTAGATCCATGATAAATTTTTTGATCAGGCAAATGATATTCATCTGTGGGACTCTAACTTTCCCAAATATATATTTCCACAAACCTATCAGTTCCCTGAATTAATCAGACTGTGCCAAATCAACTATTTTCCCAATGAAAGAGCCATAATCACCCCTAATCAAGAAATCCATTTTACCATCACTACTCAATCTATTAATTAAATGTTGCAGATTCAACCACAACCTGATGAAGTTCCTTTCTCCATTGAAACCCTTACTGAGCTTTATTTAAAGCTGGATTTTCCTAACAGGTTTCAAATCTTTCAAACTTTCCTCCCTCCATCAATTGAAACTCCTAAAAACAATCCTCCATCCTCAACTACCATGTTTTTTGAAAGAACCAGACAAATTGTGACCATGTTGTCCTGTATTTTAGGATATTTCACTGATGATCATGTAGATGCATCCATCCTTGGTTTCCTCTCCATATTTTTCCCAGGTCAGCCTCCATTTATAATTTTCAACTTTGCCCAATTCCTGGTAGATGCCATGCATGATCAACTGATCAAACTGCCTGAAGAAGGAGTGTTCAAATACTCCTCAGTATTATTTCATTTTTTCATATATTTTCAATCAGAAAGGTTTGTAGTCAACCTACAAAAAATTGGACACATAGGGTAATCCCAGTCTGTTGTCTTTTGGACATCCTTGATCAGAAAGGATTCCACTGAATTCAATTTCAAAGACTTTATTGATTCTTTTGTATATCCAATAGTTGATATGCTTACCAGTAGCATTCATCCAAGAATCAATGAAGAAATAAAAAATCTTGTACAGTTATCAGAGCAGAGAAAAACAGGAGAATGGTATTTATACCATAATCATACAGAAATCAGAAATCAGAGTGTATGGAAGCCAATTAGTCCCATACAAGCTTCCCAAATACCTCCCAATGAGGATACTTGCTTTAGAGTACATCAGGCATATTTTGAATTCTGATGAAATCAATTTCCTTTCAGCCAAGAAGAAAACCCAATTCAAGGTTAAAAACCAACTAGGGCCTTTCATATGCAATAATAGGAATGATGGGAAAGAAGCAGAAAAATGTCTACAAGATTTCAAGTTCAGCAACAGTTTCAAATGGTCATATGACCCCTTGGGTGTCATAAGAAAATTAAGAGTTAAGTTCAAATTGACCCCTTTCATTCATGAATCAAAGCTTGAGATTGAAAAATATTCCTACCAGTCAGAGTGGTTGGAAAACACTTGACAGGAGTTGGAGAAGCAGCTTGATAATAGTTCCATCCTACTTACTCCAGCCCCACAGGATAGATATTCAAAAAGGTCTAGAGAAGAAAGCTCTTATTCAACAAAAACTACATCTGATACTAAATTCAGGCTTATGTACAGAAAGAAAACAAAAGTAAATCCAGTGATAGAGCAAGAAGAGACATTTGAAACCATTGAAACAAATATTGTTGTCAGAGATGATGCACCTCCAACACTTAAAGAAGAAACACATCTACCATCAACCTCTAGTGCACAAATTATTCAAAAGCAGATTAGTGCAGAGGTTTCATCATCCAGCAAGCCAGTTGAGAAAGAAAAGATATCATGGAGAAATATAAAGAGATTAAATAAAAAATGAAGCATTGAAGGTTGTTACATATGCACAATACTGGAAGCAAACTCCTAGTGATTAGAGTCGGTTGCTTTTAGATTATGACCTAAAAACAAGTAAGATGTAGATGACATTTCTACAGCCAAAGGTACAGGCCCCTAAAACTTCAGAAGACTATACTAAAACAACCTTTGAAGTTCCTGCCAAGGATGTGCATCCAATTGATCAAATTGAATTCCACAAACAGGCAGGAGAAATAATCTATTCAACCATGACACACAAAGCTCTAAGTGTCCAAAAGTTGCATAACTCTCTAGAAAATATAAATTCACTGTTAAAGCTAGAGATAGCTTCATCACAAGCAAGGGATAACAGGATAGAATCACTTGAATATTTGGTAATAGAAGTTGGTTATATCCAAAATATATCAAAGCAATAGAAGAGCTTATCAAGAAGAAAAATGTAGACATAGCTGCACTGAAGAAACAACTAAAATTACCAACTACTAAGCATCCAAAAACCAAGGAGGTTTTGGAAACTGATAATCAAAAAGATGAAATGATGAATCTAATCATTTAGTTGACAGCTCAACTGAAGGAAATGGAAACAAAAATGGATAAACTTGTGCAGGAAAAGCAAGCTAGTGTGGAAGCAGTTCCCATTATTGTTATTCCCATAGCATCTACAGCAGCTCCATTGTCTACAACAGCTTCAGTACCAACATTAGCTCCATTGTCTACAACAACTCTAGTATCAACATCAGTTCCAGTATCTACATTAGCAACAACCTCAAAAATACCAACAACCCATCCCACTGATGAGGCCAACAAATTGATCAAAGCAATGGAAGACATGTCCATTCAGACTACAAAAATTAATAAGCTCAAGGAACAAATAAAGAGGTTAGAGGATGAAAATAAATTGGCAGCAGTTAAGTATCAAGCAGAAGTACAGAAAGCAAATAGATTGACTGATAGAATCCACAAGCTAGAAAAAAGAGCTATCACTAAAAGAACCTTTAGCCCAAGCAAAACAGCAATTGTGGGCCAATATCATTAACTCAGTTAATGATATTTGGCATTCTATACAGATCATATTCGAGCATAATGACTTGGTGAAGGTAGCTGGTGATGCAGTTCAAAAAGTTAAAGCTAATCTTGGAAACAAACCAGAGGAAGCTTCTGTGATAATAAAATTCCTGAATTCTAAAAATAAACAGGAATTGGAAGAGCTCAAGATATCTGATAGAAAAAAAAACTATTTTAGAGGTGAAGAAAGTGATTTGAAAGAGAAATCTGATGATACTGCTTGAGGATAAATGTCAAACTATGGAACTCGTGGAGAACAAGTTTGATGTGTTGAGACAGAACGGTTTGCCGAACCCTTTAGTAATCAATGATAAACTCATGAGACATGAAGACTATGATAAGAAGATGAGGGAAGTAGCCAAAGAAACTTCCAACAGTTCATCAATGAAGGGCGTACCCACAGGCAAAGTGCTCCTTCAAATTGTAGAAAACTTCTTTTACCTCCAACATGAGGTAAATCATTTTTTTGTAAATAAGCCTACATTTTCCAAATACACAGAGGCAGATGAGATTTACCGAAGGATGATAAAAATCAAACTTCCAGATGAAGAAACATGGAAAAAATGGTGTGATTTACTATGAAAGGTGAAAGAGAAGGCAGATGAAAGGACTAACATGTAAAAGAAAGAGACAGATGAAAGAGGACAGTTGAAAGAAAGAAGATGAAAAAAAACAGATAACAACAATCAAAGAAATGAGGGCCAGATATCAGTTAGTTAGAAGGTGTCACTATCTTTTTGCAAAGATATTTTGTTTTCCTAGAATAAATCCTAGTCAGTTGACGAGAAATTTTTTGTAATGTTTTTGTATAAATACTTCATCATTCGAAGTATTAAGGGTCGGTCAAGTGTGGACTTCTAAAAATTGTTTTAGTTGACTGTTCTTCTTGCCAAAGGGTTATTGTACCAATTTACAGTCAACAAACTGAACCAGTAATAAAGAAACTTCTTTATAGGATTTATGTGATGATCCATTTTAGTGAAGTATTAAGTTCAATTTTTCACGTTCTTTCTTTAAGTATTCCATAAACTTATATGTGTTCTGAATTTGAATGTTATAATAGGAGTTTTACTGCAGAATTTGTTTAATTACACTATGCTTTTAACTGTTGTACATTTTTATGTTCTCTTATGATATCTGGTTTAGAGAATTCTTAGTTGCTCTCTGATCCCGATTGACCTCTTCACCCTTCCTCATTATTTGGTTTAAGGAATTCTTAATTGCTCCTTTATCCCGATTGAAAATCACTTCACCATTCAGCCTTGACATCTGATTTTTCTCACCTATCTTGCCCTGTAACAATTTCCTTATAATTTGATTCAATTATGTTTCAAAGCACATTGACTCCATAGCCCAATGGAAATCTGATAAGCACCTACTCATCTAAATCATTAATTCCACCAACCAACCAAAACCAATAAAAAACCAACCCAACCAATCATACATAACTAGCCTAAAATTAATTAAATCAAACAACGTTAAATCATTAAGAGAGAGCCCTCTATGAGTATTAGGAAGGATAGATCCTAATCTCCAAAAGTGGATAGTAGTTACCTCTGATATTTCTTTTAAACACAAGAACAACCTTTGGAAATTTAAAAGTGAAAACAGGTGGTACCAAGTAAGGTTGATCCTAGTTTTGATGAGCCTAATAAGGTTGAATCAAGTGGTGATTGTTGAGGTGAAGGCCGAGTAAGTGAAATTGCAAGACCAAGGACACGTCCTTCCAAAGATGGGTGGACTTGAAGGAAATTAGACATATGGGAGAGTATATAGTTCCCAATGGTTCCAAGTGATGTTTGTGCAATATGAGGGAGGCTTTCAATTATGTCTTAATGTGTAAATTAAAGCATAAAGAAAAGCAAGAATAAATGAATTATTTACTTTAATGTATTCCAATGTTTTCATCAATCGAATTCTAAAAAATGGTGAAAAGGTATGAAAACATGTGAATCCCTAAAATACCTAAGGTCCTTCCACTCATAAAGTGATTAGGGCTCTTGAATTTTTTAACAATGTGGATGAATCCACCAGAAAAAAAAAGAAAAAAAGAAAAAAGAAAAAAGAAAAAACAAAAACAAAAACAAAAACAAAAAACAAAAAAAAAAAAAAAAAAACTATAGAAAGTTGAAAGGAGGGTTATGATGAGGGGTACTATGGCATGTCCTAAAGTTATTAGTAATGCTTACAACAACCATTCAAAATTTTCTCTAGGTGTAGTTGTTTCCCATAACTACCACCTTGGGTGGATGCCCTAAGTTTGGCCATTGAGCTACCATTACTTAGTGTGGGTGAGAGAATCTCAACTTATGGGTATTAGCCATGGATATAGAACCCATACCAAATTTTGGGAGACTTAAGGGGGTCCACAATATCATAGGCTTGGGAATTATCCCCTTCATGGGTTTCTTCTTATTGTTGGGTTTATTTATACTTGATTATGGAAGATTTAAAGTTCCCTATAAGTACAAATTCTATGTTTTCAATGTAAATTGACCAAGGAGGATTATTTGGATGCTTACCCCAGAGTCCTAAATTAGATTACAAAAATTATTTTGTGACTCCACGATGGGGGAAATTAATGTGTTAAGTTAGAGTGAATTTTAAGTGGATCTAAGTTGGGAGGATGGCCCAAACTCTTTTACTTAGGGTGTGAAATAATGAAAAAATTATTCAAGATCAACCTAACTTTCTAATCCCCCAATATCACATAGAGTGCAAGGGGAAGAGAATATTCATGTAAGGAATACCTAATAGAGGTAGTTTGTGCAAGGTGACAAGTGTGTCAATCACATTTGTTAAGAATTTGTAAAGATGTTGATATCCAATGATCCCTATGTTGACAAAATAATTAGTCTATGTGATATTGTCTCTTGAAAGAAATAAATCATTTTCATATATCATGATGCTTACTTTCACCTAATTAAACTATGTGATATTTTATCTAATCCTAAGGGAGGAAAAAACGGTACCCAAATATTTTTATTTCCCCCAGATCACCAAGGGTACAAGGGGAATACATACTTAGAAATAGGAGCTCCACTTCAAGTACTAATCTGAGAAATTTTAACTCTAATCTAATCAACCTAAACTAACCTGCAAAATTTTAGGAGTGGGAGGAATTTTTATTGGATGCCACCCAACTTAGGAACCAGAGAGAAAATATTGAAAAATGTGCAAATTATAGATCTGCATGGGTAAGTAATGGACAATGGCATGGTTTTAACTATTGTGCAACTACAAATTACATAATCTACAATTGTTTCTTTAACAGTCACGTAATTTTATTATGAAATGAGAAAACCCAAATTCCTCACTTAGAAAGCCACTTGAAGGTTGTTGAGTGTTGGCATGGGTCTTTGAGGGGTTTTGGGATGGAAATCGGTAAAGGTCTTTGATGGGTTCTGGGATGGAAATTGATAGAGAAAAACATTTTGCAAGTTAATAGAGGTGAGAAAAGAAAAGAGTGGAGTCATCAATTTGTATATTATATTTTTTTGAGAAAGTGAGCAAATTCCAATAAGTTGCAAGGCTTTTTTGACCTACAACAACCATAAATATGGTTAGAACCAATAATAATAATAAATAAATAAAAACTACATTCATTCATTAGTGTGTGAGAAAATGAGTAAGAGACACAAATAAGAAAATACAAAAGATATGGGAAGCAAGGACTCTTTTATTTCCAATGGATTGAAGACAAATTAGTCTACCTAGATACACAAAGAGATACGTTCAACAATGTGAGCCTTCTACAATCTCTCGTTGGGGGGTCTCTTTCTCTTCCCTTTATAGGATTTCTCTCTCTTTCTTAAGAAATAGTGGGCAATTGCAATGGTGTATTGCATAGTATTTTTATTTTAATGGAAGGTCTATTACATAATTGTGAAGTTGAATTTGGTGAAAGGAGAAGTGTTGAAACTCACCTAGACTTGGTAAAGACCATGAGAGGCATAAAATTAGGGCTTCAAATTTGTAGAGAAGACAAAAAAATACTGATCCAAGCTCAAGAAAAGTAGAATAAGCTAAATCTTGTTCTATTGTATAGCTTATCTAAAATTCAGAAATAGTTACATCAAGGGATATCCATGAAAAATGCAAGGATAAGTTTCTCTAAGAAGAGGCACCATATTACAAGAGATCAGACACACAATGAAGAGATGTCAACACATTCATCTAACAAAGAGATGACTACTCCTAATGAATCATCCAATAATGAATCAAATCCCACTTCTCATAAGCATAGGAAGAAGAAGTATTGTATAAATCTCTTGCAAGAAGAATTTAGGAAAGCTAAGCCACCCACTTTTGATGGCGAGGTAGGAAAATAAGAAAAATCATGGTTTCCTAAAATAAATAAATACTTTCAAGTGCACGACATAAGTGTGATGTGACACCACACAAATTCCATGTGCACAAGCTAACATGTATCTTGTATATACAATGATGTGGTAGTAGAGAAAAAAACCCTTAAGAAACTTTAAATGATCATAAATTTGTTCTCAAAGATCAAAATTAAGAGTACAATTTTTGGAAAGCTCTTGATAAGTAGAATGTGCCTATGATATCATAAATCGCTTTAGAGGGGTGCTTAGAAAGATATTATGATCGAAAAACATTGTACCCCACCTCCTTAATGCCACTTAGGGTTGGGTATGTTATAGAGTGGTATTAGAGCTATGGTTTAAATTCCAAACCATGATGGGATGAGAACTAGAGTATTGTAGCTCAAAAATACACCCCCTAGGTTAAAGAATACAAGAACAATCGTTTCCAAGTCAAAGGGTCAAAATGTGATTGGTAAAACATCAAAGAAAATGGTGCTTTAAGGAATCAATGCTCTTCCCTAGTAGCGGGGACAAAACTAGAAGGCATAGCAACACTCCTGCCTAGTGGTGGGGACCAAACCAAACGCTTATCAATGCCTTATCTGCAGTAGAGTTCTGAAACAAAGTGAAACTTCGACTGGCTAAGCATGGATTCGGTAAATTTTAACAACTTTGATTAAAATAATCATTGATTTGGTCTAACTTAATCATCACTTATGATAATGTTAAGAAAGTGTCTAGGTTCAATGAAGGCGAGCCACAAGGAAAATATTTATAAACAAATCTCTTTACCAATTATAGAGGAGAATAAATGAACTATGCTTAAGTGTTTTCAATCTACATCCGTGATAAAATTATGCATGCAAGTGTTGTTGGGTGTGTGTTATATTCTTTCCACGAATAGTTTCACGCATTTTACATTGTGCCGACATCCCCCTTACACGAGGTCTGGGGTAGCGCCCTAGGAATTTTTTTTATGTGGACCCAAGGATGGGGGAAGACCCAGAGATGGTGGGCGGACCTACCCATGGTTTTGTGCATGAGTTTTGCACATGGTTTTGGGCATGATGGTTTTCTACCCATGGTATTTTGTAGATACGAGCAAGGGAACTATGGTTATGTTTTAATACAGGGTTAATGGATTTGGGTTTATGAATGCTTTGACATGTATATATATGTATTGTAATATTGAAAGGAATATAGTGAAAAATCAATCTAGTAGTCCTAGTATTGGGATCTAGGGGAAAATCTCTGTGTATATTTGTTTTATGTTCTCGCCATTGTATATTTTATATTTTAAGAATTTGTTTGCTGGTAATTTATGTAAAGGGTTAAAACCTACAAGTGCCTACTAGTGAGCATAGAGGTTAGGTAGGAGACCAAATACAAAATCTTGGAGGACCCAACTATGTACTCTTGTTCATCTTGGATGCTTCAGTAATAAAATATTCTCCCCAATTTTTCATCTTTTGTGTTTTTCATATATTATATGGTTGATGTATGCTTTGTTATACACTAATATTATTTTTGAGGTAGATTGGTTGGTTCCTTTCTTTGTATACAAGTGACTTGAGAGATTAGGAGCAAAGATCTTGGGGAGATCTTCCTAAGAGTTGGCTTCACCAAATAGAGACTAGGATTCTAGAGCTATAAAGGTAAGCCTCCACTTTCTGCTTGTGATTTAATGTGCATGGGTTTGTATTTTTAGATTTATATCCACTTCTTCATTCACACACACTATCTAGGTAGGCCTAGGGAAAATCCTGCTAGGTCTAAAGTAACCTGTTACTGCAGGAATTTTTTTTCTTTAAACATAGAGCTATGTTGTTGCAAAGGATTGATTGGAAAATTTAACACCATATTGAAATAATGTTAACATGCTAAATTTTTTATTTCAACATGGAGGGAGTGAGAGAAAGAAGTAACGACTTAGAGTGAATAATACAAAATATTTTTGTTTATAATGAAAGGCCCATCACATAATTGTGAAGTTGAATTTTATGAAAGTAGAAATTGTGACTCCCCCAGAATTGGTAAAGACTGTGAGAAGACTTGATATAGATTATATAGATTAGATCATTATAATATTTTTCATCCATATTGATGCTTTCAGAGTCGAAAAATAGGGAGGAATCAACTGGTAGGACCATTTTTACTGGTCAATCCTAGTTTTGAAAATTGGGGTTTAAAACCTTTTAGGGAAAGTTTGAGGCATTTAATGACTTTTCTTGGGATCCAAAAACCATTGCTTGCACCAGAACCCTACTTTTCATGGTGAAGAAACAAAATTATGGCTTCTTGGACTGAAGAAATACTTTCAAGCACATGACTAATTGGGAAAAATGAAGGGAAGAGTGACAAGTTTTAACATGAATGGTTGAGCCTCTATTTGGTGGGAAGACCTTAAGAATACGAAAAAGATTAATGAAAGGAATATCACCTAGAAGAAATTTGAAAAGTACTTGAGGAAGAAATACCTTTTTGAAAGGTATTATGATTGTAAAATCAAAGAATTTCACAAGTTGAAATTGAGATAGTTAATAATGGAAGAGTATGTCAATATATTTTTGGAGTTATTAAAATATTTTCCCTACACAAGAGATGAGAAAGTGTGATCCAACACTTTCTTAGTGTGTTGAAGAGGTAAATCCCCTCTGCGGACAGAGGCAATCCCACTAGCCCAGATTGGGTCTAGAAACAATCAAGTCACACAATGATGTTGGTTCCTAGTTACAAAAGACAAAGGTCGCGATAAGTAGCCTACCTCAAATCCCACGCAGTTGTCGTTGAAGAAAAGATGACGTTTCCCGTCCCTTGCTTGATAGATCACGATCCTTCCATTCAACATGTTTGAACACATGTACACGTGCAAGGAAACAACAACATACAACGTAAAATCTAAAGCATGTAACCATATATCAGTCAGAGAGGATATAATTCATTGCATTACATAAAGAAATGAACACATGAATGGAACCAAAATCAGAGTCGCTTATATTATAAATGACAAAAGGGAGATTACAACCATATGCTCTAACGTTATGATTTCCTTTGGCAGAGCTGACAGTCGAGCATGTCTCAACAAAGCCTGTCGGGAATCTAGACAAAGCTCTCTCTCTTAGTCTTGGCTCTCAATAGTTGCCTGGCTATAGTTTCCTTCCTACAAGTTTAGCTAGAACATGTTCAAACCTTCAGCCTTTCAGCTCTAACCTGTTCAACCAGGACATCAATGGAAGATGGCCATATT
The DNA here is from genome assembly GCA_034641835.2 of Pinus albicaulis. Classification (NCBI taxonomy): domain Eukaryota; kingdom Viridiplantae; phylum Streptophyta; class Pinopsida; order Pinales; family Pinaceae; genus Pinus; species Pinus albicaulis. Next base: position 722,460,694 of record CM076570.1, on the reverse strand, counting down.
TATAGAGGAGAGGAGGAGGTTGGGTTCCCTACAATAGTGGAAGGGAGGCCTTATCCCTTGGGAGGTTTCCCCATAGGGTGGAAACAAGAGTCCAAAGGAGGAAGGCCGTGGTTATTCAGTCGAACCACTCTCTATGACTCATCCACGAAGTTGTTGTAATCGAAACTTTGCATCTTTTTAAAAAAAAATTCCATAAGCATATTGACGTGGGTGCTTAACTGGGACAGATCACCAACTAGCGCGGGCTCAGTGTTAACTTTCCTCATTGGCGCAAGGGCATAATGGGCTACCAGCGCCAAGGCAAAAACAGGTGTTTTTAGTGGTATGCTTAGGAAATGGTCAACATAAGGAATGTTGTCCTCATGGAAACGGATGCAATGATGGTATTTGCAAGGCATGACACTGCTTATTGGTCACAGAAAAGACCCTCCAATGGGCGAGATGGGGATTTCAGGGACAGTGACAAATTACTGTGTAACAGATGCCCCCTAAAGCATGAGATCCGAGAGAGAGGGAGGGGTGAAATGCTTTATGAGAACGCGCCCAACTAAAAACACTACCGTCGGAAGACCTGCAAATACAAGTACAACTGATATCTCTGATACATGATATGCGGTATGGGCGCAACCATCCATAATAGAGTGTACAATAACCGGGATCCAAGGTATGGACGCAGCCATCCATTAAAGAAGGATCAACAAGTAGACTCAGGTATGGTTGCAGCCATCCAATCAAATGAGTCATGTAACCAATCTTGATAATCCACAAAGAATTCACAGCCTGGATTTCATCAGACAAAATCCAGGGTATTGTGCTCCATCTCGACCCCAAATAGAGTACAAGTCCGAGCATGTGAATAAGTGAGCTGAAATCGAACATGCAAGAACATCGTCTGATTACCAGCCAATAATGAAAGTCGTTAACAGATGCGAGAGGAACCACCAATAATGAGGATGGCCCTCAAGGTACTATAAGTACAATCCACGGAATGTGAACAATGAGCTGGCGTCGAACACCCGCAGAATCATCCTATCGAAGGTCAATAATGAAAACCTTACGTCGAATGTGAAGAACCTGCCATTAAGGCATGCAGGCTCTAAGGTGATTGAAGGGAGTCTATAGATCAGCTTCCTGGATAATGAGCTGAAGTCGACAGGAAGTGACCTTGATCGAAGGTGGGCCATAGTGTTTCCCACATCATCGACGCAAGACAGAGGAACATGATGTTTGCGAATCAAGATCAGTAGAGAATCAGAGGGTGGTTGAAAACTGTAGAGGCCAACTTCTCTTGAACATATCAGCGACACGACACTGGATTTGGCAGTATTTGACATCAAATGATCTAAGGTCATGATGATGTGGCAAAGAGTAGATGAGTGGTCAAAATAGATTACCCAAACCCATGGAGGCAAGCAGAAAACGAGATGAGATGTCCCCAACCCAACACGAATGTAGACAAGTGCCATGTTTGAGAGCGACATACTGCCTACACGATGGTGAAACTGGTTCCATTTTCCCCCACCATTTCTGGCGAGTACCCCAATTATTTTTGAAAACAAGCTTGAAGGGGATAGCATATGCTTGTGATATAAGTTTGTCCTTCGGAAAAATCCAACCTAGTACATTTAACGAGCCCTAGGAAGGAGGAACTCGAGTAACGTCGTAATGACGGAGTCCGATGTCATCAGGCTTTAATGAGTCTGACAAAGGAAGAACTTGGCGTCTTTTCATGTTTAGAGAGTTTGAAAAGACAGTGGAAAAGAAAACTCCAACGGTCCCTTTTCATAGATAGTCTCGCAGATCTGAAAAGGTAGAAAACTATATCTGAGAGAACCTCCTAGTCGCGATAGGCTAGGGTATTCCTTTTTTGTAAATAATCTATCCCAGCCCGAAAAAGGGGTAAACGTATACTGGGTAGATGTCGCTTCGGAGCCAATTTAATGAGCTCAAAACGACAAGTGACTCGGCAGCCAGTGATGGTGGAACTACTCAGAACAAGATAAAGGTCAAGAGGCTGGCTAACATGACCACTCATCACAGCAGTTCCTCAGGATTGGGTAAAACAACCAAGTGAAGGCGTATGATCGACCAAGCAGATGGGGATGATGGAATAAGAAAACCAAGGCTCATCTGTCAAAACAGGCTGATAAAATGGCAATACAAGAGGTAAAATGGGAATGGTTTCATTTTTACACAAGCTTGAAATTAGAAAACTCTCTTGAAGTTGGTTTCATTTTTACACAAGCTTGAAACAAAGATAAACTATGCTTGAAACCGGTTTCATTTTTACACAAACTTGAAACGGAAACAAACTATACTTGAAAAATTAAGCATTCCCCTAGCATGGTGACTCAATTCGAGGTACATGCCCCCCAAGCTTCAAACCATATGAAAGGTGGATGGAGTGAAGGTTCAAATTACGAGATCAAGAGAAAGACACGATTGGGATTTTACGAGATCTAAACAAAGACTCGAATTGAACGGGAACGTGTTTCATTGTTTTAACGAGGTTGACACATTAAAAGAACTATCCTCAAGACACCTTGTTTCATTTTTTAAGGAGCTTGACACAAGAAAACGAACTCTGCTCCGACAGACCTTGTTTCATTTTTTAAGGAGCTTGACACAAGACAAGGAACTCTGCTCCGAAAAACCTCATCATAATGAAGAAGAAGTCATGGCTTCCAAGGGTTGCCAGTCTGATGGAAGGAAAACGTCTTGAAAGTCAGGACCCAATTCCCCCAACACCTGATGCACAACGACACTATCACTGAATGAAAACACGGGATAGGTAGCCACATAATTGACATGCGGCAGGGATGACACAATCGGTGGATAAATATCCGGCAGGGATGATGGCGGACTAGTTTCCATATTGGGACCAAAGAACGCAAGCTGATCGATGGTCACAATTCGACCTTGGTGCGGAAAACACATCACACAAAAGAGGGAGGAGACAAGCGCTCCCATGGAATAAGTATAATCGTAGCCCAGGAGTAAATTAAAGTCCAAGGGGCCAGGAACAACCATCACGTCCATATGGACAGTTTTCCCTCCCAAAGTAATGGGAAACTTCAGAAGGATCCCTAACGGTTGACTAGTTCCTCTGTTATACGCCAACAGATTCTGTGTAACAGACACAAGCGGAAGCGAACCGAAAGCTTGCCAAGTAGTGGAAGACATAATACTAATAGACACGCCTTCATCTATAATGGTGTTGGGTACGACCAGATCAAAGGTTTGTACCATAATCTCGAAAGGCACATAAGACGGAAGGTGGTATCCTACAAATTGATTCCAATCAAAGGAAGCGACCAAACTACTTGGAGGGGCTACCATCGAACCAAGATGGTCTTCCCCTGGTGTTACAGAAGAAGAAGGAGCATCCTCCACGACCTCCATCGCGGAGTCGGGAGGGGTATCCTTCGGGACTTCCATCATGGGAGGCGGAGGAGCGGCTTCTTGAGGTATAGGGATAGGAGAATCTTTCTCCAAGTCCGAGGAATCTGAAGAAACAAGAAGAACCTGAGGGGTGTGAGATCCACTCTCAACGGAAAAGACCTGGTGCACCGCAGACGGGGCCAGCTCGACCGATCCCACGACCAATGGTTGGTCAGGGATGGATTCATGATGGTGAATTTCCGGGGGAGCGGGATCGACCAAGGATAACTCTTGACCAATCGTAGGATCAACTAGTGGAGGACGCAAAGACAACTGCTTGTAACCAGCCGGAAGGCATGGTGTAGAAGTAGTTGAGTTGTCCAAAACTCTCTTGGCTTCATCCATATACGGACAAAGGTGAATGGCATGGTGCCCTTCACACAACTTACAGGGATTGGCAAGATTACCTTGCTTCTTAGGAGTTTTACCAGCACAAGCTGAAGATATGCCCCCAACATGACTCCTAGAAGCCAAAGGCAATTACGGATGACCGTTGGACCATACTTCGAGCACCTTGGGAATGCCAGGGCAATCTCGAAGAAGATGGTTTCCTTGGCATAACATGCAAGGGAACTTAACTTTTCGCGGAGGGTTGGAAGGTTTATCGATGGAAGGCTTCTTAGGCGCAATAGCCGTAGAGCTAGCCTCTCCTTTATCTGACTTCTTCTTCTTATTCTTAGCCACTTGGTTACTCAAATCCATACTTTCACCAGGCGAAGTAGAAGAGGAGGATGCAGAAACAGGCGTAGAAGGGGAAAGGTCCACCTTGGAATCAACATGATGTTGTTTAGGCGGAGGAACTGAATGACCAGTAGCCGGGACATTCGGGACCACAGAGTTTGAAAACAACCAAACAAGCAACCCAACAGTTAACCCAGGAAGGGACAACATTGCCATATAAGGAGCATCGACATTCCCAAAAGGAGGAAAATGACCAGGATTCCCATCAGAGGGGATTCCTTGGTTGGTGAACTCCGGAAAAGTTGCCATTAGAAACAACCCAAAACAATACCCTAAGGAAACTAACTTTAACCAGGAATATTTCGTGGGCAGTTAATTTTTAAAACATTGAAACAAAACTCTACCATTTCATATTTTAAGAGTCAAGAAACGAGTAAAAGATGACTCTATCACTTTCAATTTGGAAACAAGCGTGAAAGGACAAGCACTTGATTATCTTTTCAAATTTAAAGAGTCAGTAAAGATCGAAATGACTGCTCTGGTAATCTAGGCAAATGGGTGTACCAAATATCCGTGAACTGCAATATACACCTTGGTGATCAAATGAAATAGAAATAGTCTCCCCGAATGTTGTGTCCAGTGTATCACGGGTAAAAGGCGGCAAACTCGGCTTCCTACGGATAAAGGATAGCAACCTAATGGAGTCTCCCTTTATATACGCGACGGTACGGGGAGCACAAGTCCGTACTAGCGTTGTCTAAAGCCAGATGGCGAACGACAACTACTAGGTTTAACGACGCCGAAACACGTCACTAGCCTAGACCTCTAAAAACGTTTCGTTAGGTTTCAATGCTTCCTTAGGTTAATTCTATAAATTTTAGAGTTGATCTTCAATTTATGTTTCAATTTCAGGCCTTACCGCATGTCATATAACAATATCCTATATGCAGCCATATGAGGAAAGAAAATTTTCAATTTGATGAATGCTATCTAGTTAAGGGGAGAGTTCCAAAAAATGATGCAACAAACAACAATACTAAAAACGAAACCTTTTCCAAACTAGCTGACTTTCACTATCCAAAAGTAATCTCAAACATCCAACAATGTGAATAATGCAATGTAATCTAATCAAAATCCTCTTTTTCAAAAACTATGCAATTGTAATCTATGCACAATTTCCTTTTTCTTTTCAAATGACAAGAATGCAGTCAATGCATTTTTCGATGAGAATCTACTTAATGCATGATTTTAATGAAAGAGAATGCACTCGATGTGATTTTTAACTTTCAATCATTAAACAATGTGATCTAAGTTCAATGATAAATCTCAAAAATACTTTTCAATGCAATGTGATCTAAGGCATTTAACGAAAAGAAAACTTTGAAACAAAAACTAAAAGAATGCAAATCTCCTTAATGGAAGGATGAATGCAAAAAGGATGAAAAACCGCACTAAGAATGCAATCGTTGTTTTAAATGCTTTGTAACGAAATTTCCCAAAAGGCTACAAGACATATGAGGTCAAGCACAAAAAGGACTTCCAAAGTATGAGTTCAAAACAAGGCATTCATTCCCTTTTACATCAAGCAGTCAGAAAAATGACACCAGGACCAAAGCTCAATCTCAAGGAGGCCAAAAGCAAGAAAACCCTAACACCAAGCAGAGTTGGCATCCCTGTTTGGCTGTAATCTGCGCCAAAAAAGTGTCGGAATAGGGGCCTAACTAGCAACAAGCGCCAGTTGGCGCGACTGTCAAGCGCTAAACCGCGCCAATCGAGTTTACTATGGGAAAAAGGATGAAAAAGGACAAACAGAGACTGGATCAGGTCTTCTGGGGGCTGAACAGGGGTTTGACACCAAAGGAGGCGAACCAGAAGAGAAAATAAATCAATCAAAAGCCAAAAAAAACCAAAATAATAAAGACTAACTCCAATTGACTCCCCAACAGAGTTTCCAGTTTGTTGTAGAGGTAAATCCCCTTTGCGGACAAAGGTGATCCCACTAGCCCAGATCAGGTCTAGAAATAATCAAGTCACGCAATGACGTTGGTTCCTAGTTACAAAAAGACAAAGGTCGCGATAAGTAGCCTACCTCAAATCCCACGCAGTTGTCGTTGAAGAAAAAATGACGTTTCCCGTCCCTCGCTTGACAGATCATGATCCTTCTATTCGACATGTCCGAACACCTGTACATGTGCAAGGAAACAACAACATACAACGTAAAATCTAAAGCATGTAACCATATATCAGTCAGAGAGGATAATTCATTGCATTACATAAAGAAATGAACACATGAATGGAACCAAAATCAGAGTTGCTTATATTATAAATGACAAAAGCGAGATTACAACCATATGCTCTAACGCTATGATCTTCCTTCGGTGGAGCTGACAGTGGAGTGTGTCTCAACAAAGCCTGTCGGGAATCTGGACGAATCTCTCTCTCTTAGGCTTGGCTCTCAATAGTTTCCCGGCTATAGTTTCCTTCATACAAGTTCAGCTAGAACATGTTCAAACCTTCAGCCTTTCAGCTCTAACCTGTTCAACCAACACGTCAATGGAAGATGGCCATATTTATAGAGGAGAGGAGGAGGTTGGGCTCCCTAAAATAGTGGAAGGGAGGCCTTATCCCTTGGGAGGTTTCCCCATAAGGTGGAAACAAGAGTCCAAAGGAGGAAGGCCGTGGCTATTCAGTCGAACCACTCTCTATGACTCATCCACGAAGTTGTTGTAATCAAAACTTCACCTCTTTTTAAAAAAAAATTCCATAAGAAGATTGGCGTGGGTGCTTAACTAGGACAGAGCGCCGACTGGCGCGGGCTCAATGTTAACTTTCCTCATTGGTGCGAGGGCACAATGGGCTACCAGCACCAAGGCAAAAACAGGTGTTTTTAGTGGTCTTCTCAGGAAATGGTCAACAGAAGGAATGTTGTCCTCATGGCAAGGGATGCAATGATGGTATTTGCAAGGCATGACACTGCTTATTGGTCACAAAAAATACCCTCCAATGGGTGAGATGGGGATTGCAGGGACAGTGACAAATTACTGTGTAACATAGTGGATAGCCTTAATCCTACTAAGATAGGATTGAATTTGACAAGCACAATACCCTTGAAGAAATTATTTAAAAGGAAATGTATTTTTATGAACAAGCCAATTGTAGGTTGATATTCTACAAAGATGGGAAGGAAAAGAAAAATGAAAAAGTTGATTAAAGGAAGAAGGGATTTAAGCCTTAGAATTTCAAGACTCAAGCAAATAATTCTAGGCCAAGTCATTCTACGAGGAGTAACTTCAACAATATTTTTCAATGCAAAGTGGCACTAAGCCCACAAATGCAGAGGAAGAGAATGTGTGGGAATAATAGAAAGGACCACTGAAGTGTCAATGATGTAGAGAGAAACACTTACTCTAAAATTGTCCCCATAGGCAAGATAACAATAAGAGGATCCACAATATTCAAGAATCACAACTATCAATGATGTAGCAAGAACTATTACTCAAATTCACATTGTGGTAGAAGATTGAGAAACAAACCACCAAGCCTTAATGGTGGAGGTAGAAGGTAAGACTGTTAAGAAAACCATTTCTATTTTGATTAACATTGGATCTAACCTTAGCTATGTTGCACCACAAGTTGTTGACTCTTGTGCTCTTTATAAGTGTAAACATAGGAAGTAATGGTTAGTGTAGTTAGTTATAAGGACTATAAGAAAGGCACGAGTGAGTTGGTAGAAGTGTGCTTGTTGGGGATGAATAAGATAAATACTTAGGAATTACTGAATATGTTGCTCATGTGGTTGTATGATGTTTTAATTGGGATAGGGAAAATTTTAGGGGATTTTTTTTGCAAATGGGCTATTTTTCAGACATTTTCTAAAAAACAATATTCGCCAATTTGGTTACCAATTCGCCTATTTTTTACATACATATGATTAAATGGATGATGTTCACCAAAAAATTGCTAATTTTAATAGTAAATTACATGATTTTTATTTAATATTCGCCTACATTCTATACATATGCATTTTCAAACCAGAATAGTCGCCTACAATACTATACATAGGAAAATATTTAAATCCTTAAAAAATACCCTGATTATTGGCATTGATTAGTCAGTCACACACAAAGTCAAGTTAGACTGCTATAATAAGACCTTTCGATGTGTGGATGAGGACAAAATTATCAAAATAGTAAAAGGAATTTCAAAGCATATTTACATAAGACAGGTCTCAATGTTACAATTGAAGAAGTACACCAAGAAATGCTACCAAATGTATCTTGTACATGTGTTGGAAAAAAACAAAATATAAGTTATCAACAATTGAAGACTATCCAATACTTCAATAATTTAGGGATGCATTTTTGGATGAGATATTAGGATTGCCTCTTAAATGGGACATTGATTTCTCAATCGATCTCATGCTAGGAGCTATGCCTATATCCAAAATTCCTTATAGGATGAGTACCCCTGAATTGGTAGAGTTGAAGCTACAATTGAAAGTAATGTTGGAAAAAGGATATGTTAGGCTAAGTTTGTCTTCTCGAGGAACACTAGTGCTATTTAAGAAAAAGAAGGACGTACCCTCAAATTGTGCATTGATTATAGGTAATTGAACAAGGTCACAATAAAGAATAAGTACCTAGTACCTTAGATTGATGTCTTGTTCAATGAATTAAGAAATGCCACTTTATTTTCAAATGTATATTTAAGACCCAGATATCACCAAGTTAGAATAAAGGATAAGGACATCCAAAATAAAACATTTGAAACAAGGTATGGAAATTATGAGTTCATGGTGGTACCATTTAGACTCACCAACACACTAGCCACTTTCATGTGTTTAATGCATAACATCTCCAATAAATATTTGGACAATTGTTTTGGTTTTTATTGATGACATTCTCATCTACTCCAAGTCAGGAGAGGAGTATGAATATTATTTGAGGGAAATATTATAGTTATCGAGAGAACACAATTATATGCAAAATTCAGCAAATGTGATTTCTATCATAAACAAATTCATAATTTGAGTCATGTTATTTTAGATCAATGGGTCGTAGTTGAACTAGAGAATATCAAGGCCATCATAGATTGACTCACATAAAAATTGTGATAGGTGTAATCATTTATGGTGTTAGTATGATATTATAAGAGATTCATTAAGGGATTCTCTAAGATGGCCATTTGATAACTTTTTTGTAGAGGAAGGATCAAATTTTGTATGGTTTGATAAAAGATGAAGAAAGTTTATAGTTGCTAGAATGTCTACTTATCAATGCACTAAGTCTAAATATTTTGAACCTAAAAAAGGATTTCATGGTGTGTACAAACACCTATAAAGAAGGACTTGGTGAATTTTTCGTGCACAAAGGATATGTGGTGAGTTTTGAATCTAGGAAGATCAAAGAGCATTAAAGGAACTATGTTATTCATGACTTGGATCTAGAAAACACAATTCACATGCTGAAGATGTGGCAACACTAATTGATTGATTGAAGATTTTTATTGATGACAAATCATAGTGGGATGAAGTATATATTTGACTAGCCTCATTTGAATTCCATATAAGCTATATGGCTAACTCTCATCAATGATTTTGATTTATAGATAAAATATAAATGGTAAGGAAACATAATAGTTTGTGCACTTAGCAGGAACATGCCGTGATTCACTTAACAACAACTAACACATGGATTTGATTTGAAATCTAGGGTACATGGAGCCTTGCACATCAGTGGAACTTTATGCACATTAAAGAATGTCTACAACAAGAACATAGAAATATGAGGGGTACCAAATGACACATGATCGTTTGATGATCTACAAGGATAAATTGTACATCCTCAACTTCATAGAGTTAAAATGGACTCTTCATTGATGAACTCCATAAGGACCTTATTTTTGAAAGCCATTCTATCAAAAGATGATCATAGGACAAGGAAGAAATATTACTAGTCAAGGATGAAAAAATAAATCACAAAGTATATCGCTAGATGTATTGAGCGTAATTAGGTCAAGGTTGAACATAGACACTTTGGTGGTTTATTGCAATCTTGCTCAATTCTAGAGTGGAAGTGGGAAAGCATTGTTATACGAGATTTACAATTGAGGACAAAATTATCTCCCATAGGTTGGTGGCTAACCTAGAACAACATAGAGACAAGGAACCCAATGATTTTTCTTAAAGTAAATAGATGACAGAGTGAGGCCTACCTGGAACTTGTCACATGCTTCGCTCCTTCTTTAGCTTGGAAACTCCAATTCCAACTCTGATTGCCAAAATTAGAACCTACACAGTGACATAACACAAGCCAAGAAACTACAATATCTATGCAGTATCACATAAATACTTTTATAGATCAACATGGTATTGAAATACATGAAATAATATCACATATAGGAAAAAAATAATTATTTGCATTAATATAAATGGAAGGAGATTACAACCATAAGTAGCATTGATCTTGTAGAAGAGCTCCTCCAAGTTGTTGAATTGTCCTTTCCTTGTCACAACATGCACCTCTGATCACCCTAATGCATGAGATAATAACCACTCACTATAACATCATAAGGGAATGGTCTCTCCAAAAGTCAACAACTCATTTATTCTCTAACCTTTGCATAGGCAAGATGGTAAATATATAGGAGAGTGGGGTAAGTTGGGAGTTCTTATAAAATTACCATTATAAGGTTTTAGATCCACCTTTAATGGAGGGATAGGATCAAAGGATAAGTGGTGAAAACTCCAAAGTAGGTTAGGATAGGATCTGAATGTTTAATTCAAGGTAAGCAGTTGAAACAACTTCTGGAAACTCCTAGAAAGTGAAGCTTCCAACATCCTGATAATTCTCCTGGATTTCTAGAACCAATGCAGGTGCAAAGGAGAGCAACCTATTGGTGACCAACGCTGGCCACATTGGAGAAACCTGTACGTGGTCACACCCCAGTAGGAATACATGGAGCGTTGGTCCTAAAACTGGATCAAATGATGTAGTTTAGGTCTAAAAATTTGGGGGATGAAAGGAATAATATGTTGATTGATCCCATTAGGAGGCTCACTAATCAGATGTGAAAAAATGCCTTATAACAAGCATACCAATGGATTTTATCACAGGAATGCTAAAGATATCGAAACAATACAATGCAATAATGGTGGTGGTCAACAAGCTTAGCAAAGAAAATCACTTTATCCTTGTAAATTCAACCCATAATGAAATTAATATTGTGGAAATTTTTATATTTAATGGAATGTTTAAAGTATCCATGTCTAACATATATGTAAAGTTTACATCAAAAATTTGGAAGGCATTGTTTTAAGGATCTGGAACATGGTTAGATTATTGCATTGCCTAAATCCTCAAATGGATGGGGAAAAAAGGACAAATTGGATATTAGAAGAAATGCTTCACATGTATGTCATGAATATACAAAAAATATGGGAGGAGTACCTACCCTTTTTGGAATTCAATTACTACAACAATGGCTATTGGGAGTCATTGAAGATGAGTAATTTAAAGTCATTTTATGGGAGGAAGTTCAACACCCTAGTCAACTGAGAAAATTCAGTGGATAAAATTACACTTGTGTGCAAGATGCGAGAGAAATGGAACACGAGGTTATCAAGATCAAGCAAAATCTAAATGTAGAATGAGGTAGAAAAAAAAACTATACAAATAAGAACATAAGACATAGAGAATTCAATGCAAGAGATCATATATATCTCAAAGTTATATCTCAAAGGAGTTCTCCAAGAATAGGAACTTGTGCTAAATTAGCATCCCAATATTGTGAAACTTCCAATATTTTGGAAAGAGTGGGGTCAATAGCATACATGCTTGCATTACCCCCTAATTTTAAAGCACATAACACTTTCCATATCTACTTTATTAAAAAGTATGTATATGATTTTAACCATATCATTAATTGGACTATGATTCATGTGGAACTAGAAGGAAAGTTATAACTAGAACCCCTGTGCATACTAGACATGTGGGAAATCTTGCTCTAAAATTGAGCCATTGCACAAGGAAATGTGTAATGGAACCACTTTGGTCCAATGAAGCTACACGAGAGATAGAGGATGCCATGAGGGAGGCATATCTATTTTTTTAACATCTTAAGGATGTTGTTGTAAATAACAAAAAATCGAGGGTGATGTTAATTCAGGGGGGAAGGGATTGTAACATCCCTGTTTTGAATCCCTATTTAAATTATAATTATTATTTTTTAAATATTTCTTATTTTGACAAAAATGTTTCATTACCATGTCAAGTTGAACTAGATAAATACAAAATAATGTATGTGTATTTTATTCTAATTACTGAAGATGCTAGATAGCTAATTGAGGCATGAATTCCTACAGGGACCATGATACCATGAGTGGAGGAATAGTGAGGGGGTCTTGGGGTCTTACCTTGTAAATAATCTTAGGTCACTCTTGTCAAAACCTTTTTGTTGATATTTTGACTTTTGAAAATGCTTTAGTCATTTTTTTCTCTTACCCAAACCATTATATTTGTAAGTTGTTTGGTTAAAGTGTCTCCTTGCAGTAGTCAAGGAACATATATGGTAGTTGATACGATCCCCTCAACATCAAATGCAGGGAATGGGGAAAGTATGGCCACGGGAAATGGTGGATGACCCTAGCTACATGGAAAACAAAGAAAAATCATGGTTTGGGAGGGACACAAGTTCTACGAGTGGAGTGGAGTTGAGGGAGAACTAGACATGAGTTGAACCTCTTATTGAGTTAAACCAGTGAGGAACTAGTGATTCGAACCCTAAAAAAAGTTCAAATGGGAAGCCTTGTAACATTGATGGAACATAAGACATTGATTTAGGGCCTCACTAGGTGCACTTGAAGCACCAAAGGAGGATTTCCTCGAGGGACTGTGGAGTAGCAAAGGGGAAACTCACTCTTAGGTTGTGTTGTGCCACCAGGAGGGAAGCTTAGAACAATGGGGGTCTTGAGGGTCAACAAGGAGCTTTCCCTATAAGTTTAACATTTGAGGAGTTTCTATTTACTCAAATTTATCCTTGTGGTATCATGGTGCAACTAATCCTACAGTTGGGTGGAGAAGTGCTCACTGTTAGTTAGTTTTCTATGTGGATTTTAATTCAAATAAGTGTTCCTACTATTTTTATCAGTTAAATTACAACCTTTTTTTTATGAATTTTACTCGCATTTGTTCATGGGAAGTAAATGGTTGTGGTGAAATGTATGGAAATGAAATTATGTATGTAAAGATGCAATGAATTTTTGGAATGCATGATTTAAAGTGTTGTATTTTTTCATAAGACTTCAAATTACATCACGCACATGCTTTAAATTATAAAGAATGTATATGTTAGTATTGTGGCCATGAACCTTTGAATAGTATGGCTTGGATGCTAATAGTTATGTGTTGAAAGCTTCATGCTATATTAAGTTAGGGTTTCATTCAAAGTATAAATGTAGAGTTAATGGCCTCATCCTTGATTGTTATGAAACTTTGAAATTATTCATATGCAATTAGAATATAATTAACTCAAGTATTAGCAAAAGTTGGGAGGCCACCATAACTAAAATCATATCAGTCTAGTTAACCATATTATGCTATTTATGATTTTATGAGTAAGGTAGATTATTCTATATGAGATGTTTGAAGTTTGTTAATTGCCAATAAGGCATTATATTTTTATGATATGAATGTATTTTCGTCATTTTTGTATGAGTAACAAGTAAAAGTATATTGAATTCAAATTTTGCGAAGGTCTTTAAGGATTAAAAGGCAGAGGCAATTTACATGTCATGATAAACCCTATGTAAATTGTGAGTTTATCTCATGACTCTTTCCATGACTTATATGTGCCTATGAAATTATTGCCGAACAATGGCATTTGTTTGATTGCTGAGGAGTAAAGACTAAAAGATGCTAGTTTTGAATGCTCAAGAATCCTTTTGGGGAATTCACACCCTACTACTGTAAGATTCTTATGTAAGTCAAATTATATGCATCTTTTTGAAGGTACACTTGCTTTTATATACATACATACATATATATATAATCCCTAAAAAGAGTGTAGAATATTATTATGGAAAATGTTTATAACTTGTGTAAAGCCTAGAGGACTTTTAGATGGACAAGGATGCAAAAATCCCTTGAAGTGTGGAGATCTCATGATTTGGATATCCTTGTGTTTAAAGGATTTAAATTGAGTTAGAAGGTCAACTCGAGGATCATAACTATTGTGAACTTGTCAAGAAAATATTCTTAGAGTCTTGGGACCCTTGACATCATAGACTCACTTTCGAAGGATATCTATATTTATATTATAAGCTTCTAGGCTTAAATCCTTTATAGTAAAGACACTTTTCTTGAAATAAAAATCTCTACGTGTAATCTTAGTATTTTTCTTCTAAGGTTGAGTAAATATAAAGTTGAATGCTTAGGGCCTATCCCCTACCTTGTAAAGGTCAAAGGAGTTCCCCAAGGAGGCATCTTTCCCTTGATAAAGACTTAGCTTTGAAAGCAAAAACTTAGGAAAGTTCTTGAGGAGAAAATGGGCAAGTTTTAGTGTATCACATGAGGCATCTTTCCCTTGATAAAGACTTAGCTTTGAAAGCAAAAACTTAGAAAAGTTCTTGAGGAGAAAATGGGCAAGTTTTAGTGTATCACATGAAGATTATTTTCATGTGATACGACAAAGGCCTTGAAAGTTTAGAAGCCTTGAAAATTGTGAAATTCACGTGGTGTGATGTGGCATCATACAAGTGCCACATAGGCAAGCCAACATGTCACTTGTATGGACAATAACATGGCAAGAGAGAGGAAAAGCCTTAAGAAACTTCAATTGGGCATAACTTTGTGCTCGAAGCTCAAGAATGAGCAAGTATATACTCATTGGAAACCTATTGATAAGTAAACGTGCATATCATCTCATAGATGGCTTTAAAGGGGTGCTTAGAAAAATGGTTTGATAGAAAAATTTTGTACTCCACTTCTTTAATGGCACCTAGGCAATAAGTATATTATTTGCATAATACCCTTTTCATGGCTATGAACCTTTGGAGGGGTGTTGCATGGACACAAAATAAAATCAAGAAATGGGAAATGTCTAATCACTTTGGAACTACCTTATGTGATCAAAGTTAATTGAATCCAGTGTGTTTTAAGGAAATTGTTTATGCAATAAAGTGTACAAATTAGTAATATATTAATTGATCTATATAATAATAACTTATATAAACAATGTTCATGTGTAATGTAATGAAATAAAAGTGTTTATAAACAGTTGACTATGCTTACATTTGTTACTTTTGGCAATACATTCATAATTTCTAACATAAGAATACACTTATATTTCTAATATGAAAATAGATACTTAAATTGAATTTGTTTTTATAAATTTTGTATTAAGGTATGCTATGATTTAAGAATCTTCCTTTTGACTTTCAAATAATCATCATGCTTACATATCATTTTATATCACACTTTTTGTTAATAAAAGTGACATCTAAAAAATATATGATTTTTTAATTTATACTTTAATGTGTAAATTCATAATCTATTGTTCATATTTTTTAAATATTCACAGAGAATTATGATAAATATTTGAATATTTAAAAATTTAAAATAAAGATAAATTTATGTTACTTTTTCATTTTTTTTTCTTAGTGGAAAAATTGATCATAACTTAATCGTCAACCATTAGTGGGATAACTATCACTACTTAATATGATCTTTTGGTGATTTGTAAGGGGGTAGACTTTTACTCTTCTCATATATCTTTCCTTACATTTCTAGAAAGAAATTTCAAACAAACAAAATAATTTTAGGTATTAATTTTTTCTATTCTATTATAATAAATATATATCTTTATTAAATATATATATATATATATATATATATAACTAGGTTGAGACTAGGTGTGAGCTAATCTATCTAGTAGTATGATGTTATCACCAAAATTGTGTGAAAATCCATAGAGCCGAGCTTAGACACTTCCTGAAATAGTTTAATTCCTAAAATTGACTTCTATCCTCAACCCTATAAAAATTGAACTTGGTAAGAACTAAATTCCACTCACTTATAAGGTTTTTATAACGAAGACATAAAGTGAGCTTTAATCTATTCGGGCCATTTAATATTGTCTCTTGACAACCCCATTTTGTTCATTTTTATAATTTTATTAAAAATATAAGTATTATTGAATCATTGGTAAAGTTGGGTGTGGGTTTGTTGGAGCACAACCTTCTTATCCTAGTCCCTCGGCCTGTTCACTTGCTTATCCTCTCGGATGGTTAACTCGGAACTTTCAAGATTTAAATTTTGAGAGAAACACATCACCATGATTGACTGAAAACGATGTCAGCTGCTTTTTAAGATTTGAAGGATAGGGATTGTTACTCATCGTGTCCAAGGTCTTTCGGAGCATTGACAAGCAGAAGTGCAACTCCTCCAGCCAGGTAAGTCGGTGGGTAATATCCACTTCTAACATTTCTCTCAATTTGTTTGTGGACAATATATCTTTGCTTTACATCCCAAATGCCTGTCTGTCCCATACATGGTATTTCGTTGTTAGTTCATTAGTTGGCCACATAAAAAACTTTGTTTTTTCCCAAGTTGCTCTTCTGCAGTGGGTGTCAAATCAAAGGCAAAATACATTTTTGGCAGGAGCTCTCAGTCTGTGGGCTTTCTTTTTTCTTTCCCAGACATTGCCATTTGCTGTTTTTACAGAAAAACTGTTTTTTGGGGATGACCGTGTACTCCATCTGGGAGGTCAGTTAACATTGAATTCTGTTAAAAAATGTGATTTCAGGGAGGACTTCAAGATTGTCATTGGAGATAAATCAGGCAAGAGTGTGAAGTGCTCCGAGAATGGTTATGGGTTTTAGCAATGGAGGCTTTTCAAGCCCAGCAATCAATTCCCAGTGCAGACAATCTGGACTGCAAATTTGTTCTAGTGTACTGCCTG
Organism: Pinus albicaulis; assembly: GCA_034641835.2. Taxonomy (NCBI): domain Eukaryota; kingdom Viridiplantae; phylum Streptophyta; class Pinopsida; order Pinales; family Pinaceae; genus Pinus; species Pinus albicaulis. The sequence continues at coordinate 722,443,615 of CM076570.1, read as the reverse complement.
CATCCACAGTGTGGAAATCCGATTGTTTTTCTCACCAGTGGCAACAGAAGCGTTTTCTTCAAGTTCCGAAAATCAGAACCCAGGCTTATTCACGTTCTCATCTTGTCCTCTGCTCAACTCAAGGTTTCGTTTTCAACGCATAGTAACTTTTTTGACTTGTGTTAAATACTTTTGATAACAAACGACCAAAGGAACTTTCCTTGAAATATCCATCCTAGCATAGAACTGCATGACTTGAAAGCTGCTATCTCTTCAAGGTGGAGTAGATCAGTCACTTCATAAAAGGTTCCCCCCACACCCGTTTTCCCAGAGGAAAGGAAATCCTTTACAGTCCGATCAAATCCTACACACTGCTTCCTCCATATCACATCATGCATTTATTCTCAGTGAGGACTTCTTTCTAATGAAGAGAAGCAACAAAAGGAAAAATGTAATCAACAGTAATCCATGCCCAAAACGCTCTGAAATTTTGCAATTTCACTTAACATGCTTAACTGTTTCCACATTATGGTAAACAACACAATGTCTATTCATTAAGCTAACACAATGCAGTTGCCTTTATCACCATATTGTTATAAAGAATCAACGACTGAAGTGCCGAGGACTTAACGAGAAAAGTGGGAATTCTAGATCCCTCGACACAATCTAATCCATGTTGTCCCATGATCATGGAAAGTCAAATTTGCATTTTGTTAGCAACAAAAGCAATGCGGCCAAATCTTAGAACAAGCCTCCTTGGGTTTTAATCCATAGATGACATTTTCTGACATCATCTTCAATATTTCCAGATAGGACCACAAGTTTCCGAGTTTAATTTGAACAGGCTGCTCTCTCTAGTTAATTGAACTTTGGAGAGTACATGTTTATCTATAGCCAGAAGCCCTTGAAATCGATTGAGGGTTTTCTAAGATTTCCAATTACTGGTGTTGGAATGTGTAACTCCTACTTGTTTTATGTGTTTTATGCGTGATCATATTAAAAGTTGTGTTTGTGATTATTATTAGTCATTCTGAAGTAGAGTTTGTCTCCAAGTGAGGACTCTGTTTCATAGTTTTTAGGAGTAAGTACTAATGTTGTAGTCCGCAAATGTCTTTGAACATAAGGTATTTCTTGCACAAAAATCCAATTCGATTGTATGCATAACATCTTCTCTAGGAAGGGTTTTTGGAATAACCAATTAGATTTGTATGGATGTTGTTTTGGGAAAGATTATTCCCACCCTGCTGCACGAGGTAGGAAAAGCGGATGAGGAGCTAGAAGGATTCATAAGAGTGTATAGAAATGGCTCTGTAGAGCAGTTCTCACACATTGTATCCAATGTCCCCTCATTTTACAATTGTGGTGAACCTGTGGCCCCCAAAAGATGCCATTGTAGATGCAACAAGTCATGTATGGGCACACCTTTATCTTTTGGGTGATAATCAACAAGGGCATGGGAAGTTGTTGCTCGTCATATACTTCTATGAAGGAGGATTCATTATAGGCTTGTCGATGTGGTCCATTTACCATCCGTTCATGTGTGGATTGGCTTGTGAGATGAATTCTTTGATAATTTTGGTAGGCTACAGGCTTGCTTTGGAGCATTGTCTCCCGATGGATTATGGTAATTGTTAAGCTACCGGTGTCAGGTCAGTGCAAACTCAAAACCCTAAGGAATAGGAGGAATCATGGTTGACATTGTACTGCCATTTTTGACAGTGCTTTTTGGCCTAATGTTTTTGGAATGCAATTTTTGGATATACATGCATGGTGAGAGCAATCCATTGTTTGTGCATGTTAGTGACTGGAAAAATTATTTGGAAGTCTTTTTGATGGTGAGATATTGTCTTTGTAATATAATGTTTTGGGATTTATTGAAGTGTGCACACATATTGAGCTTTGTGACCTCAATCTGATAGAGAAGTTATTTTGTTATAATTCACGACCCTAAGAAATGACAGGGAATGTTAAATTTCCATGAAAACTCTACAACTACTTAGATGAATAACTGATAATTGAAACTAGTTAACTTTCACCAAGATACAAAGCCTCTTAACAAATTATAAGCAGCGGAATAAAAACACATCACACAAATTGACACACTTGTTTTTTCTCAGGAAACCCAACAGGGAAAACCTGCTTGCTTGATGTGGCTATTTTATTGATTGTTCTTGGAGCAATTGAATCTATTACAAAGCAATCTGTCTCTCTTGAGAAAGCGTTCTACTTCTCACACAAATCTCAGCTAATACCATTGATCTTGCCCTACCTTGATCACTACTTGATTGTGGTTCCTGCACACAATCGATCCTCTACTGCCTCCTTGACTTGCTCTGCAAACCTTGTTGTCTTGCTTCAATTCTGCTCCTCCTTCCTTGCGCAGTTGTGCTTCCTTATTCCTTGTGCTGATCTCCTATTTCCTAGCACACTTGTGGCCCTATCTCATAGCGCACTAGTGCCCTATTTCTTATCGCACTTCAACTCCTATTTTTTAGGACCCCAACTCCACACAACTTGCGCACAACCAATTCTCCTAAATTCTCGCGCACAACCAATTCTCCTAAATTCTAGCGCACTTGTGCTCCTATTCTTTAGGACACAATTCATGCGCTCCACAATCAAGTCTCTCTCACACTAACTCGTGAGCTTTGTCTTGTCAGAAAACTTTGTGCACAAAACAATGTAATTTACTAGTGCTTTTGTCCTCTCTTTATAGGTGAACTTCGATCCATGCAAGGAGGCCCAACTTAATTTAGAAATCGAGCTTTGATAGCGAGTTAACTGAGAGTGTTACTCACTCTCCTTCCAATCATCACTGGAGTTGTTAACTCGTGCTCTCTCCAATCAACACTGGATATTTAACTCGCTCTTCCTTCAATCAACACTGAAGACTAACTCGCTTTAACTGAACTGCTAAATGCCACCTCATTCTATAGTAAAACTGATGAAAATCCCACTTAACTGGCTCGAACTCTATGCATGCTAACTTGATGATTATTCCAGTAAACTGGAAATAACTCGTCTTAACTGAAGTCTAAGTCAGGAGGACAACTCGAGGTCTTCACTAGCTAAGGCACAAGCCAAAAGACCTTGCTCACTACATTTTCAACACTCCCTCTTAGCGAAGAATGTACTTCTGGAAGAACCTTGTCCACCTGGATTTGTCTTCAACACTACCACATTCTCCGCTGTTGCAGCTGCTCCCTCTGAACTAGAAGACTTCCCTGCTTTTTGTTGCGGAATTTGATCTGAAGACCAGTTCTTTCCAACCATGCTTTGTGAGTCTATCACCTCAGTCATGAGTGCCACGTACCTCGTGTTTGTGGCTGCTTACTTTGGATGAAGGTGTTACTGGGAGGTCCAACTCTCTTCTAACTCTCCCTAAACAATTTTTCTGCCCACTTGGCTCGAACTCTCCCTATATTGGGAATCACTAATTGAGTGGCTACCTCCACTCGCCCTAGGCTCTGCTCATCATCCTGTTTGTCGATAGTAGAAACAACTCAATAATGAAGATAACATTAGTCAAAATTCAATTCTGCAGGTTCAAAATGTTTGGACAGCTGAAACACTTCATGCACACACACATATAGAAGACAAAGTGCAAGTATATACCACAACTTATAAAAAAATTGGTACAACTAGAGTTCTCCAAATGCTGGGTAGGAAAACCTTAAGAAATCCATATCCATCAACTACTCCTAGCTAAGAACCACTTCCAACCAAAGCTGGTCACTCTACCAAAAGCATGGTGCCTTCACTTGTATGATACTAGTGCTCAAAATAATCTCTCTCAGTCTTCTCCACTTCAAGCACTCTGGTAGCCCACTCCACTTCAAGCACTCTAGTAGCCCTAGGACCTTGAAATGCCACAACTCTCACAAGAGTTACAATATCAAGCTCTTCCTTTTCTCCTCTATGGTTTCTCTCAAACCCTAGCTTCCTTGTCTCCTTAGGGAAAAAACTGTAACCCTATCTTGCCTTTGTATTTTCTCAAAAACCCTAGCATTCAAGACGAAGAGAGCAAATGCAAATGGAGAAGAATTCATAGAGACTAGTTCACCCTAGTTCTTTCATCTCTAACTCAAGCATGTGAGTACATGAGCGAACTAATGATGAATTGTCAAAGGACTCTCTCCTCCCTTAAATGAAAGGTGAGGGAGGCCAACATTACAAAGTAGACCTAGTCCAGTACAAGCAACCTAACTCTACACAAGATAGGCTTGCATGTGGGGTGCTCCAACTCTAGGTGACACGTGTGAAGCTCCAATGCATGCACATCGGATAAGCGAGGCAATAATGCTGAACTCTCCTCACGAAAGGTCCAATACTCCTCCAAAGGCCTCCAATGCTCTCCTAGGTACACCACACGTATATGATCACTCCTCAATCCAAGTGTCCTTGAGTCAAGTACAAGCCTCCAAGCAAGCAACCAAGTGTCCTCATGCTATCTAGGGCTCGATGCCCTTCTCAAAGAGGCCAAAAGCCCCTCCTTTAAGGTGAGGTGTCCTCCAAAGAAAGCAACCAACATCTCCATGTGTGTGATCCATGAAGAAAGTCACTCAAACACAACGATATCCAATGCTTCAAGGAAGGATGCCATACATGCGTTGTTGATGTTTGTAGCTCAGACAGGTACTTACGCATAGGTCTAAGTGTTCCCATACTATCTAGGGTTCAATGCCCTTCTCCAATATTTTTAGTGCCCCTCCAACAAGGTGAGTTGTCCTCCAAAGAAAGCAATCATGGCTAATCCACAATGGTCTCCAATGCTTCAAGGAAGAATGGCATACATGCTTTGTTGATGTTTGTAGCTCAGACAGGTACTTCAATGTAGATCTAAGTGTCAAGACATGCGGAAGTCATCCAAAGTCTTTACCTTAGTAATTCACTTTAATTAAAGAAATTATTAAAGTGAAATGCCTTTTATTAAAATGAGTTTAATATCTAGTGAAATGTGAAGTTTTTACATTAGTAAATTAGATGAATATAGACCGTTGATCTGGACTTAATCTCAACCGTCAATCTCATTGAGAGATTAGGGTTATGGAGACTTAAAGTCATCAATGGTTATTTGATTTGGTCAATAACTCAAAATTTAAAGGCAAGACTAAGTGAAGAAGAAAGACACACTGAATGATTGAGACACAAAGGACAGTGACTCAAGGAAATCTCAGCAAGGGCGATAAAAGAATTTCATCTAGTGTACAAGTCTAGAGAAGACAAGCAGGAGTGCTTTACTGCTGGAAGGATCAGCCCACAAGCAGGCTGTACAATGCAGGAGATTTTCAGGTTGAGGGCCGTCTCACGTGCAGACTGAACAACAGCCATATGTGTGGGCCATCTCACATGCAGGCCAAACGCAGCCACATGCGCAGGCCGTCTCACGTGCAGCCCGAACAGCAGCCATATGCACTGGCCATACTGCAGGTCTGCATGCACGTTCCATACAGAGGTCGAGGAAGGCTGCACATGTCGTACAGCAGCCAGCCAGGGTCTTGGAGTGATTCAGGAAATTCCAGAGGGCCATATAGGTGCCCAAAAAATTTCAGAAATTTGCTGTAACTTGTATTGTTTTTTGAGAGGGCCATTTTCCTAGTAAGGGAGCCTTCATAAGCTTTAAAGTTATTTTAATGAGAAGCTGTTTTGAAGGGAAAATATATTTCTGTGTGCATGTGTGAAAATTGGTTTGATTTGCTTCCGTTGTATTTTTCCAGTTAAAAAAATTCAGTTTGTGCATTTTATTTAGTGAGCTAAATTTAACATTTATTTTTAGCAAGGAAATCACTAGGAAGTAATTTACCTAAGGACTGGGGCTAGAAATTTAACATGCTTTGAGATAAGGTCTAGCAATCCATGAGCAAGATCTTGGCAATGTGTATGTCCATCATGGTACAACCAAGGATAATCAACACACCATGCACCCCACATCATGTGGAACACTCCCAAGCATGGTGTATACACTTTTAGAGTAACCATAAAAGCCAATAATTTGTCTCTTAGGTCTGCAGGGAAAAAAGCATTGAAGAAACACTGAACTTTTCCATTAAGATCGAGCTTCTAACTAGCCAAAGGCTGATGATTAGGGAGAACTTAAAGAGGAAAAATGCTTAAATGTCTCAGGGAACATGTAAAAGTTAAATGCAAAATATAGGATACGATCATACAACCATAATGTGCAACTTTGGAATAAGAAAGACTCACCACTGGCATTTATTCTATCCAAGGATTACTAGGAAAGATATTTAAGCGGTCAATACGACCGATTTTAGTATAATGAATAGCCTAATAACAAAGGTGGGGAAACAATATGACCAGCATACCTGAAGAAGCTATGGATATAAAGAAACAATGAAATATAGAATTTCCAACTAAAATCAGTCTGTGGCATTGGGAATTAGAACACGTATAAATAAAGCAAGGGAATGTGTAAGGTATTTCTGTTGTAATGGAATCCTATAAGCTATAGATTAAAAATTAGAATTACTAGCATAGATCCATCTTAACCTAGGATATTTTAAGCATAGAGAAAGATTAAAAAAACTCAAGGTACAAACCTCAATGCTTTTGTACCCTCAGATACCTTTTGATAAATATTGAGGTTTGCGCCTGACCTTTTTGATCTCAGTGAGCCCAAAAGGCGACTCTTTTTTTTATCAATTTATTTTATTTGTGCTACACACAAAAAGGCAGACAAACACACAAATATTTTTCCCGTCCCTGGCTGTAGAGCACTTCACTTTTATAAGTGCAAAAGATGATAATCCAAAGGAATGTATTAAGTCAACAACTGTGGACCAATACTAGGTCTATTCATCATTGCCATCCATTATAATTTTTCCTAAAATATATTGACGACCACTGCCTAGCCATATCAGACTCATTCTTAGTTGTAGGCTCTAAGATGGAAAAGTCCTGTGGGAGCATTGAATAGGCAGTTTACACTGATTGGACATCTCCCCTGCTCCTTGAGGTCAATCCTATTGCATCAGTGAATAAATTGACAATCATACATATACTAGGTCGTTCAGAATATGTGACTATTGTCCTTGGAGAACACTTGAGAGGTGGGATGTGTAGGCTTGATTGTCAGGGAGTTATATATAGATAATTAATTATCGACATGATTAGAATAGTGCTTTTGCCCAGTTGTGGATACAAGGGAATCATAATGAGATAATGCAGAAGTCATGAATCCCCATGATATTAATTGTCCACAAATTGGATAGGATAAATGTTGCAAATTTTGTCGCTAACAAATATGGCTATACAACTTTTATCCTCGTACCTGAAAAACCTGAGAAAGTCACCTATATCTCAAAGGAACATTTGGATCTCCCTCAGATTTCATAATACATGGGGACCCTAAAGATGAAAGTGTTCACCCATTTTACTTTGCAATAATCACAATTTGGGTAATTGTTGACCTTGAAGAATATGATTCTGTACCTCAACTCTGATATGTGGCAGCAAACTTTGAGCTAACCTACTGGTAATTTCAAACTATGACACCGTTTCTATGGATTCTATTGATAGTAATAACACTATCCTAAATCTGGTTAGTGCTTGATTCTGCAGGAAACTCACTCCATACAATAATCAAGTAAGGAACACTAACTTGATATGCTACTCGACATATAACAAGGTCAAAAGATTTGCTAGGGTAGAGGTAAAAGAAATGATAAATGCATGAACATTGTGTACTTGAAAGTGAGAAGAGTTCATAAAGTAGTACGGTATAGTGCATACAAGATGTATTTTGACAGAAAGTACCTAATTTTTTGCCAGAGCGGGATTGCATCTCCTGGGACGTGTTGCTTCAGGGATTCTCAGGTAGAGCCCAGACAGGAATGTGCTGAGAATTTAACCTGGGATAATTGTGGTAAACTCTCACCAGTCTACTGCAAGATATTGGGGAGTAAAACATGTTGAGAATTCTATAGGGAAATGATTATAATTAATTCTCTTTACTTGATAACTGCTTGTGATATCCTTTACTTATTAGCTTTGTTCCTTATTATTATATGCGCGAATCATCAACCAAACAAGAAGAACAAGAACACAAAATATAGGCTACAAGCCAAGGCCAAAACCTCTCCTCTTGAGAGGAAAACCTGTAAATATCTTCTCTTCCTCATAGATTCTTCAATTGACGAATTCCATGACCTTAAGACTGAGACCAATACCCTCCAAGACCAAGACCAACCTCTTCGGATGATGTGCTAACTTCGATCTAGACAAACCCAGTCAAATCTCTTCCGGTAGCACTTCTTTGATCTCCCGCTGCAAGATTTTCGACCTCCTACTGTAGATCTGAAATTTCGGCCTCCCTACAGTTGCAGTTTCCACATGTGTGAGCTTCGATCTTCCTGTAGAGCCTTCTCTTGACCTTCACTTGCCTTTCCTTGACTTCTGGAGCTTGAGGATGACCCTTGGTGGCCTTCGCTTGACCTCTTTGTCTTCTTTTCTCCAAGATCGAACTTATAGATAGAAACCCTAGGTCTGCTGCAGAAACCCTATTCTTCCTTAGCATGTGTGAGAGAAAATAGCCCAAACAAAGATCTTCTTTGCCCCCTTTCTCCTTCGCTGCCTTCTTCTCCTTCTTCCTTCGCTAGAATGAGTGGTGAGTGAATGTGTTTCAAGTAGGACGAGTTCTCTTCTATTTATAGGCTCTTCAAGTGTGGACGTGGCTCTTCCTTTTAGGCAGACTTGCCAGTTTCCAGGCCGACTTGGTCTTGGAGGGTATTCCGACACTTTTAAAGACAAAAATAATATTCCTTACAAGTTACAATGTGCGCAGTGGGGTCTTTAACTTATGACAGTGACTCTTTTGACTTCTTGACCTAGGACAAACCCTAAAAGCACTCAATGGGTGCTTGATCTATAAAATAAAAGACCTTGAGAATGAAACCCATGCTCCACAAATAATAATAATAATTTTTCTTTCGTTTTATAATTTACAAGAATAAAAAATACATTTCATACTTATGAAGACCGAACCTAGTTACATATTTTTCAACACTGCCTCTTAACTAGGGAGGTATTCATAAGAGGTACATGGACATTCTCAATCTCAAAAGATCTCATAAGAAGAGTCAGATTGGTAACCCATCTGTCTAGCATCATATCAACCAACATTGTCACATAGCAAGGCCTTGACAAACAACTCTATCTCTCTAAAAGATCAGAGCACAATGCTGGTGAGACCAATGATTTATAGACACTGCCATCATTGCCTCTCAAGGTGCATGTTCCACCCAGGTGTTCACCGAGTATGACCTTCTTTGGTCTATTCTTGTCTTGGATAGCTAGTCCTCAAAGAATAACGGTCCACGACTACTCTTATCTTGGATGCCCTACCGCATCCTCAAAGAGTATCGAATGCCAAATGGTTATGCAATCCTCCATTCTGTCTTCCCAGGTGAACACAAGAATGATGTGTCTATCTCTCTCCCTCAACTAGGGAGGATATATCAATCAAACCAAGCTTGTCTCTTAAGTACACAAGCTTCTTGTTAGGAAGATATTTCGTCAATATGTCAGCTACCTGCTCTTCGATGGAGATATACTGTAGCTGCAAGTGCAACACACCATTTTGTACTAGCTCTCGAATATAGTGATACTTGTTGTTTATATGCTTTGTCTTTCCATGAAATACTAGGTCTTCAGACAATCATATACAACTTCACAATGTATCACTGTAGGGTTCATCGGTCCTTCGAATAGGTCGGACAACAACTTCCTCAACCAGACCACTTCTTTTCTTACTAAACATGTTGCAACATATTCAACCTCAATATTACTCAAAGCAACTGTGTCTTTCTTTCTGCTCATCCATGAGATCATGGAGGATCCTAGACTGAAACATCCTCCCATAGTGCTTCTTCCATCCTGCTCACTGCCTCCCCAGTTGGAATCTATATATCCAATCAAATGGACATCATTCCTCCTATCATATTTCAGGCAGTAGTGGATAGTTCCTCGCAGATACCTCAGTATATGTTTTGCTGCTATCCAATGATCATGCTTTGGCTCCACTTGGAATTGACTAAGAATGTTTACTGCAAAACATATGTATGGTCGAGTATTCACCAAGTACATGAGTGAGCCAATCAATTGTCTATACTTGGAAGGATCCACATGGCTCGATTCGAAACTCTTTAGTCTCTTCAAGTTCGTGATCATCAGAGTGGTCATTGGTTTGCAATCCGTCATGTCAAACCTCTTCAAAATCTTGATCACGTACTTTCCTTGACCCAGATAAATTTCATCAGTTCCTTGCCAAAATTCTAGTCCCAAATAGTAATGCATCAACCCTATATCCTTCATATTGAATTCTGTTGCCAGTTGCTTCTTACATTCTTCAATTCGACCTTCTACACCTGTCAAGAGAATATCATCTATATACAGAAGAATGATTACAGGTTCTCCCTTCACAACTTTGAATAAAGGTTCGAATCAACAAAGCTTTTTGTGAAGCCTATTCTTTGTAGGTATGCATCCATTCTAGCATAACATGCCCTTGGTGCTTGTTTGAGGCCATATAATGCTTTCTTCAATCTGCAAACATATGCCTTCCTATCTTTAACTTCAAATCCCAAAGGTTGTTCCATATAGACTTCCTCATTAATTGTGCTATTCAGAAACACAGCCTTGACATCCATTTGGTGGATGTTCCATCCCATCAATGTTGCCAAAGAGATTAATGAACGAATCATTGTATACCATGCTGTCGGAGCAAATGTTTCTTCATAGTCGATTCCTTCTTGTTGAGAGAAGCCCTTAGCCACAAATCTTGCCTTATACTTATCGATACATCCATCTATTGCATGTTTGATCTTATAGTGTTAAAATTGGACAACTAGGTCCAAACTCCATGTTGTGATGCTCAGATGAAGATACCAATATTTTTATTGGGTTCCTCTTTCGGAGAGGTGTAAGATCGATATAAAATTGATCTTAATCTGATGAGTGGAACATTTATTTTGAATTTATTTTTAATAATTTCAAATATGTGCAGGTCGGCCTTAAGGTTATACACCCCCAGCAGATGTGTCACACAACTCAATGATGGATATATATATATACAGTCAACGTTGGAGATCATTTCACTCACTCTCATCACACACATCTCTTCTGATCTAGGACGAGCTCCTTGGAGGCAAATTCGGTTCATACGTGGGAAAGAGGATGAATCACTGCAGCAAGGGTTGACCGAATTTACTGCAGCTCACCGCAGCTAGGGTTTCCATGCTAGTTTAACCAGCATCGCATGGTCCAAAAGGGCTGAAATTTGGTAGAGAATTTGATTTTGGAAGGCCGTACACATTGGCACAAAAATCGAGGTCGAAAGGTTGACCGAAGACCGAGCTGCGTTGACTTTATTGCTACTACCCTGCGTTGACTTTTCTGGACAACGTTGACTTTTCTGGGGTTGACTTTGAGTTGATTGGGTGACTGATTTGAGGGTTGTTGTGACACAATCTGGGTTGGCCGACCAAGAAGACTTTGCTGGTTGAAGCATCCTGCTGATCGCCGTAACGCACCAACACATTCTTCTGTTTCTGGTTTGTCTTCTATAGATCCATTGGTATGTTCTATCAACATTTTACTTGACTGTTTATGTGATTGCTGTAATAAAAGGTAAATTTGCGTTAAGCATAGAACATCTACATAAATTTACATGGTATCAGAGCTGAGGTGAAGACAAGCCCTAACTTATAGCAATCACCAAAAGAGAAAAATGGGTTCCACAAGTTATGGCTTCAAGGAAGATGACAAGCTGACTGGAAGGGATGACTTCCATGCTTGGAAGATGATATTAGATCTCAAATTAGAAGACCATGATCTCATGGACTATGTACTGGGTAAGATACAAGAACCTCCATCCACTGCTACTGCTGCTGCTAAAACCAAGTATAAGAAGGGGGAGATCAAAGCAAAGCTAATGATCAAGGAATCCATACATAAAAGTCTGGTTGCTTACATATCTGAGCTAGGCACATACAAAGAGATGTATGATAAGCTGATACAAATGTTCAAAGTAAACCATGCAAACCAGGTGCTATTCTTCAAGAATCAATTGAAGAATCTGAAGAAAGGCAGGGATGAGTCGGTTCAAACATACTTTCTGAAACTGACCGAGATCAGAAACAATCTGCTGGCTATTGGGGAGACAATAGCTGATCGTGAGATGGTACTCACCGCACTTGGAGGGCTCCCATATGAATGGCAAGTATTCAACACTACCATTCTCGCAATACACTAACTTTGACGAGCTACTATCAAGATGCATGCAAGAAGAGACAAGAATGAAGGAATACGAAAATGATAGAAATGCTGCCTACGCTGCTCATTCTAGAAAGAAGAACTCTGGTGGTTCAAAGAACAAGGGAAGAGTAGGGGCCCAAGGAAAAAAGGGCAAGTGTTTCACTTGTCATAGGCCAGGTCATCATGCTAGAGAATGTCCTTTCAAGAAGGATTCTCTCGATAGTGATGACAACAACAACAATCGGAGGAATGGAAATCAAAGAAACAACAGGTCCAAAGGAAAGAGGAAGGTTCCCTCTAGCGGAAACAATCAACCTTTCAAAAGGTCTAGAAACTCCAGATATGAGGAGTCAAATGTTGTTGATAAAATAAATGAATACATTCTTGTATCTACACTCTCTGCTGCATCCCCGCTCGACACTATGGATGTCCGGCTGATAGATAGTGGTGCCTCAAGACACATCACTGGGTTCAAGGAAGCACTTTCTGACATGGTTGAGAAGGATACTAATCTGGAAATTATCCTTGGAGATAATGCCACATATCCCGTGAAGGGGACAGGGACTGTGACCCTCCACTTGTCTCAAGGACAAGTCCTACATTTGTAGGATGTACTCTATGTACCAAAATTGAAGAACAACCTTGTGTCTATATCAGCAATTGAAGACAAAGGCTTCAATGTGGCATTCATTGAAGGAAAGGTGCGCATGTGGAAGAAGAATCTCAAGGAAGCTATTGTGATTGGTTTTAGAGTTAGAACACTCTACCAGGTCGAAGGTAGTCCTCTAGGAGCTATGACATGTGATACTATCCGACAAACTAAACTATGGCACCGAAAGGTTTTGACACCTTCATTACAAGGCCCTTCCCGAAGCAAGGAAGGTGGTGACAGGGATGCCCGATCTTGGAAATAATCATGGCTGGTGTGGTGTGATAGTGGTTGTGCTTAAAGAAAGCAAACAAGGGACCTTTTCCCCCTCAAGTGTCACAAAGACATCCGATATTTTGATATTTGCAATTGGTCCATTCTGACCATTCGTATATACTCCGGGGTGACATCCTCGGGAGGATGTTCTTACTATAAGGACACTACGATGACTTTCCGCAAAACTCCGGATATACTTCTTGAAGAAGAAGGATGAGGCTTTCATGGTTCCGTACTCAAAGCTCCAGGAAAATATGACAGGGAAAAAGATCAAGATTTTAAGGACCGACAATGGCACTGAATATGAGTCAAATGAGTTCAAGGACTTTTGCAGAGAAGCTGACATTAAGAGGGAGACTACTACTGTGTATACTCCTAAGCAGAATGGCATTGCTGAACGAAAGAACAAGACCATTGTGGAAGCTGCTTGTGCCATGCTATGTGACCAGGGTCTACCGAAGTTTTTGTGGGGAGAAGCTGCGAACATTGCTGTATACATTCAAAACTGATGCCCTCATTCCGCTCTAGACTCCAAAACTCCCGAAGAGGTTTTCTCTGGTAAGAAACCTAACGTCTCACATTTTAGAGTTTTTGATGTTCTTGTTTATTTTCATGTGCCAAAAGAAAAGAGAAGTAAGTCAGATGCTTCTGGGAAGAAAGGAATATTTATGGGCTACAACGAAACTTCTAAGGCCTATAGAGTCTATGTACCTGGTCAAAGGGAAGTAGAGATATGCCATGATGTCACTTTTGACGAAGATGCTTCCCTAAAGAAAGTAGTAGATCTTCCGAGATCTGAGGAAAATCATGAAGCAAGGTCTGAATCAAGAAGAACCGCAGGATGAGCAAAGCTTGATGCCGAAGGACCAATGGACCCAATCGATCCATCTCCTTCACCGAGAAAGAGACCATCATGGCTCGTGGACACTCTCGAGGATGTGTCAGAGATGATGACTCATGCTGCCTCGAGGGGACATTCCGAGAAAGCAAGAGCTGCAGATACCAAGGTATCTCATTGCCATGAGGCTGTACAATCTGAACCTGGATCTTTTGAGGAAGCCGTAAAGCATCATGTCTGGAAGGATGCTATGCACGAAGAATGAGTCCATAATGAAGAATGATGTCTGGGATGTGGTTCCAAGACCGAAGGACAAAACCGTTGTCACCGCAAAATGGCTCTACAAGATCAAGCATGGATCTGTGGAAGTGCTGAAAAGTTCAAGTCAAGATTTGTTGCCCGTGGCGTCTTTCAAAAGGAAGGAATAGACTATGATGACATATTTACACCTGTGGCACGATATACCACCATTCGATCTGTTAGACTCTTATACCAATAGGTGTCATATTTCATGATTGACTTGATGAGCTATGTAATATGTTCATACCTTTTCTTGTTGCAAAGGTTTTCCATATTTTCAAAAAATCAAAAAATTTAAAAAATGTAAAGAGGGTATACCCTAAAAGAAAAATCAAAGGGTGAAAAATAAAAATGGCCAAAAAAGTGAAAGAGAATGAACCCCACCAAAAGAAAGGCCAAGGAAAGTGTGCGAGTCTAAATGGCACTACTTTTTTGCTCTTTTGTAATAAACAAATTGTGTTCAACTTGTATCTTATGCCACAATTTATGAACAGTCAAACAGCTTAAGCTTGGCTAGTTCATCTTTCAATTTTATGTTTTAGAGATAGAGAATAAAATCTGATCAAACTGTTTAATCTTGGCAGATAAGTAGATAGATAGAATAACTAAAAAGAGCTCAACAGTTTAATCTGAGCCCTTGGATGTAATAAGGTTAGAATTAGATAGATTTCCATATGTAAAAGAAAAAATGTGATAAGGGTTTGCCAGTTTAAGTGCACCCTAATAAAGAAGAAAAAATGGTAGGGTAAAGTAGGTAGGGTAGGTAGATGGTGTTGCAGAATTACAGGTGATGGATGATGGCTTTAGATGTGTTAAATCTTTTACTTTCATCACAAGTGCAAAGGCAGACAATACACTGGAAGAATTGCAAGCAAGGCAAAGTCGGATTATTAACTTCCCCTTTCATTTTTCCCTAAAAATTTCACTAATTTCCCCTAAGTACTAAGGTATTTAAAGATTAGAGGGGCTCAAGACATTTCCTTGACTTTTGGAGGGACCGGACCCTCGGCCCAATAATTGGAAAAACCTAAGTACTTAAAACCATTCATTTACTTCTAAAAAATCTTTTCCTAAGTAAAATCCTATTTTACTTAGAAAAATTATGCAATATTTCATAAAAACCCCTCATAAAAGCATAAGTTAAAAACATTAACTTAATGTTTACACTTAGCGCTTCTTTCATTTTTCATATTAACTCCTAATTTTATTATTTAAATCCTTGTAAATTCCCCTTTTCCCTTATTATTTTAATTCCCAATTAATATAATATCTCGCTCGTTGGTTGAAAAATAACCATATAACTTTAATTAATTGGTTGAATTTCCAATTAAATAAACTCCGCCGTATAAAGGAATTAATTAACTCTCCAGGTTAATTAATAACTTAATCCGCCAATAGAAACGCCCCCGATGCAATTAATTCATAATAAATCACATTGGGCCCGCTATATTAAATCCCCGCCATCTCGCCTTCCCGATGACCGTTCGATCAATCAATCCAAGATCAACGGTTATAATCCATCTCGCTGGCCATTCTCGTCCGAACGATGATGCGCGATGGCCAAGCGGTTTTCTGAACAGTGCCGTGCCACGCGTCATTCATTGTGTGGAATCCCTCACCCTCCGCCCGATACCACTTAACTTCAAAAGCGGTGTGATCGCGTACCGCTTACCGCCTCCCACTAACGACAAAACTTCACATCGTCAAGTCAGCGCCATCTGTCCACTGTTCATTCAAAGCTTACCCGCCAATATCAACGGTTTACCCGTTTAAACACAAACACCCTAGTGTTGCTCATTTTCACCTGATTGTGCAGTAAAACCCTTTGTAACCTAGCTGCGCCACCTGAAGCCTCTGTTAACCAATTCGAGCATGGTTTACCTCCCAAAAATCATTCTAGATTCACTCCACAGACCTCTCAAAATCAAATGAAACCTTTTCGACCTCCCCTGCAAACCAATGTTTTCTTAACAATTTGTTTTGTTTTACAGGTGATCAGAAGACCACATCCTTGGATAAACAGTCTTAATACTAGTCATAAGACTTGTTTACTCCAAGAGTGTTATCAAATCTATTCAAACAAAGATGGAATATAAAACATACAGTTGAAAGACAAGCAAAGGAAACATGATATTAAACGATTTACTATTGAAACAGACAGTAAAAACCTAAACTACACAATGAAGGTAAAATGACACAGTAAAGAACAGTCAAAGAGTATCAGGATTAAAGAGTATCAGATTGAAGACCAAGTCAAGTAAATCAGCTAGCATGAAGATAAACAACAGGGAAGACAGTTACAAAACAGAACATACAAGTTCATGACAAAGTGAAGACAGATAAAAAATAGAGCGGTAAAAAGTAAAAAGTAAACAGTAAACAATGAAAGTAAACATGAAGATATTAAGGGTTAAAAAGAGATGAAAATACTTTCACCAACATTGAATTTTGTCTAAAGTGAAAGTAAAACAGTCAAAAGAACAAAAAAGTGAAAAGATGAAAAACACAACAAGAAGGAACATTTTTGCAGAAATTTCATGTTTTAGTCATTGTTTTGCAGAAACTATTGTGATCAATCCAAGATGAATTTTGAAAAACTGAAGGAGGTTTATGTTCTTAAGAGGACCATCTACAAAAACCTCTCTCACTTTTCTAACAGCTATTATGGTTTTGGAAATATTAAATAATGATGGAAAGCACTTTTTGCAGAAAATACCAGTTAAGTCATCATTTTGCAGAGAAGATTGTGGTAAATAAAAAATACATCATACAAAATGGAAGGATTTTTTTGTTCCTAAGAGACATATCTACAAAAACCTATCTCACTTTTTTCACAGTGATTTCAGAATGAGAGATACATGCACATCTTTACAGGCTATTTTTCAGACTCTGTAAAACTTTGTTTTACACATGTTTTTGCAGAGCCTATTGTGCACATCTGGAGAGGATTTTTAGGAAACTGAAAGACATTTATCTCACCAACATATTAATCCACAATAACCTCTTTCAATTTTTACATATCTATTACAGATTGAGAAATACAAAGGTCTCATTGGACCCCAAATTTGCAGAATTGTTGGAGCAGAATTGCACAAAGAAAGGAAGCAGTTAGTGACTTGGATGCCTCATCATCAACTAAGAGTTGGATCAAATTCGAATTCTCCTCTTTGTCATCACCTATCCATACAAAATAGTGCCAAATAGATGAATTAGTTTTAGTGTCCTTTACTTAAGTTCTATTTATGTAAAATAGTTGGAGAGATTTGTGAACTAATCTTGATATTTTTTCAAGATATTTTAGTTTAGAATTTGTATAAATACTTCACTCTTGGAAGTATTTTGTGGTGGATTCTTATACTTTGATGTAACATTGAATATTTTGGAATAAAGAGCTTTGGAGAAAATTTTCGTGGTAAAACTGGACAAGGAATTGAGGCAGAAGACTTTTCTCAGGATTCATGTGTCAAATGAAGGATCAATAAGTCATCTCTATCCCATGTTTTGAAGTTTTATATTTGTTTACAATATCATCTGTGTTTCATTATCTTAATATTTAACGAAAAGGATTAAATCAGAAAGTACTTAGGTGTAATCTGATTTCAGTCATTATTATTCTAAATGTTTTCTTCTAAACTGGTTTAAACAACGAATTCTTAATTGCTCCTGTTTGTTTAGTTCATACATCTTTGGTTATTTAGTAAAGAATACTTAACTTCTCTTTACTGATAATCAATCTATTTCTCTTCTCTTGAATGTGTTGAAAGATTCTTTATTGCCTTTCATCCGTTTGAATTCCATTCCATTCACTTCAGATCTATAATTGTTTCTAGTTTGATTATCTTGCCCTGATAAACCATCTTTTGTTAAAAAACTTAAGCCAGTGCAGCCAATCCTTTGACTCCATTAGCCCAATGGACTGAAACTATTTGATCTTAATCTCAGTTAAAGAATTCCATCAACCTAAATTCAAACAAAACCCCTGGACTTTATAACTAGCCTAATACCTTGCAAAACAAAGCTAAATTTTACAGAGAAAGCCCTCTCTGGGTACAGATTGGCTAGATACTGTACCTAAAAGATTGGTTTGTGGTTACCTCGGACCCCTTTCCTCTTCCAACAACTTCAAGGAAAATCTGAGTGATAACAAAGTGGCGACCATACTGGGGATCTGAATATTTTCATTGTTACTATTGTTTATTTTATAAACTACAGATGGAGCCTGAAGATTAGCCAGGTAGCCTTTGAAACTGCTTTTGTTTTGCAATTGCAGAAGTAAATAAATGCTGCTTCAGTCTATCTCCGGTCTAGTCTATGGACTGAACTTTGGTTTCAAACATTTGATCAGTTCCTCTAGTTAAAATAAATCTTTAAGAAAGTTTAAATCTCATATCTAAAGCCTCTTAAAGAAATCATAGAAGTTGTTTTGAAAATTCATAAAAAACAAAATAATCATAAAATACTCAAAATTTGGTTTCCTGAAGACTAACCTTTTTCTTTAGAAATATTTTACAGGTTCAGATCTGATCTATGATGGTGGATAGTGATCAGACATACAAAGGTTAAATTCATCCACCTGGCGACTTCAAATCAATTTCACAATCAAGACTCCACTGGAGGAATGAACCTCAAAGAACAATATGGAAAGATCAGGCTTTCAACTTGGATCTTAATCCAAGACATTATGTTCTTTCTCATTAAGAAAGTTTTTCAATATATTTTGTATTTTATAGAAGATATTAGATTAATTTTTAATTATTTTCCTTTGAAGATTGTAAGTAATAATTCTCCTAATCTCTTTGAGCAGCTTTCTTATGAATCTAATGATGATCATTTTCCAATTAAGAAGCCTCAAATAATCAAGATTGATCTTACAATCCCTGTACATATCCCTGTGCCATATAAAGTTCCAGATAGATATAAGCCCCTTATTTTACCTCTTATACTCCATGATTTTCCTAAAAAATACTAGAAGTATCTTCCTAGATTTGATGGAGAGAATGGTATCACTGCTCAAGAACATATACAAGGTTTTGAAAATTATTTGGATTTATTTGAGATTGATGAAGATGATGTTAAAATCAGACTTTTTTCTCTTTCCTTGCAGAATAGAATAAAGAGTTGGTTCAAAAATCTGCCTAATGCTAGTATCTCAAATTTTCAGCAGTTTATCAAACTTTTCCTTGATAGATGGATAATCAAAATTAATCATTTTGTGATCATGGAAGAATATAATCAATTAAAAAGACATTCAAATGAAACAATACAACAATTTTCTGACAGATTTAATCAAGTTTATTATTCAATGCCAGAAAATATTAGACCTCCTCATGATTCAACTCTCTTGCATTATCCAAGTGCCTTTGATTCAGAAATAGAATTTCGGTTAAGAGAAAGAGATCCAAAAACACTTGTACAGATGCAGAATATTGCAGTTGATGTGGAAGTTAATCTCCAAATCAAACAGGAAAAGTTGAAAGCAGAAGAAGAGGAAAAGAAAAACATTGCAGAGGTAAAACTCAACCTTTTGGTAAGAAAACTAGATGAAAGAACACAGGAGATCACTATGAAAGATGAATTTTTTATTCAAAATCACCATGAAGAAATAGAAGAGGTTGATAACCATGAACAAATTCCTGCTAATTCCAATTATCATAGATCAGGAAATGAATTTACAGATCAATATGAGGAAGAGGAATCCGCTGATCTAATGTGTATGTTTGATGACATTCCTTTTTTTGATGATTTGCCTAAGTATGATCATTATGATGATAGTTATGTTCTTCAAACTCAAACTAACTTTACAGAGCAATCAGAAGCTAGTTTGTGGGATGAAGAAACTCAGTTTCAGCAGATTGAAGACAGTGATCAACCAATACAGATCAGCCATGAGAGTGAGGAAGAAAGAGCAGAAAATGTGAAAATAAGTGAAGGTTCTTTACCTCTTTGTTTTGCTTCATTTCAGTTCATTAGAGACAACTTTCAGGCCATCAATAATCAGCCATCTTTAGGAATTGTGATTGACAACAAAGAAGATAATGAAACTATTGATCAAGATTTTTTAGTTTCACATTTGCAGTTATCAGTTCCCATTGAAATAAATGATCAAATGACACAAGAAAGTTTCATACCACTGTTTTTTGAACCATTTCAGCTTTTAAGGGAAATGTGGTATAACATATTTAATGAAAAGGATGAGAAACTTGTTGAAGTTTATGAAGTCCCATGGAATTTTATATGTCATAGGTTCCAGCAATTTTCCCAAGTTTTTCGGGATCCAATAGCAGATATGTTGAATATTGAAGGCATTCAAAGCATTCCTCTAGTAACTAACTATGATTTTCAGAATGAAGATGATAAAGGTTTCAACAGTCAAACATTACAATCAGTAGGAATATCATCACAAATCTTATCTGAAAGTTTACAGGAAGATAAATATGAAAATAACATTTCAGATTCATGGCATGGAGGCCATCCAGAACAGATGTACAGTTGTTCAGATCAGTTAAACATCAGTGTATATATTTTGGAAGATCCTTTTGTACAGTTTCTAGAGTCAACAAAGGAAATCAAATGTTTCCTTATCCTCTCATTTGTTGACAAGTTTCTAATAGGTTGCAGAAGTACAATTTTGATAATCAACAAGAAAATGCAACAAAATCTATCAAAGTACATAATGCTTGAATGGTTGCATTGGTTATTTCATTTTACCTAACTAGCAGTTAAACAGTAGATTGAGTAGGTAGATGAGTGCCAATAAGCTCAGAATTTTGAGCATTTTTTTTAGTTTTTAATTTTCAGCTAATTTTTTCATTGTTGGTTTGAAAATTTTTGCATGTTGTTTTAGTTTCAGATCAGATTTCAGGTTGCAAAAAAAGGACTATATTCAATTCAAGATTTCCAGCCACAACAAATGCATGTTTGGAATTGGACCAAGGCAGAAGATTTCCAACTGGGAAACAAAGTTTTAAGTTTTGAGTGGATAGTAACTTACTGGAGTTGAAGCCTGAGGAGAAGGCCCTAAGCTTCAGAAGTATTACTGTCATACATAAAATAAAGCAACAAGTAGAAGAAGATTCCATGGTTCAGTCAAAATCATTTTGAGGCCAACTGACCTGCTGTTCTTGACTTTTCACCAGGAAAAGCCATCCCCAAGTGGAGCCAGTTTTAGACTCCTATACCAATAGGTGTCATATTTCATGATTGACTTGATGAGCTATGTAATATGTTCATACCTTTTCTTGTTGCAAAGGTTTTCCATATTTTCAAAAAATCAAAAAATTTAAAAAATGTAAAGAGGGTATACCCTAAAAGAAAAATTAAAGGGTGAAAAGAATAAAATGGCCAAAAAAGTGAAAGAAAATGAACCCCACCAAAAGAAAGGCCAAGGAAAGTGTGCAAGTCTAAATGCCACTACCTTTTTTCTCTTGTATAATAAACAAATTGTGTGCAACTTGTATCTTATGCCACAATTTATGAACAGTCAAACAGTTTAAGCTTGGCTAGTTCATCTTTCAATTTAATGTTTTAGAGGTAGAGAATAAAATCTGACCAAACTATTTAATCTTGGCAGATAAGTAGATAGGTAGAGTAAATAAAAGGAGCTCAATAGTTTAATCTGAGCCCTTGGATGTAATAAGGTTAGAATTAGATAGATTTCCATATGTAAAAGAAAAAGTGTGATAAGGGTTTGCCAGTTTAAGTGCACCCTAGTAAAGAAGAAAAAATGGTAGGGTAAAGTAGGTAGGGTAGGTAGATGTTGTTGCAGAATTACATGTGATGGATTATGGCTTTAGATGTGTTAAATCTTTTACTTTCATCACAAGTGCAAAGGCAGACAATACACTGGAAGAATTGCAAGCAAGGCAAAGTCAGATTATTAACTTCCTCTTTTATTTTTCCCTAAAAAATTCACTAATTTCCCCTAAGTACTAAGGTATTTAAAGATTAGAAGGGCTCAAGGCATTTCCTCGACTTTTGGAGGGATCGGACCCTCGGCCCAATAATTGGAAAAACCTAAGTACTTAAAACCATTCATTATGACATTCATTTACTTCTAAAAAATCTTTTCCTAAGTAAAATCCTATTTTACTTAGAAAAATTATGCAATATTTCATAAAAACCCCTCATAAAAGCATAAGTTAAAAACATTAACCTAATGTTTACACTTAGCGCTTCTTTCATTTTTCATATTAACTCCTAATTTTATTATTTAAATCCTTGTAAATTCCCCTTTTCCCGTATTATTTTAATTCCCAATTAATATAATATCCCGCCCGTTGGTTGAAAAATAACCATATAACTTTAATTAATTGGTTGAATTTGCAATTAAATAAACTCCACCGTATAAAGGAATTAATTAACTCTCCAGGTTAATTAATAACTTAATCCGCCAATAGAAATGCCCCCGATGCAATTAATTCATAATAAATCACATTGGGCCCGCTATATTAAATCCCCGCCATCTTGCCTTCCCGATGACCGTTCGATAAATCAATCCAAGATCAACGGTTATAATCCATATCACTGGCCATCCTCGTCCGAACGATAACGCGTGATGGCTAAGCGGTTTTCTGAACAGTGCCGCGCCACGCGTCATTCATCGTATGGAATCGCTCACCCTCCGCCTGATACCACTTAACTCCAAAAGCGGTGTGATCGCGTACTGCTTACCGCCTCCCACTAACGACAAAACTTCACATCGTCAAGTCAGCGCCATCTGTCCACTGTTCATTCAAAGCTTACTCGCTAATATCAACCGTTTACCCATTTAAACACAAACACCCTAGTGTTGCTCATTTTCACCTGATTGTGCAGTAAAACCCTTTGTAACCCAGCTGCGCCACCTGAAGCCTCTGTTAACCAATTCGAGCATGGTTTACCTCCCAAAAATCATTCTAGATTCACTCCACAGACCTCTCAAAATCAAATGAAACCTTTTCGACCTCCCCTGCAAACCAATGTTTTCTTAACAATTTGTTTTGTTTTACAGGTGATCAGAAGACCACATCCTTGGATAAACAGTCTTAATACTAGTCATAAGACTTGTTTACTCCAAGAGTGTTATCAAATCTATTCAAACAAAGATGGAATATAAAACATACAGTTGAAAGACAAGCAAAGGAAACATGATATTAAACGATTTACTATTGAAACAGACAGTAAAAACCTAAACTACACAATGAAGGTAAAATGACACAGTAAAGAACAGTCAAAGAGTATCAGGATTAAAGAGTATCAGATTGAAGACCAAGTCAAGTAAATCAGCTAGCATGAAGATAAACAACAGGGAAGACAGTTACAAAACAAAACATACAAGTTCATGACAAAGTGAAGACAGATAAAAATAGAGCGGTAAAAAGTAAAAAGTAAACAGTAAATAGTGAAAGTAAACATGAAGACATTAAGGGTTAAGTAAAAATGAAAATACTTTCACCACATTGAATTTTGTCTAAAGTGAAAGTAAAACAGTTAAAAGAACAAAAAAGTGAAAAGATAAAAAAAAAACAACAAGAAGGAACATTTTTGCAGAAATTTCATGTTTTAGTCATTGTTTTGCAGAAACTATTGTGATCAATCCAAGATGAATTTTGCAAAACTGAAGGAGGTTTATGTTCTTGAGAAGACCATCTACAAAAACCTCTCTCACTTTTCTAATAGCTATTATGGTTTTGGAAATATTAAACAATGTTGGAAAGCATTTTTTGCAGAAAATACCAGTTAAGTCATCATTTTGCAGAGAAGATTGTGGTAAATAAAAAATACATCATACAAAATTGAAAGAGGTTTTTGTTCCTAAGAGACCCATTTACAAAAACCTATCTCACTTTTTGCACAGTGATTTCAGAATGAGAGATACATCCACATCTTTATAGGCTATTGTTAAGACTCTGTAAAACTCTGTTTTACACATATTTTTACAGAGACTATTGTACACAGTTGGAGAGGAATTTTGGGAAACTGAAAGAGGTTTATCTCACCAACATATTAATCCACAATAACCTCTTTCACTTTTTACATATCTATTACGGATTGAGAAATACAAAGATATCATTGGACCCCAAGTTTGCAGAATTGTTGGAGCAATATGCACAAAGAAAGGAAGCAATTAGTGACTTGGATGCATCATCATCAACTAAGAGTTGGATCAAATTCGAATTCTCCTCTTTGTCATCACCTATCCATAAGAAATAGTGCCAAATATATGCATTAGTTTGAGTGTCCTTTACTTAAGTTCTATTTATGTAAAATAGTTGGAGAGATTTGTGAACTACTCTTGATATTTTTTCAAGATATTTTAGTTTAGAATTTGTATAAATACTTCACTCTTGGAAGTATTTTGTGGTGGATTCTTATACTTTGATGTAACATTGAATAATTTGGAATAAAGAGCTTTGGAGAAATTTTTTGTGGCAAAACTGGATAAGGAATTGAGGCAAAAGACTTTTCTCAGGATTCATGTGTCAAATGAAGGATCAATAAGTCATCTCTATCTCATGTTTTGAAGTTTCATATTTGTTTACAATATCATCTGTATTTCATTATCTTAATATTTAACGAAAATGATTAAATCAGAAATTACTTAGGTGTAATCTGATTTCAGTCGTTATTATTCTAAATGTTTTCTTCTAAACTGGTTTAAACAACGAATTCTTAATTGCTCCTGTTTGTCTAGTTCATACATATTTGGTTATTTAGTAAAGAATACTTAACTGCTCTTTATTGATAATCAATCTATTTCTCTTCTCTTGAATGTGTTGAAAGATTCTTTATTGCCTTTCATCCGTTTGAATTCCATTCCATTCACTTTAGATCTATAATTGTTTCTAGTTTGATTATCTTGCCCTGATAAACCATCCTTTGTTAAAAAACTTAAGCCAGTGCAGCCAATCCTTTGACTCCATTAGCCCAATGGACTGAAACTATTTGATCTTAATCTCAGCTAAAGAATTCCATCAACCTAAATTCAAACAAAACCCTTGGACTTTATAACTAGCCTAATACCTTGCGAAACAAAGCTAAATTTTACAGAGAGAGCCCTCTCTGGGTACAGATTGGCTAGATTCTGTACCTAAAAGATTGGTTTGTGGTTACCTCGGACCCCTTTCCTCTTCCAACAACTTCAAGGAAAATCTGAGTGATAACACGATCAATCATAGCCCTTGCTGCTATGCAAGGATGGAGTCTTCATCAGATGGATGTCAAGACCGCTTTTCTGCATGGTGCAATAAAGGAAGAGGTGTATGTAGAACAACCTCTGGGGTTTGAAGTCCAAGATCGGGACACCCATGTCTGCAGGTTGAAGAAAACCCTCTATGGGTTGAAACAAGCACCCAAAGCTTGGTATGAGAGGATAGATAGCTACTTGAGGAAGTTGGGCTTCACTCGAAGTAATGCTGATCCGAGCCTTTACTTCAAGGTTGTCCAGGGGAAGCCTCTCATTCTGGTGCTGTATGTGGACGACCTCTTCCTGACAGGTGCTGACCCTCTCATTCATCAATGCAAGAGGGAGTTCGCTGCTGAGTTCGAGATGAAGGACCTAGGACTGATGCACTATTTCCTAGGCCTGGAGGTCTGGCAGAGATCAGGCGAGATTTTCCTTTCTCAGGGAAAATATATTGTGAAGCTTCTGGAAAGATCTGGAATGGTGGATTGTAAGTTCGTGTCGACACCGATGGAACTCAACTTTAAGAAGTTGAGTGGCAGCGCTGCTGGGCCTGTATTGTCAAATCCTACTGAGTATCGTCAACTCGTAGGGGCCTTTATGTTCTTAGTGAACACCCGTCCAGATATATGTTTTGCAGTGAACACTTTGAGTCAATAGATGGTTGAGCCTCATCACTTTCACTGGGTTGGTGCCAGGAATCTTCTGAGATACCTTCGGGGCACGATAAACCATGGGCTGAGATACACTACCGGGAGCGTGACACTCCTTGGATATATTGATGCCGATTGGGCTGGCAGTGTGGCGGATTATAAAAGCATATCGGGATGCTGCTTCTCACTTGGATCTGCTTCGATATCATGGATGAGTAGGAAGCAGAAGTCGGTGGCTTTGAGCACCACGGAGGTTGAATACATTACGGCCAGTATGGCTGTTAATGACCGTTTGGTTACGAAAGCTCTTGAGGGCTGTTGGACATGTGCTAGATACCATCGTGATACTCTGTGATAACTAGAGTGGGATTCGCTTGTCCGAGAATCCTGTGTTCCACGATCGATCCAAGCATATTGATATCAGGTACCATTTCATCTGGGATATGGTACAACGAGGCGTCGTAAGGCTCGATCATATAAGAACTGTGTTGGAAATGTTGTCATTGCTGGCAAAGGAGATGGCAAAGGAGGAGCACTTGAAACGACAACAAGAGCGACGAGAGGCGACAAAAAGAGAACGAGAGCATCATCGATCGAGAGCGGAGACGAGTGAATTTCCGTGAGAGACAAAGCGGTGAATTGCGATGAAGAGACATGTGAGGTAGAGAAGCATTCAAGAGGCTGAGGAAGTAAGAGTAGAAAATGGAAGCAGAGAGATTCTGTAGTAATGTCATTTAATGAAAGAACCTAGTTTGGAACTATATGTGCATCGCTTGATTGATCTCTGTCGAGGAAAATCTTGTGTTAAGGGTGAGTATGGAGAACGTATGCTGGAGTTTTGTAATTGTTTTTTTTTTTAAAGCGAAATTATACATATGACTGACCAAGACAAGAAGTTTTGTATGTGAATCCATTTGTCTATATGAATGAGGGAAAATGTTCGTGAATGTATGTGTATGGTGGATTTAGTTTCTGGAGAGAATGCTTGATTCTGTGTGAAAAAACCCTGAAATAGGGTGAGATAATACTTTGCACCTACCGAAAGGAATCAGTGTTGTTGAATAAAATGTAATAGGGTTGCGTATAGAAATGTATGAAGAATCTGGTACAAAGCTAAATGTGTACTAATTGATTTGAACCCTGCGTGAATAGGCTTGAGCTTTGTTACTTAGCTGTGTGGGCAAAGTGTAGTGTGAATCTCTATGTATAAGTTTTAATTTTTAATCCTGCACATGATCGAGGGAAATGGTGCTATGTCATAGAGTTTATGTTAAATCCGAGACCCCACACCCATACGTGAAAATAGATGCGGTGACTGTATCGGCCACGGGAGGATCGATGCCCTAAAAGGAAAGCCAGGCCTGAGTTACATTTACACAGCCGTGCGAAGAAAGAATATCGAAGAGCGGAGTTTATATCAACAAAGACACAGTTGAAAGGACTTTAATTTATGTTTGCAATGCCACTATATAACAAGCGAATCAGAAGTCATATGTGAGCAATGGCGCATTTTAATTTTGTTATGAAAGATACTGCATAGCGCAAGTTTAAGGAAGTAAAGGCGGAAATTTAATAAACGAAGGAAGCGGAACCATGTGCTAGACAGAACCCTGAACAAACAGTAAAACCGGCGTTCAAAAACCAGTGGGTTTGCGCGACAATTAAAATGGTAAGTGGTATAATGAAAAATAATGCGATATATGTCTCCGCTCGCCACGTGTCCTAGGGTGGTTTTCCAAAACAACGTTTATTGCGCGATTTTAATGTGTTAAAGGTCGGATGGAGAAAAAACGCGATATGCGTTTATAACCGTCTGATCACCGAAACTGATCCGACGACACCTCAACCGTCAGATGTGAATGGGAGGTTAACCATTGGGCCCCAGCTGATCGCGTAAGTTCTGCGGGTTAATGTTCGGAGTTTGAGAAAATGCGACATGCGCGACATCCGTCCGATTGTGAATTGGAGAAATCTACGGTGGTCGCATTATCAAACTGCACGAAGATAATTGGCAAGAATTTATAATGTTTGGTTTTATGGTTTTATACTCCAAGTTAAATATTCGCGAATGATGAAATATGGGTGTTGGCCTAGGCTATTCCTTGGAGTGATCAAAGGTTTATTTTAATAGTTTGTAACATTTGAATTGCGGTCGCAATATATGTTGATACATATATTATGTTGATGATAACCGAACCTTGTATGGAATGAATTGTGCGCTGGGCATATTATAGTTGTGGGCATTTGGAGTTTTACCAAGGCGGAACTTTGACGTGGAATGAAATGCTATGAAGATTGAAAGGAGCTTTACATATAAGTTTATGAAGCCGGGAACATATATTTGTTAATATGCTGAAGACCATTGTGTAATGGTTAATTTCAATGGCTTTATAACCATGGTTTAATTCATCGCATCGACATATACAAAGAGCTCGAAATTGTGGGTCCCGGCATATATGATTTCATAATCAAATATAAAAGGCAGAGAACGTTGGAGGCGCGTCATGGATTTTATAATAAGGTTTAATCCCATTGATGCAAAGAAAAAAGTTCTCGCATATACAGTTTGTTAGGCATGGTTCATAACCATAAGATAACCTTGGAAGAAAAAGCCTCCAAATGTGTTTATTGAAATTGCCAGATCAGCAGTAGAATGTTGAATTGCACAGATTGAGAGAAATTGAGGCCCGAAAGTTGGAGATGCATTGTTATATGCATGGAAAGAAGAAAAATTTGGGACTAAACTTGGAAAAGCAGTTATATATACAGCAGATTCAAAATTGCAGTGAACAGGTGAATATGCACAAGAATGAAAATGTGGTTTTGACAGGTGTACATGCACAGGCGCACACAATTGCAGTAAACAGAAGAGGTATGCAGAGCAGTTACCTAACAGCAGCAGAAAAGACAAAACCAGCAAAGCCAAAGGCCAGAAAAAGGACTGAGTGAAATTTATATATGTAACTGAAAATGTGAATGTAAATGTTTTTAATTGTTTTACATTGTTTGTGATGCATTGGCAAGTCTCCGGAGGAGAACAAAAATCCCACTATAATATTGAAATTTGTACATACTGTTATATTTCTTTAATGAGTTGGACAAAGGAATGAGAAGGCAGAAGCCGAATAGTCATGGTTGTTCACTCCAAATTCCCTGTAGAATACAAACTGTCAAGAGGGGAACTCTATAAATGATATCTCATAGGTATGCATAAAGAGGTTAGAGAGGTTGGAGAATGCGGAATTGAGGCAGAGAAGATAAGAAGAAGGAGGAGCAGAACGAGATGCTGTGAAAAGTTAGAGAATGCAGAAATGAAGCAGTGAGGCAGAGAAGAAGGAGGAGCTGATAGTGAATCTGAGAAGATGCAGAAATGATATAACGCAGATATGAAGACTGATGCACAACAGTGAAGATGGTACAGAACAGAGCTGATATCCAAGGTAAATCAACAAGTGTTTTTCTTTTGAAAGAGTAAGGAAGTTGGAGCTTCCCTATCAAGTTGTAGCTTGATAGATGTCAATTGTAGCTGACTGAGGTAGGAGCCTCTTGTAGGTTGGTGCTTGCAGAAAATAGATGGGAGTTGGTGCTTCCACATCAAGTTGTAGCTTGATAAAATGTCATTTGTAGCTGACTGAGGTTGGAGCCTCCTGTAGGTTGGTGCCTGCAGAAAATTGATGGGAGTTGGAGCTTCCTTGCAAGTTGTAGCTTGCAGAATTGAGGTAGGAGCCTCCTGTGGGTTGGAGCCTACAGAAAATCAATGGTGAGAGGGAGTTGGAGCTTGCCTTTGCATCACAACAATAATAAGATGTGGTTTTCTCCCTTTATGGGTTTCCACTTATATCTGGTGTCTCTATGCATGATGTTTATGTGTTGATATGGTTTATCTCATCTGCTTAATACTTGCTGCTCTCATATTAAGTTTGCTGTTACATTATATTAATACTTGCTGCTCACATTCTAAGATTACTCACATATTAAGTTGAACATGAAATGAAGGTGTAAATAAATTTTAAAAGTCCATGAAGGTGCTAAACTGATTCACCCCCCCCCTTCTCAGTTTAACTAAGAGTTCAACAATAACTGATGAGCAGGTCGCGGATATTCTCACTAAGCCCCTGGGGAAGGTCAAGTTCCTAACCTTTTGTGAGAGACTTGGTATCGTGGAACGACCCTATGATGTGGGTCTTGTTGGGCGATGAGCTCTGGGAGCTCTGGGGGGCTTTGGGGATAGCTTCTCGGAGCTATAAGCACTCACGGGGCTAGGCTTGCCAAACCTTGTGGTGCTTCTGCCCCACCGTTATGATGTTTGAGTTGGTTCACCTCTCATTATCTGTGCCCCGTATGCATCCTACCCATTGAGTTCAGGGCTCATGGGAAGTACCTCTCATTTGGCCAATGAGGTGGGAAAAGCTAGAGACTAGCAAAATAGACTGATGGACGCATCAGAAATTGCCGTACTCTCTATCTAGGATGGCACGGTCCAACCACTTGATCTGGGATCAAGTATAGTGAGGTTTCAGACCTCCAACTGACTTCGGGTCAGGTAAACCAACTTCGGGTTGGTATGAGACTCTTTGTGAGTTTGATAGAGGTTTCGGACCTCTGGGATGAATCTGTTAGCCGGGGGATGATGTCTTTGTGACTGACCCACTTCTGTTCTGAAATAAAGAGGCCAACAAAGCAAGTTATAGCGGGATGACGCATGATGTTTGTTTGCACAGGTGGATGGAGTTCTCCCTAGATGAGAGGGAGTGGTAAAATTGGACAACTAGGTCCAAACTCCATGTTGTGATGCTCAGATGAAGATACCAATATTTTTATTGGGTTCCTCTTTCAGAGAGGTGTAAGATCGATATAAAATTGATCTTAATCTGATGAGCGGAACATTTATTTTGAATTTATTTTTAATAATTTCAAATATGTGCAGGTCGGCCTTAAGGTTATACACCCCTAGCAGATGTGTCACACACCTCAATGATGGATATATATATATACAGTCAACGTTGGAGATCATTTCACTCACTCTCATCACACACATCTCCTCTTCTGATTTAGTACGAGCTCCTTGGAGGCAAATTCGGTTCACACGTGGGAAAGAGGACGAATTACTACAACAAGGGTTGACCGAATTTACTGCAGCTTACCGCAGCTGGGGTTTCCACACTAATTTGACCGGCATTGACTTTGGTCAATGCATGGTCCAAAAGGGTTGAAATTTGGTAGAGAATTCGATTTTGGAAGGCCGTACACATTGGCACAAAAACTGAGGTCAAAAGGTTGACCGAAGACCGAGTTGCGTTGACTTTATTGCTGCTGCCCTCTGTTGAATTTTTTGGACAACGTTGACTTTTCTGGGGTTGACTTTGAGTTGACTGGGTGATTGATTTGAGGGTTGTTGTGACACAATTTGGGTTGGCTGACAAAGAAGACTTTGCTGGTTGAAGCATCTTGCTGACCGCCGTAACACACCAACACATTCTTCTGTTTCTGGTTTGTCTTCTGTAGATCCACTGGTATGTTCTATCAACATTTTACTTGACTGTTTATGTGATTGCTGTAATAAAAGGTAAAATTGCATCAAGCATAGAACATCTACATAAATTTACATATAGATCCACTTGGAAGTTACCACAAATTTGTCTTCAGGCCTAGGTACAATCTCTCAAACTCTATTCTTCATTATAGATTGATATTCTTCATTCATGGCATCCTTCCATTCCTGATGATTGACATCCTCTTCAAAAGTGGATGGCTCTGCTTCTATTAGTATTGTCATGTATGCAACATGCCCATAATATCTCTTGGGTTTCTTGCTTTCTCTAGATGAGCCTTTCGTTGCACCATGAACTTCTGCATCAAGTAGTGTAGGTTTCAACCAGTTAGGTCTCTTTCTTGATTCGGGGAGGACCACAGGTTGAATGGGTTCACTGGGACCCTCATCTTCATGATGAGATTCTTCTTCTTCCCTGTTAACTTCCTCTTCAAATACTGGAAGTTCTTCGTCATCAGAGTCCATGGGAAGTTCCTTAGATTTCTTGAATGCGATACTCTCGTCAAATATGACATCTCGACTTACTTCTATATGGTGTCCTTCCTTTATGTAGATTCTATAAGCCTTAGAGGAGTTGCTGTAGCCAACAAATGTTCCTCTCATGCCTGATGGATCCAACTTCTTTCTTTTGTCCTTCGGTATATGAATATATACTGGATACCCAAAGATACAAAGATGTTCTACAGTAGGTTTCTTCCCAGTGAATACTTCTTCGGGAGTCCTCTTGTCTAGTGACCTGTGGGGAATTCGATTTTGAATATATACAACTGTCTTCGTGGTTTCTCCCCACCAAAATTTTGGTAGATCTTGATCATGTAACATTGCCTTTACACTTTCTTCAATGGATCAGTTCTTTCATTATGCAACTCCATTTTGTTCGGGATTGTATGGGACTATCAACTCCTTCTTAATCCTAGACTCCTTATAGAAGGCTATAATTTCCTTGGATGTATACTCTCCTCTATTATCGGATCTTAGTATCTTGATTCTTCTTTTTGTAAGGTTCTCCACTTCAGCTTTGAATTCTTGAAATTTTGTAAATATTTCGTCCTTGGTTTTCCTCAAGTAAACCAAAGTCTTTTTTGAATGATCATCTATGAAGGTGACATAATATAGATGACCTCCAAGAGATTTAGGAGTCATAGGTCCACATACATCGGAGTGAATGAGATCCAAGATTTCTTTGACTGTGAAGCACTGCTTCCAAATGGTCTCTTGGTATTCTTACCCAATGCACATCCCTTACATACTCCTTCGTGATCTTCTTTCAATTCAGGTATTCCATCTACTATGGAACCTAGAGTTGGAAGGATTTTGAAATGTAGATGAACAATCTTCTATGCCATAGTTCACATGGGCTAATTTCAATGTGAACCAAGGCTTGAGCTAGAGGAGATATCAACTTGTAAAGTCTACCTTGTCGAATAACAATTACTCTAGCATTTTCTATGCTTGAGTTTTTACTCCATACAACAACCTTTCCATCAATGAAAGCTACTCTATCACCCTTATCTCCTAGACTTGGAATGGAAATTAAGTTCTTGTGCAAACCTGGAACAAATAGGATGATGTTGAGGTGAATGGTGCTTCCATTCTCCAGCTCTATAGAGGTTGATCCAATTCCTCTTGCGGGATAGCTTTTTTTATCTCCAAGTTTTATTTTCCCTTTGATAATGTCTTCAATTGTTTGTGATGACTAGTTAGGTGTCTAGATGCACCACTATCAATTACCCAAATGC
The DNA here is from genome assembly GCA_034641835.2 of Pinus albicaulis. NCBI lineage: Eukaryota > Viridiplantae > Streptophyta > Pinopsida > Pinales > Pinaceae > Pinus > Pinus albicaulis. The sequence continues at coordinate 722,410,199 of CM076570.1, read as the reverse complement.
TCGTCTTGGAATGTGCCAGTGAGTGCCGAGAAAAAAGGTTCATCTCTTTCCTTGACTACTTCCTTCTTAGTAGTGAATAGAAGATTCCATGCTTCCTTGATTCCTTTCTTGAGATAGCTTGCTACCTTTGAACACTTCTTGATGAACTTCTTCAATGTAGCGGAAATTTCCATAATGCCCTTAGTGAACCTTAGCTCTGATTCCATGTTGAGAATCCTATAGGGCAATGATTATAATTAATTCTCTTTACTTGATAATTTCTTGTGATATCATTTTACTTATTAACTTTGTTCCTTATTATTATATGTGTGAATCATCAAACAACTACCAAAACAAGAAGAACAAGAACACAAAATATAGGCTGCAAGCTAGGGCCAAAACCTCTCCTCTTGAGAGGAAAACCCGTAAATCTCTTCTCTTCCTTATAATTCTTCAATTGGAAAATTCCATGACCTTAAGACTGGGACCAATACCCTCCAAGACCAGGACCAACCTCTTCGGATGATGTGCTAACTTCGATCTAGACAAACCCAGTCAAATCTCTTCCGTTAGCACTTCTTCGACCTCCTTCTGCAAGATTTTCAGCCTCCTACTGCAGACCTGAAATTTCGGCCTTCCTACTGTTGCAGATTCCACATGTGTGAGTTGTAGAAATTATACAACAAGCATGTATATCATGGATTCAATCCGATCTAACAATGTGCTAAAGCTAGATACTGAAACACTTCTACAAATCAATTGCGGAATTAAAAACACAATCGCCAATCACATGAAGCAAAGAAGAATCAATCAAACCACAACACAGATAATTTCCCGGGGAAAGATTGCTGCTCAAAACCCCACTATCTTCTATTGTATATTCAACATGGATACATGAAACACTTACATACAACTCTTCTCACAAGAGCCCTCCGGTACTCATCTAACAGTCTCACACTGTCCTGGATAAAATTGACCAATACTTAGTCAATTTTTTGCCTCTTGACAGCCTGCCTTGCTTGCACAATTCATGTGGAATGCAATCCCTATTCCATAGGAATTTTGGCCTTCCTTGACTACGCAAGGATCATGGGCTTTCCAATAGGAGTTTGGTTGCATGGGTGCAACCCAATAATCCTACAACTGATAGTCAACTTCCTTTTCACCTAGATTTCAACTGGGTCTCCACTAGTACTGACATGCATGCAACTAATAATAGTAAATCCTCAGTTGCATGTGAGATCACTGATTGTGAATCAATTAATATTTAATTCACTTGATCTCTCACTAGTGTATCTAACAGTTACAACTAGCACAACTGAGTTTAACTCACTTAACTTAGTTAAACTGATTACAACTTGCATTAACTAATGCACCACTGCACTTTGAACTCTGTTACAACTAGAATTACTCTGCATGCCTCACCAACTACCCTCAACTCGAAATTCATGAGTTAACTGAGTTTATTACACTCAATTAACTATTACAAGTTATTTTGAGATTAGATTACATTTTATTGTCCATCTTAATTAAGGGATAACTAAAATAGACTTACACCAAATTTACCCCACACCAGTGTAGGTGCTGCTAAGACCTGTGGTCCCACATTAGTGTAGGTGCTGAAATTTCTTGTTGAACTTCAACATGATCTTCGATCTTCCAGTAGAGCCTTCCCTTGACCTTCGCTTGCCTTTCCCTAACTTCTGGAGCTTGAGGATGACCCTTGGTGGCCTTTGCTTGACATCTTTGTCTTCTTTTATCGAACTTGTAGATAGAAACCCTAGGTCTGCTACAGAAACCCTAGTCTTCCTTAGCACGTGTGAGAGAAAATAGCCCAAACAGAGATCTTCTTTGTCCTCTTTCTCCGTCGCTGCCTTCTTCTCCTTCTTCCTTCGCTAGAATGAGTGGTGAGTGAATGTGCTTCAAGTAGGACGAGTTCTCTTCTATTTATAGGCTCTTCAAGGGTGGACGTGGCTCTTCTTTAAGGCCGACTTGGTCTTGGAGGGTATTCTGACACTAAAGACAAAAATAATTTTCTTTACAAGTTACAATGTGCCCAGTGGGGTCTTCAACTTATGACAATGACTATTTTGGCTTCTTGACCTAGGACAAACCCTAGAGGCTAGAAGCACTCAATGGGTGCTTGACCTATAAAATAAAAGACCTTGAGCATGAAACCCATGCTCTAAAAATAATAATAATAATATTTCTTTCATTTTATAATTTACAAGAATCAAAAATACATTTCATACTTATGAAGACCGAACCTAGATAGTCATTTTTCAACAAAACAAACTAGATCAGAGGTTGGTTTGGCTGTGCTTCAGCAGTAAACCTGTGGAAATTTACACTGGTCCAGGTTCGAATCCCAGCTTTTGTGTACTCACAACCTCTCGACTATCTGGGAATCCCAAGATTCAGATCCTGGGACATTGACAATTTGACCCAATTCTGGCCAAAAAATTGGGGGTTCCTGTTCTAAAAAACAAAACAAACTGGATAAAAGAAAGAGGATTGAGTTACCATGTTAATATGATATCATGGACCTTCTAAGGCCCACGGGGCATAGAACAGTCAGTGATAGAGTTTACTGTTAAGACACTCTTTATGTGAAGGTCACTGGTCAAAACCCCATGGGTGTAGTTATCAAAAATAATATAAAATTTCTAAGGAAATGATATCATGAAACCAAGCTATCCCTTGACTGCACCATCGATGGGGATCACCTAAAGTTGAAATCTTTTTGTAAGATTTGGAATTTCTCCTTGAATTGTATGTGTGTATATACAGTTAACTACCCACAGTCACACCCACCTATGTATGGTTGCATGTTGATAAAATCTACTGAAACATAAACGGTCTTAGATGAAACATACTTTTGGAAATAGAAATTTTGAGAAAGGGTTCAAGAAGGCAGCAAGCAGAATTATCATTTTTTGTGATTCATAATCCTGTTCATATTGGAGATTGTGTTTGAATTGTATGCATACTTTTTATAAATTGCACCTTTTGTTTCTATGGACCTGGTTTTACACATTTATCTTTAAATCTGGAAATGTATTCCTGAATCCTTACAATTTCTTGTATAGGTTCTAGATTCAAAGTATCCTGTTCTATTGTAACTTGTAAGTGTACATATTTGAGTCCAAGATTTTCAGTAGTCCCTGACTTAAATTTTCTTTCGGTTTTTAGCAATTCAAAAGGTAGCCTTTCATGCTGGTGAAACAGTAGTGACAGTTCCTTTTTCAAAAGAGGCAGCTGTAGCTCTTAGCAATGCTATGGACACTTTGTTCCAGACCTTTCAAGGGAAGGCAGCAGCAGAGAAGCCACAAAGGTGGGAAAATCTTGAATTTCAACATTCCTCGGAAGATGGTACTCATGTAGAGATTTTCTGTAATCCCAATGCTTACGCTAATGCATTTCAGGCGAAAGTCTTGATGACAATAGGTGATGGAAACATAAAAGTGACATCAGAAGGTCTACTCAGTGCAATCAAATCTGATGTTGATCAGTTTGTAGAAATGTATGCCTGATTGTTGCCCTCTTTTGAATATATCACCAATTTCTTTAACACACAACTTTTTTTTCTCTGGTTTGATTAATTTGTTGTAATCTGATTGGATCTTTTACAGTCCGTACAGGGTACAGACACAGCAGATATTCCGGAAGATATAGGTAGCTATTTCATGTTCTTAAAATGACTAAACCACATATGATCGCCATCCTTCTTTCTTATTGTGATGCCTGTTATTCAGAAATTCATATAGCAAGCTTTTTAAGCATTTTTTAATCATAATTATATCCAAGTATTTATATCCTTAAATTTTGAGAGCCAGATTTGCATAAATCCCCTATACTTTACATTTTGCTTCATTTGATAGCTATATTTTGAATGAGGTAGAAGAAATTGCAAATTCCTTCAATCTAGAGAGCCAAAGGTGTGAGTCTCTATCAATGGGTATTGGTTCAATGGTACGGGAGCAGTGTTTCATATTCCAACAAGGTTCAAACCCCCATAGGCATGTTTCACTTCTTGTGGGCGGTCTTGCCCATGTAAGCCAGGTTAGGACAGGCTGTTTCATGTGGTTGGAGCTATGTGCAAGTCTTGGTTGACTTTAGCAGAATAGAAACCCCCACCTGCAGAATCTCAGCCAAAGTGATCTTTACAAGTATTATAAATTTATTACATTCCATTGCAATACTTCCAAAATGGGGAAGGCCACCCATGATGCAGTGATAATCGGAAGCATCTTGTAAAAAGAGAAGGGTGTAAGTAAGAAAACTGGACTATCTTTAACATCAAGAAAATTCAATGTTTGGCTCCTTTGTCCTACTAAAGTAGCTCCACACCAACACTATGCAACCCTGGTCACCCTCTCACATAGATATGTTGCCATATGACTGTTGCTATGAACTGGAAGATGCATAGAGATCCACCAACAGTTTACCCTACACTCTGTACGTACTACGTATGTTGCAAATATCGTATTGGGGATGTATTACGAGGGTCCCTAAGGAAACTCGGTGAAAATATTTGACAATTGTAAACTTGGCCTAAAAATCCTTAAAGACAGTCGAAAATACTGACAAGGTAAGAAAACTCAAATTTTATTTCTGACCTCAGAAATTCGAAAAAAGGATAGGAAAATGGATAATAATTGCAGAGTGACTGGCTCTTACACTTGTAGATAAACATTTATGTGGCCACACGAACATGCTTCTTATAGAGGGGTGGAAATTGTATTTCAAATAAATAAATCAAAGCCCACGGTACATTTTGACATAGTGTTAAGGACCAAACTGGACCGGTCGGTTCAGATCAGTCTGACCGTTTTGAGGCAAAAACTGGTTTGAACTGGTGACTTGAACAGTTTTTGTCCGAATTGGTACGATAAAGCCACTTAGAATGCAGCAAGTGGGGCCTGTTTTGCTTTTTATCTTTTAATGTTTGTCTTAGCTAGGCAGTAGCCCATTATAGGTGCCTAATATTCAAGCATGTGGTCCTATTATTGCTATGCATTTCATGGTAATGTTAAAAATTTAAGTAAATGTACTTAAATTTTTAACATTACCATGAAATGACTCAGGATGTTTGAGAGTGGTTTTGATCTCATTGGAGTTCATATGGAGAAAGTAGAATTTTAGATCTCCCTCAAAATCCAGCAGACTTAACAGTTTTCTATGATTTCAGGATTAGGGGATTGCAACACTACATTGGATTTTCTCATGTATGAGGATATGGAACTAGTATTTAATCAAGTGCACCAATCCCTCTATGTACCTTGATGTTAGTGGCATTGGTTGTTGAACTCCTCTATCATGAGACTACTAAAAAAATACCCATCACTCAAACAAAATCTTGACTTGACATGTTATCATTTTTTCTATCTTATTTTAATGCTTAGAGGGTGATATTGATGACAAAGATCCCAATATATGCAATGATTTTGATGATATGGAGGTATTTGTTGTAGCATAATTTTTTTGGATGCTAGAAGCCATATGGAGCTTGTTTGCTGATGTATTTTTGGTTTAGATGTGGATTGCATTCGGTGCTATTTTGGTTATGTGCACTCTTACATGCTATATAAATGAGAACTTTTGCTTATTTGTGTATAAATGGTTTGGATCCATATGGATGCACATGAATATATATGTTTTTCTTTAAAATTTGAATATTTTATGTGTTTTTAGCTGACCATTTTTTTGGTCCAATTTTTTTTACTGGTTTTCGTATGGTTCTGACCAGTTCCCAGTCTAGGGGGTCTACCGGTTGAATGACTGGTCTGGTTATGATAACCATGCTTTGACATAATACTAATAGAGCGTAGTACAAGGGTACATGTGCTTAATTTACAGTTGAATAGCTTGCCCAATGCTCCCATAGCACCATTAACAATAATTACAGGATCTTTTAATGGTAATCTTTTAGTGCAGTGAAAAATAATCCTTAATGAGAGTGGGATATATATTATTTTAGTTTACATTAACATGTGAATATGGTGCTGTTCTAAGTATATAAACACATGATTTTATATATATATATGATTCAGATTAGGTCAACTTGGATGAGTTGATTGCAGGTTGAATCGACTTGGGCTTCAACTTGGTTTAATGGGTTGGTCTGGTACCAAATCGGTTGAGTTGATTCAGTCGGTTCAGTACCAAAGCGGTCCATATCAACTGAGTAGATCGGAGAACCCCTGCACAACTTCCACTTTTGAATTTAAAAAAAAAAAAAAAAAAAAAAAAAAAAAACCTCCAAATCCTAGAAAAATGCTATAGACACCCCCCTCTATTTGCCTCACGCCTCTCTCATTGAGCATTTGTGAGTATTTGGACTTTTGGAGCAATGCTGAAATCTTGAACAACAATTGTGAGGCCCGAGCTTGGAGTTGGTTTGGAAAATGTCCCAGCTAGATATACCATATATTTTTAAATGTCCCAGCTAGGTATACCATATATCTTTAAAGTTTTTCACTTTGAGCTTTCAAGTTGTGACTAATTTGAACTTTAATGTTTGAAGTATGAACTTTGCATGGTAAGAATTTAAGATATGGCTTCAATATTGCATATTTGAATCTGTAGATTGGATCTATGCCCCAAAGTCCAAGACCTTGTACGGATCTATGTTCCAAAAGTCCAAGACCTTGTATGGATCTATGTTCGTCTTGTTTATGAGCAGATTTGTTGCAAATATTGCAAGAAATGCATAAAGGGAGAAGGGGATCGGTGGGATTCCTAGGTTGAAAGAACACCCTTGCTGGTATAAAATGCCAAGTTACGCCATGCTGGTGCCATTAGAGGAGACTGGATAGATTAAACTGGAATTGCAAAATTGATTTGCAAAGTTTCAAGACAAAGCTGGGAAAAAGGAAATAGTTGTATCATTGATTATGTATATTGTGGCTGAAATGTATTGCACTCAATGCCATTTTGAAATTTTTTGATATATTCACCCTTACATGGAATATGCATGGACACACTCTCCATATTTTTTCTCTAATGGTTTGAAACTTTTAAAACGTCTTTTTATTAAAATATGAGTATTTTATGTATTTTTAGTAAATCAATTCATTCAAATCAGATCTGCTGGTGCCATTAGAGGAGACTGGATAGATTAAACTGGAATTGCAAAATTGACTTGTAAAGTTTGAAGACAAGGCTGGGAAAAAGGAGATATTTGTATCATTGATTATGTATATTGTTGCTGAAATGTGTTGCACTCAATGCCATTTTGAAAATTTTTGATATATTCACCCTTACATGGAATATGCATGGACACACTTTCCATATTTTTTCTCTAATGGTTTGAAACTTTTAAAATGTATTTTTATTAAAATACGAGTATTTTATGTATTTTCAATAAATCAATTCATTCAAATCAGATCTTCTGGTGCCATTAGAGAAGACTGGATAGATTAAACCGGAATTGCAAAATTGACTTGCAAAGTTTGAAGACAAGGCTGGGAAAAAGTAGATAGTTGTATCATTGATTATGCATATTGTTGCTGAAATGTATTGCACTCAATGCCATTTTGAAATTTTTTGATATATTCACCCTTACATGGAATATGCATGGACACACTTTCCATATTTTCTCTCTAATGGTTTGAAACTTTTAAAATGTCTTTTTATTAAAATATGAGTATTTTATGTATTTTCAGTAAATCAATTCATTCAAATCAGATTGATTTGTGTCCATCCGAGTTGGAGTTGGAGTCCAAGTTGACCTTTGACTGATTCTTGAGTCTAAGTTTACAAACTATGATATATCTTAATTAATGGTTGGTATTTTTTGCCTTTTTGATTTATAAACACAAACATTCATTTATATCAGGTTGTAGAATGATTTTATATTAGGTTGTAGAATGCTTCAATATTATTATTATTATTCTTTAAATATGTAAAAACACTTTCTTTAACTATTAAAGATCAAAGTATGTACACATAGACCATTTTATACGAGTAGTCTTTAGTGCGACTTTTTGAAGGCTTTTTCGGTGGATTTTTCTGGTCTAATTTCTCTAAAATTTGGCAGGAATTCATTGAAAACATAAGTTTAATGGGTAACCTTGCACAATCGAAGTGCCCTAGGGGTTTTTTAGGGTGCTGAATCCATATATACAGTAAAAAAACCAGTTTAAATAACATAAATCAAGATTTACCTCAATTTTTTTCACTAGATTTCGGCACCGGAAACTCCAAAAAATCACACTAAAGACAACTCCAAAAAAAATGAAAATGTGGACAAATTTAAGCCATCTCCAAAATTAGTAGTCTTGCAACCTATAAACCTAGGTAGAATAGTAACAAATGCAAAATCTTTTGAAATATTAAAGAATAAGTACATAAAAATTGTAACAAAGTTAAGGGCTACCCAATCTACATATTATATTCATAAATAAAATATAACCTATGTAGCAACATGAAATATTTCTACATCCAGTGGTGGGCCATCTTGTCTTGGGGATGAACTTATTTATCCACAATAGTTTCCAATTAGTGATGATGTGCTTTGACCCATCATTGTCCTACTTGGCCCATGGAACTTTCAACGTCTAAAATGGCCAGAGTGAGGCTTGGAAATATTCTATAATGACATAGAGGCAAAGGAAGCTAGTTATGCTTCTAGATGCTTTCAAACAACTTGAGCAACACAATAATATGTTTATCCTTTACATTGCTAGGATTAGCCAAAGTGAGCCAAGGGGTTAAGAAAATCAATATGTGCTTCCTTATTCATTGTGTAAGGAGCATCATCCCAACACTCCAATATATGACACAAATGCACCATTTCTATCTCTACTTTTTGCACCTTTGTTGTATTTTGTAAATGACGATTTGAACATATTAGGGAGTGTTAAAGAGTGCAACTATGGGCTAATTCCCTCACTTGGAAGCCCCTCCTTTGATGTCTCATGACACATTTGGATCACCCTTGATGACATCTCCTTTCTCCTTCAAAATCAAAATTTTTGCTCACCTACAAATGCCTCATTTTCAAGTCAGACCCATCTTCAAGTCGGCTCATTGGTGAAGAGACATGTCCCTTGACACACGTTGATCATTATAAATACACCATATGGTCACCTCATTTTGGCATATCTCAACACATCACATTTCTCTCTATTCATCTGATTGATTCGTACACTTCTGATGTAACTTATTCTCTCACATGTGCGAAGGGTTTTCTGGACAGTTTATCTTTTGCGTCGACCTTCTGTTTCAACCAACTTTGACCATCGTTGATCGAAGACTTTCTGGGACTGTTTGGTTGTGTTTTTAATTGGGAAAATTTTGTTTGACTGGGCCACAACTATTAGCACATAGATCGAGGTATTCTGGGAAGGTTGACCAACATTGACTGTAGGCTAAATTGTAGACTTTGATCGCAGACTGTTGACTGAAATTTGACTGGTTTTCTTCACTGTTGTTGGTTGAATTTGACAAGTTCTTAACGCCGAGTTTCTTGTTGCTTTGACCAAACTCTTTGGAGGTTGTTTGACTGGACTTTGATCAAGGTTGACTTTGCTGGTTAGGGCACATTGACTGCTATTGACAGATTCAGAGTTGTAGAATTTGACAGGATTAGATTGGGCTTCTTGTTTAGGCATTGAATATTGGTTGGTCATCTTTATCTAAATAGTCAAAGTATTGACTTTGACTTTATCATCATTGTACTAAATTGGATCTTCTCTCTCCGCTGAACATTTGATATTGATCAATAAGAAGGATTGGTTGGTATTTTCCCCTTGTGGGGTTTTGCCTTGGCATTAACCTAAATCTTTGTGTTCATTATCTTGACTTGTCTTCTTATGCACTGTTGATGATGTTCTATCCACAATTATTATCAATAAGTGAATGCTAGTGATTGCTACTATAATGTATTGTGATTTCTATTGGAATATTAAGTGTAATTATTATTGGGCTAATAAGACCTTGAAGTAATTGTTGCAAGCATAGAACATACCATAAAATTAACATGGTATTATAGCTAAGGTGAAGACAAGCCCAAGAAAGAAGTAAGTAATCACTATTGGAATACTTGCTGTTGTTGGACAAGGATTGTTGGGACAAGTCTCCATGGTTGCTACCTCTTATTTCAAGACTGAGGATAAGCTCAATGCCAAATCAGATTATCATGCCTAGAAGATGACCCTTGATTTGACCTTGGAGGAACATGAAGTGTTAGATTATGTGCAAGGGAAAGTAGCAGAGCCTCCTTTAAATGCACCTGTTGCTGCTAGAATGAAGTATAGAAAAGGTGAGGTCAAAGCTAAGAAAATATTAGTTGACTCCATTCAAAAGCATTTAATTTCTTATATTTTTGATCTGGTAACTTCCAAGGAAATGTATGATATGTTGATTGGGATGTTCAAAGTCAACAATGCAAATCAAATCCTCTTTCTCAAGAACAAGTTAAGGGATATCGAAATGGACAAAGGGGGGTCTATACAAGCAGACTTCATGAGAATAACTCGAGTATTTGCTATCTATTGGAGAAGTTATTGCTGATAGGGAACTCACCCTTATTGCACTTGGAGGTCTTTCAAGGCTGTGGGAAACATTTGTCACCACCATTCTCAATAACGATAGGATACCCGATTTTGATGAGTTATTGGCCAGATGCACTCAAGAGGAAATAAGGATGATGGAGAGAGATAAGTCAGCCAATGGAAGTGAACTTGATGCTTTCTATACACATGCTGAAAGGAGGAATGATGTTGGTCCATCTAATTCAAGAAGACAAGGTCAAGGATTTAAGAAGGGGTTCATAAGAAAAGGCAAAGGAAGATGCTTCAATTGCAACAAGTTTTGCCACTATGCTAGAGAATGTCCGAACAAGAAGAATCCTCCAAGGGACAACAACGATAATCAAAGAAACAATAGGTCTAACAACAAAGGGAAAATGAATGCTCTTGCTACTCATTGACCTCCCAAGAGGATAAGAAATGCAAGGTATTGATGAAAATAATGTTGTTGAAAAACAAGATGAGTATTATCTCATTTTTTCTTTATCTACTGCCTCTCCTCTAGATGCCTTGGATCATTGGTTAATTGATAGTGGAGCCTCAAGGCATTTCACTGGATATAAGGAGGTTCACTCAAATTTAGTTGAGAGGAACACTAATTTAAACATTATTCTTGGAGATAATGCCACCTACCCCATGAAAGGGATAGGAACTATTCCTATTCACTTTAATTGTGGTCAAACCTACATCTTCAAGATGTTTTGTATGTGCCTGATTTGAAGCAGAATTTGGTGTCTATATCTACGATGGAAGGCAAAGGATTAAATGTAGCATTCATTGATGGAAATGTATGTGCATGGAATAAAAAATTTAAAGATGCTTTACTCTTGGATTAAGGGTTGATGGTCTTTATCAAGTTGGTGGAAGTCCTTTGGTAGATTTGGAAAATGACTCCTCTATTCAATGTGAGTTATGGCACTAGAGATTTGCTCACTTACATTACAAAGCCTTACCTAGGGTAAGGAAGATGGTCACTAGGATGCCCAAGTTTCATATGAATCATGAAGGAGTTTGTCAAGGATGTGCAACTTATAAACATTCAAAGGGACCATTCCCTTCTAGTGAGAGCAAGACAATTGATATTCTTCAATTTATCCATTCTGACATGGTTGGTCCTTTGCCTGCGTCTTCATTGGGAGGATACTTATACTATGTGATATTTATGGATGACTTCTCCCACAAGACTTGGATTTACTTCTTGAAGAAGAAGGATGAAGTATTTCGATGGTTCTGTTCTTTCAAAGCTTTGGTGGAGAATCATACAGGAAAGAAGATCAAGACATTGAGAACTAATAGTGGAACCAGGTATGAATCTAATGAATTCAATGAATTTTGCAGAGAGGCAGGTATTAAGAGGGAGATAACTGTTCCATATAATCCATAACAAAATGGAGTTGCCGAGAGAAATAATTGAACTGTTATGAAAGTTTGATTCTTATGGGGAGAAGCTGCAAACACTGATGTGTATGTTCAAAATATGATTCCTCTTCAAAACTTGGATTTCAACTAGGGGCTAATTCCCCCACTTGGAAGCCCCTTCTTTGACGGCTCATGACACATTTGGATCGCCCTAAATGGCATCTCCCTTCTCCTTCAAAATCAGAATTTTTTCTCCCCTACAAATGCCTCATTTTTAAGTTGGCCTCATCTTCAAGTCAACCCCATCTTCAAGTTGGCTCATTGGTGAAAGGACATGTTCATTGACCCACGTTGATCACTATAAATACATCATATGGTCACCTCATTTTGGCACATCACAACACATCACATATCTCTCTCTTCATCTGATTGGTTCGTACACTTCTGAGGCAACTTCTTCTCTCACATGTGAAAAGGCTTTTTTGGATAGTTTATCTTCTGCATTGACCTTCTGTTTCAACTAACTTTGACCAACATTGACTCAAGACTTTCTGGGATTGTTTGACTGCATTTTGACTTGGAAAAATTCTGTTTGACTGGGTCACAATTATTAGCACACATATCGAGGTATTCTGGGTAGGTTGACCAACATTGATTGCAGGTTAAATTGCAAAATTTGATTGCATATTGTTGATCGAAGTTTGATTGGTTTTCTTCACTGTTTTGGGTTGATTTTGACCAACCCTTGAGGTCAAGTTTTTTGCTGCTTTGACCGAACTCTTTGGAGGTTGTTTGACTAGCCTTTGATCAAGGTTGAATTGACTGGTTAGGGCACATTGACTATTGTTGACAAATTCAGAGTCAAGATCAGATTGGGCTTCTTCTTTAGGCATTGTATATTGGTTGGTCATCTTTCTTTGAATAATCAAAGTATTTACTTTGAATTTATCATTGTTGTACTAAATTGGATCTTCTCTCTCTACTGAACATTTGATATTGATCAATAACAAGGATTGGTTGGATTTTCCCCCTTGTGGGGTTTTTCCCTGGCATTAGCCTAAATATTTGTGTTCATTGTCTTGGCTTGTCTTCTTGTGCATTTTTGAGGAAGTTCTATCTACAATTACTATCAATAAGTGAATGTTAGTGATTGCTACTACAATTTATTGTGATTGCTATTTGAATCTGAAGTGTAATTATTATTGGGCTAATAAGACATTCAAGTAATTGTTGCAAGCATAGAAGATACCATAAAATTAACAAGGAGCCATTATAATAGGTAATGCATTTTCCATGTTAACTTTTTTGAACAAAGATTAAGTCCTTCATTTCCAAATTAAGATGATAATTTCTATTTGAAATGTTGCCATGTTTCACTGAGTTCAATAACTAAGGAAGTTTACCTCCTTTAAGGGAAACTTTCTAGAAATGGGGGAAAGAAGGAACTTGAGAAAAACATAGAAAGTCATGCCTATGACTTAGCAAGCTTATAAAATTAGAACAAAAGTCTCCTAATTTCCTCTTTTTCCCTATGAAAGTGGCATTTCATTGGGCCACCCTTTAGTGCAAGAGGTGTTGGCACATATCCAAGTTCACGAGGGCCGACAACTAAGCAAAAAGGGATTTATTTGGCTCCTTGAGAGGCTCTCAAATAGTTGTAAGTCTAAAGATATTTTTTTTTTTTGCTTTGGTTTGAGTCTCCATAGTTTATTAACCTTGGTGTCAAGGACAAGTGTTGGGAACAACCATTGATTCTCTTGGTAAACGTTCAACTTGTAGTAACATTCAATTATATTTTTATCAATCATCACTTGAACTATTTTCATCACATGCCTCGTTTCTTCATCACTTGTCACGTGATATTGTAATTAAGTTTATTAACCTAAAGTTTTATTGACCGACTTGTTTTTGATGTTCCTCTTTATGATCCATCTACAAACAAAGAAACAAGTTTAATAGATATATCTACATTTATATCATAGAATTTATATGATTATGTAAATAAAAGAATACCATAACAATGAATAATTCATAAACAATAGGCATTCTTTCAAAACCATGATGCATGTTGTCTCTCAAAATATCTTTTGCTAGTTCCACTCCATACTTTTTGTCCTCAATATTTAATTATATGCCATGACAATGCATAGATATGATTGATATAATTTTTTTTGTTATTCCATTTATTATAAAATGAGAGAAGTTAAGCAACATAACTACTTACAAGTTGTTTAATTAACCCTTGATACTTAAACACATAAAACCCTTACTTAACCCAATTTTCATCAATTCTTCTACTGACCTTTCTTTGTATGTTAGCACCTATTAGGTGACATCCATGGACAAGTATAAATTAATTATGTAAATATATGAAGATCACAACAAATATGAAATCTTAAGTGAGACAAAAAAGTAAGTCTTCACAAACTTTGTGATTAATCATGTTCTTCCTTGTCTTCTTATTTTTATGTGTTGAATGGGTTCCATTTTTTTAAAGTCTCTCATAAAACTATTGAAAATTAGTATTTGAGATCTTACTTACATTTGGTGTACATGAAAGAATAAATCAATTGTTTACATAATTCTAATGCACATTGTGGTTGGGAAGGCTCCTGCTATGATGCAATTATGTTTTGTTTTACCATCTTCTTGTACGTTTTTTTGAATGTCCCTATTGGAAAGTATTTGAACGTCCCCTTGTTTGTCTTTTGGAATTTGATTAATCTTCTTGAAAAACAGAAAACACAATAATTTATTTTTAAATCGACATGCAAGAAAATATTGCAAAAAGAAGAAGAAGAGAATTTGTTAATTTTTGTGACATATTATAGACAAATATATTTAGTAATAATATTTTTTAAAATAAATATTTTATTATTATTGTAAGGTTGTTATTTATTTATATTTTCCGTTGCAAGTCTCACAAGTCTCATTGGCCATTGCTCTAGAATCACGTCCTGTAGTATATGCATAACCTATTTCTTTGAGTCGTTGGATTGATTTTTGTAATGTAAGTGAAAAGTATATCTATATCTCTGAGAGTTTTGTAAAAATAATTCCCCCTTTCATTAACTTCCAACACCACTTGAGAAGAACCGAGGATTCATTCATCATAATTTACATCCTTCATAGTTTTTATCCTCTTATGATAACATTCCATCTCCTTATTATCAATCCCTCTACAAGATTAAAAACATTGTGAAATCAAGTGTTTAAAACATGTTAACGATTAATGTTAAGAAAATCATTTTTAGTAAAAACATTTAAAAAAAAAAAATATTGATTACCTTTTGATCCACTTGATTCCTCTCTTTGCAACATTTGCAACAAGCTTTTATCCCCTTTCCACATAGATTGGAACAACCTTATCAAGTTTCTTCAAAATTTTTCTCTACATAACATGCATTAACAAATACATATAATTAATTTCAACCTCATATAGATAGTTCAAGTATATATTTTTAATAAAACTTAAATAACTTGCTTTTTCAACTTGTTGAGATGAGCTCCCATCACGCTCACCATAATAAGTTGTTTTCATAGACCTTCTATTGCTCATATTGCATTAAAAGAAAAAACAATCATAAGATACAAACATTATCAAAATTTCTTTCAAAATAAAATAATGGTGCACATGATAACATAGTATGCACCAATGCATTATACATATGTAGGAATATTGTTACCTCACACGCTCAATTTTTTTTTGTTTGTTTATTTTAATATTTAAATTGTTACATTCAAGTAATGCTTTATAAAGTAAAATACACATTGATTCCACTTTAGCACTATTGAATTCATGAAGAAACTTGAGACAATGCTTTTAGTTTATTAATTAAATTTTTATGTAAGCAATGCTGGTTGATTGAGTATATGTATTAGTGAACATTCACTATACATGCACATTGGTGACTGTGAAAACATTTTTTTGAAAAAAACTTGACAATGGCATGACTATTTTGGATCCAATGCAATTAATGGTTCAATTGCAATGGATGACATGTTGAATTTTTGTAGATATGGTTGGTCTTCATAATTATTATTTTAGTCATTAATGTATTTTTAAAGCATGTTCTTCATAATATTGTCAAAAGAGAAAGATATTTGACATGTTCTTCATGTCAGTTTTTAAAAGAAGAAAATTTGAGTTTTAATTTAGGTTTTCATAAATTTGTGCTTATAAATTAAAATCATAATCTTATTTTATTATTTTTCCAAATTTTGGAGAGGAAATTTGTAGAATTCAAATTTGAACAAAGACTTTAGAGTGGGTAGATCTTTCTTAAAAGACAAATTTGTAAGAAATCATTGTAGATCATATATGAATCTATAGAGGAAAACTTGAAGGTATGTGATTTCATTCTATTGTTCAATTCAAATTTTCCCCTATTTCATTCAAATAAATTTATTTTCATTTTAAAAAGAAATAGAAGATAATTTCCCCTTTTTTCTTTTAAATTATGTTTATAAAAGAAACTTTTATCCTTATTTCATTACTTCACCAAAATTTAGAAACAATATTTGTGCTACAAAAGGGATTTACCAATAAGTACTTTGCAGTGGGAAGATTCTTTCGAAGAGTCAAATTTGTGACGAATCATTGAGGGTCATATACAAATCTACAAAGACAAAATTCAGGAATTTGACTTCCTTGAATATTGATCATCTCAATATTTCCTCTATTTTATTAAAAAAAATGCATTGCATACTTAAAAAATAGAAGGGTTTCATAGTTACCTCTAATATTGAGTTTTTATAATGTTTTTTTAGGTTTTTAGTTATATATGGGGTATTTGGTTATTTTTCAAGTATCCTCTAAATTTATAGTCACTTCTAATGATTTATTCTTAGGTTAATTATTTCATGCATTCTTATTCATCATAAAGCAATTACACAAAGGATATCAATAGTAGAACAAAAATTCTAGTAAGATCATAAAGAGATAGTCACACATGAACACAAAAATTTACCCCAGGAAAACCCACATGGGGGGAAAACACAATAACCTTTTCCTTAGAGAAATTCTTCATTTCAACAAGAGAGACACCTAGATCATCTAGTCATTAAGAATGCTTGGTCAAACCTAGTCCACTGCCTTCTAGTCAAGTCACAAATTTGCTTACTGAACATGGTACAAAAAATTCTTCCAGGACAAAAATTTCAACCTCATAACTCGTTTCTTCTACCCTTTCACAGAAATTTGGTCTTGTAATCATCACAGGGATTGGATCCTATAGTCATCATAGAGATTTGGTGTTTAGTAACTTTATAGTTTTAGTCTTATAGTCACTTCAGATGTTCGGTCATGCAGTCACTTCAGATGTTTTAATCCTATAGTTTCTTCAAAGGTTTCTTTTTTGTTTCCATATTAGGGATGGATATTCATTCCACCATGCTACAAACTCATCTTACTTAAGCCTCAGATTTATCTTCAATAAGAACATAAGTGATCTGAATTCTTCTTGAACAGAGGATGTATAAATTTCAATATGGAAGGAGGTTGAATGACTTATATATATAGTAAATTGATCATCTGAAATGGGTGTCTTCGTGATTGGGATGACTTGGCTTCTTTGGAGCCAAAAATTCAGAATTCCTCTTTTAAAAATTGACATGAATAACATGTCAAATATCTTTCTCTTTTGACAATAGCAGGAAGAACATGCTTTCAAAATACACTAATGACTAAAATTATAATTTTGAAGACCGAACATAGCTATAAAAATTTGAAACTCCCTCTTAGATAGAAAGTTATTAATACTACAGAAAAGTATTAAATTTAATAGCAATTTCATTTGAGTTTTAATACTTAAATTTATGAAAACCAAAGATAACATTTGAAATGATCAACTTGAAAATTCCATGCTTCTATGAGAGATACACACTCCAGAATCGAGTTAAGTACAAGATCCTTGCACGTAGAGGAATCACTGAAATAGAATTTTGAATTCAATTAGAAACCAAACCTTCAAATTTTGAAAGATTATATTCAAAATACCAAACATATTTCAAGAAGGAATTTTCATCCAGAAACCATGCAAAGAAAATATTTTTTTTAGAAAAAACAGATTTGACTTAGTTTGGGGATCTTACGAGAGTCACGAGATCCTGACAAAGGAGGTTGGAGTTCCTCAACTTCCTGAAAAGTCCTGAAACTTTCAAGGATTGTAAAATCACATTTTGGATATTTAATTAGATCATGCATGGCGTAAGGATAACAACTAATTCTGAGTTCAATAATACTACTAAATGAATGGAAACCATCTCTATCATTGATTTGATCGAATTTTACAACTTCAACACCCAGATTACTCAAGTCAAAAGGTTCTTCTGATCGCAAATCTGGAGATGTATGAATCAGATAAATTTCATGAGCAAACTAATTTGAAGAGTTGTCTTCATGCAAAAAAAGATATGATAAGGGATGGAAAATGATTTGATTGTTTCCTTTTTCATCATGGATAACCTTACTACCTTGTGTAAATTTATAATTTAACTCATTATAAGAAGAAATTCAGGAGCATGGATTATCTTTATCGCAAGTTAATGCATTACAAACAGTAGGGCACAAGGGATATTGATATGAAGTGGAAGTTTTCATAAGAACATTTCCTTTGAATGAATTAGATTCTAAATCTAATTATTTCAATTCAAAATCTTCACGAGAAATTGAAAGATCAGTTGGTGCACTTGGGAATTCATCATCATACACATCAACAACATCGTCATCATCATAATTATTGTTACCTAGGACTGTAGATTGTTTAAGAAAATTATCTTCATTCGATTGACTACCAAGATAGTAGATTTGAAACTAGCTAATAATGGAATAACATCATCTTGAAATGGAGGGATTTGGAAGAGAGAAGGAAGATTGAAAAAATCTTCACATTCCTACTCCTCTACCTGTGAAATGTGACTGCCTTGCACCTATTCACTAGTTGTATTTGGAAGAGACTAATCAAGAAGATCAAGGGGAAATGGATCGTGAGAAGGAGGTCATAGAGGATTACATGTATCCAAACTATATTCAACAGTGAAGTTATGAGAATTAATATCATCTTGCGGAATGGAAGGATTATTCTTCACCTTGGGCTGTGTGAACCATTCCAAGATTTTCTCCACTAGATCTGATTCATAGGAAGTGGATGAAGTTTGAAGAGACGGATCAACAATATGATTTTCATATTTTCTTATTTGAATAGGTTTGACACAAGGCATAGAAAAAGGAGCACAAGAAATGAAAGGAATAGTGAGTTCCTCCTCTGAGATTAGCGGTGTCTCATGTATTTGAAAATTTTGGAGAGTCGAACCATCAAATAGTTGAGACTCACCACATAAGGAGATATGAACCAAACAGTAAAATTTTAGCTTAAATAAATCCCAATCTGTATCTTCTTTAGAAAATTCATAACAAAGGAGAAGGAATCGATTAGAAAATTCCTCAATTGATTCATTAGGCGTCATTTTGAGTTGATTAATTATTTTGAGGAAATATCAGTAATCATACCTATCAAATTCTAAAATAATCTCCTTGAGGAATTTATCAAATGAATGGATCGAAGAGGATGGAAAGGTATGACATCATCGGTTAACTCAACCTTGAATCACGGGTGAGGAAGAAAAATTGACAAAAAACATATTCACATTCGATTTTATAAAATTAAAAAAAATAGAGAAAACTATAGATGTGCTTGGTTATGGATATTTCACTGTGACCATCAAAATTCAATTGAGACAAGTTATGAAGAGGCTCACCAAGATTCAAAGTTTACCATTGGGTTTATTAGAGAAACACCCCAAGAGTATGATTTGGGGATGATCCATTCAAGATAAGAGGTTCAAAACAAGCTCAATGGCCTCATCTTATCATCTGGACCACCTTCTAGTGCCAAATATTGATGGTGTTGGAAATATGTCAACCAAGGGGGTCTCCCAATGTGAAGTCCCAATTAGACCTCACATCATTTGGAGTAGGATCCCCATCTGGTGTATTGACCTGACCACAATAACTTAAAGGTTTGACTCAACTGCAATAAATAACATAAGAGAGTGTGCACATAACCTTTGATATCTGCAAGTAAGTTGATACTGTGAAACACCAATTGCAATAAGTAAACTAATACTTTAACGAGAGGGAAATAACAATGAATATCTAGACGGAAAGTAATAGTACTATCCAAAAAGACACATAAGAGAAAGGAAATATTCTTTAGCTACCTAGTGAAATAGTTCACATATAAATAATGAACATTAAAGAAAAAAAAACACACCTTCAACAAGAAAAGCACCAAAGCCACCGAAATAGTTCAATTTTCTTAGTACAAATTAGAAAAACATATATCACAAAAATTCAAAGAACAGTCTTACAAAATTTACGACATGTTAGTGTCTAAATGTTTCAGTGATCAAATACACTCTTTCAGGTTTACTTGGTAGAATTTCTTGGTCAAAATTTCATTTTTTCAAATAAATTCTCAAATAAATTTTGTTCACTAAATATTTTCTAGGTCAAATTCTGCTCCCTCTACCCACTCATGGTCATCATCAGTTTCAAGGTCATATCACCATTTTAGTGTCTAGGGTCATAGATTCATTAACATACCATCATCTGGGTCATGGTCTAGGGTTACTTTTGTTTTGTCATCATAATGTCCAATTGTGTCATGAAATAAAGGAAAATAAAAGTCATTGTTATTAGTCAAGTCACCTTTCTCAAGAATTATGCTACATGGTCAAAGGTTTTCAAAAAAAAATTCTCAAAGTACAAGATGATGTCACTAAAGCCATAAGCAAAGTTTGTGAGTTTATAAAGGGAAATGAAGATTATTTTTAGTTCATTTCATCCATTGGTTTTCAAGAGCTCATCTCTCATGCTCACAACCCTCCATAGCCATCCAAAGATCAAAGACAACCACCAAAAACTAATCCTTACTGTTGCATGCTACGTTTCTGATCTTCACTACTCTTCTAGGGCAGCCACGCTATACTTCCGGTTGTTTTCTACCTTTCTGGCATCCAAGCTCCAAAAATCCATCAAAAGGGTCATTTCATCATTTCTCAAGTTTCAAGTGTTTCAATTCAGTAAGTGAACATTCCTCACCTCTCATTCTATTTCTTCAACAAAGGGTGGATTTCCTCTTCTAGGGTTTTCAACTACGTTTTTTGTTTCATTGATGTTTGACTTGACTTAGTAAGAAAACCCCTAGTTTTATCACCTAATAACCTTCACACATAACTCATATACCTTACCAAATCACTCCATATCATTCATACCTTTCATAACCCCAATTTTCACTCAAACCCTAATCCTCACTATGTTTTTGCATAGATAACTAGGTTAACTCTATGTTTTGACCCTTTTCCCCTCTTTCCCATACCCATTTCAAAAATTTTCACGTGCACTGTGTTGCTAACTCACAATCCTATCTCCCTAATTTTTTAGGGATTTTTCCCCTAACTCCATTCCATCTCATCTCTGTCCCTAAACTCACTGCATCATTATCCTATGTTTTCTTAATTTTCACCTTCCCTTTCCTTCACATCAAGCTAGGGTTTTCTTTTGCTGACAAACATCATGGAAGGTTAGAAGAGAAAGTATAACAAGGGAGGTCAACATTCTAGATTTGAGCCAACCAATTTGCAGGATATCAATGCTTCTCCCTATGTCAATAAATCCTTTGAAGGCACTGGTTGTTTAGGGTTTTGTGAAAGAGTTCAAGAGGGAGGTTTTCATTCTAAATTGACAAGCCTTTTTGCCACCAAATTTAGGAGAGATAAGGCTAACATAGCAGGGATTGAATTCACTTTATCAGCAGATTCCATAGCCTCAGCAACAATTATCCCAAACCATGGATAAATTTGGCTCAAAGGGATGGATTTGGAAATCGAGAACTATAAAATTTTCTTAAAACCACATTACAAAGATGCTCCTAAACACATCTTTCCCTTCAGACATTTACTTGACAGGTATGCTCCTTTGATCAAGTTGATCATGAAGTGTTTTACATGTGAAGGGAGTTTCTCAAGGTTATACCAGTACCACATAAGGCTATTGATGCATTTCAATGCTACCAAGCCACTCAATTTGCCTCATTATCTATTTAGGAGTCTGGTCAAAATGATTGAAAAAGTACAAAGTAAAGGAAAGGATCACCAAGCTATTTTGTTCCACCATGGTTTGGTCAAGGTTATAGTCTTCCATCAACTCTCACAAATCAATATGTCCTGGGAAACATTCATGAAGTTAGTTGCTTCTATGCCCACTACTAGTCCACCTATCATTCAAAGCATACCATCAACATCATCAAAGTGACAGGAGTTTGGTTCTTCAAGTAGACCAATAGAGGTTCCAAAGACGCCAAGGGCTGAAGTCACTCAAACTTATGAGAAGGGTAAAAGGATGGTTTTTTCTCCTATGATCACCAAAGGTGTGCTTTCACTTGAACCTATATCTGAGCAAGTATTAGGAGAAACCATGGAGTAGTCACCTATGCATGAGAGTGAGTCACCCTTGCACCAACATGAAGAGAAAGCACCTTTGGAGGTTGACATGGTAGAGCAGGTGGAAAAAAATTCAGTTGAGGATATATTCAGAGCAAAGGAAGTAGAGATAGCGGAGCTCAAGGGCAACCTCTCAAGGGAAAATTTCATGATAACATTCGTACAACAAGAAAACATACAATTGAAAGTGAAACAACTACTCCTAATAAAACCTAAGGCAGATCTTGAGGCAGAGAACGGTAAGGGAAAAGCAGTGATATATGTTAATCGCTTTAAAGACAAATAAGCTCTGATAAAGCCAAGGAGGCCAAGAATGAGAGGATTAACCAGGAAAAAAGAACAAGAAACAGAGTTATCTCCTCCCTTAGATCAAAAAAGTTTTGATGGTTTGATCGCTATTGAGATTGAGAAAGACAAAGAGTTATGGCTTGACAGGGTAAATGAGCATCTATAGAAGCTCTTGAAGAAGGCAGAAAAACGTCCAGAGGCACATGGAGAGACACTACTTC
The DNA here is from genome assembly GCA_034641835.2 of Pinus albicaulis. Taxonomy (NCBI): domain Eukaryota; kingdom Viridiplantae; phylum Streptophyta; class Pinopsida; order Pinales; family Pinaceae; genus Pinus; species Pinus albicaulis. The sequence goes on along the minus strand of CM076570.1, from coordinate 722,387,314 downwards.
ACCAGGAACCAAATTTCCAAAATTAGGGTTAAGAATTTGAAGAAAAAGGTTAAAGAAACCCAAACTAAGATAAAGAAGAAGGAAAAATTGGATTTGCTAGCTGAGGAATCTCTATATGTCTATATCATCATTCAATGATTCTATAGGTCAAAATTCAACAATTTTTGAGCATTTTTGGTATTTTTTGTGATTTTTGGAAGATTATGGAAATTACACTTGCAGAAGCGTAGCGTGGCCACGCTACGCTTTTCCTCAGAGGGTCCAATGGAGGTCTTCGTTAAATGGTTGGATTGATTTTGAAGTTTACATTCCAAATATGATTTTTGTTTTTCATGACACCTCCTAATTTTGAAGAAAAACTCAAAATACACCTCAATTTTCATGTTTCTGCTACTATTTTTCACTACACACTACGCTTCTGGAGTAAGCTTGGAAAAATGAAGTTTTGAAGGTCTTGTAGGTGGTATTTTGTAATTTTTAAGGTTGGGTTGGATAGAGGACATCTAGGGATACCTTGCCCAATCTTCATATCAACAAAAATATGCCTAAAAGTCACCTAAAAATGCCCTCCAAGTGCATTCTACACTTATGTGAGAACACGCTACGCTTCCGCTAGGCACGCGATGCTTCTCTGTATGAGTTTATTTGGACAGGTTTCAGTCACAAATGGTCAAATTTTTGAGTTAAAAACTGTCTCATGATATTTTTATGGATAAGGAAATCTATTTATGCCCCTCATTGTTTCAAGGGAATCTTGTAATTATTCAAGGAGACAAAGAATCCTAGTTATTAGCTAAATTTGGGGGGATTGTTTCTAACTTCCCTTAAAACTAGGAAATGACTCATACGGTGCATTTATGAAGTGTTTTGGATCAGGTTTCCACCCATTGATGTGGCATATTCTCTATTTTCTATATGTACTCCAACTAAAGTCATTTTAGAGGTTGGATAGTTGATATTGCAGTGTGGAGCTTATGTACATGTTTTTACAGTGAAATCAAAGACATGTTGCAGCTATAACTTTGGCACTATAGTGGTATGCTTATTAACATTGTTTTTTTCTCAGTATCACCATAAAATTGAATTTTTATGCTTCCATGAAATCATATGTATTCTTCTATATGATATTCTTATGATTCTATAAACATAATTCTTACTTTGTGTGCTCTGTTTAAGGGGATTTTCATAAAAAAAAAATTGCTTCCTCTGATGAATGAACTCACGTTACATGCTTATTATGACTCTCTCTTTTTCAAACCCTATACCACAATGACAATATAAGTGTGTTTATAAGTATACATTCCTGGCCTCATCTTCATCTCTGAACTGAAAAAAACCTAGATCTAGTTCCTAGGCTGATAAGGTTATCCAACAAAATTCAAAAAAAAAACCTAATCAAAATCACTGAGCTTATATCTAGCCTAAGATAGTTTCCTTTCTAGTCACCTCATTGACTATGAAATTGACATCAACAGAGCCCTCTTTGGTTTACTAGGGCTAGCTACCAAATCTAAAGACTGGTTTGAGGTTACCTCCTTCAGTCTCCTTTTTCAGCCTTCAGAAACAAAGGGAGTGATAACATTTTTGGTGTCATTGCCAGGGAGCGAATGTAAAATTTTCCCTAGGGATATCTCTTTTAGTTTACTGAAGGTTAGACTTCTGGGTGACAATTTCTGACATTCAAAGAAGGTTGAGTTAGTAAATTTGAGCTAAAGTGTAGATTCTCAAGAAAAATTTCTCCCAGAATACACTCGAGGTAAAATCCAGACTCAAATCCCTCATCAATTGTTAATGACCCTGAGAGTATTTTGAGAAAGCATAAATCATAGTCTCTAAAAGTTAGAAAGGGTTTACCCCCACTTGTAAAATATACATCCTTGCCTACGAGGTTAATTTCTCCAAAAGATTTGTCCTTCAATTTCAAATTTGAGACATATTTGTTCAGTTCCAAGTCAGAATCCTTCCTTTTAGAAACAATATTTGACCCCATTTATTTTGAGATATACTTTCCATTTTATGATTCTTCTTATTTCAAGGTTTATATTAAGATCTGGTATAATTATCATAAAATTCATGGTTTGGTCGATAAGTTTCAAGTAACCTATGAAAAAGCTTATTTCCAATACCAACAACAAGCCTTATTTTCTTCTCACACAGCTACACCATCATCCATCACTTTCACTCCATCACTTCCTCTGCAGTTATACACTCCATCAACACCTACGCAACCTTTTCCATTAGTCATGGAAATATTTTATCTGTTGATTCTACCACCACAAATGATTGCATTACCTCTGAATTATGGTCAAATATTGCTTATGTTTGATGGTACATCAGAGGTTACTTCTCACCAACACATTGTTAAGGTGGTTTATTTCATAGATCTTGAAGAGATTGATAACGATGATGAAATATGAAAATTTTAGCACAAAGTTTCTCAAGAGAGGTTAAGAAATGGTTCCTTTCCCTAACAGTTGATTCTGTAGCTAATTCACAACAGCTAATTGATTTATTTATGGAAAAATGGGAAGAGAAGAAGAACCCTTTCCAAATTCTAACTGAATATAATTCCTTGAAAAGAAATCCAAATGAGTCTGTGCAAAACTTCACACCCAGATTCAATAGAATTTATGATTCCATTCCTAAAAACATCAAGCCTCCTCATGGACTCTCACTTCTCCATTACCCAGATGTTTTCGATCTTGATATGGCCTACTAACTGAGGGAAATAAATCCATCTACCCTTGAAGAAACACAAAGGAATGTAGTAAGCGTTGAAGTGAATCTAATTATAAATAAGTCAAAAATAAAATCATAAAAGAGGGTACCCATCAAGGAAGAACCATCTACTTCATCTAAGGGAAAACTCAATACCTTGCTCAAAACAATGGAGAAGATGATGGACAAGATGACCATCGCAGATAGAAAAGCAGAACCCTCAATCAGAAATCCAAATTTCAGGGGTCAACAATGAAAAACTCAATACATGATACATAAAAGGGAGTAGAGGGATCAAGATCGACAAGGTCAACAAAAAATTCACACTCCATTTCAACAAAACTATACAGAAGGCCCTGATGAAGAAGAAGAGATTTCCGGTGAAAACCATCTTTTTGAGGAAAATCAACAACCTATTTTCCTAACTGAAGAAGATTAGTTTTATATAGAACTTTATGTATCGTATGATCAACAATACATTCTTTCTAATGATGATATGTTATCAGTATGGATAGAATATTACCAAATAGGATATCATAATGCTCTTACCCAGTATGGTTTGAGAAATAGAAACGTGCTTATAACTTCAAGTCAGAAAAAAAACAAAATTCTCAAACAGATGCTCACCATAAGGAGATGACTACTTCAAATCAAAGAAATGATAAAGGACCTGTTGTTCCTAATCATGGGAAAGGAAATGAAGCTTCTACCAGCAATCAGAAGAAAGATAAAGAAGTTCAAGACAAATGACAAAGAAAGGATATTCCACACAAAGATCAACCTGAAAAGAAGGACATACCATCTAAAGAGATAGAAAAACATTCTGCTTTATTCAGTCTTAAATGAAATTTCAAAACTTAAAGTCTCCATTCCATTGATTGAAATAATCAAGAATTACTAGTATAATTTTTTGGTAGCCAAATTGCTTAGGGTAGATCAAATGTCTGATATGGTAAATGTGAGTGACGATCACCCTCGACTGTTGTTTGGCCCTGCTGTAGATGGTGACTTAGAAGATAGTGAGGTCCCTCCTTTTTATCTCAGCCTCAAAATTCATGATTTTATCCTCCATAATGCCATGATAGACTCTTGAGCGTCCCATAATCTCATCCCTAAAGCCATCATGGAAAAACTAGGATTGGATAGTACCAAACCCTACCAAGACCTTTACTCTTTTGATTCATGAAGGGTTAAATGTCTTGGTCTCATCAAAGATATAGTGGTGTATTTAGAGAAAATTCCATCTAAGAATGTACTCATGGACGTTGTTGTAGTTTATATCTCTCCGAGATATGGAAATTTTCTCTCCTGGTCATGGGGAGCCAAACTTAGAGGCACTTTACAACTCAACTTTTCCTATGCTACTATACCAGTTTTTGGGAAACTCGGAAAATTATACCGGGAAAACAAGATGAAGTACATGATAAGTATCAAATAAAAGTCTAATAATCACTCAATACATGTTTTTCATACATATTTATAGTATTTTATCTTATTCAATGATGATTTTTCAACATCACCAAAAGTTTTGATGGAAGAAAAAGTAGAAAATTCAGAGTTTTCAAATTTTGTTAAAAAATTTCGAAGTGCAGAAAAACAAGAAAAGATGCCAAGTATCTTGCAACCAAGTGCATCAGCCAAAAATATAGATGAAACAACGAAATAAACATAACCTATTGGTAGAAGATACCTTTCTCAAACAATTATTCAAGATCATTCATCCAAATTGCAGCTTCCCGATGAAGAAAGTGGTTTGTGGACCATGGATTTCGATGGAGCCTTAGGTAAGGAAGGGGCTGGAATTGGAGTGTGGATTCACAGCCCTATGAATCAGTCATCTACTCTTCCTCCTAATGTTCTAATGTCTTCTTACAATTTGGCATTTGATTTTTCAAACAATGAGGCAAAATATGAGGCTTTGATAGCCGGTCTCAAAATTATTAAGTTAGGTGCCAAGAAAATTTATGTGTATGGAAACTCTGAATTGGTAATAAAGCAATTCAAAGGGGAATATTAGGCCAAGCATCCTAGAATGGGAGCTTACCTCAATGCAGTGTTAGACATCCTCAAGACTTTCACTGAATATACTTTGTCATTGACTCCAAGGAACAACAATGTCATTGCTGATTCACTTACCACTTCAGCCAACATGTTCAAAATTCCAGTGTATCCCAACAAGAAGTATGAAATCAACGTTAAGCATCACCCTATTGTTCCAGATAATGTTCGGTATTGTAAAATATTTCAAGATGACAAACAAATCAACAACTTCTTGAAGACGTAAGAGGAGTTTGTGAGCTCACAAGTGGATGACCAGTTTTATGAAGATGGCCAAGAAATGCATGCAGTAGAAATGAAGGTACTGCAGTTGAAAGACAATTCCATTCCAAGAGGTCTTGTGCCTTTTGAGGAGCTTTTTGATCAGGATGATGTTGCACGGAAACCAACAATGCGGCCAATTGAAGTAGGAGTGGAAGACCTCAATATTGGTACTCCTAAAAAGCCCAAAATGGTCAAGATATCAAAATCCTTGAGCCGATAAATGAAAGGTAAATATGCAACACTCATGACTCATTTTTCTGATGTTTTTCCATGGGAATATTCTAATATGAAAGTGTATGATAATGGTATAATTCAACACACCATTCCTTTAAAACCTGATCAGAAACCTTTCCTCTAGAAACTTTGGAGGATGAATCCAAAGTTGTTGCCATCCATCCAAAAATAAGTGAACATGTTGTATAGTACTAGTATTATAGTTCCTCCTTGTTTTTCAAATTGGATGTCAAACTTAGTTCTAGTAAGAAAGAATACGGGTGAGATTCACTCATGTATAGATTTCTGTAATCTGAATAAAGTATCACTAACATAAAACTACCCACTTCCAAAGATGGACCATATCCTGCAAAGTGTCATTGGTTCTTCCAGACTTTCATTGTTGGATGCATATTCTGGGTATAATTAGATTTCAGTTCATTTGGATGATCAAGAGAAGACAATATTTACAACACCTTGGGGTACTTTTATATATGCTAATATGCCCTTTGGGTTGAAGAATGCAGGAGAAAATTTTCAGTGAGCAATGGATATCACATTTTCCAATGAAAAGGATGTCTTTTTGGTCATTTATCTTGATGACATAATAGTTTTTTCCAAAATGGATGAAGAGCACTTACAACATTTGAAGACAATTTTTCAGAGGTGCAGAAAATTTGGCGTATCGCTGAATCCAAAGAAGAGTTTTTTTTCTATGGAAGAAGGGAAATTGATTGGTCATATCATATCTAAATATGGCATCCAGATAGATCCTTCAAGGATTGAGGCAATTCAGAATTTGAACTATCCTAGAAGCAAGAAGGAAATCCAATCATTCAATGGTAAAATAAATTTCTTAAGAAGGTTTATTCCTAACCTTGTTGAACATTTAAGGGGAATTACTGATATGTTGAAGAAAGACATTAAGGTGAAATGGTCTGATGGGGCAAAGAATTCATTCAATAAAGTTAAATTTTAATTGTCTCATGCTCCAATTCTTATCATCCCGAATTATACACTTGATTTCATCATTTTCTCCTTTTCTTCTGAACATACTCTAGTTGTTGTCCTTATGCAAAAGAAAGATAAGAAAACAGAACAGTCCATTGCCTTCTTCAATAGAACCATAAGAGACGTAGCCTTGAAGTACAATATCATTGAAAAATAGGTCTTGGCGCTAGTTAAAGAATTGAAGGACTTTCGAGTCTATATTTTTCATTCTCATGTTCTTGCATATGTCCCAAACAATGTTGTCAAAGATGTGCTAACACAAAATGATCCTGAAGGTCGGCATGGCAAGTGGATAGCTGTTATGTTGGAGTATGACTTAGAAATAAAACCTAAAAAATTGATCAAAGGAAAAGGCTTGGCTAAGCTCATGGCAGAATCAAATTTACATGCCTTGGACATCAATTTCATTGTTGCATTATCTGAAGAGAAAGAGGCTAATTCATTACCTCAAGTATCTTAAATTTTTACTTCAACACCATGGTATGCTGATATTGTTCATGTGCTGCAATATTTGAATTCTTCACCCCAGTTTTCCCAACAGTAAAGGTAGATCTATGAAGTTGAATGCTCTTAAATATTGCATTCTTAACAATGTTTTATATTGGAAAGATCCAGACGGAGTTCTATTAAACTGTTTGGTAGAAAGTGAAGTTGAAAAAGTGATGAATGATTTTCATAAAGGTGATTGTGGAGGTCATATTTTTTGGAAGAATACAACAAAAAAAATATTAAGGGCCGGATTTTATTGGCCAATTTTTTTTTCCAATGTCCACAAAATTGTCATGATTTGTCATGAGTGTTAAAATTTTCAGGGAAAGAGAAAGCTCTTACCGCTGCCCTTGAAACCAGTTGAAATTCAAGAACCCTCCCAACAGTGGGGGCCTTATTTCATTGGCGAGGTTCACCCTCCATCATCAGCTCGACATAAGTGGATACTCATTGCCACTGATTACTTCACAAAGTGGATTGAGGCCATCCCCACGAGGCAAGCTACATACACCATCATTATTCAATTTTTGGAGAGCAATATTTTGTCTCGTTTTAGCTGCCCACAGAAAATTATCAGTAACAATGCAACTGCCTTTAAGTCCAAAAATATGATAGACTCTTTTTATAAATATCACATAAGCCTTGGGAATTCTATAGGATACTATCCTCAAGGCAACGGGTTGGTTGAATTGTAAAACAAATCATTGGTGAACATAATCAAGAAACTATTGCAAGAGAAAAAGAGAAAATGGCACAAAATGTTAATAAATGCCCTATGGGCAGACAAAGTTAGCACAAAGAAATCAATCAGCATGTCACCCTTCTAGCTAGTTTATGGTGTAGAAAAGATGTTTACTACTTCCTTAGTAGTGTCGGTGATGAAAATTCTACAAGAGATAAACAGTGAGCCAAATGACATCCAATGAAGAATCAGTCAAATGATTCATTTAAAACAGTCAAGGGAAGAAGTTTTCAATAACACTTCAAACCTTCAAGAGAATATCAAGAAGATCTATGACAAGAAAACCAAAGCTGATGATTTCAAACTAGGAGATGTTTTTCTTCGATGGGATGCCCGAAATGAAGACAAAGGCAAACATGGTAAATTTGATAACCTATGGAAAGGTCCTTACAATATTACAACATTCCGGGGAAATAAGAAATTTTTGTTAGAAGATCTTGATGGGCAGGAAATTCTAGGAGGACCAGTGAATGGTAGGTTCCTCAAACATTATCTCACCTGATCTTGGAGAAAAAGGTTCACTTTCATTGTAAATAACATTCTATTTTTTGTCAAAGAATAAGGAAGTCATCGCAGAAGTTGGAAGCTCGAGGAGAAGGCCATGATGCCTCTATGATCAGCTGATGTTTTCCTTTAAAAAGTTCAAAAAGTAGTCAGTTTTTGTAGTCAAAGTCATTTTATGTTTTAATTAGTCATTTCAGTTTGTCAAAGCTATTTCAGTTTCAAGATAATTTTTACTCCATTTCCAAATGGATGAGGCTACTTGGTCTACGGTGTTCTTGACACCTCCTAAAGGATCTAGCATCCCCAGTTGGAGCCAATGTTAGTGTCTAAATGTTTCAGTTATCAAATACACTCTTTCAGGTTTACTTGGTAGAAGTCCTTGGTCAAAATTTCATGTTTTCAAATAAATTCTCAAATAAATTTTGTTCACTAAATGTTGTCTAGTTCAGATGTTTCTCCCTCTACCCACTCATTTCATCATCAATTTCAAGGTCATATCACCATTTTAGTTTATAGGGTCATAGATCAGTTAACATACCCTCATCTAGGTCATGGTATAGGGTTAATTTCGTTTTGTCATCATAATGTACAATAATGTCATGAAAGAAAGGCAAATAAAAGTAATTTTAATTAGTCAAGTCACCTTCATTGGGAGTTAGCAAAGATACTAAAATAAATCAAAGGAAACTTTTCCTTTCTCAAGAATTATGCTACATGGTCAAAGGTTTTCAAAATATTTTTTTCTCAAAGTACAGGATGATGTCACTAAAGCCATAAACAAAGTTTGTGAGTTTATAAATGGAAATTAAGCTTCTTTTTAGTTCATTTAATCCTTTGGTTTTCAAATAGCTCCTCTCTCATGCTCAAAAATATCCACAGCCATCCAAAGATCGAAGACAACCACCAAAACTAATCCAGACTATTGCACGCAAGGTTTCTACTCTTCTCTATGCTTATGGGGCAGCCACGCTACGCTTATGGTAGTTTGCAACGTTTTTGGCATCCAAGCTCCAAAAATCCCTCAGAAGGGTCGGTTTATCATTTCTCAAGTTTCATGTGCTTCCAAGTCAGTAAGTGAACATTCCTCACCTCTCATTCAGTTCAATTTCTTCAGCAAAGGGTGGATAACCTCTTCTAGGGTTTTCAACTATGCTTTTAGTTTCAATAATGTCTGACTTTATTCAGTAAGAAAACCCCTAGTTTTATCACCTAATAAACTTCACACATAACTCATATACCTTACCAAATCACTCCATATCATTCATACCTTTCGCCCCCTTTCCCATACCCATTTACAAAATTTTCACTTGCAATTTGTTTCTAACTCACCATCCTATCTCCCCAAATTGTTAGGGAATTTTTCCCTCACTCCATTCCATCTCATCTCTGTCCCTAAACTCACTGCATCATTATCCTCTGTTTTCTTAATTTTCACCTTCCCTTTCTGTCACATCAAGCTAGGGTTTTCTTTTGTTGACAAACATCATGGAAGGTGAGAAGAGAAATTATAACAAGGGAGGTCATCATTCTAGATTTGAGCCATCCATTTTGCAGGAGATAAATTCTTCTCCCTATGTCAAGAAATCCTTTGAAGACACTGGTTGTTTAAGGTTTTGTGAAATATTTCAAGAGGTAGGCTTTCGTCCTCAATTGACAAGCCTTTTTGCCACTAGATTTAGGAGATATAAGGCTAACATAGTAGGGATTGAATTCACTTTATTAGCAGATGTCATAGCCTCAGCAACAGGTATCTCAAAAAATTGATAAATCTGGCTCAAAGGGATGGATTTGGACATCGAGAAATATAAAATTTTCTTAAAACCGCATTACAAAGATGATCTTGAACACATATTTCCCTTCAGACATTTACTTGATAGGTATGCTCCTTTGATGAAGCTGATCATGAAGTCTTTTACATGTAAAGGGAGGTTCTCAAGATTATACTAGTACCACATAGGGCCATTGATGCATTTCACTTCCACCAAGCCACTCAATTTGCCTCATTATCTATTCAGGAGTTTGGTTAAAAGGACTGAAAAAGTACAAAATAAAGGAAAGGATCACTAAGCTGGTTTTTTCCCCATGTTTTGGTCAAGGTTATAGTCTTACATCAGCTCTCACAAATCAATATTCCTTGGGAAACATTCATGAATTCAGTTTCTTCTATTCCCACTACTATTCCACCTATCATTCAAAGCATACCATCAACATCATCAAAGCCACAGGAAGTTGACTCTTCAAGCAGACCAACAGAGGTTCCAAAGACACCCAGGGTTGAAGTCACTCAATCTTATGAGAAGGGTAAAATGATGGTTTTTTCTCCTATGATCACCAAAGGTGTGTTTCACTTGAACCTACAACTAAGCAAGTATTAGGAGAAACCATGGAGCAACCACCTTTGCATGAGAGTGAGTCACCCTTATAGCAACATGAGGAGTAAGCACCTTTGGAGGTTGACATGGAAAAGTAGGTGGAAAACAAGTTAGCTAAGGAGATAATCAGAGAAAATGAAGCAGAGATATCAAAGCTCAAGGACAACTTCTCAAGGGAAAATTTCATGATAACATTCCTACAACAAGAAAACATGTAATTGAAAGTGAAACAATTGCTCCTAAGGCATATCTTGAGGCAAAGAAAGGTAATGGAAAAGCAGTGATATATTTTGATCAGTTTGAAGACAAAGAGGCTCAAATAAAGCTAAGGAGGCCAAGAAAAAGAGGATTAATGAGGAAAAGATAACAAGAAACAGAGTTATCTCCTCCCTTACATTAGCAAAGTTTTGATGATTTGATCGCTATTGAGATTGAGAAAGACAAGGAGTTATGGCTTGACAGGGAAAATTAGGATCTAGATAATCTCTTGAAGAAGGAATAAAGAAACAACAACCTCCAGAGGCACATGGCGAGACACTACTTCACCAAGAACCAAATTGCCAAAATCATGGTTAAGAATTTGAAGAAAAAGCTTAAAGAAACCCTAACTAAGCTAAAGAAGAAGGACAACTTGGATTTGTTGGCTGAGGCATCTCTAGTTGTCTAGATCATCATTCAAGGATGATATGGATCAAAATTCAGAAATTTTTGAGCATTTTTGGTAATTTTGTGATTTTTTGGAAATTCTGGAAATTACACTTTTGCAGAAGCGTAGCCTGGTCACGCTATGCTTTTCCTTAAAGGGTCCAATGGAGGTATTATTTACATGGTTGGATTTATTTTTTAGTTTACATTTCAAATATGGTTTTTTTTTTTCATGACACCTCCTAATTTTGAAGAAAAACTCAAAATACACCTCAATTTTCATGTTTCTGCCACTATTTTTCACTACACGCTACACTTCTGGAGTAATTTTGGAAAAATGAAGCTTTGAAGGTCTTGTAGGTGGTATTTTTTAATTTTAAGGTTGGTTTGGATAGAGGGCATTCAGGTCTACCTTGCCCAATATTCATATCAGCAAAAATATGCTTAAAATTCACCTAAAAATGCCCTCCAAGTGCATGCTACGCTTATGTCAGAACACACTACACTTCTACCAGGCACACGACGCTTTTGTATATGAGTTTCTCTAGACATGTGTTAGTCACAAATGGTCAAATTTTCGAGGTAAAAATTGTCTCATGATTTTTTTATGGATAAGGAAGTCTATTTATGGCCCTCATTGTTGAGGAACCTTGTAATTACTCAAGGAGACAAAGACTCCTAGTTATTAGCTAAATTTGGGGGGACTATTTCTAACTTCCATTTATGAAGTGTTTTGTATCAGATTTCGACCCATTTAGGTGGAATATTCTCTATTTTCTATATGTACTCCAACCCAAGTCATTTTAGAGGTTGGATAGTTGATATTGCAGTGTGGAGCTTATGTACATCTTTTTACAGTGCAATCAAAGACATGTTGCAGCTATAACTTTGGGACTCCAGTGGTATGCTGATTAGCATTTTTTTTTTCTCAGTATCACCATAAAATTGAATTTTTATGCTTCCATGAAATCACATGTATGCTTCTATATGATAATATTATGAGTCTATAAACATAATTCTTACTTTTTGTGCTCCGTTTAATGGGATTTTCATAAATTTGTTATGTTTCCTCTGATGAATGAACTCATGTTACATGCTCATTCCGACTATCTTTTTTTCAGACCCTATACCACAATGATAATGTAATTATGTTTCTAAGTATACCTACCTTGCCTCATCTTCATCTTTGTAGCTATTCATTTGAAATCTGACCTTAAAAAAACCTAGACCTAGTTCCTAGGCGGATACTCCCTATCCAACAAAATTAAAAAAAAAAACTAATCAAAATCACTGAGCTTATATCTAGCCTAAGATATTTTCTTTTCGAGTCACCTCATTGACTTTGAAATTGACATCGAGAGAGCCCTCTCTAGTTTGGTAGGGCTAGCTACCAAAGATAAAGATTGGTTTGAGGTTACCTCCTTTAGTCTCCTTTTTCAACCTTGGGAAATAGAGGGAGTGATAACACGACATACGGATGAAAGTGTTTTTTCTTGAACGAGCTTCTGATAATTAGGCGAAAGCTCTAAGTACATAGTTACAATGGCGAGCCACTAGTGCCAATAGTGGAAGATTATGTCACTTCTTTCTTCTCAAAAGAATGATCTTCTCTCCTATGCTAAGCTAGACAACCCAATGCTAGCTCACTAAAGGCTAAGCCTGCAAAAGACCTTTTCTTGAGTTATGAGGGTATATTTATAACAAGAGGAATGAAATTTCATATCCCCATGAATCTTGAGCTTCCCTCATGACTTTTTGACTTCTAATGTGACCTTTGGACTTCTATATGACTTTTGGACTTTTCCTAAATACTTTTTTGTCCATATATGACTATATGACTTTTCATATTCCACATATGACTCCTGCACTTCCACTGATTAAATTTTGTCCTTTATTTTGATAAGTACATCATTACATCCACAAATGATGTGGCAAGACCCACAAACACACACGACATTGTGATGGAACTAGTACAAATCACAACTTTTTAATGATGATATGGAATTCATGATGGAGTGGCAATGCCAAGTTGTTTCATTGGATGATTTTTCTTCAATTTTCATAAGGGGCCTGTTTAGTACATCATCTTCATGAAATATCTAATTTTTTCTTCATATTCACCCTCCAAGGGACTAAATGGTATTGAGTCTTCATGTGGTCCTAATATTTTGTCTTCAATCATAAACGGGTGTTCCTTCATCTTCTCTCTTGATGACCTATTAATGGTTTCAACTTCAGAAGTGTCCTTTAGCATAGTCTCCTTCTCCTCCTCTCCAGGCATAATCCTGTCATGTCAAGATATAGTACTTACAAGTGAACTCCACTCATGAAAATACAACATCACTTCAGAAATCTCATAGTATAGCTTGCTTCATGAAAACCATTGGCTGACATGGAACTGCGCACTGGACCAGGAGGAAAGCTCAGGTATTGAGCAGTGCGTTGCTCCAGAGTTCAAGAGTGAGTACTAAGGCTTAATATTCCACAGTGCGCATTTTCGAGAGGCATGTGTAGGATGATTGTGTAGTTGAGGAATTTAGTGAGGAAATATTGAGCCTTGAAGTTTCCCAATGCGCAGTTCTGGAGAGAAAGGGGCCTAGGGATTGTGAAATTGCGTAGTTCAAGGAGGCAAGATGAGAGGATGAGGCTTGACACTATGCATTTTTTAGATTGAGCCTAACTGGAAGGGTGAACTATGCAGTTGTGAAGGTTAGTGAGGCATGAGCCTTGAGACTACACAATGCACAATTCTAGAGGGAGAGTGATCAATGGATTACACATTTTCATAGTTTAAGTACTCATGGACACAACTTGATGACATAGACTGTGCAATTTGCAGCAAGATGTTAGCTGGGAGGCAGGATTGTGCAGTTTGTGAGGGAAAGGAGGAAATCCTTAAGCACTAAGACTGCGCATTCCTTGGAGGTAGGAGCTGTACATTTCATAGTTCGAGGAGGAAAGGGACGAGCTTGGTATTTTCTATTGTGTAATGTGCAGTTCAAGGAGGATGAGTTAGGTCAAGTTAGTCGAAAGAAAAATTTTAAGGATTTTGCTAAGTACGAGATCAATAAGGTAGAAGTGAGGCCAGTATTGAACTTATGAATGATCACACACACTCAGAAAAGTTAACAACACAACAATGATCACTCAGTACAACATGATCCCCTCAATGTGATGACAATACAACAACCTCCTCCAAGTGCGACACTAAGGGTACACTTTGTGATGACAATGAGGAAACTTGTGCGATAATGCTCAAGACTTGGGGAATATTTTTGATGTATTTCCTTATGATGAATATGATACAGTAGTGTAGGAGAATGCATCAGAAATAAATTTTATGAATGTACAAATTAATCCCTTCGACTAGGTGCGACACTTAAGATGCACTTTGCGACGACAATGACGACAATGCACAAAATTTTGGGAATGAGTCTAATATATGTTTATGTAGTAAATAGGACCCATTGGTATCAAAGTTTCCTCTTGTAATGAACCACATTTCTTATTTTCCATTTTGCGACACTTCTTGTGCCCGCGAGACGACACTTGCGACAGTAAGAGAAAAGTGCAAACGACACTTGAAAATGTGAACAAAATTGAAAGAGACACGTGCCAAAGCGAAGACAACATGAAAATGAAAATTATGAAAGTGAAACAAATCAAAAGCAGAAGTTGTAAAAATGAAAGTGACACTTGCGAAAGCGAAGGTGCACAAAAAAATTGGAAAAACTCACCGAAATAGAAATATGATCGCAACCAAAAGTGAGAGACTGTTAATTGAAAGTGTGCACTAACTGTCGACATAGGTTGAACATTGCACATGGAATTTTTTCGTGAACTGTACTATGCCCATTCAAGCTTGTGTGAAATAATTCACTCATGAAATTATTTCAGACTAAACATGGGTGAGTAAGTGATTTCGATAGTTAGAAACCATATTAATACTTTTTGAAACATTAGACGACCTTGAAGGGACCATGGGATGAAAAATTGCAAGATCCTTAGTAGGCTCCAAAATTCAAGTGTAAGAAAAATTTTAGAGGGTGTTTGGCGCAGTGGCAATGAGACTTGCTCTATTACTTGTAGAATCAAATTATGTTTTGATCATCTTGATATAATTCAATAAATAAGTTTCTACTTGGAATATTCCAGATATCTAATCATTAATAACATTCTTTTTGAAGATATTTTAATGTATTATTACTACTTTGTGTCAATGATGAATATGTTGATGGGATTTTGGCTTTCTCTCATGGTTCCATCTATGGAGGATCGCACATAGGTGGTCACTTTGGGGCCAAATCCACAACAATTTTTTTTGAGATATGGATATTATTTGTCGACAATATTTTCAAATTCATATAAATTTGTGCAGAGCTACAAAGAATGTCAACAAGTTGCAGGTAAAGAGAAATTTCATGGTATGAATTTGGAATCGATTATAGCTGAGGTTCCATTCTCAAAATGGGGTCATGATTTCTTCGAACCAATCAATCCTCACTTGTCTATAGGGCACATCATTATACTCACTATAACTTATTATTTCACAAAGTGGGTAGAGTTCGTTCCATTAAAGAATGCACATTATGAACACGTCATTGAATTTCTTGAGAATAACATCCTATCATGACTTGGCATCCCTCTTGATATGATCACACATAATGGCCGAACATTTATTTATGCTCATTTATTTATGACAGATATATGATTAAACATTCCATATATTCTACCTATTACCCCCAAGGTAATGGGTTAGTTGAATCTACAAATAAAAATATGATTCAAATTCTAAAGAAAATCATAAAGGATAATCCTTGAAATTGGTATGCTTTGTTGAAATATGACTTATGGGATGACCACACAATCGTAAAATTAAGTAATAATGTTTCTCCTTTCCAGCTTGTATATGGGAAAGAGGCAGTTGTGCCTATTGAAATTGAATTAACCTCATTATGTCTTTCCATGTAGGCTGAAGAGTTGAATTCTACTAACATCACTTAAATATTGTTAACTTTGTTACCCCTAGAAGTGCAATGCAATCATTCTCTTGATAATCTATAATGCAGAATATGAGCAGTGAAGAAATACTTTGATACGAAATCTAAATATTTCAATTTCATTGTCAATAACAAAAGTGCTAGTATGGGACTATGCACATGCATAAAAAGATAAACATCACAAATTTCAGAAGTTATGGATTGACCCTTTCAAAATTATTTCCATCGTTAGGCCTAATTCCTACCTTTTAAAATATTACAACGATCACATCGTGGCCTACACTACAAATGGATCTCATTTTAAACCATACATAGAGGTAGTAAAAGAATAAATCATCAAAACCACCACTCTTATTTGTAAATATTTGTTTTATTACTTTTTATTTAGTTTTCTCTCTTAGTGTTTGTCTCATTTTACATTTTATTTTCGTTAGATTTAGTTTTATTCCACTATGTTCTCACTTTTATATTGCAACCTTTGATTAAGTCTGAATCCTCTTTTCTTTTGTTCTTTTTTCTGTTCTATGTTATTGCAAAGCTCTATTTTATGTCTTCTTTGATTTTGAAAAGATTGATATATATCTATGATTTTTAGTATATTTGGGAAGTATTCTTGAGACAAAAACACCTTCTATGATATAACATGTTTTAGGTTATATCTATCTAAAGAATTAATATGCTGAAATTTTTAACTTTTCATCAATAAAAGTTTTAATTTAGGAATTAGGAACCTTTTTTTTTCATCTAGGAGTTGGATTGCGAAGGATATTTATTTGAAATTATCATTAATTATGAAAAACAACCCTAGGTGTTGTCTTATTTGTCCCACTTCTCACATCCCTTACTTCCTATCCCCCAATGAAAGCTCACATCCTACTCGTTTGCAGTGTTCGCTATTTATCCATATAGCCAGAGAATTTTGAGTTCTGGTTTGCACCATACAAACCACCCTGTGGAGTTGCCAATGTTGATGCACGTAAATATTTAAAAGTTTTGCAAATCATTGCGAGTGTCTTCCCCATTGCCGTAACAAAAAGAATCAAAGTCAAATTTTAAAATAAATGTGCATAACAAAAAGAAAAAACCAGTAGGTGGGACCCTACCTTAAGAAAACCTCTCTATCATGTACACCAATGTTTGAGAAATAAAGCTCCTTATATGTTCTATTTGGGGCCATATTTGGATGGAGGCAAAAGTTCCTGATATGAGCATAGTAAATGATTAAAAAAGGACACGACTTGAACATATATATTGACATGATGTCAAGTTTACATATATATATATATATATATATATATATATATATATATATATATATATATATATATATATATGCTAAGGGTTTGGGCTATTTCATAAATTATAGGTTTTAAAATGTTGAAACCCTAACAAGGAATTCATTTCCATAAAATCATTTCCAACATAAAAGGTATGTGTTATATATTTATATGATCGAAATTGTGACATAATGGTCGGGATCTCGCACTTTTACAAAAATTGTTTGTATATATATGAATGGTGGAATTACAATGTTTGATGGTAAAGTTTTATATGGTGGGGGTTGTTAGATAGGGACTATATGAAAGCTGGTACAAGATGCACGATGAAATATATTCTATGATCAAATTTTGGGTGGAAATGTTTAATATTCTTTTTTGTTATAAGGTTTTGGTCGTGTTCTTTATGTTGTCAAAGCATTTTGATGAAGTTTTTACTAAACATTAACAGATATTACACATAAGATGAGTTGTGTGTCCAGATAGATGTTGAAAGATTTGCAGAAAGTGTTTACCGTTCACAAAGTTGATTCAGTTGGAGAAATGAAATAAAATTAACATATGCTTAGGATATATGATATGAAATGATCATTTTATATTTATTGCACTTGGTAATAGGGTTGGCCATCAGCAGGTAATATGAAACCAGTTTTTTGATGTTGAAATTGATTGTTGCATGAAGGTTTTGAATATGTTTAATTTTGTGCCTCACTGGCTATAATTCTCTTCAAATGAAATGAATAAAAGTATGACACGTTTCCTTACCCGTACCATCTTACCTAAATTACCATTCTTGCCACCCAAGGTTGCCATTTAATGGTGTATCTCGACACTTCTCCTTTTGATGATGCAATATATCTCTTGTTTAACCACCATTTGATGAAAACGTTGAATCATTATCTAGTTATCTAGGAAAAAAAGAATTGGAATATACTATAATTGTTTTGTTATTAAGTTATTAGGTATGTCGAGAACAAATAATCTATTGTAGTTATGGATGAATTCATGGTTACAATGAGTTATTTATGCCCTGCACCAGTTTGTCCTCGTCTTTATTTACTAGTTGAGTGAATATATCTCAGACCTTCTCTATAATCATATCTCCTCCTTGTTATTTGAAAACACTCACAAGTTCATTGGGTTCATTTTTTTTTTTTTTGGGTTATAATCCCTTACCTTGCATGCATGTATAGAGTTAAGATTTACGTGCATGCATGCTAAAAAGAGTGCCCATGAAGTTTTTCAAGGTTCTAATTTACCCATGGTCTCTTTATTTAGTTTTTATTGCATACTCGTTGCAAGCCCTTGAGGCCAAGACCTCGGGCACAAAAACGCTCAACATTTTTTCTCTAGGTCGAAAATTTACTTTTTCCTTCGCATTTCAGTAAAACCGTAAAAAGCCTGGCCTACTTCATGCAATTTGTTCTTGAATATGATACATTATCTCTACACATTTTCGCATGTATACAGTGTTGAGCCATAGCTTATCTGATAAGCCCTGTACAAATAAAAATTAAAATATATGTCTATGGAAACCTAGAGTGAATACTATGTTCATTCTATCGAAATTGTTCGAATTTGATACGTAACTATAGTCATTATTTTAACTCTTGGTCAAATGGTTATTTATGACCCAATTAGTTTAATCTTAATATGTCATTCATTACACCCTATGGGGAAACTGGTTATCTTTTGTATATTCATTCTATGTAACCAAGGGAAATACCCATTTTCTTTATAAACCCTAGTTCGTTTGAACGTTTCGAACATGACCATTAATTGTTAAATTCCTTCATGTCTCGCATTTATGTTTTTTAATAAAAAGGAGGGGGTTTATTTTCCTCATTCAGATATTCTAACAGAGAAACCAATTTATTCCTTTTAAAAGTCACATGAATCCACAACTCTATTAATTAAATATATCTCGTTTTACGTACCAGTAATGTAAAATTTTGTTTCCATCCACGGCCAATAAGATAGATCAACATTCATATTTGTATCAATATGTGTATTTATTCATGGATTTCATATCATTATTGTTTTTCACTATATGTCAGGATTCTAATGATTTTGTATCCACTCCAGGCTTAGGATTTATACAATCTGTTGTGTCTGTCTATATATGAGGTACCCTATATTTTCTTGTTAATGAAACATATAAAATTCTTGAACTCATGCTAAACGGATTCACTATCTCATTTTTGCATAATATACAATTATTTGTAAAATAAAAAAAAAAAAAAAAATTGATTCTTTCAAACTCTACGTGATTATATATATTCATACCTCTGAAAATTGCAGAGGAAATCCTAAGTCGTCGTTGATTTTGTTTTCTTTATAATACTACATATATCTATGATGATAGATAAGTTCTATGATATGTCAAGCAACTATTATTTCCCTACAAATTCCTTTCCTGACTGTTTGTTATTTGAAAGGCTCAAGTAATTCCAATTTTGGTGATACTTGAATGTATTATTTCGTCATGATTAGTAAGTAATTTAATGTTTATGTTACAACATGATTTTCTATAACATAAACATGGGGATAGTAAGAAATAAAATAGATATAAATTTGGGAATAAGAAGAGAAAGAAGGCCTAGGGATTCAATTCATTTTTATGGGGATTCAGAGAAACTAAGGCAGTTTCTCCAAGATGACATAGTAAATTTATTTGGCCAACCTATTTTCCAACCTATTGTTCAACCAATTGTTCATCCTCCACAACCTTCCATTCAAAATAGGTCAAGCATTGATATCATTGTGCCACCACGCATCTCTACATCTCTTGAATTATTGGTTAATGATGGTTGGCAGGATATAATCTGACCACAAACTTTACATTAAATTAAGAGTTTGAAAGTAACTTCACTCCACAACCTTCTCCTCCCCTTGAACCTCATGTTTCTCACCAACTGCAATCAACTGCTTCATGTGTCCTACCCTCTCCACAAGTAGCACCTCAGATTTTTATACCTACTCACCAACCTCCTCCATCTGCTGCTCAAATTTCTAGACATACTATTGTTCTTTCTCGGGTTATTTTTCAGTTCTCCACACATGATATGAAGCCTCCTCAGCCTATTGCTAGCAATGAACAATAAAAATATCAAGCCACTAAATTTGATTCCTATCATGGTTCCTCTCACTCTGTGACATCCCACCCCTCCATTAGGAGCAACATGCTGAAAGTGCCATGTAACATACTACCATACTCATATAAAAAAAAAATTAACTTTACATTTTTACATCCAACCATATTCAAATTAAACACTTTCTTACAACCGAATCCCACTTATTTCTTATGCAATAGACATACCACAATACATATTTAGCGGTACTGCACCTTGGTTAAAACAATTATGTATTTAATTATTACCTCATAAAGGTTTTGGCACACTTCGCCAGTCTACGAGGAGGTTACCTGTCAACGAATCTTGATTGGTTTAATTGTGATTGTCCATCCTATCTCCTTTATTACGAAAGGACCTTGGATTTGGTTGACAATTAATATGCATTCATAGAACCCATTATAATTTTGATTTAGTTCAACGTATTGATATTTTTACTATTACTATGAAAACCTTGCAATGGTATTTTGATTAATGATAATCTGCACAGTCTAGCAAGCACACCACCGACGGACAGTTGTGAGCTCCTCTCGTTGTTGATCTTCATAGGCTCAAAATCCAATGGTCATAATTAATTTAGGGTTTATTTTCATTTGGGGTAATGACTACCCTAACCCTAACCGCTTACCATTCATTCGAGGTCTCCGCCACAGAGCTCTGCAAGTGTGTCTCGTTGCCGTTGCGACAAACCTCCAACAGGGATCTTCTCAGCTCCATTACGGTTTTTCTTTCAACGCAGACGGTGAGTAAAACATTTCGGCTTGTCCTGCTCCTGTAAAACTTTGGTATATTTGTTGTGGGATGTTTTCTTTTATTTTCTGAGAGCTCCTCTAGGGTCCTTCCTTCGCACAGTTTACATTTTTCTGGTTAATATCGATTCCCAGTTTTCTGCGCTTCTTAATCACTGCTTGTCCCTAAGTTTTGTTTTCGTTTGATTCAGCCATAGCGGTGGTTCGAGCTCATTCCTCTGGGTGGAGCACCACGGCTTCTTTACTCTGCCTTCAGGCGAAGCTCACAGGTAATTTGTGACTTAATTTGAAATGTATCCATTAATTCAATCTTGCGTATCATATTTCCCATATGAATGCAATGCATTGACCCATTTTTGGTGGCTTACTTGCAGGTTAGTCCTTCGGATTTCCGTGAAGTGGTTTCCACAGGTAAGGCTTCCCAACTTATGTTGATTCCCGTACTTTGCATTTTCGGTGCTTTTATTCTCAGTTTTCTGACATTTTTCCTCATCTTGTCTTTATGCATAGGTAATCTCCTTAGCCCGGCTTTGTGGTTAACTTCGTTTGGAATGCTCAATTCTAGTTTTCTCCTGACTCGGCTTACCTGCTCCACCAGGTATCCTCTTCAGCTATAGGTTTTGTCACGGGTATTTCGGTTGCAACACTTCACTTTCGAAGCTTGGGATTTGCTATGAGGCTTCACGCCCCATTCTATTTTCCTTTTAACATTACTTGAATTTCACAAGCTTTGCCCAATTTGGGCATGTTGTAAACAAATATAACAGCTATGATTTATAAAATTTAATATAACAGTTATGATTTGTAAAATTTCATTCCTACGTAATTTGTATCTGGCCCTTTGGCACTTGATTCTAAGTCTTAGAGTTTGGTCTATAGCATATTTTAATTAGTTTCTGGCTCTACCCCTCACTAGGTGAGGCAAAACTGTTGTGTGTCATGGTTGTGGTAAGATAGCTCATATCACTAATCTTTTCACATATATATATATATATATATATTTGCATCCTTGGTGAATATCTTCTTCCTTTTTATTTATTTATGCAAAACAGGAACAGTGGTTTAGTTATTTGCCAACATTCGTTTACAAATACCTTTATGCTACCATTCCTTTGGTCTATTACTTATTTCAATTATGCTATCTCCAAGTTAGGAATGATATTGCAATATTACGTTATTTCCAATAGGAGGAATAAGGATGCAGTAAATCACTATTTCAAGAATAGGAATAAAGATACAGTATTTCATTGTTTTCAAGAATAGAAATAAAAATACAGTATTTCATTATTTGCAGATTAGTACATTTGTATCCTTTCCAATATTCTCTTTACATATACATTTAAAAGAGTTCAGGAATAGTTTTAACAACGGTTTCAGTTCTTGAGTTTGCATGTGTCTTTCACATATCTCTATTTCTATGGTAACATTCTCCATACGATGCCCTTTCTCTTAGGCATCCTATTTGTCTAGAATTCGTTATGCATGTTTTAGCTTGTTCGACCGTTGTCTATAGATTCTTCTTTCGTATGATTTAAGGTTCTGAATTTACTTTTCTTTCAGTTTTAGATGAATGACCGGACCATTTTGTCCACGTTTATCATAGTTGCAAAGAACAACCAACTCGGAGCCTTCTCCTTTAATGCTCTAAGTTAACAGTTCTTTTTTTATAGTTGCTAGAAGAGTTAGTTTATAACTTCATTTTATATCTGAGTTTGCTTAATTCTAGTCATGCCTTTGTTTACCACATGCTCTGAATACTTTAAGAAAAATTGTCTAGCAGTCCTATTTATTTAAAGAGAATACTCAGATTTTTCCTCATTTCATAAATAAAATACAGTAGCAACTATAGACCATTAAATTATAACTAATTACTCATTCACAATCCAAAACTCAGTTTCCCAATGACTGGTATGCTAGATTTTATTTCAGATACTACTAATGTTATCCTCCCTACCTTTAGAGAGGCAATTACGTCCTCGTATATCCCCCGTGCTCCACTCCTGAGTTACGTGAGTTGACAGAGGTTCCGGAAGAGACCTCAGGACTTCCAGTCCAATCCTCTATTCTAGGAATTTCAGGAATCTGAGTAATTCCATTGGTCACCACCAGCTCAGGAATTCTTCACTCTATTTCCTTTCCCAGTTACCAAATAGAACCCTTCTTGGGATGTGCCTTTATCCTCAGAGGATAGGGTAAATATTTTGAATGGTTTTCTGTTCAACCACTTCTCAGTTCTTGGAATAATTTTACCATCATTATTTTACTTTTTATGGAACCACTTCCATAACTAAATTTTATTTAATCAAAAATTAATTTATGTTTATCAAGTAATATTTCTAAAAAAAAGAGAGTAAATGTCTTAGTTTCTTAACAAAAATAACATAACCATTAGTTGGCACTTAAGCCAACTGTCACATGCCCCTTCTCATAAATTAAAATGACAATTCATGGATGATTTCATTTTGAGTTTTATGTACAAATAGATGATGTTTATTTTTTCTACTATTATGTTCATTTTATCAGCCCTGCTTATTGACTTGCAGCAGTTTTGTGTATTTATGTGGATAATTTCACAACACTTATTTATATGGATGGATTTTAGAGGGTTTTTATGATGCACATATTATGCATTATTTCGATATTTCACGTCCTTTTTGGAGGCACATTCATGCACATGTTATCATGATCATGGTGGAGAAATAAGGAGTCTTGTTGGGAGCCACAAGGAGGTTATATATTTTGTTTGATGATGTTTATTTTAGCATACATATACATGGTTAGTGATGTCTTTTAATGGATGTATAGATAATCTTATTTTTAATGCACATAATATGGCAACGTGATTTATGGTTT
The DNA here is from genome assembly GCA_034641835.2 of Pinus albicaulis. Taxonomy (NCBI): domain Eukaryota; kingdom Viridiplantae; phylum Streptophyta; class Pinopsida; order Pinales; family Pinaceae; genus Pinus; species Pinus albicaulis. Next base: position 722,363,288 of record CM076570.1, on the reverse strand, counting down.
TATTATATGATACACATATTTTATGATGAATGTATTAATATGGTAAAAATCCATATTAAATGACATAATTTTATGGAACGAGGGGGGTCCCACCTATTAGGAAACTCAAATATATAATTTATAAACTTAATTCATTTTGATTTTATCTTTATAACCCCACCTTGACCTCTAATCAAAACTTGATTAGAGAATACTAAATAATTAATTATCCAAGTGGTTCAACTGCTCAACCACTTTGAGGAGGCAAAAATAGGAATGGGGTTATGATGTAAAAGAGGGAATACTGTAATGAGAGGTATGATTTAAGTTTAAGTTTTCATTCATTCCTTTTGATTTCAATATTATGTGGTTACAAGGAGATGAACCAATAGGCAGCACCAGATCATTTTCGAAGCGAAGATATTGTCTAATGAGAAACTCCACCCATCCTTTGGACACATTATCTTAGATAACTTGATTTTCTATCATTTTACCTGATATTCAAAGGTTTGGTTTTTTAACTAGCCAATGCTAACAACCATAAATTTTGCAGAGAAATGAGTTATATACCCTTATATCAGAGCATCTAAAGGTGCATTAGAGGTTGTTTCCTCATTTATTTTTTCTTTCCTAGAGTTATGTATATGATATTTTACATTATATAGGTTTAGAATCTGATTTGGTTAATGGTTCTTCGGAGGGATCTTCCTATTTGATTTTTTTGTACTTACAAAATTTTTATTAATAAAAATAAGCATTTTCTCTATTTTTTATGTGTATACTTCTTGTAAAAATTCTTATTTTTATTGCCATTTTACTTTCTTTAATCCATAAATTAACGTAGTTGGGGCTCGTAGTGATTTTAGGGCTAAAAAAACCCTTGAAACACTGATTAGTTTGATGTTTTAGATGTATGGTTTTTCAATTTATGTTTGTTGAATTTTAATTCACATATTTATATTTCAGAATATTTATGAACTTTTGGTCATTACCATTTATATATTTGTTTCGTTTTCTATTTTAGTGTCTTGGTAAATCTATTTTCCTTATCATATAAAAAAAATTGTAAATTATTTGTTAAACCAATAATTGCACCAGGGCATAAAATTCCAGGAATATCTCACTCATCCTAGTGACATTCAAGGGGTTGGTTAAGAGAAGCACAAAAATTCTCTTAGATTAACATACTCATGCCTTCATGTTTTTAGATTAGTTATGCACCCTGAAATATTTCTGTAAACCCAAAATCCATGCTTCAACCTCTTTATTCTTTCAAATTCCTCATCAAATATAGGAGGTTTTTCTTTCTTAAATTATTAAGGTAATAGGCTCCTGCTAGCCTCCTTATTTTTCTTATGCAATCCTGATTATTTTGTTGTGTTGGAAAATTTATCAGAACTATCAATTTTGTTCTTAGAGGTTTCTATTGAGGTGTCCTCGTTAGTTGTATCATTCTTTAACTCTTATGCCTCTTTCTTGATTTGTTCCCCTTTTCTTCTAATAGCTCTTAAATAAAACAAAGAATTTCCTTTAACTAGGTAGCATCAAACTATCTTCCAACATTATCAAATCAGAGAGGCTCATAGGTTAGCTTCTCTCTACGACCTTACAGAGCATTAATCTCCTTCCAAAACACATATTTACCACACCATTACAATATGTACGATAAATCATAACGGTGGAATTCATGAAATATTAAGAGTGTAGACATTACAACACAGGGATAACTTCTCATTGATATACAACATATAATTATCACAATTGAGCTAAGAGAAACGCTCCACTCACATACAACATTCATATTCATAAAAAGGAATTCAAAACATCATGCAATAAACTATGTTAGTTCTCAAATCACTATTCGAGCTCATTCAACATAACATTGCAAGAGAGCACATCATATGAAATCAAGAGGGTTGTTGAGTCAACCAGGGTTGCCACATGGTACACAACCCATGCTTGGGTAGTATGGTACTTACTTCCCCATCTCCTTCTTAACTGCTTCACAATTGGGTGGCTTAATTAGAACAACAAGGGTCTTAAACATTAAATATATGGAAGATAGGAAGATTTCAAATCTCCCTTACTAACTTCCTCAAGTAACTTTTCCTTTTAGACATTGGGATCCATATAAACTGGTCCTTTTCTTCAAATTTAGTAATTTATAGCTTAATTAAATAGGATATTTATATCAAAGAGTCTTTCCAAGACATCCATGTTGGCCCTCCAACATTGTCACTCTTTAATTACATTTACAAAATTTGGGGTTTAAAATAGATGTTACACATCATATAAAATATAAATTTAAAAATACTTGTATTAAACTAATAAAAATATTAATTTTACTACATGATAATAATCACAATATCAAAGATTTGCTTTTGATTAGGACTTGGTAATATATATATATATATATATATATATATATATATATATATTGTAATAAAAAAGGCAATGCAAAAGCCCATGGGGCAGCTCAATTGATGAATTGTGTTATGAAGTATTATATAAATTGCGAGATTCAAAGTTTAAACACCCACATCCCCTTGTGGGTGTTTACCCAACAAAATAAATAGAAAGACAATGCAAAATTTATGCCTATAAGGCCTGACCATATATATTAAATGGTTGGTAAATTTCTATAGGCATCAATTCATGATAAGCACCAAAACACTTACTCCAAAAGACATCTCACATTGCCCAAATTATAAAAAATAACTAACTTATAACTTCATTTTAAATTATTATTATTATTCCCCCGATCGGGGTGCGAAGAGGGAGAAGATCCACATGGGGATCGAGGCAATGAGCAATACAACATGGATCAAGGCTAGTGGGAGGCCCACTCAATGCCACCACACACCTAGAGTTAAAATCTTGTCAGAAAATGTTGGGAGAGTGGGTTATGCAAAAAGAAAAGTGGTAAGTGATACAAACTGCATGCAAATATTCACTAAGTTTCATTCTTGGTTGTTATGGATTGTGGAGAACGCTTCTCTCTGGGTCAGGGTGCTAATATGAGGGCGAAGCAGAGGGGGAGACCACCACAGTGCAACTGTGAAGCAAGGCCTTTGGTATGTATCTCAATTTTTCCTGGTAATTGCAATGGAGGTTCTGCCTCATAGTAGGATGAATGATTCAAAGGGTTTAATGAAGTTCTTCCACAAGAATGTTGGCTCATTGATTAGTATGTCTGTGTTGGCCTACATCGTGTCAATTCCTCTATTATATGGTAATTTTTTGACCCAAATGGTTATGCACTTAGGACCTGTTAATGCAATTATGTTTATTCATACTATCTATAAATTTCTATATCACTAGTTTTTGTCGCGTCAATGACTAAAGAATAGTAAAGCCTGCCTAGGGTCTAAAAGGACCTGCATCTGGGTTTTGGGGAATGATGGGTTAGCTTCCGAGCCAAAGGTGGTACCCAAACATACCAGAAATCTAAGTAATTTGAGAAAAAAATGCAACAAAGTGGGGAATGAATGCGAGCCTAACCAGAGGAAATATTTTAGAATGGTTTGGCTGTGGCCAAGAGGAATTAACAGTCTTGTTTTATTTGTTATTTCAGGTCCACCTAGACTGTCTACCTCTCTGTATTTTGCATGGTGGGTGATAAATCGTGTGTGGGTTCGAGTGGAATTACAGTTTTTGGGTGGTATGGGAAGAGAAAAAATGGTTAAGGAAGCTCTAGGAATGGGAAGTCGTGGACGTGGTGGCAAGCAATCGTGTGACGAGGGAAAGGCACCGAGGGATTCATCCAACAACCCTCAGTGCCGAAGAGGAAGGAAAACAAACCAGGATAATATTCATAATTTATTGCAAGCATATGGGTTTGGGACCCTGGGACAACTAAAAATAATAATTTCTTCATGGGAGAAGGAACTGAACATTAAAGTGGAAGTTGACCTCTCAAGCGAAGGGTGGGAACCCATGGTTTCTGATCCAGGGAAAACTGGAGGTTAGCTGACCTTTTTCAAATAGTCAGTACACTTATATTGGTCCATGAAATTTTTGACGGCAAAGGCGATTATGGAAATCCAAGAAGTTGGGGGTGACCCACAGATAGATTCGAGCCTCAAGGAGGTTCACCAAGATATCCAATCTATTTAGCTACAGCTTCACCAATAGAATGTGCGTCTGGGTCAAATCGAAATAAAACTTTAGAATCTGTACCAAGTGGAGATGCCAGGGTCGAGTGCAAAAGACCTTGCATCGGTATAATCGTTTGATGATTAACTACCAGGATGAACTGGTAAATTTTTATATTTTGTTTCATGATGTGGTCGGCTCGCATTTATTTTACTAGTTGTAAGTTTAAAGGGATAACAAACATGATAGTATACAAGCCTTGGAAAGACATAATCAAACAATTTAAGTTTTGGATGTCTTATAACTTAATGAGGTGGCCAACAGACCTGGTTTCCTTCGGCCAAGTTGGGGTCGCCAAATATATTACATGATATAATCTTATTTTATTAAAGAATGAATAGAAAGGTACTACCAAACTTACTATATATATATAATACAAAGAATTAATATATATGTTAAACAATATTCTTAACCATGGAGATTCACCCCCACTTTACTATGGAAATTCTTAACTTCTAAATATTTTTTGCTATAATACTGTAGGCCAATATCATTGTTTATGACACATGTTTTTTTTTTTTTTTTTTTTTTTAAATTTTTTAACAGTAACGGTTATGGAGTAATTATATTCAACTTGGCCTGAATGCCAGAGATCTGGTTACATTGAGGGTGTCTATATCCTGTTTCCTCTCACCGCTAAGATTGAGAATGCAACTAAAGCTTGAGGACTTCCTCCTTGATGAGATAACTATAAATTCAATTTCAGATATTTTTCCCAACTTGAAGATGCATACAAATTGATTTAAGAGAAAGCAGTAAAACATGACAACAATCATCTTATGGGATCGGTTCCCATGTTTCTTCTTCGTCTTTCAACTTGACCCCAGCAGAGAGGAGGACAGCTTTGTTGGCTTCAATGTCTACCTCTTTATTGTGAATTCTCAGCACATGATAGTAATTCAGCTTCTGAAAAGAGTTTTCCAAGCCCTTGATTCTGGCTATCAGTCTTGCGAGTTTAAGGTCCAAAGCCGGAGATTTTGAGACCATAGCATTTATGATGATCTGGGAATCTCCAATAACATTAGCTTCACTTATATTTAAGTCTTTGAGAAGCTTGAGACCTTGAAAGAGATCCAAAGCCTCCGCTTGAGTGCTGGATGAATGGCCAAGTCCCCAAGCATAGGAATGGATTTTTTCCCCAACTGGGCTTACAACAACACCTCCTGCACCAGCTTTACCCAGATTTCCCTTTGCTGCCCCATCAAAGAAGAGGGACTGTCTTGAATGAGATGTAAGCCAGTCTTGAAAGTCAGTTTCATATTTTCTTATTTGCCAGTCTTTGAGAGGAGGAGCGTTTCTAACTGCTGTTTGGAATTGCAAATCAAGGAATGAACCCCAAGCAATGTCCTATTGGATGAGATTAGAATCGTCTTTTAAATCAATCAAGCACTCTTTCATTTGGCATTTAATCTTGATTTATAATACCTTGTGATTATGTTCAGTATCTCTGAAAATTCTTCTATTTCTTTCAAGCCAGATCTGCCAGCAAATTACCTTTGGGAGGACAGACCATGCAGTTTTGATAATCTGGTTTTTAGGAGGAGGACCAGGGTACCTGTACGCCCAATTAGAGAATAGACCAGCAGTGGAGCAAGGAAGTGAAATGCTGGGATCCAGAATGTGGATGAAGGAGAACCAAATCTGCTAGAGAAGCTGCAATCAAGTATTAAGTGAACAACACTCTCTGCATTTTCTTTACACAACGAACATCTGGAAGGACCTTGGAATCCTTTCCTTTGCAGAATGTCAAATGTGAGAATTTTACCATGGCATAGAAGCCAAGCAAGAAATCGATTTTGGGCCATGAAGGAAAATGCCAGATACCATGCCAAGGTGTTGGGTTAGGGGGGACGTATGGTCTCTCGCTTAGCTTAGCATATCCCATGGAGACAGCGTAGCCTTTGGCATTCTTCCCCCAGCCTCTCGAGTCTCTTTTCCTTATGTGCAAGGGCGCCAATCCATGAAGGAGGTTAAGCAACGTGGTCCATTCGTCAAGCAAGTGAGCCGGCACAGCAAGACATTTCCAACCTGCCTAAACAGAGTCGCTCCACAGTGAAATATCCCACAACGTTCGAAGCCCCTCTCCATCCATCCAGCTGCGCATCGCTCTAATGGAGGCTCTGTCTTCAATAGGATCCATGTTCATGATTCTGTCAATCCAGATGTTACTCTTTTTGTCGTTTCCTGGAATCCAAAAGGAGTGTGCATTGACTAGAGGAGCAGCTTTAGCAAAAAATTTAAGGAAATTCGAGTTAGGCAGATGAGTCACTTTGTCCAAACAGCTAGAACGAGGACCTCTGAAGTATTTTTTCCAGAGAGCCAATTGAACCCAACCTGGCTTGGGTGCAATGATCTTCCAAATAATATTTGCTGCCATAGCTACATTCTGCTGGCATAGTTTTTTAAAATTCAACCCACCCTCCCACAATGGCTTGGAGATGGTTTCCCAACTGATAAGGGGGAGCTTGTTTTCATTCTGGTTGCCTCCCTTCCAAAAGAACCTCTGAATGTAATCCTCCATTTTTTTAAGATGCTTTCCAGAGCGAGAAGCACAGAAAATTGATATAGAGGGAGACTGGTGAGCACCGATTTTATTAGGACAGATTTACCAGCAATGTTGAGCCAGGAGTATCCCTAGGCTTGGATCCTGGTCTTGAATTTTTCAAGTTGTGGAAGCCAGTCTTTGCTTACAAGTATTTTATGATAAACAGGTAGACCCAAGTATTTGAAAGAGGACCAAGTGGAGGAGGCTTCAAAGCCCAAACATCTAGAGATAACAGAGAGAAATCTGGGCGATGTGTTCCAACTGAAGATGTGGCATTTGTTTTTATTTAAGACACTGCCTAAGGCCTCACAGAAATCATCCAAAACTGCTTTGAACTTGGTGGCTGAGGAAAGAGTGGCAGCTCCCAATAACAGAGTGTCATCCGCAAATAAGGCATGATTTATGTTTTTGACCCCTCTAGCAATACACAATCCATTGATATCTTGATTTTGCATCTTTTTGTCTAATAGAAAATTGAGGATAGGGGCTTGGATTACAAAGAGAAGAGGTGAGAGTGGGCACCCCTGCCTAAGCCCTCTCGAAGCTTTAAAAAAATCAGTGTCTCTGCCATTTACTAGAGGTGCAATCCAAGGCTCCAAGAAGCAAGCCCGGATCCATTTAATGAATTTTTCTCAAAAACCAAACTTGCTCATGACTTTTAACAGAAAGTTGTGATTTACTCGATCAAAAGCATTTGCTAAGTCGAGTTTAAGAACCATACCTTTTTCTTTCCGATGAAGACTTGAGTGAATTGCCTCTTGAACAAGGGTGAAGTTGTCCACGATCTGCCTTCCTTGGATGAAGCCTCCTTGGTTCTCCAGAATTATTTTGGGAAGGATGAGCTTTAGTCTATTTGCAATTACTTTAGTGATTAGCTTGTACCCTGTATTGCATAAGGATATCGGACGAAATCTGTTGAAGTTGTTGGCGCCTTTCTCCTTGGGGATGAGGGCTAAAAAAGCAGAGTTTGTGCTTCCTCCGATTTTCTGACTGTCTTGAAATTTTTGGACCATTTTGAAAAGGTCCTTTTCAACTATTAGCCAACAAACTTGAAGGAACCTGGCAGAAAAGCCATCCAGACCAGGAGCCTTGTCCGGATCCATGGCGAAAAGGGCATTTTTGACTTCTTCTTTAGTGACTTTGGCCTCAAGGATCTCGTTCATACGAGGGGAGATTGAAGATGGAACAATGTCTAAAAGATCTGAATATTGATCTGGCTCTGTGTCCTCACTATAAAAGTTTTGAAAATGAGAAGAGGCTGCTTTCTTGATGTCCTCAAATTCCTTGTGGGTGACGTTATCCTCCTTGATCTCAAATATAGTGTTGAAACATTTCTTGGCCTGGGCTTTTTTATGAAAGAAAGAAGAATTCCTGTCCCCTACTTTGAGCCAGAGATTTCGAGATTTTAATCTCCAGTATTCTTCTTCAGCTAAGCAGGCCTTGTGGAAACTCTGTTGCAGCTGAGCCTCTTGATCTAGAAGCTCCTCTGTGACAATAGCGTTCTCCATTTGAATTTGATGTGAAGCAAGAGAAGCTTTGATGGTTTTCCTTTCTGAAGCAGGGTTGGAAAGGGTTTTGGCCCATCGTTTTAGTACCCCTTTCACCCTTCTAAGCTTTTCCTCCCAGACAAAGAAAGGAGATCCATTGACTGGCTGTCTCCAACAATCCTTGACTAATTGCATGAAATCTGGCTCCTTGACCCAGAGGGGACTGAATCTGAAAGGAATAGGGCGCAGATCAAGATGGGCCAGGAGATCGATCTTTATGGGCTTGTGGTCCGAGATGCTGTTATTGAGAATATGCATTCTAGGTTCTAATCCTAGTAACAGAAAGGAGCTTTGGATGAAAAATCTATCTAATCTAGCAGCAATATGACTAGGGCCAACTCTTTTGTTAGACCAAGAGTACTTATCGGAGGAAGGTTTGATATCCAGCAAATCCCAGTCCTGCATAAGATCCTCCGCCCATTCCCTTGCCAGATCTCGGACTGCGCTACCTCCTCTTTTTTCAGACGGGTGAAGAGTGAGGTTGAGATCTCCAGCAATGATTATATTTTCTAGGTTTGCCAAGTCTGCTTGATGCCTTATAGAATCCCAGCAGTCCTTTTTTTCCCCAACATTGACTGGAGAATATACATTGAAAAGGCAAATTATTTCTTTGGAGTCTAGATTCTGCATTTTAAGCAGCAACCAATGAGTATTGCTAGCCTCATAAATGACTGTGAATTTGTTGGCATTCCATAGTGTACCAATCCCTCCCGAGGCTCCCCGGGCAGAGATTGCTCTTGCTTCACTTCTGATCCAAAGTTTCTTGCTAGCATGCAGGAAGACTACGTCTTCCAGCTTGGTCTCTTGGACGAGAAGTATGTCTGGAGATTCTGTTCTTATTAAGCTTATGATGGCTTCTTCCTTAACTTTGCTCCCCATACCTCTACAATTCGAGGAGATGACCTTCATTATTTATGTTTCTTGTGGGCTCCCTTGGAGCCTTGAGGTTGATATTTCGTCATCCTAGGCTTTGAGGCTAGCAGTTTTTCCAGAGTTGGTTGGCTGCCCTGCAGCTTGTCTTTGTAAGTCTCCTGCTCTCTTTTTTCCCTGTCAGTTTTGCGACCTCTTGTGGATCTCCTTACCGAGGTTTGAGACTCTCCTATTTCTCCTTCCTCCTTTGATTCGTCCGTGTCCTGTTCTTCTTCTTCATCTTCTATAGTCACGCCTTTGGGGTCTTCAACACTTGGTTCTTTGAGGGAGATTGAGGGAGTGCCTTTGCTTGGAGAGGCTGGTTTTTGCGTCTCGATCTCCTGAGTTGCTTTTGTATGCTGGTTTAGAGGCTCGAACTTGTTTTCTGGTGCCTTTTTGGGAGGGGGGCGCTGGGCATTGGCCTGAAGAGGGCCTTTTCCATTGGGTCCTCTCGGTTTTTGTCCTTTGTGGTTGATATTTGTACGCTTGACTTGATTCCAGCCCTCTTCGTTTCCTTTCTCTGGCTTTGCATTGGTTGGAAAGTTCATGGCAAAGTGCCCATGAACATGACATTTCCTGCATTTGAATGGCAACTGCTCATAATCCAAGATCTGCACATGAGACCAGCTGCCGACATTGATTTTGATTGCCTCTGGGAGACCCACCTCAAGTACTACTTCTATGCAGATTCTAGCACAGTCGTACTGGTCCTTGTTGTTTGCCCGATCTATGAATTTTTCGAGGGCGTTGCCAATGTGTTTCAAAGAATCCCAGTTCCAACAGTGGACTGGAAGGTTTGGGAGCCGAACCCACACTGGGACAGCCTTGGGAACATCGACATCCGGATCAAAATCCGGAGTCCATTTGTTTAGATAGAGGCCTTGAGGGCCCATGAAATACGGCCCATTTTGGAAGATCAAATCTTTGTCTTCTTTGGAGGAGAATTCGAAGAGGAATAACCCTCACCCGAGAAAGTAAGATGTAACACTTTGCTTGATCAGAGGAGCCCAATTCCTGTTAACCCACTGCTCAGTAGTTTTCAGAGAAGGCCAAAGCCCCGTGAATTTGCCAATTAGACCCCGCTCAGCCAGAGACAAAGCTACTTGGATGGGGGTCTCTGGAGGCAGAGAGATCTCAAGGATATCTTCGAGCTTATTAACGAATTTAGATGCTTCACTTTTTTTCTTCCGGCGAAAACCAGCCAGGAGCTGATTAAAAGCGTCAACAGGAGGCAGCAGAGGGGGCTCCTTGGGAGAGCCCTGCGTCTCCATGGGACTGAGCCTTAGGCAGGCTGCCGCAGGGGTAGCCACGCTGCACATAATTCAGATCTCGCAGCGCAGCTTAGAACCGCGCAGAGAAGGGAAACGAGCCTTAGGCAAACCGCCGCAGGGCAACCACGCTGCACAGTATTCTGACCTAGCAGTGTAGCTCGATCAACCTTGGTCGTCTATTGATTTATGACACATGTTAACATGTCATTTTCTTTAATTAATTAATTGAAATAAATTAGTTAAAAGATCATAACTAACTTGGAAATAAAACTTAACCCTTGACATGTGTATGCTACTATGAATATTCCAATAGATTCCATGGAGGTTAAATATACATCGTCCACCTAGTATTCATTCTAGAAGACCTATTCAGAAATAAGCATACCTATCAACATAATCAAAGAATTAATAAATTAATATAATAAAAAATATATTATAATAATAACTTTAAAAATAAACTAAAGTAAATAGCCCCGAGGGTTAGCTCAATTGGTTGAGTTCTTGTTACTAAAGCACCTCGATAATGGGAGGTCACAAGGTCAATTCTCCTCATTTCCTTAGGCTTTGCTAATAAGCCAATGGAATGTGATCCTTTCCAGCGAATTTGCCTTGATATTTTACAAAGTAAGTAATTCACAAAAAGAATATTAAAAAATAAAATCATATTAAAACTTTTACAAAATTGGTCTTCTCACACAAGCCTTCACTCTGAAGTTATGTATTTGTTTTACTTTATTATTAACAAACTATGAACTTTCATCCTCGCCCTTCACCCTTATATAGACAACCTCCTTAATTTGTCTTTAAATCCTTCTATTTAAGATATTCTAGTTAAATTAAATTTAAATTAATTAAATAAAACCTTAAATAATTTCCAAACCATTAAAATGTTAAAATTTCATTTAAAAATATTTAAAAATATTTATATTTATTATAATTAATTTTTGAATTAGAAGATTTCTTTATATCTAACTTTTTTAAAATGGAACTATTATATTGTTTTATCGTCATTATTTATATAAACAAACTCTTCAATTTGGCAGTGAACAAGGCTTCCTTAAGCGTTTGATGCAAAGTCTTGATGCAAACACTTCCTCTAACTACAAGACCATTATGATTAGCCGCATTTTAGCCAAACTATATGGGCTCATTTTGGAAAAGAAGATTAGTGTTTGGCTTGAAAACCAGGGTAAAAGAGCTAAAGGGAAATCTACATTTAGGAGACATCATTCAACTATAAACCATCTTGTTGCTTTTAGGATCATTGTAGAGGAATTTCGCAATATTAAAACTGATCTTTTCTATTTTTTTATTGACTTTAGACAATTTTTCGACACAGTTCCTCAGGATAAGCTATGGAAGAGACTAGAAGAGATAATGGTTCCTCTCGAGTTAAGGATTATTGTGACTAGGTTATACGAAAATTTTATTGCCGAGACAAACACCACTAAGGGTTGGTGAGAAGAAATTAAATGAAATATCATAGTTAAGTAAGAGTGTTCCCTATTCCCCACCCTTTATGTCATTTACATCGATAATCCATAAGAGTGTTTGGAATATGCAAGATGTGGTAGCCCTAGGCTCCCTAGCATGGTCATTACTCTTCCCCTTTATACTATGATATCAGTATTCTAGCTAGGAGCCATGACAATCTCGACAAGTAGCTCAAAATATTCCAAGATCACTGCTCCAAGATGGTCATGACTATTAATATAGAGAAGACTAAATCATGATTATTAAATCCAAAAATATCAACTATGATAATTTCATTTATGATAATATCTACTTGGAGAAATTTTCTTCATACAAATATCTAGGAATTAACATTTATCATCAAATCAACTGGAATTATAACATTGATAAAATGCTAATTGGAGGTTGCAAAGCTTATTATGCGCTTTAAAACAATTTTAAGTCAACTGATCTTTGGGTATTTCATGTTTGAGACTCTCGTCGCCCTTGTTATGTTGGATGTGTGTTATACTCTTTCCACGATTAGAAGTAGGTGCACCATAATATTCTTTCCACCATATTTTTGGACCCTATATTAGGTGGGTGGACCCACCTATGGTTTTGTGCATGGGTTTTTACATGGTTTTGGGCATGATAGTTTTCTACTCCTAGTATTTTGTAGATCCGGTCAATGGAACTATGGTTATGTTCTAATCCAGGGTTAATGCATTAGGGTTTATGAATGCTTCAGCATGTATATATATGTGTTGCAACACTAAAAGGAATATAACAAAAAATCAAGCTGGTAGTCCCGGTTTAGGATCGAGGGGAAAATCTCTATGTATATATGTTTTATGTTTTATGTTCGCGCTATTGTTTATTTTCTATTTTTTAAGAATTCATTTGCAGATAAATTTTGTACATGGTTAAAAGCTACATGTTATTTTATATGAATGTGAGGTTTTGAGTTTCAATATATCTAGAGAATCATTGAGGAAGTTTGAGTTGATCCAAAAGGAATTTATAACCTACAATCTCAATATTAAAGGGAGTACTCCCTACCCTATCCTCCTGATTGAATCTAGCCTCTCACCCATTTAAATCATAGTTATGATTAGGTACCTCATGTATAAGAAGAAGCTATACCAAATGGAAGTCAAGAGGTTACCCAAACTTAAAATATACTTATATTAAAAAAAACGAGTCAGCTTTAGAGTAAATTCAGATTTATCTTTTTTATTTAGAATTAAAAATAGAAATGATTGTTAATTTTTCTACATGATAATAATCATAATATCAAATATTTAGTTGTGTTCATGACTTGTTATGAAAATAAAATAAAAAATATCTACTTGGTTCGTAATAAGAAATGCAATGCAAAAGCCCACACATCTCAATTGGTGAACTGTGTTATGAAGTATTAATGGTTAGTAAATGTCTATAGGCATCCATTTATGATAAACATCAAAATAGCTACTCCAAGAGACATCTCACATTGCCCAAATTACAAAAAAAATACAAAAAATCATAAAAATTAAGTAAATTATAACTTTATTTTAAATTATTATTATTATTATACAAAGAATTAATGTATGAGTTAAACAATATTCTTATCAATGGAGATTCACTCCCACTTCACTATGGAAATTCTTAACTTGTAAATAGTTTTTGTTACGATACCATTGGCTAATACAGTGGCTTAAATGACACATGTTAATATGGCATTTTCTTTAATTAATTAATCTAAGAGAAACTAATTAAAAAAACATAACTAACTTGGAAATAAATCTTAACCCTTGATATGTGTGTACTACTATGAATATTTCCAACCTACTCCATGGAAGTTAAATCTCCACCATCTACCTAGTAATTGTAGATAATTAAATTAAAATTCTAAAAAACTATAAAAAATAAACATTGTATAATAAAAAATATATTATAATAATAATTTAAAAATAAAATAAATCACAAAAATAACATTAAAAAATAAAATAATGAAATAAAGCTTTAATTTACTATCAACAAACTTGAACTTTCTCATCTTTAAAATATTCCAATTAAAGCAAATCTAAATTCATTAAATAAAACCTTAACGAATCTCCAAACCATTCAAATGTTAAAATTTCAAAAAAAATTATTGAAATATTTATATTTATTATAATTAGTTTTTTAACTATTTGATTCTTCATAGGGAAGGATTTGAGCCTATGTGGAAATAGAGCTTTAGATGGATTTTTATCCATGTAAAATATCTTTCAATTTGGAAAGAAGATTTAATATTATTGGATTTTTATGAAACATAATATATTATCATGCATGATGCCATAATTGATTTTTAAGTATTACTATTTTATATACAATTTTTTTTAAAGATGTAGTTTAATTTATAAATGAAATGGAAATGGTTTTTTCACTAATTTTTTCTGGTTAATAAAATTGAGTTTAAATTTTTTAATATAATTGGAGTGCCACATTTTTTTTTAGGGTGTTGAATCCATTTATGTATTCAAAAATGTATTTTAAACACCAAAAAATATTGAAATTGTATTGTCAGAATTTGGCGAATTCACGTGAAAAATGTTATTTAGTCTATAAGTTAGACTGCACTTTTTTTTAAATGGTGATATTATATTGTTCTGACATAATCCCTCATAAACATGAACTACTCAGTTCAACACTGAAGGCAAAGCCTTATTATGCCTATTTTTAAAAATGGTGATAAAGCCACTCATAACTACAAAACTAATATGATTAGCTACATTTTAGCTATTGTGATCGACAAGTAGCTTAGAATCCTCCACAATTATGACTCCAAGATGGTTATGACTAGTAATACCAACAAGATTAAAATTATGCTAATTAATCTAGAAATATCAAGTATGATCATTTCATTTATGTTAATAACTACTTGGAGAAAGTTTCCTCATACCAATATCTAGGAATTGACATTCATCATCACTTCAACTGGAATTATAACATTGAAAATTGGATAATTAGAGGCTAGAAAGTTTATTATGGGCTTGAAAACAATGGTAAGTTGATCGATATTTGGGTATATGGAATAAAAAAATATCATCTTTGAGACTCCTGTTGCCCTTATTATTTTATATGGATGTGAGGTTTGGTGTTGCAGTATATCTAAAGAATCATGGAGGCCTCCCTTAACCTCCTAATTGAATCTATCATTTCCCCCATTAAAAGCATGATTATGATTAGGTATCTCATGTATAAGAAGAACCTACACAACATGGAAGCTAAGAGTTTCCCCAAAATTGCTTCTAACTCTATCCAAAACCGCCACATCTAGTTCAAGTGAGGTTGGCATAAGGATTCCCCCATCTTGGCTAGACCATTGGGGAGTAAAAAAGGCTATCAACTTGGAGAATATGGAGAATATTAAAAACATAATTACTTCCAAATTTAAGGAAAATTTATGGGAAGATAAGGAGTTAGAGGGAAAAAGAAAGCTAGGGTATTATAATGAGATGATCAACCCCAATCTTGATAACCATAATTATATTTTTGTCTCGACTAGTGCTAAGAAGAGAATCAACATTGCCAAGATAAGAACTAATTCTCATAAAATTCAAAGTGAAATCGGGTTTTAAGGGTGGATAGTTTCCTTGAATTTTAAAAACATTGGCGAATCTCACTAGTCCCTAATATGAAAAATATAAAATTTTTATTGATGTATCTATAAAATTATTCAAATTTATAATGATTTTATATATACTCGCTATATAATGTTGACGATTTTTAAGGTAAAATTACTTTATATTTTAAAATTTGACGAATCAATTTTATAAAAAATGGAAATCAACGAATTGTTTTTTGGAAAAATCATGGAAAATTAGCACACTTGCGAATATTAGCCCCTAAAATTTTCCATGCTCAAAACACCTTGAGATGAAAGAGTTTGTCACATTTGCAATACTAAAAGGGTTGAAGAAAAAGACAGTTTTGTTTTTGATTTCCAAACTCTTACTCACATTCGTTCTAATTTTCAAAATATTTGTCACACTACCAACCTTCTTAGCTTGTTAAGTTAACACAACTATAGTGATCTAAGAATGCTTCTCTCGCTTCTTTTGATTATAGAAACAAAATATTAAATAATCCTAACTAATCTCTTACTTTCTTAAGGTTATATAGACCACATTGATCTTAGTAGAGATTAATCATCATCATCATTTCTTAAAACTAATGCAATCATGTTAGCCTCGTTTAATTTTTCCCTTTAAATATCTTATATTCCACATGAATACCATGGGTTCTCAATACCATAGGTCATTTTTATTTTATTTTTATAGAGTTATTTTTATTTTAATTTTATATTTTATTTTGTCAAATTTAGAGGGTTTAAATTACATTACATTAATCTTTTAATTTAATTTAATTTAATTTCATGTAATTTGAGTTAGTCAAAATGTTAAACATTACTTTATAATATGTCTACCATACTGGGTTGGAAAATGCCTCTTAAAACATCTCTCTAAACGCAATTAAATAATTAATAAAGATTAATAAACATCAATCTATTACAAATATTAAAACACTTATTCCATTATAAATATTAAAACTATTATTTTATAATCCATTTTATTATAAATATTAAAACTATTATTTTATAATCCATTTTATATTGAAAAAAGTCATAAAAATTTATAACTTTATTTAAATTATTATTAATTATAAAAAGAATTAATATATGAATTAAGCATATGTGCATTTAAAAAAGTATGTAGCAAGATTTTTAACCATCTAAATTTATAAAATAATTTAATATATGAACTAATTTTTAATATTATCTTCATTTATAAAAGTATATAGATAACTGAATTAGAATCCGTGTGGTTCAAGTTAACAAAAAAAAATCATTTATAAAGTATGACAATATTAGATTAGAAATTTTCATTAACTAAAGTAAAACTTGACATTTTATTATTTATAATGAGTTATTGAACATTTCTTATATTTGAATGTGGGCTAGTAAATTTTGCTATTGTCGACCAATACTTTATAAAAACATAGTAAAATTAGCTCTAACACAATCCTTCAATTATAAATCATTTGTCTATGTATTCACGTGATGTTGTTTGTTATTTGATAATTTGCATGGTAATATCATAATTGTATTAGGTAAATGTGAAAATCTAAACATGTTCTTAATGACATTGGATAATTTGCATGGTAATATCATAATTATATTAAGTAAATGTGAAAATCTAAACATGTCTTGAGGTAATGGTGTACTGACATAAAATTTAGTATTTGACAATTTACATGATAATTTCATAATTGTATTAACTAAATGCAAAAAGATAAAGATATATTCACATAATGTCACTTGCTATTTTGTATAGTAATTTTATAATTATATTAAATAAATATGAAAAAATAAACATAATATAAAGAAACAATTTACTTTAATGCTATTCATTAATATAAAAAAATTAACTTTTATAAACACAAAATCAATGTACTAATGTTTAATAAAAACCTATTAACATCAAAACTAATATAAACATCCACCATTGCTCGAAGGAGTTCTTCTTTCAAAGCATATCCTTGAAACCTGAGCTATGGATTCCCACATAACCTTTCTTCTTGATTTTTTGTGCGTCCAATACTACTTCATAGTCCAGGAGCTCTTCATTGTAAATCTCGATTTCCTTCACTCCATTCTAATTTTATATAAAATGGAATGGCATGTTACAATTTTATTTTTCAGGATAGTGAATTTTTATTTGGATCTGGTTAATTTTTTTTCCAGAAATTTAATTATTGATGTGTGTTTGAATTGTTTGTTTTTAATGGAAATAGATTGAGCATGTAACAATAAAACATAATATACATAAAAAAAAAAAAAAAATCTTATCTACATTAATACATTTTTCAATGTTAGGGACATTGTACTACTCTTTTCCGAGAATAAATAAACAATGTTCGAATACCAATATTACACCTTAACACAAATTTTTCAGAAACTATTTGATTTTTATTTTAGTATCTCCCACATCTCTGCACGGAAGTAAATCTCGTTTGTTCGTAAAGCATTATGCTATTATTCTTTTTCTTTTAAGTTACTTTAGTATTCAAGCATTTTGGGTATTGATTTACTAATCGACTAGCTCTAACTACATGGCGGGTCATGTATCACATCACTTGTCTCATTTAATGTTTACCAACACGATATTTGAGAATTTAATGATGCAGTACAGGTCTTTAATCCTTCGCAACACCTTTTGGGCCTCCGTGCTAGCCTCCCGGGTCTCGAGGTCTGCTGGCTCGCTATCCACCGTTAGATGCATCTAGTGATGAACAGTAGACAAAAGGGCGGGAAAATCCTCGGGCTTTCCACTGCGGCCAAACCCTGGCTATCTCATACTCTACCGACTCAATTCATTCATTCCGCCTTCACTGGGTTTCCGATCCCGTTCCTGAGCATTTGGTTCTCCAACAGAGAAAGCACCCTGTCATCTTTGTCCTTAGATCTGCGGGATGTCTAAATTGTCTCAGCCTTTCGGTCAAAGGAGAGGGTCGGCTCGGGAAACATATTCCCACCGAGTGCACAACGAACATGTATGATTCAGTCTTAGAATTCTTCTCTCTACAAATCCACTGAGCAGTTAAGGGTCAATTCTTTCGGATAACACACTCTAAACTGTTGTTTTTCTCTCCAGCCTTCTTACGGCATAGTGCATACGAGCTCATCCCTTGGTAGGTATGGTCCATTCTGTATTTACATACAATTTCTCTGAGGGCTTTTGGCTCCATGATTCTTTACAGTTCTCTTGGTTTTTTATTATATATATATATATATATATATATATATATATATATATATATATATATAGATATAGTAATTAACATCGTTGTTTTTCACAGGTACCTTCCTGCCCAGTGGACTCTACTCTTTCAAATCCCTGCGGATATGCCATCAGCTTATCTAACGGAATTCTTCCCTTTTGCTCTTTACCAGGTACCTCAGTTATCTTACTCACAAGAAATTTTTTCTTCCGGGATTTCCACGCTTGACACACTAGAAGACGGCCCCATAACTCTAAATTTTATCAGCTTATATGCAAATTTTCCCTGTAGAACATGACTTACCTCATGCTTCACTACTAGAGAGCACAACAGTGCTAATCCTCTGCTGCATGAGGAAATCTTCTTCTTCTTTTCTAAGCTTATAGTCTCAATATGTATAATAACATAAAAACAGTGGTTTGCTCATTAATTTATTTATTTCTTCCGGTTAGAAAGAACTTGGTTGATGTAATCTCTGTATACAGTTCCCTGCTATAATACTCTTATCTATACTTTACAGTTTTGATTATATGAAGGAAAGAAATCATTCTGTGCTCGCAAGAATCTTTTAGTAATTGCATTTGTTTTTTTTAAACCACATGGTCCTTACTGGCTTATCGCAATATATACATATATAGCTCCAATGTTGGATCTAAAGTCTTGAACCATTGTTCAATAATGCTTAGTAATAATAACAGGTGCTATAACCGTTTTCTTTCGTACCTGTGATTTCATTCATGGTTCTGGGTTCTTATAACTCCTTTTTTAAGAAGGTAATGGGATTATACGATGTCTGGACCACCTTTGAGACCTTCGTCCGTTTATAGAAATTTCATGAGAGGTAACGTGACTTGGGGTTGGGTTTTCACCCGAACCCTTGTCCAACAGCCTGCTCGAGTTTTTTTTTAAAATGTAGTAGTAAGAATCATGTATGTATTTCTCTACAACAATAATAAAAATCGTAAATGTGTTTTCTTTACAGCATTAGTAAGAATCATAACTGTATTTCTTTACAGTTCTGCAGACCTGCAAGCCCTTTCTATTTTACTGTTAACATTTATAATTTTTATATACAATAATATATAGTTATGGCATACCAAAGGTTTCTAGACATTGCTACATCCTTAAATTTGCAGTTCTCTTCTATTCTTGCCAACAGTCAACCTTTTCTAACTATATTTTATTCCAATGTTTTTGTAAAAGAATAAATATCGTTCTTTTCTTCTTTTCTTTAGATTCTACATTCTAAAAGAAAAAAAGAAAAAAAGTTACCTAATATAATAACTCACATTACAGAATAAAACAACTCCCACAGGTTTAGTTCTTCTGTCAGTAAATAATAGAGTCACTATTTACTGAACCTTTTTATCTAAAAGAAATTTCGAATTTCATTTTTTCCATTTATTTCTCAGCAGTAACTATTACCAAACATTTATTTGTTAGAATTTTCATCATTTATATTTATTTCTCAATATTACTGCAACCAAACTTTTATCTGACAGATTCCCTTTAATAGCCTTAACATAAATAAAATTACTTAAGTACTTATCTGTTCTTAAAAGTTATCAGCTGAGGTCCTCCCAACCTTCAAGAGAGGCAATTACATCCTCTTGCCCCTGAGCTCCAGTCCTGGATGGTACGGGTTAACAGTGGAAATTTCTACTGTGACCTCAGGACGCCCAGTCTAGTCAGTATCAGAAATTAATTTTTTTTCAGGATTTGCTAAGTGTTTTCCACTGGTCTCTACCAGCTCTGGAAATTCACACTCCTCCTTTCCTGTAGAACAAAACCCCTACTCCTCACTAGAATCCATCTCTTATTCCCAGATGTGTAGGTAATTGTTTTCCAACTGTCCCAACCATTTCCCAGTTCTTGGAAAACTTTAGCTTTAGATTTTATCTTTTATGAAACTAATTACCTTAACTATTTCATTATTCCTAATTATTTAAAAATAAATTTTCTGCAACAAAAATAATTCCAGTCTTTTTGTTTAACATAATAATTAAAAATTGTCTTTTAACTAGTCACAACTAGTTATCTTTAATGAGGCTGTCACATCTTCCCCCCCTGGAAGTAACACCGTCCTCAGTGTTTTTATTCTAGCTCTGAAAAGAGCTCCTGGTAAACTTCCCGCATGAATCTTTTATCCTCCCAAGTAGCCTCTTCAGGGCCAAAGTGCTTCCATTGCACTTTAACCTGGGGGATGACTCGCTTGCAGAGCATGATTTCCCTTCAGTCAAGTATGCGTTGTGGCTCGACCAGGAATTCGCCATCCGGTTCTACCTGCAAACAGCAAGATTCTATGTCAATTTCCTCATAAAAAGTTCTACATCTTAAGTTAGGATTCTTATTTCTATCATACCTGTATATTTTGCCAATGTATTACGTGCTTTTCATCATGCACATAATGCTTCAATAGGGACACATGAAACACATTGTGTACCCGAATGTGGCTGGGTAAAGCTAGCCGATAAGCTATAGGTCCTACCCTTTCCAAAATTTGGAATGGTCCACAAAATCTGGGAGCCAACTTGGCAAGGGATGTCCACCGCAGGGTACTCCTCTTTGGTTTGATCCTTACGTGGACATGGTCTCCCACTTCGAATTCCCGATAAGACCTTGCATAGATCTTTTACCGATCCTCAGCAACCTTCAGATTTTGTCTTATTTTCTTTACTTATAATTCCATTTACGCAAGTATCTCGGGTCCCAACATTAGTTTTGTCTCGGGGCTGCTCCAATTTATGGGCGTGCGACACTTCCTCCCATACAAAGCCTTGAAAGGGTTCATCTTTAGGGACTCCTGATATCCATTGTTGTAAGAAAATTCAACAAGGTGCAGATACTCTTCCTATTTAGTGGGATGCTGCATTACATACATGCGCAACATGTCTTCCTATATGTGGTTTACTCGCTTCGTTTGACTGTCGGTCTAGGGATGATAAGATGTGCTAAAGTTTATCTGTGTTCCTAGTCTCGAAAACAATGTCTTCCAAAATGCAGAAGTAAAATTAACATCTCGGTCTGAGATAACCATCTTTGGAATTCCATGCAACCTGAAAATTTCCTTCATAAATATGCAGGTTATCTGTTCAATATTGTAAGTAGACTGTACAGGTATAAAATGTGCAGATTTACTCAATCTGTCCACTACTACCATGATGGAGTCATTTTTCCATTTTGTTCGGGGTATGCCTGTAATTAAATCCAGGGATATGACCTCCCACTTCCATTCAGATATAGATATGGGCTGCAACAACCCTGCAGGGTGTTGATGCTCCACCTTCACCTATTGACACTCCAAACATTTACTTAAATATTCAGTAATGTTTTTATGCATATCAGGCCAGAAAAATACTTTCCTAATTGCAGTCAACATTTTCAGGTATCTCGGATGACCTGCATAATTGTTGTGATGGTATTCATTCATTATCAGCTCTTTCAAATTCATACGGTTAGGCACATATACTTTACCTCAGAAAGTGAGCACCTGATCTTCATTTATTCCATACTCAGATGTACCTCCTTGCTTTATGATCTCTTCCATCTCTTGCCATAAAAATTGATATTCGGGATCCTTTTGTGCTTCTTCCCTTATTTGCTCTGAAAACTTACTTTCCAGCTGATGGTAATATAGCTCATATATACCATGTAATTTTTTGCTTAAAGCATCCGCAACCCTATTTTCTTTCCCCTTCACATGTTTAATATCCATATCAAACCCACTTAGGAAGGCATTCCATCTTGCTTGTCTTGAGTTTAAATCTGCTTGCTTGAAATAACTAGTCAAGCTGCTATGATCAGTCTTTAACACAAACTTTTAGCCCAACAAGTAGTGTCTCCGCACCCGGAGCACATGTACTACTGTTGTTAATTATATATCATATGTTAAATACCTTTGTTTATGGTCCTTCAACTTTCTTGATTCATATGCCACCACTTTGCCTTCCTGAGATAGAACTACTCCAACACCTTATTTACTTGCGTCTGTACAAACTTCAAATTATTTGTTTGGATCATCTACTCTTAACACAGGTGCAGTAGTCAAAAGTTGTTTTAGATTTTAAAAACTATTCTGACATTCAATGGTCCACTTAATTACTTTTCCTTTCCTCTCTAGGGAAGTAATAGGAAAGGAAATTCTGGAGAATCCTTCAATAAATCTTCGATAATACCCATCTAATGCCATAAGAGATCTAATGTCTGACACGTTCTGGGGTACTTGCCATTCCATGATTTTTTTGATCTTCTCTGGATCAACAAAAATTCATTCTCCTGAAATAACATGGCCCGGATATTGGATTTTTGTTTTAAAGAAATCACATTTGCTGAACTTGGCATACAGCTGGTGTTTTCTTAGAATTTCCAGCACAATCCTCAAATGTTCTTTATGCTCTTTCTGATTTTTAGAATATATCATAATATCATCTATAAATATAAGTACAAAATTGTCCAGGAAAGGGTGAAAGATTATGCGCATTAACCTCATAAAAGTTTTTGTTGCGTTTGTTAGCCCAAAGGGTAGCACCACAAATTCATAATGTCCATACCTGGTACGGAATGTTGTCTTGCATATGTCTTCATCCTTGATTCGAATCTGGTGATAACCAGACCTTAGATCTATCTTGGAAAACATTGTGGCCCCTTTTACTTGATCAAACAGATCATCAATCCTTGGTAAAGGGTACTTGTTCTTGACTGTTAACTTGTTGAGTTACCTATAGTCCATGCACATTCGCATGGTGCCATCCTTCTTCTTCACAAACAGTACTGGTGCTCCCCAAGGTGACACACTTGGATGAATGTAGCCCTTATCCAGCTGTTCTTGTAGCTGCATTTTCAGTTCAGTTAATTCTGGCACATTCATTCTATAAGGAGCCCTTGACACGGGAGAAAATACTGGCATTAACTCTATGGTGAATTCAATGTCTCTTCTGGGTGGTAATTCAGGAATATTTCCTGGAAATACATCTATGAATTCTTGCACCACAAGTATATTTTCCATCATTGGCGATTTTTCTTTGGCATCTGCATATCCCACTTGAATAGCATATAACTGGCATCCCTTCCTTATACATTTATTCATTTGGGATGTTGTAATTGGACGTAACTGTAATGGATTTTTGACTCCTTGAATATCCTTATGTGTTCCATCATGAAATTTGTAATAAATTATCTTCTCCTTACAATCCACCAAGGTCCAATGCTTTTCCAACCAATCCATGCCCAACAAAACATCATAGGACCCTAATGGAAAAATGTTTAAATCTACTTGTAACTGTTGTTCTGATATTTCCGAAGCACGGTTTGGAATCTTGGTAGTTACTTTTCGTTTTGCTCCAGTCGCTAATCGTACTAGCCATGAACTTTTAAATTTATGTTCTTTCAATTTACACAGTTCCACTATTTTGGGACTAACATAGCTCAGACTTGCACATGGATCTACCAAAATAGAAACAGATTGAGTTAGTAATTTACCTTCCAGCTCAATCATTGTCGGTTGATAATTTGCTTATCGGTCCTCCAACCTCGCATTAATACAAGGAATATTTCACGCCACATCACCTACCGTAGAAGCCTCCTGTAAGTTTTCAACTGTGTCATTTCTTGTTCGTTGTGGATAGTTTTTGTAGTAGTGTGCCTCAACACATCCCCAACATTGTAGAGGTGGCTTGGTCACCTGTCCTTGTTCAGGCTTACTAGATGCCTCTATAGGCTTTTCTTCTACTGGCCATCTAGTTCTTTGGTGATTTTTGCCAAACTGCTTACTGGCAGGGTTTCGTGCAGAATTCCTCAAGTTGCTTCTTTTGGCACTTTTGAAATTTGAGTTACTTTTATGTCCTTTTTTCGACTACCAATTTTTTCCATTCTCCCCTTTTTCCTTGGACTGCTGATAGCACTTTCATGCTTTATGAATGGCTTCATCCATGGTTCAGGGATTTACAAATTCTATTCGCTCCTTCATATGTGTTGGTAGACTGCTCAAAAATATCTGCACCTTTTCCTTTTCCTCTCGAAGATATGGACCATATCGTAACAGAGAGGTGAATTTGGTGATAAATTCATCCATAGACATTTGTCCTAACCTTAAATCATGAAATTATTTAGCTTTTTCATCATAAATCATTCCGTCAAATACTTGTCTTTAAATTATTGCTGGAATGTTTCCCAGGTGACATCTTGTTCTTCAATGTTGCATACATTCTTCACTTCCTCCCACGACAGAGTAGCTTTCTCTCTTAACTGGTATATAGCTAATCTGGCCTTCAGGTTTTTGTTATATTCATACACCTGAAAATACTTGTTCATGTTTATTAACCATGCCTCTACCACCTCCTCAGCTTCAACATCAAATGTTGGTCTTTTTATTTTACGAAATCCCCCCTGAAGCTCTACTTTCTTCTTTTTAATCTCTTGCTGATCTGAAAAATTACCAGATTCTGCCTCATTGTAATTTTTATTCTTACTTCGTTGGGATGGGCTTCTTTCCACTCTGTCGATGGTGTTGTTTCTCGTTTTCTGCTCATCCTCTTCTTGCATGCCTCTGTCTGTACTTGGATGTTCCACCTACTGGTTTTGTTTATCTGACAGACTCTTTAATATATTTTCTTGGTCTTGCAGTAATCGTTTATTATCTTTTCGAACAGGCACCATTTCCTCCTATAATTGTTGTACAGTATTCAACAGGAATCTGGTTTGATGTTGTTGTTCTTCCAACAGCCTACTGGTTTGTTGGTGCTACTTGACACTTAATTGAACCCACATTTCTAGGTTCATCACTGGTTGAGCTTGGTGTTCCCCAGTGTCTTGGGGTGGTGGCTGCATTGTTCCCCTTCTCATTGTGCTTCTAAAATCTCTCTCTCTCTCTCTCTCTCTCTCTCTCTCTGTCTCTCTCTGTGCATCAGTTTCCACACAGCTTAATTTGTTAGTTAACCCTTAGGGTCCCAGCATATGAACGCTGCTCTGATACCACTTTTACAATCAAACATAATATACATAAAATCAAATAATTTTTTTTAATCTTACCTACATTAAGACATCTATTAATGTTAGGGACATTGTACTATGCCAATCCGAGAATAAATAAACAATGTTCGAATACCAATATTACACCCTAACACAAATTCTCCAGAGACTATTTGATTTTTATTTTAGTATCTCCCACATCTCCGCACAGAAGTAAATCTCATTTGTTCGTAAGGCATTATGCTATTATTATTTTTATTTAAAGTTACGTTAGCATTCAAGCATTTTGGGTTTATTGATTTACTAACTGACTAACCCTAACAACAAGGTGGACCATGTATCACATCACTTGTATCATTTAATGTTTACTAACACAATATTTGATAATTTAATGATGTAGTATAGGCCTTTAATCCTTCGCAACACCAGTTGGGCCACTGTGCTAGCCTCACAGGTCTTGAGTTCTTCTGGCTCGCTATCCACCGTTAGATGCATCTAGTGATGAACGACATACAGAAGGGTGGGAAAATCCTCAAGCTTTCCACTGTGGCCAAACCCTAGCTATATCATACTCTACTGACTCAATTCATTCATTCCACCTTCACCGGGTTTCCAATCCTGTTCCTAAGCGTTTGGTTCTCCAACAGAGAAAGCACTCTGTCATCTTCATCCTTAGATCTACAGGATGTCTAAACTGTCTTATCCTTTCGGTCAAAGGAGAGGGTCGGCTCGGGAAACATATGCCCACCGAGTGCACAACGAATAGGTATGATTCAGTCTTAGAATCCTTCTCTCTGCAAATCCACTGAGCAGTTAAGGGTCGATTCTTTCGGATAACACGCTCTAAACTGTTTTTTTTCTCTCCACCCTTCTTACGGCATAGTGCATATGAACTCATCCCTTGGAAAGTATGGTCCATTACGTATTTACATACGATTTCTCTGAGGGTTTTTGGCTCAGTGATTCTTTACAGTTCTCTTGGTTTTTGCTTTTATATATATATATATATATATATATATATATATATATATATATATATATATACGTTGTAAAGCGTTCTTATTTGAAAAAAACTCACCTCAATTGCCACCTGTATCATTGTGTACCCTTGATTTAAATGTTAGACAATTCAAATAATATTTACCTTCCGATTGAAATTTGTTATTAATCGGTTACAGAAAACAGTTTTAGATTCTTCACCAAATTGGAAAAATGTCAGGAAATGTCCCCGAAGTCTTTTTGGCAGATTGGTACCTCTGCAAATTTAGGGCGATTATGGTTAGAATGTTGGTCTCTATGCAAAGCTGAGAGTGTAAAATCTTGATGACTGGCTGGATGAACTAATTTATGGAATCTCCTACTAAAACCTTCTACGCGTAACACAATCAAGAAATTTTGAGATAGTGAGCTTTGTCGGAAGCGCAGATAGTTATTGTTAAAAACGCAATAACTAATTTATGGAATCTCCTGCTAAAACCTTCTACGCGTAACACAATCAAGAAAGTTTGAGATAGTGAGCTGTGTCGAAAGCGAAAATATGGCCGATATGGCAGGTGTTCAGTTTTCGACCTTTGAAGCTAGGCATTTAGTGTACTGACTATTTTCTTTCATACGCCTGCTCAAAATTTGACTGTGAAATACCATTGTAAATCATTGAGTTTTTGAAACTTCACCGTGGGATTGATAATGATTTAAAATTGTTTTCCCTACTAGACCCTGGTAGCATAGACTTGGTTAGTTTTCACAGTTATATATTTAAAGAGAAAAATCCATTTCTGGTTGAATCTTCTGCTTTTTCCTCCCTCCTTAGACAAATCGCTAGCGAACTTTTGGCAGTCTTGCCAGTCTTGGCACTTTTCTATTTTGAGTTTTATTTGTGTAATCTTGGCAGTCTTCTATTCCAAGTTTTATTTATGTAATATTAGCAGTGTTCGCCATAAGCCCTTGAAGAAAGCTTAAAGATTATGTAATTAATTGGGCTTCCTTATATATTAAATAACACGCACCCTTATTGGGACAACTAGTAATTGTGAATGATAGTGTACCAATGATTTTGAAAATGCAAAATAAAAACCAAATTGGTCTCTCCAATCTAAACATGCCTTCCATGGAAATATTCAAATCACAAAGCAACAATCATCTTCTTAAATTAATGGATAATAACCCAGACTCTCAGTCATATGTATGTATCTTGGTACATCAATAATAAGAGCTTCGTCGAATCTGCGAATGTTAGTCTTATCTTAAGCAATTAGTATCCCAAAGTTTAGTTTAATGAGTTGAATTATCAAGTAGTTTAATTTAGTTGGTTTAATGGGATGACTTCTTGGCCTTGTATTGAGCAGATTTTTAATAATTATCATAGGTTGGGAAATTGTAATTTTAATTGGATGAATATCAACCATTTGAATTTTTTTGGAGATTTTATAAAGATTAATTAAATTTATTTTACTTAGTTAAAATATTATCATATTTTAATTAATAAAGTTATTTTTATTTTAAGAAATTTAAACATTTTTATTTTTTAATCTATATTGTTATTTTTATCTTAAACAATTTATATGTTAGTAGTATAAATAGGTGTTTTTTTGCAGTTTTTTATATGTTAGTAGTATAAATAGGTGTGTTTTTGCAGTTTTTTAGTAATTGGTGAAAAATAGAAAAAATATTATTTTATATAATTCATATGACAATAGTATAAAGAGTTTTTTTTAGGTTGGATATGGCAGTAGTATAAAAAGTTGTTTTTAGGCAGTGTTTTTAGTAATTGGTAAAAAATAAAAAAATATATATATATAATTTTAAGTTGTTGAATATCTATAATTTAAATGTTTTGAAGCTTTTGTAAGGGTTTCAATCCATTTTATGTAGTCAAAAATACAATTTAAATAATAAAACATTATCATCTTTTAATCTATATTGTTATTTTTATCTTAATAAATTTATATGGCATTAGTATAAAGAGGTGTTTTTTTTTGGGCAGATTTTTAGTAATTGGTCAAAAATGGAAAAAAATATACTTTCTCATAGTAACCCATTAATGTTCATGTATTTTTATTGCTATCACAAAAATTAATGTTCATTTCTTTTGAGTAGCCATTGAGGATGTTCTTGTCTTTTTAATGTTATGATGTAAATTAATGCTCATTTATTTTCAATGATATGAGGTAAATATTATAATTACACATTGAGGTTTATGTTGGATTATTTAAATGATGTAATTAGTTTTTTTTTTGAAATTTTTGAAAAATGAAAAATGTATGGTTGCTCAAGAGGAAAAATGATGAAATTATTTATGTGTTTATCAATAGATTTTGTAAGTCATATCATTAAATACCTAAGTTATACCATACATGAGTTGCTATTCTTTGTGGTTTTGATGTAATCTCTTTTTTCCCATTGAAAATTTGTTTTTTGGTACTTAGATACTTATGGTTCTTAGAGAAGAAAGGTTTATACTAATAAAACACCTCATTTTTTAAAGTTCTTGAATGATGATATTTCATCTTAGGACCAAAGAACTGATACTTATTTAAAAATGATATTAATATATGTAGTTGTAACCAAATTATGTAATTGACTTGTAGTTGAGCATTTCCTCTATACTACTCTTTCCTACCTGCATGACATTTCCTCTATACTATTTTTTTCTCTGTTACTGCTTTACAATGTTTCCTTTGCAACATATGGTGCAATTGCTAGTTAAGTAGTAATTAACATCGTTGTTTTTTGTAGGTACCTTCCTGCCCAGTTGACTCTACTCTTTCAAATCCCTGTGGCTATGCCATCAGCTCATCTAACAGAATTTTGCCCTTTTGATCTTTACCAGGTACCTCGGTTATCTTACTCAGAGGAAATTTTTGCTTCCGGGGTTTCCATGCTTGAAGCACTAGAAGATAGCCCCATAACTCTAAATTTTCTCAGCTTATATGCAAAGTTTCCCTTTAGAACATGACTTACCTCATGCTTCGCTACCGAAGAGCACAACAATGCTAATCCTCTGCTGCATGAGGAAATATTCTTCTATTTTTCTGAGCTTATAGTCTCAAGATGTATAATAACTTAAAAACAGTGGTTTTCTCATTAATTAATTTATTTCTTCTAGTTAGAAAGAACTCGGTTGATGTAATCTCTGTATATAGTTCCCTTCTATAATACTCTTCTTTGGACTTTACAGTTTTTGAATATATCAAGTAAAGAAATCATTATGTGCACGAAAGGATATTTTAGTAATTTCATTCGTTTTGTTTAAACCATATGGTCCTTACTGGCTTATCACAATATATACGTCTATAGCTCCAATGTTGGATCTCAAGTCTTGAACTGTTGTTCAATAATGCTTAGTAATAATAACAGGTGTTATAACCGTTTTCTTTCGTACCTGTGATTTGATTCATGGTTCTGGGTTATTATAATTCCTTCTTCTTTTTTTTAAGAAGGTAATGGGATTATACGGTGTCCGGACCACCTTTGAGAACTTCGTCCATGTATAGAAATTTCATGAGAGGTAATGTGACTTTGGGTTGGGTTTTCACCCGAACCCTTGCCCAATAGCTTGCTCGAGTTTTTTTTTTTAATGTAGTATTAAGAATCATGTATGTGTTTCTCTACAGCAATAATAAAAATCGTAAATGTGTTTTCTTTACAGCATTAGTAAGAATTGTAACTGTATTTCTTGACAGTTCTGCACACCTGCAAGCCTTTTTTGTTTTACTGTTAACATTTATAATTTTTATATACAGTAATATATAGTTATAACATACCAAAGGTTTCTAGACATTACTACATCCTTAAATTTGCAGTTCTCTTCTATTCTTGCCAATAGACAACCTTTTCTGGCTATATTTTATTCCAATGCTTTTCTAAAAGAATAAATACCATTCTTTTCTTTAGATTCTACATTCTAAAAGAAAAGAAAAAAAGTAAGTTACGTAATATAATAACTCACATTATAGAATAAAACAACTCCCACAGGTTTAGTTCTTTTGTCAGTAAATAATAGAGTCACTATTTACTGAACCTTTTTATCTGAAAGAAATTTGGAATTTCATGTTTCCCACTTATTTCTCATCAGTAACTATTACCAAACATTTATCTGTCAGAATTTTCATCATTTCTATTTATTTCTCAATATTACTGCAACCAAACTTTTATCTGACAGATTCCCTTTAATAGCCTTAACCTAAAGAAAATTACTTAAGTACTTATCTATTCTTAAAAGTTATTAGCTGAGGTCCTCCCAACCTTCAAGAGAGGCGATTACATCCTCCTCTTGCCCCCAAGCTCTAGTCCTGGATGGTATGGGTTAACAGTGGAAATTTCTGCTGTGACCTCAGGACGCCCAGTCCAGTTAGTATCAGAAATTAATTTTTTTTTCAGGATTTTCTAAGTCTTTTCCACTGGTCTCTACCAGCTTTGGAAATTCACACTCCTCCTTTCCTGCAGAAGAGAACCCCTACTCCTCACTGGAATCCATATCTTATTCCTAGAGGTGTAGGTAACTATTTTCCAATTGTCCCAACTATTTCCTAGTTCTTGGAAAACTTTACCTTTAGCTTTTATCTTTTATGAAACTAATTACCTTAACTGTTTCATTATTCCTAATTATTTAAAAATAAATTTTCTGCAACAACAATATTTCCAGTATTTTTGCTTAACATAATAATTAAAAATTGTCTTTTAACTAGTCACAACTAGTTATCTTTAATGAAGCTGTCACATAGCATCATCAAGAATTCCATAGACATATAAAATCTTGAAATTTAACTGTTATAATTGAGATTTTCAAAAATTTCTATCTAAATTTCCATTGTTTTCCTAACAAAGTTGTAACTAACCAAAAATGAAATAAAATATCTACAGAGTATCTTTGCTATCATTTGTAGTTTACCAAGTTGGACACAAAATATTTTGTATTGGATGAACAATTATTTACTATTATAACTAGGAAAGTGCTTAGGAGAGGCAAGTTTGTGAGATACAAGTTTGTATCTAGGCTCTGAAAATTCTTCAATTCTTAGAGAGGTTAATATGTTTGAGCAAGATCCACGTTAAGTTTTGTTGTTGCTAGTTAGGGTTTGGTAGAAAATATGAAGTTGTAGCTAGGGTTTAGAAAGATTTGAAGTTGTTTTTTATTGAGATAAAATGTAAGGACTTAATGTACTATTTTTAGCAAAGAAGTGTATTATACTTTATCATTACATTTTGAAAATAAGAAATTATGTTGATGTTGTACTAAATTCTTGTATTGCATATTTTATTATCAAATGTAGTTTACATCTGTTTTGAGTAAGATTAGTGTGTTTTATATGAAACTTCAAATTAATAGCTATATTTTTTCTATTAGTAAATATAATTTTTAGAAAAATGTATTCCAGATGATGTCCTAAGTGCTATTATATTGATCTAGGTTTGAAGTATTTTGCAGTGTTCATCAATTTGAACTTGTTTAAATTAGTGGTGGATAGAATCTTTCTCTCTGCAAATCCACTGAGTAGTTAAGGGTCAATTATTTTGGATAACATGCTTTAAACTGTTGTTTTTCTCTCCAACCTTCTTACGTCATAGTGCATATGAACTCATCCCTTGGCAGGTATGGTCCATTCCATATTTACATACGATTTCTCTAAGGGTTTTTTGCTCGGTGATTCTTTACAGTTCTCTTGGTTTTTTCTTATATATATATATATATATAAGTAGTAATTAACATCGTTGTTTTTTGCAGGTACCTTCCTGCCCAATTGAATCTACTCTTTCAAATCCCTGTGGATATGCCATAAGCTCATCTAACGAAATTCTGCCCTTTTTCTCTTTACTAAGTACCTCGATTATCTTACTCACAGGAAAGTTTTGCTTCTGGGGTTTCCACGCTTGACGCACTATAAGACGGCCGCATAACTCTAAAATTTCTCAACTTATATGTAAATTTTCCTTGTAGAACATGACTTACCTCATGATTCGCTACTAGAGAGCACAACAGTGCTAATCCGCTTCTGCATGAGGAAATATTCTTCTTTTTTTCTAAGCTTATAGTCTCAAGATGTATAATAACTTAAAAACGACGGTTTTCTCATTAATTTATTTATTTCTTCCGGTTAGAAAGAACTCGGTTGATGTAATCTCTGTATACAATTCCCTGCTATAATAATCTTCTCTGGACTTTACAGTTTTGATTATATGAAGTAAATAAATCATTTTGTGTTCGCAAGAATATTTTAGTAATTACATTCATTTTGTTTAAACCATATGGTCCTTACTGGCTTATCGCAATATATACATCTATAGCTCCAATGTTGGATCTCAAGTCTTGAACCTCTGTTAAATAATGCTTAGTAATAATAACAGGTGCTATAACCGTTTTCTTTCGTACCTATGATTTCATTCATGGTTCTAGGTTATTATAATTCCTTTTTTTTTAAGAAGGTAATGGGATTATACGATGTTCGGACCACCTTCGAGAAATTCATCCATGTATAGAAATTTCATGAGAGGTAATGTGACTTGGGGTTGGGTTTTCACCCGAACCCTTGTCCAACAACCTGCTCGATTTTTTTTTTTTTAATGTAGTAGTAAGAATCATGTATGTATTTCTCTAGAACAATAATAAAAATCGTAAATGTGTTTTCTTTATAGCATTAGTAAGAATCGTAACTGTATTTCTTTACAGTTCTGCACACCCACAAGCCTTTTATGTTTTACTATTAACATTTATAATTTTTATATAGAGTAATATATAGTTATGACATACCAAAGGTTTCTAGACATTACTACATCCGTAAATTTGCAGTTCTCTTCTATTCTTGCCAACAGTCAACCTTTTCTAGCTATATTTGATTCCAATGTTTTTCTAAAAGAATAAATATTGTTCTTTTCTTCTTTTCTTTAGATTCTACATTCTAAAAGAAAAAAAGAAAAAAAAATTACCTAATATAATAACTCACATTACAAAATAAAACAACTCCCACAGGTTTAGTTCTTCTGTCACTAAATAACAGAGTCACTATTTACTGAACCTTTTTATCTGAAAGAAATCTCGAATTTCATGTTTGCCATTTATTTCTCATCAGTAACTATTACCAAACATTTATCTGACAGAATTTTCATCATTTCTATTTATTTCTCAATATTACTGCAACCAAACTTTTATCTGACAGATTCCCTTTAATAGCCTTAACCTAAAGAAAATTACTTAAGTACTTATCTATTCTTAAATTTATCATCTGAGGTCCTCCTAACCTTCAAGAGAGGCGATTACGTCCTCCTCTTGCCCTTGAGCTCCAGTCCTAAATGGTACGGGTTAACAGTGGAAATTTCTGTTGTGACCTCAGGACGCCCAGTCCAGTCAGTATCAGAAATTAATTTTTTTTCAGGATTTGCGGAGTGTTTTCCATTGGTCTCTACCAGCTCTGGAAATTCACACTCCTCCTTTCCTGTAGAACAAAACTCCTACTCCTCACTGGAATCCATCTCTTATTCCTAGAGGTGTAGGTAACTGTTTTCCAACTGTCCCAACCATTTCCCAGTTCTTGGAAAACTTTACCTTCAACTTTTATCTTTTATGAAACTAATTACCTTAACTGTTTCATTATTCCTAATTATTTAAAAATAAATTTTCTGCAACGACAATAATTCTAGTATTTTTGCTTAACATAATAATTAAAATTCTCTTTTAACTTGTCACAACTAGTTATCTTTAATGAGGTTGTCACATCTTCCCCCCCTAGAAGTAACACCGTCCTCGGTGTTTTTATTCTAGCTCTGACAAGAGATCCGGGTAAACTTCCTACATGAATCTTTCGTCCTCCCAAGTAGCCTCCTCAGGGCCAACGTGCTTCCATTGCACTTTAACCTGGGCGATGAATCGCTTGCGGAGCATGATTTCCCTTTGGTCAAGTATGCGTTGCGGCTTGACCAGGAATTCATCGTCCAATTCTACCTGCAAACAACAAGGTTCTATGTCAATTTCCTCATAAAAAAATATACATCTTAAGTTAGGATTCTTATTTTTATCCTGCTTGTATATTTTTCCAATGTATTACGTGCTTTGCGTCATGCACATAACGCTTCAATAGGGACACATAAAACACATTGTGTACCCGAATGTGGCTAGGTAAAGCTAGCCGATAAGCTATAGGTCCTACCCTTTCCAAAATTTGGAATGGTCCACAAAATCTGGGAGCCAACTTGGCACAAGATGTCCACCGCAGGGTACTCCTCTTTGGTTTGATCCTTATGTAGACATGGTCTCCCACTTCGAATTCCTGATAAGACCTTTTTTTTCTGCATAGATATTTTTCCAATCTTGAGCAGCATTCAAATTTTATCTTATTTTCTTTACTTGTAATTCCATTTCTGCAAGAATCTAGGGTCCCAACATTAGTTTTGTCTTAGGGCTGCTCCAATTTATGGGCGTGCGACACTGCCTCCCATACAAAGCCTCGAAAGGGCTCATCTTTAGGGAGTCCTAATATCCGTTGTTTTAAGAAAATTCAACAAGGTGCAGATACTCTTCCCATTTAGTGGACTACTGCATTACATACATGTGCAACATGTCTTCCAGTATGTGGTTTACTCGTTCCATTTGACCGTCTGTCTGGGGATGATAAGCTGTGTTAAAGTTTATATGTGTTCCAAGTCTCGAAAACAAGGTCTTCCAAAATGCAGAAGTAAATTTAACATCCCGGTCTGAGATAACCGTCTTTGGAATTCCATGTAACCTGAAAATTTCCTTCATAAATATGTCGGTTATCTGTACAGTCTTGTAAGTAGACTGTACAGGTATAAAATGTGCAGATTTACTCAATCTGTCCACTACTACCATGATGGAGTCATTTTTCCTTTTTGTTCGAGGTAAGCCTGTAATGAAATCTAGGGATATGACCTCCCACTTCCATTTAGGTATAGGTATGGGCTGCAACAACCCTGCGGGGTGTTGATGCTCCTCCTTCACCTGTTGACACTCCAAACATTTACTTAAATATTCAGCAATTTTTTTATGCATGCCAGGCCAAAAAAATACTTTCCTAATTGTAGTCAACATTTTTGGGTATCCTAGATGACCTGCATAATTGTTGCGATGGTATTCATTCATTATCAGCTCTTTCAAATTCATACGATTAGGCACATATACTTTACCTCAGAAAGTGAGCATCTGATCTTCATTTATTCCATACTCAGATGTACCTCCTTGCTTTCTGATCTCTTCCCTCTATTTCCATAAAAATTGATATTCGGGATCTTTTTGCTCTTCACCCCTTATTTGCTCTGAAAACTTACTTTCCAGCTGATGGTAATATAGCTCATATATACCATGTAATTTTCTGCTTAAAGCATTTGCAACCCGATTTTCTTTCCTCTTCATGTGCTGAATATCCATATCAAACTCACTTAGGAAAGCATTCCATTTGCATGTCTTGAGTTTAAATCTGCTTGCTTGAAATAACTAGTCAAGCTGCTATGATAAGTATTTAACACAAAAAATTTTCCCAGCAAGTAGTGTCTCCACACTCGAAGCGCATGTACTACTACTGTTAATTCCAGATCATATGTTGAATACCCTTTTTCATGGTCCTTCAACTTTCTTGATTCATATGCCACCACTTTTCCTTCCTGAGATAGAACTACTCCAACACCTTCTTTACTTGCGTCTGTACAAACTTCAAATTCTTTGTTTGGATCGGCTACTCTTAACACAGGTGCAATAGTCAAAATTTGTTTTAGCTTTTCAAAACTGTTCTGACATTCAGTGGTCTACTTAAAAACTTTTCCTTTCCTCTACAGGGAAGTAATAGGAAAGGCAATTCTGGAAAATCCTTCAATAAACCTTCGGTAATACCTAGCTAATCCCATAAAAGATCTAATGTCTGACACATTCTGGGGTACTCGTCATTCCATGATTGTCTTGATCTTCTCTAGATCAACAACAATTCCTTCTGCTGAAATAACATGACCCAGATACTGGATTTCTGTTTTAAAGAAATCACATTTGCTGAATTTGGCATACAGCTGGTGTTTTCTTAGAATTTCCAGCACAATCCTCAAATGTTCTTTATGCTCTTCCTGATTTTTAGAATAGATCAGAATATCATCTATAAATATAAGTACAAAATTATCCAGGAAAGGGTGAAATATTTCATGCATTAACCTCATAAAAGTTTATGGTGTGTTTGTTAGCCCAAGCATAACACCACAAATTCATAATGTCCATACCTGGTACGGAATGTTGTCTTGTAGACGTCTTCATCCTTGATTTGAATCTGGTGATAACCAAATCTTAGATCTATCTTGGAAAACACTGTGGCCCCTTTTACTTGATCAAACAGATCATCAATCATTGGTAAAGGGTACTTGTTCTTGACTGTTAACTTGTTGAGTCGCCTATAGTCCATGCACATTTGCATGGTGCCATCCTTATTCTTCACGAACAGTACCAGTGCTCCCCAAGGTGACACACTTGGACGAATGTAGCCCTTATCCAGCAATTCTTGTAGCTGCATTTTCAGTTCAGTTAATTCTAACACACTCATTCTATAAGGAGCCCTTGACACAGGAGAAACTCCTGGCATTAACTCTATGGTAAATTCAATGTCTCTTCTAGGTGGTAATCCAAGAATATTTTCTGGAAAGACATCTATGAATTCTTGCACCACAAGTATATTTTCCATCATTGGAATCTGCATATCCCACTTGAATAGCATATAACCGGCATCCCTTCCTTATACATTTATTCATTCGGGATGTTGTAATTGGATGTAACTGTAATGGATTTTTGACTCCTTGGATCTCCTTATGTGTTCCATCATGAATTCTGTAATAAATGATCTTCTCCTTACAATCCACCAAGGTCCAATGCTTTTCCAACCAATCCATGCCCAACAAAACATCATAGGACCCTAATGGAAAAATGTTAAAATCTACTTGTAACTGTTGTTCTAGTATCCTTTTTATTTCATTAACTAATTGCAAAACATTTTATCATCGATCGGGCTTGGAACTTCGAGAAAATTGGTAGTGAGTTTTTTTGTAGGATGGATGTGACTAGGGTACGTCTGAGGATTTCGCAGAAGCCGTCAGTGCTGCTCCGTGGCGTTTCCTCCGGGATCGAGGCTGTTTTCCAGACGTACGATGTTTAATGAAACAACTCTCAGAATGGGGTTTACCCTTGGTTGCGGTTCGGGCTTCTTTCAACGATGTTTTGAGGTTAGGGTTTCTGAGGACAAGCGGGTTTTGTGGTCTTCTGCAGTTTTCCTTAAGAGGTTTTGTCTTCGATCACAATGTGTTTTGAAAGTGTCTCTATTGAGCTAGAACCCTCACCGGAGGACCTTCTTACCTTCTGGGGCTTGGAAATCTCGGAGAGGAATATCGAACAATACTTTCCAAATCGGATTTCGATTGATCTGGCTGCTGAAGAAGCGTTGGGAGGGTTATCACAACGATTTGGTCTTGCTGGTGAAAACCTTGTCATTTCCAGGAGTGGGCACTGCTACCGTAGCCAGCACTTTCCGAGCAGCAGTCGTTCTCAGACCTCTGAAAATATTTTCAAGGCAGCAATCAATTTTGATCGGCTCCTGCCGTGCTCGGCACCTCACGGTAATTTCTTTCCTTATGTTGCAACTGGTGGTTTAGAAGATGTAGTAGGGTGTAGGGGGCTTCAGTTCCCGCAGGGCTCTTTTTTGCCTAGGGTTGACAACACCACAGGTCTTGCCTTGTTGGGTAGACCTTCTCAGGAGATCTCGGGGGGGCTTCTCTTGCCTGGGGTTGAGAATGGTTTTACAAAGGCAGTCTCAAAAGGGGTGGCGAAGGATCAAGTGCTAATAGAGAAGAATGAAGGAGGGTTGGCCGACCTGGTAAAGGATGGGGTTCCAGGTCTTAGTATCCAGTCAAGGGTCTCCTCAAATGAGGCAGTTGACCTTCTCCCAAAATCTTTTGCCTCTAAAAATCAAGGTGTTGCACCGCAATGTGAAGTTGCTTCAGGGGTCAATGCCCTGCAGAATTTAAGTAAGGGTCTTGCGCCTCCGAGATCCATCGAAGATCTGAGGCAATTTTTACTTGAGACTTTAAGAGCTGAGGTTCCTCAAGTCAATCTGGTAGCAGAGGAGGAGGGTTTCAAGAAAGCTGTGGGAGCGAAGTGGAAGAAAGCCAAATCTATTAAATCCAAAGAAGATCGCCCGAAATGTTTGCTAGGTGTGGATATTAGCATTGAGAATGTTATGGATCTAACTGAGATTATGATTGTTGGAAGAGTAAGGGGCTAGAAATACTCAGCAGACTACATAGCTGAATGGGCTCAAACAATGTGGAAAGAATCCCCAGGTATGCCTGTTGATATTTCTATTCTTGCGCGAGGATGGTTCAGTATTACGTTTGAAAGAAAAGAACAAGTGGACCGGGTCCTTGAGAGAAACTGGTTCTTTGGTAAGAGACCCATTCTCTTTAGAAGATGGACACCCCTCTTTGACGCTCAGAAGGAAAAATTGGCTGAATCGGCGGTTTGGGTTAAGCTTCCCGGCCTTCCTTTGCAATTCTGGACTGATTCGGTCTTTGTTTCTGTTGGAAATACCCTGGGCACTTTTCTTGAAGCTGATAAATCTTACCTGCAAACAAGGGACAAGAGTGTGGCCTGTATACTGGTGAGCTTAAATCCGAGAGAAGGTCTTGCTGACGCGATGACGCTATACTATAAGGATATGGAGTTTCTACATATGTTAGATTATGAGCACCTTCCCTTCCGGTGCAATAGGTGTCATAAGACTGGTCACTTGGCAAGAGAATTCCCTCTCGGTCACCAGTGTAAACGCAGACAGAGAAAGCAGAACAGGAAGGAGAAAATTTCAGTTTCAGATCAAGATGTGGGTCTTAAGGAAGCAGAGACAGGCCCTTCGGTTCAGGAGATTCCCTCTTCCCCTGTGGCGAACGTGGATCCGGCCCTAGAGGATGCAGCTGGCCCTTCCTCCCTACCTCTCGAGGATCTGGCAGACTCCCTGGTTCCCCTTCAAGTTGCTGAACTCGTTGGGGCGTCTCAGGCAGGTATGTCCTCCTCCTCTCCTCTCTTGCATCAGTCCTTTGATTGTTTTCCTTTCGTTGATAGTACTGAGCCTGGTCCTTCCAGGCAGATATTGAGTGATCTTTCTGCTTTAAACCTTTCTTTGCCACCTTTGGATAGTGTAATTTTATCCGTTCCTGATATCTCTGGACCTTCTTCCTCTTCTGTTATTGATGCCCCTCCGCTCCCCTGCTCTCGGCCTACTGTTTCCAAACCTCTCCCTTATAACCTTAGACCTAGGTCTGATAGGAGAGGGTATGGCCTGGTTGTGGGAGGTCTTGCCTCAAACCCTGTTGCGATTGGGGCCAGAAAGATGAGAGGCCGGAAATCTAACCTCTCCATAGCCCAATCGAAAGCAGTCATGGATATAACTGATGGTAAACAGATGTCTCTCACTAGGGTGCTTAGAGCAAAGCGTCCACCCCCAGAAGATGTGCCATGATTGTTATTTCTTTTAATTGCAGAGGCTTAGCTAGCCAGCCTAAAAAGCTAGCCTTCAAAGAACTTGTGTGTTCTCAGAATCCAAACATTATTTTTCTTCAAGAAACTCTGGGCAAAGGGGAGGAGGTTGTTAGTATCATCTCTAAATTGCTGCCTGACTGGTCTTTTTATGCCCTCGATGCTGTGGGGAGATCCAGGGGTGTGGTTTCTGGTTTCAATCCTAAGAAGTTAAAATATGTTTCTTCTTGGGGGTCCTCGAGTATGTTGGCCTTGGAACTTTTCTCCAGTGAGCTCAACCTTTCCCTGCTCTCCTTAAATATTTACGGTCCTTGTGTGGAAAGAGATCATTTTTGGTCTTCTGTCTTTCGCTCCTCCTGGGTAACTCACCAAAATCTAATTATTGGAGGAGATCTGAATTTCTCTCTGGGGGAAGCAGAGTCATGGGGTGACTCAGCCAGAGCGGACCCATTAACTGATTTTTTCAAAAATCACTTAGCTCTTTCTCATATGGTGGACATGCCTCTTTTGAAGCTGAAACCCACTTGGAGAAACAGAAGGATTGGTCAGGATTGGGTGGGAAAGAAGATAGACCGGTTTCTTTTAAGTGAGGGTTTGTTGGATAAACTCATGGACTATCGCCATTGGGTTGGTGAGGGTGGTGTTTCGGACCATTTTCCCATCCTTCTCGAAGTTAAAGGTGCTGGAAATAAACCCGGGATGCCCTTCCGCTTTAATCCTGCCTAGCTCATGGATGATTCGTATAAGGAACTATTTTCATCAACTTGGGAGAAAGATCCTTTCAAGCCTGATTCTTCTAGGAGTGCCTTCTTTTGGAAGAATCTAAAAAAAATGAAAGCAACTTCAAAAAATTGGGTTGCAAAAAAAAAGGAGAAGGAGGCGGAGGAGCTTAAAAGGGTTAACTCTGAACTTGCTCAGTTGAAAGACCCGAAAGGGGGAGGATATGTCTCTCTTGAATCGAGGAATAAAATCAAGGACTTGGAGGCCTCCAGGAGAAACATTCTCCAGCTCAGGGAAGAAAGTTGGCGATTGAAAAGCAGAGCGATATGGCTCCATGCGAGCGATGAGAATACCAAATTCTTCCAAAACTATGCCAAAGGTCGGAAGATGGAAAATACTATTTGGGAAATTCCTAAAGGAAATGGTGAAAAGGCTTCTTCTTTTGAGGATCTGGCTTCTTTGGGTATCTGTTATTTCAAAGATCTCTTTAAAGCCCCGGCTGTAGCATCCATATCAGAAGTCATAAGAGTGGCGCAGTTGTTTCCTAGGTTCATTGAGGAGGAAGAGAATGATGCCATCATGGCACCTATTTCTAATCAAGAGATCGAGGACATTCTCAAAGGAATGCAAAGGGACAAAATCCCAGGCCCGGATGGCTGGACTGTTGAATTCTTCCTGCATTTTTTTGATGCGCTTGGTGATGAACTTGTTGCTGTTGTTGAGGAATCCAGAGTTACGGGGAAAATTCCCCCCCCTTTCAATTCCACTTTTCTTGCCTTGATTCCTAAATATGACCAGCCAAGTTCCTTTGCTGACTTCCGGCCTATCTCTCTCTGCACTTTTGTTTATAAAATCATTGCGAAAGTCATAGCTTCCAGGATTAAACCTTTTCTCTCCAGCCACATCTCTCCGGAACAGTTTGGATTTCTAAGTGGTAGGCAGATCCATGAAGCTGTAGGTGTTGCTCAAGAATCCCTTCACAGCCTGAAGAGAAGTGGTAGGAAAGGGGTTATTGTCAAATTAGATTTGTCTAAAGCTTACGATAGATTCAGTTGGTTGTATTTGAGGCTTTTACTCACTCATCTTGGCTTTAGATTTGATTTTGTCAAATGGATCATGAGCTATGTATCTTCTTCTGCTATTGCTCTTCTGATAAATGGTGCTGCTACCTCTTTTTTTACTCCAGAACGTGGCCTTAGGCAGGGCTGCCCTCTTTCTCCGCTGCTTTTTCTGCTGGCAGCTGAAGGTTTAAGCCTAATGATCCATAAAGACAAAATATTGGGCAAAATCAAAGGTATTGAAGTGGCTCCGAACCTCTGGATCACTCATCTAATTTTTGTAGATGACATATTGTTATTTGTTAATGGGAGCATAGAGGATTGTCGAGCCTTAAAGTATCTAATGGAACTTTTTCTTAAAGCAATTGGGCTCCAAATAAATGATCAAAGTCGACTATCACTCCCTCTGGCCTTTCTGTCAATGAGATAGGCAGAGTAAGAAGATTTATGAATTTTGAAGTTCGTTCTCTGCAGGAAAACTTCAAATACTTGGGCTTTTTTCTCAAACCTGATAATTACAGAATCCGGGACTAGAAATGGTTATTAGCTAAGGTAGAAAAAAGGCTAAACCACTGGAGTTTCAGGTGGCTTTCGAGGGTAGGTCGTCTGGTCTTAATTAAGTCAGTGTTGATGGCCATTCCAATTTACTGGGCTAGCCTTTCTTGGGTTCCAAAAGGCATTTTGTCCTCAATTGATAAATTATGCAGAATATTCCTTTGGATAGGGTCAAAACAGGACAATGTCAGCCCCTGGGTTACTTGGGATGAAATTTCTAAACCAAAGGAATGGGGAGGCTGGGGAATAAAAAATCTGCCTTCTTTCGCAAAATCTTTGGCTGCCAAAATTGCATGGCGTTTGATCTCTACTGATTCTCTCTGGGCTTCGGTCATCAAACGAAAATATATCAATCAAGGTTCTGTCCTGGATTGGATTCGTTCTCCAGCAAAATCCTCTAAAAATGCCTCTATTGTTTGGAAAGCTATTGTGGCTTCCGTTCAGACAATTGAAAGAGGATTGGCCTGGCAGGTTGGAGACGACACTCAAGTACGTGTGGGCTGTGATCCTTGGGTTGATTGCCCTGTTAACTACTCTCTTTCTCCGGCCCTGGTTAATTATATTAACGAAGGAGGAGTTTACACTTTGAATCATGTGGCTGTTCCTAGAACAACTTCCCTTGTGAAACAAGGTTGGCTCTCGGGTCTAGATTTGCATTTAGAAGACAGGTGGCTGGAAGAATGGAATCGTTATGTTGCAGAATTAACTTTTTCTTCTGTTCGAATCTCAGATTCTTCTGATGAATTGCGCTAGGTTTATGCGCAGTCAGGCATCTACTCCCCCAAGTATGGTTATAAATGGCTAATGACTCAAAAAGGGTGGGGGACCCCAAGCTGGTGGAATAAACCACTCTGAAAATTGAAATGTCCAGCCAAGACCAGACTCTTTTTCTAGTGCATCCTCCATAATAAGGTGCCAACGTGGGACTTTCTTC
Organism: Pinus albicaulis; assembly: GCA_034641835.2. Taxonomy (NCBI): domain Eukaryota; kingdom Viridiplantae; phylum Streptophyta; class Pinopsida; order Pinales; family Pinaceae; genus Pinus; species Pinus albicaulis. Next base: position 722,319,887 of record CM076570.1, on the reverse strand, counting down.
AAAAGAGAGGGAAACAGGGGCCGAGTTGTTGTTCTCTTTGCAAGTCTGCTAAAGAAAATATTCAACACCTTTTCCTTTTTTGCCCCTTTAATTCTAGCCTTTGGGCAGAAACTTTGAGCTTGACCAATATTCCCTTGATGTGGCATGGCGAGGACCTTTCTCAGGCTTGGAATCATTGGTGGCAGGAGGCTCCAAATGACAAAGTCAGGGCTTTTCCTCTTCTTATAGCTTGGGGAACTTGGATTGCGCGCAACAAGGTGATCTTCAATGAGCAATCTTTTCCTATAGCCAGGCTGGCAGCAGAGGGAGCTGCTATTTTTGACAACATTCCTACTCCTTCTAGTACAGGCTCATCCCATAATATTCAGCCTGAGCTATTAATGAGTCAATTCTGTGGGCTTATTTTGATGGGGCTTCTGGTGTTAATGATCTTTGTGGTGCTGGTCTTATCATTCATCTTTCTCGTGAAAACTCTCTCTGTGCTTCCGTAGGCCTTGGGCAAGGGTCCAATAACTTTGCTGAACTCAAAGCCCTCCACTTTCTCCTTTGCTGGTTGATATCCAAACATATGAGACAGATTCAGATTTTTGGTGATTCTAGAAATGTTGTGAATTGGTTCAATGGGACTCAGCAGTGCAGGAATTATATTTTTTTACCTTTGCTTAAGGAGATCCGTCGTCTTAAATGCTTTTTCTTTGAGATTTCTGTTGTTCACATTTACAGGGAAAGGAACCAGGAAGCAGATCAATTATCTAAAGAAGGTGCTCAGCTTGATCTGGGGTCCTGGACAGTAACTGAGATGGTGAATGGGGCTGTTCATGCTCGGGAACAGCCTTCCTTTGTTTAAATTTCTACTATTTTTCTTTTGAATTGTATATATTTTCTTTTCAATAAACTTTAAAACAACTACTATATAGAGTCCATAATTGTTTTCCTTATGTAAGGAGGTTCTGGGCTCCATTTTTGGTTTTTTCTGATATACTTTCGGGGGCTGGGATAGTCTCTACTGCCAGCCCTTTCTTTGTGCTAGCGAAGCTATGGGCTTTTCAATGTTTTCTTCTCTTTCTGCTCTCATTTCTTTTTTCGGTTTACCAGGAGATGATGAGTTAAAAGAGATGCACTGATGTCTACTTTGGCTATTTTTTGGTTTTTCTGGCTGCTAAGCATCTATATAGGTGTTTAAGTAGCTATGTTTCCATCTCCTTTTGCAAAAAAGGAATGGCTCTGTCATCGAAATGCTAAGCATATGTTTTGAAACTATCTATTTAATAGAAAGTTCGATTTTTTTCTGTGGGAAAAAAAACTGTTGTTCTAGTATTTCCAAAGTACAGTTTGGAATCTTGGTAGTTACTTTTCGTTTTTCTCCATTCGCTAACCGTACTAGCCATGAAATTTTAAATTTCTGTTCTTTTAATTTAAATAGTTCCACTATTTTGGGACTAACATAGCTCAGACTTGCACCTGGACCTACCAAAATAGAAACAGATTGAGTTAGTAATTTACCTTCGAGCTCAATCATTATCGGCTGATAATTCGCTTGTCGGTCCTCCAACGCCACATTAATACGAGAAATATTTCGTGCCACATTGCCTACCATAGAAGCCTCCAGTAAGTTTACGAATGGCTTCATCCATGGTTCGGGGATTTACAAATTATATTCACTCCTTCATATGTGTTGGCAGACTGCTAAAAAATATCTACACCTTTGCCTTTTCCTCTCGAAGATATGGAACATATCGTAACAGAGAGGTGAATTTGGTGATAAATTCATCCATAGTCATTTGTCCTAACCTTAAATCATGAAATTATTTAGCTTTTTCGTCATAGAATCGTTTCGTCAAATACTTGTCTTTAAAGTATTGCTGGAATGATTCCCAGGTGACATCTTGTTCTTCAATGTTGCATACATTCTTCACTTCCTCCCACCACAAAGTAGCTTTCTCTCTTAACTGGTATATAGCTAATCTGGCCTTCAGGTTGCTGTTATATTCATACACCTAAAAATACTTGTTCATTTTTATTAACTATGCCTCTGCCACCTCCTCAGCTTCACCATCAAAGGTTGGTGGTTTTATTTTACGAAATTCACCTTGAAGCTCTACTTTCTTCTTTTTAATCTCTTGCTGATCTGACAAAATGCCAGATTCTACCTCATTGTAATTTTTATTCTTACTTCGCTGGAAAGGGCTTCTTTCCACTCTGTAAGTGGTGTTGTTTCTCATTTGTCGCTCATCCTCTTCTTGCATGCCTTTGTCTGTACTTCGATGTTACATCTGTTGGTTTTGTTTATCTGACAGGCTCTTTAATATGTTTTCCTAGTATTGTAGTAATCGTTCATTATATTTTCGAACACACACCATTTCCTCCTGTAATTGTTGTACAATATTCAACAAGAATCTGGTTTGATACTGTTGTTCTTCCAACAGCCTACTGGTTTTTCGGTTCTGCTTAACACTTAACTGAACCCACATTTCTGGGTTCATCACTGGTTGAGCTTGGTGTTCCCCAGTGTCTTGGGGTGGTGGCTGCATTGTTCCCCTTCTCATTGTGCTTCTGAACTCTGTCTCCATCTCTCTCTCTCTCTCTTTGTGCATCATTTTCCACACAGCTTAATTTGTTAGTTGACCCTTAGGGTCCCAGCGTATGAATGCTACTCTAATACCACTTGTAACAATCAAACATAATATACATAAAATCAAATAATTTTTTTTATTATCTTACCTACATTAAGACATTTGTCAATGTTAGGGAAATTGTACTACTCCAATCCAAGAATAAATAAACAATATTCAAATACCAATATTACACCCTAACACAAATTCTCCAGAGACTATTTGATTTTTATTTTAGTATCTCCCACATCTTCGCACAGAAGTAATTCTCATTTGTTTGTAAGGCATTATGCTATTATTCTTTTTCTTGAAAGTTACGTTAGCATTCAAGCATTTTGGGTTTATTGATTTACTAACTGACTAACCCTAACTACATGGTGGACCATGTATCACATCACTTGTCTCATTTAATGTTTACCAACATGATATTTGAGAATTTCATGATGTAGTACAAGTCTTTAATCCTTCGCAACACCTATTGGGCCTCCATGCTAGCCTCCCGGGTCTCGAGGTCTGCTGGCTCGCTATCCAGCGTTAGATGCATCTAGTGATGAACTGTAGATAGAAGGGCGGGAAAATCCTCGGGCTTTCCACCGCAGCCAAACCCTAGCTATCTCATACTCTACCCACTCAATTCATTCATTCCACCTTCACCAGGTTTCCGGTCCCATTCCTGAGCGTTTGGTTCTCCAATAGAGAAAGCACTCAGTCATCTTCGTCCTTAGATCTGCGGGATGTCTAAACTGTCTCAGCCTTTCGATTAAAGGAGAGGGTCGGCTCAGGAAATATATGCCCACCAAGTGCACAACGAATAAGTATGATTCAGTCTTAGAACCCTTCTCTCTGCAAATCCACTGAGCAGTTCAGGGTCAGTTCTTTCAGATAACACACTCTAAACTGTTTTTTTTTCTCTCCAGCCTTCTTACGACATAGTGCATACGAACTCATCCCTTAGCAGGTATGGTCCATTCCATATTTACATACGATTTCTCTGAGGGTTTTTGGCTGGGTGATTCTTTACAGTTCTCTTGGTTTTTTCTTATATATATATATATATATATATATATATATATATATATATACATCGTTGTTTTTTGCAGGTACCTTCTTGCCCAACTGACTCACAAACTTAAGAACATGCATATCATATTTGGTTAGGCACACTAGCCTATACCACCAATTTTACAAGAGAAGTTGGTATCCTGAATTTAAGAGGAGAAGTTGGTATCCTCACCATCTAGGCTTCTTTGACATGTTTTCCCTCATGTACAAATTTGGGCTGACAAGATACCAACAAACCCACTCACTTGATGTTATATTTCTAAACATTATCTGAAAGGGTTTATTCAACAACTTCTTGTTAATGTAGTTTGGCATTTGACTAGTTTGGTTAGTTCCATGCTAATAGATGTTCAATTTGAATCTTCTTGGGTTAGGCACAGTACCTATACCGCCAAATTTACAAGAGATACCATCAATATATGTCCTAAAACATTTTTTGGGTTACCCTCTAAGATACTTTGAACATGCATATCATATTTGGTTATGTACAATAGCCTATACTACCAAATTTACAAGAGATACCATCCATATATGTCTGAAACACTTGTTGGGTTACCCTCTAAGATTCTTTCAACATGCATATCATATTTGGTTAGGCACAGTAGCCTACACCAAAACATTTACAAGAGATGCCATCCATTTGTTGGGTTACCTGTGTGTGAGGTATAAAACTCAAGATCTCCCTATTCTCTAAATACCAAAATTGATTGTGATTCAACCAAAAGCCTCAATAGTAATTTGAAGGAAACTCAAAAATTTGCCACAATAATAGCTATTAAATAGTCTAATTAGAACCAAAGACCACATGACAAACTTCACCTTAAACTTAAACCATTGATTATTGCACCTAGAGTAACAAGGTGCAAAATAAATAAGTACATATATATAACTACTTATAAAACAATAATCCTGACCTATCAAATGTCAAGATGGATCAAAACTATTAGATACAATTCTATAAACATAAGAAATTAAATAAATCTAAGTAATTTTATCCTTTTTAAAGTTCAAGAAACCAATTCTAATTTTAATAGACTTAAATCATTATTTAATTAACCTACTAGCAAAGTACAAAGTAGATGACTATATATGTATATAACTACTTGTAAAACAAATAAAACAATATAGATTCATCTTAAACCCAGATTTATCAAATATTAAAATGGATCTATCTCAATTAAAATAAATTAAAATAAAAAATGTAAACAATTTCAAAACATTAATTAAAATTTTATTTTGAAAACACATCAAAATAATTACATTTATTATAAAAAATAATAATATGAGAATTCCTTTTCAAAAGATTTGAAATAGTGAAATTATATTATTCATTTTTTAAAATAAATTTATTTGTAAAAATAAGATTTAAAAAAAATAAAAATAAATATAAATTAAAGTTAAGAGAAATTATCATTACACATCAGTTTAATTCAAAAAAAATCTTTAACACAGTTTAATTTGAAGGATACAATTTGACCAACTTAACTGAGTTTATATGAATAGAAACTAAAATCCATTTATTAAACATCACTCTTTTAAATTCGAAATTTTCTAATTAACTTCCATAACTGCGTTAATGTAAATATGCATTTTTATAAAACATGACTCTTTTAAATAGACATTTCTTACATTTGAATGTAGAGCAGTAAATTCCGTGGATAACGCAATTCTGATGGTTTGTCAAAGAATGGCTTAACTGCCATTGTTCCTATCAATTTTATGAATCTGCTGTGTTTTTATGAACAGAAAATAAAACCAGACCATCCCAAAACTGACATGAATGAGAAGGATAATTATTAGAGACACCAGGCAAGATTTCCATGGCTATGATGGCATGTATGTTGATGCTTCTATATGTGCTGGGAGTGCCTTGATATCAACTGCAAAACGTTCTTGAACCTGTCTCAACACATCCTCCTCTGATGAAGAAGCAGAAGAAACAAAGGTAATTGCAAGACCCTTTGTACCAAACCTTCCAGCCCTTCCAACCCTGTGCAAATAAGTATCTGCAGACTCAGGCATGTCATAGTTGATAACAATATTAACTCTTTCAATGTCAATTCCCCTGCCCACCAGATCAGTTGCAACCAGAATCCTCTTTTTCCCCTCCTTGAAACTCTTGTATCTCATCAGTCTTTCATCCTGCTGCATTCCAGAATGAATACAAGTACAAGGAAAGTTGCACTGCACCAGCAGCTTGGACAGCTCAGAAGCCCTTTTCACACTCTTCACAAATATAACCACCTGGTTGAAGTCCAGGACATCCAGCAAATCAGTCAGCTTCCTGTTCTTTTCCACCTCAGCCAATTTTATATAGTGCTGAACTAGCCCATGAAGTGTGAGCTTGGCCTCATCATCAACATATATCTCCATAGGATCCTGCATGAATTTCTTACAGACAGGCCTGATTTCCTTGCTCAGTGTGGCTGAAAACATCATGACCTGCTTGTCATGAGGGGTCATCTTGAAAATAGCTTGTACATCTCTCCTCATATCTAAAGATTCCAGCATTCTGTCACATTCATCCAAAATAAAATGCCTGATATTTTTCAGACTGAGATCCTTGTCTTTTGCCAATGCCAAGATCCTTCCAGGGGTCCCAACAACTATGTTGGGGCATTCATTTTTCAATAATGCCTTGTGGGTTTTAATAGAGAGGCCTCCATAAAATACAGAGACTTTCAATTGTTTCAGATAAGTCATAAATCTCTCGAACTCATGGCATATCTGGTATGCCAATTCTCTGGTATGGCAGAGTACTAGGGCAGAGACTTGCCCTTCTATGGGTTCGATCTGCTGCAGAGTTGAAAGCACGAAAACTGCAGTTTTCCCCATTCCAGACTTGGCCTGACAGAGAACATCCATTCCCAGGATCGCCTGAGGAATACACTCGTGCTGAACTTCTGAGGGATGTTCAAATCCAGAGTCCACAATTGCTCGAAGGAGCTCTGGTTTCAGAAGGAAATCCCTGAAACCAGAGCTATGAATGCCTACATAACCTTTCTTCGAGACTTCATCAGTGACGGCATATTCCTCCAATGTTTGTGCGTCCAATTCCTCTTCTTCATAGTCCAGGAGCTCTTCATTGTAAATCTCGCCTTCCCTCGACTTTTCCACATTTTCTACTCTTTGTTCTGCCATTTTGGTGTTAAAAATAGAAGCACATGGCAAGTTTCTGATGAAATAGAAGCAGAGGTTTTATTGGGGTAAAAAGAAGAAAGAATGGTGCGCAAAACCTTCTCTGACAGCACCCTCAGAAATGATATAAATTATGGTTCAGGAGACATGTCCATCTCATTCAACCATCACGACCACTCCCGTGACTGCAGAAATCAATGCTAATGTCATTTGACTCTCTAATATTTATATATATTCCATTTTAATCACAAATTTATTATTAATTCCATTTTAATCACAAATTTATTATTACTCGACAATAATTAATATAACTAATAACTAATATAATTGTTGTTAAGGCGTGAAAGTTTCCACAGTGAGATATCTCACTACTTGTGTATTATGATTGCAGATCCTTTCAATATCATAAATAATATAATTGTGTTGAGAAGTGTTTTATATTTAGGTGATATTGTAATGAAATAAATATTTGTAAACATTTACATGTTCACGTTGACTTAATTAAAAATTATTAAAAAATTAAAAGTAATATAAAGCATACTATGGAAAAAATGTTATAGTGTCTATACATGACTTTAAACATATTAAATAGTGAGTCAATTAACAATAAAAATTTAAAAATATTAAAAAAAATCATTTTTTATTAATAAAATTAAGAACAATTTTTAAGATAAAAGAAAATGATAATATACTTATCACATTAAAATATATAATGATTAAGACCTATTTTACTATATAAATTAAAATAATGATTACTTAACTATATTTGAATTTAATTAATAAAAACTTAATACTTACAAAATAACAAGATTCTTAATCATGAATATTCACCCTCACTGTACCATGAATATTATTAACTTGTAAATACGTTTTGTTACAATACCATGGTTTATCAAAACCACAAATCCAAAAAGCATAACTCATTTCACAATTAAAATATTTTATAAAAAAATTATTTTAAATTAATTTTATAGCATTTTTTAAAATAAATCTAAAAACAAGAAATGTTATAATTACTTTTGAGATATATTTAAACCCTCTATCCTCATTACTACTAAAAATAAATCAAGGTTTTAATAAAATTAAAAATGAGAATGATTTTCTATATAGAGGTGAAATTTATACAAATAATATTATTAATAACCAACATAGATCCATTTTAATTAAGGATCTACCAAGAGACTAGAAGAAACAAATTTCTCTATATGCAATCCTTCCAAGTTTTACACTCAAGGAAAAATTTCAATCTTAAGAGGTTTGATCCTCTCACCGCTTGTGGAACCAGAGTTGGATCTATGGAGTGGTATTGTGACAAAATCTATTTACAAATTAATAATATCCACAGTAAAGTGGGGGTCCTCCAAACCTTGGATATTTGTTTTTATATATCTCTCGAGGGTGTTCACAATGCCTCCAAAAACACATACCAAAAATGAAGCGAGAGATTGTATAGTCAGACCCAAATCAGCATCCTAGTAACCTCCATTGTGTTTGCGTCAAAATCAGGAAACCATGGTGTGATGATGAGTCCTGTGGATCCCAAGAACCATGGTCCATCTCGCAATATGATATCTCTGGCTTCCGATGATGGGAACTTGACTATGAAGAATCCCTTTGAGCATAAATGGATTTCACAGTCCATGGTCCAATTGGTGAAGATCCCATGGAAAAGGTCCATTGGTTTTGGCCAAAAGCAGTGGAATCTGCATATTATTGCTTGAGATTCAAATGTGGTTTGATGGTCGTCTATCTCTGGAGTGTCTATACTCAGTTTAGGCACACTGTTTTGTTGCTCCACAATGTATGGCTAGGGGTACTCTCTGCAGGTGCAATTGCTGTTGTAGCTATGTTCTTTCTCTGCAAAACATTTCTGAATGAGTGTCCTTTTGGGTTTTCTATTTTGGAGGTACTGGCTCCTCGAGTGAGTCCTTGGGCTTTGTTTTAACCTGCTTTGCCACCTCGCAGTCTTAGGTTGAGTAAAATGGTAGATCCAGTGCCGATGGGATATGTATTGATAGAGCAGGGGTCTAATAAGGATTTCCCCCATGAAACAATGACTGTATGTGGTAGGGGTAACCTAAGACAGACCTGATTTTTTTCCTTTATATTTGAAACTCTGTGTGTCCCATACCCAAACAATAAAAGTATTCCCCACAAGGGGCTTTATAAAAACTTGAAACTGTGCAGAGCTTTCTGAATCTCGTTTCCTGTGGTAGCTCTGTGATTTCCTTTTGCCTTCTGTTATGGTATCTTGTGCAGGGTACTGTAGGAGTCAAATAACCAACTCCCCCTGGATGGAGCGTCCAGGGGATGGCCACCACAATGCACTAATGCATGCGTTGAGCCCAGAGGTTGAAGCATTTTCCGTATCCTGCAGCATACCGCAGGCACAGGTTCCGTGCGGCTTTTCTCAGCAAAACCACCGCGGTCGAGGTTCTTTAGGTAGGCGCGGTGTGCCGTCGCTCGAGCCCATCGTATGTGATGGGTGTTCGTCTATTGGAAAAGCCAGAGCCCAAAGGGGGGAGTGGCCTCCGTGCGAACAAAGGAAGACCCGTGCCAAACCAAATGCCATTACAGCTCAAGTGCAGGGCCAATAGTCTGCAAATCTGTGTTGATCTTCTCGTCTGATGCCCACCCATGGTTGTCCACCGCCGCAGTTGCCAACCATCCACAGTTATAGAAGTCTAAAAAGTTACCCGGACCTCTAGATACATTTTTTTTATTCCAACTGACCTTAAATCATTTTTGCATTTTTTTTCCAACCGACCATAAATCTTATTTAGAGAATAGTTATTTTTGTTTAAATACATATATGTGTTAAACCAAGGAGGCTAATAATAATAACACATTTTTATTTTTGTTTTTATTTATTTATTTTTGTTGTGTGGTTTTTTTTTTTTTAATTTTATTTAAATAATTTACAATAAAAAAATTAATGAATATGTATTTATATTTAAATAGTCAATGAATTAAAAAAAGAAATAAATAAATTTATTATTATTATCATTAATTAATAATGAAAAAAATAGTTTTAATACCCAGGGAAAATGTTTTCATATTACATTAAGTGATAAAAGTAAAAATGAAAAAAAAATATAAATAACTAAAATATTTTCATGTCACATTAAGTGATAAGAGTAAAAATGAAAAAGAAATATAAATAACTAAGATGTTTTCATGTCACATTAAGTGATAAGAGTAAAATGAAAAAGAAATATAAGTAACCAAGGAATAGTTTTTAACAGCCAGGGGAATATGTTTTCATGTCACATTAAGTGATAAGAGTGAAAATAAAAAAGAAATATAAATAACTACATATTCACATAGTGTAAAACAATAATAAAAAATAAAATAAAAAACACAAAGAAAAATCAAATTATTCTTTAAAAAAATTGACATGGATAGATAGGGTTTAAAATGAATATACTTCGGTGATATTACAATTAAATCTCAAATATACAAATAATCTCACATGAATTATATATATATTTATATATCTATGAAGTTTAAAGATTAGATGTGAAAGTGAATCTTATCTTATTTTTATTGGATTCATTATTAAAATTAAAATGTATAGAAATTTATTAATTTTGGATTTACTATGTGTTTTATAGAGATTATGTAATTTGTTTTCTTAAATTTTGATTTGTCTTCATACACAATAAATTTAGAATCAAGATGAATTTATATTTCATCTGTCAATTTTATGTTAAATATGAAAGGATTTACATAATATTCATATTCGGAAACATATCATTGAAATGTTTGAATCACCATGGAATGAAAGAGATCAAATACCATAAACCATTACTTAACACACACACATATGTAGTTTGATAACTCCATATCAAGAATTAAATAAATTACAAGGTAATATAAAATTATTTTACTTAACCTCATATCTACTATGTAAAAAGTGGTATCAAATTTCTCAAGATGCAAACCTTTTTTTGAATGTTAAACTTGAGTAAAAGTTTGCTCATCTAGAGATGTGATTCCTCTCGAAGCTTGGTAAATTTGATATTAAGTTATATATATATATATATATATATATATATATATATATATATATTCTTGTTTTTAATTTTATTAAAACTTGATAATATTAGTTTGACATATGTTTTATATTTTTTTAATTTAATTTTTTAATATGACATGTATATATTTTGAGTGAGTCTAATGGTTAAGAGTATGTATTTCTTCTTAAGAGGTCACAAGTTCAAATCCAACATGGGTAGAGTATGTATGAATTCATAGAATTTCAATTTATGTTTTTGATTTGCTCTACAATCTAATATGGGGAGATGTTTTCATGTAACATTATAGAAAAAATATCAAAAAATACTTATATTAAAAATATAAAAGTCAACTTTAAAGTAAATTTAAGTAAAGTAAATACTAATAAGTGTTGCAGGGTAGCTTAGTCCCTGCACTTAAGTTAGAAATTTTGTTATGGGAAAAATAGCATAACAAAATGATAAATTTTGTTATGGGAAAAATAGCATAACAAAATGATAACTTACATTGGTCACTGCTAAATTAATAATGGTTAATAGGCAAATTGAATATTTTAGTCTTGCTTTGGAAGGAATTAATATATTGAGATGTAAAGTGGTCTCATACACCAATTTGGTGTTTGGCTTAGCCATGATCTTAAAATTAGATTAGACCCCCTAGTTTGTGGAACAAATGACACACTTCAAATCAATTATTTCACTACTAAAGTAATTACAAAAAGAATAGCAAAGTGCTCTATCATCTAATATGGGAAGATGTTTTCATGTAACATTATATAAAAAATACTTATATTAAAAATATAAAAGTAAACTTTAAAGTAAATTAAAATTTATGTTCTTGATTTATAATTAGAAATAGAAAATATCATTAATTTAATACATCCCATAATAACAAGTGTTGTAGGAAACTTGGTACTTTCCAATTAACTTAGAAATTATGCCATGAGAAAGAATTCCATAAAAAACTATAACCTACATTGGTCAATGCTAAATTAATGGTGGTCAATAGGAAAATCAAATGCTAAGTCTTTCTTTGGAAGGAAGTAATAAATTGAGATGAGAAGTTGATAAATTAATTTTTTACTCAAGCACAGGGACTTGCATAAATTTCGGTGGGTAGTAACCAATAATAAGTTTACGGATTTGTAGTTTTATTGATACATAAGTGTTGAGGAAAACATAAATAATGGTAGGAAGTATCTCTTGGTAAGTATATTTATTTACATCTTATTCCTATCCATTTTTTATGCAAAGGCTTGCTTAAATTATGGTGGGAAGTAAATGATGGTAAATATATTATTTATTGGAGTCTGAGCTATTTTCAAGGATTTTCTTTTTTGGATGGTTTTCCTATAGATATTAAGAATAAAAAATCACTACACAAATATCTAAAAATCATATATGAATATTGCAACCATATCCATAAATTATGACACAAAATATGTGAGGAAATTATCCACATGGTAATATATTGTGCAAAGGCTACACTAAGATCTTCAAGTTATGGTCCAATCAAATGTTTGGAAAATAGATTTTTTAATAATATTTAAAAATAATTATTTAATTTTCAAAGTTGAACATCATAAATTTGATTGGTCAATGGTAAACTAATAGTGGATCAATTGCTAGACTCCTTCCTTGGTAGGACTAAAATAACAAATATTTAATTTTCCAAACATGTAATAAGAAAAGTAATGAATACTTATTTATGGTCATAAGTTACTAATGAAATTAGAAAATTGAATTCCCTAATGAGGGTGTCAAATTCTCGGGAAACAACGCATAGTGGGGTGGTATGCAGCCCTCCAAACCCCATGGTTGATTTTCGGACTTGATCCTGTGGCGAGGCTAACTCATGCAGGAACGTGTGAGCAGGTTGGGAATCATTGGGTGGAATTTAAAACACCTTAGGTGAGTCACTTCAATGGTTATTGCAATGGAAGGGGGTTGTGCCAGGCTTCTCTATTCTTGAGTTTGGTGTCTCGAGCTTTGCGTAGAAATTATTATAAGACTTCAACGTCACGCATGATGTTTCTCTTGGCAATGGGGAGGTTTTTAATTTCAAGTAACAATCTCAAAAGCGCTAGGAAGAGGTCCAATCATCCTTTCTGGAGCTAGTTATCAGAGGGTCTTTGCGTGTTGGGCACTTAGTGGATACTCCTTTGTTCTGGTTCGCCAGCTTGAGTCTTCCCAGAGCGTGCAAAATGATACCTCTTTTATCTTAGTACTTTTGAGTGTTCTACATGTTATTTTGTGGGATATTCATGTAAAATTCAAGCTATTATGATTCTTGAGTTGCTTCCTAATCTTTCCTGTTCATTTCATTTTGATTTTTTTGGAAAATTGGTGTGGGGGGTAGGTCTTTGTTAATAATTTTCATTGGTTCTCTCCTTTTGTGGTTTATTTAGGGTTTGGGAGGTTCGAGGATGGGTGTGCACTTGCTCTTACACTCAGTGGACAATAGCCCAGGAGGCTATGGTTTGGGCTTTGATTGGGGTACTTCTTTCCAAATTCGCAAAGTTAGTTGGTGGTTTGTTTCCTTTGCTCAGTCCCTTGCCATCTCCTATGGTTTTTTCTTGTGCCTTGACTGTAGTGGGTGGGTTTTTTTACAGGGTCAGGGATTAGTGGCTTGGTGTGGAAGGATTCACCTGCCTCTCTTGGTTGGTTTCTGGGTGGTTCAGTGGCTCTTTGTGTGGTCTCAAGTGGAGTTGGGGGTGATATATTTTTCTGGTGTGTTGTCTGATGTTGGTATTCCCCCTCTTTGGTGCGGTGGTTGATGTAATTTAGGAGGGCAAGGCTCCACCTCCTAGTATGGATTTAGAGGGTGAAGGGGACCTTCAGACCCCTCCTCAACTTAGCTAGCATCTAATGTACCAATTGAACCCCATTCTCATATTTATCTTGATCGTTCAATTCAGACTTTGCTTTCAAAATTGAAACATGTTAGTCAAATTTTCCAAGAATGTCCTTAGCCATATTCAACATAACCAATGACAACTACATGATAGGATTGTGAGTCTGTGGCACAGGTAGCATCGCCCTCACGAGAAATTAGAAATATTGGAAGCAAGGTTGGCTCACATGGAGGGCTACTTTCACTGTGATTTCAAACCAACTTTGTCTCTGAGGTTAGGTCCTGATTATCCTGCTCAATTCAAATCAACTACTTAGTGATGTCTTGATCCAGGTGGATATTGGCGGCCACCCACCTATTCCATTTGGACCCGCACCATCAGTTCTTTTAGTTTTTCAGTTTCAGCACAACTTACTATTTTTAGCATTTTTTCGGGTCATGAACTTCCGAAGCTATTTTAAGGCCCTAATGATCCAAGTTGATATTGGTGGCCACCCACCTATTCCATTTGAAACCCCCACCATCAGTCCTTTCAGTTTTTCATTTTTGTCACAACTTACTCTTTTTAGCAGTTTTTCAGGTCCTGAACTTCTGGAGCCATTTTGAGGCCCTAAATGATGTTTTTTGGGAAAACCAGGAGCAACATGGGTCCATGGATCAATGTTTCTCACATCATAAGTTATAGTCCTCGGATAGATCTTTATAACGAGGTATGGTGCATGTCAAACGAAGATCACATGCCAAAGTTACGTCCCCGGGAAGTTGAAACACCAATTTACCCAAGGAGGGCCGATAGTTTTGGCGCTTCATCTCTTAGGGTTAGGTTTTTTGATGTTTAGGGTTTTCCATTGTTTCTAAATAATAAATAGACCCTCCAAACTCATTGTAACATATTTTAGAGGCCTATAGTTGCCACATCTCTTCTCAGAGATAAGCTAGTTTATTTCCATTATGTCTTTAAGCATATTTCTGTTATTTGGTATTAATGAAATGAAGTATTATTTCCGCTGCATCTCTGTGTTTATTTCTATTTCTTTATTTTATTTTTTTCCTACATAAATCCATATCAGTGGTATCAGAGCGGTCTACTCTTTCTCTGTTTTTCTTTGCATGTCCCCAACGAGGTCAGGGTATAAGGAGTTAGGGCTTGATCTGGTTGAACCCTTGCATGATCAGCCTTGCAAACCCTGGCGACCTTCCATGGCAGAAGGAAATAAAGACGAGGGAGTAGGAGATCCTATCACAATATTTCTCGAGAAGGCCCTTGAGAATCAAAGGAACGTGACGATGGATAACTTTACTCACATCCTTCAACATTTTCCCCCCTATGATGCATTTTCATCCAACAACCACTCTAAAGGCACCCGAATTAGATGCAGGTTCTAATCCTGAGCCATAACCGGACAAGGGAGATGACAAAGGGAAGCAGATCATTGATGCAGACCCCAGTGCCATTTTTTCCACCACCAAGCTCCAGAGGGAGGATCCCGAGGATCTAGAGGAGGGGGAGTGCCTCTTCCATTCGCAGATGTGGGTGAAGGGTTATCCACTGCAATTTCTTGTCGATAGAGGAAGCCAAAAGAACTTCATTTCAGTAGAGGTCCTGAAGTGGCTCGGCCTGCCGACCATAGCACACCCGTAGTTGTATACCATTGGGTGGCTTCACGAAGGAAGAGATCTCCGTGTCCGCCAGCAGTGCCGTCTACCATACAACATCAAGCCATTCACAGATGAGGTAATGTGTGATGTTGCTCCTCTTGATGTGTCTGATGTATTATTGGGCCAACCATACTTGTGGAGGCGACATGTTGTGTATGAGTCTAGGCCTCGTGCTGTTATTATTAATTTGGGAAATAAATTATATAGGATACTCGAGGTAATACTACCTCCTGCAATCTCTTTGACTAATGAAAAAAAATGCAGTAAGATTGTTTCCCAAACTAGGAAATTTATTTTCCTTACAACTCGCTCACAGGGAAAGAATAATATTGTGGCCACAACCTCGAATCAAGGCTCCCCTTCATGGCTGTAGTAGATGGAAAAAGTCATGGAGGAATACGAGGACATTTTCTCCTCACCCACAAAGGTTCCTCTACATTGTCATGACAAGCACTCCATTGATCTGACCCCCGGGGCACCGCCGCCTGATGTTGCCACACCTCATGCGACTACACAGAAAAAATCTACACATGTACTGTTTGAGGCAACCAAATTTATTGAACGAATCCAGCAGGTCCACGAGCAGGTCCACGACATCTTGGACAAATCCAATACCAAGTTCACCAGAATTTGCCTCTCATGGAGGAACTTAACGCAATGGGGACCATTTCTTCCTAATGAGGGAGGAATGATCCAGGTGGATATTGGTGACCACCCACCTATTCCATTTGGACCCACACCATCAGTTCTTTCAGTTTTTCAGTTTAAACACAACTTACTATTTTTAGCAGTTTTTCAGGTCATGAACTTCAGGAGTCATTTTGAGGCCCTAATGATGTAGGTGGATATTGGTGGCCACCCACCTATTCCATTCGAACCCCCACCATCAGTTCTTTCAATTTTTTAATTTTGGCACAACTTACTATTTTTAGCAGTTTTTCGGGTCCTAAACTTCCAGAGCTGTTTTGAGGCCTTAAACGACTTTTTTTGGGAAAACCAGGAGCAACATGGGCTAATGAAACAAATTTTCTCACACCAAAAGTTGTATTCCTCGGATAGATATTTCAAACGAGGTATGGTGCGCGTCAAACGGAGATCATATGCCAAAGTTACGTCCCCAAGAAGTTGAAATACCAATTTACCCAAACGGGGCCCATAGTTTTGGCGCTTCATCTCCTAGGGTTAGGTTTTTAGATGTTTAGGGTTTTCCATTGTTTCTCAATAATAAATGGGCCCTCAAGCCTCATTGTAGCACAGTTTAGTGGCCTCTAGCCGCCATATCTCTTCTTAGAGATAAGCTACCAACGCCCTAGCTAGTTTATTTCCATTATGTATGTAAGCATATTTATGTTATTTGATATTAATGAAATGAAGTATTATTTGCATTGCATCTTTGTGTTAATGTCTATTTCTTTATTTTATTGTATTCCTTCATAAATCTGGATTAGTGGTATCAAAGCGGTCTGCTCTTTCTCTATTTTTCTTTGCATGTCCCCAACGATATTAGGGTATAAGGATTTAGGGCTCGATATGGTTGAACCCTTACAAGATCAGCCTCGCAAACCCTAATGACCTCCCATGGTGGAAGAAAAGAAATATGACGGATCAGGAGATCCTATCAAAATATTTCTCGAGGAGGCCCTCGAGAAAGAAAGGAATGCGATGATGGATAACTTTGCTCAGATCCTTCAATGGTTGCCCACCTACAATGCATCTGCTTCCAAAAACCACTCTGAAGGTACCCGAATCAGATGCATGTTCTGATCCTGACCCAGAACCAGACAAGGGAGATTAAAAAGGGAAGAAAATCATTGATGCGAACCCCAATGCCATTGTTTCCACCACCAAGCTCCAGAGGGAGGATCCCGAGGATCTAGAGGAGGGGGTGCACCTCTTCCATTCACAAATGTGGGTGAAGGGTTCTCCACTGCAATTTCTTGTCGATAGCAGAAGGCAAAAGAACCTCATTTCAGCAGAGGTTTTGAAGCGGCTCGGCCTACCGACCATAGCACACCTGCAACCGTATACCATTGGGTGGCTTAATGAAGGAAGAGATCTATGTGTCCGCCAATAGTGCTACCTTCCGTACAACATCAAGCCATTCACGAATGAGGTATTGTATGATGTTACTCCTCTTGATGTGTTTGCTGTATTATTTGGCCAACCATACTTGTGGAGGCGGCATGCTTTGTATGAGTCTAGGCCCCGTGATGTTATTATTACTTTGGAAAATTACTTGTATAGGATACCAGAGGTAATACCGCCTCCTACCATCTCTTTGACTTCTGCAAAACAATGCAGTAAGATTGTTTCCCAAACCAGGAAATTTATTTTCCTTACAACTCACTCACAAGGATAGAAGAAGATTGTGGCCACAACCTCGAAACATGGCTCCCCTGCATGGCTATAGTAGATGGACAAAGTCGTGGAGGAATACGAGGACATTTTCTCGTCACCCACAGAGGTTCCTCTACATTGTCAGGACAAGCACTCCATTGATCTTACCCCCGACACACCTTCGCTTTATGTTTCCATACCTCATGTGACTACACAAAAAAAATCCGTGCATGTATTGTCTAAGGCAACCAATTTTATTGAATGCATCTAGTAGGTCCACGACATCCTAGAAAAATCTAATACCAAGTTCAGCAGAATTTGCCTCTCATGGAGGAACTTAACGCAATGGGGACCATTGCTTCCTAAGGAGGGAGGAATGATCCAAATGGATATTGGTGGCCACCCACCTATTCCATTTGGACCCCAATCTCGGTTCTTTTATTTTTTCAGTTTCAGCACAACTTACTATTTTTAGGAGTTTTTTGGGTCAAGAACTTCCAGAGCCATCCTGAGAACCTAATGATCCAGGTGGATATTAGTGGCCACCCACCTATTCCATTTGAACCCCCACCAGTAGTTCTTTCAGTTTTTCAGTTTTGGCACAACTTACTATTTTAAGCATATTTTCAGGTCTTGAACTTCTGGAGCCGTTTTGAGGCCCTAAACGATGTTTTTTTGGAAAACCGAGAGCAACATGGGTGCATGGACCTATGTTTCTTACATTAAAAGTTGTTTTAATTGGATAGATCTTTCTAACGAGGTATGGTGTGTATCAAATAGAGATCGTATGCCAAAGTTACGTCCCCAGGAAGTTAAAACACCAATTTACCCAAACGGGGCCATAGTTTTGGCACTTCATGTCCTAGGGTTAGGTTTTTGGATGTTTAGGGTTTACCATTATTTCTCAATAATAAATAAACCCTTGAGCCTCATTGTAACACAGTTCAGAGGCTTGTAGCCGCCGCATCTCTTCTCAAAGATAAGCTACCAGTGCCCTAGCTAGTTTATTTCCATTATGTCTGTAAGCATATTTCTGTTATTTGATATTAATCAAATGAAGTATTATTTCCACTGCATCTCTGGGTTTATGTCTATTTATTTATTTTATTGCGTTCTTGCATAAATCCGGATCATGTCTATGGGTATTTTTCTTGTCATGTATGTATTTTGGCACTTTTGGCCGACAAATCTATGGTTGTCTTATGCTTTTTTATGTTTTCTAAGTATATGTGTCTTTATCTGATAGATAATAAATATGGTAGGGGTGAGACCGATAGAATTTTGAGGATGTGCATTGCAAAATTTAACTTTATGGGTCATTATAAGACCTTAATTTACAAAATAAAAAAATAAAAAATTGAAAACTGAATATTTTTTTATTAATTAACAATGAACAAAAAATAATGGACTTAACTACAAATGTATATATAGATCTATGTTAAACCTCGATCAATCAAGCATCAAGATGGAACTAATTTATTAAGGTGTAATCCTTTTATCATTTAGTATGAACGAATTAATAAATTCCATAAAATTAAAATATAAAAGAATTTAAATTTGAAGAAGATTTATCCCTCTTGATTTTTTATAAATATGGGCTTAAGTTGAATCTATGGTGGTATATGTTCATTGGTTATAAATAATTTTTTTCCAAGAAACATAAAACGTGCAATTTTATTTTTTAGCAAACAATTGCAATCTGTAGATGCCTCCTGGAATTCTACAGGCTTTGAGCCCCATTAAAAAACAAGGATCTAGCAAAATATTTTCCCCTATAGGAGGGAAATAATATAATTAACCTTTTACAAAAGGCCACATTTTAAACCTTCTTTTAATACATATATGATAGAGAGTATCATATACATCCTGAAGTATCAATACAAAATAACAAAAAATATCATGAAAACAGTGATAAATAGCCATATCAATTTTTGTGATTTCAAATGTGCATCTATGTAGATCTAATCTAGTCTCCGACGGGACATCTACTATTTTGTTCATTCTCTTCTAAATATGATTAAAATAAATCTAATAGAAATGATGGATGTGATGTTGAGTTTTTTTTCAAAAATAAAAGTGAGAATATATTGTAGAGTCTAGTTACTCCTTTTACCGATTATATGACATATTGTGAATCCCCATATACGTGTATGGAGGTGATTCCCTTGTTTGATTTAGCATAATTGTTTGTAAATGGTTAAATGTTTGCAAAGAAGGATAAAGATATTTCTTGAAAGATATTAATAATTCTACTCACCTCTCCCAAACAGGGGCCCCCTTGGTCCACGCCATCAAAGAATGCCCAAGGAGGGTTTATTTTTATTTCTAATTCCTAGGAGGGATGAGAGAGGAGGAAGACATCCCTGCTAGGTGAATTCTTCAAAGTGGTCAAGATTTGTATAGAAATCCTAATTGAAGATGTGGCCTCGTCTTCAAAAATTTTGTGGCTGCTCTCCATCCATTTTCCCAAAGCCAATTAAGGGGGGTTCCTTGTGTTGTGCTTTATGATGTGTTGATAGCCATTGAGAGAAGAACTCATCAATGCTTGAGTTGTCCCATACATAAGTTTTTCCTTCTAGTTGGTGAATGTCTTTTCATACGACTTGAGTAAGAAGACAAGTTATGAATAGGTAGTTGATAGTTTCATAATTCATGAAGCATAGTGGCTATATACTAGGGCCTTGGAAAATTCAATTTTGGAGGTTGTCCTTAGTGGGACCTTTTTTCTAGAGAAGCCACATTAAAAATAAAAAATTAAATTAAATTATTTGGGATAAAAATTTAGTTTCCAAATCTTTTGACTCCTCTAAGGTTGTTCATTTATACCAACATCTAAGGCCATGGTTAGAAATCAAAATTTTTAGGTGAAATGTCTATGAGGGTTGTGTGTCCAGATCAGAGAATCTTAATATTTCAGAGAGGGTGACACGTGAATGTATGATGGAACTAATGTATCATTTCCAAGGGTTAGAAAATTCTTCTCCTAGACCAAGGACTTCTAATGAAGATCAATATTGATGTCCCCTCATGCAATTGTGATTAAATATTTGATTTAATGTGTAGATTCCATCATCGTCCATATTTTTAATTAGAGGGTGAGGGAGGAGATGTCCTTGTTTACATCCAATCTAGGGTTCAAGTCCAATTTTTAGTTGGGATCCATTTCCAACTTTATAGTTAAGAGAGTTTCCCCGAATTCTAAGCCACTTTTTCAGGGCTAGGAATCAATCCTCTGCTCAAAACTTCATGAAACTTCCAGAAATGATAAATAATAATGAAATAAGGCTACTAATGCAAACACTTGAACAAGGACTTGACATGAACCCTACTAGCCATGAAAATAATTTCATCAAGCATATCACAAACATGAAATGTATAGGTCATAATTACACATATGAGAATAGGGGTGTCATACTTATCTGGGAATCGTGAAGAAGGATTGATGCCTCCTCATAATATCTGGAATATCATCTATTAGGTCATACATTCATTAAAATTTAATATACTAATCAAAACATGATGAGATCCATAACTCAAGTCTGTCATAAACCATGATTATAACGAACATATAACCAACAAAATAGCAATGATGAGACAACCATTAACATCACATAATAACAAGAACATCTACACATATAATACAAGAGGGTAAGAAATCTTATTAACATATGAAAAATTCAACCTGGTCAGGGATTTCCACATACTACTCGACCATATATTGGGTTTAACCAAATATTTCTTTCAGCTAATTGTGTAGTCAATTTAGTGTTCTAAATTGCTAACATAAATTATCAACCAGGGCTAGTAAACTGATGAAGTGTGGTGCACTATATGTGCTTAAGTGACCTCTTCCTTACTTCCTTGTATGTGTTTTATTGATGTTTTTGGGGGTTTTGTTTTTTTATATGTTTAAAAGATGAAATCAAATCTATGTCAAAAAGAAAAGAAAATGAAACCTTAGACTCAAAACAGAGTGTAATTGTAAATTCTATCCCTAATTAGGAAAATGGTGAAAAATAGAACATTCTAATCCATGGATATCCTAGCTTGTGAATGAACATGAAATGCAACTCAACATAATACAACCAAATCTCTTTCATCTAATATTGATATGTTGGAAGAGCTTTTTAAGAAAAAGAATGATTGTAGGATAATGAGGATCTTTTAATCTAATTGCAAAACAGAAAATGCTAATTAACTCAACATGATACAACCAAATCTCTTTCATCTAATATTGATATGTTGGAAGAGCGTTTTAAGAAAAAGAATGATTGTAAGATAATGAGGATTTTTTAATCTAATTGCAAAACAGAAAATGCTAATTAACTCAACATGATACAACCAAATCTCTTTCATCTAATATTGATATGTTGGAAGAGCATTTTAAGAAAAAGAATGATTGTAAGATGATGAGGATCTTTCAGTTAAACAAATAATGCAAGACATGAATTAAAAGCTAACAACACATAATTAAAAGCTACTTATCTAGAAAGCATGTAGAAGCCTCCTTGGATAGCAGGGGCCCTTTGCTACCAATTTGGTGAAATTCTTCAGCTCCTTAAAGTTGTAATCAAAACAGCATCAAATAACTGAATTTCTTTATTGAAAACCTCACAAATCTACATCCCATTCCATTTTAAGATTTGTTACAAAAGACTCTCTATTCCTTTCTCTCATTCTCCTATTTTTCACTACTTTTTCATTACCCATGATAGGAGAAAGCTTTTCCTATTTATACAAAATATGAGAAGTTATCTCATTAATGGGAGTCCATGAATCTCTCCCTCCATCTCTAGAGTTACAATCAAAATAGGAAATGATAAGACACATGTCTTTCTAGAGTTTCAACACAACTTGAGTAATGAGACACATATCCTCTTAGAGTTTCAATACAACAAGGAAGTGAGACACATATTCTCTTGATCCCATAATCTTCTCCAACCAAATTCGAATTTGGCCTTAGAGTGCCACATAAGGGTCTTCTAGAAGTCTCCTTTTGACCTACACATGTCACAAAACTCATAACACATATATAGATATATGAAACTATGTTCATTTTCTAGTTTCTAATCATAAATTCACTTAAAATACATAAAATAAATAACTTTGGAAAACAAGGATCCTAACCCATATATTTATGAAAATGGTTACTTGATGTAGGGTTTTAGGTCAAATGGCTATGAAATAAAAGCTAAATGGTTATGACATAATGGAAATATGTATGAATATGGAGAACATTTTTGAGACTCAACATACCCCCCAACTGAAGTTGTTGCATGTCCTCATGCAACTATTGCAATGATTCATTTGTCCATGAGTTGATCTTTTATGAGTTGTGACTCATATAGATTCGTTCCAAACTTTGTTTCTTGATATTTTCCTTTTTGGCAAAGTATAATATATTTGATTGCAACATTTTTTTTTTTTTTAATGGTTGGTTCTTGTGTGACAACCAATTTTTTTTTTTTTTTTTTTTTTGAGCAATGGTTCTTGTGTAACAATGCTTTATTTTCTTTGTTGCATCAAAGTTCATGAAAACATTTAGAATAAATTACTTCATCAATGAATTGATCATTTGCAAGACATATAATCTTTTGGATCATGTTGCAACAATAGTTGGTTGGGAAGTATATGTGGGTGGAAATGAAATGTGTGATAATATAGATATGTGGATATGAAATGATGTCCCTTCCCCCCCCAACTAAAGATATGACAATGTGAAAAAAGGAGTGAGGAATTTTTCCAAAGTTACAATTTTAGCATTCCAATGAATTACATGACTAAAAATTAGAAAACAACATACCTTCACTTACCTTAAATGTGGATGAGTTGTGTATGTGTGGTGGCTGCAAAATTCTGATCATATTCTTCTTCAAGTGGCTGAACAAGATGAGTCATGGATAAAGGGATAAGATGACTTTTTATTGCTCCTACTAAAACTTGCTGAATCTGCTCCAAAATGCTGAAAATAATAGTCTTCATGTTTTCAAAACTCACTAGCACAATTCCTACTATGTGAAAAGATGTTCTGATGTCGAACATAGTAGGAAATTGTTGACTTAGTGGCCATTAATGGATGCCACTAGTCAACACGAGAACTCTCACCATTGATGGCAATGAGAGTCAAGATGCCCAAACACATCTTGCTAGGTACGAATGATTTTGCTGATGTCGAGTCACCTAGAAGATCTGACGAACAAGGGACATTAGTGTATTCCCATTGTTTGTCAGCATGAGAACTTTCCATTAAGGCATGCAAGCCTCAAGGTGTTTTTACAAAGAACTTAGACTCAAAGGACTATGGACTCAATAATTTGCATTGAAGCAGGGCTTATTTGCGGAATGAAAATGACAAGAAATGGAAGATGGCAATGGAGAGTAGAAATGGCAATGGGCAATAAGCATGTGAGTGAGCCTCTTGCTTTTATTTGTGGGTTATGAATGGACAAAAAGAAATGGAAAGTGGATATGAATGTAAATGGAAAATATGAAGTGAAATGAGGTGAATGGTTTATTATGAGGTATGGATGTGATGGAGACAATAGTATCTGAAAGTTTTTCAAGTGTTTGGATTTGATTTTACATCAGCATATTTCCTCTTTGTTGTTGATCATCCTCTTATGAAACAAATTGGTCTCTTAGAAAGACACCATTCTCTTGTAGTCATTTGTCCTTCCTCTTGGAACCTGCAAAAAAAACTAATACTTCTTCTGCAATGGAATGTAAGATTATCAAAGGAGAGAGGTGATCAATCTCTCTAGTTATGATATTTACACACAAAACTAAGAATTTTGTATTAATGAAACAAGTTCTCAAAGGAAGAAAACCAAAAGAATTTATACATGTTTTAGAATTAGTGCTTCAAGTTAAATGTTGCTTCTTTTCAGCAATTTACTTCATTATTTACCGTTTCAAATTCTAATGATGGATTTCTCACTGTGTAGATCTTGTTGAGACCTTTCCAACGATACTTGAATCATCAAAATCTGATTTTGTTTGAGAAAGTTAGGCTGATTTGAACAATGAGGTTTTTCAGCTGCTAAAAATCTTGAATATAAAGTTAGTCATTCATCTTTCATCATCAGTCCAAAATTAATCAATACCTTCAGAAAAAATGAGCAAATAACTTATTCTTTTCATTGATTCAAAATTTTTATTGTTTTTGTTTTTAATTTTTTTTTTGTTTTTTTTGTTTTTAATGAAATAAAGCATGGATGAAATAATTGTCCTTATGAATATTTTTGAAACAAAGTCATGCCAATGCCTCTTTCATGCAAGATAAAAATAAAAAGCTTGAAATTTCTAAAGTCAAATTCCTAACTATGAAGGAGATGAAGGCAGAGTCCTTTTCAATTTATACAACTTGCATTTGATGCACATGTGATAATGTGTTTGCCTCAAATAATCCATTTGTCATTCATCATGTGCCACCACACATGAATTCTGCCACATTTTCCCTCAAATAAGGAAATCAGTTCCTTGATTATTTCTCAAAATTGAATTTTATAAAACCGTGATTGTTTTCATTAAAAAAAAAACATTTTTTTCTCACGCACATTGCAAATTAGTGCTCTGAAGAACCCTGAATTTCTCGCAAATGGCTGCAAATTTCAGAAAGTTTTTATAAGATTACCTAATTCACCCCGTTCCCGAAAAAACCCATGTTTTAGTTTTTTTCTAAAAATTCGTTTTAAAATCGGGTGTTTTTGACAATTACGCATTTCGTTTTCTGGCAATTACTTGTGGTTTGATTTGTTTTTATTTGCAGGTTTTGAAGTGTAATGGCTTGTATCTCACAGAGAAGTTCAGATCGATCTCCCTCATTCCAATTACTTGCAATGGAATTTGCAATCTTCTCTTCATCAACAGTCTGAAATCTTCTCTTCATCAGCAATTTCTTCATATGATACACTTCCATTGTATGTCCCTACAATTGAATTTGTAATCTTCTCTTCATCAACAAATTGCAATCTTCTTCTCATCAACAATTTGCAATATTTTCCTCATCAAAAGTTACTTCATGTGATATACATTCATTGTGTGCAAATTCTTTTAAAAATGATTTCTAATCACTGTTGTTCGAGGAAAAACGAATATGAAAAAGAGAAGGTTTTTTTTTTTTTTTTTTTTTAAATTGGAGTGCATGGGTCTTTGTGTGGATTGAAGGTCGGCATATATGCGTAAGGCCAAGCCAAAGAATGACCTCATGCGTATGCGTGGGTCTTATTTCCATGAGTCATTTTTAAAAAAAAATTGATTTGTTAATAAAATTATGTATGTTATATTTTCAAAAATTTAAAAATACACACATATATTTCATTAAGCAAAACAATGTATTGGAATTTTTTCAATTTTTTTTTTATTGAATCAATTGAAATGATGAAGTTTATTTCGTCTCCCTTTTTTTTTTTTTTACATAACAATTATTTTTCTGATCCTCCAGATCACACAAAGTGCAAGAGGAGAGCATACTCAAGAATTATTATATATATATATATATATATATATTTTACATAACAATCCTTTTTCTGATCCTCCAGATTACACAAAACAGAGTGTAATTGTAAATTCTATCCCTAATTAGGAAAATGGTGAAAAACAGAACATTCTAATCCATGGATATCCTAGCTTGCAAATGAACATGAAATGTAACTCAACATAATACAACCAAGTCTCTTTCATCTAATATTGATATGTTGGAAGAGCTTTTAAGAAAAATAATGGTTGTAAGATAATGAGGATCTTTTAATCTAATTGAAAAACAGAAAATGCTAATTAACTCAACATGATACAACCAAATCTCTTTCATCTAATATTGATATGTTGGAAGAGCGTTTTAAGAAAAAGAATGATTGTAAGATAATGATGATCTTTTAATCTAATTGCAAAATAGAAAATGCTAATTAACTCAACATAATACAACCAAATCTCTTTCATCTAATATTGATATGTTGAAAGAGCTTTTAAGAAAAAGAATGGTTGTAAGATAATGAGGATCTTTTAATCTAATTGCAAAACAGAACAGTAACTTAAAACATTATAGTGAAATCTCATTCATTTGATAAAGGTTTGTTGGAAGAGCTTGAGAAAAATATTACTATAATGTAGTAAGGATCTCCTACGAAATGCTGAAACAACTTATAACATTGCAACTAAATCTCATTCACGAGTTAAAGGTTTATTGGAAGAGCTTTTTGAAAGAGATTAATCATAATGTGATAAGGATCTTCTATGAAGCAAAACAATCAATAACTCACAATACTACAACTTAGTCCCATTCGTGAATTAAAGGTTTATTGGAAGAGCTTGTGAAAGAGACTAATTACAGTATAATGAGGAATCTGATCTAAAATTGTGTGAACAAAATATTTCTTATACAGATATTGACAGTAGGGGCTTTTACTAGTTATTTCACCTTTACTAGAAAGGATGAAACCAGAAGCTTCTGGCCCTCTTACTGACTCTGCCTAAAGAAATATAATGTAAACACTAAAAACTAAATAACAGAAAATGAAATGCTAATAACTCAAAATATCACAATTGAATCTCATTCATTTAATAAAGATGTATTGGAAGAGCTTGAGAAAGAGACTAACTGCAATATCATGAGGATCCTTTATCTAAGCAAATAACATGAAAAATAATGCTAAAAGCTATGATTTCAGAAAGCAATCTAAGTAAGGAAATATGACAAAACAGAATTGAAAATAACTTATCTAGAAAACATGTAAAAGATTCCTTGGATAGCAAGGGCCCTCTACTACCAATTTGGTGAAATTCTTCAGCTCCTTAAAGTTGTAATCAAAACACCATCTAGGAACTTCTTTATTGAAAAACTCACAAATCTACATCCCATTCCATCTTAAGCTTTGTTACAAAAGACTCTCTATTCCTTTCTCTCCTTCTCCTATTTTTCACTACTTTTTCATTACCCATGATAGGAGAAAGCTTCTCCTATTTATACAAAATATGAGGAGTTATCTCATTAATGGGAGTCCATGAATCTCTCCCTCCACCTCTAGAGTTACAATCAAAATAGGAAATGATAAGACACATGTCTTTCTAGAGTTTCAACACAACTAAGAAATGAGACACATATCCTCTTAGAGTTTCAATACAATAAGGATATGAGACACATATCCTCTTGATCCCATAATCTTCTCCAACCAAATTTGAATTTGGCCTTAGAGTGCCACATAAGGGTCTTCTAGAAGTCTCCTTTTGACCTACACATGTCACAAAACTCATAACACATATATAGATATATGAAACTATGTTAATTTTCTAGTTTCTAATCATAAATTCACTTTAAACACATAAAATAAATAACTTTGGAAAACAAGGACCCTAACCCATATATTTATGAAAATGGTTACTTGATGTAGGGTTTTAGGTCGGATGGCTATGAAATAAGAGCTAAATGGTTATGACATAATGGAAATATGTATGAATATGGAAAACACTTTTGAGACTCAACATACCCCCCAACTGAAGTTGTTGCATGTCCTCATGCAACTATTACAATGATTCATTTGTCCATGAGTTGATCTTTGACTCATATAGATTCGTTCCAAACTTTGCTTCTTGATATTTTCTTTTTTTGGCAAAGTATAATACATTTGATTGCAACACATTTTTTTTTCAATGGTTGGTTCTTGTGTGACAACCATTTTTTTTTTTTTTTGAGCATTGGTTCTTGTGTAACAATGCTTTATTTTCTTTGTTGCATCAAAGTTCATGAAAACATTTAGAATCAATTACTTCATCAATGAATTGATCATTTGCAAGACATATAATCTTTTGGATCATGTTGCAATAATAGTTGGTTGGGAAGTATATGCGGGTGGAAATGAAATGAAAATGTGTGATAGTGTATGACATGTGGATATGAAATGATGTCCCTTCCCCTCCAACTAAAGATATGACAATGTGAAAAAGGGAGTGAGGAATTTTTCCAAAGTTACAATTTTAGCATTCTAATGAATTACATGACTAAAAATTAGAAAACAACATACATTCACTTACCTTAAATGTGGATGAGTTGTGTATGTGTGGTGGCTGCAAAATTCTGATCATATTCTTCTTCAAGTGGCTGAACAAGAGGAGTCATGGATAAAGGGATAAGATGACTTTTTATTGCTCCTACTAAAACTTGTTGAATCTGCTCCAAAATGCTGAAAATAATAGTCTTCATGTCTTCAAAACTCATTGGCATAATTCCTACTATGTGAAAAGATGTTCTGATGTCGAACATAGTAGGAAATTGTTGACTTAGTGGCCATTAATGGATGCCACTAGTCAACACGAGAACTCTCACCATTGATGACAAGGAGAGTCAAGATGCCCAAACACATCTTGCTAGGTACGAATGATTTTGTTGATGTCGAGTCACCTAGAAGATCTGACGAATGAGGGACATTAATGTATTCCCATTGTTTGTCAGCATGAGAACTTGCCATTAAAGCATGTAAGCCTCAAGGTGTTTTTACAAAGAACTTAGACTCAAAGGACTATGGACTCAATAATTTGCATTGAAGCAGGGCTTATTTGCGGAATGAAAATGACAAGAAATAGAAGATTTAAAATGGAAGATGGCAATGGAAAGTAGAAATGGCAATGGGAAATAAGCATGTGAATGAGCCTCTTGATTTTATTTGTGGGTTATGAATGGACAAAAAGAAATGGAAAGTGGATGTGAATGTAAATGGAAAATATGAAGTGAAATGAGGTGAATGGTTTATTATGAGGTATGGATATGATGGAGACAATAGTATCTGAAAGTTTTTCAAGTGCTTGGATCTGATTTTGCATCAGCATATTTCCTCTTTGTTGCTGATCATTCTCTTATGAAACAAATTGGTCTTTTAGAGAGACACCATTATTTTGTAGTCATTTGTCCTTCCTCCTGGAACCTGCAAAAAAACTAATACTTCTTCTGCAATGGAATGTAAGATTATCAAAGGAGAGAGGTGATCAATCTCTCTAGTTATGATATTTACACACAAAACTAAGAATTTGTATTAATGAAACAAGTTCTCAAAGGAAAAATCAAAAGAATTTATACCTGTTTTGGAATTAGTGTCTCAAGTTGAATGTAGCTTCTTTTCAGCAATTTATTTCATTATTTACCATTTCAAACTCTAATGATGGATTTCTCATTGTGTAGATCTTGTTGAGACCTTTCCAATGATACTTAAATCATCAAAATCTGAATTTGTATGAGAAAGTTAGGCTGATTTGAACAATGAGGTTTTTCAGCTGCTAAAAATCTTGAATAAAAAGTTAGTCATTCAGCTTTCATCATCAGTCCAAAATGACTCAATACCTTCAGAAACGTGAGCAAATAACTTATTCATTTCATTGATTCAATTTTTTTATTTTTTATTTTTTGAATTTTTTTATTTTTTTTTTATTTTTTATTTTTTTTATTTTATTTTTTTGAATTTTTTTGAATTTTTTTTATTTTTATTTTTTAAATGAAATAAAGCATGGATGAAATAATTGTCCTTATGAATATTTTTGAAACAAAGGCATGCCAATGCCTCTTTCATGCAAAATAAAAATAAAAAGCTTGAAATTTCTAAAGTCAATTTCCTAACTATGAAGGAGATGAAAGCAGAGTCATTTTCAATTTATACAACTTGCATTTGATGCACATGTCATAATGTGTTTGCCTCAAATAATCCATTTGTCATTCATCATGTGCCACCACACATGAATTCTGCCACATTTTCCCTCAAGTAAGGAAATTAGTTCCTTGATTATTTCTCAAAACCGTGACTGTTTTCATAAAAAAAAAACATTTTTCTCTCACGCACACTGCAAATTAGTGCTCCGAAGAACCCTGAATTTCTCCCAAATGGCTGCGAATTTCAGAAAGTTCTTATAGGATTACCTAATTCACCCCGTTCCCGAAAAAACCCATGTTTTATTTTTTTCTAATTCGTCCTGGTTTTCTCAGAAAATACGTTTTAAAATCGGGTGTTTTTGACAATGACGCATTTCGTTTTCTGGCAATTATTTGTGGTTTGATTTGTTTTTATTTTGCAGGTTTTGAAGTGTAATGGCTTGTATCTCACAAAAAAGTTCAGATTGATCTTCCTCATTCCAATTACTTGCAATGGAATCTACAATCTTCTCTTCATCAACAGTCTGAAATCTTCTCTTCATCAGCAATTTTTTCATATGATACACTTCCATTGTATGTCCCTACAATTGAATTTGTAATCTTCTCTTCATCAACAATTTGCAATCTTCTTCTCATCAACAATTTGCAATCTTTTCTTCATCAACAGTTTCTTCATGTGATATACATTCATTGTGTGCAATTTTTTTTTAAAATAATTTCTAATAACTGTTGTTTGAGAAAAAACGAATATGAAAAAGAGAAGGTTTTTTTTTTTTTTTTTTTAAATTGCAATGCATGGGTCTTTGTGTGGATTGAAGGTCTACATATATGCGTAAAGCCAAGCCAAAGAATGGCCTCATGCATATGCGTGGGTCTTATTTCCATGAGTCCTTTTTTTTTTTTTTAATTGATTTGTTAATAAAATTATGTATGTTATATTTTCAAAAATTTAAAAACACACATATATATTTCATTAAACAAAACAATGTATTGGAATTTTTTTCATTTTTTTTTTTTTAATTGAATCAATTGAAATAATGAAGTTTATTTTGTCTCCTTTTTTTCTTTTTCTTTTTTTTTAACATAACAATTCTTTTTCTGATCTTCCAGATCACACAAAGTGCAGGAGGAGAGCATACTCAATAATTATTAATTTTTTTTTTTTTACATAAAAATTCTTTTTCTGATCCTCCAGATCACACAAAGTGCAGGAGGAGAGCATACTCAAGAATTATTAATTTTTTTAGATGTAAGAAATAAGGTCTCCTAATTACACTTCCCCGGAAACAGCGCCAAAATGTGTAGTCAATTTAGCGTCCTAAATTGCTAACATAAATTATCAACCAGAGCTAGTAAACTGATGAAGTGTGGTGCACTATATGTGCTTAAGTGATCTCTTCCTTACTTCGTTGTATGTGTTTTTATTGTTTTTTGGGGTTTTGTCTTTTTAGTAATTAGTATGCTACTCTATGTTCAACAGACGAAATCAAATCTATGTCAAAAAGAAAAGAAAAATAAACCTTAGACTCAAAACAGAATGTAATTGTAAATTATATCTCTAATTAAGAAAAAGATGAAAAACAGAACATTCTAATCCATGGATATCCTAGCTTGCAAATGGACATGAAATGTAACTCAACATAATACAACCAAATCTCTTTCATCTAATATTGATATGTTGGAAGAGATTTTTAAGAAAAAGAATGATTGTAAGATAATGAGGATCTTTTAATATAATTGCAAAACAGAAAATGCTAATTAACTCAACATGATACAACCAAATCTCTTTCATCTAATATTGATATGTTGGAAGAAATTTTAAGAAAAATAATGGTTGTAAGATAATGAGGATCTTTTAATCTAATTGCAATAACTTAAAACATTATAGTGAAATCTCATTCATTTGATAAAGGTTTGTTGGAAGAGCTTGAGAAAAAGATTACTATAATGTAGTAAGGACCTCTTATGAAATACTGAAACAACTTATAACATTACAACTAAATCTCATTCATGAGTTAAAGGTTTATTGGAAGAGTTTTTTGAAAGAGATTAATCATAATGTGATAAGGATCTTCTATGAAGCAAAACAATCAATAACTCACAATACTACAACTTAGTCCCATTCGTGAATTAAAGGTTTATTGGAAAAGCTTGTGAAAGAGACTAATTATAGTATAATGAGGAATCTGATCTAAAATTGTGTGAACAAAATATTTCTTATACAGAGATTGACAGTTGGGGCTTTTACTGGTTATTGTACATTTACTAAAAAGGATGAAACCAGAAGCTTTTGGCCCTCTTACTCACTCTGCGTAAAGAAATATAATGTAAACACTAAGAACTAAATAACAGAAAATGAAATGCTAATAACTCAAAATATCACAATTGAATCTCATTCATTTAATAAAGATGTTTTGGAAGAGCTTGAAAAAGATACTAACTGCAATATCATGAGGATCCTTTATCTAAGCAAATGACATGAAAATTAATGCTAAAAGCTATGATTTCAGAAAGCAATCTAAGTAAGGAAATATGACAAAACAGAATTGAAAACAACTTATCTAGAAAACATGCAAAACCTCCTTGAATAGCAGGGGCCCCTCTGCTACCAATTTGGTGTAATCGTGGCTCACTTGAAATGTAATCATGACATCAAACATTGTTAAAAAACTCACAAATATACATCCCATTCCATCTTAAACTTTGTTACAAAATTTAGCTTTGTTACAAAAAGACTCTCTATTCCTTTCTCTCCTTCTCCTATTTTTCACTACTTTTTCATTACCCATGATAGGAGAAAGCTTCTCCTATTTATACAAAATATGAGAAGTAATCTCATTAATGGGAGTCAATGAATCTCTCCCTCCAACTCTAGAGTTACAATCAAAATAGGAGATGATAAGACACATGTCTTTTTAGAATTTCAACACAACTAAGAAAGGAGACACATATCCTCTTAGAGTTTAAATACAACAAGGAAATGAGACACATATCCTCTTGATCCATAATCTTCTCCAACCAAATTCGAATTTGGCCTTGAGATGCTACATAAGGGTCTTCTAGAAGTTTCCTTTGACTACATGTCACACCTGTACAATTTGGTATATAGATATATATAAAGCTATGTTAATTTTCTAGTTTCTAATCATAAATTCACTTTAAATACATAAAAAATAATAACTTTGAAACAAGGATCCTAACCCATATATTTATGAAAATGGTTACTTGATGTAGGGTTTTAGGTCAGATGGCTATGAAATAAGAGCTAAATGGTTATGACATAATGGAAATATGTATGAATATGGAAAACACTTTTGAGACTCAACATTAATAACCCCCATGCCATATTCCAAGCATGAATGTGAAATCTCATGAAATAAACCAAAGAAAACAAAACCAAGTCTTCTAGAGGCCAAAATGCCTCAAGCCTCAACCAATAATTCCACCTCATGGTCATACATCACTAGCCATCACCATATTGGTCTCTACCCAAGCTATCCAAGGCTCCAGATTGTTTGTTTCAACTAGGGCTTTCAAGATTAGTAACTCAACCCACTACAGTTGTCGGGCTTCTGGGGTGTTTTTCCAACTAGGGCTTCCAGGACTAGTAACTCAATCCACCAAGGGATTACATAGTGTTTTCCCAACCAAGGCTTCAAGGTCTAGTAACTCAAGCCAAGTTGTTATAGGGCTTCCAGAGCATTTTTCCAACCAAGGCTTCCATGAACTAGTAACTCAACCCACAACCATAAGGAACATGAGCACCAATAAGAAAAAAAATGTAAATCCACAAAATCATGGTTATCCAGGAAATGGAAAGGCTAGGTAAAACCACTATCAATCCATGAAATACTCCATTTCAGTTACAGATTACAACCAAGAAATCACATGCATGTGCCACACATGCCATAACTAGCAACGAAATCATACATACAACTTGGTACCTACAAGAAAAACTCATTTTAGTTGTTGATCCCATTGTCCTCTTGTGCTTTACTTCTTTTCTTTTTCCTTCTTGCTCAAAATCCCAAGTATGCTACACTCCTCTAAGAGTGCTCCAAGAAAACTCTATTCATCCAAGAGTATGAGATAGAGAGAGAATAGAATGAGAGTGCCAAAGACTGAAGTGAGAAAATCTAACATTGGAAAAAGTTCTAAACTAGTCCTCAAAAACCTTTTTATCATTGAGGCCTCTATTTTCTTCATTTTCCATTATTTTCCTTCAATTTATTCCTCACATGCAACCTGTGACCTTTCACCTTCCTTTTCTCCGATTTTCCATTATTTTCATAAATAAATGTCAATTAATGAATTTTTTCCTTTTCCAAATCCTTTGCCATTTCCTTTTGCCAATTTCCATAGTCATTAATTAATCACAAGTGATCCTCGTCATTAATCCCATGACCTTGGTTGTTATTTTTCCTTTATTGACTTTATTACATGGATTTTTTACCAGGGTTGTTACGGAACCCCCCCCCCCTAGGGGAACACCATCCTTTGTGTTCTATGACGCTTATAAACCAAAAAAACAAATGTTTTCGATGTACCTTTATATTACAGCTAGATGCATCATTTACATCATATCTATTGTTGAAAACAAAACCAACATATCATGTACACCATACTGCTTATTGGATATTTATAGCACAACTTGATGCGGTATTTAAAAACATATACATATACGTAGACATGACTAAAACATAACATAAAAACATATACCAAAACTTATTTTCGTTAACCGACAAAAAATTAAGGATACATAACCCACATTTGATCAACCATCTCCCATGTAGCCTCATCGGGCCCAAAGTGCTTCCACTGCACTATAACTTGTTAGATTTCTCGGTTTCGGAGCATGAGCATCTTTTTCTACAAAATGCACTAAGCTTCCAGCGGGAATTATACTTATGACTCCGCATACAATAAAGACTAGGAAATCACATGATCAAGATATTTAACATACTTCTTAAGCAATGACACATGGAAAACATCATGGAATTTCATTGTCGAAGGCAGTGCAAGTTGGTAGGATACTGCTTCAATCCTCTCAAGAATCTTGAAAGGCCCACAATACTGAGGTGCCAACTTGGCACATGATCCAATCCTCAAGGATCTCTTCTTGACATTGATCCATACATAAACTTGTTCCCCAACCCGAAACTCCTTGTTGAGATTCAACAAGATGATGAGCTTAGTGAAAATTAATCACCTTCACTAAGTGGGGCCTGCAGGCTATTTTTAGGTGTATGTCTATTCTTAGAATGGTGAGCATATTCTAAAGTTAGCGGGATTTTTATTCTATATGGTTGAGCAAATTCTATCTTTGGATGAATTTTTATTTTTAGAAGAGTGGGCGAAGTCTATTTATAGATTGCAAATCTAAAAAATAGATGGATGTCGATTATTATTAGCCCTTAATAATAATTCGACAATAATCAACTTATTCTCTTGGAGCACTTTATTTCAGTGAACAGATTTGGAAAATCAGTGGGTTGGTTGGTGACTCATACATGAAGGACTCAGTTATAACTGATAGTGGCAAGTTGTGACAGAGTTGGAAGAGTTGTTATGTGAGCTATTATTTAGTTTAACTTAGTTATGTGAGTTAAACTCAGTTGTGCTAGTTATATGTAGTTCTAACTGAAGATACACTAGGGAGAGTTTAGTGAATTAATTATTTAATTAATTCACAACTAGAGACTCACTTGCAACTGAACAAATACATCAGTTAACTACTTGCATGTCAGTTCCAGTGGAGACCCAATGGAGAGATAGGTGAAAGGGTGAGATGGACTATCTCTTGTGACTATAGTGATGCAATCAATGCATCTAACACACTTTGGAGATGCCAATGAGGATTACATAGTCAAGGAAAGGAAAGATCAAATTCATTCAGGGATCTACTTCAACAGGGATTGCGAAGTGGAGGTAGGTTGTCAGGAGGCAAGAAATTGGTGCATAGATATGCAAATTTCTGCATGACAGTCTATGACGATTATTGATTGTACTGAGAGATTGATGTACTAAGCTTTGTATGATATTGTTACATGTTCCATTGATATACATAATATATGATAGTTGGGGTTTTTAGCTTTAAGCTTTCCCGATAAAACATTCTTCTTATGTGCGATTGATTTGCTTCATATGTGTTTTGTAATTGGCGATTTAATTTCCACAAAGAATTAAGTGGAAGGATTTTGTATTTAACATAATATAATTTTTTTAGATCAGGGGAGTATGGTAATATACATGCATCTTGCATAATTTATACATGGTATCAGAGTAGTGTTGATCACTGTAGATTGAAATATTGAAGCGGTGCTGAGTTTTGTGCTAGTGGATAATTCGAATTTGCTGCAAGAATTTCTTGGTGCGACAGTTGAGTATACATTGAAATGGATTTCAATGGGTTGCGGTTGGAGTATGCACTTGAAGATAATGGTCTGAAGGAGTTCATCGATAGCGATGTTCCTAAGCCCACTTCGACGGATGCTGCATTACTTGATGCCTGGCAAAAGAAAGTAGCGAAGACAAGAAGAATCTTGTTGGAAGGTGTGAAGGACCATATTGTGTCAAACCTTCACGAGAAAGCCACTCCATTCGTAATGTGGAAGGATTTGACAAATCTTTTCCAAAGCAGCAGCGACCATAAGAAGTTGGCGCTGAAAGATAAGCTCAGAAAAATCAAAATGGAGAAGGGCAACAGTATTCCAAAATATCTCACAAAGTTTGTCCAATGTAGGGATGAGATGGGGAGTGAGGGAATCACAGTTGCGGATGATGACTTGGTGAGCTTGGCTCTCTTTGGGCTACCAAAGAGTTGGCACAGTTATCAGGACTTCGTCAATGGACAGGAGAAACTGCCAGATTGGGAGCGACTTTGGTCAGATCTAGTGCAGGAGGAGATAAGGCGAAGTACTAGGGATGGCTCTTCATCATAGAATGATGATGAAGAAAATTGTACTTTGGCTGCCAACGCAAAGAAAGGGAAGGGGAAGAAATCCCATCCAAAATCCGAGGCTAAAGTCAAGAAGCTGGATTTGTCCAAAGTGAAGTGTTTTCACTGTCACGAACATGGGCATCTCGCTAGTAACTGCCTATAAAAAAAGAAGAAGAAGAAGGTTGTTGGAGCTACATCTGGTGAGGCCCTTGCCTCGCAATTTGAAATTGATTTCTCTTTGATCGCATGCTTGGTTTCAAGTGCAATGGGATCATTGTGGTATCTTGATAGTGGTGCTTCCTTCCACATGACGAGAGACAAGGAGTTGTTTAGTGACTTGGAGGAGAAGTATCTCCAAATGCATATAGAGATGGACGACGATGGTAGATACAGTGCGACTGGAATTGGAACCATCACCTTTGAGAGGGAGTCAGGTAAATCATTTCTATTGAAAGATGTTATGCATGTTCCAGGTCTGAAGACTAACTTGGTCTCGGTCACGATGTTGGAGGACAGAGGTTATGACGTTGTTTTCAACGAGGGAAAAGCCTTCCTGGGACATAAAACAATGGTTCAAACCAAGCGGATAGGGATTAGAGTTAAGAATATCTACAAGCTAGAGGTAGATGGTTGTGCTGCAATTATGGGTAAAGCAGAAGAAGTGGTGAGTAGGATGAGGGAGAATTATGGCACAGGATATTGGACCATCTTCACCATGGTTCCTTGAAGATTTTGTAGCAGATTTCTACTGGACTTCCCAATGGTACTCTTGCACAATTAGATAAGTGCAAGGGATGTACTATGGGTAAGTTTCTAAATACCACCTTTCATGAGAAGGAGAACCATGCTTCGGTGATCCTGGAGAGAATTCACACAGACGTGTGTGGACCTTTCTCAATTGCTTCAACAACATAACAAATGTATTATGTTATATTTGTTGATGACTATTCTCGTAGATGCTGGATCTACTTCATGTAGAATAAGGATCATACATTCTCAAAGTTATGTGAGTTTAGATCATTGGTGGAGAAGGAGTCGAGGAAGCAAGTGAGGGCTTTGCAGAGTGGTAATGGTGGTGAATATATTTCGAATGAATTCAAAGACTTCTGTAGCAAAGAAGGAATTCAAAGAGAACTCATAGCGACTCATAACCCACAGTAGAATGGGGTCGTGAAGAGGAAGAACAGAACGATCGTGGGTGTTGCACAAGCTATGCTGCATGATCAGGGCCTACTAATGCACTTCTGGGTGGAAGCATGCAACACTGCAGTTTATGTGCAAAAGCGTTGTCCTCATAGAGTATTTGGCATGAGTACACCTGAAGAATCTTTTACTGGTAAGAAGCCGGATATTTCTCATTTAAAGATTGTTCGCTCATCTGTTTACATTCGTGTGACTAAGGATGCCAGGAAGAAGCTGGAGCCGACTGTAGAAGTTGGGATATTTCTGGGGTACATAGATACACCCCATAATTATCGTGTGTATTTTCCAAATAGTCAGATGACTGTGGTGCGACGGGATATAAAATTCAATGAGGAGAAAGCCATGAAGTTGTCGCTTGAGAGGGAGCTACACTTGCATGTAGAGGAGGAACTTCTGGTTCCCAAAGATGAGCCTCAAGATGTGGATCAGCCACAGGAGGAGGATCATGGAGTGGAGGAGTCCACTCACGCAGAGCCAAACATTAGAATAGGCAGAAGGCGTACCACAGAAGCTGAGAGGTGGAAGCTTGATGCGGCACAAAATTTAGGAGTCCCTACATCACAGCGCAGACAGAGACAGTCACCTAACTGATTCACTAGATATATGGCTCTCATGAGCAAGTGTATCATGACAGAGCCATCTTCCTTTGAGGAAGCAACGCAGGATCCCACATGGGTAGATGCCATGGTGGAGGAGTATGCCTCCATTGTCAGAAACAATGCTTGGGAGATTGTTCCAAGGCCAGTTGGTAAATTAGTGGTAGGTTCAAGATGGATCTACAAGGTAAAGCAGGCTGCTGATGGGAGCGTCGAGAAGTATAAGGCAAGATTTGTAGCTTGGGGCTTCTCACATATCGAGGGGATTGATTATGAAGAAACCTTTGCACCTGTCGTATGATATTCTTCCATAAGGACTATCCTTGCTCTCTCAGCGCAGATGGGTTGGCACATTCATCAGATGGATGTGAAGACTGCGTTCCTTAATGGGATAATTGAGGAAGAAGTGTACATTGAGAAACCTAAAGGATTTGAGATCTTCAATAGCGAGTCGCATGTGTGCAGACTCAAAAGAGCGATGTATGAGCTGAAGCAAGCACCCCATGCTTGGTACACATGGATCAACAACTATTTCACTGGACTTGGCTTCACCAAGAGTGAGGCGGATGCAAACCTATACCAAATTGTGGTGGAGGGTAAGATTTTAATCATTTTTCTTTATGTTGATGATTTAATACTAATGGGTGATGAGCAGTTGATACACTCATGCAAGGAGCATCTTGCAAAGGAGTTTGAGATGAAGGATTTGGTCCTCATTCATTATTTCCCTGGATTGGAAATATGGCAGCGAGAAGGTGAATTGATTATGTCTCAAGGAAAGTATGCACAGGAGATACTCAGTAAGTTTCACATGGAGGACTACAAACCCATGGATACTCCTCCTCCAGGAAATTGGAGGAAAGAGGATGCTACATTGGTAGAGGTAGTGGATGCTACTGTCTATCGACAGTTGTTGGGTTCGCTCATGTATTTAGTTAATACAAGACCGGACATATGCTATGCGGTGAACTAGCTTAGTCAAGCGATGCTTAAGCCTACCAAGCTCTTTTGGAAGGTGAAAGCATGTCCCGATATATCTCTGGCGGGGCACATCCGAGTATGGCGCTTATGGTACATACGGATGGATGAGATGAAGTTTTGCGGGTTTGGCGGATGCTAATTGGGCAAGCAACCTGGGCCGTTAAAAAAAAAAGAGCACATCAAGAGGCTTCCGCGTATCGGATCTACAATAGTTTCTTGGTATAGCAGGAAACAAAGATCCAAGGTACCCAGTTCAACGGAAGCATAATACATGGCAGCAAGTCAAGCTACATGTGAGGCTATCTGGATGAGGAAGATCCTGGTCGGTTTGTTCGGTTCTCATTTAGATCCTGCAGTGTTTCATTATGATAATCAGAGTTGCATTACACTCTCACTTAATCATGTGTTTCATGATAGATCTAAGCATATAGATATCCGGTATCATCATATTAGAGACTGTGTGCAGCAGAGATCATGTTGCTTCAATACATTCTTACGGAAGATCAGGATGCAGATATCCCGATGAAGGCGCTCACCAGGAGCAAATTCGAATACCATAGAGACAGGATCGTGGTGAATGATAATCCCTATCTTTTTGAGAGGGAGTGTTGAGATTCAACAAGATGATGAGCTTAGTGAAAATTAATCACCTTCACTATGTGCCCAAGTAGCTATTTTTAGGTGTATGTCTATTTTTAGAATGGTGAGCATATTCTAAAGTTAGCAGGATGCTGATTCTAGATGGTTGAGAAAATTCTATCTTTGGATGAATTTATATTTTTAGAAGATTGGGCGAAGTCTATCTATATATCGCTAATCTAAAAATAGATGCATGTCGATTATTATTAGCCCTTAATAATAATCCGACAATAAATATCAACTTATTCTCTTGGAGCACTTTATTTTAGTGAACAAATTTGGAAAATCAGTGGGCTAAAGGAATTATGCAATTCCTAGGGTGGATGGTGACTCATGCATGAAGGATCTTGCAAAGGAGTTTGAGATGAAGGATTTGGTCCTCCTTCATTATTTCCTTGGATTGGAAATATGGCAGTGAGAAGGTGGATTGTTTGTGTCTCAAGGAAAGTATTCTTGGGAGATACTTGGTAAGTTTCACATGCAGGACTGCAAGCCCATGGATACTCCTCTTCCAGGAAATTGGAGGAAAGAGGATGCTACATTGGCAGAGGTAGTGGATGCTATTGTCTATCGACAGTTGGTGGGTTCGCTCATGTATTTAGTTAATACAAGACTGGACATATGCTATGCGGTGAACCAACTTAATCAAGTGATGGTTAAGCCTAACAAGCTCTTTTGGAAGGCAGGAAAGTATGTCCTGATATATCTCAAGGGCACATCTGAGTATGGCTTATGGTACATACGGATGGATGAGATGAAGTTTCATGGCTTCATGGATGCTAATTGGGCAAGCAACCCAACAGAAAAAAAAGAGCACATCAAGAGGGGTTTTCAGTATCAGATCTACAATAGTTTCTTGGTATAGCAGGAAACAAAGATCCGAGGTACCCAGTTCAATGGAAGCATAATACATGGCAGCAAGTCAAGCTACATGTGAGGCTATCTCGATGAGGAAGATCCTGGTCGGTTTGTTCTGTTCTCATTAATATCCTGCAGTGTTTCATTATGATAATCAGAGTTGCATTACACTCTCAATTAATCATATGTTTCATGATAGATCTAAGCATATAGATATCCGGTATCATCATATTAGAGACTGTGTGCAGCGGAGATCATGTTGCTTCAATACATTCTTACGGAAGATCAGGATGCAGATATTCCGACGAAGGCGCTCACCAGGAGAAAATTCGAATACCATAGAGACAGGATCGTGGTGAATGATAATCCCTATCTTTTTGAGAGGGAGTGTTGAGATTCAACAAGATGATGAGCTTAGTGAAAATTAATCACCTTCACTAAGTGGGGACCGCAGGCTATTTTTAGGTGTATGTCTATTTTTAGAATGGTGAGCATATTCTAAAGTTAGCAGGATGCTGATTCTAGATGGTTGAGAAAATTCTATCTTTGGATGAATTTATATTTTTAGAAGTTTGGGCGAAGTCTATCTATAGATCGCTAATCTAAAAATAGATGCATGTCGATTATTATTAGCCCTTAATAATAATCCAACAATAAATATCAACTTATTCTCTTGGAGCACTTTATTTTAGTGAACAAATTTGGAAAATCAGTGGGCTAAAGGAATTATGCAATTCCTAGGGTGGATGGTGACTCATGCATGAAGGACTCAGTTATAACTGATAGTGGCAAGTTGTGACAAAGTTGGAAGAGTAGTTATGTGAAATATTATTTAGTTTAACTCAGTTAAGTGAGTTAAACTCAGTTGTGCTAGTTTTATCTAGTTCTAACTGAAGATACATTAGTGAGAGTTTAGTAAATTAATTATTTAATTAATTAACAACTAGAGACTCACTTGCAACTGAACAAATATTGCAGTTAACTACTTGCATGTCAGTTCTAGTGGAGAGATAGGTGAAAGGGTGAGATGGAATATCTGTTGTGACTATAGTGATGCATTCAATGCATCTAACACACATTGGAGATGCCAATGAGGATTAAGTAGTCAAGGCAAAGCAAGATTGAATTCATTCAGGGATCTTCTTCAGCAGGGATTGTACAGTGGAGGCAGGTTGTCAGGAGGCAAGAAATTGGTGCATGGATATGCAAATTTCTGCATGATAGTGTGTGATGATTGTTAATTGTACTGAGAGCTTGATGTACTAAGCTTTGTATGAGATTGTTACATGTTACATTGATATACATAATATATAATAGTTGGGTTTTTTAGCTTTAAGCTTTCCTGGTAAAACATTCTTGTTATGTGCGATTGATTTGCTTGATATGTGTTTTGCAATTGGCGATTTAATTTCCACAAAGAATTAAGTGGATGGATTTTGTATTTAACATAAGATTAATTTGTTAGAGGGAGTCCGGTAATATACATGCATCTTGTATAATTTCTACACTCCTTAAACACCCTTTGATGATCTGTGTAGCTCTTCTGTATATCATGTGTTGCCTTTAAATTATGCTTGATAACCTACATTTCTTTTCCATCTCTGCCAACATGTCTATTCCAATCAATACACTGTTAACTGGATCACTCCAATTGAGAGGATGAATACAACTCTGCCCATAGAGTGCTTCAAACAGACTCATCCTCAAAGACTCCTGATACCCATTGTTGTAAGCGAACTCAACATGTGGAATATACTCTTTCCATTTTCATTGCTGATGCATAACATAAATCCTCAAAATGTCCTCCAAAATCTTGTTGAACCTCTCTATTTGTCCATATGTCTGTGGATGATAATTTGTACTGAAGGAAAACTATATACACAAAGCTGCAAATAACTCTTTCCAGAACATAGAAATGAACTTGTCATCCTTCTTTGATATAGTCTTCTTCAGTACACCATGCAACCTTACTACATCTCAGATGAAGACCTGTGCTACATCACTAGCTAAATATGTAGACTTCACTAGAATGAAGTGTGTTACCTTAGTCAACCTATCAACCACAACCATAATAAAGTCATGTTGTCTAGTTTTCCTCGACAAACCTATCATTAAATCAATGGAAATTCCCTCTGATTTCCACTCTAGAATCATAATCGGCTGTATTAATCCACTTTGATGCTTACACTTTTCTTTTACATGTTGACAATCCAAGCACCTAGCCACAAATACTGCCATTTCTTTCCTCAAATTTTTCCAATAGTAGAAATTCTTCACTATTGTCAATGTTTTC
The DNA here is from genome assembly GCA_034641835.2 of Pinus albicaulis. Classification (NCBI taxonomy): domain Eukaryota; kingdom Viridiplantae; phylum Streptophyta; class Pinopsida; order Pinales; family Pinaceae; genus Pinus; species Pinus albicaulis. The sequence continues at coordinate 722,276,071 of CM076570.1, read as the reverse complement.
TGATATCTCGGGTGACATGAATGTGACTTAGTAGAAATTCCCTCAAGATAATCTTATTGAGCTCATTGTTGTCTGACACATAGATCATGTCCCTAAATCTGACTAATCCATCTACTATGAGGCGATAGTCAACATCTTAATCTCCTGTACCCTGCTGTAACTTTTTCATAAGCTCCCTACACTTTTCATCCTGTTGACCTACCTGCAAGATATAATATTGTAGATCTGTCCCTTATGAACTCATAGTTGCAATGTGGTTTACCTATACTATTATGATAAGAAAATCTGACACCATGTTCTCTTTATCTTTAATGTACCTAATCTCAAAGTTGAACTCACTAATCATGGCCTACCATCTAGCTTGTATTTCATTCATATTCAGTTGGTCAAATAAGTACCTCAATACACTATGATCACTCATCCTACAAACCTACTAGAAGTTCCTATTGAACCTCCTATAATAACCTGTCAGTCCCATGAATAATCTTACCTCATCCACATTTCTAGGAGTTTCCCAATTTATGATGGCTCTTATCTTTTTTGGATCCACTGCTATGCCTTCCATGGAAACCACATGCCCCAAGTAATGTACCTCTGTCTGAAAGAAACTGCATTTGCTAATCTTGGAATATAATTGATTCTCTCTTAGCAATATAAACATTGTTACTAAGTGTGTGACATGCTCTTCCTCATTCTTAGAATATATCAATATATCATCGATGAATATAATAACAACCTTATCGAGATAAGGATGCAAAACACCATTCATCAAGTACATAAAAATAGATCAAGAACTAGTCAAACCAAAAGGAATTACAACAAACTCATAACACTTGTACTTGGTCCTAAAAGCAGTCCTTGTATATGTCTTCTTCTTCTATGCATACATGATGGTATCCTAATCTCAAGTCAATCTTCGATAACAATGCTGCTCCCTTCAACTGGTCAAACAAGTCATCAATCCTCGACAAAAAATATTTATTCTTTATGGTCACCTTGCTCAACTTTGTGTAATCAATGCATAACTTGAGAGTACCATCCTTCTTCTTCAAAAAAAATATTGGTGCACCCCACAGCAACACACTTGGCCTAATGTACCCTGTGTTAAGCATTTACTTCAACTACAACTTCAATTCCATTAACTCTCATGTTCTCATCTTGTATGGTTCCTTTGATGTTGGTGCTTCCCTCGGTACCAAATCAATAGAAAATTCCACTTCCCTGTGAGGCAGTAAATCAGGGATCGATGCTGGAAACATATTTTGGTATTTCTGAAAATCTAAATATTTCTTCTAGACATTCACTTCCTCAACTTCCTTACCTTTATCACTGGAAATATGCATTGAAAATAACACACGCCCTTTCCTATGAATGCACTTTTCTGCATAACTGTAACAATTTTGATTGACGTTGCCTTCTTCTTACCTTGCAAGATTCGTTGTTCCCCATTTTCATCCAAGCACTAAATAGCCTTGTCATAAAAATCCACCTTGGTTCTATTAAGATATAGCCAATCCATACCCAAAACTAGACTATATGATCCTAATGGGAGTACATTCAAATGTGATTATGTAGGCATACCATTCAATTCAAATGCTCAAGATCTTACCTAGTGATGAAATCTTTTCTTAGTACCTGTAGCCAACTGCAATAACCAAGATTTTGCATGCCCTTCATTTTTCAAACCACTCTTATCCACCAAGTCAAGATTAAGAAAACTATAATTATATCAAAGTTCAATCAAAATAGAAACAACTTGATCAAAAATCTTATTGTCCATCTCGATAATAGATGCTTGATAATATGCCTTCCTGTTATACAATGTTGCATAAATTCTAGGAATACTCTGTCCAATATCCCCCACTGGCTGTGCCTCCTGAGCACTGTAAATATGTAGACTTCCACCCTGATGTTGTGGATAATATCCGCGGCAATGATCCTTGCCACAAGTCCAAAACTATAAAGGCTTCGATCCCACACCATTTTTCTTCTCCTCGGACTAAAATCCTTGTAATTTTTTAGATGCATTAAACTTCTTAGGACTCATCCTTAGAGTGCCTCAAATAGACTCATCCTTAGAGACTCCTAATACCCATTGTTGTAAGAAAATTCAACCAATGGAATATACTCTTCCCATTTTCGATGTTGATGCATAACATACATCTTCAAGATGTTGATCCAGGTGGATATTGGTGGCCACCCACCTATTCCATTTGGACCCGCACCATCAATTCTTTCAGTTTTCCAGTTTCAACACACTTACTATTTTTAGCAAATTTTCAGGTCATGAACTTCTGGAGTCGTTTTGAGGCCCTAAACGACGTTTTTTGGGAAACTCGGGAGCAACATGGGTCCATGGACCGATGTTGCTCACATCAAAGTTGTAGTCCTCGTATAGATCCTTATAACAAGGTATTGGGTGCATCAAACAAAGATCGTATGCCAAAGTTACATCCCCGGGAAGATTGATGTACCAATTTACCCAAACGATGCCCACAGTTTTGGCGCTTCATCTCTAGGGTTAGGTTTTTGGATGTTTAGGGTTTTCTATTATTTCTCAACAATAAATAGGCCTTCGAGCCTCATTGTAGCATAGTTCAGAGGCATGTAGCCACCACATCTCTTCTTAGAGATAAGCTACTAGTGCTATAGCTAGTTTATTTCCATTATGTCTGTAAGCATATTTCTGTTATTTGATATTAATGAAATGAAGTATTATTTCTGCGGAATCTCTATGTTTATGTCTATTTCTTTATTTTATTGCGTTCTTGCATAAATCTGGGTCAGATGTCCTCTTGACCCTCTCTATCTTTCCATCTATATGTGGATGATAAGTTGTACTAAAGTCAAACTATGTACCCAAACTTGCAAATAACTCTTTCCAAAACCTAAAAGTGAACTTATCACCTTTGTCTGATACAATATTCTTTGGTACACCATGCAACCTTAATACAACTCAGGTGAATACTTGTGCTACATCACTAGATGAATATGTAGACTTCACCAAAATGAAGGGTGCTACCTTAGTCAACCTATCAACCAAAACCATAATAGAGTCATGTTGTATAGTTTTCCTCGGAAAACATGTAATGAAATCCATGGAAATGACCTCCCATTTCCACTCTAGAATCACAATTGGTTGTAGTAATCCACCTAGATGCATAAAATCTACATTTACATGTTGACAATCCAAGCATATAACCACAAACTCTACCACTTCTTTCCTCAAATTCATCCAATAGTAGAACTTCTTCATTGTTGTCAATTTTTTTTGATATCCTGGGTGACCTAAATACGACTTAGCATGTAATTCCATCAATATAAGCTTCTTTATCTCACTGTCATTTGGCACATAGATCTCTTCATTAAATTTTACCAATCCATCTGCTATGACCAGATAGTCCACATCATGATCACATGTACCCTGTTGTAACCTATGCATAAGCTCCCTATACTTGTCATCCTATTGACTTGCCTGTATGATACAATCCTATAGATATCTCCCATATGAAATCATATATGCAATGTGGTTTACATGTACCATTCTGCTAAGAGAATATTCCACCCTGATATCTTTACCTTTAATGTACTTGTTCTCAAAGTCGGACTAACTTATCGTGGCCAACCATCTAGCTTGTTTGGAATTCAGATTTAGTTGGTCAAATAATTACCTCAAACCACTATGATCACTCATCAATACAAACCTTCTACCAAGAAGATAGTGCCTCCACAACTTCAATGCATGAACCATCGCTTCCATATCAATATCATATGTAACATAATTATTGTTATGCTCATTCAGTTTCCTAGATTCATAGCACACTACCTATCCTTCCTGCATCAAGACTCCACCAAGTCCTATCTTGCAAGCATTTGTACACACAACAAACCCTTTGTTTGGATTTGTAATCTTTAAAACCGGGAAATTTGTCAACAACTGCTTGAACTGCTAAAAACTGGTTGCACATTCCCCTATCCATTCAAAATTATTACCTTTCCTTTGAAATGATGTAATGGAGTAGGAAATTCGAGAGAAGTTCCTGATGAACCTCTTATGATAACCTACTAATCCCATGAATGATCTTACCTCATCCACATTTATAGGAGTTTCCCATTCCATGATGGCTCTTATCTTTTCTGGATCCACTGTTATGCCTTCTTTGGAAACCACATGCCCCAATTAATGTACCTATCTAGAAGAAACTGAATTTGTTAAGCTTGGTATGAAATTGATGATCTCTTAGAAATATCAACATTGATGCTAAGTGTGTGACATGCTCTTCCTCATTCTTATAATATATCAATATATCATCGATGAATAAAAAAACATATTTCTCCAGATAAGGACGCAACACACTATTCATCAAGCACATAAAAGTAGATAGAGCATTATTCAACCAAAAGGACCTACAAAAAACTCATAATGCCCTTACCTAGTCCTGAAATCAGTCTTGTAAATGTCCTCTTCTTTGATGTGTACTTGATGGTATATTGATCTCAAGTCAATCTTCGAGAACATCGTTTCTCCCTTCAAATAATCAAACAAGCCATCAATACTCAACAATAAATACATGTTCTTGATGATCACCTTATTCAATTGCATCCGATCAATGCATAACCTGAGAGTACCATCCTTCTTCTTCATAAAAAATATTGGTGCACCCCACGGAGACACACTTGGCCTAATGTACCCCTTGTCAATCATTTCCTTCAACTGAAACTTAAATTCCACTAACTCTGGTGTGCTCATCGTATATGGTGCCTTTGATGCTGGTGTTTCCCCCGATAACAACTCAATAGAAAAGTCCACTTCCCTGTGAGGCGATGATTTTGGGATCTCTGCTGGAAACACATCCTAGAATTGATGAAAAACCAAATACCTCTTCAAGACATCCGCATCCTGAAATTCCTTACCTTTATCACTCAAAATATGCATTGGATATACCACACACCCTTTCCTGTGAAAGTGCTTTTCCTACATAGTTGTAACCATTTTGACTGATGTTTCCTTCTTCTTACCATGCAAGATTCTTTGTTCCCCATTGTCATTCAAGCACTCAATATCCTTGTCATAACAATCCACCTTGGTTCTATGAAGATATAACCAATCCATACCCAAAAGCAGAATATATGATCCCAGTGGAAGTATATTCAAATGCATTGATGTAGGCATACCATTCAGCTGAAATGCACAAGCTCTTACCTAGTGATGAACTATTTTCTTAGTACTTATAGCCAATTGCACTAATCAAGAATTTTCATGCACTTGTTTATTCAAAACACACTTATCTACCAAGTCAAGATTAACAAAACTATAATTAGATCTAGGTTCAATAAAAATAGAAACAAATTTATCACAAAAATTACCACCCATCTCGATAATAGATGCATCATGATCAGCCTGCCTATTATCTAATGTTGCATAAATCCTAGGAATACTCTGTCCAACATACCCCAATGTTTGTGCCTCTTGAGAACTGTAAATCTGTAGTATTCCACCTTGATGTTGTGGAAAATCTCTCTAGCGATGATCCTTTCCACATGTACAACACTGTAAAGACATCCAACTCACACCCTTGTTCTGCTCCTCAGACTGAAATCCATCTTCTCTATCAGATGCATTGAAATTATTAGGAGGCGTTGCATTCTCATTCGTACCTATATCCCGAGGTCTTGTTTTCTTATTATCCCATTTTCATTTATTATTTGCATTACCTCTCCAATCCTTCTTAGTTTTTAATTTGCGCTTCGATTTCTCATAACAGTGCTTTAACTTTCTAATGGCTTTCTCCAATGATATAAGCTCATAAAAATCGATTATGTCCTTGAATTCTACCGACAACCCATTGATGAATCTCTAATTATTCACTTTCTCCTCCTTGAAATGAGGCACATATCTCAACAACTCCAAGAACCTACTAATGTATTCATCATCAGTCATAGACCCCATCTTCAACTCATAGAATTATCTTTCCCTGTCATCATATTATCTCTTAGAGAGATACTTCTTCCTGAAGAGTCTCTAGAACTCACTCCAAGTCAACTCCTCTTCATGAATACCTCTTACATTCTTTACATCTTCCCACCAAATGTCTTCTTTACCTTTAAGAATGAATGTAGCTATTCTTGCCTTCATGTTCTCTAAGTAATTATGCAACCGAAATAACTTATTCATCCCAAGTAACCACACTTTTGTATCTTGTGACTTATTCATTTCTCCATCAAAGGTAGGTGGCTTGGATTTCTTAAACTAACTGATAAATATCCTCTATCATTCCTCCTGTAAGGATGATAACGATGATGACCATGATACCTGTCCGAACCAAAACTAGAGTAAAGTCCATGTCCACTGCCTCTTCTATCAGGTGTATCCAAGAATCTGTCATCTCTGATCATATCATCTCTATCCAACCTGTGCCCACCATGTGACCTACTACCATATACTCCATTAGTCCTATCCTCCTTCCCATGACATATTCTAGGCGGTCCTTTTCTCTGCAAGTCTAAGAAGATCTGAATGATAACTACATTAACTTCTACTTGCTTCTCTCATACCCTAGCAAGTCTCTCTTGTGATTGAATGATTCAATCATTATCTTCTTTGCAACTTCTTATTTCTAACTTCAAACTTCTTAGAGTGTCTATTATGTGAGGGGAGTACTCATCACCATGTTTCTCATATAATATATAGGGAGAATCTCATGAACTATTGTCTACCATCTTATAGTCATCTTTTATCTTCTTCCTTCAAGTATACCATGTCAGCTCAACCAAAATATAACATAATCAACATACTCAGTATAGTTCAGGGGAGGATATCTTGTCTACAAGATCAACCAGATTAGCACAATACATGTATAGCCATAATTAGAACATTATATATACGTCATATTAATCACTACCCTAGTTACCATGCATAATGTCATAATTATAACACCGACTAGGTACAATGCATGACAAGCATATGGACGACACACATGCACAAACAATACATATAAATATTGTAATGCATTCATATCAAACACATCCCAACAAGAACCTTGTCAACTTTTGCATGACAGTATGACATAAACAATGCCCCTTACCATGAATACATAACAAACACATAGACCATAAGCATAATGAACATATATGCAGCTAACATGTAAGAATGACAACACATTCATCCAAAGATAAAGTGAAACCAAACATCACCCAAGGAGAACAAAACCATGCTATGATACCACTCTGTAACATCACCCGCCCACATTTACCCAGACTATCTGGTCCACCGGGGTAAACATGTGACACAGTGTAACTATGATATGATTCAACTCCCCATGTACAGTTAATGAAGTGGAGCCGACAAGACAAGGCCAATCTGACCTTCCTCAAAAGCTACAGAATCTTCAGGAGCCAACCCACCCCTCCAACTATCCAACCCCTAAGACAACTTTATTTTTTACTAAAATAGAGCCCCAATGGCACTGATGACAAGCCCTCCATGCACCTGAAGCCCTCCAGTCACATGCATAAGCCTACTGCATCCATGTGACTATAGACTTTTCGAGGAATTTTTTTGCCAGTGACCCTAGATTTTGAACCACTTTTTAAAAGCCAAGACTCATGCCTCTGCCTAGAACTTCATGAAACTTCCAGAAATCATAAATAACATTGAAATAAGGATACTAATGCAAACACTTGAACGAGGACTTGACCTGAACCCTACCATTTATGACAGGCATTACGTCAAACATATCTCAAACATGCAATGTACATGTCATAATTAAACTGATCTAAATCTAAATGTTAGTTTTGTTGTGCTAATTTCATCTTCATAATTTTAAACAATTGTTGATCATTTGTTTCATGTGCATAGGTTTCCTTATGGTGTTTGTGAGTGTTAAACAGGTAAATGTGGCAACTTTTATGTTAAATTCATGAGAATTTTAACTTAAAAACAAAGTACTGAACAACAATAATAAAATGTACAACAAACCATCAAATGCTCCATTAACACAGTATTTTGATGAAGGAGTTCACCCTTGCTGGGCTACATCTCCTTGGTCCAGCTTCCATGGCTTGGGCTTCTATATTAGCTCAAAATGGAAAAAAGTGTTGTTTACAATCCTCTACTGCTCCTGAAACCTGCTCCAACATGCTCATAACATCCACTCTACTAGGATAGACTCTTTCTGAGCCAAAAATGGTCGAGTTTTTCAAAATTTATGGTACCATCAATTTTTCCTAGGAAAAATCCACTAAAACTGGAGCAACTCCAGTTAACTCCGCTAATTTTGGAGTCAACATCAAATTTGGTAGACTCCGCCATCTTCTCTCCCAAGATAAGTATGGATTAATTAGGATAAGCATTGTTTAATTGTGGCTTAACGCACTAATGGCATGATTATTCATAATATGCATTAATTTGGATAAGCACTTAGTAAGTTTGGTTTAGTGCTTATTAAGCACATTTAAATCCGCGCTTAGTGGAGCACTCCACCATGGTCATAGCGCATAGTCATATGTATGAGGGGGCTGACTTGTAGGGCTGACCCTCTTCCTCCGCCCAACGATCAATTTCTATTAATATAAATATTATTCAATGGCATATGTTGTTAAGTAACAAGTGTGCGGTCTATTGGTATGTTATGTGGTTTGTGTGGGGGAGGTCACGGGGTCGACCCTGACCTTCGCCCGTCCTTCAATAATTTTTCCAACATACCATAATATATATGATTCAACCATTGTATAAAATTCAACCTTTGAACATAGTTGCATTTCAGGCCTTGGAAGGGGGCATGTGGCAGCCTCCGGGCTAGCCACGTGTCTTCGACTCTTCGTTCCATTAGTTCATTCCCAAACCAATAAAAACGCAGAAAATCACCCACTCAGCCACCAACCATGAATTGACACTTGTCACAGTGTCATTGGGAAAATTGAAGAAAGATTCCCAGAATATTTTTTTTTGCTGACTAGGCTGCCATGTCACCATTATGTTACTTCTGCAAAATTTTTAGTTTTGTAGGAAAATGAACAGTAGGCTATAAATTTCACATAAAGAGTCAGTTTTTTATGAAACGAATTGCGCCAGATTCTTGGCGATGAGCACTTCACAGTCGTTCAAGTTCCAATCAATTATAAGAACTTCAATTTTTGAGCTTAACGTTAAGTACCTGATCATTCCTCCCCACTAGAAGCCTTTTGGAGCCCAAAATATACTATCAATTGTTCAGCAGGTGAGGGTACAGTTCCATCACCTTCTCAATCTCCATCCATTTGGCCTTAGAAGGATTTTGTCCCTTGATTCCCACTCGAAGGTATTTGAAATTCCCTCTCCTTGAAGTTCTGGTTCTTCTATCAAGTATGAGATCTTGTTGAAGTTCATAAAGATATTTTGGTGAGAAATCATCTATTGATGGTAGATGAAAATGGTCTCCTTTATCATCAATCAATGGAGGCTCAAACAATCTCAAATTCTCAACATTAACAACAGAGTATATTTGTATATAAGGAGGCAAATCTAGCTTAAATGCATTGTTACCAATCTTTTCCAGAATTTTAAAAGGGCCATAATGGATTGGCTTAAGATTTTTACATTCCCCTTGAAGTCTCTCTTTGCTAATATATATCCAAACTTCGTCACCAACTTGGAATTTATGATCAACACAATGTTTATCATGCCTTTCCTTGTAGATGCTTTGACTCTTTTCAAGATGTTCTTGCACTGTGTGACGTACCAAATGAATTTTCTCAACGAACTTATTTTATTTATCTATGCCACTATGAACATCAATAGAAACATCGTTCCCAAAGATGAAGTCTAATGGCGATCTTGGAAAGTACCCAAGACATGCCTCAAATGGTGATGTGTTTGTAGAATAATTCTTTGCCCTATTATATGCATGTTGAATGTAATGCCACTGTTCATCCCACAACTTGGGATGTTTGCTGCAATATCCTCTAAGAAGATGAATGATTGTCCTGTTAACCATCTCGGTTTTACCATATGTTTGCGAGTACTCTTCTTCAACTTAGTTTCGATCATGTCCCACAATTTTGACCAAAAAATCCCAATAAATTGAGAATCTTGATCACTTACAGTAGAAGTAGTAAGACCAAAATGAACCCAAAAATTTTGAAAGAAAAGATGAGTTGTTTGTTCAGCTGTAATTTTATTTTTACATGGCATAAAAACACACATTTTTCTGAACCTATCCACAACTACATACAAATAATCATGACCTTTCCTTGACATTGGAAGACCTCCTATAAAATCCATTGAGATACTCTCTCATGGACGTGAAGGTACCGAAAGTGGAGTGTACAATCATAGTTTCCTATTGCTAGGCTTGATTATTTCACAAAAAGAACATACTCTAATGAAACAAGATACACTATCAAACATATGTGGCCAACAACAATACCTTTGGAGATTTGCTATCGTATTTCCTACATCTAAATGTACAACAATCAATGAAGTGTGCTCCTCCCTTATGATATTGTTTCTTTCTCCATGTGGAATACATAACTTGCCCAAGTGATACAACAATTTTGTATGTACATGGTAATCTAACTCTTCAATTTGGTTTCCTTGACTCAAGCTTGCATACACATCTCAAAAGTCATTATCATATGCATATTGCTCAATGTAAATTTCATGCATAACAGAATTGTGCTTGAGTATAACAAATGAATTTACAATAGGCCTAGAAAGCATATCAACTACCTTATTATAGATTCCCTTTTTATACCTAATAACCAAATGAAATTGTTGTATAAATCCCATCCATCTTAAGTGTCTTTATTGTTGCAACTTTGATTGTGACTATAAGTACTGCAATGGTTGATGGTCGGTATGGATAATGATCTCCTTCCCCATAAAATAGTGTTTTCAATTATTTACCTTTGTAGCAATGCATATAACTATTTTTCATAAGTGGGATAGTTAGTCACAACTCCATTAAAAATTTCAGAATGAAATGAAATGGGCTTACCATGCTGCATGAGAACTGCTCCCATGGCGTAATCACTAGCATTTGTTTGAATCTAAAATGGTTGACTAAGATCCAGAAAACCAATATCGGTGATGAACTAATATTTTGTTTTAAAGCATCAAATTATTTTTGCTTCATATCTCCCCAATGGAATACTTTCTTGACACTTGTCAATGCATGTAACGGATTTGCAATGGAAGAAAAATTAGCAATGAATTTCCTCCAATATTGTGTTGCCCCAAGAAAGCTTCTTACCTCCGTAACTGTATTGGGCTTGGGCCAATTCACAATGACCTCAACCTTAGAGGGGTATATCTTCAGCTCACCTCCTCCAACAATGTGTCCCAAATACATTAAAGAAGTCTTTCCAAACTCACACTTCAACATCTTTAAAAACAATTTTTCTTTTTTCAAGACATTAAGTACTTTGTTCACATTCATGACATGTTCATCTCTTGATTTTCTTACTGTAAAAATATCATCTCAGTAAAAAATGAAAAAATCATATATAAATTGTCTCAATACATCATTCATAACTCTCATGAAGTAGTTGGAGCAGTGGTAAGACCGAATGGCATAACAAGCCACTCAAACAATCCTGGTCTAGTTTTAAATGCAGTTTTCCAAATGTCCTCTTCAACTATTCTAACTTGATGATAACCACTTCGTAAGTATAACTTAGTTGAATAATTTTCATACCTTAACTGATCAAGAAAATCATTAATTACTGGGATTGGATAGCAATACTTTACCGTGATTTTATTCAGTGCACGGAAATACACGCACATGCGCCAAGTCTCGTCCTTCTTTGGCACCAAGACAATCAATGAACCACATGGCGAAGTAGATGGGAATATGATACCTTTATTTAACAAATATTAAATTTTATTCTTGATTTCCATGCTCTCCATTATTTACATGTGATACATGTCAATGTTTGGAAGTGGAACATCTTGTTGCAGCTGTATCTCATGTTGAATTCCCCTCTTGGGAGGTAACTCATTTGGCTCATGAAACATCTCGCCATGCTAACTTACCACATCAAACAAATCATATTTTAATTTTTCATCGCAACCTTCAAAAGACTCATAATCCATATCATTCTTTTTCTTGATCATGAGAAGCACAAAATTGTTACCTGCATTAACTAGTCTCTTCATCTGCCCTGCATTAACCAAAGAAATATTCATATTTTTGCGATGAGATCTCACAATATACTGCACCCCATCCTTTAGAAAATTATATTTGTTCTCATGGCGATAAAATACCACTTTCCTATCATACAAATATGGGCTTCCCAAGATAATTCCTGAAATGTCAAGTGGAACCACATCTAACTCAACTTCATCAACAAAATTTGCAGTAATGGAAAATCTGAATATACATTTTCTTGTAACATGTAAATTTTCATTCTTGACTATCCAACCCAAATGATATGGCTTATGATGAGGTAAAATTTAAATATTAAGTTTTTTGACCAAGTCTTCAGAGATTAAGTTCGCTTGGGACCCATTATCAAATAATGCATCAATCTTTGTATGGTTTGAGATCACCCTTACATGGAACAACTCTATGCTTGTTTCTTCATTTGGAGTGTTGTTGTGACAATTTGAGGAACTGGTGCTTGCTATGGCTTCTTTTCCCTTTGTTACCATGGCCATAACCTTGGTCTCATCACCAGAATCAGATCCAAGATCATGTTGTGTGGTAGCAATCATCTTTTGTTTCCCCTTGTTGTTTGGTTTCTTAAGCCTTAGTTTGGGATTTATTTTCAAATAGTGGGCTTCATCATGACCCTCTTTGGAACAATGTTTGAATGTATTTTCCCCCCCTTCTTTCATAACACTTGCATTCTTCTTTCCCTTCCATTTTCCTCCCCTCTCTTTCTCCTCACCCTTGAATGGCTTCTTCTTACTACCCTCTTCCTGAATGTTCTTTCCCCTTGCTTCAAGGTGAGTGGCTTGAACACAAAACTCATATAAATTTCTTGGATTGAACATAAGGATGGTGTGTCTCAAATAGGAATGTAAACCCCCAATGTATTTCAATATAGTGTCTTGGGAATTCAAGTTTATTCCTAACAACAAAGCCCTTTTCCTAAACTCCTGGGTATATTCTTGAATTGTTTGACCCTCGAGTTGCCTAATTTTTTTCCAAATCATAATGGATTTTTTCATGTAAGCTAAAGGATAAAACTGTCTTTTAATTGAAGAAATAAACTCAACCCAAGAAATGGATATATTATCATGGATTCACATTTCCTTTTGAGTCTTTGCTTCCCACTAGACTAGTGCTACTCCTTCTAGCCTCAATGAATCCAATTGGATCTTTATGTCATCTTATTGAAGGTTCTGAAATATGAAATAAACTTCCAATTAACAGATCCAATTTTCCAACTTCTTTTCATTTACTTCACCATTGTACATGGGAAGTTCAAACTTAATGTATAATTTGAGTAAGGGAGTTTTTCCTTTTGGGGTTTTTTAGTGAGTATGGGTGGTTTTGGTGGTGGAAGTGGAAGATGATGTTGATGGTGATGATGAGGATGATGATGAAGATGGTGGAGATAGAGGAGGCTTTCCTCCACTACCCTTCCAATCCTTCTCTTCATCCTTTTTGTCTTCTGAGGTTCCCTCTCCATGTGGAGACCTATAATTCTCTCCAACCATTGTGGTGCTCCTCTCTTAAAAGATGATCATAACCCTTTCAGCTAGGTCATAGAAAGCCTTATTGAATTATTCCTCTTCTGAAAGACCTGCAGTCTCTCCTAAATCTGACATGATGGCTATGGATTCAAGCTTAGCTTCTGGTGCAACTTGTACCTCCTCAATATCAACTAGAGGTAAAACTTGAGTTGCTTCAAGTGCAGCTGGGAGTGAAACTTTGGGTGGAGATGGTGGCCTTGTGGCTCTCCTTCTTTTGGTCCTAACCTTAGGACTAGCAACCAAAAATTTCCCTTCTCCTCTCTGCAACTTCAACCTTTTAAGCATCACAAATTTGCAACCATTAAAACCCTACTTGCACAAAACTCAAGAAAATCAAGCAAATAACCTTGCTTTGATACCACCTTGATCTGAATCTGAATGTTAGTTTTGTTGTGCTATTTTTATCTTCAGAATTATAAACAATTTCTGTTCATTTTCTTCATGTGCATATGTTTCATTATGGTGTTTGTGAGTGTTAAACAAGTAAATTTGTCAATTTTTATATTAAATTCATGAGAATTTTAACTTAAAAACAAAGTACTAGAAACAAAAACAATAAGATGTACAACAAACCATCAAATGATCCATTATCACAATATTTTGATGAAGGAGTTCACCCCTCCTGGGCTACATCTCCTTGGTCTGGCACCCATGGATTAAGCCTATGTATTAGCTCAAAATGGAAAAAAAGTGTTGTTTACAATCCTCTACTGCTCCTAAAACCTGCTCCAACATGCTCAAAACATCAAAATATGCTAGGATAGACTCTTTCTGAGCAAAAAATGGTCAAATTTTGCAAATGTTATGGCACCATCAGTTTTTCCTAGGAAAACTCCACTAAAACTGGAGTAACTCCAATTAACTCCGCTAATTTTGGAGTCAGCGCCGAATTTGGCGGACTCCGCAATCTTCTCCGCTAAGATAAGTATGGATTAATTAGGATAATATTTTTTTAACTGTGGCTTAACGCGCTAATGGCACGATTATGCCTAATCTGCGTTACTTTATATAAGCGCTTATTAAGTTTGGTTTAGTTCTTATTAAGCACATTTAACTCTGCGATTAGCGGAGCGCTCCGCCACAATCATAGCACATAATCACATGTATGAGGGTGTTGACTCGCGTGGCTGGCCCCTGTAATAACCCCAAATTTAACATGCAATTAATTATATCAAATATACAATTAATAATCAACCCAAAAACTGTTTAACTAATCATCATAGAAATTTCATAAACGAGAAAAGACGACATACCTGTAATGGTGATATTCCTTACTTGAGACTCCAACGGTGAATGCTATTTGAATCCTGCTGACCGCTACAAAGTTTTGGGGACAACTCTCCACCCAACCGCAGGCTCAACTGCACATAATCTTTCCACAGTTGGCCACTCCTGAGTCCTCAATCAATGTACTACTTCCAGGGTATCCTTTGCCTCACAATACCTTTCTCTCCAGAGAATGGATGAAAGAATGATCCATGAATCTTCCTCAATGTCTATTAAATAGACCAAATAATGGAATGGGAACCACATGCACACATTCACTGTGTCAACATGCAACTTTTATTTCTTTAGTTTAAGTTTTACTTAATTTATTGTTTCTCTTAGTTTAACTTAATTTTTATTAAATTTACTTATTTTTATAGTTTCTTAGTTTAACTCTTTCTTAGTTTATTTCATTTTTTACTTTTGTTAATTAAATCTTAACTTCACTAAAATATTTACTATTTAGGAATCCAGTTTATTATTTACTATTTTATTTAGAACTCCAATTATTGTTTACTATTTTATTTATTATTTTTATTATTCTCTTGACTTATTATTTATTTACTTATTTATTTAATTATATTATATTATTTATATATTATTTATTATTTTATAATTATTAGAGGACATTACATACTCCCCCTCTTCAAGGAACTTCGTCTCGAAGTTAAGTATTTAATTATATTATATTATTTATTTAATTATTTATTACTTCATGTGTGACCAACATCCTCTACTGAACTAGTATAACTAGCAGGTATCGAAATTTCCCACAACACCCGGGAAATCTCAAGGAATCTCTGTCCTTTTTCCCACTTTCGGAACTAGGCATAAGCCTCCACGATCTGTACCATAGCCAAGGTTGGCCCTAAGGCTCACACCCGACTTAGACCTCATCTGCCCCAAGGCAGGCATCCAGTCCCAGTACTTAATGACTCCGAGAATCTCGCAAGGATGGACCACTCCCTCCACACTCACTAAGGTGCACAGCCCCAGGCATCGAAGTCTTACACCCACTTCTAGAATTCGGTGTCCCAATCTAATACCAGGAACTTGGCCTACAATATTAGGCCCTTGGCCTCCTCAAGATGGTCCCACAACCCTTCAAGAGCTATCCATCAAGAGTTATAGAAGACAAAGGAACCACTGGCATATGTAGTGTTGATTGAGTTTGTCCCCAGCCCACATGGTGTTACTTATTCTCCCTCGTAGCTATGGGATCCCATGAGATCATCGAATAACTCGGCCCTCTCGACCCATTTGTAGAGTTCCTGTCAATAACCACATCTCAACATGCATCCAATGCATTAGTTATAATCATAAAATCATAAAAAATAATCCACATGCCAACTCTTACATGCCATCATGATAACATAACATCATTGTTAATCATAACATTATGAATAGTATAGAACGACATGCTCATGAATGTCATAAAATCTACATGAAATTACCACATGCTTCACCTTAGGAAGTACCATCATAAGTTATAACATTAACATATTTGCATCAAATATATATCATGAAATTATATAATAAACTAACCACATGTCAACATAACCTCATATTATAAAATCATAATTCCTATGCCACGTTATGCATATCACATCCATCATGAGCATATAACATCTTTATCATAACAAACCACATGTTCATCATTATCCTCATATCCTCTCAATACTTATCAAATATATAACTATAGTACATTATAAGCATTCTTATCATGATTCATTGGAAAATCAATTTCATTTGCTTGTATAAACATTGAATACCTACAATGAACTAAGATTATTCAACATCCTTCTGTGATCTATGTTATCTCAACAAAGCTATTAGTGTCATATTTTCATCAAGATACCAACTACTTTTCAATAATAATTTTTTGTTCTTTCTATTAGGAAGTTGAATATTTACACTGTAGGTATACTCATCTAAGTACATCTTTAAATTTTAAATGAGCCTCAAAATATTGGGCCTTAATCTATCATCATATATCATATTGGGCCTTAATCTCTCATCATATATTCTTCCTTACCCAAGGAAAATTTAGTGAAATTCATTTTTAAGATATTACTGGTTGTACGATCATTTAAATCATCAATATCAATTTAAAATTCCATGATCACTATACATATTTTATTTATCCAATGGCACCCATACACGAGTTCATCCTTATTTAAGTCTTATGTTATGTTTAATCCACCCGCATGAGGGCTTGTTGTCCCTTGGTGATTTATCCATCACTCACATAATTGTCATTGTTCATCTTTAAAAATATTTTCTTATCTCAGCAAGTTCCCACTTGATCTCTTTTATCATAGATTCACACATCTTCAAGTTGGACTAGGGATTCTTCCACCTTAATTTTCACTTATTAAATCTTAAGTTTAAAATTTGAAATGCATGGAATTTCTACCACCATTTTCATTCTTGAATGATTTGGTATGCCCCATGTGTTTAGCAATAACTTCTTTCAATACTACTGACACATGCCGGTAAGTTGTTTTATATGAAGTAACACTAGATCATCAATCCACTCATGAGTGACATGTATTCAAATACACCCTTTATTGTTTGATTCTCACTTCTTCTGCCCGTTTATGTGTAATCATTCTCAAAGTATCATGCTCGGTGTTTTCTCATTAGTCTACATAGTGTCTTCCTTTTTCCAAAAGTTAAACATTCATTATCCTTGAAACACTTTCCTAGTTTATCACTTATCATTTCTCACTAATTACAAGTGCTCATAACTTCCTACCTTGACACTTCCCAATCATGTTGATCAGTCCACTCATCATATATTTAACAAATTTTTCTTCTTTATGGAATCACCCCTTCACTTCCTCATATCGAATATTCATAGATACAATTTATTTTTCCATTGGTATCATTTACCTAATATTCCATTTCAACTAGCTTCAACAATGAAAAATGCTTCACTTTGTTCAATTTTTAAAACATATTATCAAATTGGCTTTAATTTCTCACATCCAGTCATTGTGGTTTCATTTCCTCATATCTTAAATGCATAACATTGATATACTTTGGAAATGATGATACTATTCCCCAATTTGGGTATTACCCTATAAATAAATTTAATAAGGTGGCTATAAAATGTAATCCACTCATCATTTCCTATTTTAATTCATTAAACTAAAATAATTGCCTAATCATACATCTTGATTTCCATAATTCATGTATGTAGTTAGTCACCTATGGAAAAATTTATAATGTGGCTCTTGCATTAAAGGGAAGAACTATTATAGATGTTGTCATGCCCACAACTTATCTCCCTTAATTGATCAATTTTATTATGGATTTACTTCTTGAATCTAGGTTATCATACTTTTCAAGTTCCTTCAAAACGACCTTCATTATTACCATAATTATTCACTTCATTAGTTGGTTGCCAATATTTTCTTCCTTGTATGCATCATCCTTAAATATACCTTATAGTGATTCTCATCATGTTCTCGTATGGAGATAACTCTATGATTCCACAACCATTTGCCACCGAATTGTTCATTCAAGGGATACCTTTAGAGTACAAAGTTATGATTATTCCAAAATATTCCATTATGTTATAAAATAGGCTACCCCTTCTTATTGATTTATTACCCTTGTGATATTTATTCAACCCCCTTAAGTATCTATCTATCACCCCCCATTTTTTTTTTTTTTAGTGTTGGTTGACATAGTTCTTTTATTACCATTCTTCCCTCTTGGGAAGAAACATCCTCGAAGCAAGATAACCAATGGGCGTTAATGATTTCAACCACCATAAGTAAACGATCCTCTAAATTCATTTTATTTCAATCTTAGTCATTCAATCATCTAAAAACTATTAAATCATCATCACTACATGACTCATCTTGATTCGATCTCAATGTTTTACACTTGTAGGTCCTCTTTCTAGTATATGGAAGAACATAACACACTAATTGATATGGATATTCTTCCCAATCAATGCTTATCCTATGATCATAACCCTCATGAGTTATATTGATTACATATTCATTCATGCAAGATATTCAACCAATGGACCATACTTTCATCCACCAATATCAATAGGTCACCCATAATTCACAAAGAACAATCTCATTCTTAAACACTAGCTCATTGTTGTACATGTCACCACAACATTAATTTCTCTAGAGTTAGTCCCAAATATATGTAATATTTCTCTTCACCACTAGTAAGCATTTCATAGCCCTTTTACAACCACAAAAACTCTATAATTCAATCTCAACAATTTTAGAGGTAAGGAACCAATTGATCTTCATACCTGTATATTCTTCATATCCCATTGTCAAGATGTGCCATTTTCAAATAATATAAGACTAGATAAAATCTCATGTCAATTACAATATTGATTTCAGTAATGCTATGATTAATACAACTAGAATAAACTAATGGTTAGACCCCAACTTCCAAAAACGAGGTTGGCAAATTTAAGTCTGGGTTAAAAAAATAAATAAAAAAAATGAAAGTAAGTCTTGGTTGAATGTTGATTACATCAAACTGTTCCCTAAGTTTGAGGCCATATGTATAACTTATTGATTTAGTGGTTGCCATCTATAGATTGCATGAATGATAGTGTTTTTTTTTGAATTTTTCTCTATAAATATGAAAAAATTAAATAATTGTGAAAATTTATTTATAATAATTAATCATGTAAACAATAACCCAAAGGTCTCTCTAATAGTTGTATATTTAAATAATTAATAATTAATATTAAATTGTCTATTAACTATTTTATTAATCAATAAAATATATATAACCATATATAATATTTATAAACTAATTTCCTATTCCTACTTTCTTATTTATAATTAATTAAATTTTTATATATGATATAAAAATAACACTTTCTATATGAAAAAATAAGAAAATTTAAAATAATTCATTTTCTTATGTAGTAGTTTTCTTAATCTTAAGAAAAGATCATAGTGCATAAATTTCAGGGTTGTATGTTTTAAACTAACCAAATAATTGACTATATTAAATAAAGTAACTAAATAATTTGGAATCGGCAAGTATGCAAATATTTTATTTTAAAAATCATAAAATAAAATAAAAATTTGATAATATATTGGGAATCTGCATGCATGTAAACAAGTTTAAAATAAAAATAAAAATTGATAATATATTTGGAATCTGCATGCATGTAAATCCTTTATTTTAAAAATCATAAAATAAAAAAATTGATAATTTATTTGGTAATTCATATGCATGTAAACAAGTTAAAAATAAAAAAAAATTGATAATATATTTGGAATCCATATGCATGTAAATCCTTTATTTTTTAAAATCATAAAAAAAAAAAAATTATAATATATTTGGGAATCCCCATACATGTAAACAAGCTTAAAAATAAAATAAAAAATTGATAATATATTTGGAATCCGCATGCATGTAAACAAGTTAAAAATAAAAATTGATACTATATTTGGAATCCGCATGCATGTAAACAAGACGTATGTGGAGTTCATATCTATTTATTTTAAATAATATTATAATAGTATTTTAGGTAGCATGTATATAATTATATTAATATTTTGTAGAGCCTTATACATGCGAGTAAGAAGTGATATCAAATTTAAATAAATAATAGTGTTTATTTAATAACGGATGTAAGTAATTATTCAATTTAAAAATATGCATATTAATTTGAATGTATATTTTGTTAAAAAATTAACCTTTGTATCTTTAATATTTTAAAAAAAAATCACATAAAAATTATAGATAAATTTCTAAATATTTTTTTTTCAAACTTTTACCTAGAGGTCACATAAAGTTGAAACCGGCTATGATACCATATGTAACAACCCCAAATTTAACATGCAATTAATTATATCAAATATAGAATTAATAATCATCCCAAAAACTGTTTAACTAATCATCATAGAAATTTCATAAACCGAAAAAGACGACTTACCTCTAATGGCGATATTCCTTACTTGAGACTCCAAAGTTGAATGCTACAAAGTTTTGGGGACAACTTTCCACCCAACCGTAGGCTCAGTTGCACATATTTTTTCCACAACTGGCCACCCCCGAGCCCTCAATCAACGTACTACTGCCAGGGTATCCTTTGCGTCACAATACCTTTCTCTCCAAAGAATAGTTGAAAGAATGATCCATGAATCTTCCTCAATGCCTATTAAATAGACCAAACAATGGAATGAGAACCACATGCACATATTCACTGTGTCAACATGCAAATTTTATTTTTTTATTTTAATTTTTACTTAATTTAGTGTTTCTCTTAGTTTAACTTAATTTTTATTAACTTTACTTATTTTTATAGTTTCTTAGTTTAACTATTTCTTAATTTATTTCTTTTTTTACTTTTGTTAATTAACTCTTTATTAATTAAATCTTAAATTCACTTATTTATTTATTTTTTAGGACTCCAATTTATTATTTACTATTTTATTTAGAACTCCAGTTATTGTTTACTATTTTATTTATTATTTTTATTATTCTCTTGACTTATTATTTATTTACTTGATTATTTAATTATATTATATTATTTATTTAATTATATAATATTATTTATATATTATATATTATTTTATAATTATTAGAGGACATTACAGCCCCCTTCCTCCACCCAACTGTCAAACTATATTAATATAAATATAATTCAATTGCATAAGTTGTTAAGTAACAAGTGTGTGGTCTATTGGTATGTTATGTGGTTTATGTGGGGGAGGTTGTGAGGTCGACCCTGACCTTCACTCGTCCTTCAATAATTTTGCCAACATACCATAATATATATGATTTGACCATTGTATAAAATTCAACCTTTGAACATAGTTGCATTTCGAACCTTGGAAGGGGGCACATGGCGGCCTCCAAGCTAGCCACATGTCCTCGTGCCATTGGTTAATTCCAAAACCAATAAAAACGCAGAAAATCACCCAGTTAGCCACCATCCATGAAGTGACACTTGTCACAGTGTCATTGGGAAAATTGAAGAAAGATTCCCAGAATATTATTTTTTGTTGACTAGGTGGCCATGTCACCATTCTGTCACTTCTACAAAAATTTGAGTTGTTTGGGAAAATGAATATAAGGCTATAATTTTCACATACAGAGTGAGTTTTTGATGAAATGAATTGCTCCGGATTCCTAGCAACGAGCACTTCGCAGTTGTTTAGGTTCCGATTGATTCTGAGCACTTCCATTTTTGAGCTTAACACTGAGCACCTGATCATACACATCTGATAATAGGGGTCTCATAATTATTTGAGAATCGTCAAGAAGGATTGATGCCTCCTCATAATAGCTGCAAGATCATCTATTAGGTTGTACATTCATTAAAATTTCATTTACTAATCAAAACATGATGAGAGACATAACTCAAGTATGTCATAAACCATGTCTATAACGTTTATATAACCAACAAAATAACAATTATAGAACAATCATTAACATCACATAATAACAAGCACATTTACACATATAATACAAGAGGATAAGAGATCTTATTAACATATGAAAAATGAAACCAATACAGGTACTTCAACATACCACCCAACCATTGATTGGGAAAACCATATCTTTCTTTCATCCAATCACCCTCGTGCCATATTCCAAGCATGAATGTGAGATCTCATGGAATAAACCAAACAAAACCAAACCAAGGATTCTAGAGGCCAAACCACCTCAAATGCCAACCAGTGGTTCCATCTGATGGTTGGACATCACTAACCATCACCAGATCGATCTCTACCCAAGTTGTCCAAGGCTCCAGAGAATTTGTTCCAACCAGTGCTTCAAGGACTAGTAACTCAACCCATAGTTGTTGTCAAGATTCTAGAGCATTTTTCCAACTAGGGCTTCAGGGACTAATAACTCAACCCACCAAGGGCTTCCAGAGCATTTTTCTAACCAAGTATTCTAAGGCTAGTAACTCAACCCAAGTTGTTATAGGGCTTCCAGAGCGGTTTTCCAACCAAGGCTTCAAGGAACTAGTAACTCAACCCACAAATATAATGAATATGAGCACAAATTAGAAAAACAAAGTTAAACCCACAATACCATGGCTATCTAGGAAATGGAAATGCTAGGCAAAACTACTGTCAATCCACACAATCCTCAATTCCAATGACATATCACAACCAATAAGACACATGCATGTGTCATGCATGCCAAAACTATTAAGGAAATCCTATATGAAAATCGGTACCAGCAAGAAAAACCTGTTGTAGTTGTTGATCATGTTGTCCTCTTGCGCTTTCCTACTTTTCCTTTTCCTTCTTTCTCCAAATCCCAAGTATGGCACACTCCTCCAAGAGTGCTCCAAGAAAAATCTAAGTGTCCAAGAGTATGAGAGAGAGAGAGAACAGAATGAGAGTGCCAAATACTAAACTGACAAAATATAACACTAGAAAAAGTTGTGAACTAATCCTTAGTAGCATTTTTATCATTGAGGTCTCTATTTTATTCAATTTCCATTATTTTACTTCAATATCATCCTCACATGCAATTCATGGTCTTTTACATTCCTTTTCTCCTATTTTCCATTATTTCATAAATAAAAGGTCAATTAATGCCTCTTTTCCTTTTGCAAAGCCTTTTCCATTTCCTTTTTCTAATTTCCATAGCCATTAATTAATCACAAGTGATTCGCGTCACTATGTTTTTTATAACCATTTAGCTTGGAATACGGATCCCATTACCTTGGTTATTATTTTTTCTTTAATAACTTATTACATGGATAATTACCAGGGTTTTTACAGAACCCTCCCCCTTGGGGGAACAACGTCTTCGGTGTTCAATGACACTTATAAACCAACATAACACATGTTTCCCATGGAGATTTATAACACAACTCAATGCAACATTCATATCATATCATAGGGCTAAAAAAAAAAACATGTCATGAACACCATATCGCTTATTGGATCTTTATAACACAACTCGATGTAGTATTTACACACATATACATAGACATAGACATGTCCAAAATGCAGCATCAAAACATATACCAAAGCTGCTTTTCCTTAACCGGAAAAAAAATGAAAGATACATAACCTACATTTGATCAGATATTTCCCATGTAGCCTCATCGAGCCCAAAGTGCTTCGACTGCACTTTAACCTGTTCGATTTCTCGGTTCTGAAGCATGAACATATTTCTCTGCAAATGCACCAAGGTTCCAATTGGAATTATGCTTCTAGCTCCACCTGCAATACAAACCAATCAATCACATGATCAACATATTTAACATACTTCTTAAGCAATGACACATGGAAAACATCATGGACTTTCACTATCGAAGGAAGTGCAAGTTGGTAGGATACTCGTCCAATCCTCTCAAGAATCTTGAAAGGCTCACAATACCGAGGTTCCAACTTGGAACATGATCCAATCCTCAATGATATCGTCTTGGGCTTAATGCACAAGTACACTTGTTCCACAACCCGAAACTCCTTAAACACCATGTGTTGATCTTCATAGCTCTTCTATCTATCTTGTGTTGCCTTTAAATTATGCTTGATAACATGCATTTCATGTTCAATCTCTGCTAACATGTTTGGTCCAATGAATAACCTGTTAACTCGATCATTCCATCTTATAGGAGTATTACAACTCTGCCCATAGAGTGCCTCAAACATAATCATCCTCAGAGACTCTTGATACTCGTTGTTGTAAGTGAAATCAACTAGTGGAGGATAATCTTCCCATTTTCATTGTTGATGCATAACATACATCTTCAACATGTCCTCCAAAATCCTATTGACCCTCTTTGTTTGCCCATTTTTTTGTGGATGAAAAGTTGTACTGAAAGCCAACTCTGTACCCAAACCTGCAAATAACTCTTTCTAGAACCTAGAAATGAACTTAGCATCCATGTCTGATACAATATTCTTCGGTACACCATGCAACCTTACTACATCTCGGATGAATACCTATGCTATGTCACTAGTTGAATATGTAGAATTCACCAGAATGAATTGCGCTACCTTAGTCAACCTATCAACCAAAAACATAATAGAGTCATGCTCTCTAGTTGTCCTTAGAAAACCTACAATGAAATCCATGGAAATGACCTCCCATTTCCACTCTGGAATTGGAATCAGTTGTAGTAATCCATCTAGATTCTTAAACTCTACTTTTACGTGTTGAAAATACAAGCACCTAGCCACAAACTTTTCCATTTATTTCCTCAGATTCAGCTAATAGTAGAAATTATTCACTGTTGTTAGTGTTTTCTAATATCTCGAGTGACCTGAATATGTATAAGCACGAAATTATATTAAGATAATATTCTTGAGCTCACTGTCATCTGACACATAGATATTGTCCCTAAATATGACCAATCCATCTATTGTGAGGCGATAGTCCACATCTTGATCACTTGTACCCTGCTGTAACATGTGCATAAGCTCCCTATACTTGTTATCTTGTTGACCTACCTGTAAGACCCAATCTTGTAGATATGTTCCATATGAAATCATAGTTTAAATTTGGTTTACATGTACTCTTCTGCTAAGAACATCCGTGACCCTGTTCTCTTTACCTTTAATGTACCTGATCTCAAATTCGAACTCACTAATCATGGCCAACCATCCAACTTTTTTGACATTCATATTTGGTTGTTAAAATACGTACCTCAATCCACTGTGATCACTCATGAATACAAACCTCTTGCCAAGAAGATAGTGCATCCACGTCTTCAATGCATGAATGGTCGTTGGCAACCCAATATCATGCGTAACATAATTTTTCTTGTGCTTCTCCAGTTTCCTTGATTGATAGAGCCATACCTATCCTTCCTGCATGAAGACTCCACCATGTCCTATTTCGCAAGAATTTGTACACACCAACAACTCTTTTTCCAGATTTGCAATCTTTAAAACTAGATAATTTTTCAACAACTACTTCAACTTCTCAAAATTGGTTACACATTCCTTTGTCCATTCAAATTTCTTACTTTCCTCTGCGATGATGTAATGGAGTAGGAAATTCAAGAGAATTTCCTGATGAGCCTCCTATAATAACCTAATACTCCAATGAATGATGTTACCCCATCCACATTTCTAGGAGTTTACCATTCCATGATGGCTCTTATATTTTCCGGATCCACTACTATACCTTCCTTAGAAACCGCATGTCCCAAGTAATGTACCTCTGTCTGAAAGAAACTACATTTACTAAGTTTGGCATACAACTAATGCTCTCTTAGAAATTTCAACACTCTTTCTAAGTGTGTGGCATGTTCTTCCTCATTCTTAGAATATATCAACAATAAATAACAAACTTATCCAGATAAGGACGCAACACACTATTCATCAAGCACATAAAAGTAGTTGGAGCATTAGTCAAACCAAAAGGAACTACAACAAACTAACAATTTCCATACCTGGTCCTGAAAGATGTCTTGTAGATGTCCTCTTCTTTGATGCGTACATGATGGTATCCTAATCTCAAGTCAATCTTCGAGAACATTGTTCTTCCCTTCTGTTCGTTTCCAATATTCAGTGATCAATATGTACTCTTTCAAATTTTTCTAGTAGTGGTTCTAGTTCAAAATTTTACATTTCCAAGTCAGTTTTCAAATAAAAATTTGATCATTGGATATGTCTAGGTTTTTAAAAAAAGTACTCTCTCCAGTTTATTCATGGTTATTGTCATTTCATGGGTCATTTCCTTCATTTTCATCTATATTATCAGGTCAAGTTGCCATGTTTTCACCTAGGTTAGTGTCTAGGTGTCTTTCACTTTGCCACCATAAAGTCCAAACTCTGTCATAAAAAAGGAAAAAATAAGGGTCATTCATTTCCATCATAAAATTCATATTTAAAAGGGAGTTAGCTTAGGTAGGATTAATAAAAAGAGACAATTTGTCTTCTTTCAAAAGCTTTTTTCATTGTCAAATTATTCAAAAAAGAAAATTGTTCCTCAAAAGGGTCATGTTTTCACTAAATGACAAAAAAGGTGTTTTTATTGATGTTATAAAAAGGGTAAAATTTATCTCTTTGACTCATTTTGTCTCCTCTTTATTGATAAAGTGCATCTATCACCTTCAAAATACCTTACCATTTCCAAAGGTTGAAGAAAAATGGAAAATTTTCTAAGAAAATCCAATCTGCTAGGCTTTTGGAGGCTCTGCGACGTTTCTGAAGGAGATGCATGACGTTTCTAGGTCAGCGCGACACTTCTGGGTATTGGCGCTACGTTTCTACAAAAGAGTGCTACATTTTTGCATATTGGCCTCCAAATCAGCTACCAAAGCTTCAAACCAACTGTGCAAACCTCTTGTGACCCCAAAAACCAGTAAGTGGACACTACATCTGCATTCTTCAAGTTAATTCATCATTGTGTGAGTGTTTTCTATCATTAGGGTTTTTCTTTCCTATGTTCTAGGGTTTCTCCTTTCTTAATTAGTTTAGGACATTGGAGACCCTTTTTTCCTACCATCTAAAATTTCATTTATCCTTTACAAACCCTACCACAACACCTCCCATTACTCACAGTCCCCTTTACCCTTTTTTCATCAAAAACCTACTACATTTCCATAAGAAAATTGGAAAATTCTCGTGTTTTCACAATTTGGCCCACTTCCCCATACCCATTTCAAGTAATTCCATGTAGAAATTTACTGAATAATGATTAGTTATCCACCGAGACTATCCTGATCACATACAATTCGAATTTATATGCAACACATAATCTCTTCCACTCAGATCATCAAACATGCGGAAATAAAACAAGCGATAGCACATCAATTCATCATACACATTAACACAGTATGTATGGGGAAAGCTTATAGCTGAAAACCCCGCAGCTATTGTGTATATTATAATGGAGAAATCATGTAACAAACTCAGTACAATACCCCTCACAAGTACTCAGTACTTTCTCATAAAGTTACACACAATCTAGCTCAGTTTTGAACAGGTTACTGGTTCAAAACTCACCGCCAATTGCCTTGCCTCTATTGCGCAATCCAGGCCTGTCTATATAGAGATCCAAGGTTCGAATCTCCTTGGCTTGACAGCGCAATCATCATGGGAAATTCCTCCAAGTGTGATGCAAATCTCATGCACAACTGATGTCGCCACTGATAGCTAACTCCACCCTTTCATCTACCTCTTTCACTGGTCTCCACTGAACTGATCATGCACTGTAGTGAACTGATGTGTTCTTGAGTTGAATAATGAGTTACTAATTAATGAATTAAATAATATTTAATTTACTCCACTCATAACTAGTTGATTAGCTAGTTAAACTAATCTCAACCAGTTCAACTAAATTAAACCGAACACAACTCCACTAGCTGTCTCATTAACTCCACCAAACTTCTGCCACTGAAGTCCTAACTGAAGTCAACCATGCATGTGCTCACCAAACCCTTGGGAATAGCGTAATTCCTCTATCAGATGCATGAGCCATTTCCAAGGCTCGAACTGAAGTGCTCCAAGAGAATAAACTGAAGTTTAGAGACTAACTATTATTAAGGGTAAATAATGTTTGACTTCCCTATTTTAAGGAGAGGCAGTCTAAAAATAGACTTCAACCTATAGGTCCAAAAAATAGAGTCCCATCTATTTTTACCAACATGACCAATACTCCAAGAATAACATACTGCAACCCCTGGACCATGCTCCATATGTCTAAAAATAAACATAGTCTAAAAATAGATTTTGCGCCAGAATTTGCCTGCGGGCCCACTTAGTGAAGGCGACTTCATTTCACTAAGCTCCATCATCTTGCTGCATTTTCAACATTCCACCTATATCCTCAAGCTAACATATTCAGGGAAAATTTTAGGGGCGAATTTTAAAGGATTTTAGATTTTGGAGGGGCAATTTTTTTATTAAAACCCATTTTGTATAGTTTATATATAGTTAGCCCTATAATTATTTTAAAAATAATTAATTATTAGCTTTTAGCCCAAAAAATAAATGCGCATAAACATTAAAACTTGGATTTTCCTCCTAATTTTTTGGTTTGGAGTGGATTTGAATTGCATTCGCCACAATTTACTTGTTCAGAGGGGGATTGGAGTGACATTCACCCCCATTTTTACTGGTTTGGGGCTTGGAAGTTGGAGGTGATTGAATTTCGCTGCGATTTACTGGGTCAGCGTGGGATTGGAGTGACATTTGCCCCCATTTTTTACTAGGTTGGGGCTTGGAAATTGGAGGTGATTGGAATTTGCACTGGCAATTTCAATCTTATGGGGTTTGCATCATGAATTGTGTCGATATTATGTGTAGGGAGGCCGTTGACGAGGGCAACATGGCTTAGTCTTCTGGAGTTTGGAAAGTGGTGTTGCAACTACGACCAATAATTATTTTTTTGTATAAATTCGCCAGTCTGAATGCTTCAAAGTGTGCTATTCTAACAATGTTGGTGAATGATGGTGCTCTGTGAGCGATTGCTTCGAAGTGTGCAAGTCTAACAATACTGGTGGACTGTGGTTTTTTTATTTGTGGAGTTTTTATTATTTTACTTGGGTGTGGGTATACTTCCGGTTTCTGATTAGAAATTAGTTCATGTAGCAATACTGAAGGATTTCCTACTGCCTTGTTGAACCATCTCTTGAAAGGGATAACCGTCATCGTCCACTACCCTCCCCAAAACCCAACAACAATCTATTTTTGAATGGTGATGATAAACGATCTTAGCGGATTTCTCTGATTCAATGCATTCGATTTCCAAAGATGTGTTGTTTGTTACGCACAACAATGCATTCAATTTCCAGAGACCTGTAATTGATGGCCCTTGATGGTCTGGATTGCTTGTGCTGTGCTCAAATCCCATAAAAATACATGAGTATTCATTGCTCCTGACACGATCCCTCCTTCAGGAAACCATTCATTAGTAGGTATCCAGGCCAAAAGTCCCAAAAAACTATTCTGTCCCACCATTGTTTTTGACAATGTGTATATGCACTTTTCTATTTCATCAACACACCAAAAACATACAGTCTTGTCTCTTGAGCCTGTGGCAATGGTACTGTCCCCACAGATTCATATTCCACAAATGTCTTCTTCGTGACCTCGGAGCTCACATCATAGACGATATGGCTCAAAATATGCCCCCATTGCTCTGATTCACTCTATATAATGCTGAGTTGAGCAAGTGGTTAAACGTGAAGAGAATATCAAACAATTACATAGTGAAGAATGTTCTTTTTGTATTTGTCTTATTTGTGATGTAAAAATATCTCTGGCGCTTGGCTAAAGGGAGGAGAGGATAGTGACAATGCAGGTGGGCTCAAAAGTGAGCAAGGTATGACCACATTGATCACTAAAACTATGCTATATGCTAAGAAGGGAAGGCATGATAAGGATTGGGTGTAGAGATGGATCAGAGTCAACAATGGGAGCAAGAATAAGCATTGTTACTGCACCATGTGTTTTGATTACGGGCATTCCTTTATAACAACACAATTTAGCTCAACAATTGTTGAATTTCCACTAGGAATGTGATCTACACCTTATGCTATTGTAGTTTTACTTGACACTGATTCATAGGAGGCCTCATTGTGCCTTAAGACTATGCAGTGCACTGAGATAGAGGGGGAGGCCAGAGGCTAGTGTATTTTTCTTCAATAATGGCCCACCATCTACTAGAGATGTGCTATGTGCCCTATGTTAGCGTAGTTTTCTTCTAGAGGGGTTGTCTATGAGAGGATATTGTGAAACTCACTAAAGTAGTCAGAAAATGGTAAGCCACTTTTCCTAGGCTTTATAACAACACAATTTAGCTCAATAATTGTTGAATTTTCACTAGGAATGTGATCTACACCTTATGCTACTGTAGTTTTACTTGACATTGATTGATAGGAGGCCTCATTGTGCCTTAAGACTATGCAGTGTGCTGAGATAGAGGGGGAGGCTAGAGGCTAGTGAATTTTTTTTCAATAATGGCCTACTTTCTACTAGAGATGTGCTATGTGCCCTATGTTAGCGTAGTTTACTTCCATAGGGGATGTCTATGAGAGGATATTGTGAAATTCACTGAAGTAGGCAGAAAATGGTAAGCCACTTTTCCTAGGAGGGTTCTCACTGCATTGTGAGGGGTGCACATTTTTATTTTGATAGGGGATAGAAGAAGTTATTTCTATCATATAGCAATTCTCTATATGCTATGCAAGGTAGAGGTGATAGAAACTTAGTGCAATGAGTTACTACAGGAAATAATGGTTAGGTGACTATGCCTTGAAGATTCTCAACTTGCAATCAAAGGAGGCGACCTTAAGAGAGTCTCAGTGCAAAAGTATGGGAGGAAGAGATCTGATCAATGAGGCTCATGAATAATCTATGGTCATCAAATGGGCCCATGTATTCACAACTTGCATTGGTCAAGAGGACCAAGAAGAGCTCCAAGATGGCTAAGTGTGGGATCAGTTGAGTAAGAGAGGGAAAAGCATCCAAACACAAACATGGATCACACACGTGAAATCCATTAATAAAATCTAGGGGAATGTACATGACTCATGCAAAACAATCACATATTTAAATGACATTAAAGTAGCACTTATTTCTAAGTGCGACAATTGAAACGATACATTGGTAGATTTATAATACAAGTTGCAATTGAACTGTCGACCATGACCTTGAAAGTGCACTAAGTTGTAGGGATGTGTCTAGCACATATTCTCATGATATTTAGGACCATCTAATGTAGAAGAGTGCACTAGAAGTTCCTGTAGTGGTGTGCAAAGGTGTGACACATACAAGCATGAAAATGATTAGAAGCAATATGTGCGACAATAAGAAAATCTGAAAAAGAAACTTGCAAAAGCTAAATAAATTGAAAGAGACACACCACAACATTGTGACGAGGTTACCCTAATGTTCTTTAGCAGTGGTGGCTTTGCTGCGGTGAGCCTCAACAAAAACGACTTCTTCTTCCTTAATATTTTTATTCCCAGTTTTTCCCTAAATTTCTCAGATTTTCAAGCCAATCGCAGTTGCTAGTTTCTGTATCATTCTCTACTCTGGTTTGGAATGAGGATCATTAAATTGAATAAATATTATAACCTGGCTGCAGAATATCTTCTTCTTCCACTGAGTATTTCTTACTTTTTCTGCTTCTAGATTTATATTTTTACTTTAACTTGCAAACTTTTTTTTAATCTTTTTATTCCAAGTTTTTCCCTAAATTTCTTAGAGTTTTAGTCCAATCGCGGTTGCTAGTTTCTGTTTATCATTCTCTCAATTTTATTTATGTCATAAGTTATTTGGCACAAAATTTTCTTTGCATTTTTAGATGTCATGATCCAATGTATTTATTTTATTAGATTTGTATCCTGGATCAGTTTTGAGTGTATAATTACTTTTAGATGGTTATTCTTATAGTGTGCCTGTTAGTTGTTGGTATCTTTAAAAAGCGATTCAGTGACTGTCAACCGTCACAAAAGTTTAAATATAGTGTTGGACAATGTCGTTTGGTGTATGGCGTGGGTTTGGTGGACCAAGTTGGGTAGTGTACTATGGTTTGAGTTGATTAGCTTGATGGACCTCTTCTGTAGAACTATATTAAGTTTTTCCTTGAGCACAAGATTTCTGTGAGTAATTTCTTCCCAACTTTTATGTTAACCCATGGACTAGTGTACATGTTTAGATATTACTTTTTCTACCTTTTTTCTATGCTTATGCTATAGTTCGTTGGCTTGGTTTATTCTTGTTTTTTGGGATTTTCTTCATCTTAGTGTTGTTATTTTGTTATATTTCTATATTTTTCTTTAGTGTAGTACCTTATATCAACTCAGTCTTGATGATTAATCTATTGTTTTTTGTGGATTTATTCTTATCCAAAGGAGATTCAATCATATTCTTCTCCCAGAATATTGAAATCTTTTATAAATATTGACGAACGATCATGCTGGCCTCCATTTAGTATAGAATATGCAATGTTGATAAATAAATATGATACTATTAATATTATTGAAATATTCATACAAAACAGCTTGAATTGGAACTTTATGTTTGGGTATCGCTACCAGCCCTTTACTCTATCAGTCAGTTGTTTGACCACTTTCAGATTCTGCAATTTGGAAGCAGACATTGATGCATAGGAAAACATAAGAGTTGTATTGGAAGGGGTTTCACATTGGATTCTAAATTAAGTCAACCTTTACCCACATCATCTGGTAAAAAATCATAATGAAGAGAAATATTGATTATCTATAGCGTCAATATCTAATAAAAATAGGGATATTCTAAATTTCTTTTCTATGAAGATTTAAGATACATTGGCTCAATTTTTAGGTGGCATCATCTACCATTTTCCAGTGAAACAAGGATAATATTGTGAAATTATGCGAGAGAACTAAAGCTGAAAGCATGCCAAAATGGGGTAATTGAATCCCCACTTTTACAAAGAATGGAAGCTAATATGGGTCACCGTATGTGCCATAAATTCAACAAGGCATTCATGGCCAGCCAATATTCATAAGATAAATATCTTTAGGGTCTTATAATTATTCCTTGACTGTTGGCAATGTACTTTTCTCTTGAACGTACAGACGAGTCACATGATAATATAGAGATATTGATGGGTTATAGGACCCATTCAGCTGACTGGCATTGTCAATGAGATGATGAAACTGTTATACAAAAGGTATGTCAAACTACTATTCATCATACGTCACTGGTATCTCCATCCATTATACTACTATATATGCCTCTTGTTCATCATAATGAGATGCGAGATGATCTAACAATTCTCCAAACAACATATTTTCAACATATATGCCCTATTAGTGAGGAATAAGTCAAATCCCCAAATTTCTGTAGAGAAAAATGGATGTTGCACTACTGAATTTAAATGAAGATATTCTATATGCCCTATTACTGAGGAATAATTTGAATCCCCAAATTTCTGTAGATAACAATGGATGTTGCAATACTGATTTTAAATGAAGATATTCTAAAAGTTCAGTTGATAACTTTCTCTCTAGACATTACATAGAAGGGTGTGAAGGTGGGCTCATGGAAAAGCTAGGTCCTGAAATTACATCCTTAAATATAGATGTAAGATTAAACATATTAATGACCTAACCTCTAAACATGGAAATAAATTAATTTCATGTCTCATTTGAAGTATTTTTTTTGGTTGAAAATGTGTGCTATATTAACTCAACAATATAAGAATCACACGAATTACAATGGTGGAATAAGATCATAAGTTACCCCCCACATCTTATTGTCGACATATTTTAGAAAGGCAGCATCCCAGCCTTAGCACTGAACTCTAATGTTAAATATCTGTTCAATATCCTAGATAAAGACTTGGTGGATTCTTATGTTATCATCCTTACAATCCATGTACTTTCTAAATTTGTTCCTTGAGTATATCAGTCATCAAATGTGCTCTCTTATCATTATTGAGGGTGCAAGTATCCCAAATTTTAAGCAAGCAATTGAAGCCTTTCTTTGCCCCACATAAATTGAGGGAGGATATATTCCAGGTTGTTGCAAACCATGGTATCTAAGATAGTAATCCTATTGAGTAGATCCTTGTACATCCAATTTTGAAGCTTTTGATTTGATTATTCATACAAGTTTTGAAGTTATCAAAACTGTCCTTTGAGTAGATATATCACTTAAAACAAGTCCACCCTTATATCTCGGAAGGGTGCAAATATCATGCATTAAGTGTTGATTGCAACATTATTGAAATGTCTAGACATTGTAAAGTGCAATCTATTGGTTATTGACTTCTAAGTAAAATTCCAAATTATTTAAGTCATCAACAAAGAAAAAATTCAGTAATTGTTTGTCTAGGAAGAAAGATACCTTTGCTTTGCCATGTAGTTGTGCAATGTCTAAATATTTGTCTTGCATATAAGAAGTAGAACATATAAAAATGTGGTAAGCGGGAATTCCTATCTAATATGAACTCAGTAACAACAATGTGAAATACAAAAATACAAGCAAGCAAGCAAAGGAGAAGTATGAAACTAGAAGAGGGTATTGTCAAATGTGTAGAAGTTTTCCAAATAAGATAATGGGATAAGATAAGTTTATTAATGTGCAAAAAATGACCACAAATACGTCCCTGGAATTGTTAAGTACATTAGTGTTGATACAATGTTAAAGCAAAATGGCCACTTCGATAAAAGTAGAAGCATGTCTAATCCAATAGATCTAATATACAAAACTAGATTGTAGATCCAATAGCATCATTGGCTGCAACAACATATAGAAATGCGGCAAATGGGCATTCTTCTTGACATGGACACGATATTAACAATGCCAAATACTCCCATACAAGTAAGTGAAATTCCCTTGATGATAGTTATCTTATTGCCTAGTGGCAGATTCCTATACATCCAATTATGAAGGTTACTATGAAATCTATTCAACATCCACCATTATTGTTTAAGTTAAAGATATGAATACCAAAGGGAATGCCCAAAATCAAAAATTCAAATACTTGATAGTTTTTGTTGGTATATCTTTCTAGCTATTCCAATTAATCCTGGTGAGTGATGGGGATTATATATATATATATATATATATATATATATATATATATATATATATATATATATATATATATATATATATATATATATATATTCTTCATGACTGTTGGTATACTTGCAGTATACTTGTGGTACAAAGAGATGTCAATAAACATAGATCATGATTATGGGAAACTTGAAGAATGGTGCAAAAAATTGTATTTTAAAAACAGGAAAAGAAAGTGTGGATGTGCATATAAATTACCTAAACCACTGGGAATTATGAAAAAGCCCTATCATTTAGGATTTGATACCGATTTTTTTTTGGTAAGTTGTGCTAATCTATTAATTTCGAAAACATAAAAGTACATAGTTTACAGGCAGGGTTGGTAAGCTGCGCTTAACCAATCCCTGCCTTTGTTACACTATTTATGTGTTGCTGTGGGGGAGGTGGTTGGGCCAGGCAAAACTTGTGAGCGAGAATTACATTTTGCACAGTAGCGTTGATACATTTAGGAGCATAAGAGTAGGACATGATATTAAAGCCCTGCAGGCACAGATGACCAAAAAAAAAAAAAATACTAAACAGCTATGCAAACATTATTCATCCTCATCATCACTGAGGTGGGGAGTCTCCTCGAAGATGGGACAGCCAGGGGCCTGCACGACATCCGCTTCCACTGTAGCTTCCACTTCAGCAGCAGTACGTTTGGGTAGATTTGAAGGAGCGCGAAGGATGGGGGAGTCCAGGACTACTCCTTCAGGAGCCTTCGTCCAGACACCGTCAGAATCCATAATCCAAATGTTTGTGTCTTCATCAGCCTGCGCAAGACTGTTCGGGGGTGCCAAAATGCTTTGCGAAGAGGGAGCTTTGGGGGTGGAGGTGGACCTCATCACTCCACAACTTCCCCTTTGCCTAGGGCACCTGGAGGAGTCTGCGCGCTGCTCGGGAACTGAATGATGACTGACTGGGGAGCTTGACATGGAGCCTTCAATCCATTCGAGGCAGTTATCCTTGCCACGGTGATAGCAACCCGGAAGAGCCCCTCGCTGCCCCCCATGAATTGTGTGTTGGTACAACCTAGGTGCCATTGTGCACTTGGGAGGGGTGGCGGGGGAAACACAGGGGTGGGAGAAGCTGCAGAGGTTGGGGGACAGGTGCGCAGGATGCAATGCACTAGGCAGATGGGAGCTGCACAGCTCCACTCCAGGACTGAGACTTCTCAGTTGATTGGAATAAGCTAGCGTCCATATCAGAAGGGGGAGAGCTAAATGCAATGAAGAGCAGATGAGGGAGGGAAGGAGCCAATATTGGGAGGATATATAGGATTGAGGATGAAGTTTTTCAGAGAGGCAATGAGTGATCTTCGCATGGTATTGCGTGTGGAGCTCAAGCAGATGAGTAGACGCAGAGGGGTAAGCGTGGGTGTATTGTTGATTATGCATCATGGAAATTAATGGAGGTGATGGTTAGGATCAGGTGATGCCAGGCCTATCTGATCTGCGTGATATATGTTTCTGTGAGGAGCGTGCAAGGAGTTAACGATAATTGGATCCGCTACAGGAGGGGATTTGCATTGGAGATTTCCAAAGTCCGCGTGAGTTGGGAGTTGTTGTTCACCTGTGTCAAGCGTGTCACCCACATCCGAGGTAAACTAGTCATTCTGAATGAGGATGAGAAAGTTATGTTTCAGTGCCTCATCTTCATTTTGCTCAAGGGTGGAGTGGTGCAGAGCGCAGTGGCTTTCCACCCCTTTGTTAGCAAGTAGGTCTGCCACAACATTGGCTTTTCTGCGCACATGACCAAAAGTGATGGCTCTATGATTATGAAGCACAAGTTCCAACGTCTTGAGCTCATGAGCAAGACTCCAGCTGTTGGAGACTTTCGAAGATGCAGTTCCTTGAAGGATACAGGTGTCTACTATGGTTATTATTTGCGATTCCCCTTCCACTTCCAGAGGGAAGTAGTGGAAGTCTATGGAGATTTGAATACCCTGTATCATTCCTTCTAGCTTAGCAGAGTTGTTATTGTCCCATCCAATATTCCCATAGTAGATTATGAGAGGATCTCCCTTGGTGTTCCTGATAAATCCTCCGAAGCCTGTTGTTCCTGGGTTACCTTTAGACGCCCCATCAAAATTGCATTTGAAGAAGCCCGTGAGGGGGGGCGACCAAGTGTCTGGGGCTGAAGATCTTCCTTTGCTTCTGGGAGTGATTTCCATGGGAGTGTTGAGACTCATTTTCCATTTGTTCCAAATGTGGCATTCAGCTACCTCGATGGGTAAGTCCTTCTTACTCCACGTATTTAAAGCTCGAGTTTCAGTGAGGTTGCTATGAATCCTATCCCAAAGCTGATCAGGTGTAGAAGCTTTGTCCTTGAATATGAAATTGTTTCGCTCCTTCCAGATATTCCAAATGAGGATGACCGGAGTGATTTTCCATAATCTCTTCAATAGGTTACTGTTGAAAGGAGTTTCCTACCAATTTTTGATTATTTGAATGATGTTGTCTCTAGCACCGTTGGATCATTGGTAAAGGACAACAATTCTATCCCATAGGGAGCTGGCATGCAGACATTGGTATAACAGGTGGTTGATGGTTTCCGAGTTGTCCTGACAGAGGGAACATCTAGAGGGCCCTTCAAACCCGCGTTTCAATAGATTCTCCCATGTGAGTATGTGTATTTTATTGAGAAGCCACAGGAACGAGGCTATTTTGGGCCATAAATTAGCCTTCTAGATCTTTTTCCAAATGTTGTCGACAGGTCTTGGATCTTGTTCATGGAGGAGATGGTAGGCTTCCCTGGTTAAGTAAGTGCCACTTGGCATGTGCCCCCAGCGGAGGATATCAGGCTCTGTTTTGATCTGGACTTTTCTCTTTGTGCAGAGCTCCTCCCAGATGTCAGTGTGGCTTTCATTGTTCCAGTTATTTTTCCATTTGCTTGTCTGTATCCATTGCCTATATCCCTGAGAGATATCTTCCATCCATAAGTCATGAGCCTTCTGTTTTCCGATTTTGGAGTGCAACATTACATAGAGGTCTACAGAAGGTGGAGGAGAGGCTTGTCATTTGTTGCCAAGAATCCTCCCAGAATCTGGCTTGGTTTCCATCTTGCAGCTCCCAAAAGCTGTGGTTTTGGATAATACCCTTTTGATGACTAGCTGCTTTCCAGTTTTGGGAGCCTAGAAAATCTAAGTTGTATGTAATGAGATCTTCCTTTGGCTATTACTACACATACTTGGCTGTCCATAGGTTGGCCCATGGGGTGTTGGGATTGGAGACCCATTTCAACCCAATTCTAGCTCCCATTATATTGTTTTTGTGTTCAGGGTCCCGAAGACCTAGACCTCCCTGATTTTTTGGGGTGCATACATATTTCTAGTTAACTAAGGCCCATTTGTTCTTGCATTTTGTACCTCCCCAGAGGAATTTCCATTGCAGGGTGCGCATAGCTTTAAGGACCCATTTTGGAGTAGCAAGAAATGAGAAGAGGTAAATGGGAAAATATTGCCAGACAGATTTGATGAGGACTAGATGGCTGGCAATGTTGAGAATGCGGTGAGTTCAATTGGATAGGCAGGTTTCCATTTTGTCAAGCAGCTCTCTAGGAGGAGTTTTTTATGGCAGAATCAGTGAGCGAAGCTCCCAAGTATTTGGAGGGTAGAGAGGCAATGGTGAAGCCGAGGATGCACACAATGTTGCGTTGGGTTAGAGAGGGGGTGTGGAAGAAAAAAAATATGAGATTTTTCCTGGTTGATCTCTGTCCCTGAAGCTTTAAAGAAGGAGTCGAGAATGGATTTGAGGTTACAGGCTTCCTGGACAAAGGGATAGCCCATGATCAATTTTTCGTCCACAAATTGCTGATGAGAGGCTGGGGGCAGGTTGTGGAGAGGTAAACCAAGCAACGCTCCCATATGAATAGAGTTTTTGATCAGGCGACCCAAGCCTTT
Organism: Pinus albicaulis; assembly: GCA_034641835.2. Taxonomy (NCBI): domain Eukaryota; kingdom Viridiplantae; phylum Streptophyta; class Pinopsida; order Pinales; family Pinaceae; genus Pinus; species Pinus albicaulis. Next base: position 722,236,731 of record CM076570.1, on the reverse strand, counting down.
AGCCATGATGATGAAGATGAAGGGAGAGAGAGTATTCCCTTGTATTATGCCTCTAGAGCGATTGAAGGTGGAATAGGGGATGACATTGACCAGGATGGAGTGAAAGGGAGAGGTGATGAGACTCATGATCCATCTGATCTAGGTGTGACTGAAGCCAAAAGCCATAAGGATATTTTTTATGTAATCCCAACTTAGTTTGTAAAAATATTTGGAAAGATAAATTTTGAGAAGCATACCTGGTTTTTTTATGGTTTTGAGGGAGTGAGTGACCTCATGAGTTAATATGATGTCATCCAGGATCTGTCTTCCTTCCACATACCCTGTTTGCTCAGGGGAAATGATGAGGGGCAGTAGCTTCTTTAGCCAGTTAGCTATGACTTTGGAGATGATTTTATAAATGACATTGCAAAGGGCTATAGGTTTGTACTTACTAGGAGAGGCAGCTATGTCTTCTTTGGGGATCAGAGTGATGAAGGTTGCATTTAGAGTCGGTAACAACCAATAAGTGGACCTAGATTCCTCCACAACTTCCCAGAATTCGTTTTCGATGATATCCCAGAAGAAGTGAAAGAAGTTTATGGTGAATCCATTAGGCCCTGGAGCTTTCCCTGCTTTCAGTTGGAAGACTACATGTTCCACCTCAGCAGCAATGGTCGTAGCGAGCAGCATCTTGTTGTGATCTTATGTTATCAGCTTGGGGATGTGTTGGGTAATTTCCCCGATGGCTTCCTACCTTTGGTGGTTGGGTTCCTAGAGGATGTTCCTGAAGTGATTTTGCAACTCCTCCATGATGGCTTCTTGTGTTTTGAACCTTTCCCCTCCTTGGTTGTTGATGACAGTAATTCTTTTGTGCATGCGGTGTTGTATGGTGGACCGGTGGAAGAATTTGTTATTTCTTTCTCCCTCTTTTAGCTAGTTGATTCTGGATTTTTGTCTCCATAGGGCTTCTTCATGGTTCCTTCTTTCCTCTAGCTGATTTGTCAGGAAGTGCTCCTGGTGCGATGTCTCATCTATGCGTCCGTTTTGGATGATATTCTGTTGTAGAGTTTTCATTTTGTCCTCCAAGTCTTTCTTCTCTGTGAATATATTGCCAAATGTTGTTTTGTTCCATACTTTCAGATGTCTTTTGAGAAGTTTCAGTTTTTTTTGGAATTGAAGCATTTTGTTGCGTGGAGGGGTTTCTATAGAAGACCACCATTGGGACACAAGTTCCTTGAACTTGGGGTTCTTGAACTAGCAATGTTCAAAACGGAAGGGTTTGGGAGCATGCTTACCTGGGTGGATCCATTGGAGTTGTATCGCCCAATGATTAGATCCCGATGCTGGGATGATGGTAGTGTCTAGATTCCCTCCTAGGCGAATTAGATCGTCGATGATGAGGAATCTATCCAACCGAGAGGCTATATGTTGGGTACCTCCTCTTTTTTTGTTCCATGTAAAGATTCCATTGGAGGTTTGAAGATCTATGAAATTGTTACTTTGGATGAATTCTTTGAATCCATTACTATTAGATTCGAGATGCAGTCTTCCAACTTTCTTTTCTTGGAGGTTGGTAATCATGTTGAAATCTCCCCTTAGAAGCCAGAGGGGATCGGATCGTTGAAATTTGACTTCCTCAAGATTGCTCAGGAGCATCAGTTTTTATTGCGCATTTTGAGGTGCATAGAAATTGGTGAGCAATCCATGAATGTCAGTACCAACCAGGTGGAAGCTACCCTGAATGAAGTTTCTATTGGCCTGCAAATTCTCTAAAGTGATTATTTGAGGGTTCTAGATGATGGCAAGTCCCCCAGACGCTCCGTTTGCATTGACTGTTATAGTATTGCTACATTTCCATATCTTTTTGAAGATGGTTTCCAGATTGGAACTGGTACATTTGGTTTCTTGCATGTAGAAGATTGCAGGGTGTTCCTCCGTAATCATTTTTTTTAAGATCCTGTGCTTCGTGAGGTTGTTGAGCCCTCTGATATTCCATGAAATGAGCTTCATGGGATATATTGGGAGGTGAGGGCATAGAATATAGTTAGCTTGGGGAAACATCCTGATTCCACCATTTATTTCCCCACTTCTATAGTTCGTTGCAGAGATGTTTTCCTTCCTCTTTTTCGGGACTCTTTTTCGAAGAATTGGGTGTTGATTATCGTTCCTCCCTATATAACCAGAGAGGGGAGCTGCTGTAAACTGGCTAATATTTCCTCCATTTTTTCAATTTTTTTCTCTGGGATTGAGGTGTAGTCCTTGTTGGTGCATGCTTCTTCTAGCCTTGCAAGATCCAGTCCTTCCAGATCTATGTTTTCTAGGTCTTCTTCCATCACCTCTGGGATCGTTTCCATTATTGGTTCTTTGCCTTTTATCTAGCCATTGTCCACCTCAGTATTGGCATTGGGAGAATTTAAGAAGGTATCCAATGAAATCTTGTTTTGTTGAGCCATTGCGGATTGGACCTACGTTATGGAGGTGCTTCCAACCTCATTGACTGGTACTGTTTCATTTTCACTTAGCTGACTAAGGTCTGCGAAGATGTTGCTGGTTGTTGGTTCTTTTTATTTTCTTACTTGTTACTTTCGTGAATCCCTCATTTTCCTGTTCATTCGTACTCTTTTCCCTTGTTGCTTTCTTATTTAGGGGACAGTCTCTGAAGAGGTTCCCATGTTGATGACATTTCCTACATCTGAAAGGAATGTGTTCATAGTCAATAGTTTGAGTCCATTCAAATTCTTCATGCAAAAGACTTACCTCGCCTGGGAGTGCTTCGACTAGATTCATGTAGACACAGATACGTGCGTAGGCTGTATACCTGTTGATTTTAGTTTCTTCTGCAATCTTGATGAACTCCCCTAGGGAATTTCCTATGTCTGGAAGGGTAAGTTTGTCCCAGTAGTCCTGAGGGAGCGAGTAGAGCCAGATCTAGACCGATGCCCAGGTTAGATCTTGTTTATTTGAGTTGAAGCGTTCAGTCCATGGTCTTAGGTATAGGCCTGCAGTGTTGAATAAATACGACCCTCCATCCATGACCCTATCCTTGTATTCAGAGCAGGTAAAGAGGATGTTGAAGAAGCCCTTTGTGCACAGTTGCAGTTCTATGTGTCCTTTGGGTTTCCATTTCGAGGCAATCCAACCTCTCAATTCCTTTTCCGTGGGCCAGAAGCCCATGAACTTGCCTATTAATGCATGATCTGTCATGAATTGAATTCTTCCATTTATGCGATGCGCTGGGAGTTCAATCACTCTTTTCATGGTTTCTTTTGGTATGCAAGTGGCAGATTCCATGGTCGCGTCTACTGCGGCTTGGGTATTTTCCTTTTGCGTTGTGGGTGTCGCCCTTTTATTTTCATGAGATGGTCCAAAGTTGTGCTGATTGGTGTGTTCAACCCCTGCCGTCATCCCTGTTGGTGACTAGCCTGTAGGGGGGAGTAGCAGCCCCCCCACTAGAGTCGGTCATTGGAAAGCCTATGGTTGTTCGGGTATCAATTTACTGTATATCTGACCGGGGGAGGAGGACTGCCAAGGGAAACCGTCACCAGAACCAGAAAACCTTAGGTCATGGAGGTCAGCCTGATGCAGAGCTCTGCTAGGGTTTTTTTCCTCTCAATCGATTTGCTTTTTAGGATTTGATACCAATTGATATGAACATTATGACAACAATGCAAAATACTCAGATATAAGTCTAGTAACAAGGGAGGAAGCATGCAAAATGTAAGAGGATATTGTTGAATTGTACACATGATTCCCACTGAAGATTGTATTTAGATACATAGTAGTATGAAATTAGTGGAATACAATCATCTTTGATCAAGTTTCTTAGGTATTTGACTATAAAATACATTTTTAGATGAGTGATCAATTTAGACCAAGTCACCCTTAAAAGTCACAAGTTAAGTTGAATAAATTAAAATAGTAGATAAAATACACATATAACACACTTTTGTTGAGGCATTAGAAAAGAGGCCCCTGATTTCTTTGCAAGAGAAGATTTTAAATCCTAACCATGTTAGCTTTTGTAGAATGATGTTCCCACTATATTTTGTCATGATGACTGATGTTGTAGATAAAATATATTTATCTACAACATCAATATTCATTATACAATTGAGAGGCATTATGAATTTATAAGTGGTTAATTGACCTATGGTTTTTCAAGCTTGAATGTAAATTGCTTCACACCTGAAGCCTTTATTTGATATTTTTTCTTGCACACCTAGAAATGTGGCCCACTTGGTGTCTTTGTGTAAGAACACTCTTAAAAATCCTTAACTCGTATTCAAGCTCATGAAATATTACTTGTAATGATTCTGAATTGTTTTGAGAATTGTTCATCTAGAAAAATTAATGGAATTTGCACCTATGATTAAATCATAAATCATTAGGGACTTGGATGTTGTGTATATGTGACGTTGTTTCTAGCCTATGCTTGAAAACTACCTCATAAGGAGCTTCTCCTTCATTTATCCTTGCAAGCCATTTAGTCATTAAAACCGTCCTTGGAGCATGGCTATTAATTATCCCAAGTTCTTCATCTTCTCTATGGAGGGTGTAAATGTCACTAGTAACTGACTAGTTGCCTTCCTCCTCACTTTTATCATGGAAAATTATAGAGGATATTTTTCAACTTCTTATAACCAATTCATCAAGGGAAAGATAAGTAAAAAAACATGTCCAACTGCTTGAATTTTGCTTAATATGTAAAAAAATAAGCAACTAGTGAAGCTTCACGAAGCTAAGCAACTAGTCTAAGAGAGGAGAAGGAAAAATGCATGAGAATAAATGAAGCCAAGAGTGACAATAAAAAAAAAAGTAACACATCTAGTGGCATTGACACTAGAGGCCGAAACCAAAGAAAAAGGAAGGGTCCAATAAATCCTCAATCATTGTAAAGAGCATAATGCATTGTTTAATCAAGACATTTGGAGAATATCCAAGACTATTGCATGTATCATGGGTGGGATCCTAGTGTGTGTGACAATTTTAAGACCCCCATCATTCCTAACAATCAATGCTGCAAACAAGAATATTTGAATTGATCATTGGTTGCTTGAAGCATGGACATAAGCATGGACATTGGCTTGTCTCTAGTTCTAAGATCTCCTTACATTACACTGTGTGTTTGTCCTGTGACATCCAACTCGGGGTCTTGTATGGGAATTACTTGGTTTTGTGTGTTAGAATATCTCGTACCCAACACTTATTATTTGGTTCCCAACAATTATTAACTGAAGGAATATACACAACTACATTCTTAACATGAAAAATATTGTGGAAGAAAAAAATTCGATCTGAATCACGTACACAAACAAATTTATGCCCAATCAATAGTTCTTCATTAATTAATTAATCATGTAACTTACTTGGGATCATGTCCAATGATAATGGCTCAACCGAGGAAATACAAAATTGATCACAAACCTCATTACACTCTCTTAGACCCAACACACACTCACTAGGAAGCCTCTCTCAATCTTGTGCTATTGTTGCATCTTATCTCCTCACCTTAGCCTTACCTTTATAACTTTACATTGAGCCAAAACCCTAATCCTAACCCTAACCCTAACCTAAAAGTGATTGATAGACAAGATTAGATCTCACCTTTCTTAAGGTCGATGACTAAGTTTAAAAATTAATCACTAAAGTAAATAATTTACTTTATCGAAGTTTTTATTTTAGCTCAATAAGGCAACATATAATTATGTTATTTTTCCTAAGTAACTTAGGCTAAGTTACATCAATAGATATTATAAGGTGAAATGTGGGCGACTTCTACATGCTTAGACACAAGGCTTGTGCAGAAGGTACTTGCCTGAGCTACAAACTTCAAAGCGATGACCCCCACGTAGCATCCCTCCCTCCATGCATCCCTGGGCTGTGTCCATGCATCCCCCCATTTTTCCCAAATTCAGTCTTCTGGATTTTGGATGAATTCAGTCTTCTGGAGTAGAATGAATTTTTAATCTTATGGCCATCTCATAGATAATAACCACAAGCCAAAGAGGGCCCACAAGGCATGAAACAAAAACCACATGTATTTTAGCACTAGAAACAAAAACCACAGGTATGAATGTATGAAATGTGCATCTTTTGAGTCACTGTATGGTGGGGATACAATAAGTAAATATCTATTTATGATTGAGTATGTATAAGTTGTTTTATAAAGACATCAACCTTAAAAACAATATAGTGGAAAACTATAGGTGCAAGAAACACCTATTCTAATTAATCTTTGATCTTGGAGAACATTCTCACCATATATATTTATATGTAATATTTTGATGGAAAGGTGTTTTGCAAAGGATGATTAAATTTATTTTAATACTTTGTTGTTTTGTTTAAAGCTTTCAAGTGTTCATTAGGTGATTTGGAGATATGAATTAATTTAGTGGAAATTTTTATATTTTTTACATTTGAATGATGTTCTTTGTTTTATAGATGATGAATCATGGTGTTATTGTTTTGTGTATAATGATTTATTTTTGCTTTTGGGCTTGGGCCTTGGCACAACATTTTAATAAAAAAATTCTTAATGGTTTTTGTGAACATTACACTTATTTTACTTTGAATGCTACTTACAAATCTAGTAATTCTAAACTCTTAGAAACTATTGATGCAGGTTTCTAGATCGATTTGAAATTTTACTTCTGGAATATTCAATGAGATGTCAAAAGATAATCATGGGAAGAAACCATCAAGGAAAATGGATGTATTATCATACTTTCAAAAGCCTCAATCCAATAATACACATTCTCTTCATGCTTCAAGCCCCTTTGAACAATCTGTTACTGAGGGAGATGTTAACTCTTGCGAAAATGCATCTGATATCCATATGATGGATGAAAGAATAGGTTCCCCAAGTGATCAGGGTGAGATAAATGTAGTTTCAACAGAAATTAGTGATGAAAATGTTAACGATTTTTCCTTGGAAGGTGACACAAACCATTCACAGAAAAGGAAAAAAGGCCAGTGGACCGTAGGGAGACAATTCCAAGATGATTGGGTCTTAATTTTTCCATTTATTGAAGAAATACCTCCTACAAATGTGAATGAGGTTTTATGAGAAGTTAGATGTATTGTGTGTAGTTGGAAAAATTTCAAGGTAGTGAAATTTCAGATGAAGCTAGATACAATACAAAAGCATGCAGGAAAGGTGTATGAAAAGAAAATTGTAAATGGTAAAGCAAAATCTATTGTCATATGGAAATATTTTGAGGAATGTCTACATATCCAATGTGTGGAAGAATAAAAAAAATATTTAATAAGTAAGAGGAAACTTGAGGAAAGTGGAGGAACCATCATATCTCAATTTGAAAAGACGATGGAAATAAGTTTGTTATCCAAGACAATACAATTGAGCACTGTATTTCACATATTATGTAAAGGTCGTCCTATGACATATTATCCAGATCACATGAAATTTATATATTTTCTTTGCGTGCCAAACTTTCCATCTTCTGATTGGTCTATAACTAGTGGTTGGGAGTGGGCAAGATATGTAGCTCAAGTAGAAAATGATGATTTGAAAGAGGAGATTGCAAATGCTAGATTTTTGGCATTGTCTTTGGATGAGGTTACGGCTATAGATAATACTTCATGGATATGCATGATAATTTTTATGGTTAATGACCATATTAGGCATTCCTATCTACTTGAGATTAAAAATATGAGAGAGACTTCTATGGCTGGAAATATTTATGAACTTATTCTTAATAGTTTGAAGGAAAGTGGTATGGATCATTTAATGATTGCAAAAAAGTTGGTATGTGTTGGAGCAGATGGAGCATCGGTAATGTAAGGAAAAAGGAATGGACTTTGTGTTAGATTACAACTATCATCTTCACCATATATGCTTAATATTCATTGTATGGCTCATAGGATGAATTTTGCATTTAAAATAGTAAGAAATTTTCCATCATTTTATAAAGTTCAAGATCTTGTACGTGAGATTCATGCATACTTTTCTCATAGTCCCAAACGATATTTAGAGTTTCAACAATTTGTATATGGTGTTACGGATGGAAAAAAACTACTGAAAGGTGTTCATACAAGATGGATCTCATTAAATGGACCAACTCAAAGACTATTTAGTGAGTTCAAACCTTTGGTAGGGTTGATGTATGAAAATCGCTACAATGTAGACAAAACTCAAGATCTTCTTTTTCGACTAACTAATATAGAGACATTATTGACATTGGCTAGAATTCTTCCTATGCTACATGAAATGAATGTCCTCGTGAAAATGTCTTAGAATTTCACAATGTATATTGTTGAATACACAAATGCAAGAAAGTCAGCATGCCTTGCATTAGATAATTTGTATATGATGATAATTTGTATATGATGCCAAACTCTTTTACTAGTCCAGAGTTTACAAGTTGGACAAAGATCATCAATATAGAAAATACTGAAAAAATTTAGACGTTTGATGAAAAAGGGATATTATGTATCGCAGTGCATGGGTATATGGTTCCCTTTCATTATATTAGTAAGATGAGATGAATCACCAACTATTTCCCCTTGTCAAGAGACCAATTTGATAATATTTTGAATTCAGTGAGACAGAATTTGATAGAAATTGCAAGATCACCATCATCAAAGATAAGAGAATGATTTCCTCGAGATGAATTGTTGGAGGCCATGTGTGTGGTATACCCTCAATATTGGAACAATTGTCAATGTCCCAGAAATTTAAAATCTGATTTTCAAAAGAGATTAAAATGTTTAGTAGACCACTTTTGCAAGAAAGTCTCGATACATGGAGAACATATTAAAGGTATTTTAGATTCATCAAAATTGTATCAACAAGGTGAACATTTTGCTTAAACAATGTGGAAGCAATGTCCTTTTTTGGAGAATCCTAATGAAAGTGGTGCTATAACAAGATTATGGACTACTTTAAGTGCTAGAAAATACCTGCAAGAAAACATATCAGAATATTTCAAATTAGCATATTTGTGGCAAACCATGATTTTGGGATCAGTGGAGGATGAGAGAATGTTTAGTGCACTATAATTATTGAAGTCAAAGTTGAGTAACAAGTTTGATAAACATGTGGACACATGTTTAATATTATATGTAACAAAGTATGACATTAAAAATGTTCCATATGAAAGAGCACTAGCGCTTTAGCGATCAGATTGTGATAGAAGGGGAGGAAACAATATAACAAATTTATCTAATGAACTTGATATAGAATAGAACGTTTTGGAGGCTCATAATGATAGTACATTTGGAGGATATCATGTTCACAATGTATAAAATGATAACCAAGATGAGAACTGGGAAATTGAAATACCCTAGGACTCTTATTTTGGTATACATGTTCCGTTGATCATGCAAGATTACTATATGTCAAATTCAGGTAAAAATGGGTTCTATATTTTGTATTTTTCATTATAGCATTGCAGCTACATTTCTCTCATGCGTGTTATTTTAAGATTGATGTTTCATATTTAATCCTTACATTGTTTGTTTCTTATTTGTGACAAGAAATGAAGTTGGATTTGATGAGGATGGGACCTATTTATTTTCACATAGATAGTGTCTGACTAGTATTAAATGATAAATAATTAATTTAACAAGACTAACACAAAGCATCAATGGGCTCATTCAAGTACATAAAACTACCTTGATGTCTAGCTCTCACATCTTGGAAAATTTTAATGGTTTATATGTTGCTTTTGTTTGGGGAATTTTGTTGAGTTTCGAGTTTTATAATTTCTTGGAAAATAATTATTGATATTTGGAAAATGTGTGATTTTATACTGGTACTGGAAATGAAGCTGGTTTTGATCTTTGACTGGAAATGAAGTCAGATTTGATGAAGTTGGGACCTATTTCTTTTCACATAGATAGTGTCCTAGTATTAAATGATAAATAACTAATTTAAGAAGTCTAATGCTAAGCAATAATGGGCTCATTAAAGTACATGAAATTGTGTTGATGTCTAGCTCTGATATCTTAGAAAATTTTAGTGGTTTGTTTGTTGCTTGTGTTTAGAGGATTTTGCTGATTTTGAAATGTTTGGTTTGTTTTGGTAAATAAAAAAATTTAGTCCCTTGAATGTGTATGGTTCTCATATCATGCATAGATCGATAGATCTAGTTTTATTATTATAATTATTATTGTTTTCTTTATATATTTGGTGGTTTGAGGAAATATATTTTATTTCCTTTCACTTTGTGGCATGATTTCCACATATTCACCTTTTAGAATATAGAAAAATATTTTTCTTATTATAGATTTTTCTTGGAAAAGAATTATTGATATTTGGAAAGGGAAATAAGCCCTGGGTAGCTAAGTGAAGAGAAAATCAGTCTATGTACTAGGTTCCTTCGCATTCATCATAGGAGACCTATTGGCATGAGACCGGCATTCCTTTTATGCAATTACACTTTTGATGCCAAGGAGGAGCTGAGTTCACTGACCTGGGAAGAATCGTGGCAATTGATGTTGAGTTTCAACAAGAAGATTCAACACCCACACCTAGTGCATTAAGCACTTGGTTGCATTTAGCACCTGGTTACATTAAGCACCCAAACTAGGGTGGGGCCCACAATGCTATTTTTAGGTGCATGTCTATTTTTATTATCCCCTAATTTATATGGACATTAAACTGTAATCTATTCTCAATGTGAACTTGAAATAGTTAAATAAAGTGGAAAATTAAGTTAGCTAGTGAGTTTCGAGTTAGAGGTTGGTTGGTGGGACATGCAGAGTAATTCTAGATGTAACACAGTTCGAAGTGCAGTGGGGCATGAGTTTGTGCAAGTAGTAAATAGTTTAACTTAGTTAGTTGAGTTAAACTCAGTTGTGATAGTTGTAACTGAAGATAAAAGTAGTGAGAGATAAAGTGAATTAAATAATAATTAATTCACATGCAGTGATATCACATGCAATTGATGATTTACTATTATTAGTTGCATGCATGTCAAATCTAGTGGAGACCCGGTTGAGTTCTAGGTGAAAGGGAATTTGAATATCAGTTGTGACATTATTGGCTTGCACACATGCAGCCAACCACCCATTGGAGTGCCCATGATACTTGTGCAGTTAAGGCAGGAAAAAATTCCTATCTTTTATGGATATTGACCATCAGGGATTGCGCAAGGCAGGAAGGCTATCAGGAGGCTGGAAATTGACTAAGTATTGGTCAGTTTTCTATGAGGACAGTGTGAGACATATAGCCGAATGTTGGAGGCTCTTGTGAGAAGTGAAAGACATTGTATTTGTTTCATAATCCATGCTTAATATACAATAGAAGATAGTGGGGTTTTTAGCTACAATCTTTCCCTGGGAAATTATATGTGTTGTTTGTGATTGATCTTTCTTCATGTTCATGTGATTAGCAATTGTGTTTTTAATTCCACAAAAGACTTGTAGAAGCGATTGAGTATTTAACTTTAATAAATTGTTAGATAGGGTGAATCTAAGATATACATGTTTTTTGTATAATTTCTACATGGTATCAGAGCACAGGAAATTATAGAAGTGAAGCAGGAGCTGAGTTTGTGACTAGATAGAATTCGACTTTGCAGAAAGAATTTCTTGGTGCTACAGTTGATTCAAGATAGAAATGGCTTTCAATGGCTTGAGGTTAGAGTATGCACTCGAGGGCAACTCGAACTATATTTCTTGGAAGGACAGGATGGAGGCAGTACTCGAAGACAATGGCTTGAAGGAATTCATTGACAATAATGTTCCTAAACCCGTCGTGACAGATGCTACAAATCTTGATGCATGGCAAGAGAAAGTGGAAAACGTGAGGAGGATCATGTTGGAGGGAGTACGAGACCACATTGTCTCAATCCTCCATGGGAAAGCAACACCATATGCAATGTGGAAGGCTTTGACGGATCTATTCCAAAGCAGCAGTGACTATAGGAAATTGGCACTCAAAGATAAACTTAGGAAGATAAATATGGAAAAGGGCGAAACCATTCCAAAATATATCACGAAGTTTTTCCAATTTCGAGATGAAATAGGAAGTGTGGGAATAACATTTTTTGATGATGATTTGGTGAGTTTGGCTCTTCTAGGACTTCCTAATATTTGGCATAGTTATGAAGACTCTGTCAACAGACGGGAAAAATTTCCAGATTGGGAACGAATGTGGTCGGATTTGGTGCAAGAGGAGTTCAGACGGAACACCAAAGATGGCTCTTCATCTAAGCATGATGATGAAGAGGATTGTTCTTTGGCTACCAAGGAAAAGAAGGGGAGGGGGAAGAAATTCCATTCTAAATCTGATTCCAAAGGCAAGAAGTAGGACATGTCCAAGGTGAAGTGTTTTCACTGTCACGAACATGGGCATTTTGCTACTAACTATCCACAAAAGAGGAAGAACAAGAAGGATGTTGGATCTGCAGCTGGTGAGGTCTTGCCTCGCAATTTGAGCTTTAATTCTCATTGATTGCATGCATGGTGTCAAGTGCATTGGGATCAGTTTGGTATTTGGATAGTGGTGCTTCCTTTCACATGACGAGAGATAAGGAACTTTTCAGTGACTTGGAGGAGAAAGATCTCCATATACATATTGAAATGGGAGATGACATATGGTACAGTGCTACCAGGATTGGTACCATTACCTTTCAGAGGGAGTCAGGTAAACCATTTCAATTAAAATATGTAATGCATGTACCAGGTCTGAAGAAAAATTTTGTCTCAATCGCAATGTTGGAGGACAGAGGCTATGACGTTGTTTTTAGTGATGGAAAAGCTTTCCTACAACATAAAAAAATGGGTAAAGCCAAGAGGATAGGGATTTGAGTTAAGAATATCTACAAGCTAGAGGTATATGGTTTCGCTGCCATGATGGGAAAGGCGGAAAAAGTGGTGAGCCAGGATGAGGGCGAATTATGGAACAAGCGATTGGGCCATATTGATCATGGAGCCTTGAAAGTACTGCAGCAAATTTATACTGGATTTCCAATGGAAACACTTGCTCAGTTAGATCAGTGCAAGGGTTGCACCATGGGGAAGTATGTAAAGTCCACCTTTCATGAAAAGGAGAACCGAGCTTCGGGGATCCTTGAGAGAGATCATACAGATGTGTGTGGACGATTCGCGATTTCTTCAATAGAAAAACATAAGTATTATGTAATATTTCTTGATGAATTTTCTCGTAAATGCTAGATCTTCATGTAGAAGAAAGATCAAACATTCTCTAAGCTCTGTGAGTTTAATTCATTGATGGAGAAAGAGTCAGGGAAGAGAGTGAAGGCTTTTAGGAGCGATGATGGTGGAGAATACATCTCTAACGAATTCAAGAACTTCTGCAACAAAGAAGGAATTCAAATAGAACTCATAGTGCCTTATAACCCACAGAAAAATGGGGTCGTGGAGAGGAAGAATAGAATGATCGTGGGTGCAGCATGAGCGATGTTGCATGATCAGGGCCAACCAATGCATTTGTGGGTGGAAGCATGCAATATTGTGGTTTATGTGCAGAACCGTTGTCCTCATAAAGTACTTGGCATAAGTACACCTGAAGAGGCTTTCACTGGTAAGAAACCTGATGTTTCACACTTTAAGATTTTTGGCTCATCTTTTTATGCGCATGTGACCAAGGATGCCAAGAAGAAGCTGGAACCAACAGCTGAGGTTGGGATTTTTGTGGGGTACACAGAAACACCCCATAATTATCGTGTGTTTTTTCCAAACAACAGAATGACTGTTGTGCAACAGGATATAAAATTTGATGAAGGGAAAGCCATGCGGTTGTCCCTTGAGAGGGAGATGGAATTTCATGTAGAGGATGGTTCCCAAAGATAAGTCTCAAGATGTGGATCAACCACATGAGGAGGTTCATGGAGTGAAGGAAATCACTTATGTAGAGCCTTCCATCAGAAATGGAAGAAGGCGCACCACGGAAGCTGATAGGTTGAGACTTGTTGCTGCACAGAATGTAGGAGCCCCTACTTCACAGCGCAGAAAAAGATAACCTCCTTACCCATTTAATAGATACATGGTTCTCGTGAGAAAATGTATTGTGATTGAACCATAATCCTTTCAGGAAGTAGTGCAGCAGCCTACTTGGTTTGATGCAATGGTGGAGGAGTATGACTCCATTGTCAAGAAAAGTGCATGGGAGATAGTCCCAAGACCGGTTGACAAATTAGTGGTAGGTTCAAGATGGATCTACAAGGTAAAGAAAACTTTTTATGGGAGTGTGGAGAAATAAAAGGCCAGATTTGTGCCCCGAGGTTTCTCATATATCGAGGGGATAGATTATGATGAGACCTTTTCACCTATCACAAGGTACTCTTCCATAAGATCCATCCTTGCACTCTCAGCGTAGATAGGTTGGGGCATTCATCAGATGGATGTGAAAACCGTGTTTCTCAATGGGATCATATAGGAAGAGATGCACATAAAGCATCCTGAAGGTTTTGAGATCTTCAACAGTGAGTCGCATGTGTGCAGAATCAAAAGGGTGTTGTATGGGCTGAAGCAAGAACCTCGTGCTTGGTACACTCAGATAGACAACTATTTCACTGGACTAGGCTTCACCAAAAGTGAAGCAGATGCAAAGCTGTAATAGATTGTGGTTGAGGGTAAGTTATTGATCATTATTATTTATGTTGATGATTTAATTTTGACTGGTGATGAGAAGTTGATACACCCATGCAAGGAGGATCTTGCAAGGGAGTTCGAAATGAAGGACATGGGAATCCTTCATTATTTCATTGGATTGGAAATATGGCAGCGGGATGGTGAAATTTTTGTGTCTCAATAAAGTATGAAAAGGAGATACTGGGTTAGTTTAACATGGAGAGCTGCAAAACCATGGATACTCCTCTTTCAGGAAATTGGAGGAAAGAGGATGCTACTTCTGTAGAGGTAGTGCATGCTATTGTATATCGAAAATTAGTGGGTTCGCTAATGTATCTAGTGAACATGAGACCAGACATTTTCTACACAGTTAACCAGCTGATTCAAGCTATGGTTAAGCCTACCAATCTCTTTTGGAAGGCAGGGAAGCATGTCCTGAGATACCTGAGGGGTACATCAGAGTATGGTCTATGGTACAGATAGACGGATGGAGTGAATTTGCATGGCTTCACGGATGCATATTGGGCTGGAATTCCATCGGACAAAAATAGCACATCAGGGGGTATATTTAGCATTGGGTCGATAGTAATTTCCTAGTATAGTAGGAAGCAACGATGTGTAACTCAGTTCAGCGGAAGCGAAATACATTGTAGCAAGTCAAGTTGCATGTGAGGCTATTTGGATGAGAAAGATCTTCGTTGGTTTGTTTGGTTCTCAGATGGATCCTACAGTGATTCGTTGTGATAATCATAGTTGCATTAAACTCTTGATTAATCTTGTGTTTCATGATAGGTCCAAGCATATAGATATCCAGTACCATCATCTCAGAGATTGTGTGCAGAGAAGAATCATGTTGCTACAATACATTCCCATGGAAGATCGGGATGTAGATATTCTGACGAAAGCGCTCACCGGGATTAAATT
Source organism: Pinus albicaulis (assembly GCA_034641835.2). Lineage (NCBI taxonomy): Eukaryota > Viridiplantae > Streptophyta > Pinopsida > Pinales > Pinaceae > Pinus > Pinus albicaulis. The sequence continues at coordinate 722,221,269 of CM076570.1, read as the reverse complement.
CGAATACCATAGAGACAGGATCGGGGTGAAGGATAATCCCTTTCTTGTTGAGAGGGAGTGTTGAGATTCAACAAGAATATTCAACACCCATGCCTAGTGCATTAATCACCCAAACTAAGGTGGGGCCCACAATGCTATTTTTGGTTGCATGTCTATTTTTATTATCCCTTAACTTAGATGGAAATTAAACTCTAATCTATTCTCAATGTGGAATTGAAATAGTTAAATGAAGTGTCAAATTCAGTTAGCTAGTGAATTTCGAGTTAGAGGTTGGTTGGTGGGACATGCAGAGTAATTCTAGTTGTAACAGAGTTCGAAGTGTAGTGTTGCATGAGTTTGTGCAAGTTGTAAATAGTTTAACTCAGTTAAGTGAGTTAAAATTAGTTGTGCTAGTTGTAACTGAAGATACAATTAGTGAGAGACCAAGTGAATTAAATATTAATTAATTCACATGCAGTGATCTCACATGCAACTAAATATTTACTATTATTGGCTATATGCATGTCAGATCCAGTGGAGACCCAGTTGAGTTCTAGGTGAAAGGGAAGTTGACTATTAGTTGTGACATTATTGGCTTGCACACATGCAGCCAACCACCCGTTGGAGTGCCGATGATACTTGCGTAGTCAAGGCAGGCTATAATTCCTATCTTTTAGGGATCTTGACCATTAGGGATTGTGCAAGCAAGGCAGGCTATCAGGAGGCTAGAAATTGACTAAGTATTGGTTAGTTTTCTGTGAGGACAGTGTGAGACAAATAACTGAATGTTGGAGGCTCTTGTGAGAAGAGAAAGACATTGTATTTGTTTCATCATCCATGCTTAATATACAATAGAATATAGTGGGAGCATGAATGCGGCTCCTATAAAAGGCATATCTAACTTCTGAGGTCAAATACCTAAAGGGTCAAATTCTTCATCTAAGATATAAAATTTTACAAAGCTAAGAGTCCCAGAGAAGAAAGGGTCCCTCTCAAGAACTTGAGAATCAATAGAAATATCTTGATTGAAGGTTTCCTGCAGAAAGTGATCAATGTTTGGAAGAGCTATCACCACAACAGAGAGAAGGGAAGAGAAATTCGGGTTTCAGTATGCATAACGTGGTGAATACTTCCCCAACCATTGAAGCTGAAGTGAACGTGATCCCTCAATGGAGAATTTGGAAAATTGGAAGATCTGATCTGTACATAGGTCATTTTTGCAGAGACTCGATCTGGGCATGGAGGGTCTTATGGATAAAAGGTGGTTTAAAAGAGATGACCATCCAAAGGGTCCACAGATTGGGGCATAAATCTCCCCGAGATCTCATGAATCTGCACACTGAGGTGGCGCTGCTCTCTGCCTATAACTTATTTCTTCTATCTGTGAGATCTACAAAGGAGGGAGGTGATCATCCTGTTGTGTGGGTTGATGGGATTTATTATAAGGCTCCTTCATTTGAGTATGTTGTGGGTGGAAAAGCTGACAAGTCGAATTGTGCCCTGACTGGATGAATTTATAGCATCAAATCTTATTTATTCAACATAACAACAAATCTATTGTTTCAAGTGATACTATTGTTGAAGTCATATAAGGAATCCTTTGTTTCCTGCATATTAGATAAAACCTTTGTACCGTGCAAAACTTTGCAGTGAATTCTTTTGCTAATATTTGAAGTGTTTTCTTAAACTATAACATCCACATATACAATGCATATACCCTATAAAATTATAATATAACTTCATACATTATGGTTCTCTCTCTAAAAAAAACTTCTGAGAAATCCCTAAGCTCAGAAATATTTCCTTCACTAAAAACTGTAGAGTCTCTACATCTGGAAGAATTTGAACAGGAATAGTTTTCTTTCCCATAAAACATATCGGTCCCCATTTTTCTATTATCATATTCTTCATCTCATGGATCTATTTTCAGGGCATCAGGGAGTTCTAATAATGTTGTAGAATCTAGATTTTCAAGACAATATTTTTGCTAGAGTTTTCTCTTCATGGATTTTGTGTAATGGGTCTATTTAAATTTGAATATTTTGTTTCATTTTTTATCACTCATCAAACTCATCACCACTACTACACATGGGATCATCATCAGGAGCTACATAAACATCATTTGGCTCATATTTTGACGACTCCTCAAACTCCTCTCCAACCTCAATATAAGTGCTAGTAGTAGCATGAGCAACAACACTACGCTTAGCAGAACTAGAAGAACGCATTTTACAAACTGCATGAGAACTACTTCCCTCACAAGTCACCATGTGCCATGCTTGGTCTCGGTGTCAACTCTTGGTTAAACTACCATATCTTCATTGGAACCAACACCCCGAACTCCACTAGACAATGACTCACCATTTTTTACTAGTGATTCGCCATTTGTACTAGTGATTCGTCGTGATTTTACAAGATAATATAATATCGTGAGAGATTCTCCAAAACAATTATATATACATATTATATTATTAATAAACCACCTTCCACTTTTCCTATGTATCATGTGGATTCGCCCATTTATTATACATATAAATTTAAGGGGGTTCTTAAAATTTTCCTTGAACATATTACCCTACTCCCTCAATTTTTTGGGGAAATTTCCTCAACCTCCTTATACCTCATCACAATCCCTAAACCTACCCTATCCATATCCCCTGTTTTCCAAAAATTCACCATCACTATCCACTCATTTCATCTAGCATGGATTCATCATGTTCACAACTACTATGGAGACTGAAAATAAAGCTCACAAGGAAGGCCACCACTCTATATTTAAGCCATCTACATTGCAATAACTCAATGCCTCTCCATATGCCAAGAGATGCTTTGAAAACACTGGATGTATGAAATTTTGTGAGAAGATCATGGAGGTAGGATATCATCCCTCATTAGAATGTTGTTTTCACCAATAGCTAACCATGCCACCAATGCTAGTGGAACCAAAGGAACCACATCAACTTATTATGCTTCTTTACAGATTGCTCAGGGTAAAACCGAGGTTGTTTTGGGAAGCATGGAAGGTAGCAGTGGTGGAGAATTACAAAGAGAGCCCCATGATGGGCTCCATTTTTCCCTTTGGTATTTTGGGCCTGCAAGATCTTCTGTCCATTGAAAAATTTTGCAAGTCTTTACATGTTGCAGTGAAAGATGATCCTCATCTATGGAAAACTATACATGTAGAGTATCCTCTAAGTGAAAGGCTCACTGATGATGCCCTCTTAAAACTTGTTGAAAGGTCTCAAGGTCAATTACAAAAATTGACTTTAGTGGAGTGCCTGAAAATTACAGATAATGGACGGAAGCAAGTATTTGACATCAGTCCAAAGCTTACAAAGGTTGGTATCTATCTTTTTTGGTTTCAGATTTTAAGAAACACAGAAAGATGAATTTGTTGTTGCACTTGACATTTTGAAGACAACAGTATATTTACTTTCTGAATATAGATTTTCTACATTTTGACATGATTAGCAATGTCAAACAATTAGATTCGATTAATGTAATTGCATGGGTTTCGTGAATGGAATTGTGCTTCCCGTAAAATGCTTTCAAACCGGGTTACTAAATGGATGTGTTTGCATGTGAATTTAACCCCTAGTCTCCTTTAAATACAATGATAAAAGGATAGAAACTTAAACTATTAGAAGCTTATTTTTTGAAAGAAATGTAGGTAGAATTTGACCCAAAATGTTGAAACCTTCAAGGGAGGCACTAGTGAAACTCTTCAATTTGGTATTCCATGTTCTTATGTGTTTAAAATTTCTCTCATTTCTTAATTTGTCTTCTATTATTTCACACACTGGTGGCTTCTCCTCAAATTTCCTGACATATCTTAATTTTCATTAGATATCTGGAAACATGGGAAAGTAATGATTTTTTTTGAAAATGATGTTGCATGGAAGGTATTGCTTGTAGGTTGTTCTCTTGTTTAGTTTGTACATTCTTTTCAAAACCATATTGTGCATTGATTGTTGAATTTTATTTTTCTTATCAAGTGTATTAGGTTTTCATCATGGAATTATATTTTTATCTTACACTTCCTCAAGTTAAGCTCGTTAATTCTGAAGTTTTGTGTGAAATATCATTTTCTATTGGTACCTCCTACTCTGCCCTTGACTATATGTGGTGCACTTATTTCTGCACTTTGCAGTTATCTTTGCCACGCTGCACAAGGTTGATTGCCAATGGCATTGTATAAAATGTCAAAGCACACAGAGAATGTAGCATGCATGGATTGAAGCTGTTGAGAAATAGTGTTCTTTTTGGGATAACAAGAGAGCACCTTGAGAAGTTGAATTACCTTTTGGATGGTGGTTTACAATAGAATTATCATTCAGTAAAACCATGGTTTTATCCTAATGGTCACTATTATTCACTTTCATATGATGATGATAGTGCAATTGATATTGAATCTTGCCCTAGATTTGGGAATGCAAGGCTTGTTTATGACTACACCAATAAAAGTTGTCAAAAGCAATAAGACCAGATAGTTAGTGTCAGGATTGTAAATTTTGTAGTGCACGTTGTGACGAGTGTGGAAGGTGTATTGATGGTAGTGAATATGAAGAAAATTTTTGTCTCGATATGCTCTGTGCTAACTACTTGTGGGATTATCAACTACCAAGAATCAGAAGAGTTCGCTTGTGGTAAACACACATTATCAGAATTTTAGCTTTACGTTAGGCTTCAATTATTTTGAGCTATTACTTGCTTTTAATTTGATTCCAAAATTGATTGTTTTGACCCTATCTCAGGGAGTTGTTGAAGACAAAGAAAAAAAATCATTATCTTTGTGTGTTTTGAGGTGTACATATTAGTTTTCCTTATTTTGAGAATCAAAGCTATATTGAGGACATCAAATATGAAGAAATTTTATTTCAATTTTCATGAGAAGAAGCCAACAACAGTTTTTCCTTTAGGAGATTTTGGAGAATGTTGAAGAATATTAGGGTTGAAGTGCATGTTGAAAACTAAAGTAAGGTCTTTTGAATAGTACCCCTAGATAAGTATATGAGTTGGTGATCTCGAACTCGTCTCCTTTGAGAAATAAATGGTGATCAAGGAGGATTTTCTTCAACACATTGAAGATGATGACTTTGGTTTCTACCTAGGTTGACTGTCGACTAATGAAGATCACAGAAAAGGGACAGGGCATCGAGTTGTATTTGCAAATTTTTTGGGGATGAGACTAGAAGGGTGACATTATCTAAAAACATCAAAATATAATATACTCCAATTGTCCCCTACACTATTTGGATGTGCATAACCAAAAAATAATGTATATTCACGATGCATGTCTGAACACAAAACACATATATGTCTTATGACCAACATAAAATTGCAAAACAAGGATTCTCTTTGCAGAGACATGGATCAATGGGAAGGAGGGTGTCTTATGTGATTGTAAAATGGGCCTAGACAGAGACATTATTGTAAGGGTCTCATGGGTGGAGGTCAGGGGTCTCCTCACGATCTCATGAATTTGTATACTGAGGTGGAACTTCTCTTTTCCTCTAACTTATTGCTTCTACGTGTGAGCACTACAAAGGAGGGAGATGATTATCATGTTGTGTGGGTTGATGGGAGTTATTATAAGGCTCCTCCATTTGAGTTTGTTGTGGGTGGAAAATCCGACAAGTCAAATTGTTCCCTAAATGGATGATTTGCAACATCAAAGCTTCTTTATTCATAATCAAATAAAATCTATTGTTTCAAGTGATATTGTTGTTGAAGTCATATAAGGAAGCCTCTTTACACTGTCTTTGAAAACATGCAAAAAAGTATGTGAAAAAACCCTTGAATTTGAAAATGAATCATCGGAAAAGCTATTTGTGAAAATAATTTTGAAAATATTTGAATGCAAATTGTAGTTACTGGAAGGAGGATACATATTATTCCCTTATTCCCTTACGAAATTGCATAAACAAATTATTCCCTGAAGTTTGGTTTTGCCTTTAATAAAATCAATGTATTTTTCGTGGGATTTTATGTTGAGTTTGACAAATGGTTGAATCAGCAGTCCAGATTTCACATACCAGACACTGAAATCAGTCAGCAATTCACCATTAGAAGGCTCAAAATACAACATCATATTTTTCACGAAGAAAAATAGTGCAAAATCGGTGATTTAAGGGTATTTTCTGAATGGAATACTTGTTAACCTTCTTGTTAAGTGATGAAAAAATGTCTCCAAGGAGTGAGGAATGTGAACCTGCTGAGTCAATTGACTTAGCTTCTGCTGATGAATGTGAAGAGGATCCGATTACAGGCTTTGCTCTAGATTTAAGAAGTCCTTGAGTTATGGAAATTTTGCTGCAACTAATCTTGTCGTTGAAGGTATCCTTCATCTAGACTCTACAGAAAAAGTAGGTGGTAACAATTGGATGATGACTAGTATACCGAGTCTCGAACTAATTCCAAACTTGATTGAGGATCCATCTTATTTAGACTTTGATCACCCTTTGTAGCAAACTTCCATGCAGAGTCTTTTTTCATGGAAAAGAAGAAAGGTAAGTTTAAGGGTAGCACGAGAGAGGGGAGAACCATTTTTTAATAAGGCATGCAGAGAAGAGGGTGGAGATAATGTTGATTTTGATCGCAGACAATCAAGCTTTCCTACACAGCTACCCCCCAAATTGAAGGTACAAATTCCTGTCTCTTATCGTTTTTGCTACTCCTGAACATATCACTCTGCACAATACATAAATTTAATATAGGAAATGTTATGATGCAATACTGATGCATGATTGTACTATTTTTGGCATATTTGATTGCATTATTTTGGTGCTATAATCAACGATTATGTATCATGTATGGTAATGTGTTTGGCCTAAATGCTTGTGATTACAATTTGGGATCTTCACATTTTTAAGTAAAAACAAATCAAACCTTTTGTTTTTTTTATGAATTTATGTTTATTTTTGATCCAGTGGAGATGATTGGTGACTTGGGTTCCTTTTAATTAGGCTTCACCATGTGGCCTTACCTAGTGATATACAACTCGTCTCTTGATGTTTTCTTCCCTTATAACTATGTCACATTATTCATACCATAGCGAAAAGTACCGGTGTAATATTGATGGGTGCTTGTACTATTTTTGGCATTTTTGAGTGCTTCATTTGGTGCTGCAAACAAGTTTGGATGTGTGTTACTTATTTTGGCACGACTCATGAGTGTTTGAGATATTTTGTTTGGATTGAATACTTTTGATTGCAGTTTGATGCTTCTATATATGGATTATTTTCAAGTATTTAATTTAATTCAACATCAATTTAGAAACTGATAGAACCATGTTGTTTGTTTCTTCATTTGTGTTTAACTATCTCTTGAAATATCTAGTAGATATTGATATCAATAAATTTTTATCTGTTGCAGGTCAATGATATTGATTCCAGTGTAGCTCTGAACATGTCTGGGTGTTTAGACTTTTGAGATGACAACTTTTCCATTACTAGTTGGGAATATAAAGTACTGGTTAGTAGAGATGGACAAATGAAGTTATCAAATGAAGTATTTTTTGCTTCAATTGACCAACAAAGTGAACGCGCTACATGGGAGAGTATGTGTATTTCTTTGGTATCAATTATTTCTGACTGGTTACAAAAAAACCCCAATTCTATGCCAATAAAATGACAGTTTGACACATTGATACGTGAAGCATATTTGGAGTGGAGGAATCTGTGGGAACTAGAGTAATATAGAGAGAGGTTCTCTGATGGGCACTTTGATTTGGAAACAATAATACAGTCAAACGCATTTTATAACTGGCATTGAACCTCCACATATTTTTAAATTGTGGAAATTGTTTTAAGATTAAAATGGGATGCAGGGGCTCTGAATTGGTTTTGATTGTAAATATTATTTCTTGTAACATTATTGATTATGCGCATACACAAGTGTCAAGGCTCTTGTGTGATGTTCTAGTGATATTTCAGTATTGTTTGTAAAGACTCTTTTTTTCCTGTGAAAGATGGCATCTCCTAAAAGTTAGACAAGAAGGTGGGTTGGAATTTTTGGCTGGCTCTGAGAATCAACAATATCATAATAATACGAAACAGAATTAGATGTTAGTAGAATAGTATTCTAAAATTTGATATTTACATATTAATACTATTGTGTTGTTAAATAATAGAATTTATTAGACAATAATGTGGAAGTTAAATAAAATCTTTGTCAATGACAAACTGTTGAAATAATTATTTAGTCTCATATTCTACTTCAGTTTTTGTGATCGTTAGAGTGGCAAAGCACCTTATATTAATAAAATTTGCCTCTGTGACATATCATGCTTGTAAGTTAATCATAAATTTGTAGATTGGTTTTACTTACTTTTGATGATGGGTAGTTCCAATAAATGGAAATTTTTAGTTGGGTTCAGTGTTTATCCTCTTTATATATGATTGACTTCTGATAATAGTGTTTTATGCCCTATGTAGACATTTTTCACTAGCATGGAAATGCTTAATGGAGAAGACTTGGTGTCGTTCTTGTGAATGTGCATTATAACTCTTTGTAAAAATATAGAATGTTTTAACTGTAATTTTCACTACATTGATCTATCTGCAGGGGTAGAGTTGTACCTGCAGCTCTTGAGGTGTAGGAGGATGAATGTGGAAGTGATGATGATGATGGTGGCTAGCACCGAAGAAGTAAAATAAGTGTCTCCTCTGAATTTTGCTGCCATTTTGGGTGCTTTTTATTGGAAACCATCTCTGTTTATATTTTCACTGTAATTCATACGGTAAGATAATCTTTAATTTAAGCAATCTGGCATATAAGAAATGCTATATTGTTCTCATAATTAGATATAATTAAGTTGACTGGAATTACAAACCCTCGGTCATGTAGCACACCCCTTTAGCCATGGTTCTAAGGCATGGGCAGAAGACTGGCATCATGTAAAAGGAAACTGTTAATATAAGATGTCAATTCTAATCTGTTAAACCGTGAGTAGTCTCCTTGTGACAGTATGTTGTAATTTTATGTTTGAAAATTATTTTGAGATAGCCACAAATCTGGAACATGGTGGAGATTGTATTTTTTTTCAGTCCTTCTAATCAAACCTTAAGAAACACAACATTCATAGGTTAAGGCCTTCAAACTGTCCTATAAAGTGAAGCCTGTGTGATTCAAATTTTTACATCATTTAATTTGTTACTTTTTACATTTTAATTACATCCTATAGATATCCTCTTGGATGATTTTTTTCATCTTTTATTTTGTTGGTAAGAGATGGTCAGGTGCATATAGGGAATATTTGAATGGAGGAAGTTGGTCCATCATAATACTAATTAACACAAGGATATCAAGCCAAAGGAGTAGTTGTTGCAATGGACTCTGATGAGCAAAAGGCCAAGTATGGATACCGATCATGCCCCTTTGTTGTATCAACGAATTTTTGAGCATAGTGTAAAAGAGGGACAAGACAAAACATTGTCTCAAGTAGGAAGGGGTGAGATGCAAACTCTATAAGGATGATGGGTTGAGGAATTGGCTACTTGCATTAAAAATTGCGACAAAGGAGGACGATCTATACTCTCTTTGTAGAAGACCAATTAGACTCTAGTAAACTAGGTACCCAAACCTTGGAACCATTTAGAACTATAGGTTGGGCCAAGAGTGTGCATGAGTGACATCTTGGTAGATATGTCTTGAAAAATATTTGAGAAACACTACCTCTCAAGAAGTGCCAAGGACCCATAGCCCTTGTTGAGTCAAGGTTGAAGTGCATGTTGCAAACTAAAGAGAGGTCTTGTGAATAGTACCCCTAGATAAGTATATGAGTTTGTGATCTCGATCTCCTCTCCTTTGAGAAAGATATGGTGATCAGAGAGAATTTTTTTCAACACATTAAAGATGATGACTTTGGTTTTTACCTAGGTTGACAGTCAACTGATTAAGATCATAGAAAAGGGCCAGTGCTTCGAGTTTTCTTTGCAATTTGTCTGGGGATGAGACTAGAAGGGCCACATCATCTGCAAACATTCAAATATAAATTAATACATAGTGTAGAAGGCAGCCATTGCCATCTTGGATGTGCTCATGCAAGGACTTCAACTTTTCAATATAGATCCAAATAGTGTAGGGGACAAGGGGTAACCTTGTTTTACCCCAATGATACTTAGGATAAAATCATGATAGCTCGTGTGTTGGTGCATAGATGACCAAGGATTGATTCATATAAAGTACATAATGGTTGGAAAAAGGGTTTATGAGATGCCAATATCTCTGAGTATGTGGAATAAAGCCTCTATGGGGATAGAGTCAAAAGCCTTTTTGAAAGTCTATGAAACAACAGTAAACTTTCCAAGAACAATGTCGGGCTTCCTCAATTATGGCCTGGAGTGTAAAGATATGATTAATAGTCTAGTGATCAGGTTGGAATCTAGCATTTCCTCTAGCTCTATGCCGCCTCTTCTCAAGATCCCTAAATAGTTGCAGGTGGAGGGATGTAGCATAGAGCTTCAAGTAGAAAATCACAACAAATAGGTCGAATGGACTGCAAGGTACACCAGAAACAGTATGTAGTGGGAGCATGAATGAAACTCCTATAAACGAAATATCTAACTTCTGAGGTCCAAGACCTAGAGGGTCAAATTATTCATCTAAGTTATAAAATGTTACAAAGCTTAGAGTCCAAGAGAAGAAAGGGTCCCTCTCAATAACTTGAGAATCAGGAGAAAAATCTTAATTGAAGGTTTCCTGCAGAAAGTGATCAATTTTTGGATGAGCTATCACCTACTAATTAGGGAGAATAAGGAGAAATTACCAGCCTCTAAAACTGTATTTCCAGTCGGTTAATCTCTCCTACCATCTGAAGCTTAAGTGAAGAATCCCCTGATGGAGGATTGTGGATAAATTGGAAGATTTGATGTTTTGGAAGACCTAATATTGTGCATATAGGTTTCTATTTGTAGATACCTTGATCAGTGGGAAGGAGGTTGCCTTATGTGATTGTAAAAGGGTCATAGACAAGACACTATTGCAAGGGTCTCATGGGTGGAGGTCAGGGGTCTACTCAAGATCTCATGAATCTGCATACTGAGATTGCATTGCTCTCTACCTATAAATTAGTGCTTCTATGCGTGAGGACTACAAAGGAGGGAGGTGATTATCTTGTTGTGGGTTTATGGGATTTATTTTAAGGCTCCTCCATTTCAGTCTGTTGCGGGTGGTAAAGTCAACAAATCAAATTGTTCCCCAACTGGATGAATTTGCAACATCAAAGCTTGTTTATTAGGCATAACAGAAAATCTATTTTTTCAAGTGATATTGTTGTTGAAGTCATATAAGGAAGCCTCTTTACACTGTCGCTGAAAACAGGAAAAAAATCATGTGAAGATCCCTTGAATTTGAAGAGGAATCATCAAAAAGGCTATAAGAAAAAATCATTTTGAAAATATTTGAATGCAAACTGTTTATCAACAATTTGTAAATATCAACATTTTATAAATATCATTTTTTTTGAAAATATCAACAATTTGCAAATATCAATAGTGTATACATCAAAAAAAAATTACAGGTATACAGCCTTAAGAAAACAACTAGTATTCTAGTTTCGTTATTAAACATAAAATTTTATGAAAGACATGACAACTGTTGGCTTCTCTCAGCCCAATTTTTGAAGGAAGAGTCCTGATTTCCAAGATCCATGTCTTCTATCATTTGGTGAAATATGTATTCCTTGAATTGTGGAATTTGCTTTAACTGAATTTGTTGATATCCTATGATTTGAAGCAACAAATGAGATACTTTTCTGAGATTAAGGACCATATTTCTCAACATACTGCATTCTTCCTCCACAGAATCGATTTGCTTTTTTATTGTATTTTTTTTTCTCAATTATGGAATTTTGAGAAGTGCACTAGTGGTAGTTTTCATATATTTTGTAGTTACAGAGAAGAGGTAAGTTCTCTTGCATTGAATGGATTATGTCTTAAAATAAATTCTTGGACTTCCTAGGCTTCTCTAATCCATGGATATTATAGGTAGAAAGAAAAAAATTTGTCAGCCAATAGTTCTTAAGGGGTTCAAACTTCCATTCAGGACCATGAATTCAAGATATAGGAAAAACCACACTACATTGCATACCACAAAACACTACAAGAGAGCCTAAGATCCATATATTTTTAGAGCCAAATAAACTTGAAGGACCAAATCTAGTTAAAACCTAAAGACCATACCCCTAGAAGAAAGTTCTTGGAACACCAATAGAAGATAATTCACTAAAACTATAAACAAGAAGAACAGTAAGATTGAATCCAATATCTTTGATTATGTGGAATAAAGGCTCTATGGGGACAGAGTAAAAATCCTTTTTGAAAGTCTATGAAACAACAGTAAACTTTCCAAGAGAAATTTTGGGCTTCCTCAATTGTGGTCCGGAGTGTAAAGATGTGATTAATAGTGTAGTGCTCAGGTTGGAATCCAACCTTTCCTCGAGCTCTATGTTGCCTCTTCTCAAGCTCTCTAGAGAGTTGCATGTGGAGGGATGCAACATAGAGCTTCAAAAATAAAATCACCACAAATATGTCCAATGGACTACAAGGTACATCATAAACAATATTTAGTGGGAGCATGAATGTGGCTCCTATAAAAGGCATATCTAACTTCTGAGGTAAAATACCTAAAGGGTCAAATTCTTCATCTAAGATATTAAATTTTACAAAGTTGAGAGTCCCGGAGAAGAAAGGGTCCCTCTCAAGAACTTGAGAATCAGCAAAAATATCTTGATTGAAGGTTTCCTGCAGAAAGCGATCAATGTTTGGAGGAGCTATCACCTACTAATTAGAGAGGACTAGGAGAAATTGTTGGCCTCTAAAACTGTATTACTAGTGGGTGAATATCTCCTACCATTTGAAGCTAAATTGAATAATCCCCTAATGGAGAACTTTGGAAAAAATTGAAGATCTGATCTTGTGCATATAGGTTGCTCTTTGCAGAGACCTAAATCAGTGGGAAGGAGTGTGTCTTATGTGATTGTAAAAAAGGCCTGGACGGAGACACTATTGAAAGGGTCTCATGGGTGGAAGTAAGGGGTCTCCTCAAGATCTCATGAATCTTCATACTGAGGTGGCGTTGCTCTCTGCCTATAAATTATTGTTTCTATCTGTGAGATCTACGAAGGAGGGAGGTGATCATCCTGTTGTGTGGGTTGATGGGATTTATTCTAAGGCTCCTCCATTTGAGTATGTTGTGGGTGGAAAAGCCAACAAGTCAAATTGTGCCATGACTGGATGAATTTACAACATCAAATCTTATTTATTCAACATAACAGCAAATCTATTGTTTCAAGTGATACTATTGTTGAAGTCATATAAGGAAGCCTTTGTTGCCTACATATTAGATATAACCTTTGTACCGTGCAAAAATTTGAAGTGATATCTTTTGATAATATTTGAAGTGTTTTATTACACTTCTAACATCCACATATACAATGCATATACCCTATAAAATTCTAATATAACTTCACACATTATGGTTCTCTCTCGAAAAAAACTTCTGAGAAATCCCTAAGCTCAAAAAGATTTCCTTCACTGAAAACTATCAAGTCTCTACATCTGAAAGAATTTGAACAGGAATAGTTTTCTTTCCCATAAAACATATCGATCCCCATTTTTTTTATCATATTCTTCATCTCATGGATCTATTTGCAGAGCAACAGGGAGTTCTAATAATGTTGTAGAATCTATATTTTCACGACAATATTTTTGCTAGATTTTTCTCTTCATGGATTTTGTGTAATGGGTCTGTTTAAATTTGAATATTTTTTTGCCTTTGTGATCACTCATCAAACTCATCACCACTACTACACATGGGATAATCATCAGGAGCTACATAAACATCATTTGGCACAGAGTTTGAGGACTCCTCAAACTCCTCTCCAACCTCAATATAAGTGCTAGTAGTAGCATGAGCAACAACACTACGCTTAGTAGAACTAGAAGACGCATTTTCCAAACTACACGAGAACTACTTCCCTCACGAGTCACCATGTTCCATGCTTGGTCTCGGTGGTTTGCTTCCTTCAACTCTTGGTTAAATTACCATATCTTCATTGGAACCAACACCCCAAACTCCACTAGACAACAACTCACCATTTTGTACTAGTGATTCGCCATTTGTACTGGTGATTCGTCGTGATTTTACAAGATAATATAATCTCGTGAGAGATTATCCAAAAAAATTATATATACATATTATATTATTAATAAACCGCCTTCCATTTTTCCTATGTATCATGGGGATTCGACCATTTATTATACATATAAATTTAGGGGGGTTCTTAAAATTTTCCCTGAACATATTACCCTACTCCCCCAATTTTTTGGGGAAATTTCCTCAACCTCCTTATACCTCATCACAATCCCTAAAACTACCCTATCCATATCTCCTGTTTTCCAAAAATTCACCATCACTATCCACTCATTTCATCTAGGAGGGATTCATCATGTTCACAACTACTATGGAGACTGAAAATAAAGCTCACAAGGGAGGCCACCACTCTATATTTGAGCCATCTACATTGCAATAACTCAATGCCTATCCATATGCTAAGAGATGCTTTGAAAACGTTGGATGTATGAGATTTTGTGAGAAGATCATGGAGGTAGGATATCATGCCTCATTGAATACCCTTTTTGCCACCAACTTCAGTAGAGACAAGGCCACCATTGCAAGCATTGAATTCACTCTATCAACAGAGGCCATCACTTCAACAACAGGGATTCCGAATGAAGTATGGCCAATCATTATTGTGCCAGGAACAAAATTTCCCAAATCAGGATTAAACAAGTGAGGAAAAATCTCAAAGAAGCTCAAAGGAAGTTTAAGGAGAAGGAAAATTTAGACCCCCTTGCTGAAGCATCCATGGTTTCTTAGCCTATCCTCCACAGGTGTTATAGAAAAAATTTTGGTCACTTTGAGCACTTTTTGTATTTTTGGTGATTTTTGTACAAATCTGCAGATTTTGTCTCCTCAGAAGCATCGCGTCGAGGCGTGACGCTTTCTCTCAGAGCTTCCAAATAAAGATTTTTATACATGGTTGGGTGCATATTTACTAGTAAATTCCATATATGGACTTGGTTTTCCATGACAAGCTCTAGTAAATTTGAAGAAAAATGAAAAAAAAATGCCTCATTTCTATGCTTCTGCCAGTGTTTTGGAGTAGGCGTGACACTTCTGAAGTGAGGTTGGGAAAAACCACTTTTGGAGGTCTTCCTGTGGGTGTTTTCCAAAAATTAAGTGTTCTGGAAACTATACTCACAGGGATACTTAGCACAACTTTCAGATTTTCATTTGGATGCTCCTAAGTGGGTAAAATTCACCCTTGAACTGGTGGGACTCTTCTGCAAAATGGGCGTGACGTTACTGCTACATCCACGACATTTCTACATAAGATTCCTCTCAGAAAGATGTCATGCTCAGAAAACTGCAGAAATTTGATGCTAGTTGTCCCATGAGGTGGAATTTGATGTGTTTGAGTTTGTTTTTTCCTCTATGATAAGGAAACATGTAATTTAATGGACGAGACACTCACTCCTAGTCTTTATCTAAATTTCAGGGATAAGTTTCTAACTTCCTTAGATTCTAGGAAGTGACTCATCTTATGTAATTATGATGTTTTTTGGATAGGATTTCACCCTATGAGGTTTCATGAACTCTATTTTCTATAAGTAGTCCACCTCAAGTCTTTTGAGAGGTTGGATAGTTGTTATTTGCAGTGGAGCTATTGTACAAACTCTTTTTTCAGTGAAGTCAAAGGATGTTGCAGCTATATCTTGAGATTCCAGTGGTATGCTTTTGAGCATTGTTTCTGCTTTGTTTCTTCATCAAGTTAAATGTTATGTTACCTTTTTCATCACATGCATGCTTATTTATGTTAATCTTATGAGTTTATAAACAGAAACAATTTCCTTCTATGCTCTATTTTACAAGATTTACATGGATTTGTTTACTCTTCTGATGAATGAATTCATCTATATGCTCATTCTAACTCCTTCTCTTTCAAACCCTATACACAATGACAAATTAAGTATGTTCATGAATTTACCTACCTGTCCTCATCCTTGTATTTGCAACTAAACATTAGAAATTTGACCTAAAACCTAAGTCTAGTTCCTTCATTGTCATTCCTATCCAGAAAAACTTCAAACAAATAAAACCCTAATCTATTGAGCATCATAACTAGCCTAAGATAATTATATATCTAGTCATCTCATTGGCTGCAAAGTGACATTGAGAGAGCCCTCTCTAGTTTTGGTAGGGCTAGCAACCTAACCTAAAGGCTGGTTTGTGATTACCTTCCTTCAGTTCCATTCTCAGCCTTGGGAAATGGGGGGAGTGATAACACCTTCAACTGGTCAAACAAGTCATCAATCCTTAGCAACAGATGCTTTTTCTTGATGGTCACCTTGTTCAACTGCATGTAATCAAGGCATAACCTGAGAGTACCATCCTTCTTATTCACAAAGAATATTGATGCACCCCGTGAGGACACACTTGGCCTAATATATCCCTTGTCAAGCATTTCATTCAAAGTAAACTTCAATTACATTAACTTTGCGTGCTCATCCTGTATGGTTCCTTTGATGTTGTTGTTGCCCCCGGTACCAACTAAATAGAAAATTCCGCTTCCCTGTGAGGTTGTAATTCTAGGATATTTGTTGGAAACACATCTTGGAACTATTGAAAAATTAAATACTTCTTCAAGACATTTGTATCCTCAACTTTCTTACCTTTATCAGTGGAAATATGCACTCAAAATAACACAAAACCTTTCTATGATTGCACTTTTCCTTCATAGTTGTAACCATTTTGACTGATATTCCGTTCTTCTTACCTTGCAATATTCTTTGTTCCCCATTGTCATCCAAGCACTCAATAGCCTTTTCATAACAATCCACTTTGGTCCTATGAAGATATAGCCAATCCATACCCAAAATCAAACTACATGATCCCAATGGAAGTACATTGAAATGCAATGATGTAGGCATACCATTCAGTTCAAATGCACAATATCTTACCCATTGATGAACTCTTTTCTTATTACCTGTAGCCAACTTCACTAACCAAGATTTTGCATGACCTTATTTATTCAAACCACACTTATCCACCAAGTTAGGATTAAAAAAACTTTAATTACATCGAGATTCAATCAAAATAGAAACAACTTGATCACAAATCTTATCATCCATCTTGATAATAGGTTCCTGATGATTATCCTGCCTGTTGGGCCAATGATTCATAAATCTGAGGATTACTCTATCCAACATCCCCCACTGTTGTGCCTCCTGATCATTGTAAATATGTGGTCTGTAACCTTGATGTTGTGGACAATCTCTCCAACAATGATCCTTGCAACAATTCCAACACTGTAAAGGCTTCCAGTCCGCAACCTTGCTCTGCTCCTCAGACTGAAATACTTCTCCTCTGTCATATGCAATGAACTTATTAGGTGGTGTTTCATTCTCTTTGTTACCTTTGTCCTGAGATTTTGCTTGATTCTTATCCCATTTTCTGTTATTCTTTGCATTACCTCTCCAATCCCGCTTAGTTTCATATTTGTGCTTCATTTACTCCTAATAGTGCCTTCGCTTTCTGATGACTTCCTCCAATGATCTAGGCTCATAAAACTCGGTTCTGACCTTGAATGATATCGATAACCCATTGATAAATCTTTGAATATTATCTTTTTCCTCCTTCAAATAAGGCACATATCTCAACAACTCCAAGAACCTGCTAATGTATTCCTCATCGGTCATAGACCCCATATTCAACTCATAGAATTATTTTTCCCTATCATCATAGTATATCTCAGAGAGATACGCCTTCCTGAAAAGTCTCTCAAACTCAATCCAATTCAACTCCTCTTCATGAATTCCGCTGACATTATTTACATCTTCCCACCAAATGTTTGCTTTACCTTTAATATTGAACATAGTTATTTTGGCCTTCATGTTCTCTGAGTAATCATGCAACCAAACTAACTTATGCATCCAAAATAGCCATGCTTCTGCATCTTGTGACTTCTTCATTTCTCCATGAAAGATAGGTGGCTTAGCTTTCTTGAACTCATCCAGTAAAAATCCCCTATCACTCCTCCTGTAAGGATGATAGCAATGATGACCATGATAATTGTCTGAACCAAAACTAGAGTAAATCCCATGTCCATTGCATCGTTTATCAGGTGTATCTAATAATATACCATGTTTGACCATATCATCTCTATCCAACCTGTTCCCACCATGTGACCTACTACCATATGATCCATTAGTCCTATTTTCTTGCCCATTGCTGATTCTAAGTGGTCCTTGTCTTTGCAAGTTTGATAAGCTCTGAAGGATAACTACATTAACTTTTTCTTGATCTCCTATGCCCTAGCAAGTTCTCTTGTGATTTAATGATTCAGTCATTATCTTCTTTGAAACTTCTTATTTCTTCCTTCAAACTTCTTAGTGTCTACTATGTGAGGGGAGTACTAATCAACTTGTTTCTCATCTGATCTATTAGGATAATCTCATGAACTGTAGTTTACCATATTGCTAGTCATATTTTATCTTCTTCGTGCAAGTATACCATGTAAACTAAACCAAAATATAACATAACCAATATACCTCAGTATAGTTCATGGGAGGATATCTCGTTTGCAAGATCAACCAGATTAGCATAATACATGTATAACCATAATCATAATAGTATATAGACATCATCTTAATCATTACACTAGTTACCATGCATAATTCCATTTATAAAACCGAATAGGTACAATGCATAATAAACATATGGGTAACACACATACACAAACAATACATATAAACATTTTCATGCATTCATAGCAAACATATCCCAACAACAACCTTATCAAATTCTGCATGAAAACACGAGGACAACAATGCCACTTACCATGCATAAATAACAAACACCTAGACCACGAGCATAATGAACACATATGCAACTAACATTTACGCATGAAAACACTTTCATCCCAAGAGAAAGTGAAACCAGAAATGATCGAAGGAGAACAGAACCATGCTCTGATACCACTTTGTAACACCCTCCTCCCACATTTATTTAGGCTAACCAGTCCACCGAGGTAAATATGTGATGAAGAGTTACTATGATATGATTCAACTTCCCATGTACAAGTATGGAATTGGAACTGACAATATAGGACCAACTTGACGTTCCTTAGGAGCTACAAAACCTTCAGGAGCCAACCCACCCCTCTAGGTGTCAAACCCCTGAGACTAATTACCTTTTGACTTAACTAGAGCTCTAGTCACACTAATTACATACCCTCCATGTGGTCAAAACCCTCCATTTGCATGCACAAGCATGCATCCATGCAACTGCAGAATTTTCCAGGCAGTTATGTGCTAGCGACCCCAAATTCTGAGCCACTTTTTCAGGGCCAGGACTCAGGCCTCTGCCCAGATATTCATGAAACTTATAGAAATGGTAAATAATAATGAAATAAGGCTACTAATGAAAACAATTGAACAAGGAATTGACCTGGCCCCTACCATCCATGAGAGGAATTGTGTCAAATATATCACAAACATGAAATGTACAAGTCATAATTACACATATGAGCATAAGGATTTCATACTTATTTGGGAATCGTCAAGAAAGACCGATGCTTCCTCATAATCGCTGCAAGATCATCTATTGGGTCATACATTCATTAAAATCTCATTTACTAATAAAAACAAGATGATATCCATAACTCAAGTCTTTCATAAACCATGCTTATAACCATCATATAACCGACATAATAACAGTGATAGAAAAACCATTAACATCACATAATAGCAAGAAAATTTACACATATAATACAAGAGGATAAGAGCTCTTATTAACATGTGCAAATTGAAACCAAGTTAGGGACTTCCACGTACCACCCAACGATAGATTGGGCTGAACCAAATCTTTCTTTCATCTAATCACCCTTCTACCATATTCCAAGCATGAATGTGGGATCTCATGGAATAAACCAAACAAAACCAAACCAGGGATTACAGAGGCAAAACCACCTCAACCCTCAACTAGTGATTCCACCTCACAGTCAGACATCACTAACCATCACTGGATTGGTATCTACCCAAGATTTCCAGGGCTCCGGAGTGTTTGTTCCAACCAGGGCTTCCAGGACTAGCAACTCAACCCATAACTGTTGCCAGGCTTCCAAATAATTTGTCCAACCGGGGATTCCAAGACTAGTAAATCAACCCTTCAAGGGCTTCCAAATAATTTCTCCAAGCAAGGCTTCCAGGATCGTAACTAAAACCAAGTTCTTACAGGGCTTCCAAAGCATTTTTCCAACTAAGGCTTCTAGGAATTAGTAACTCAACCCACCTCCATAAGGAACATGAGCACCAATCAGAAGAATAAAGGTAAACCCACAACACCATGGCTATCCAAGAAATGGCAAGGCTAGGAAAAACCATTTTCAATCTAGGAAATCATCCATGCCAATGACATATCACAACCAAGAAACCACATGCATGTGCCATGCATTCCAAAAATAGCAAGGAAATCATACATGCAACTCGGTACCTACAAGAAAAACACATTGCAGCTATTGATCCCATTTTCCTCTTGTGTTTTCCTGATTTTCCTTCTCCTTTTTTCTCCAAATCCCAAGCATTCCACTATCCTCCAAGAGTGCTCCAAGAAAACTCAACGATGTCGATATCCCGAGATGCCAAAATGTCATATGTATGTTCCATGAAAATTCTAATTGGAAAGTGTCGAAGAGTATGAGAGAGAGAGAGAATAGATTAAGAGTGCCAAATATTGAACTGATAAAAGTTTTGAGCTAATCCTCAGAAGCATTTTTATCATTGAGCCCTCTATTTTCTTCATTTTCCATTATTTTCCTTCAATTTCCTCCTCACATGCAACCTATGACCTTTCACCTTCCTTTTCTCATATTTTCCATTATTTTCATAAATAAAATTCCAATCAATACCTCTTTTCCTTTTCCATTACCTTTTTCCAATTTCCATAGCCATTAATTAATCATGAGTAATCCCCGTCACTATGTTTTTCCAACCATTCGGCTTGGAATACGTGTCCCATGACCTTGGTTATTATTTTTCCTTTATTAACTTTATTACATGAATTTTTGACCAAGGATGTTACAAGGAGCAAACTCCAAGAGGATAAGGTTATGATTTGAGTCACTACCAATTGAAACCCATTGGTGCATATTGAGCTTTGATCAATCATATTTTCTACTATATAGAAATGATCTAGGAATTTTGAAACTATAGCCCGACCCATACAATTGTTTTTCTAGGTAAGTTGCAACTAGGGGGGATAAGGTCAATGAGATCAGTGTCGTCGATATGTTATACAAGAAAATCTAAGAGGGGATATAGAGTAACCAATGGACCCTAGATCTCATATTCTCCTAGAGTGAATTTTATATCACCACCTAGGAAAGTATTAAGTGGAGCAATTAGATGAAATTTGAAGAAATTTTCTTGATATGTCTTCCTATTAGAATATTGTCCATAGATATTATAACATCGGAAATATTTGTCAAGTCGACAGAGTAAATATCAAATTCCAACCCTTAGTGAATGGAACAAGTTGAACCTTTTCAAATGTAGAGAGTGTTCCATCCTATTATGAGATCCCCTGAGTGCCCAAAAATGTCCTGAGAGATGAAGTTCAAAAGAGGGAGGAAAATTCCTAGAAGGGATTTTGTCTTAAATTCCTTTAGCATCATTTTTTGATGAAGAATTATATGGGGATAGTGCACTTCAAATAGTATTTTGAGGCCCTATTTCTTGGAGGTATCGGCCAATCCCCTACAATTCAAAGATAATCCTAATCATTTGGAAATGAGCTGGGGGGTTATTTCTCTAAGGTCCCCAAGGATTGAACCTTGTTTCCGAGATCTAATTTTATATTTCAAATATTGTTGGGCTAGGGAGAGGAGGGGTATTTGACCTCTACTAGGTGGCTTATGTTCCCCACCTCCAAGAAACCAAACCTAAGATGAAATTTGAAAGGAGATCCATGAGAGGGTTGTTGTCCAGGCGATTTGAGGGCTTAAATATGGATCAAAGGTTGTAGTGAGGGGGAGAGGCAAGAAAGGAAGTTGTGATAGTCGCTTTAGGGAACAAGGAGACATTGGTTAAGGGGAAGGAGGTGGGAAGGAAGGGTAAGGGAGGACCAAAGGAGAAAGGAGGAGAGGTGATAGGAAGTGGAAGAGCTAAAATGGATGATAATACATCCGCGAGGGAATATGCACAGGGAGAGATAATGGGAGGGGATGGAGTAATTGAAGGAGAGGAAGAGGATGAAACAATTGTAATAAAAAAAATAGGGGAATGGTTAGTGGGGGAATCATACCTAGAGGGGAAAGATCCCTTGAAGAAACTGAAAATGTTGTAGGTGCCTCCTCTTAGTGTGTAGAAGGAGCAAGAGATGGTTCCTTGAGAGGAGAGTCTTTAGAGTTGATTACCATAGTAGTTACAAGTTCTGCCATTTGGGAGAGAGGTGTGGGATGGATCAAAGATGGAGCAGATGGAAAAAAACGAAACAAAGAGAGCATCCTTGTGAGACCTTTTTTTTTACATTTTCCCAAAAGGAAATCCTTTCGTAAGTGACAATGAGCATGAAAATGTCTGTGTTTGAAAGGAATCCCCTTGTAGTCTAGACTTTGATAGTGCATCAGGTACCTTGGGTTGATAGAGATTGAGTTTGACAACCTTAAGGAAATGTTTAACCCCACTAGGATTCATACCATCTACATGTATCTTGTGTGTTGGTAGGAAAGGTTGGCTTAATAAAAAAAACCAAAAGTATTTCCTATATATTTTAAAAATCCATATACTAGAAAATCAAAAGTAATCTTCGAAAACAAACCCAAATCGACACAGCAGATAGTTTCTTTAAGTAGGCATCAAAGTTTATAGAACATTTTTTCACATACAAATCTTGTGAGCCCCAAGACCAATGACCTTGTAAAATATTTCTTCCATTATTTTCTGATTTTCCACTCCACCCCATCCATCCCTTAGCCAAAATAAGGCAGTGGGGTGAATATCCTAGAAAAGGGTGAAAATTTGTATCTTTCCACTTGCAAAGGATGGCCATAGACATCTTTTTTGCTTGCAAATCTATGATCCAGGTGGATATTGGTGGTCACCCGCCTATTCCACTTGGGGCTGCACCATTTTTTCTTTCAATTTTTCATTTTCCTTAATAATAGCACAGTTTACTATTTTTAGCATTTTTTCGGGTCCTGAACTTCTGAAGCCATTTTGAAGCCCTAAACGATGTTTTTTGGGCATCGCCGATGAATATTTTTATGTTCGTAGTCAAAAAATTTATTCCTCGGATAGATATTTCTAACGATGTATCATGTGCGTCAAACAGAGATAGTATGCCAAAGTTATGAGCCCGGGAAATTGATGTACCAATTTACCCCGACACGGCCCATATTCAGACATTTCATCTCCTAGGGTTAGGTTTTTGGATGTTTAGGGTTTTCCATTGTTTCTCAATAATATATAGGCCTTTGAGCCTCATTGTAACATAGATTTTAGAGGCCTGTAGCCACCACATCTCTTCTCATAGATAAGCTACCAACGCCCTAGCTAGTTTATTTCCACTCTGTCTGTAAACAGATTTTAGTTCTTTGATATTAATGAAATGAAGTGTTATTTTCGCTGCATTTTTATATTTATGGTTATATGTGTATTTTTTTGTATTCCTACATAAATATAGATCAGTGGTATCGGAGCAGTTTATTCTTTCTTGATCCTTATTTGCATGTCCCCAACAAGGTCGAGGTATAATGAGTTAGGGCCCGATACGGTTGAACCTTTGCAAGATCAGCCTCACAAACCCTGATGGCCGCCCATGGGGGATGAAAAGAAAGAAGATGGAGCAGGAGATCCTATAAAAATATTTCTTGAGGAGGCCCTCGAGAAACAAAGGAACGTGATGATGGATAACTTTGCCCAGATCCTTCAACGACTGGCCACTAGCGGCACATCTGCATCCAGCAGCCACTCTGGAGGCATAGCTCCTTTTAAGGTACAAGTAAAATTTGGCATTCCCATATTTGAGGGCCAAATAGATGCAGACGCCATAGACAATTGGTTGAATCTATTAGAAGGATATTTCTCAGCTCATGACTTTTCTGACTGAGAGAAGATTTTTTTTGCACTCCTCAAAGCTACCCCCTATGTCAAGCACTGGTGGGAAACCTACTGTGAGAAAAAGGATGAGGGGGAACCCTCTCTGTTCTCGGTTGTACCCACTTGGAATTATTACCAAGATTCCATCAAGGAACAATATTATCTCATGGGGAGCTATGAAGACAAGCACATACAATGGACTACGCTGCAACAACAAAGGGATGAAGATGTACATGAGTTGACGAATTTGTTCCATACCTTGCGCACAAAGTTGGGTATCAAAGATTTGGAGAAAAATTTGGTGTTGAAGTACTGCAGTTGTCTGCACAGATACATTCAAGAGGAAATGGAGTTCCTCGACATCTCCTCGCTTGGTACGACATACTGGTATGCTGCCAAGTTTTAGCAGAAATTCAAACAGAAGAAGCGAGACTTTGGATCGGCGAATCAAAAGCAAGGGAAAGGTGCCCCCAAACCATAGAACAAAGGAAAAAGGCAAGGCATGGTGGCCCAAGATAACCTACCAAAGATACAAGAAAATAAAAACACCACGAAGCCGAAGAAGGACACAAGAAAGTAGTGTGAGTTCCATAAGAGCTCCACTCACAACACAAGTGAGTGTCGGGCCAATCAGTCACTAGTGGCTGAGATGAGGGCTTCTGAATGAGATGCATGCTCCGAATATGAATCTGAATAAGACAAGGGGAATGACAAAGGGAAGTAGATTATTGATGCGGAGCCCAACTCTACCGTTGCCACTGCAAATATCCAGAAGGAGGAACCGGAAGATCCAGAGGAGGAGGAGCGTCTCTTCCACTCTCAAATGTTGGTAAAGGGTTCCCTACTATAGTTCATTGTCGACAGTGGGAGCCAAAAGAACCTCATTTCAGAAGAGGTCATGAAGTGTTTGGGCTTGCTGACCACAACACACCCACAGTCGTACACCATCGGGTGGCTTCACTAAGGATAGGATCTCCGCATCAGCCAATAGTGCCACCTTCCCTACAGCATCAAGCCCTTCACAGATGAGGTATTATGTGACATTGCTCCTATTGATGTTTCTGATGTATTATTAGGCCAACCATACTTGTGGAAGAGATATTTTGTGTATGAGTCCCGACCTAGTGTTGTTATTGTTACTTTGGGCAATAATTTTTACAGGATACCAGAGGTACCACCGCCTACAACTATCTCTTTGGTTACTGCAAAACAATGCAGTAATCTCATTTCAAAAACTAGGAATTTTTTTTTACTGATGATCCACCCCCAGGGAAAGAATAATATTGTGGCCATGACCTCCAAACAGGGATCCTCCACGCGACAACAACAAATGGACAAGGTCATGGAGGAGTACGGGGACATCTTCATCTCACCCATAGGGATGCCTCTACACTGTCAGGTCAAGCACCCCATCGATCTGACCCCAAGTGCGCCACTACCCAATGGACCAATCTATCGGTGCTCTGTTCTGGAGAACGATGAAATCAAGCGGCATATTTAGGAGCTACTACAGAAAGGTCACATCCAGTTGAGTTCATCTCCCTGTGGGAGCCCAATTGTGTTAGTGCAGAATAAGGATGGGACTTGGAGACTCTGTATTGACTATCGGGCGCTGAACAAGATCACTGTCCGGAATAGGTACCTAATCCCATGGATTGATGACCTTCTAGATCAAATCAATGGGGTGAAATATTTCAGCAATATTGACTTGAAGCCTGGGTATCACTAGGTACCAATCAAACCATCCGATGTGTGGAAGGCTACCTTCAAAGCCAAGGAGGGCCTTTTCGAATGGTTGGTCATGCCTTTTGGGTTGACAAATGCTCCCGCAACCTTCATGAGGCTGATGGATGACATCTTGTAGCCATTCACCAACTCATTTGTAGTAGTGTACTTGGATGACATCTTGATCTTCAGCCAGTCTTGGGAAGAGCACCTCCACTACATCTGACGGGTTGTCGAAACACTGCGGCAACACAAGTTGTGTGCCAATTTGGAGAAGTGCACTTTTTGCATGACCCAGGTTCAATATCTGGGCTACATTATTGATGAACAGGGAGTGCATGTGGATCCAACCAAAATCCAAGTAATTCGGGATTGGTCAGCCCCAACCAATCTAACAGAGCTTCGCAGATTTCTTGGTCTTGCTAATTTCTACTGCAGGTTCATGTTGGGATTCTCCCACATCACTTGGCCCTTGAGTCAAGTCACCAAGGGAGGAGCGAAAGAAAAAATATTTTGGTCGGAATCTCAACAGAAGGCGTTCATAGAATTGAAACATCGCCCCTTATCTGCCCCAGTGCTCACATTACCAGACTTGCAACAACCATTTGAGATCGAGACAGATACCTTTGACTATGCTATTGGGGTAGTTCTTACTCAACAGGGGCATCCAGTGGCATATCACAGTGAGAATTTGTCTGACAAAGTCCGCAAGTATCCCACTTATGACAAAGAAATATATTCCATTGTGCAGGCGTGCTGCCAATGGAAGCATTACATTTTGGGGAAGGAAACAATCATCCACACAGACCACCGACCCTTGCAGTTCATACAAACACAAGGGAAGTTACAGAACGATCACCATCATAAGTGGTCCACATATTTGCAACAATTTCATTTGAACATCAAGTATAAGAAGGGCAGCACCAATAATGTTGCAGACTACCACAACCGACCACCAATCGTGGCGCTAACCACCATTCTCAACTCTTGTGGGCACGAGACTTCTGATTGGCTGCTTCTCTACAAGAGTGATCCAGAATTTGGCCACACATACAAGACACTCTTGGAGGGTATGCAAGTTCCAAATTTTCACCTCCAAGATGCACAACTATGTCACCTGAGACACCTTTGTGTTCCTTCAAGCGAGCGTGCCAAGATGATTTGGGAAGAACACTACAGTCGAGTCATTGGGAATTTCTGGGTCGAGAAAAAAGTGGCAGTACTGCAGAAGTATTTCTATTGGTCGAATCTTCGACAAGATGTTGGGAAGTACATCAGATCCTGCACTGCTTGCTCCATTGCCAAACCGACCATCAAGAATAAAGGCCTATATACTCTGCTACCTACCCCTAGTCGACCTTGGGAATCCATCTCCATGGATTACATGTCGGGCCTTCCTTCTACTAAGCATGGAAATGACTGTGTTTTCGTGGTTGTCGATAGATTCTCGAAGTGGTCGTCGATAGATTCTTGAAGATGGCCATTATGTCGGCCTGCAAGAAGAATATCACGGCAGAAGCCACTTCTAAACTCTTCTTTGAACGAGTGTGGGTGCAATTTAGGATCCCATAGTCTATCATCTCAGATCGGGACAAAAGGTTCCTCAACAAATTTTGGTCCAGCCTCTGGTCAATGCTGGACACCAAGCTCACCAGTCCAAAGCTTTCCATCCCCAAACTGATGGCCAGACAGAGGTCGTCAACAAGATGATTATACACATTTTGCGCATGTACAATTCAAAGCATCCACACACATGAGATGAGAGCCTTCCCTATGTACAACACATTTATAATTGGGCTCTCCACAGCTCAATCGGCCAAAGCCCCTTTCATGTAAGCCTAGGTTTCCAGCCACTATGTCCCATTGACGTAGCCATGCCATTTGTGGCTACTCAGGCCGATTCGGCTCATGTCCAGTCTGAAGATGACAAAGTGAACAACTTCATTGAGCACACACAGCACATCTGCCAGCAAGTTCATGACATATTGAACAGAGCCAATGCTAACTACAAGAAACGACATGATCAACATCGGGTGCCACACCACTTCTAGGTGGGCGACAAAGTGTGGCTACATTTGCAGAAGGAGTTCCTCACTGGATCCCACTGCAAGCTTCGCCCGCTCTGATATGGGACATACACCATCACCAAGGCTATAAGGAACAATGCCTTCGAGCTCAGTATTCCACCATTCCTTGGTCTGCACCCAGTATTCAATGTGCACCACCTTCGGCCCTATTTCCCACCTCTACTAGACACCTCTAACATTGTATAACAACTCACACCAACAGAGTTAAACCCAAACTGCATGGAACAGGCCACCACAGACTGTATCATGGACATGCAAATCAAGAACATTCTCCAGCAGAAGATCCAACTGTATTGGGTGGTCAAATTTGGCCAACTCTTGCACCAAGGCAAGTGGTTCACCAAGGACCAAGTTCAGCAAAAATTTCCTCATCTCATGGAGGAACTCAATGCAATGGGGACCATTGCTTCCTAAGGGGAGAGGAATGATGCAGTTGGATATTGGTGGCCACCCTCCTATTCCATTTGGGGCCCCACCATTATTTCTTTCATTTTTTTAGTTTCCTTAATAATATCACAGTTTACTATATTTAACAGTTTTTCGAGTCATGAACTTCCAAAGCCGTTTTAAGACTCTAAAAGACATTTTTTGGGCATCGCTTCTTCGGCAAATATGGTTCTAGAATTGATATTTGCGATCAATAGTTGTAGTCCACGGATAGATCTTTCTAACAATGTATCATGTGCGTCAAACGGAGATAGTATGCCACAGTTACGACCCCAGGAAATTGATGTACCAATTTACCCCGACGGGGCCCGTATTCTGGTGTTTCATCTCCCAGGGTTAGGTTTTTGGATATTTAGGATTTTCCATTGTTCTCAATAATATATAGGTCTTTGAGCCTCACTGTAACACAAATTTCAGAGGCCTGTAGCGACCACATCTCTTCTCAGAGATAAGCTACCAGTGCCCTAGCTAGTTTATTTCCATTTTGTCTGTAAACATATTTTTGTTCTTTGATATTAATGAAATGAAGTGTTATTTTTGTTGCATTTTTATATTTATGGTTATATGTGTATTCTGTTGTGTTCCTGCATAAATCTAGATCAATCTACCTGTGACTATAGATTCCTCCATATTGTGTATGTCATTGAGTTGTATGTTACATTTTACCAAGACCAAATTGGGCTCTTCTACCTTCTATTTATTGCATTTTCAATTAAGATTTTGTGGCTCACCACCAGTTGGAGCTACTTGGGGGGGGGGGGGGCATGTCTACGAGAGTTTACACCACTGTTGAACATCTCAGGTGTTAGTATACTGCTAAGGAAATCGTGAATGTTGGAATCCAAATAATGACAAGGGGTAAAAATCGATGAATAAATTAATGTTGTAACATATAAAACGGGGCCATAAACCAACAATGAAAGTGGAGATAGTAATTCAAAGGGGAACTAGGTTGTGCTGCCAAAGGGAGGGAGAGCGCATATGTGGAAGTTGAGGGAAGATATGTTGAGAGACACTTGTCATCAGGGGGTTGATAGTAGTGATAAGGGCCACCAAAGATGCATGATTTAGATTTGGAAGGGGAGTTGTCATTGTGCACAGAGGAGACCGAGAAGATAGGTGTGTTAGGTCATCCAATGAGGAGGAGGGAGACAGTAGGTGAGGACCCAATAGTGGGGATGGCCAGATTTGGTTTCCTTCCAAAGGATCCTGGGAATAATCCACCAAATCATCTTCCATGGCTGGCATCTAGATTATATTAGCAACAAGGGGATGAATTTTCTATCGATAGTAGCAATAGGGTAACTTGTAGTAGCAAGGTTGATGGCGCCACGACTCAAAATCCATGTTTCATGTCTCTTATGAGCAATCTGAAATATTTATTTATCGCAAGGAATTTAGATCAAGATATATTATACCTATTACTGGCATTCTTTCCTTATTACTTATAAATATGTAAGTAATAAAAGTGTTATTTTTTTAAAAATAAAAATAAGATTATGAAGTTAAATAAATCTATCTAATCTCTTACATTTTTTAATGTCCAATAAACCAATTATAATTTTAATAACATCATTAATATCACCACTATGACTCTCACACACATATTTATTAAAATCTAAAATATAATATTAACTTATTATTTACAGCGAAAATTCCCTAATATGTAAATTGTAAAAAATTTCATGATATTTTTTAAAAATATTTAGGTTTCTAATTAATTTATATTAGTATATATAACATTTTGGCCATTTTTAGGGCAAAATAATTTTATACTATAAAATTTGGGCGAATCAGTTTTCAAAAAAATGGAAATAAAATAAAATAAAATAAAATAAATTAATTAATTAACATAATAAAAAACAAATTGCAATAATAATTTTTAAAATAAAAATAATTACCACTGAAAATATAAAATCATAAAATAAATTATTGTATATTCATTTTAATTTAGTATCAACCAATTTTAACTTTTAGTTAACATCATATTTTTAAAATTACATAGATTTACTATAATAAATAAAATGTTTAAATTGCTACCATTAATGTAATAATAATTGATAATTAAATCAAGATGACGTAGTCTAATTTATAGATCCAATAGCTTTTTTCACTGGAATTCACCAAAATCTAGCAATACAATCCTTGGGGCACTAGAATTGTGCAAATTAAACAATTTGAACTGAAGTTTTTAAAAATCTCTATTGGATTTTGATTAAAATTAACTAGAAAAATAGTGGTGAAAACAATTTGAACTGAAGTTTTTAAAAATCTATATTGGATTTTGATTAAAATTAACTAGAAAAATGGTGGTAAAAAAAGCTATTTGGTTTGTCTATATATTAGACTAAACCAATTGAAATTATGGAAACCATATTGCAAAACATGTAGTCTAAAATAACCCACAAAATAACCTAGAAATTCCAGCAAGATTATGAAAAATTCCAGCGGAAATTTTTGAAACTCTAGATTATGGATGTCAAACTTCAAGATTTTGAGTATCCTAGAAGTTTTTGATGGCGCTGAATCTATTTTCACCATAAAAAAAATATTTAAAGACTCCAACTATCTAATTTGTTAAATTGTTTTACCTGATTCCAACCCAAAAAAAACTATAGTCGTCTATACACAACTCCTATTCCAAAATAAAAAGTGCTATCAACTTAATAAAACATGAAACTATTTTAATTATAATGAAATGAGATTAACATTGATTTTCTTCTGGGAGCGGTCGTGATGGTTGAAAGAGATGGATAGGTCTGCACAACCTTAATTTATATCATTTCCCAGAGTCCTCTTAGGCACACAGCAGGTTTTGTGCATCATTCTTTCATCTTTTGCAACAATAAAACCTCTTCTTCAATTTCATCATAAAGCTGCGGTTGCGCTTCTTATTTTAAGTAAAAATGGCAGAACAAGGAGCAGACAATGTGGAAGAGTTGAAGGAAGACGAGATTTACAATGAAGAGCTGCTGGACTATGAAGAAGAGGAAATGGACGCACAAACATTGGAGGAACATGCTGGCACTAAAGAAGCCTCCAAGAAAGGTTATGTGGGCATTCATAGCTCAGGTTTCAGGGATTTCCTACTGCAACCAGAGCTCCTTCGAGCAATTGTGGACTCTGGATTTGAACATCCCTCAGAAGTCCAGCACGAGTGTATTCCTCAGGCAATCCTGGGAATGGATGTACTCTGCCAGGCCAAATCTGGAATGGGGAAAACTGCAGTTTTCGTTCTTTCAACTCTGCAGCAGATCGAACCCATAGAAGGGCAAGTCTCTGCCCTAGTCCTGTGCCATACTAGAGAATTGGCATACCAGATATGCCATGAGTTCGAGAGGTTTATGACTTACCTGAAAGAATTGAAGGTGGCTGTATTCTATGGAGGCCTACCTATCAAAACTCACAAGGCAATATTAAAAAATGAATGTCCCCATATAGTTGTTGGGACCCCTGGAAGGATCCTGGCATTGGCAAAAGACAAGGATCTGAGTCTGAAAAATATCAGGCATTTTATTCTGGATGAATGTGACAAAATGCTAGAATCCTTAGACATGAGGAGAGATGTACAGGCCATTTTCAAGATGACCCCTCATGACAAGCAGGTCATGATGTTTTCAGCCACACTGAGCAAGGAAATCAGGCCTGTCTGCAAGAAATTCATGCAAGACCCTATGGAGATATATGTTGATAACGAGGCCAAGCTCACACTTCATGGGCTAG
Organism: Pinus albicaulis; assembly: GCA_034641835.2. Taxonomy (NCBI): domain Eukaryota; kingdom Viridiplantae; phylum Streptophyta; class Pinopsida; order Pinales; family Pinaceae; genus Pinus; species Pinus albicaulis. The sequence continues at coordinate 722,189,147 of CM076570.1, read as the reverse complement.
TTCAGCACTATATAAAACTGGCTGAGGTGGAAAAGAACAGGAAGCTGACTGATTTGCTGGATGTCCTGGACTTCAACCAGGTGGTTATATTTGTGAATAGTGTGAAAAGGGCTTCTGAGCTGTCCAAGCTGCTGGTGGAGTGCAGCTTTCCTTGCACCTGTATTCATTCTGGAATGCAGCAGGATGAAAGACTGATGAGATACAAAAGTTTCAAGGAGGGGCATAAGAGGCTTCTGGTTGCAACTGATCTGGTGGGCAGGGGAATTGACATTGAAAGAGTTAATATAGTTATCAACTATGACATGCCTGAGTCTGCAGATACTTATTTGCACAGGGTTGGAAGGGCTGGAAGGTTTGGCACAAAGGGTCTTGCAATTACCTTTGTTTCTTCTGCTTCTTCATCAGAGGAGGATGTGCTCAGGCAGGTTCAAGAACGTTTTGCAATTGATATCAAGGCACTCCCAGCACATATAGAAGCATCAACATACATGCCATCATAGCCATGGAAATCTGGTCTGGTGCCTGCAAAAATTATCCTCCTCATTCATGTCAGTTTTGGGATGGTCTGGTTTTATTTTCTGTTCATAAAAACACAGCAGATTCATAAAATTGATAGGAACAATGGCCATCAAGGCATTTGTAGACAGACCATCACAATTTCAGTCTTATCCACGAAATTTACTGGTGGGCATTCAAATATAAGAAATGCTCAAGAAATTTACTCTGGTTACTGAAAATTTCTTATTTAATAAAGAAATGTTTGATAAATGAATATTTTATTCTATATATTCTGTATTTTAATTTTAATTTAATAAAGTTTTAATGAAATTTTCTAATCTAACACTGCCATGTTTAATAAATGAATATTTTTTTAATATATACATTAAAAATTAGTTCAAAAATTAAATTATCATCAAAATATTGAAGAGTATAATATCTTAATTTTGGGTCCTTTGGGCATCTAGGAATTCTCATATTGGCAAATTAATAATAATAAAATGTAATTATTTCAATGTGTTTTTTAAATGAAATTTAAGTGGTGTGTAATGATTAGGAAATGTCAATTAACTATAATGAAATATAATTATTTTAATGAAAATTTAATGTACATGTGTTCCGTGCGTCATAATCCGGGGGTTGGCAAAGCTCTTTTTGAAATTATTTATTTATTATTGCAAACTCATTTTAATTTTAATAATGTAAAGTATAAAAAATTAATTGTAAATTTTTTCTATATTTAATTTTATGTTATTTATTAATTTTATACTTTAAAATAGGTTATATATATATATATATATATATATATATATATATATATTCCAAAAAGTTTTAATTTTGCATCTTCATCAGGTGTTAGCCAAAGCTTGTTTTCAAAATTATTTATTTATTTATTTCAAATTCATTTTAATTTTAATATTGTAAGGTATACAAAAATTATTGTAATTTTTTTTAATATCATTAATTTTTAGTTATATTATTTTTTATTTTTTCAAAAAAAAAAAATACTTTCAACTAGTTTGGAATTTTTTATACAATTTTTTTTGAGGTTTATTAAAGTTTTGAAAAAAAATATTAAATTGAATATTAAAAATTAATTTTTAATTTTTTAAAATGTAAATTGTTGATTTTTAATTTAATTAGTATTTTTTTAAGTTAGTTTTGAAATTTTTATACAAATTCTTTGAACCTTATTAAAATTTAATAAATAAATAAATATTAAAAATTAATTTTCAAGTTTTTAAAATGTAAATTGCTTTTTTCTAATTGGTATTTTTTTCAAAAAGTTTTGGCTTTTAATTTGCTATAATTATGTCACAGTACAAGATATTTATGAGCTCATCGTGGTTAATTGTTGATATTCGAACTCATAACACTTGCTAATTAATATTATAGAGGACACTTCGATAATAGCATATTCTTAACTTAATCATTTTATTTATTCGTTGTTAATTGATTTCCGTCGACAATTTAAGAGTTATCAAGGGGGTTTGTTGTACTGTACTTCACATGAGGGTTTGTATTGCTCGAGTGACACCTGTTCTTCTGATCATCGTTGGATCTAGGGTTTTTGAGATCCATGGTAGAGCTTTTTACGGTACCCGTTTAGGGTACCGACCACCACGTAACCCTAACCAACTCTCATTTTTCATTTGCGAGCTCTGTCGGTGTTGTTCCTTTGCAACACCGCCGCGACCTAAGCTTTATCCATTCAACTGCCATTCCTCCAGCTCAAGCCTTACTTGCCATGGCGTATTCGAACCAAGTAAACTCCTATTTCACTTTCGGTTCTGAGGTGTAGCCCTTTGCGGCAGTGTTAACTAGTCTTTGGGTTGAGTAAGTTCTTCGTTGTATTATTTCGCAGGGAGATAGTAGTGGCTTTACACCATGTGCTCTGCGCTCAGACTTGCATGAAAAATATATTAAAATGCGTAACGAGTTTTCCAGATTCGAGAACTGCCTTCTCGACTATGTGTAATCTAGCTCTCATGCCGACTACCAGCTACGACTTCCTTTCTCCATGGCAGGTAAGCCTTCCAAAGTAGCGTAGTTTTTTCCGAATTAGTTATTTCTTACATTGGATACCTAGTCATTCAACTCTTTCTAACTCCTGCACGATTATCTTGGTGTAGGGTTTCAACCGGCCTGCTGAGTTTCTAGACCAGGTATTATAGCTTTGTTTTTACACAAGTTTTTCATCAGCTTTACTCTTCGTTATTCATTCAGAGAGTATGAATTTCTAAATTTTCACGAATTGTTTTGTTGTGAAGCAGGTACTCGCTTCTTTGCTCCCCTGGAAAGATTCTAGGAATTACATTTTCCATTTTTCTGAATTTCTCTGGCTATTATGATCGACCCTATCGTTCTCTTCACAGGTACTTGATTTTTACCGACTGGGTTTTAAGTTTCCAGAGCAGAGTCCCTCCTCTTTCAGATCTTCGGTGCCATGTGGCTTAAGAATTCCTATATTAAGTTTTATGGCTCCAAATGTCGTTTACCTTGTTACTTTATTATTTTTAAGGGCTTCGCTCGGAAGTACAGTTTATCATGCAAATATATTCTGTTGTACTTACTTTTCTTTTTAAGGGCCTTGCCCTAATGAATAATTTGACATACAATGGATTCTGCTGTATAATTCTTGTACTTCTGAATTGTTGGTCGAACTCTCGACCAAACCTAAGAGGGAAAATCCCTCAACGCGTTAGGTTTTGATATTATATACATTTTGCGATGGGTGGTTATTAAACCCTTGGAATTTTATATAGTCATATCTTTTGGTCCTTTCTTGAATACAGATTTACTTCTTGGTTTGGAATTTACAAAATCAATGGTTTCAAAGATTATGCAATAGTGTTATATTGGATTTTCTTTTCTTGAGCATTCTCGTTAGTCTGTCCTAATTTTTCAAGAGGCTCGTTTCTCTTCTTACCCGTATAGGGTTTTTTCTGCAATATTTACAGTAGGAAATATTTGGTGTTTGCATGATTAGATATTTACATTGACAGATATTTTTCTGGGTTACTACTGCGTAAGCTTTCTTTATAATTTCACATGGGACCAGTCTGGTCAAGACAGGGGTTTTATCAGTTTTATTCCTTTGGTAATTTTGTCTCCTTTGTTCAAGGATGTCTGTACCATCCAATTACTAAGTTGTTTCTATGCAACTCATTTTGTTTGAGTATATCATAGATTAAATAGATTAACGACCAGTTTGGGTCCAGGGTTTCAATTAAGGACCTAGACTAACAGATTTTCTGGTATTTACTTCCAATAGAGGTTTTCTGTTTTGCTTTACCTGATAATATAAACACTACTCTTTCTTAAAAACAAGCAATAAATTCAAGAAATGTATTTTCACACAACCATCATATTATTAATAGTTCTACTGTAATTTCTTGATTACTTTAAAAAAGTACAAATAATTATAATTACAACACTCTCTGTGTAAAATTCTGCATTTCATAATTTTAAGAACATTTTCCATATTAAAAGAATTATGTCTAAACAATGTTTCTAGTTCTTACTACCTTTGCAGTCTATATACTTATCTCATTTCAAAACTTGCTAATGTTATCCTCCCTACCATGAGAGAGGCGATTACGTCCTCATCTCCCCTCGTGCTCCACACCTGAGATGAGTAGGTTGACAGAAATTCTAGAAGAGACCTCGGTACCCTTAGTCCAGTACTCTTCTTTTCCAGGATTTAGGAACGATAAGTGTTTTCACTGGTCACCACCAGCTCAAGAAATTTCACTGTCTTCCTACCTCTCCTTTCTCTGTTTAGTCACGGAACCCCTTTGCCTCACTAGGATGTACTTTGTATCCCCAAAGGAAAGGTAACTGTTTTTAACTGTTTTTTTTTCAACCACTCTCAGTTCTTGGAATACTTTTATCATCTGTCTTCTTTTAATTTTATGGAACCACAATTCCATAATTAAATTTTATTTCCAAAAACATAATTAATTTATGTTCATCATTCGTAATCTTTTTTCTAAAAAAAAATGAATGTTTATTCTCTTTAAAATAAATAACATAACAATTAGTTTGCACTTCAACCAGCTGTCACAACTTCCCCCTCTAGAAGTAAACACCGTCCTCAGTGTTTCATTCCAGTTCGGCAAACAATTATGCATAAGCCTCACGCACAAATCCTTCATCTTCCTAAGTAGCCTCATTTGAGCTGAAGTTCTTCCACTGCACTTTAACCTAGGTGATGGCTCACCTCCGGAGCATTATTTCTCTCTGATCGAGTATATGTTGAGGTTCGAATAGAAATTTGTCGTCTGGTTCGACCTACATTCAACAATACCTTGAATTAAAATTTCATAAAACTTGGTATTTTAAGTTAGGATTTTTTAACCTTACCCTACCTGAATTCTTTGACAGTGGATTACATGCTTTGGGTCATGCATGTATCGTTTTAGTAAGGATACGTGAAACACATTGTGTACCCACATATGGCTGGGTAAATCCAACCGGTAAGCCACAGGTCCCACCCTCTCCAATATCTGGAAAGGTCCATAGAACCTGGAAGCACACTTGGCACAGGAGGTCCACCTTAGTGTGCTTTTCTTAGGTTTAGAATGTATAATTTTCCTTTGAAGGTTAACAATTGGTCCTTGTTAATTCCATAATCAGAGGGTTTTTCTTTTCTTCTGGCTTCCTCTACCTGTTGCCATAAGAATCGATATTCAGGACCCTTCTCGACTTCTTTTATCCGATCTAAGAATTTACATTCGATTTGATAATAACAAAGTTCATATACACAATGCAGTTTTTTGCTTAAGGCATCTGCAACACGATTTTCTTTTCCTTTTACATGTTGTATATCAAAATTAAATTCACTTAAGAAGGCATTCCATCTTTCCTGGTGAGAATTTAAATCAACTTTCTTAAAGTAACTGGTTAAGCTCCTATGATCGTCTTTAACAAAAATCTCTTTCCCAACAAGTAGTGCCTCCATACTTGAAGTGCATGCACTACTGCTGTCAATCCTAAGTCATAGGCTAAATATCGATGTTCATGCTCCTTTAATTTTCTTGATTCATAAGCAACCACTCTTCCTTCTTGCGATAACGTTGCCCTAACTCGTTCCTTACAAGCATCAATACAAACCTCAAATTATTTGTTGGGGTCAGCTACCCTCAACACCGAGGCAGTGGTCAACAAATGTTTTAACCTTTCGAAACTATTCTAACACTCGTTGGTCCATTTAAATACTTTTCCCTTTCTATGCAAAGATGTAATTGGAAAAACAATATTTGAGAATCCTTCTATGAACCGCCGATAATATCATCTAACCCCATAAAGGAAAGGATATCCGCCACTTTTTGGGGTACTCGCCATTCCATAACAGTCATAATTTTCTCTGGATCAACCACTATTCCTTTAGTGGAAATGACATGGCCTAGATACTGTATATGTTCTTTGAAAAAGTCACATTTTGTGAACTTGGCGCATAACTGATGTCTCCTTAATATCTCCAATACTACCGTTAAGTGCTCCTTCTATTCTTCCATGTTTTTTGAATAAATAAATATATTGTTAATGAATTTCAAAACAAATCTGTCCAAAAAGGGGTGAAATATGCCATGCATCAGCCTCATAAATGTTGCTGGTGCATTAGTTAAACCAAAAGGTAATACCACAAACTCGTAATGCCCATATCTGGTATGGAAAGCAGCCTTGTAGATATCCTCATCTTTAATTCAAATTTGGTGATATCCAGATCTTAAGTCTATTTTCGAGAATACAGCTGCCCCCTTCACCTGATCAAACAGATCATCTATCCATGGTAATGGATACTTATTTTTTACTGTCAATTTATTGAGTTGTCTATAGTCCATGCACATTCGCATGGTTCCATACTTTTTCTTTACAAACAACACCGGTGCTTCCCAAGGGGACACACTCGGTCGAATGTACCCTTTGTCCAACAAATATTGCAGCTGCATTTTTAGTTCCATTAGCTTCGGTACACTCATCCAATATGGTTCTCTTGAAATTGGTGATGCTCCTGGCATCAGTTCAATAGTGAAATCGATATCCCTTCTTGGAGGTAAACTTGGTACATTTTATGGAAACACGTCCATGAAATCTTGTACTACTGGTATGATTTCCAGTGTAAGGGTCTTCTCCTTAGAATTAGCGAAACCCACTTGTATAACATATATCTGACATCCTTTTCTAATACACTTACTCAATTGGGAGGCTGTAATAGGACGCAATTGTAAGGGCTTCTTAATTCCTTGTAATTCTTGATCATTTCCATCTAGAATTCTGTAATATATACTCTTCTCTTTACAATCTACCAGAGACCAATGTCTCTCCAACCAATCCATGCCCAATAGTACATCGTAGCATCCCAAAGGCAATACATTCAGTTCCACATTTAACTCTTGGTTCCCAATTTTCAGTTTACATTTTGGAACCTTAGCTCAAAATTTTCTCTTTTCCTAGTGGCTAGCTGTACCAGCCAGGGATTTTTAATTTTTTACTTTGTAATTTACAGATTTCTACTATTTTAGGGTTTACATAACTTAAACTGGCACCTGGGTCAACCAAAATAGAAACAGTTTGTGAAAGTAACTTACCTTCCAGTTCTATCATCGTTGTTTGATAATCTGTCTGCCAATCCTCCAATGCTGCATTAATTCTAGGTATGTTCCGGGCTACATCTCCCACTGTAGATGCTTCTTGTAAATTAGCTACTATTTCATTTCTTCCCCGCTGTGGGCAATTCTTATAATAGTGAGCCTCGCCACACCCCCAACACTATAGAGGTGGTTTCTGGTTTTGTCCCAGTTCTGGCTTGCTAAAGGCCTTTGTAGGCTTTTCTTCCTTAGGCCATCAAGTTCTTTGATGGTTTCTTCTGAGATTTTTTCTCATTGAATTCCTTGCAGAATTCTTAAACTTATTAGTCCTAGAATTTTTGTAATTTGAACTTCTTTTCTGCCTTTTTCTTTGCTGCAAATTTTTTCCTATTTCTCCTTTTGCCTTAGATTGTTGGTAACACATTCTCGCTTTTCGAATGGCTTCGTCCATGGTCCTTGGATTCACAAACTCAATTCGTTATTTCATGTGGGCCAGAAAACTACTCAAGAACCGTTGAACCTTAGCCTTTTCATCCCTTAAATAAGGAACATATCTTAATAAGGAAGTGAACTTGGTTATATATTCATCCATTTTCATTTGACCCAATCTCAAATCATGGAATTCCCTAGAATTTTCGTCATAGAAACATTCTGTTAGATATTTTTCCCTAAATTATTGTTGAAATTCATCCCATGTCACGTCCTGATCTTCAATACTACAGAAATTCTTGACTTTCTCCCACCATAAGGTAACTTTTTCTCTCAATTGATAAATGGCCAACCTCACTTTAAGGTTGTTGTTGTACTCATAAACTTGAAAGTATTTTTTCATATTAATCAACCAAGCTTTTGCCACCTCCTCCACTTCTCCATCAAACATAGGTGGTTTAATCTTTCGGAACTCACCTTGTAACTCCACCCTTTGTTTCTTAATTTCTTGTTGTTCTGACACGTTACCAGACTCAACTTCATTATAGTTTCTATTCTTATTACTTCGTTGTGAATGGATTCTTTCCACTCTGTCATTAGTTTGGTCCTTAGCTTGTCGTTCATTTTCTTCCTACGTATCTCTTTTAGGACTAGGTTGTAACACTCCTTGATCTTTTTTATCGAAAAGGATTTTGAATATCCTTTCCTACTCTTGCATCAAGCGCTCATTGTCACTCCTAACCCGAACCATTTCTTCCTGTAACTTCTGCACAGTGCTTAGCAGTATATTGGTTTGATGTTGTTGTTCTTCTAGCAATCTACTGGTTTGCTAGTGATGATCTACACTTAGCTGAATCCACATTTCCAGATTCATTTCCAGATGGGATTGGGGTGTAGGTTCCTCTGCATTCCGAGGTGTTTGCTGTGTTGATCCCCTCCTCATTTTGTCTCCCACTATGTTATTTATTTTTTGTGCACCATTTACACACAACAGTTTATCATGTTAGGTGACCCATTAAGTCCCAGCGTATGAACGTGGCTCTAATACCACTTGTAACATACATGACAGTAAATTTAAAAAAAAACTACCTTTACTAATTTTAACTATACATTCTATATAAATATTGTGAACATAGCAATGTAAATCTATATGCACTTTGTCAACTTGGCTCTCATCATATATTTATTATATTGAGGATAACCCACATGGTTCATCCTGCCGGAGGTTTTGTTGTAAGCTCATCACCTACGCTATAATCATGTCACAGTATGAGATATTTATGAACTCACGGTGGTTAGTTGCTGATATTCAAACTCATAACACTTTCTAATTAATATTTTGGAGGACATTTCGATAATAGCATATCCTTAACTTAATCATTTGATAATTCGTTGTTAATTGATTTTTGTCGATGATTTAAGAGTTATTAAGGGGGTTCGTTGTATTGTACTTCACATGGGGGTTTGTATTGCTCGAGTGACACTTGCTCTTCTGATCGTCGTCGGATCTAGGGTTTTTGAGATCCATGGTGGAGCTTTTTACGGTACCCGCTTAAGGTATCGACCATCACGTAACCCTAACCAACTCTCATTTTGCGTTTGTGAGCTCTGCTGGTGTTGCTCTCTGCAACTCCGCTGTGACCTAAGATTTATCCATCCAAATTTCATTCCTCCAGCTCAAGCCTTGCTTGCCATGGTATATTCAAACTAGGTAAATTCATATTTGACTTTCGGTTCCGAGGTCTAGCCCTTTGCGGCAGTGTTAACCAGTCTTTGGGTTGAGTAAGTTCTTCGTTGTATTATTTTGCAGGGAGATAACAGTGGCTTTAAATCACTTTCTCTATGCTCAGGCTTGCACAAAAAATATAGTAAAATGGGTAATGAGTTTTCCAGGTTCAGGAACTTCCTTCTTGGCTATGCGTAATCCATCTCTCATGCCGACTACCAGCTATAGCTTCCTTTCTCCATGGTAGGTAAGCCTTCCAAGGTAGCGTAGTTTTTTCCAACTTAGTTATTTATTACATTGGATACTTGGTCATTCAACTCTTTCTAACTCCTACACGATTATCTTGGTGCAGGGTTTTAACCGGTCTGCTGAGTTTCTAGCCAAGGTATTATAGCTTTGTTTTTACACAAGTTTTTCATAAGCTTTACTCTTCGTTACTCATTTAGACAGTATGACTTTCTAAATTTTCATGAATTGTTTTGTTGTGAAGCAGGTACTCACTTCTCTGCTCCCCTGGAAAGATTCTAGGAATTACATTTTTCGTTTTCCCGAACTTCTCTGGCTATTATGGTCAACCCTATCGTTCTCTTCACAGGTACTTGATTTTTACCGACGGGGTTTTAAATTTCCGGAGCAGAGTCCCTCCTCTTTTAGCTCTTCGGTACCATGTGGCTTAAGAATTCTTGTATTAAGTTTTATGGTTCCAAATGTCATTTACCTTGTCACTTTATTATTTTTAAGAGCTTCGCTCGGAAGTACAGTTTATCATGCAAATAGATTATGGTGTACTTACTTTGCTTTTTAAGGGCCTTGCCCTGCTGAATAATTTGACATGAAATGGATTCTGCTATATAATTCTTGTACTTTTGAATTTCTGGTCGAACTCTCAGCCTAGCCTAAGAGGGAAAAACCCTCAACGCATCAAGGTTTGATATTATATACATTTTGCGATGGGTGGTTATTAAACCCTTAGACTTTTATATAGCTATATATTTCGGTCCTTTCTTAAATACAAATTTACTTCTTGGTTTAGAATTTACAAATTCAATGGTTTCAAATATTATGCAACAGTGTTATCTTGGATTTTCTTTTCTTGAGCATTCTCGTTAGTCTGTCCTAATTTTTCAAGAGGCTCATTTCTCTTCTTACTCGTATAGAGTTTTTTATGCAATATTTACAGTAGGAAAGATTTGGTGTTTGCATAATTAGATATTTACATTGACAGATATTTTTTTGGGTTACTATTGCGTAAGCTTTCTTTATAATTTCACATGGGACCGATCTGGTCAAGACAGGGGTTTTATGCCTATTATTCCTTCGGTAATTTTATCTGCTTTGTTCAAGGATTTTCAGACCATTCGATTACTGAGTTGTTTCTATGCAACCCATTCTGTCTGAGTATATCATAGATTAAACATATTAACGACCAATTTGGGTCCAGGGATTCGACTATGGACCTAAACTAATAGTTTTTATGGTATTTACTTCCAGTAGAGGTTTTCTATTTTGCTTTACCTGATAATATAAACACTAATATTTCTTAAAAACAAGCAATAACTTCAAGAAATGTATTTTCACACAGCCAACATATTATTAACAGTTCTACTTTAATTTCTTGATTACTTCAGAAAAGTACAAATAATCATAATTACAACATTCTCTATTTAAAATTCTGCATTTCATAATTTTAAGAACATTTTCCATATTAAAAGAATTATGTCTAAACAAAATTTATAGTTCTTACTACCTCTACAGTTTGTATACTTATCTTGTTTCAGAACTTGCTAATGATATCCTCCCTACCATGAGAGAGGCAATTACGTCCGCATCTCCCCCCGTGCTCCACACCTGAGATGAGTAGGTTGACAGAAATTCCAAAAGAGACCTCGGGACCCCTAGTCCAGTACTCTTCTTTTCCAGGATTCAAGAATGCGGAGTGTTTCCACTGGTCACTACCAATTCAGGAACTTTCACTCTCTTCCTACCTCTCATTTCTCTGTTCAGTCACAGAACCCCTTTTCCTCACTGGGATGTACTTTTTATCCCCAAAAGAAAGGTAACTTTTTTTAACTATTTTCTGTTCAACCACTCTCAGTTCTTGGAATACTTTTATTATCAATCTTCTTTTAATTTTATGGAACCACACTTCCATAATTAAATTTTATTTCCAAAAACATAATTAATTTATGTTCATCATTTGTAATCATTTTTCTCAAAAAAAATAATGTTTACTCTCTTTAAAATAAATAACATAACAATTAGTTTTCTCTTAAGCCGGCTGTCACACATAATTTTAAATTGACTTTGTCAGATATAAAAATTATATTAAAAAATAAAAGTCTCATAATAATTTAGACCATCCGCTATGTTCTTTCGCATGTGATTATTACCGAAGAAAATTAAAAATATTTTACCATGGATACTAGTAACTTGTAAATAGGCTTTGTAAATTTGACTGTTACATTCACGGGAAAATTTTAAATTGACTTTGTCAGATATAAAAATTATATTAAAAAATAAAAGTCTCATAATAATTTAGACCATCCGCTATGTTCTTTCACATGTGATTATTACCGAAGAAAATTAAAAATATTTTACCATGGATATTAGTAACTTGTAAATTTCACTGTTACATTCACGGGAAAATCCAAGCAGATCAACACAAAGGGATCTACATGTCGGCCAAACAAGCAAGGCCTAACCCCAACGGTGTCAAGGATATTTGACCCCGTAACCTCCCAAATGATAAGGTACTTAGCAGCAAACCAACCAAGCGAACTAACCCTTGACTATATATATATATATATATATATATATATATATATATATATATATATATATATATATATATATATATATATATATATATATATATATATATATATATATATATATATATATATATATATATATATATATATATATATATATATATATCACTTACTAGTTTTGGTACAATAAATTATGAAAAAAGTCTAATAAGTTTTGTTGATTTTCTTTTGTATAACACAAATGAGTAATTCTTCTATTAAGTTTGCACTAGGGCACAACAAGATATTAGGAAAATAATTACATTGAGTTTTCGTACATCTCCAACATTGGAAAGTGGTGAAAGCCTACTATTGCAGATTCTCGACATACTCCAAAAGATCGAAAAACATACAATTTATTTTGGACAAACATACAATTTGCAAAATTAAACTTAAAAAAAAAATTATAGTTGGAGTTCATGATCAAAAGGGAGAGTGATCATCTCCTGAGGGCCTATTAAATCAAACAACAATTTTTCAAGAGGTTGGTTGAATTCATTGTTTGTAGAACTTTGATTTTCACTTGTATCATCTACAATTGTAATTCAGTTAATTGCATGTGCAAAGCATCAATTTTGTCATCATGATGATTAACATTGGCTTTGAGAGACTGGAGTTCCTCCACAAGAAATATGATTTTATTCGCTTGCTGGTGGAATTTCCATTGTAAATCCAAATTTTCAAGGTGGAGATCCTTAACTTATCGTGGACGCTTGCTACCTACGCTACTACCACTTGCAATGGTTGGAGGGCCTTTCCTAAATGACATAGTGCAATTACCAAGAGGGAAACGATTTCCAATGTGGCCCTAAAGCTAAGAAGTCCAGGGGTCAAGGAAAGGGTTGCAGAGAAAGAATAAAGGCCCAACGATTAGGAGAACTCTCAGGGAATAGGTTGGCAACAAATGAGAAACCCAGGGGGATCAGGAAGAGAGCCCAATTCCACAAGGCACTAATTATATAGAAAACAGAGAGAAGAGTACCGAAGTGGCAAAGTGAAATTCTGCCAAAAGGACTAAAATATACACAATATGCATGATTTAAGAGGAGAGCCCAATTGCATTGGGCATTGACTATACAAAAAACAGAGAGGATAATTCCTCAGTGGCAAAGTGAAATTCTGCGCAAAAGGATTGAAAGATACACAGGGTACAAGACTAAAGAGGGTTATAGATGATAAAGACGAATTTGGTCTTAAGCATTATTAGATACCTGAGAGAAAAAAGTGAGCTAGAGTGATCATGTAGACTTGTGGGAACATTTCATGCAACCAATTGCACAACCACGTCTATAAGTAGAAGGAATTGTGTCTTTCCAGAACCATAAAACGACCCCCGAGGCACGTCGTTGAAAAATATTGGGGAGAATATTAGGCTTGAGTAAGGCTCTAGCCTCATAATCTAGTACATAATACCATAACACTCCTAATTTATTTAAGCTACTCAAGTAACCTCCCAAAGAAGAGAATAGGTTTTACTTTCCATCAACTCAGTGATTGACTAGACAATTGCCCTGAAAAAATCCCAATTCACAAGAGGTGACACTATCTGTATCAAAATTATTTTCCCAGCTCAAAGAAATGATTAGTTAGCACCATAGCAAGCTCAACCACCATGGAGGCCAACTAAATTTGACCATATGCTGCCCATTGATTTAAACCCAAGGCCGAAGATTCCACACGATACATGAATATTTTCACCATTAAATTCCATAATCATCCACCTCCTTGGAGCCATCAAAGTTTCAGGTGCAGGATCCAAATATTGTTTATGGCATCGTCTAACCAAAGCTCTAGATGCATGTGAATTCAATGGGAGAGAAACCTCAGCATGGAATGCACACTCTTCTCCAACCACATCACCTCTAATATATGGCCAAGAAAATGAGTCACAAACCATATAGTAGGAGCCAATGTGAGAGGGAGTATAAAAGGTGGCTACTTTTTTCTTTATATAATTTCCATGGGGTTGGTAATGGGGCTCTAAAAAATTAAGTAGGATATAAGTGAATACGAATGAATCATGTGGTATTTTTCCATCCTAATAAGTTATTGGTGTCAGTTTGGCCTGGATTTAAAAGACACACATGGTTTTCTTGCTCATCTGCTTCTTTATTTTGAATTTTTAATATATGGAAGGACTTAAGATGAAATTGGTCAAGGGCGCCCAAAATTATATGGAAGAACAATTTTAATTGATTGTCTTTAGGAAAAGAGCCTTTGAATAAATATTGGATGGTGAGAAGAGAGTCTCCCAATATTAGAATCTTAGTAATATTCAGTTCTTTTGCTAGATTTAGCCCAATAAAGAGACCATACATTTAAGCATGGTTGTTAGTCCTCTTATCTAGCCCCCATAAGTACTTAAGCACTTGTTTTCCATCAGGGTTAAGGATAACCCCTTCTTATCGTCCCACCCCTAACTTTTGTTGTTGGTTAATTAATAAAAACATTTGATTCATAACTTATGAGAAAAAATAAGTCTTCATTCATTTTCTTATCACAAACTAGACATTTTTTTCTTATTTCCATAATTAAGTCATAATTTTTTTTTTTGGGTTATTGGATTGAGAGGTGTATTCTACAAACCATGTATTTCCTTCTGTGCTCAACGTTGAGTTGACATGTGTATTTTTAAAATAAAGATAAAATATTCTAAAAAAAATTGTTGTTTGTAATAATAATAAAGAAATGAATATATACACTTGGTTAATTACGCCGATAGGCGTAACCCCCTATCGGAAGGAGCATGTTTTGTGATTAGGCTAATTAATCTTTTTGATCTGATGGTCTAGATTGAAAGATGCTAGTATATTTTGGTCGTCGCCACTCAATCAATGGATCAAATCTACCCCACTAAATTACTTGTATATCTAAATCACATGTTTAAACCGTACTTAAATTAATTTTTTACAAATCTTGATTAAAAATTTACTGTGCCATTTATTAATTGCCACCTATCAAGATTAACAACTAGAAGGAAACCCAAACATTAAATCTTCTCCAAGTGTTGAAATCGTTCTGCAACGTGTCCCATGCCTTTCACACGAGCCATAGTGGCAGTAAGCGGTGGCAGCAAGCGGTGCGATTCGGGAAGTGGAAGGTTCAGCCAACGAACAGGCAAAAAACTGGGTATACACTTGGCGGTGAAGGCATCAGAACGACCTGACCACATTGGTACGAACGTTCCCAAGGGTCTCCTCATGCCTCTGGAGAACGTTGAGGAGGGGGACGGGGTTGTAGCCACAGGGGACATCTGGATGAAGCAGAAGGGTGGTGTGAAGGCCAAGAAATGGTACATGCATTTCTATGTCCTGGCTCGTCAGATCATTGTGGACGAGGAAGCTACCCACTCATGCTATGATCATATAGTGTAAATGTGTTCACAAATCCTATGTATTGATTGGATAAATGTTTGCTTCATTGCTAAGGACTTCCCTTCCGAACTTCAAAGCGATCTTTAAACAAGAAACCGTCCATCGATCCAGGATCCTTTCTTATCCAGCGCAGCGGCTTTTGCACGGTAAATGCCTCTTCTGCGGCTTTTTATTTTGGTTTTCTGTGTGTTTTGACGAAAGACTAAGCAGAAAGAGTCGGATATTCGAGTTCTAGTCCAGAAGATATTTCAATATTCTTTATTTGCCATGAATTTTAAAACCTTAGGCTGAAAGAAGAAAAATATTTGAAGGCCGAGGCCCTGTATTGTTAATGAAATCCCAAGGGTGAAAGAACAACGAATTTAAAGGCTGACACTGTAAATATTTTAGTAATCTTTTGTAAATATATGTATTTAGGGTAGACGAGATCTTAGAAGAAGAGAGGAAATCCATAAAACTACAGGATAGTCTCTGCAAATTATTAGTGAGTTAGACTTCAAGTCAAACTTTATGGTTAAGCATTAAATAGCAGAAATATAGATCAAACTATAGCGATTTCACTTTAAATTGGACAACCTCAATTTAAATTGCATAAAACTGTAGAAATTAGTGTAAAACTGTAGAGTTCAGGTTAACTTCTTTAAATTCTAACAACTAGGTATCATTGCTGCAATTTTATCTTAAATATCATTATTTAAGGACAAATTGAGCCGACACAGGCTAATTAGGCTAATTACAGTTGCATTTCCGGGTAAAATTGTATAAGTAGTTGGAGTCTAAGATAAGCTTCTAGGTAAAATTGTATAAGTAGTTGGAGTTAATATAGATGATTTAGGATCAACTGTATAGTTGAAGGAGAAAGATCATATATCCACGAGATTCGTGAATTTGGGGGAATTGTAGGTTTCCAGGGGAAATTGTTATATACATCGATTAAAGGTTAGATTTTTTTTCTAGTGGGGCAATAGATGGCTTTACCAGCTAATGATTGGCTTCTTAGGAAAAGGCGGGCCTCAACTGGTCCTATATTTGTCCCTGTAAAGGATATTTCTGCTGTATCTTTATTACAAGCATTAATTCTGCTTGCCGAACAAATAATAAGTTGCGAGAATCCTAGAGGATGCCAAAGGAGAAATGCAATGTGCATTACGCGAAAAATTAAGGTTTTGTCTATGATTTTTGAAGAAGTCAGGGATGTGGGGGTTCCATTGCCTCCCTCTGCGTTATTATGCTTCAGAAAATTATATGTTATTTTTCAGAAGACAAAACATTTGCTGGACGACTGTAGCGGCGATGGAAGTTGTGTTTGGTTGGTGATGCAAACCGAAGAAATATCAAATAAATTTTGTGTTCTAACGCATGACATGGCTACTGCATTGGATGTAGTCCCCTTGAGATTGTTGGATGTCTCAGATGAGCTTAAGGAGCAAATTGAGTTGGTTCACAGTCAGTCTAGAAGAGCTAAGCTTTTCATTGATATTTCCGAAGAACAAATCCGCAGAGATGTGCATCTGATCTTCATATGTGTCTGCCATTTTTTTTTATGCGAAGGCGACGCATATGTGTCCGCCAATTTTTTTTTTTTGCGAAGGCGACGCATATGTGTCTGCCATTTTTTCGGGTCTAATAAAACATTAAAAATTTAAAAAAATACAAACTTAAATATATGAAAAAAATAAAAACATAAAAATAAAAAATTTAAAATATATTAAAACTTTAAAATAAAAATTAAGCTTAATTTGTTTTAACTCCCCTTTTTAAATATTGAAAACCAAAAAAATTAGATTAAATTGTATTAAAACTTTAAACCCAAAAATAAAAAAAATTTATACAATAGAAAATAAAAACAAAAAATGAAAAACAAAAAATCAAAAAATGAAAAACAAAAAATTAGAATATATTAGTACTTTAAAAGTTAACAGTAAAAACATAAAAATAAAAATTGGAAAACCAAAAAAAAATAATATTAGAAGTTAACATTAAAAAATATATATAAATTAAATTATATCCATTTATATTAAAAAGGAATAAAAATTAAAAATTGTAAAAATAAATTATATTCATTTATATTAAAAAGGAATTAAAAAAAAAAAAAACTTGTTAATTTTTTTTTAAGTAAATTATATTATATTAAAAATTACAAACAAAAATAAAAAGTTATATAATTAAAATATATTAATAATTTAAAATAAACTTGTTAAATCTTAAAAAAAAAAAAAAAAAAATTAATATAACTTTAAAAATGAAAAAAAAGCAAAAATATAAAAGTTAAAATACATTTAAACGGGGAAAATGCGAAATTAATATATATATATATATATATATATATATATATATATATATATATATATATATATATTAAACATTACAAACAAAAATAAAAAATTATATAATTAAAAATATATTAATAATTAAAAATAAACTTCTTAAGTCTTTTAAAAAAAACTTTAAAAATGAAAAAAAATACAAAAATAAAAAATTTAAAATACATTTTAACTTTAAGTCACGGGAAAAATGAAAATTTAAAACTTGTAAAATATTTTTAAAACTTAAATAAATTATATTATATTAAAAATTACAAACAATAACAAAAATATAGAGGTCAAATGATGATAGTGGTGGTTAAACTCCACTGAGACTAAACTTTGATCTAAAAAAAAAATTATTTAGTTTATTTTTATTTGTTAAAATAAAAATCAGAAATTCAAAAATTATAAAACGCAAAATAAAAAAATTAAAAATATATTACAACTTTAAAAGTCACGGGAAAATTTAAAGCTTGTTAAATCTTTTTAAATTACTAAATAAAAAAGTTAAAATAATTTAAATTTTAAAAGAAAATAAAAAACTTGTTAAATTTTTAAAAAAATAAATAAATAATATTATATTAAAATTAAAAGCACAAAAGCAAATTATTTAATTTATTTTTATTTGTTAAAATAAAAATCTTTACAAATTCAAAATTTATAAAACACAAAATTAAAATTAAAAATATATTAAAACTTTAAAGAAGGTTATAACTTTAAAAATGACAAAAAATAAAATTAGCACAAATTCAAAAATTATAAAACACAAAATTAAAAATTAAAAAAATATTATAACTTTAAAAGTTATAACTTTAAAAAGAGAAAACATTAGTAAAATAAAAAAGTTAAAATAATTTAAATTTTAAAAGTCACGGGAAAATTTAAAACTTGTTAAACCTTTTTAAATTACTAAAATAAAAATTTTCAAAAATTTTAAAAGTCACCAAAAAATAAATAAACTATATTATATTAAAATTTAAAAACAATAAAAAAATAAAATGTAATAAAATTTAAAGTAAAAACCAAATTATTTAATTTATTTTTATTTGTTAAAATGAAAATCACAAATTCAAAAATTATAAAACACAAAATTTATAAAACTCAAAATTAAAAAATTAAGAATATATTAAAACTTTAAAAGTTATAACTTTAAAAATGACCAAAAAAAATTAGCACAAAATCAAAAATTAAAAAACACAAAAATTAAAAATTAAAAATATACTATAACTTTGGTTATAACTTTAAAAATGACAAAAAAATCTACTAAAATAAAAAAGTTAAAATAATTTAAATTTTAAGTTAGTCGGTCCAATGTCGCATTGTGACAACAATTGTGTCAATGTTTAAATCAATTCCCTTGGGTTCACCAATTACTTTGGTTTTTAATTTTTTAGGTAATGGTTGTCCCTTGGGTTCACCAATTCCTTTGGTTTATAATATTAAACCCTTGGGTTTATTAGTTTTTTTGGTTTATAATATCAATAATCGATCAATTTCATCCATGATCAAATGTCACCTTGACAAACATTGTATCAATATGAAAATCACTTATGCCCAACCATGGTCATACTTGGTCCAACGTCATTGTGACAACAATTGTCTCAATGTTTAAATCGATTAACCAGGTTCACCAATTCCTTTAGATTTAAAATGTTAAACATAGGTTTATTAGTTTTTTGGTTTATAATATGAATAATCGATCAATGTCATCCATGATCAAATGTCACATTCTGACAAATATTGTCTCAATATGAAAATAACCCATGGCCAACCATGGTCATAGTTGGTCCAATGTTGCATTGTGACAACAATTGTCTCAATGTTCAAATCAATTCCCTTGGGTTCACCAATTCCTTTGGTTTATAATTTGTTGGGTAATGGTTTTCCCTTGAGTTCACTAATTCCTTTGGTTTATAATATTAAACCTTGGGTTTATTAGCTCTTTTGGTTTATAATATGAATAATCGATCAATGTCATCCATGTTAAAATGTCACATTCTGACAAATCTTGTCTCAATATGAAAATCACCCATGGCCAACCATGGTCATAGTTGGTCCAATGTCTCATTGTGACAACAATTGTCTCAATGTTTAAATCAATTCCCTTGGGTTCACCAATTCCTTTGGTTTATAATATTAAACCCTTGGGTTTATTAGTTTTTTTGGTTTATAATATGAATAATCGATCAATGTCATCCATGATCAAATGTCACATTCTGACAAAAATTGTATCAATATGAAAATCACCCATGGCCAACCATGGTCATACTTGGTCAAACGTCACATTGTGATAACAATTGTCTCAATGTTTAAATCAATGCCCTTGGGTTCACCAATTCCTTTGGTTTATAATTTTTTGGGTAGTGATTTTCCCTTGGGTTCACCACTTTCTTTGGTTTATAATATTAAACCCTTGGGTTTATTAGTTCTTTTGGTTTATAATTTAAATAATCGATCAATTTCATCCATGATCAAATGTCACATTCTGATAAACATTGTCTCAATATGAAAATCACCGATGGTTAATTACCTTGGGTTCACCAATTCCTTTAGTTTATAATTTGTTAGGTAATGGTTTTCCTTTGGGTTCACCAATTCCTTTGGTTTATAATATTAAACCCTTGGGTTTATTAGTTCTTTTGGTTTATAATATGAATAATCGATCAATGTCATCCATCATCAAATTGTCTGAATATGAAATCAGCCATGGCCAACCATGGTCATACATTGTCCAACGTCGCATTCTGACAACAATTGTCTCAATGTTTAAATGAATTCCCTTGGGTTCACCAATTCCTTTGGTTTATAATTTGTTGGGTAATGGTTTTCCCTTGGGTTCACCAATTCCTTTGGTTTATAATATTAAACCCTTGGGTTTATCAATTCTTTTGGTTTATAATATGAATAATCGATCAATGTCATCCACGATCAAATGTCACATTCTGACAAACATTGTCTCAATATGAATATCACCCATGGCCAACCATGGTCATAGTTGGTCGAACATCGCATTGTGACAACAATTGTCTGAATATTTAAAGCGATTCCTTGAGTACACCAATTCCTTTGGTTTATAATATTAAACCCTCGGGGTTATTTTTTCTTTTCTTTTATAATATGAATAATTAATCAATGTCATCCATGATCAAATGTCTCATTGTGAGAACAATTGTCTCAATGTTTAAATCAATCCCCTTGGGTTCACCAATTCCTATGGTTTATAATATTAAACCCTTGGGTTTATTAGTTCTTTTGGTTTATAATATGAATAATCGATCAATGTCATCCATGATCAAATGTCGCATTGTAAGAACAATTGTCTCAATGTTTAAATCAATCCCCTCAGGTTCAACAATTCCTTTGGTTTATAATATTAAACCCTTGGGTTTATTAGTTCTTTTGGTTTATAATATGAATAATTGATCAATGTCATCCATGATCAAATAAAACACATTCTCGACAAACATTGTCTCAATATGAATATCACCCATGGCCAACCGTGGTCATAGTTGGTCCAACATCGCATTGTCACAACAATTGTCTCAATGTTTAAATCATTTCCCTTGGGTTCACCAATTCCTTTGGTTTATAATATTAAACCCTTGGGGTTATTAGTTATTTTGGTTTATAATATGAATAATCGATCAATGTCATCCATGATCAAATGTCGCATTGTGAGAACAATTGTCTCAATGTTTAAATCAATCCCCTTGGGTTCAGCAATTCCTTTGGTTTATAATATTAAACCCTTGGGTTTATTAGTTCTTTTGGTTTATAATATGAATAATCGATCAATGTCATCCATGATCAAATGTCACATTCCGACAAATATTGTCTCAATATGAAAATCACTCATGGCCAACCATGGTCATAGTTGGTCGAACGTCGCATTGTGACAACAATTGTCTCAATGTTTAAATCAATTCCCCTGGGTTCACCAATTCCTTTGGTTTATAATATTAAACCCTTGGGTTTATTAGTTCTTTTGGTTTATAATATGAATAATCGATCAATGTCATCCATCATCAAATTGTCTGAATATGAAATCAGCCATGGCCAACCATCGTCATACTTGGTCGAACGTCGCATTGTGACAACAATTGTCTCAATGTTTAAATGAATATCCCTTTGGTTCACCAATTCCTTTGGTTTATAATTTGTTGGGTAATGGTTTTCCCTTGGGTTCACCAATTCCTTTGGTTTATAATATTAAACCCTTGGGTTTATTAGTTCTTTTGGTTTATAATATAAATAATCGATCAATGTCATCCATGATCAAATGTCACATTCTGACAAACATTTTCTCAATATGAAAATCACCCATGGCCAACCATGGTCATAGTTGGTCGAATGTCGCATTGTGACAACAATTCTCTCAATGTTTAAATAATATTAAAATATTATATATTATTTTTATTATTTTTATATCAATAAATATTATTAATATATATTATATATTATTTATTTAGTAATATTAATAATATTATAATATTACTATTAATCATTATAAATAAATATTCAAATATTTATTAATAATGATTATTAGTAATATTATAATATTATTAATGATATATATTAATAATATTATAATATTTGAATATTTATTTAGTAATATTAATAATATTATAATATTACTAATAATCATTTTAAATAAATATTCAAATATCTATTAATAATGATTATTAGTAATATTATAATGTTATTAATATATATTATTAATAAATATTCAAATATTTATTAATAATGTTTATTATTAATATTATAATATTATTAATAATATATATTAATAATATAATAATATAATAATATTTATTTAGTAATATTAACAATATTATAATATTACCAATAATCATTATAAATAAATATTCAAATATTTATAAATAATGATTATTAGTAATATTATAATATTATTAATAATATAATCAACTATGATATAATATATATTATTAATATATTATTAGTTCTTTTGGTTTATTAATAATATAACCATCTATGATATTAATATATAAATAAATATTAAATTATTGTATATTATTAATATTGTTTTTATATTAATATATATTATATATATTTCAAGTTAATTTATTTTATATTAATATATTAATAAATAATTTTAATATATATTATTAATACTTATTATAATATTATTAATATATATATAATATTTTTGTGATTTTAATCATAATTAATATATTTAATATATTAATATTCTTATTAATATATAATATATATATTTTAAGTTAATATAATAAATTTATTATATATAATATTTATTTATTGATATATAAATTAATGTGATGGGTAGTGGATATAGGCCTATCGGCGTATATCAACCACATTGGTAAATGTGGTTGTAAATCTATTTTATATACGCCTATCGGCGTATATCAACCACATTATTTTTTACTAATGTGGTTGTGCCGATAGGCGTATCCCCCTATCGGAAGGAGCATGTTTTGTGATTAGGCTAATTAATTTTTTTGATCTGATGGTCTAGATTGAAAGATGCCGGTATATTCTGGTCGTCGCCACTCAATCAATGGATCAAATCTACCCCACTAACTTCCTTGCATATCTAAATCACATGTTTAAACCATACTTAAATTAATTTTTTACAAATCTTGATTAAAAATTTACTGTGCCATTTATTAATTGCCACCTATCAAGATTAACAACTAGAAGGAAACCGAAACATTAAATCTTCTCCAAGTGTTGAAATCGTTCTGCAACGTGTCCCATGCCTTTCACACGAGCCATAGTGGCAGCAAGCGGTGCGATTCGGGAAGTGGAAGGTTCAGCCAACGAACAGGCAAAAAACTGGGTATACACTTGGCGGTGAAGGCATCAGAACGACCTGACCACATTGGTGTGCCGGTTCCCAAGGGTCTCCTCATGCCTCTGAAGAACGTTGAGGAGGGGGACGGGGTTGTAGCCACCGGGGACATCTGGCTAAAGCAGAAGGGTGGTGTGAAGGCCAAGAAACGGTAAATGCATTTCTATGTCC
The DNA here is from genome assembly GCA_034641835.2 of Pinus albicaulis. Lineage (NCBI taxonomy): Eukaryota > Viridiplantae > Streptophyta > Pinopsida > Pinales > Pinaceae > Pinus > Pinus albicaulis. Next base: position 722,165,407 of record CM076570.1, on the reverse strand, counting down.
CGGCTCGTCAGATCATTGTGGACGAGGAAGCTACCCACTCATGCTATGATCGTATAGTGTAAATGTGTTCACAAATCCTGTGTATTGATTGGATAAATGTTTGCTTCATTGCTAAGGACTTCCCTTCTGAACTTCAAAGTGATCTTTAAACAAGAAACCGTCCATCGATCCAGGATCCTTTCTTATCCAGCGCAGCGGCTTTTGCATGGTAAATGCCTCTTTTGCGGCTTTTTATTTTGGTTTTCTGTGTGTTTTGACGAAATAATAAGCAGAAAGAGTCGGATATTCGAGTTCTAGTCTGGAATATATTTCAATATTCTTTATTTGCCATGAATTTTAAAACCTTAGGCTGAAAGAAGAAAAAGATTTGAAGGCCGAAGCCCTGTATTGTTAACGAAATCCCAAGGTTGAAAGAACAACGGATTTAAAGGCTGACACTGTAAATATTTTAGTAATCTTTTGTAAATATATGTATTTAGGGTAGACGAGATCTTAGAAGAAGAGAGGAAATCCAGAAAACTACAGGATAGTCTCTGCAAATTATTAGTGAGTTAGACTTCAAGTCAAACTTTATGGTTAAGCATTAAATAGCAGAAATAAAGATCAAACTATAGCGATTTCACTTTAAATTGGACAACCTCAATTTAAATTGCATAAAACTGTAGAAATTAGTGTAAAACTGTAGAGTTCAGGTTAACTTCTTTAAATTCTAACAACTAGGTATCATTGCTGCAATTTTATCTTAAATATCATTATTTAAGGACAAATTGAGCCGACACAGGCTAATTAGGCTAATTACAGTTGCATTTCCGGGTAAAATTGTATAAGTAGTTGGAGTCTAAGATAAGATTCGTTAATATAGATGATTTAGGATCAACTGTATAGTTGAAGGAGAAAGATCATATATCCACGAGATTCGTGAATTTGGGGGAATTGTAGGTTTCCAGGGGAAATTGTTATATACATCGATTAAAGGTTAGATTGTTTTTTCTAGTGGGGCAATAGATGGCTTTACCAGCTAATGATTGGCTTCTTAGGAAAATGCGAGCCTCAACTGGTCCTATATTTGTCCCTGTAAAGGACATTTCTGCTGTATCTTTATTACAAGCATTAATTCCGCTTGCCGAACAAATAATAAGTTGCGATAATCCTAGAGGATGCCAAAGGAGAAATGCAATGTGCATTACGCGAAAAATTAAGGTTTTGTCTATGCTTTTTTAAGAAGTCAAGGATGTGGGGGTTCCATTGCCTCCCTCTGCGTTATTATGCTTCTGAAAATTATATGTTATTTTCAGAAGACAAAACATTTGCTAGACGACTGTAGCGGCGATGGAAGTTGTGTTTGGTTGGTGATGCAAACCGAAGAAATATCAAATAAATTTTGTGTTCTAACGCATGACATGGCTACTGCATTGGATGTAGTCCCCTTGAGATTGTTGGATGTCTCAGACGAGCTTAAGGAGCAAATTAAGTTGGTTCACAGTCAGTCTAGAAGAGCTAAGCTTTTCATTGATATTTCCGAAGAACAAATCCGCAGAGATGTGCATCTGTTCTTCATATGTGTCCGCCATTTTTTTTTTATGCGAAGGCGACGCATATGTGTCCGCCATTTTTTTTTTTGCGAAGGCGACGCATATGTGTCTGCCATTTTTTCGGGTCTAATAAAACATTAAAAATTTAAAAAAATACAAACTTAAATATATGAAAAAAATAAAAACATAAAAATAAAAAATTTAAAATATATTAAAACTTTAAAATAAAAATTAAGCTTAATTTGTATTAACTCCCCTTTTTAAATATTGAAAACCAAAAATTAGAAAAACCTCCAAAGGTTGAAATAAAAAATAAAAATTAGATTAAATTGTATTAAAACTTTAAACCCAAAAATAAAAAAATTTATACAATAGAAAATAAAAACCAAAAATGAAAATAAAAAAATTAGAATATATTATTACTTTAAAAGTTAATAGTAAAAACATAAAAATAAAAATTGGAAAACCAAAAAAAAAAAAATATTAGAAGTTAACATTAAAAAATATATATATAAATTAAATTATATCCATTTATATTAAAAAGGAATAAAAATTAAAAATTGTAAAAATAAATTATATTTATTTATATTAAAAAAAAAAAAAAAAAACTTGTTAAATTTTTTTTGAAGTAAATTATATTATATTAAAAATTACAAACAAAAATAAAAAGTTATATAATCAAAAATATATTAATAATTTAAAATAAAGTTGTTAAATCTTATATATATATATATATATATATATATATATATATATATATATATATATATATATATATATATATATATATATATATTAAACATTACAAACAAAAATGAAAAATTATATAATTTAAAATATATTAATAATTTAAAATAAACTTCTTAAGTCTTTTAAAAAAAACTTTAAAAATGAAAAAAAATACAAAAATAAAAAGGTTAAAATACATTTTAACTTTAAGTCACGGGAAAAATGCAAACTTTAAAACTTGTAAAATATTTTTAAAACTTAAATAAATTATATTATATTAAAAAATAAAAACAATAACAAAAATATAGAGGTCAAATGATGATAGTGGTGGTTAAACTCCACTGAGACTAAACTTTGATCTAAAAAAAACAAATTATTTAGTTTATTTTTATTTGTTAAATATAAAAATCAGAAATTCAAAAATTATAAAAACGAAATAAAAAAAATTAAAAATATATTACAACTTTAGAAGTCACTTTAGAAAATTTAAAGCTTGTTAAATCTTTTTAAATTACTAAATAAAAAAGTTAAAATAATTTAAATTTTAAAAAGAAAATAAAAAACTTGTTAAATTTTTTAAAAACAAATAAATAATATTATATTAAAAATTAAAAAGCACAAAAGTAAAATTATTTAATTTATTTTTATTTGTTAAAATAAAAATCACAAATTCAAAATTTATAAAACACAAAATTAAAAAATTAAAAAATATATTAAAACTTTTAAAAAGTTATAACTTTAAAAATGACAAAAAAAATTTAGACACAAATTCAAAAATTATAAAACACAAAATTAAAAAATTTAAAAAATATTATAACTTTAAAAAAAGTTATAACTTTAGTTATAACTTTTAAAAAAGAGAAAAAATTAGTAAAAATAAAAAAGTTAAAATAATTTAAATTTTAAAAAGTCACTGGAAAATTTAAACTTGTTAAAACCTTTTTAAATTACTAAAATAAAAAAAATTTCAAAAGTCAAAGTAAAAATAAATAAACTATATTATATTAAAATTTAAAAACAATAAAAAAATAAAATGTATTAAAAATTTAAAGTAAAAAAACAAAATTATTTAATTTATTTTTATTTGTTAAAATGAAAATCACAAATTCAAAAAAATTATAAAACACAAAATTTATAAAACTCAAAATTAAAAAATTAAGAATATATTAAAACTTTAAAAAAGTTATAACTTTAAAAATGACAAAAAAAATTAGCACAAATTCAAAAAATTATATTTAAAAATAAAAAATTAAAAAATATATTATAACTTTAGTTATAACTTTTAAAAAATGACAAAAAAAATCTACTAAAATAAAAAAGTTAAAATAATTTAAATTTTAAGTTAGTTGGTCCAATGTCGCATTGCGACAACAATTGTGTCAATGTTTAAATCAATTCCCTCGTTCACCAATTACTTTGGTTTTTAATTTTTTGGGTAATGGTTGTCCCTCGGGTCTCACCAATTCCTTTGGTTTATAATATTAAACCCTCGGGTTTATTAGTTTTTTTTGGTTTATAATATCAATAATCGATCAATTTCATCCATGATCAAATGTCACATTCCTCGACAAAGCATTGTATCAATATGAAAATCACCCATGCCCAACCATGGTCATACTTGGTCCAACGCTAGCATTGTGACAACAATTGTCTCAATGTTTAAATCAATTCCTGGGTTCACCAATTCCTTTGGTTTATAGTCACGTAGTAAACCCTTGGGTTTATTAGTTTTCTTTTGGTTTATAATATGAATAATCAATCAATGTCATCCATGATCAAATGACACATTCTCGACAAAACATTGTCTCAATATGAAATGACCCATGGCCAACCATGGTCATAGTTGGTCCAATGTTGCATTGCTGCGACAACAATTGTCTCAATGCTTTAAATCAATTCCCTTGGGTCTACCAATTCCTTTTGGTTTATAATTTGTTGGGTAATGGCTGTCCCTCGGGTTCACCACCCCCTTTTAGTTTATAATATAAATATGAGTAAGTCAATGTCATCCATGATCAAATGTCGCATTCTGACAAACATTGTCTCAATATGAAAATCACCCATGGCCAACCATGGTCATAGCTGGTCGAACGTCGCATTCTGACAACAATTGTCTCAATGTTTAAATCAATTCCCTTGGGTTCACCAATTCCTTTGGTTTATAACTTGTTGGGTAATGGTTTCGCTTGGGTTCACGAATTCTTTTGGTTTATAATATTAAACCCTTGGGTTTATGTCATCCACGATCAAATGTCACATTCTGAAAATCATTGTCTCAATATGAATATCACCCATGGCCAACCATGGTCATAGTTGGTCGAACGTCGCATTGTGACAACAATTGTCTCAGTATTTAAATCAATTCCCTTGGGTTCACCAATTCCTTTGGTTTATAATATTAAACCCTTGGAGTTATTAGTTCTTTTGGTTTATAATATGAATAATCGATCAATGTCATCCATGATCAAATGTCGCATTGTGAGAACAATTGTCTCAATGTTTAAATCAATCCCTTTCGTTCACCAATTCCTTTGGTTATAATATTAAACATGAGTTTTATTAGTTCTTTGGTTTATAATATGAATAATCAATCGGCGTCATCCATGATCAAATGTCACATTCTAACAAATATTGTCTCAATATGAGAATCACTCATGGCCAACCATGGTCATAGTTGAGTGACGATCACATTGTGACAACAATTGTCTCAATGTTTAAATCAATTCCCTTGGGTCCACCAATTCCTTGGGTTATAATAATATTAAACCCTTGGGTTTATTAGTTCTTTTGGTTTATAATATGAATAATCGATCAATGTCATCCATCATCAAATTGTACGAATATGAAATCATGTAGCCAACCATGGTCATACTTGGTCAGCGTGGCATTGTAATAGCAATTGTCTCAATGTTTAAATGAATTCCCCTTGAGTTCACTAATTCCTTTGGTTTATAATTTGTTGGATAATGGTTTTCCTTGGGTTCACCAATTCCTTTGGTTTATAATATTAAACCGTTGGGTTTATTAGTTTTTTGGGTTTATAATATGAATAATCGATCAATGCCATCCATGATCAAATGTCAAATTCTGAAACATTGTCTCAATATGAAAATCACACATGGCCAACCATGGTCATAGTTGGTCGAACGTAGCATTGTGACAACAATTGTCTCAATATTTAAATCAGTTCCCTTGGGTTCACCAATTCCTTTCGTTTATAATATTAAACCCTTAGGGTTATTAGTTCTTTTGGTTTATAATATGAATAATCGATCAATGTCATCCATGATCAAATGTCGCATTGTGAGAACAATTGTCTCAATGTTTAAATCAATCCCCTTGGGTTCACCAATTCCTTTGGTTTATAATATTAAAACCTTGGGTTTATTAGTTCTTCTGGTTTATAATATGAATAATCCATCAATTTCATCCATGATCAAATGTCACATTCTGACAAATATTGTCTCAATATGAAAATCACTCATGGCCAACCATGGTCATAGTTGGTCGAACGTCGCATTGTGACAACAATTTTCTCAATGTTTAAATCAATTCCCTTGGGTTCACCAATTCCTTTGGTTTATAATATTAAACCCTTGGGTTTATTAGTTCTTTTGGTTTATAATATGAATAATCGATCAATGTCATCCATGATGAATGATACAGCCACCATTCAATTGTCTCATTTAAGAAAATCTTCCTTGCTGATACATAAGACATGGATGTCAGCAATCGCATCGTGACAACAATTGCTCTGGCTAAATCAATTCCTTATAGGTTTATAATTCCACTTTGGTTTATAATACGAATATCGATAATGTCATCAAGATAAATGACACGTGTAGAAATATTGTCTCAATATGAAAATCACCCATGGCCAACCCTGGTCATAGTTGGTCCAATGTCGCATTCTGACAACAATTGTGTCAATGTTTAAATCAATTCCCTTGGGTTCACCAATTCCTTTGGTTTATAATTTTTGGGTAATGGTTGTCCCTTGGGTTCACCAATTCCTTTGGTTTATAATATTAAACCCTTGGGTTTATTAGTTTTTTTGGTTTATAATATGAATAATCGATCAATGTCATCCATGATCAAATGTCACATTCTGACAAACATTGTATCAATATGAACACCACCCTTGGCCAACCATGGTCATACTTGGCCCAACGTCGCATTGCGACAACAATTGTCTCATTGTTTAAATCAATTCCATTGGGTTCACCAATTCCTTTGGTTTATAATTTTTTGGGTAATGATTTTCCCTTGGGTTCACACTTGCTTGGGTTTTTTAGTTTTATTGGTTTATAATATGAATAATCGATCAATGTCATCCATGATCAAATGTCACATTCTGACAAACATTGTATCAATATGAAAATCACCCATGGCCAACCATGGTCATACTTGGCCCAACGTCGCATTGCGACAACAATTGTCTCAATGTTTAAATCAATTCCGTTGGGTTCACCAATTCCTTTGGTTTATAATTTTAAACCCTTGGGGTTATTAGTTATTTTGGTTTAGAATATGAATAATGCAGTCAAAAGCATCCATGACCAAATGTCGCATTGTGAGAACAATTGTCTCAATGTTTATATCAATCCTTGGGTTCACCAATTTTTTTGGTTTATAATATTAAACCCTTGGGTTTACTAGTTCTTTTGGTTTATAATATGAATAATCAATCAATGTCATCCACGATCAAATGTCACATTCTGACAAACATTGTCTCAATATGAATATCACCCATGGCCAACCATGGTCATAGTTGGTCGAACGTCGCATTGTGACAACAATTGTCTCAATATTTAAATCAAATCCCTTGGGTTCACCAGTTCCTTTGGTTTATAATATTAAACCCTTGGGGTTATTAGTTCTTTTGGTTTATAATATGAATAATCAATCAATGTCATCCATGATCAAATGTCGCATTGTGACAACAATGGTCTCAATGTTTAAATCAATTCCCTTGGGTTCACCAATTCCTTTTGGTTTATAATTTGTTGAGTAATGGTTGTCCCTTGGGTTCACCAATTCCTTTGGTTTATAATATTAAACTCTTGGGTTTATTAGTTCTTTTGGTTTATAATATGAATAATCGATCAATGTCATCCATGATCAAATGTGACATTCTGAAAAATATTGTCTCAATATGAAAATCACCCATGGCCAACCCTGGTCATAGTTGGTCCAACGTCGCATTGTGACAACAATTCTCTCAATGTTTAAATCAATTCCCTTGGGTTCACCAATTTATTTTGGTTTATAATTTGTTGGGTGATGGTTGTCCCTTGGGTTCACCAATTCCTTTGGTTTATAATATTAAACCCTTGGGTTTATTAGTTCTTTGGGTTTATAATATGAATAATCGATCAATGTCATCCATGATCAAATGTCACATTCTTACAAATATTGTCTTAATATGAAAATCACCCATGGCCAACCTTGGTCATAGTTGGTCCAACATTGCTTTGTGACAACAATTGTCTCAATGTTTAAATCAATTCCCTTGGGTTCACCAATTCCTTTGGTTTATAATTTTTTGGGTAATGGTTTTCCCTTGGGTTCACCAATTGATTTGGTTTATAGTATTAAACTCTTGGGTTTTTTAATCTCTATTGTTTTTAATATTGCCCTTAGCCTTATTCATACCTTGGGTTTTTAATATTTATCCCTTAGGTCCACTGACTCCTTTGGTTTATAATATTAAACCCTTGGGTTTATTAGTTCTTTTGGTTTATATTGTTAATCACACATTCGGTTTATTACTCTCTTGAGTTTAAAATACTAATTCTCAGGGTTTGTTAATTTCTTAGATTTTTTAGTTTAAAATATTAATTCTTAGGGTTTATTAATCTTTATTGTTTATAATATTCATCCGTTAGGTTTATGATATTTATCCCTTGGGTTCGCTGGTTCCTTTGCTTTATAACATTAAACCCTTGGGTGTATTAGTTCTTTTGGTTTATAATGTTAATAATCTCGTTGGTTTATTAATATCTTATGTTTAAATTACTGATTCTTATGGATTATTAATTTATTAGGTTTTTTAGTTTAAAATATCAATTCTTACGGTTTATTAATCTCTTGTGTTTTTAATATTGATCCCTTATGTTTATAATATTTATCCTTTGGGTTCACCAATTCCTATGGTTTATAATATTTAAACCTTTGGTTTATGATGACATTAGGTTTGTATTATTAATTATCTCTTGGGTTTATTAATATCTTCACTTTAAAATAATAATTGTTAGGGTTTATTAATCTCTTAGGTTTTTTGTTTTTAAATATTTTTTCATATGGTTTATTACTCTCTTGAGTTTAATATTATTAATATATTAATATATATTATAAATAAATATTCAAATATTTATTAATAATGATTATTTAGTAATAATATAATAATATTATTAATAATATAACCGTATGATATAATATATATTATTAATATATTATTAGTTCTTTTGGTTTATTAATAATATAACCATATTTATGATATTAATATATAAAAAAATATTAAAATATTATATATTATTTATATTATTTTTATATTAATAAATATTATATATATTTCAAGTTAATTTATAATATGTATATATTTAATATTATCAATATATTAATAAAATATTTTTAATATATATTATATTAATATTATAATATTAATAATATATATAAAATATTTTGTATATATTAATAATATTATAATATTATCAATAATCATTATAAATAAATATTCAAATATTTATTAATAATGATTATTAGTAATATTATAATATTATTAATAATATTTTAATATTTAATATTTATTTAGTAATATTAATAATATTATAATATTACTAATATTCATTATAAATAAATATTCAAATATTTATTAATGATTATTAATAATATTATAATATTATTAATATATATTAATAAATATTAAAATATTTATTAATAATGATTATTACTAATATTATAATATTATTTATATATATTATTCATAATATATATAAATAATATTTTAATATTTTATTATATATTTAGTAATATTAATAATATTATAATATTACTAATAATCATGATAAATAAATATTAAAATATTTATTAATAATAATGATTATTAGTAATATTATAATATTATTAATTATATAAACAACTATGATATAATATATATTATTAATATATTATTAGTTCTTTTAGTTTATTAATATAACCATATTTAATGATATTAAAATATAAATAAATATTAAATTATTATATATTATTAATATTATTTTTATATTAATATATATTATATATATTTTCAAGTTAATTTATAGTATGTTTATATAATATTTTTAATATATTAATAAATAATTTTAATATATATTATTAATACTTATTATAATATTATTAATATATATAAAATATTTTGTGATTTTAATCATAATTAATATATTTAATATATTAATATTATTATTAATATACAATATATATATTTAGGATTAATATAATAAATTAATATATATAATATTTATTTATTGATATATAAATTAATGTGATGGGTGATCGATATAGGCCTATCGGCGTATATCAACTACATTAGTAAATAGCAGTTTGTAAATCTATTTTACTCCTTCTATCGGCATATATCAATACATTGAATTTTTACTAATGTGGTTGTGCTAGTTATATTTTTAATGAACAATTTGCAAACGTTCTTTTTCCTCTTGTAACTCGGTTTTATGCGCGGGGAGCTTCTGTCAATTATGTTCTCAAATAGTTTAAGAGAGATCCTACTAGAAGGCTTGGCGTCACTCGATGCTTTCGATGTAGAATTCGTCTTTGAATATAATCGTCGATACTTGTTGTTAATTTTTGCATAGCCACTTAATTCTCATGATGTGAGCTCTTTTGTTTTGTTTTCGATTTTCCCAGCTATCTATGGCTACGGTACCCCGACGTTCGAAGTCAAGTGCATTTTGCAGGTCGCCGGATATCAAACTGTATACTTCTCATATCTGGCTCCTATAAACTCCTTAAACATGTGTATTTTAGGGTTTAAATTTTCAAACTTTCGTTGCGCAGTTTTTACGCGATCTTGGTGCAAAATATCATATAATGCGTATTACATATCCCACAGTGAGCTAGAGGCTCTTCATAATTATCATAAGTTTCTGTCGTAGCTATTTGTCATTTCTCAGTCAGGTTACATTCTGGAATGGTGAAATCTTTACCTTGCTTTGTAAGTTTATTTTATGAAAGATTGTATTTTCCATGAAGGGTTTTATCATAGAATAAATTTTAATGACTTTTTCACCGCGAAGATGGTGCTTCCAGGTGAATTGTGCTCTAAGTTGTTGTATGGATATTAAAAAAATTATTTCTCCATACATCATGTTTCTCTTTTAACTAAAAAAGGATTGTGTTTTATTAGCCTTCTTGACTGCGTTGTAGCTGTCGAGCTTTTTACTCTTTTAACTAAAGGATTGTGTTTTATTAGCCTTCTTGACTACGTTGTAGCTGTCGAGCTTTTCCCTCAAGAGTTTACTGCACAGTTTAAATGGAACAATTACTATGCTTTAAATTCGTTTGGCATACGTATTCCTCCAGTTCCATGATTGGTTTCGTTTTCTTATTTTTCTTTATGGTACAGTTTCTGCACGTATTTATCATACAAAGTTAATATTAGAATCTGAGCTCTCTGGGGTCTTAAGTCTGAGTACTAATGTGAGTGAAATCTATCATTTTGATGACCTGTCTACCGGAGCTAAGGGTTTCCATTCGCTGTTGTGCTTCTTTCTTTTTTAAGATTCGATTAGTTGTTGGTTCCATATGCATTAACCCCCGGACCGTAAGGTCTGGCCGAATATTGTAAATAAAGTTCCTATACTTGTGTATTTGTTATTATATTTTTTGCCAATGAACCCAAAACGGTCGCGGTGGGGTTAGTGACATATCACACCTCATTTTAATAATTCTAAAACAGACTTTTAGTAATAACCCATCGAAAAGAGCAAATAGAAATTTAGCCAAAAATTAGCAAGAATTTCCACAGGTTAGTTAGAACATCGAACCATGCTATTTATTATCTTTAAGCAAAATATTTTCGATGCTTCAGATTAGATACTCCATTTTGTATTTTTGTCAGCTTTCAGTAAATAAACAAGTAACCCTTCTGCAATATTCCAAAACAAATATCTATGTTGACTTATACGCTTGTAAGTAAATAATGAAAACGAACATTCCACTTACATTCCTTATCTTTTTAAACATAGATGGAATTAATTACAAAGTCAATACTAAAATAACTAGCAATTACACCATATGTTGCAAAGCCAATTTGATTGTGGAGAAATAAGGGTAAAATTATGTTTACTTTACCTCAAATCAAATATCCATATTGGGTAATTGATGTGGAACAACCGTGTTACTAAGCGCATGTAACATGTGTTTTCTCATAATTGATGAGACATTTTGGCCAAGCGTGAGTCAATACCTCATATGGCCAATTTCTGCACATGTTTATTTTTTTTACTTGCATGAAGGATGCACTTGGTTTTTATGACCAAGTTGGAGTAGACTTCACCTTCCATGAAATTATTTGCTTCACATCATTCTTAATGTTGAATTCATCTTATACTAGTATTAGAAATTTCACTCATATTTTACCAAATTTCATTAAATAATAAATAACAAAAAAAACCATGTATTTTTCCAATAATAAAATACTTGTATTTTTTATTCATTAAACTAATTTATGTTAATTCTAGTTTTATTTTAAAATACATAAAATTTGGATGTATGAATTTTATTAAATAAATTAGTTTAGATCGAGAGTTAAAATTTTTTTAGGCCATCTTATTCCCCCTATAAAAACTACATTCCACATGAATACCATGAAATTTTATTATTTATAGTTTATCATTATTTTATTTATTTATTTTTAATTTCATTTTTGACTAATTAAAATATTCATTACATTATATCAATATTTTTATTTATTTTATTTTTTATTTGTAATTTTTTGTAATTTGACATAGTGAAAATGTTAAACATGACATTTTAACATTTATCATCTCATTATTTTGTTTTATTATTTTATTTTTTATTGTATTTTGACCTAGTTAAATATACATTATATATAAAAATGTTACTTCATCTAATGGCATAAAAATATTTCATTGTTTAACATTTGATCCAATGGCTCTATTTATGGACACGGTGGAAAACTAGAGTTGTTTCAGTCATTGACATCTTACGGTGTAATTATTGGAAAATACAACAAGGTCACCAACATTTGAAAATGTGATTACATCCTCTTCACACAGTGAGCTCGTCACCGAAGCGATAAACTACAATCTTTTGGAAACAAAAGAGGTAGGCATTAAGATCACCACAATCTTTGGGAACAAAGGGTAGGCATTAAGATCACCATCGAGCACAGACACCAGTGCATTGCTGAGTTTTGTTGATTAACACCGTCAAACTATGGATACTTTCTTAAGCAACATCCTTCTTTCTTCGATCCCCATTGCTTTATTTTCCTAGAAAAACAAAGAACCCATTTCCTCCTTGATACGCCCTTCTTATCTCATGAGGATAAGGTAATTATTTCTTGACTTTCCCCGAGTGCTTGGTGTTTGGACTTCATTATTTCCAACGGTCTTTGCCAGATTCCAAATTATATATATTTTTAAGAAAAATGTGTAAATATTTTACTACTAAATATTAATATTTTTCCATAATTAAACTAAATTCATTTAAGAAAATGTTTGTAAGCGGATCTTGCATCCGAAATTGTATGATGACAAGTAGGATATTTCCCCCATGATGCTCACTTTAAGGTCCATCACATCGATCACAACCTCATGTTTTGTTGTAACCTTTATGAGTCGTCTCACAACATATGTAGATATCTCTCCCCCGTGGTGCCTAGATTTTTTTTAATTTCATTGCAAGATGGTCTTGTCTCTTGGAAAATTAGCATCATGCACCTAGATTTTACCTTTAGAGTGAGAAGAAGGGAAAAAAAATGGATGAAGCTACCTCTCATATGTGAGAAAATTTGGCTAGCTTATAATCCAAGATGTAAAAGTTGTAATAGTTCCTGCACAATCTTCTTTGTTCAATATCTTTTTAGTAAAGGAAACTGGAGCCTAACCAAAACCAAAGTGAACACTTTGTGTTTCAAAGTGAAATAACATTATTTTTTAATTAAATTGAAAAAATAAATTAAAATTGAATTTAAACAAAAACTAACATTTCATTTTGGAAATGAGGAAGGTAAAGGCCAAGATTATTTTGCTACATAAATATAAACCTTCTATATTTCTCTAAATCTCACTATATATGTTATAATTACTTATAATTGAAAAATAAAATTATGCAATAGTTAATTAACAAAGAAATATAAATAAAATAAATCAAACACTTCACCATACATTTCACATTGATAAAATGAAAACTATCATAAAAATCAATTACATTATAACTTTGGTCCAAGTTATTATTATTAATCATAAAAAAAAAAGTTAAATTTATATATATTTTTAAAAAGCATGTAACAAGATCATTAATTATAAAGATAAGGTTCAAAAATTCTAAAGTGGTAGATAGTAGTTTTCATTTAGATGGTAGTTGTCTTACAGAAATCCTGTAAAACAATTTCAAAAAATCAAAATGTTGGAGTGTTTGAATACTTTTTTTATGGTGGAAATGGATTCAACATCAGCATCTGGGGAATCCAAAATCCAGAAGTTTGATAGTTGTAATCCATATTTTCAAAAATTATGCCGAATTTTATCATAACCTTGCCAAAAAAATTCATTATTTTCCAAACTATTTATGTATTTTTTCTACCCTCGTAAGAAAAAAATACCATTAATCAAACCAAATTTTTTATCGACATTCCTTTGCACTTTTTCCACCAATAATTTATACATTTTTCACTCTTCACTCAATCACTTATTTTTCATTTTATATTCTTATTAAGTACCTTATTTACACTATCCTTACGCACACATAAATATTTTATACTAATATCATTCCCTTCCCTTTTATATTAGATATCATTAGTACATAGCACCAATAAATCCATGAAACAAACTCCTACAGCTACCCATCATCCCTATCACCTATCATCCTTATCCTTTCATTTTCAACCTTCATAATCTTAAAATAAAAATAAAATAAAATTGGCTACCAAGAAAATAAAGTATATATAGGCTACTATAAGGAAACCTTATAGGTTGCTAAAAAAGACACAATATTAAATTTTCAAAAAAGAAATTCATTTTTTTTATAGGAGGACATAATTATGACATAAATAATATGCAACAACAAGAAAATTTTAAGTCCCTGAATTTTTATAGGATGCCTACAAGTTTATATAGGACACGTTATAGGTCGCTACAAAAATAACAACACGTAGAAATTTTCATAGAAAAAAAGATTTTTTTTTCAAAGGACATCAATATCACCTAAGGGAAACCCAAAAATAAGTAAAACAAAGTCCTTCACTTTGTATACGACCCATATATAATTACGGGATCCTATACAACTAGAAATTTTAGAAGCTCAATGTAGATTTCCAATGAGGAACTAGCACCTACACAAGCATCAATTCCAAAATTCAATGTCCAAAAAGAGGATGGAATTTAATAATCACCATGTTCAAGAGAAGAATTAGATCTAGCTAATATGTCTCATAGAGCTCAACCTTGCATATTATTGCATATTATGGTCAACACTAGTGGTATCATTATCGCGACAAGATCAGTTCATAGCCATTATGGAACAACAATTATAGAGATCCAAAAAACAAATCCAAAACACAATAAGAGAAATTTGTGTTGGAAATATCTTATTTTGAGCTAATTATATGTATATTTTATCTGCATGTCATATTATATAGTCATCAATTCCTCAATTTGAATTCCCCTTCTTAGTTCAACATTGTCTTCCTTTAACATGGTCATCTATGATCAAGTGGGTAGGGGTAGGGTGAGAGCTTGATTTAATTAAAATAATTCACATCGAGGATAAATTATTGGGTATTGTTTAAATGAGAAAAAGAAGAATAGGGAAAGGAAATTCAACACTCCAATTATTCACATTCTTTCCAAATTACCTATAGTGATAGTTGTTTCATGTTTCGATTGGTACTCATTGGTTATTTTGTATCAAACATTGTTTTTTTTTATATATTGTATTGTAAATTCTTGTATACATATAATATAAATTTCATGAAAGGATATTCAACTTAAGTGGATTGAATAATTTTATCATATTCACCTACATGAATAGTCCTAAAAACTCAAAAAACAAATATTGTTATGATGTTTTGATTAATATTCATTGGTTATTTTACATTAGGATTTCAAATCATTAGAAATTGAAATTAACATAATTGTGTCTCATCTGTGGAGGAGTCTAGGAACTCTGGGTCTATCTACCAGCCATTTAACTCAACTTTCCTAGCCCTGATCCCTAAAGCCGACCATCCTGACTCCTTTGCTGACTTCCGACGCATCTCTTTTTGTACCTATGTTTATAAAATCATTGCAAAATTCATTTCCTCAAGATTAAATCCTTTCTTATCCAGACATATCTCCCCTGAACAATTTGGTTTTCTAGATGGTAGACAGATTCTTGAAGCTATGGGAGCTGCCCAAGAAACTCTTCATAGTCTGAAGAGAAGTGGGAAGAAAGGGGCTATTATCAAAATTGATTTGTCAAAAGCCTATGAAAGAATAAGTTGGATGTATCTGCACCTCTTGCTAACTCATCTTTGTTTCAAATATGATTTTTTCAGATGGGTAATGAGTTGTGTGACCTCATCCTCTATTGCTATTCTGATAAATGGAGTTGTCACTTCATTCTTCAATCCTGAGAAAGGCTTAAAACAAGGTTGCCCTCTCTCGCCCCTTCTGTTCCTATTGGCTGCTGAGGGGATTAGCATAATGATTCACAAAGAAAAAAGACAGGGTCAGCTTAAAGGAATAAAATTTGCGGTAAACCTCTGGATTACTCATCTTCTCTTTGTAGACGATATTCTGTTGTTTTGTAATGGGAGTTTGGAGGACTGTCGATCTTTGAAAACTATCTTGGACCTCTTTCTGAAGGCTACAGGCCTCCAAATCAATGAACAAAAATTGAATTTTACCACCTCCAGTCTTTCCATTGAAGATGTGGGAAGGGTTGAAGCACTGTTGCATTTTGATGTCAAATCCCTTCAGGATAACTTCAAGTATTTTGGGTTCCACCTCAAACTTGATAATTACCGCATCCAAGATTAGAAGTGGCATATCTGTTTGTCACATTTACAGGGAAAGGAATCGGGATGCAGACCACCTATCTAAAGCAGGTTCTCAGCAAGATATGGAGTCCTGGATAGTAACAGAGATGGAAAATGGGGCTGTTCATTTTCTGGAACAACTGGTCTTTGATTAAAATTTATGTTTTATTTATTTATTGTACATAATCAGCTGCTCATAATCTACAAAATTTCTCTTAACTATTGATGAACCAGAACTGTGTTCCGGGTCCTCATTTTTAAAAAACCTATTTCTAAACTTCTGGAGACTGGGATAGTTATTATTGCCGGTCTTTCCTTTTTTAGATTGGAAACTTGTGCTTCTATTGGCACTACACCCTCTTCTTCTCATCTTTATTTCATTTTTTTACACCGGGGGATGATGAATAATTGGAGGTGCCTTTGTTTTTTGATCCTTTTGTATACAAGCTGCTTTGACAATACTTTTAGGTGTTGTAAAGTAGTTGAGACAACCATTCTCCTTTGGAAAAATGGGAATGGAGTTGCTATGAAATGCTCCGCATATGCTATGTGACTCTCTATATATAATAGAAAGTTCGATTTTTTTCAGTGGAAAAAAAAACATAATTATGTCTCATGAGATTATATTCATTTGAATTGGGTTAAATTATTTTACTATCGTCACTTATAGTAATATTCATACAAACTTAAAATAAATAATGATCCACCATTTTGGTCAGTTCACACCCATTCACTAGAACCATGAATTGGTATTTTTAGTAAGGATTGTGAACATACTTGTCTAAATCACACAAAAAACTCATGAAAGGATAAATATTTTAAGTGGACAAAATAATTTTTTACAAAAATATATAAGAAAAATTTAGAGAATATAATAAAACTTAAAGTTTCAAGTGCTTTGATTATTTCTCCCTCATAAAATCAAATTCTAAAAGTTTTTCAATTTAAGGAATATATTTATCCATTTCCAATGTAAATTTCTTCAAGAAATATTAAGGATATTATTTCAAAAAAATAAAAATTATAGACACCAGTAATATAATTAAGAAAAATTAGGAAATTATATTGAAATTCCTTTAATTAATTCTCCAAAACCCCAATGTCTCAAAATATTCAATATCAGCCTAGGGAGAATATAGCGAGAGGATTGGACATGATAAAAATAAATTTCAAGGAAACTATTTTGTTGCATTAGGTGTGGAAAGAAACTCATTCTATGGGGGATGTAGGCCTTCAAATTAGATATTTTTATGTCCCATTTTACATATTCATTACATAAAATGTTGTCCCTGAGCCATAACTTGCATGAAAATTTGTCTTCAGGGTTTGGTAAACTTTGGAGTTATAATGGAGGTTCAATCCCCTGTATCTATGGATGTTATGGCTATTATATTTTTCCTCTGCTAAGGTTTGTGTTTTGTTTATGCAATTATTGTACTTCCATTACTAGAATACATTTACTTTCATGTATTTACTTTATTCGTTTTGCTTTATAGTTTTTCACTAGAATAGCTCGCTTTATAGTTTTTACTTCTTGTCATTAGAATATTTTGATGTTTTAAATGTATTTTATGTTCATTTCATTTATGCACATTTACATTATCATATCCTTCCTATCTCATTATCATATTAGTTTGTTTTCAATTTACAACTTTTCTTGAAGTAGAATTAGAATTTTCCTTATGTTATTTTTCTTCTTTAGATCTCACATTATCAGAATTAGCATGATCCATTTCCAAAACATGGTTTTATAACTATATTTTCACAAATATTACACAACACCTCACAAGTGTGTATGAACCATGGATTGACATTTAAATTGAGGAGTTGAATTGTGATTATTTGGCATATCAAGAAAATTCATGTATAACTTAAGATGAAGAGTTTCTTCCCTGTGATATTTTATAATATTTAAGATATAACTCATGTTTTTCATGGTCATCCATATAATTTAATCTTGATTCTAAATATGTATTTTCAACCTTGAAAATTAAACCTTTTTCATAGCTCAAGATTGTGTTTACCTTTTCTCCCTACCAAAAGAGCTGTAGGAAGAGGAAACCCCAGAAGGAATTGTCAATGATCTAGGCCACTTTCTGAAATTATTTGAAGCCACAAAGTAAGGAACATACACTTGTTATTATACCATATTAGCATATATGAACATCTCCTATCCCCTTCCTACCTAAATTTATATTTCTTATCATGAATATCGATGGAAACAACCTTTGAACTATGACCACATATAGTAAAGGTGTAGAAAATGTTAGGAATATGTTCATTTCCTCATGGAACACCCTATAAACATCATTATCCCACTAACTAATCCCTATCCTCAAAAACATCCTTACAACTCCAACTCCTAGCCCCACCAAGCTTCAAGAAAAGGTTTAGATAATGAAAATATTTTTGAAACCCTTGCTTATATTGAATATCACCAAAAAAAAAGACTTTGGTAAGATATATTTAACCAAAATATTGATAGAAGCTCTCAAGAAGTCTTAACCTAAGACTATTACAAAGTCTGAAGGAGAAGCGACAAAACCAACACAAGATCTAGAAGTAATTAAAGAACTAATAATAGACATGGACGACCCTCTTGTTATTAAATATATAAATGATATGGATATATATGCATTGGATATTCCCTTAGACTAAACATCATGTAAAATAGTAGATTCACAATTGATAATGGAACACCAAATGTAGATATTGCACAAGTCCCTCCTTAAAAATCCAAGTAAAATTGACAGTAGGACCCATCAAATACAAACTATATAAACCTTTATTTATGAATACACACTAACTCTTTTAAGTACCCTTCTACTATGTCAAAAGAGGATTAAATAAGGAGAAAAGGAAGTGAGAAGTAGCTCCTTTAGGAAATTGAGAAAATATTGTTCAATTTAGGAAGAATAATTATTATGATACATGAATTCTCCTTTGTTACTTCCCATACATAATGAAAAATATCTCATGGAATATAATGACCTTAAATGAAAATGAAAATAAAGGAGCACCAAGAAAAAAATACAGTAACAATATCTAGTTACAATGATGATACAAGAATCCATATGTACTAGTGATTAGATCTCTATGATAGCCTCTCTAGGATGGGTGAGATGTCAATATACAAAAAATAATGCAAACAATTAATAAATAGGCTTTGTTATCATATGGAACCCAAGGGAGACTTGTAAAACCCTCTCCCACCACCCTATCTCCCTCTAGGTCAAATAGGAGGCATTACTTTATCGTAACCTGCCCTCCAGGGTCTCGTTATAAAAATGGGGTTATAAATTTCCTCCTCCCAATATTGTGAAATTAACTTTGTAATACACCATTATACTCATGTTGTCGAGCACTTTTGGACATAACCCAAGTAGTCCACCAACCATGAGTAGTCAACATCATAACACCACTCAACATAATAGAACTAGTGTTATTTTATGGGTTTTGGTAGAATCAAATAGGTTCTATAGTCTCATATGGTGCTAAGAGGCTAGGGAACACAGGATGACCAATACCCAAAATTTTTTTTGCGACATATGGCTCTAAAACACCTTAATTAAAATAATCAGCCAGTAATTAAATTATTTCCTAAGTTTCAATTAGGAAAGTTGGTTGATTAATGTTAATTAATTAAGGGTGTTTGATATTTCTCTAGAGACTTCTATTGATAAATTATAATTTATGTTTGTCATTGAAGTATATTTATTCTTGGTCGTTGAAGTCTGAACAAGAGATTATAGGAGAATATTGAAGGTATGGAGAGACACAGTTGTTAGAGCTTCAGTCACCTTGGGAAATTAAGCTACCCAATTCATAGCTTTAGTGCGGGCAAAGTTCAAGCTGGAGGAAAAGAATCAGAGACAAGGAGCAACAAAAAATCATAGAGTAGGATTCTAGAGAGGTTTCTAATGTCTCTCTGTCAGCTCGGTAGGATATAGGAGGTCAAATTATTTCCAAAGAGGGCCATAGAAGCGAGCGCAAAGAGTCAAAAAATATTGTGTGAGTTTCTCGAAGAAGGAATATTTAGTTTTTGGAAGTCGTATCATCTTATAGAATGTATAGAAAGTAACTTCAAGAGTTAGAGGGAGGAAGGAAAGCTCACTTGGACCCAATTTCCATGAAGTGCAAGTTACCCAAGACCAACAGTGCAAGCTCTAGGTTGTAATGAGAGTAGCTAGTGTGGGGTTATACTAGGGGAAAAACGACCAATTTTTTTAGCAGAGGATATCTAGGATATCCATATTATTTTGGCTAGATATTCGCTAGAGGATTTCCATGTGGGCATCCAGATTATTTACTCCATAAATTTGGTGCATAATAAAAAAAATAAACTCTCATTTTTTACACTAGTTTTCCCTTCGAGGTTTTTTTAAGGACTTTTAGTTCAAAATAATTGTCAATTTTTTATATGTGTGAATCTATTTCTTAGTTTTGGATTTTAATTCCACATCATATTTTTATTGTGAATAATTTGAATGTAATTTATTTTTTATTTATCATGAAACACATCAAAAGGAAAAAACTCTAGTTGCTACAATTTAAGGAAATTTTAAATGGTATCAGAGAATTGTCGATCGGATTAGTAGTTCAAAGGTGAAATATTGGAAAATCATGAAGTTTCAGAGGGATATCTAAAGCACATAGTTCATATATGTGTAGGCCTAGCTAGGGGTGTTAATTGAAGTGGAACATGGTTTGATTTCCAGATCCAGTTTAGAGAAAAGTTAGAATGGCCTCAGAGGAGAGCTTATAAGAAGTGTGGTTGCCAAGAAGAAATTCCAGTCAGTAGATTAGTTGATTCCGATAATAGATCTAAGAGCTGAAGATTTGAAGCAAGGGTTGTAATAACAGATCTGCATACGACACAAAGAGAAAATACTTCTCCAAGACTTCTCCATAATTTATACCCAAGACTTCTTCAATAAATGTTTTGGATTTCTTAAGTATGGTCACAGGGAGATTCAAAATTTAGTAGTATATGAGATTGTCTTCCCTATTGGAGGATTAATTTGCATAGATAGCTTTCCTCTCTAGCTCAAATTCATAAGGATTCTAGTTCATATAATAGTGGAGTGTCAGCTCACATGATAAGAGTTAGAGACTACGTCTCTAGCTATAAGGAGGAGAATACGTAATTTCATATCTAAATGAGAAACAAGATTAAATTTACTCTATTTCGGAGAGGTGCCGTCAAGATTCAAATGGAGTCAAGAGCAAGCAATAGTATTACAAATGAATTTCATGTGTATGGCCCAGGCATGAACATAATTTCAGTGTCCTGGCTAGAGGATAAGGGATATGATGTAAAATTTGTAGGGAATAAGGTGTTCATCAAACACTGAAATTGGAAAAAGGTGAGGTAGATTGGAGTGTGTAGCCAAAAACTATCC
This sequence comes from Pinus albicaulis, assembly GCA_034641835.2. Taxonomy (NCBI): domain Eukaryota; kingdom Viridiplantae; phylum Streptophyta; class Pinopsida; order Pinales; family Pinaceae; genus Pinus; species Pinus albicaulis. The sequence goes on along the minus strand of CM076570.1, from coordinate 722,143,481 downwards.
AAGTTCTACATTGACTCTCTAAAGGAATTAGTGAGCAACAACAATAGTGATAATAGTAGTAGTGGGAGGAACCTGAATGAAATAGGACATACGATAATCAACAATTTACACCATTGAGCACTTAAGATGATTAGGGAGATAATGAAAAGGTTTTTATAATTAAACACGAAACATGATGATGCGTGCATGGGGTGCGTACTTGGGAAATATGTTAACGCATCATTCCAATGAAGTGATAATAGATCAGATGGTGTGTTGAAACTTATACACTTGGATATTTATGGCTCTATGTCCACTATATCTCTTAGAAGGTATGAGCATTTCATCACCTTCATTTATTACTATTCGAAGAAGACTTGAATCTATTTCTTGAATACCAAGGATGACCTTTTTAATTGCTTCCAAGAGTTCAAAGCTCTAGTGGATAATATGAAACGAAATAATATCAAGGTAATTCATACAGATAATGGAGGAGAGTACACATACAATGACTTCATGAGTTTTTTTGCAAAGGAAGGAATTAGGAGAGAGTGGATATCTCCACATAATCAAAAATTCAATGGAGTAGCAGAGCAAGACCATGTATATAGTTATGGTGGCAAAGGCTATGTTATGTAACCAGGACATGCCCAAGTCTTTATGGGTTGAGAATGTAACACAAAAATGTATATTCAAGAACAGGATTCTCACAAAGAAGCTAACACTAGAACAAGTATTCTAAGGGAGGAAAGCAGAAGTTAGTCACTTCGGGACATTTGGCAGTGTAGCTTACTTCCATATACTAAAGGAAAAATACACTAATTTGAATGAAACTACAGACAAATGGCTCTTCGTTGGGTATATAAAAACCTCAAAAGCATACATGATCTTTATTTATGAAAAACATGAATATTATCGTGATACGTGACGTGAATTTTATGGAGGAAAAGTTCTTCAAGATATTGCATGAGATGCCAATAGGTGATAAAATTAAGGCAATAGAATCTCCATTGGTCTAGTAGTAGGGGCATCCACAAGGGTAGCCACACGGATAACAACAATTATAGTCATAGGGACCTAGTACAATTAAAAACACTAGAATTACCTCAAGTGTAGGAAATCCTGTCAGTTCATAAAAAACAAAACAATATAGGCAATATGAGGAGTTTGACGATCCTCCCATAGCTAGTGGTCGAACCAGTAGGGAATTTCACTAGACATTGTGGGATGGGGAGGAGTTAATAGGAGCACCTAGGACAAATGAGATGGAAAAGACATAGCAAGGTAGGTAGTAGGCATTGGTGGCACAGATTGTTCAAGCTTCCAGCTATCCGGAGGCCACACAACATAAGGTTTGTATGGATTCCATGGTGATGGAGCATACTTATATCATGATGAAAAAATTTTGGGGGTTAGTGTTGATACCTATGGATAGGTAAATTGTGGGATCTTGATGGATCTATAAGGTGAAGTACGTTGTAGATGTAAATGTGAAGAAGTAAAAGGTTGGGTTCATAACAAAGGGTCATGTGCAAAATCAAGGAGTATATGATGAGGAGACCTTCACTCCAGTTGCCATATATACTTCCATCTAGTTTAATATATCTCTAGCAGCATATATGGAATGGAAGATTCATTGGATGGACCTCAAGACAACCATCTTGAATAGGGTGATAGAGGATGAATTATACATCGAATAACCATAGAGCTTCAAGACACATGAGATGGGAACACATGTGTCCAAACTGAATATATCTCTATACATGATAAAACAAGCTCTGAGGGCACTGTATGGTCAGACTGAAATCTACTTCCGGAAAATGGGATTTTTTGAGAGTGCGTAGATCCTGACCTATAATATTTGATGGTAGAGGGTGAGTCACTCAAAATAGTTTTGTATGTGGATGACCTATTTCTAACAGGGTCAGCAAGGATAATAAAGGACTATAAGAGGAACCTGGCAGTAGAGTTTGACATGAATTGTTTTGGATTGATGCTCTACTTCCTAGGCATGGAATTATGGAAGAGGGATGAGAAGATATTCCTTGGTCAAGGGAGATACACCACAAATATTATGAAGAGGTTAAGGATGTAAGATTGTAGCCCTATGAATATGCCTATGATTGAAAATTGGAGGAAGATTGATACATCAAATATTGAAGATGTTGAATTAATATTATAGAGATAGCTCATCAGTTCCCTCATGTATATGGTCAACTCTAGGCCAGATATATGCTTCAACATCAAAACTCTCAGTTAGTTTATGGTGAGACATAAGAGAGTGCACTAGACAACAATGATTCATATATTGAGGTATTTTCATGGCACAATCAAGTATGGGTTGAGGTATACTCAAGGTTTTTGTGTTAGTTTATGTGGTTATAAAGATGTATATTGGTAAGATAATTCAGTCGATCAAAAGGGCACATATCGGTGTTCATTCAACATTAGATGAGGGGTTCTATCTTGTTTCACTAGGAAACGTAATTCCATGTCACTGAGCTCTGTAGAATTATAGTACATGGTGGCTAGCCTACCCACATGTGAATCTACTTTGGTCGGTAAGACCCTAGTGAGTATGTTCAGTAATAAGATGGAGGTGAACAATATTTACTATTATAATCAGAGTTGCATCAAGCTCTCTCAGAATATAGTTTTTCATGATAGGTCGAAGCATACAGAAATACGGTACCATTTGATCATATATCATGTGTAGCATGGATTAGTCCATCTAAAACATATTTCCACAGATAAGCAAGTTACATATAAACTCACAAAACCTCTAGGGAGAGCTAAGTTTTTCTATTTCAAAGAATATATGGATATATTGGAGAACACCTTCCTCACTAACATGGAGTTTTAGTTTCTAGATGTTTGGTAGCATCAGATATTTTTTATAGTTTTATATCATGCTAAAAGGCCAAGGAACACATGATCTCCAATACCCATAAATTATTTTGTGAGATTGAAACACCTTAATTAAATTAATTAGACAATAATTAAATTATTTCCTAATTTTAACCTCGGAAAGTTGGTTAATAAAGTTAATTAATTAAGGATGTTCGAGATTTTTCAAGAGAAATATATTGATTAAGTCTAATTGATATTATCCATAGATGGATATTTAATCTTGGTGACTGAATTCTTAACAAGAGATTATAAGAATGGCTCGATGGGGTGGAGTGACACACAATTGTGACAGCATCAGTCATCTTGGAAAATTGAGCTAAGAATTTCACAAATTCAGAGAGGGCGTAGTTCAAGTGAGAGGGAGAGCATTAGAGAGAGGGAGTAGAAAAAAATAAAAGAGCATGATTTTGCAGAGTTTTCTTGTGTTTCTCCAGTGTCTTCTAGGAAGGAGACAAAAACTCAAATTATCTATAAAGAGGGCCATCGAAGCTGGTGCAAATAGACAAAAACACTTTGTGACTTTCTATAAGAGAGAGAATATAGTTGTTGGAGGCTGAATCAACTTCCAACAGTGAAATGGATTCACTTCTAGATGTAGAGGGAGGAAAGGTGACTCACTTAGAGCTAATATCCAGGAAGTGAAATTTACCTATCACTAATAGTATTAATTCCAAGCTACAATGCGAACAACGAATTTCGGTTTCGAGAAAGGTAAAAAAGGCTGATTTATTTAGCAGAGGAGATCTGGGATCTCTATATTATTTTTTCTACATAATTATTGGAGGATTTCTAGTTGGGCATCAAGATTATTGTACTCTTAAAATTTTCCGCATAATATTAAAATAAACCCTCATATGTTTAAATGGTTTCCCTTTGGGGATTTTCAGGGACATTTCCGTCCAAAATAATTATGTCAATTTTATGTTTTTGAATTTATTTTTCATTTTCGAATTTTACTTTTGCAACATATTTTTGTTGTAAATAATTGTAGTTTTATTTATTCATTATTTTTCATGAAAGAAATATAATTATAATAATTTATTAGAATAAACTTAAGTTGTTGCAATTTAAAGAAATTTCACAATGAGCTACCTTAACATGAATAACTAACTTACGAGAGATAGTCAACTTAGCAACACTAGATAACTTATCACAATAATCAACTTAACATGACTCTTAACATAACTAGTCAATCCGATCGAGTTAATATGACTAGTCAAATTAATAGATCTAATTGACCTACCAAATCCACTCAAATTAATGTCTATTTGAGTTACCACCAATAGTCGACTCAACACATGTAGTCGAGACCCTAATATGGACCAATGGGAACTCAATGTTCACAACCAGTCAAAACTACTTATAGGTCAACAATTAATAAGTTTAACCCATATAGTTGAACAATGCCCTCATAACTTCGGTATAGGAAAACAATGATGAATATATCCCACACTCTTCAAGGACCTCTTCCCTACACTAAAAAATTTATACACGTAAGTAACTAACATGCCACACCATCATGAGTCAGTAACCTTGAATGAATTGGGTGCTCCAATAATCTAGGTTTTCCTATAATGCGCATGTTAGGTCCCTATAATACTAGCATATCACCTTATTGTTATTGTTAGTGTAGCTCCCTTATTTTTATTTGTTTGCCTATGTAGTCCCCATAGTGTTATTATTTTCCCCCGTCCAAGCTCACTATTATTATTGTTGTGTCCTTACATTATTATTGTTAGGTTGATATTGATTATACTGTGGACCCTTATACTCCTATAAATAGAAATCAGGTTTTGTCATTTGAATCATCCAAGAATTGTTCATTTATGTAATTTAAAGGAGGTTTCCCCCTTGAAGTGGATAATTTTTAAATCATTGATCTATCTTTTCTTCTATTTTGTAAGCTGTTTGCATAAAATTTGGTATCAAAGCATTGGATTATAGAGTTTCGTTTCTTCGAATACATCATCCTAGGATTTTTACTATATATTTTTTTATACAAGGATTCAAAACATGAAATTTTGACCACATAGAGCTGAAATCTTGGTGAAAGTTTTGTAAAAAATTCAGATCTTGGTTCGATATAATGTCGGAGATATGATCTATGGAATTTATGGTTTTTGCAGGCTCCAAAATTAAGTCGCAAACATGTGAGCTTGGGAAAATCATCATAACTTTTGTTTCATGCATCAGATTTGAATTATCTAAGATGTGGCTGAAATTTCATGGACTTTAGTTTTTCATGAATAAATTTTAGGACCAAATGTAGAAGCATGTACACATGACACCCCGTACAAGTTCTCTCTATCGAACTAGTCTATCAACATGTCATCGTAGGAGATAGGGCATAACTATTTTTTGATGACTTCAATATCGGTTTGACTTGTGGGGCTCGAATGTATATTCATAGGGCTACCACATGATCCAAGTTGAGAACTTCAAGATCTGAAATTACGTTGCTACAATCATTTCAATGACGAGCTCCCAAAAGCAAGAAAATGGTGTGTATTTTTTTGTAAATTGCATAAGGCTTTTTTGAAAAATTAGTTTGAGGTGATTCCAAAGGCATATTGAAGCATATATATTAGTGTTGGGTTATAAAATTCCTCCCAAAAAAAATAATTACACACCCATTAATCGCTTAGAAATATATACTAGGATGCATGAAGATGAAGTTACGGGACCAAGTGCAAGAAATTTAGCTCTCAAAAAGAACAACAAAAAATGAAATAAAAGATGACATGGATGGTTTCAAAGCTGACATGGAAGCTATCGTGGATGTTTTGAAGGATGAAATGGATGGTTTGAAGTATGGCATGTAAGATAATATGGAGGGTTTGAAAGAAGATATGGAAGGTTTGAATTCAAGTTTGACAAAGTTGTTGCAAGAAAGGGTTCCCAGTGGTGACAAGGTAATCCATGAAAATCATGATGAGGATAATAGGAATTGTGATTTTAGAAACTCCAATGTTGGGTTTAAGAACCATCACATTCCAAAGATCAATATGAGGAAGATTCATGGTAAGGATCCAATAACATGAATACTATAAATGGAGCAATATTTTTATCTCCATGGTGTGCAACACTCACAAAAGGTATGCCTTGCAATCTTATATTTATAACCCAATCAATTTGTATGGTATCAATGGATTTTCTCTCATAAAACACTTGTCACCTAGTTAATTTTTATGGAGGAAATTATATCAGATTATGATGATGCAAGGAGAAAAACATTCTTTAGCCAATTGATAAATCTCAAACAAAAGGGTTCAATGGTAGACCACAATGAGGACTTTCAAAACTTGAATATCAGCGTAAAAAATATTCCAGAAGAGCATAATATTGATATATTCATATGGAATTTAAAGGATAACATCCAACATGATTTTCTCCTTTAGGATCCTGATTCATTGGAGAAGGCATTCACGGTGGTAAGAAAATTTGAGAGAAAAATTATGGAAACAAGGAGTTCTACCACTCACAACTATAAATATGGAAGTTTCATTGCTCCTAGCCCTCTACAACCTGCAAGGTTGACACCACAACAATTGGAGGAAAAAGGAGAAAAAAAGGATTTGTTATTGTTGTCATAGAAAATACACTATAGGTCGTAAGTGCATTGAGAAGAAATTACTTTACATAGATTGTGAAGAGGAGGAAGCAAAGGAACAAGAAACATCAAAAGAAGAGGATATACACCAGGAACTAACCACAAAGAAAATAAATTAATTTGAATATATATTGTAATGCAGAGGCAGGAATTACCACTCCTCAAACTCTCAAGATAGAAGGATATATCAATAAGAGAAAGGTAATAGTGTTGATTGATTCAGGAAAGAACACTTCTTGCCTTGTTGGTGGCTAAATTTAATATTAATCTTCACTAAAAATATCTTAAAAATACCTAGGAGGAAATATTAGAATGAAAAAAAATGGATTTAATATGATAGGATTTAAATATTATATTAAATCACATAGTTGGAGAAAATACTAAGTCTAGGTGAAATAAAGCACTGTAGGAGGAAAAGGTAGGATTTAGGGACAAAAGGAAAGAACCTGTTTCTAAAAAACCAAAAACAAAAGGCCTAGGTAAATGGGTTGGTAGACCCAAAAATAGGGAAATACTAAAATATCTTGGGAAGGTAATTGATAAAAATCAAACCACCCGGGAATCAACGGGGTTGTTGATTATGGAAGCCATTAAATATTAGCTCCGGAAAAACTAGCAGAGGAACTTCATGGTCAAGACAAACTGTCTTGGTTTCTATATTTTTCAAGCATCAATTATAGTTAGAATTATAGTTATAATACTACATTAATAGAAAATGTTAAATGTTATGCATACCCTATATGTTTAATGATAAATTCTAGATGATCATTGGTAGATGAATGTAGATTATTGAAGGTAGAATCATATATATTGGGACGAGGATCAATGATACATGCATAATATAAAAAATCTCCAATATGTTTTTCATAACTGGTATGTAACTCTCGTTGTGCATGTATCAAAAAAATTGTGTTTACAAATCGTTGGATACTTGTGAATTTTCTTACATATTCAAGTAGATGCATTTAATACTAAATAATTTTCTATATAAATTGAAAGGAATCAACAAGTCTTGGACATATTATTAGTGTAATATTATATAAAATATTATCATGTTGCATATAGTAGATGTAGAGGACTCAACACCACAACCACAGGGTGGAATTTAGCCCAGAACATAAGATCCACATGAATACATTCTTATGCATTCATAGGTAAGTACGAGTTGAGAAATAAATTAGTTATGTAAATAAATTACAGTTCTCATATTAATTCATGTGAGTGCATATGGGATGAGAGACAGGGAACCTTACAGTTAATTGATAGAAATGTAATATTTTTTTAATTTTTATCCTTAATGTTAAACATCATCTGTAACCAATTTTCCCGAATTCTGAAAATAGGAAAAATAAGTGAATAAAACTAGATAAATATTCTAGAAGGAATATACCAACTTAAATTAAATGAGAGGATAACATATAGGTTTACGGTGCATAGGTTAAGGAAATAAAACAAACTTTCTACTATGATGTTTTGTTAAGAGTATCCCCTGACACTGAGCATAATTGTTAAATTGATCTTACAGGAACTCAAGACCATGCATCCAGAATTAAAATTAGGAGATACCAAAGGATACCACTTAATAATTCCTTTGTGAGAAGTTAGATAAGTAAGAGAAGGAATATTATTCTATACTACAATTAGTGTGTTTGTATGACTCTATGCTGATAAAATGAAGAATAGAATTAAATAGACAAACCCCATTAGTGGTGTATAACACAAATTTGTAAATGAATCATGAATTGACATTAATTCTAACACAATAGTCAATTACTACATCTAGTTATGTCTATGAATATTTTTTGTAGATAAAAAAGAAATACATGTACAAATATATGTAAGTTTTAATAGGCAACGACCAATATAGAAGTAATAAAATATTCCATATTATAAGCATTCCATTGAATACAAAGACACCTAGTGGGCTAGAAACATACATATAGCGAAAGTAACCACATCATAAATTATATTTTATTATATTGAAAGAAGAATTAAAATTGTTATAAGATAAAAAAAATTGAAGACTTATCATACATAAGGACTTTGTAAGAAATTTCAACCAAGGTTCTTATAAATAAACAATATACTTTGTCAACGACACCCAGTGAGTCATTTTATACCTAATATCTCAGTACTCACTCAATGTGTACAACACAAATATTATATAGATAACCTAGAACCAAGACATCAAGTCTATATGCACACATTCAGAAACATCAAAGTGGAAGAAAATATTCCAACCAGGGAGGTGCAGAAAAAATTAGTTGAGCTCGATGAGAAGAAGAAGAAAAAAGATTAGTTTGATGTCGAATATCCCTGAAAGAAGTATATTCCCTACAAAGGGAAAGTACCTACCAAAAGCTGAAATTAGAGGAAATTTTAGCCTAAAAGTGGTCTCCTCAGGAAAAATAATAAAAAATAGTTAAAATAATAAAATGAGAGTTATGAATTTTGTAGGGAAAATTAAAAAACTATTTTTTTATTCTATTTTTAGCTTATATCCTTATAGGTTTACTCAAATTTCGAGTGTAAATTTTCGTTGGTTGCAAAATTGAATTCCAATTCCAATGAGTACTCATTATGCATACTTTTGAGAAGACTCACATTTCTAAAATTGAAGATACATTAAAAAAGTGTGTTTTAATGTGGGTCTTCTCAAAAGTATGCATAATGGGTATGCACTGGATGTGAAATTTAATTTTGTATCCAACGAGTGTCTACACTTGAAATTTGAGTAAACTATAAGGAGATAATCTAAAAAAACAATTAAAAAATATTTTTTTCCTTTTCCCTCCAAAATATTTATTTCTACTTCTTTTTAAATTTAAAGGATTGTGATTGGTTTATATTATATGACATGGAAATTACTTGAAATTTCATGGGAACTTTTAGGTTGAAGTTTCCTCTAATGTTACACATGTGTTAGACCCAAACCAAAACAAGAAGGAAAAACTGTCGAATTGATACTTTTAAATTGTAATAGACAATTTTAATTGTTATGATGAGTTTGGTATATACATTTTCTGTATCAATTCAACAGTTTTTCCTAAGCTTAGTGATAAACATAATGATAACAATATCATCTAAGCTATAATTTAAAGTACCAAGCTCATCATAATAAGCTTAGTGATAAAAATAATTGTGATTGTTATGATGAGCTTGGTATATACATTTTTTTATCATATTTTTGGGCTAACATTAAGGATTATAATGTAGTGCATAAATACAAACTAAGCCTGAGAGTATCGAAATGGGAACAAAAGTTACCTATAGTATAGATAATGAGTATAATGACTAACTAATATAAGAAAAGTGAAAATATTTAAATTCCAAATTATAATTAGTAATATAAAATACCTATACCTATGTGGAAAAACCCTTAGAAGTAAATTTCGAAAAAAAAAACAAAAAAGAAACGGTGAATCAAACGGGTACATGACACATTCAGAGTTAAGATGGTTCTAGGTTAGTATTTATTAATAACGCTATAAATTAATATTATTAATATTATTCTTAATTAATACTTAATTAATTAGTAAGGATTTTTTTTTTATATTACTTAATGAGGGCTCAGTCTAACTAATAAATGAAATGACTTTTCCAGTTAGAATTTGGAAATATAATTTCTAGCGAGGTTGTCATTACTTGTTATCTTAAATGATCTTTTGAATGCATTAATGTAATAAACACATTTAAAAATGTATGAAGCACTATATTTTTTCAAATTAAACAACTTAGACTTATGATCTCAAGAAAATTTATCCGAGAAAATTGATCAAAAAAAAAAATTGTCACGAATTTCTTGGAATCACAAGTTTGAGTTGTGAACTCTACACAATCCGACTTCCCTATTGGATTTTCATAGTGTTTAATGTATATATGCAATCAAAAACCCATTTTAAACAAGAAAAATTAATATTTTAACAAAAAAATATCACTCGATTCCAACAAAAAATCTAAAACATAACATATTTCAAAAATGGCATTATTAAAAGGAAATGTGATTAGTATTAAATTAAAAATTGAAATTAATAATATTATTTAGTATTCTAAAATGCTATGATTAATATATATTAATATTAACTTTAAAAACTATGAATTTATGTCACATATCATAATTTCCACAAAAAAAAATTATCGAATACCTATATCACATAATTATTTCAGGTACAAACCCTAATAGCACAACCATAGGATAAGTAATAACAACTACTTAAATTATTTCAATTAGGGAAATTTAAAATTATATTAACTATTCTTCATCTGCTTCAATGATACGAATTTGCATGTTCCCTTAATAGAGAAGGAGATAACCCTTTTTATAGTTACTCCTTTGACAATATGATTATTTACCATGAACAACATTATATTCTGGTTTATTTTTTTCTTTTATTCTTATATTATCTTCACCCACATGTGCTTCCATGTAATGGGAGCCTAATTTACTACACATGAATTCAAACATAAATGGTAGATATATGTAGCTCAAAACTAGCTTGTATACTAGTATCTTGTATGATATGGTGGAATGCTTTATTCATTGTAACCCTACCATAAATATTGATGAGATGATAAAGTTCGCTTGGTTTTATGTTTTTCTCTTGGATGTATTATAGTGACTGCGGTCATGTCATTCATGAAAACTCCATGTGAACTATGGTACTTCATATTCATCAACGGTGAAGATCTCCTTGCTCGCATCCAAGGGTGGAAATTTCATCCAGATATAACCCTAACCCTCACTTTTGTGTCCTGTAGTTCAAATTCACATTTTGTTTCCTCTATCGCGTTTTAGAGGGTAACTATGGAACAAAGGTTTTTGGTACACCTGTAGCTGCATGCAATGGACACTAGGCTACTATTTCACTTCTAAGATTCGCATGACTACATTTGTTGCCTCCAGGATTGAAACCAATTGGCCATCACAGGTATGTTGGGAAGTTTTCCATTAGGTTCTAAATCACTAGAAAGAGGGACTTTATATTCCATATTTTTTATTTTCTACCCAGAGTGACTTCATTTATTTACTTTATCGGTGTATATAAGTTTAGTATTATTTTGTTTCTTTGGTGAAATGTTGGTACACCTGAGCTCTTTTCAAAAACAATTGTTGATGGTGGGTCTTCAATTCGAATCATCTTTTCTGTTACTCTCTAAGGTTACCCTCCCATGCATCTTCTTTGCCTCTTCAAGTGAAAATCTGATGTGCTCCTTTTTGTATTAACCCTCACCTATTGTAACTATAGGGCTTAATATATGACATCATATTGTGACAGCGTCAACACCTATAGGTAACTTTGGGTTTTTGTATTTTGTATTTTGTATTTTTCATTTATCTTTCCATGAGTGGAAGAGTGATTGATATTTGCATTATCTCGTTATGAATATATCATTCGCATTCATAGGTTTGTGCGATGTATTCATCCAATTGTCACATAATTTTTTTGAGTTGGCCCTCTTAGGTGTGGTTATTTTCATTTTAATTTATGATGTTTTAAGCACCGAATGTGGATTCTGGTTCCAAGCAGTCAAACCCTCCTCTAATAAGGGGAAATTTGATGGTTTTGAATCTTGAATCAATATTTAAGTGTATTTTAAGGTTGTAAGATGAAATTTGTTATTGTTGTAATTGCTGTCATGGAATTTGTTTCTCCCTTGGTATAGTAGTATCACCTAGATTTTACTCACTCCTTTGAGATTCGTTAAGGTTGTAGTTCGTAAATTTTTTTCATTTATTGTTCTCTTTTTTTTCCCTATATGTAAATCTGAGTCTATTATACACTTCCTCCATACTTACAGTTTTATTCCACAGTCCGAAGTAGAAATTAGGATTTTATTAACCATACTAAAGTTTAATTTCATTCATTTATAAGGTTTGTGAGGACGATTCCACTTGTGCTCCCCTTATAGTTATTTTAGTCATTAATTTAATTTGTTCTCTCTTCAGTATAATGCTTGTTCTTCCTGCTGAATTTGGCTCTTTTTAATTTCTAATGTGATCTGATTTTATTTCAACTTAGTACTATTCTCTTGACTTATGCCCTTTGATTGTTTCAATTATGATAACTGGGTAGTAGTCATATCTGGTTTTGTGCGTATTGAGTCATGGTATTTTTACAGTTCAGGGTACTCATCGGTTTTGTTACAATTTCTCTAGGTTAGAACCCTGCACTCTTTTCTTACCACGAAGTCTCCTCTCTAGTTAACAGTGCAGAGGTGCTCACTATAAAAGCCTTCTTCTTTTTGAGACCTAATTGTTTCAGCTTGAAACCCAATTAGAATTAATTTTTGAAGTTGTATTTTGATTGTTTAAATACCAAATTCTTATCTCTAGCTAATAGAGTGAACTTTGTAAACATTTTTCTAGGATGAGATAAATACGATATAAAACTTGTGTTCGTTCTTGATACATATGATCTTACTGGTCCGTAATTTTCAGCACTCCTTACATATACATACCATCCATATCTATTGATTGTACAGATATTTTTATTTTGCTTTAGAATATTTAAAATAGATAGAAGTTTATTTCTTGTTGTATGTGTGTGTCGTAAATGTATCATGGAAGGATTTTCTAGTTTATTGAATGAGTACAATAAAATTGAAATATCTTATGCCCACACACACACACAAACTTATTAATTTTAAAATATCATTCTGCAACCTTGTAAATATCCAATCAGAATTGAATACACCTACCCATATTTTTTGTATAGTTTATATGCGTACAAGGGTCTATCCCTAACATGTGTTCAAACTGCTTAATATTTGTATGCACCTTATATTCATTAAAGTCTCATGGGCGAGACTAATTAGTATAGATTTTGTAATCACTACCCAAGTTATAATTCATTAACTCTTGATTCTTTTATGTCTCCATATTTGGAGAAAGAAAAGGGAATTAAAATCTCTATTTCCTTTAATGAGTTTCTTAATTGGAATACCTCTATCGTGGATTAATTTTCTAATTTCATTTACCTCCAATTATAACCTATAGTTAAAATTTTTATTTCTTTCTATTCTTATTCATGCACTATATGGATAATACAAGAATTACATGAAAATCTATACAAATTGCATGTTCTGATTCAATAACCACATGGTGCTAGTTTATGAAACATTTTCCATATTAAGAATAATTTTTCGGCCCGGAAACACAATTAGAACATAATCATAGGTAAATCACATGTATATTGTTTTTATACTAAATATATATCAATTACTATTTTTATGTCATCATAATGCTTAACAAATAACCTTTTGTTCATTTAACACAATAACCACAAAAAAATATCTAACTGCAACTGGTACCTATCTGAAACACACTTAGGATTCTAGCATGCTCCTCCCAACCATGAACTCCCCCTGCTAGCCCCCCCAAAGCTAAGATCTTCTTTCCTCTAGAATAAAAAACCACATTGATTCCTTGAGGTATTATTTTATAGATTCTCTTCCCAACATATTTTTACTAGTTTCCCACTTTTGGGTCTGTGAACATTTTTTTCTAGGGATTTTTATTCTTTTCTTCAAAAGGGTTATTTTAATTTTTCTTTAAAGCTTTCCATTTTCTCACGAGGTGCCTTATTTCAGTCTAATTAGTGTCTTTATACAACTAAGTAATTTAATATGGTCTTTCTCTCCCATCATATTAACTTCAATCATTTAAAAAAAAAAAATCCCCTATGGATATTCTTGGATATTTTTTGAGAAGGTCCATATTGGACATGCCCACCAAGAATTGTTTCCATGCTGGCAAGAAAATATCGAATCTTTAGTGCACTTTCCTAAGTATTTTCCAAATAATTTTATTTATTATTCCATAAAATAATTACATTATCATAATATCCAATCATGACTTCCATTTCCACTCAGACCCGTAATAGTTTCATGTCAAAATATAGTAAATTTTCAAAACATATTAAAAAAAAAATGTAGGGGTGTTACAATTTAATATTATAGTATTATTAAAGATAATATTATTGAGTCAAACTTATTAAAAATAAATCTCAAAAGAGAAGATTAATAAGGGAAATGCTTTTCTTTGTTTGGTTTGGGAAATGGATAACCTCTGCAACACTTGAAATACACCCCGTCACCATCTGTTTCTACATCCCTAGACACCACAAATCCATATTAAAGGAAAATTATATTGAGATTCTAAAATATAAGAATTAATAAAAAAAATTTGAAAAACAAATCTTGATTGGACTAAAAGGGAGAAAACAATATTAAAATAAATAAATAATGAGTTACATAGTGAAATCAATTAATATTTAAAGAAGACTATGAATGAAAAAACAATAAACAAAAACCTACATTAAAACTATGATTAATAATAGTTTTAAACGATAAATAAATTTTAAAATTTTCTAAAATATAATATTAATATAAATTATATCAACTTATTGTTTATTTAATAGGATTTCCTTTAAAAAAAATTTACATCTTATGAAATATTTAAATATTTAATATATTAAAAAGTTATCAAAATTAACAACTATAATTTATTAAATATTCAAAATCCCAAACCGAACTTATCATTTTGATTTATATTTCGAACCAATAGTTCTAATTTAACCATATATCAATTTTTGATTAAAATGAAATTTCTTTGAGATGCAACTTTTCAGATTGGAACATGCTCTAGGTATGATGCTCCAAAGTATGACCTAGATGTGCTACGTAGCTTGGCCCTGAGGCCCCTACCCACAGTAGCCTAGAATGGGCTCCCTAGTGGCCCCTCCACTACGCTAAATTGTGGTCAATCGGTCCCCTCCTTCTGTGACCTGGTCGCAAGTCACTCCTCTAAGCAGGACACCTCCTTTTTGACAAGGTTGAATTTTGGTTATTCCTTCACCCCTCCATATCAGATCACGGTCGCCAAGGAAAATCATCAAAGTAAGGGAAAGGCAACCTTGGACTTCTCAAAGGACTAAACCCCTGACGGAAATGATACTCTTTCCGCTTGTTCTATAGGTGAGGCACAGTAAGAAGCTTCTGTAGAAGACAGAGCAAAAATCTAACCAAAGAAGACCAACAAATGTCATATAAAGGCCAAAAGGACACTAGAAATGATCATCTAGGACTTAGATATATAAATTTATAGAGACTAGATGCAGGAACATACCATAATCTATAAATTCATGGGAATTTGGCCAACAGAAAGAGCCCTCAATGGTTGGATCCATTCTAAATGGAAGCCAAAAGGAGAGATCCAACTGCAACTTATCTCCAAGGGATTTTTTACAGTATTTTTTAGCCTCCTAGAAGAAAAAGATATAATTTTCAAAGGAGGACTATACTTCTTCAACTCAACTATTCTCTATATGAGATTTTGGAAGGAGAAGTTCACACTAGAAAAGGACGACTTCATAAGAGTCCATGTGTTTATTCAGCTCTACTCCCTTCCCATGGAGTACAGGGGCCCCATAATCCTCAAAGGAATCAGAGATAAACTAGGAGAATACTTGAAGATGTCAGAGCAAACCAGAAACGTGCACTACATCTCATACGCCATTATTTTGCACCTACATAGATGTCTCAGGTGCCTTACTAGAGTCAATCAAGTTAACCAACAGGGATGAAACTTGGATTCAAAGCATTGACTATGAGAAAATTACCTTCACATGTAGTAAGTGCCATGAACATGGGCACCTCTTCCGTGAATGCCCTCAAAACAAGCCCCCCCCCCAAGAAAGGACCAAACCAACAAAAAGAAGGACAAGAAAGGCTACTCTAGAGCTTCCAATAAGCACAAACATAATAAAGAGTGTTGAGCACCACAAGAAATATGCATCAAAACATATACAAAGTTTTAAATACATAGGAGGAAGAACAAATACATCTAACCTCAATGGAGGAAGACTATAGGCAAAGCAATCAAGTTCCAAAGAACTACAGACTAGTAGAAGGGGAAGAAGATTACAACATGCTAGAAATTGAACAGCCACGAGAATATATAGAGATGGAACAAGTACAGGAAGCTACCACGATGGAAGAAAATGTTATCGAACAGGCAGTGGAGGGTATTCACCTACTAACAGTTGCAAATTAATGGCAACAAAAAGGAATAGAAGAAATACCAAAGGAACAAATCCAAAAAATTGATGACGCATACCTCTTACGGGAGGTAATGATACAAAACTAAAGAAAATAAGCCAAGAAAAAGGGAACATAAAAGGTCATTCTCACAAATGTAAAGGGAGGTCAATATTTCCCAAAAGGACAAAACTAAAAAGGAGGCTGAAAAACCACCAGTCAAATCGTTCAAGAGTTGGGTGCCCATCCCATAAACGAAGGAAAGGTAGGATCTTTGGACATACCCACTAAAATTTTGAAATGATTTGCACTACATGGAATATTAGAGGACTCAATAGTCCCAGAAAGAAATGGATCTTGTGAAACAAACTTGCTACAGACAAGCCATATATCCTTTTGCTTCAACAAACCAAGATTTCCTTGGACAGAAGCGACATGATACAAAAGAGTTGTTTAAAAAAATATGATCACATTGCAATCTCAGCTAATGGGACTACAGGAGGAATAAAAAATCTATCGAAAAGCTCTATTTTCGCGCTTACAGAGTCGGCTACCAACATACATGCTTTAAAAACTGTTCTAAAATTCATATGCAAAAATGACAGCATCTTTGTCACCAACATTTATGTTCCACATAGAGTGGAAGAGAAAACTGATACTTTGCACAGTCTCAGTTAGAATCTAAACTCCTTCCACCATCACTATGAAATAATTGCAGGGGAATTCAACATGGTGGTCCACTTGGGAGAGAATAAGGGGGGCATTCAGAAGCTGGACAAAGACTCTATAGCTTTCCAATCCACCATCGATGACCTCAAGATCATAGACATCCCAACAAAAAGTGGAACCTTCACTTGGAATAACAAGCGTGGAGGAGACATATAGATTTCTCCCTTTCTCCTATCGGAGGAAATATACCTCATCTCTTGGGAAACTGAGGCCAGGATTCTACTTTAGGTGGGCTCGAATCACAGGCCTATATCTTTGACCATCCATATCTCTATTGGAACAAAAAACAAACCTTTCATATTTTAAGCATTTTAGATTTACCATCAAGAATTAAAGGAAAATTTGAAGGAGTGGTGGCACACCCCGCAACCCCATCATGGGCACAAAATGTACAACTTTCAGTAAAAACTAAAATTCATACATGCAGAGATTGGGATTTGGAACAAGGAAAACTTTTGCAACATCACTTCAGAGAAAAGAAGTTTGGAAGCAAGATAAGAATCCCTCCATCAAAAACCCATTGAAAAAGGCCTAACTAAGCAAAGGAAACAGGAAGAAATCCAACTCTGGCATAGTTGCGATGAAAGGGTTTATCAAGAGGAAAAAATGTGGCAATAGAAATCCTGCATCAATTGGTTGAAATGTGGAGAAAGGAACTCAAATTTCTTCCACTAGTCCATTATCCAACATAGGAGACACAACTTAAATCTAAGCCTAAGGACCAATGGAGGTGTTGTCATCGATGCTCATGATGACATGGAAGAATAACTCACCCAGTAATTTGGCATGCTGCTAACAAAAAATGGTCAAGAATGGTCTACTGTAATCGGTAAAATTACAAGCCACATTCCCACCATCCTGAATAAGGAACATAAGCAAATGTTGTTGATAAAATTATTTATGCAAGAGGTTGAAGAAGTGGTTATTTCCATTCCCAACCGGAAATCACCTGGCCCGGATGGATTTACCAAGGATTTCTTCAAGGCTTGTTGGCCTCTGCTCAAGGAGGACGTTCATGATCTTGTTGAGGAATATCACATTCAAAAATTTATCTTGAAAGCTTTAAATGTCACCATCCTCACTCTAATTCCAAAACCAAAAAGTCTTGATTCCCCCGACCAGTTTAGACCAATAGCTCTATGCAACATCATCTACAATATCATCTCCAAAGTCCTAGCGAATAGGATCAAGACAATTTTTCCCCTCCTCATCTTGCAACACCAATTGAGATATGTTGAAGGCCGACAAATAATTTACAACATTATTCTCTCACAATAAATTATACACTCCATCAAAGAACAATGAAAACCAAGCATGCAAATTCAACTGTACATGTCCAAAGCCTTTGAAAAAATCAGCCAGGAATATATGAGGAAAGTCCTAGAGGATTTTGGATTTAACAAAGAATGCATCAAATGGATCATGGATATGGTCTCTGGGGAATTATTCTCTATCCTTCTCATTGAATCCCCCTCCCAAACCGTAGTCCTTCCCAAGGCATTAGACAAGGGGATACAATCTCCCCCTTTCTCTTTGTTATCATGGTGGAGGACCTCAGCTGCTCCATCAACGTTTCCTCCTCTGAAGGGGATATCTCTGGCATCAAGCTTTACAAATCTATACCCCCCTCCACTCATCAAAAATTGGTGTATGACACCCCTCTCATGGAAACTCCCATTCTCAAATAATCCCAGTCTTTCAAATCCATATTGACTGAGTTTTCCAACACCTACAGGACCTCCATTAATGTGGAGAAATCCAATTTTTTTTTCCTAAATACCATTCTGAAAATCCAAAGAAAAATTGCAAGGATTCTTGACTACAAATTTTTCAAATTCCCTTCCAAATACTTGGGATTCCCCCTCACTGAAAATCCTTTAGCCAAATCAAATTGGGCCAACCTCACAACTAAGCTGGAAAAGAGACTAGCCAATTGGAAATTTAGGTCATTGAATTTGGTCGATCGTCTGATTATGGCTAAATTTATGCTGCAAGCCATTCCTCACTATCTCTGTTCGACTTTGGCAGCTCCCAAATCCATATCCCACCATCTCAAAAGTATATAGAATAACTTCATGTGGAAGGGCAATGGGAATAAAGGCAAATGGGCATTGGTTGCTTGGATCAAAGTCTGCAAACCAAAATCTGAGTGCATTCTAGGCCTGAGAGACTTAGAAATCTTGGTTAAGGCATTGGGAGAAGAAAACCTAGTGGAGGTGGATCACCAACCCTCAGACCCCATGAGGTAAGTTACGACAATAAAAATGTGCCCCCTCCCACCATCACGATCAACTTATATGCCCAAAGGATCTGCTATTTGGAACCAGGTTTGGGACAACAGAGAAGTTATAGAAAATGGTTGCTTCTCAGAAATTATCACTAGAGAGAAAGCATTTTTCTTGGGAGATGACTGGAAAAAAAGAAAAAAATGAACCACAAATAGTTTGACCATATCAAGATGAATATGGAAAACAAAAACAAAACGTAGGTCAATCACTACTGGTAGCCCAACAATGAAGATGATGGCTAGAGGGTATGGCTCATTCAATAATAATGGGATCACAATGTCTATCTTGAGGCCTAGAAAATACTCTCTGAACAACTGGGGCACAAAAAAATTAAAAGAGACAATGAGGAGGACAAGCTCAGATGGGGGAAGAATTCATAAATGCAGAGATAAGGAGTTGGAACAAGGAAATGTTTGGCAACATCACTTCGGAGAAAACAATATTGGAAGCTAGAGAAGAAGACCTCTAACAAAAAATCATAGAAAAAGGCCTAAATTAGCAAATGAAACAAGAAAAACTCCAACTCTAGCATAGTTTGGAGGAAAGGGTTGCTCAACTGGAAAAAATTGTGGCAACATAAATCTCGCATCAACTAGTTGAAATGTGGAGAAAGGAACTCAAATTTCTTCCACTGGTCCATGATCCAACATAGGAGACACAACATAATTCTAAGCCTAAATACCAATGGAGGCTGTCATCCATTCTCATGATGAGATGGAAGAGGAAATCACCAAGTAATTTGGCATGCTCCTAACAGAAAACAGTGAAGAGAGGCCTACTGCAATCAGTAAAATTACAAGGCACATCCCCACCATCTTGACTAAGGAACGTAAATATATTTTGTTGAAAAAATTCTCTATGCAGGAGGTTGAAGAAGTGTTTATGTCCATGCCCAACAGGAAAGCGTCTGGCCTGGATGGATTTACCAAAATGTTATTCAAGGCTTGCTAGCCTATGCTCAAGGAGGACGTCCATGATCTTGTTCAGGAATCTCTCATTCAAAATTTATGCTTGAAAGGCTTGAATTCCACCTTCATCACATTAATTCAAAAATAAAAAAGTGTTGATTCCCCTGAAAATTTTATACCAATAGCTCTCTATGGTGCCATCTATAAGATCATCTCCAAAGTCTTGGCGAACAAGATCAAGACATTTATTCCCCTCCTCAGCTCGCAAAACCAATCTGGATATGTTGAAGGCCGAAAAAACCTTTACAACGTTATTCTCTCACAAGAAATTATGCACTCCCTCAAAGAACAAATAAATCCAGGAATGCTAAATCAGCTGGACATGTCCAAAGACTTTGACAATATCAGCTAGGAACATATGAAGAAAGTCCTGTAGGCTTTTGGATTTAACAAAGCATGCATCAAATGGGTCATGGCTTTGGTCTCTAGGGACTTCTTCTTTATCCTTCTCAATGGATACCCCTCCCAAACCTTAAGTCCTTCCCAAGGCATTAGACACAGGGATCCAATCTTCCACTTTCTCTTTGTTATCATGGTGGAGGGCCTCAACCACTCCATCAATGTTGCTTCCTCTCAAGGGGAAATCTCTGGCATCAATATTTACAACTCTATACCCCCCTCCACTCATCAAAAAATTATGGATGACACCCTTCTCATGGGAACTCCCACTCTCAAAGAAGCCCAATATTTCAAATCCCTCTTGGCTGAGTTTTCCAATGCCTCTAGGACCTCCATTAATGTGGATAAATCAAAATTTTTTTTCTTAAATAAAAATCTAAATATCCAAAGAAACATTGTAAGGATTCTCAACTTCAAAATTTTCATATTCGCTTCCAGACACCTGGGAGTCCCCCTCACGGACTAGCATTTAGCCAAATCAAATTGAGACAGCCTAGCAACTAAGTTGGTAAAGGGAATAGCCAATTGGACATTCAAATCGTTGGACCTGGCCAGTCATCTGGTTCTGGTTTAATCTATGCTACAAGCCATTCCTCGTTATCTTCATTTGGCTCTGGTAGCTCCCAAATCCATCTCCCACCATCTCAAAAGTATACAGAGGAAATTCTTGTTGAATGGAAATGAGAAAAAATAAAAATGGGCATTGGTTTCTTGGAAGAAAGTCTACAAACCAAAATATGAATGCGAAATAGGCCTCAGAGACTCGAAAATTTTGGGTAAGTTCTTGGGAGCAAAAACCTGGTGGAGCAGGATCACCAACCCTCACTCCCCATGGGGTAAGTTATGGAAGGAAAAGTACACCCCCTCCCACCATCACGACCAACTTATTAGACTAAATGGTACACTTAGAGGATCTACTATTTGGAACCAGGCCTGGGAAAACAGAGAAGTAATACAAAACCATTGCTTCTAGGAAATTAACACTAGAGATAAATAATTGTTCTATAGATATGAATGGAAACAATGCCAAATCCTGAACCACAAACAGTTCAACCAGATCAAGATGGATATCGAAAAAAAAAAAACACATGTCAATCACTACCGATAGCCCAACAATGAAGATGATGGCTAGAGGTTTTGGCTCACTGATTATGAATGGGATCACAATTTCTATCTTGAGGCCAGGAAAAAACTCTCTCAAGAATTGGGGCACTGTTAGATTGAAATAGGAAATGAGGAGTACAAGCTAAGATGTGGGAAGAATTTGCTAGGAAATGTCAACATCAAATAAGCCTATGGCTACTTGGCATCTACCACCTCCACACCTCTTGAGAAAAAATTGAAGATCCTATGGAAGTGAAAGCAATGGCCTAAAATTTCCATCTTCCTTTGACTCACACTGCATAGGAAGATCCTGACCTGGGAAAATTAAAAAAAGAGGGGCTTCATCGGCCCCTCTACATGAATTCCCTGTGGTGACAATGAGGAAACCACTTAAATATACCCCTCCTCCATCCTCAACACCATTTAACTCTAGTGCTCTACCATCTCTAAAAAACATCCAACTAACCAGGCCTGGAATCTCCTCTCGAATATGATTTGTTCGTATTTATGGAAGGAGCAGAATGATAGAACATTCCAAGGAATTATGACTATGGAAGAAAGGGTCGTGTCATAAATAAAAAATATGATCATAGAAAAAATCACCCTATCTAAGTTGGAAGCCCCTACCAACCATATGACCTGGGAAATTATTTGTAGTCTTCCATTTCTTGACAACCCTATCTCCACTATTCCCTGGATCACCCAGAACTCTTCCAAATATTTCCCTGATCAATCCTAGCTCCCTTCAGATTCAGGAAATTTTGAAGCTAAATTATGATGGGGCCACCAAAGGCAACCTTAGGATGGAAATTTTCAGAGGTGTCTTCAGGAATTACAGAGGACAAATCGTCTGGGTTTATGTCGTAAATATTTTTCATTCCACCGATAACGTTGAATAATTGCAGGATCTGGAGCATGGTATTGTGATTTCTCATGCTAGGAACCTATGCCCTCTTATTGTCGAGGGAGAATCGAAGGTATCTACCCAATGTTGTAGGAAAATCCAACATGGGAGAACAACTATGCAGGTGTCCGAAAGTTGGCGTCTTAGAAAAATCCTTTGAAATATTCAAACACACATCAATCACTCGAAAGGTATCACCTTCGAGGCTATTAGGGGAACCGGAAATGAGTTGGATGACAAGCTAACCAACGTAGGGTTGAAGAGCTTCCAAAGGCTCATCTTGATGGCTTAGGAAAAGCTTAGTCATGGGACACTTAAGGCAGAGTGCGCTAGCATCCTGAGACAAGACTACCAAGACACACCTGACAGGTTTCAGGTGCAGAGTACTCCACCTCTAGACGCTAACCATGATCCATGCCTCTATTATGCATGATCACAATAAAGGAAGTACCAGCCACATTATGTTGAGCCATCCTAAAATACTATCCTCATTTGGAAGCACCTGCAATATTAACTACCCCCTTCACCTCACTCTAGCACTCCTTACTCCCCACCCCCTATATTCCCACCTGACCCCTCCATCCCACGCCTATGAATACCTGACCGTCTCTCCATTCTCTGCATTTGACTTTAGTTTTCATCCTATGATCCTCTCTGTGCTCTATCCCTTCAACGCTCTCCCTTTTAGCCATCTCCCACATTGTCCCTACTCGCTCTAAAACCCCAATTCCTACACTAATATGTCCACTCGACGTGCCAATTCCTCCACTTAGAGGCAAAGAAATCGTGGCCATGGCTGTGCCAGGGGAGCTTATGCCTCACATTGGGCTTCTCCAAACTTGACTCCCACCATTAGGGTAGAGTCTGTGGCATGGCAGGCTACCAAGAATTATGATGTAGTAGTTAATCTAGACACTTATCATAGGGTTTATGAGTTGGAAAACTAAGCCAGGCTGGTTCACCAGTGAATTTTTATGGAGGAGGTTGATGAAGACTTAAATTGGATTCCCAACCCCGGACTGGCAAGAGCTACGGAAAACCCATTTAGTAGGGAAATCAAATTGCATTGGAAGAAAAAAATATGTTAGATCCTACTATGCAAGCTCACTAGGATCACAAAAACATCTTGCAAAATAATTTGGATGCTCTCACTAAGAAGTTCACACTTTACATCGTATTTTTTCACCACCACCACTTTGTCACCAGAGATTCTCCTCGCTACATGTTGCTTAAGAAGATGATGGATAGTGTGGAGGCTTCACCCATTTTCAAAGGAGAATTTGGGGGTGCTTCCACCAGCAGGCCATTCCATTATAACACCATCGAAGGCAATGCATTGGAGAGGCCAATCGGCCTGGATGCCAACTCGGCCGAGGAAACAACGTAATGAGAACCACTTTCTGGTTTTTATTTTTTGGTTTCAGCTTTGTCTTTGGTTCCATCTGCCTCGTTCGCTATTACTATGTATTCAGCTCTTGATATCCCTCTGTTCCCCCTGGCCAACCACCAAAAACATGCCTCTACACAGTTCCTTTTTGTTTCTTCTATCTTCCCCAATGTAAAATCCCTCCTACTCAGCACTATGGGGAATTTTGTTTCTTATAAATTTTGTGCAACTGCTTTACCAACAACTCCAAAGTCCTACAATGATCAAATATTTCATAGTTTGGATGTTGATACATGTTGCTTCGACTAACTCACCATGATATAATTATTTTCCTTCCTTGTTAATAGAAATATCTTATTCGCAAAAAAAAATTGTGATTTATTTTAATTCTCTTCACATAGATTTGATCCAAACCAATTCATTTCATTCTCTTTCAAATTTTTTGAAGTTGAGCTAAACCCTACATAGATGCTTGAGTTTTCAAAGTAAAATTTTGCAAAAATTCAAAGCACCGCGACGAATTTTAAAAATTTTGAGGACTATAGAGAAATCCAAAATCAATAACAATGGAATTCCTAACCACTACACATAATTCTCATCAATTTTTTGTTACATTTGGAGAGTTATATTAATAATATGGTGAGTTTCCCATTTGAAGGTGTTGGGATTTGAGCACTATTAATGTTATTCACACTACCTTGATCAGAAAATAGATGTTTAGACTCACTAGCCTCACGAGAAATGATTGATGAAAAGGAACAAAGGAGGAAAATGAAAAATTATCACACACAATATGAGTTGTTTCTCTTATATTCAACACACAAATTTGATTATTACAATGAATTGAGTGAAGGGTATATAAATATTTTCCACTAGTGACTCACCCAAAATAACTTAAAATTCACACACACACTAAATTTTGACATCTCCAAATATAGACTGAACTCAAACTAAATCACACTTAACCCAGTTAACTCACACTATAAATATGGATTGCACCTTTCTCAATTTATCCCTTCATGCATCACTCGACTTGGATCTTGCTGGATATTCATGCCTGAGTAATTATTGTTTCCACACTCCCCCGTAGTTACGACCATATGACTCAATATGGCTCAACTAAGCCTTATAGTCTTATAATATATATTAACTCAACCATATGTCAAAGATGCCTATTGGTCTAAGTCTCAGCTAGGCTTACAATGACTTAAATTTTTTTACAAATTTGCATTTTTTTGTGTTTCTTCTAGATTATATATCCTGAAAATTGCTTCATTCTCTATTGTGCATTCCTCATGTAGGCTCAATATTTCTTTAATTGTTATTGTTGCAATATTTATTTCAATCCTCTTCAATTTGTGCTGAAAAACAAGTTGATCCTATCTTCTACAACTTTCTCTTCCAATATTAGTTCAACCATGGACTACTACCACAACTCTTCATTTTCAATTTGTATTTTTTTCTATGCTTCTTTTGCTTCATATTGCTAACTTTATTTCTGTCATATTTCTTAATAGAAAAATATTATCTCTTCCTAACTCCATTGCTAAAAAGTTATTTCAATGCTTTCATCTTTGCCTTCAAAAACTTCCATGTCCTTCTCTTCACTTTCATCATTAAGTATTGGAGTTTTTTGTTTGTAGTATGCACACTCAAGATAATTATTACACTTAGATGTAAAATCATAATATTGCTTCTTTTCATGTTCACCATTTCATTTAATTCTTTTATTCTTGTTGATACTTTAAGACTCTCATCAATTTCTTCAATTGGCCTCTGAATCAATTTTTCAATGAGCTTAAAATATACATCAAATTTATTACCATATTTGTTCTCAACTTTTTCCCCCGTGCTATTTTGAACACCTTCATATTAAAAAAAATGTTAAAAACATATTTTGTATGCTCTTCACTGAAATCTTCTTGCTCTACCTCTTCCTTCTCTACCCTCTTTTCTGCTACATGGAGATTGTCTTGCACTATTTTTTTCTTATATTCTCATCAAAAAATATTCAATCACTTTAACCTCTTCTTGATCATCAACTGATGCTGTATCGCATATTTCTTCATGAATAGTTCCAACTGCTTCATATATTTTTGTTATAATGGCATCTTCGGCCTTCAATTCTTCATCAAACTCATCGTTTGTGACTGGATTCACCAATGCGCATCTCACTTTGCAGTCATCATCCATATTTGTTTCATCACTGTAGGATTCACCATCATTTGAACCATCCACGTTATAGTAGAGTCCTTGAGCATTTACATCTTCTTGATGCAAATGAACACACAAAATATTCAACTTCTCTCTCTTCCATCTTTGTTGCATTCTCTTCATCCATATGAATGCATGCATAATGAGTTTCACTTTTATAGTGTTCATGACCATCATCCACTTTCGAGTGAGATTATCCAAATTTTGATGTCTTCTGAAAGTCTTGCTCATCTACTCTTAGATCTACAGCTCACTTGACATACTATGACACATTTTTTGCTCCATGTCACTCCCCCTTGCACTAAATTATTTTTCTAGGATCTTCCATGCCTTATTGGAAGTTTTTGCTTTTTCTACCTTGCACAAAATATTCTCATCCAATGCATGTTTTACAAAGTTCAATGCTAAAGCATCACATGCTTCATCATATGAATTATTATATTGGTACTCAATGAGCTCTTTAGCTTGAAGAAATGTTACCATTTTGATAATCCAAAAATAAAAATATTTACGAGTAAACATAAGAGGTGGTAGCTAATCAAAATTAAACCAATCACCCTCAATTTATTCTTTGTCTTCTTCTAGACTTCTCAGTTCCTCGACAGTAGTGTAGACCTTTCTAAACATGACAACAATATTTGCTTCTTTTTTTCAATTCCTTTTCTTAATCTTCTTCAGTCGCACTTTGCGACCCATAACTGTTTTCTTTTCTATGTCTTATAATTTATTTAATGATTGCATGAGGCTATCTTCCATATCTCCCTTGAAAAAATATATGATTTTGAATATCTTCACCCAAAGAAAACACTACCATACTTGATAAAACACCAAAAAGAGAAGAAGTTATTCAAAGGTAGTTTTTTGACAAGTAAATAATTTTTAGGGAGTTTTTAACATGTTGAATCCATATATAGTTTAAAAACTATTATAAAAAACACAAACCAATATTTTTCTACACATTTTTTTACAAGATTCCAACAAAACTTGGCCCAAACCTATAAAAATTTGGCTCATAGTTATAACAGAAATAAATGTTCTATAAATACAGAAACAAAATTTCTATTCTACAAATAATTTAAATAAAAATTTTTAATATATAATTAATATCATTATTTCAAAATTATTCTAATTTAAAATTATATAAATATTATAATTAAAATTATAAATAAAATTTTAATTTCCAACTAAAATACTAAAATGATAATTCTAACTACAAACACCCACTTAAATCAATATTAACAAAATTATTGATATGCTTAAATATCAATCTAATAAAGATGAAACTGGTCAAATTTCAAAACATATTAACCCTAACTACATTGTGGAGGGAAAAATGCATCCCCTCTTGACGTGGAATTAATTTATGGTATGTCTTTGATGCTATCATATGTTGTGATGAGGAATCTTCAACAATGATGCATATCTACATTGATTGCTCTTAGGTGGTATGCTTGCAATAGTTACCTACGAAATTTGCGGGATGAACACTATGGTTGAGATTTATCATGAAGGGCCCAATGACATGTATCTATATTAATTTGAGTATTATAAGTAATCATATTATTAAGATTATATTATTATTATATAATAATTAATTAAAAAATTTTAATGAATGGATTTGTCTAGATATTTTTTCCTTGAAATTTCATAGTAGTTTTTAAAAAAAAAATGAAATTGAGAGTAGTTGAATATGTTTTTTTAATAGTTGAAATAGATAATCTAAGAAATTTAGAACCATTTAAAAATTTTTAATTGAGAATTGTAATTTATATTTCTAAAAACCAATTTTAAGAAAGAAATTTTCATTTGTTTAAATTATGTTTTAATGAATTAGTTATATTTATAAAATAATATTTTTTAAAATTAATTAAAAATTAACTTTCTTTTTTTATTTATTATAGACAATATAGAAGATCTCTATCATAATTTTACTACAACTCTCTCATATTATATTAACAAGTTTTCACTTAATGTTTTAAGTAATAAAAGAAATAGTAAAAGAAACCCTTGGTATGATAAAGATGGTAAAAGTGCGAGAATAGAAATTAAGGAAGTTGTTGATGAGTCCCTTAAAATTGGCAAGATAAAAATATACAAAGCCCTAACTAAGAGAAAAAAATGAAATATATTCATAAAAGACAAGAAATCTCTTACACCTCTCTAAGGTAGCTCCTAAGAAATACTGGAGGTAGGTTTTAACAAGAAAAACAAAAGATAATAATAGAGTTCCTTTACACGACTGCAATTCATATCTTAAAAATATTTATGAATCTCCAAATGACATTGATAACTTTGAGACCCTATTCACAACGGAAAAAAAATTCACCTTATAAGACATAGATTTTGGGGTTAAGCACCTGGAAAATGGAAAAGCTAAGGATATTGAAGGTTACCAGGCTGAAATATTAAAAAATGTAGGTCTTGTCCTCATTCCTCACATCCACAAGCTTTTCAATCAAGTAGTCAAACAAGGGTTCCCTAAACCATGGATTCAGAGCCTCATTCTTCCTATTTTTAAAAGTGTGAACACAAATAACCCCTTTAATGATCAAAGAATTATGATTAGCCCTCTCTTAGCCAAGCTATATGGTATTATTTTAGAAAATAAGATGAGCATATGGCTTGAAAGTGAAGGTAAGCGGGCTAAAGGCCAAGTGGATTTTAGATGGTAGCACTCAACAACGAACAAGCTCGTTATGATTAGGATCATCTGTGGAGGAATTTCATAATGATAAATCCAATCTATTTTTTTTCTTTGTGGTTTTTAGAAAGGCTTTTGATATGGTACCTAGAAATAACCTACGGAATAGATTAGAAGAACTAAAGTTCCCTTTCGAGTTGAGAGTTGCTACTATAAGGTTATACGAGAATGTAATTGTCAAGTTTAAGAGAAATGAGGGATGGTCGAAAGATATTAAGTGTAATATCGGAGTTAAACAAGGTTGCGCCCTCTCCCCTACCCTATTTGGCATTTTCATCGACAAGATAGAAGGTTCTTTGGAGGAAGCGGGTTGTGCTGGCACAATCTTAACTGGAATATTCATTCTCTATGTTGACGATATTGTTCTTTTGGAAAGGTGTCCTTCTAATCTTGGTAAACAGCTTCGAATTCTTAAGGATTTATGCTCTACCATGGGTATGAATGTTAACACTAACAAAACAAAAGTTATGATTATCAAATCCGAGAAGGACACTTACGCTAATTTTGTTTATGACAATAGAAACTTGGAGGAAGTGTCTTCTTACAAGTACCTGGGAATTGATATTCATCACAAACTCAACTAGAACTATAACATTAATAAAAATATTAATGGAGGGTGGAAAGCTTATTTTCGTCTTGAAAATAATTGTAAAGCAGCAAACCTTGTGACGTGGGATAAAAATAAGCTTCTCTTTGAAACTTTAGTCACTCCTATTATCTTATATGGATGTGAGGTTTGGGGTTGCAGCATATTTAGAGAATCTTAGAGAAATATTGAGCAAATCCAGAAGCACTTTACAACGTATAACCTCAAAATTAAAAGCAATACACCTTATCATATTCTCCTTGTAGAAGTGTTCTTTCCCCTATCAAGAACATAGCTATGACTAGGCTCCTATTGTACAAGCACAAACTCAATAACATGGGAGACCATACACTTCCTAAGATAGCTTTAAATTCCAGCCAAAACCACCTAAGGCTCAAACAAGGTTGGTATAAAGATACACCAGCCTGGTCAAACCATTGGGGGATCTAGGAAAATTTTGCATTGAAAAATATTAATAACATTAAAAATTGTTGATTTGAGGCTTCCGCAACTTGTGTTGTGCGTAGAATCTTTTAGATTTATCGCATCCATTTTTTTTAGAATCAATGTTTTGAACCAATCCTCCATGGTTCATCATCAGGATAGATCAATGAATTTTTTCAGATCTCATCATCGGGTATAAATGAAGGAGAATGAAAATGAACGAATTGAAAATGGGAGGCCTCCCAGATTCCATCCATTCATTTTCGTTCTCCTTCATTTTTTAACTGATGATGAGATCTAACAAAATTCACGGATCTATCATGATGATGAACCACGAAGGATTGGTTGGAAGCGTCGATTCTAACATTAAGAATATTGTTACTTCTATGATTAAAGAGAAAATATGGTGTGAGAAAGATTTATAGGCTAAAAGAAATAAAAGATACTATAACGAGGTCATCAACCCTACTCTAGAAGATCAAAATTATCTCTCAGTTTTAAGTAGCTCAAAGAAAAAATTAATATAGCCAAGATAAAAACTAACTCTCATGAGCTCCATAGTGAAATAGGTCGTTGGGCAGTTCCTAAAACACCAAGGCTAGAAAGGATATGCCAACTTTGTGAGAATATGAACATTGAAGATGAAAATCACTTCCTTTTAGAGTGCCCTGTGTACACTAACATTAGATCTCAGTTTCATAATATGTGTTGCAATACTGACCTTCCTATCCTTTTAACATGTCAAAATTATAGTGAGCTTAGGCTGCTTCTCGCCAAGCTCTTTGAACATAAGAATACAATTTTAAAACAAAATAAATAATCTGTTTCTTTAGGTCCGATAGACAAAATTTTGGTCTCGCTGGACGTTAACCATCATCATCATCATTATATTACTAATCAAGATATCTTAAAATTAATTAATTAAAAAATTAATTAATATTATTAAGGTATTATTAATAATATTATTGTTTTGTTAAATATTAAATGATATTAGTATGACAATCAAAATTAGTACATAATATTATTTACAATGTTAAGGCCTAGTCTAACTTAGTCTCTTTTCCATGATCATTTTTTTAGTTAATTTTAATAAAAATCAAACAAAGAATTTTAAAAATTTGAGTTTAAATTGTTTAATCTGCATAATTCTAGTACTCTTTAGGTTTTTAAAGATTTTGAATCCATTTATATATTCGAAAATGTATTTTAAAACCAAAAAATTCTTAAAATTGTATTACTACATTATCTTAAATTACCCTAAAAATAAACTATTTCATTTACAAGTTAACCTATACATAATATTAATATTCCAAAAATTCATATTATTAATGTTAATTTCAATATTATTATTAGTGTTGTTAATTAATATTTAATTTCTATATTAGTAATAGTTCATTAATTATTATTAATATTAAAATAAAATTTGTTCGTAATATTAATAATTATAATCAATTAAAAAATTTAATAAATCATATTAATAAACACAACAAAATTAACACAAATATTATTAGAAAGCAAATGGGATAGTATTAATTTGAAAATTAAAACTAATAATGCTATTTAATTAGTATTGTTAATAATAAAGTAATATTGATAATAAGAATGTTGTATGATTCCACGACATTTTGGGCTTTTCTTCTTGTATGGAGATTTTCGCTTATACCTTTTAATCCCATGCAAGTTTAAATCATTCCCGTTCAATCATTTCGTTTCCAAATCGAAGCTGATCCCAAACCAATGTTGACACTACGTGTTTCCAAGTAAAGTGTTATTTTTTATTATCCATAAAGATGAGAAATCAAATCAAAACTGAATTGAGACGGAAACTGACACCTGATATTTTATTTTAAACTGAAAGTATTTTAAATTATTTTAAAACAAATTTTCACATAAATACCAACCTTGTATTTTTCACTCAATCTTACTCCGTAACTCATAATTATTTATAATTAAATTTAAAATTAATTTTTTTTTGTTTTTAAATATATATGATTACTAATATAATATGAATGGTATTGAGAATTTTTGGAGATCTCTATCTTATGTATGAAAATCTCAATATTTTTGGTGAACATATCACACATATTTAGGGGTACGAAGTTTATGTGATGATAAGAAGAGAGTAAGATAGATAAATACTAGCACAACCACATTATATTTCCTAATGTGGTTGATATACGCCGATAGGCCTATATCCACTACCCAACACATTAATTTATATATCGATAAATATTATATATAATAATATTATTATATTAACTTGATATAAATATAATATATATTAATAATAATATTTATTAATATAATAATTATGATTAAAATCACCAAAATATTTGATATATATTAATAATAGTTATTAATATATTAATAATATATTAATATTTATTAATATAATAATAATATTAATAATTATTGATATATTAATAATATTATAATATTTAATAATAATATATATTAATAATAAATAATATTTTAATATTTATTAGTATATTAATATCATAGATGGTTATATTATTAATAAACCAAAAGAACTAATAATATATTAATATATATTATATCATAGTTTGTTATATTATTAATAATATATATTAATATATTAATAATATTAAATCTAAAAACATAAGAAAGTAATAAACTTTAAGAGTTAATATATTAAACTCAAGAGAGTAACAAAGCATATGAAACAATATTTAAAAACAAAAAACTTAGGAGATTTATAAACTCTAACAATTAATATTTTAAACTAAAGATATTAATAAACCTAAGGGATAATTAATAATACAAACCCAATGTCATCATAAACCAAAGGTTTAAATATTATAAACCAAAGGAATTGGAAAACCCAAGGGATAAATATTATAAACATAAGGGATCAATATTAAAAATACAAGAGATTAATAAACCGTAAGAATTGATATTTTAAAATAAAAAACCTAATAAATTAATAATCCATAAGAATAAGTATTTTAAACATAAGATATTAACAAACCAATGGGATTATTAACATTATAAACCAAAAGAGATAATAGACCCAAGGGTTTAATATTATAAACCAAAGGAATCGGTGAACCTAACGGATAAATATTAAAAACTTAAGGGATCAATAAGGCTAAGGGCAATATTAAAAACAATAGCGATTAATAAAACCCAAGAGTTTAAAATTATAAACCAAAGGAAATGGTGACCCCAAGGGAAAAAAATTACCCAACAAATTATAAACCAAAGGAATTGGTGAACCCAAGGGAATTGATTTAAACATTGAGACAATTGTTGTCACAATGCGATGTTGGACCAACTATGACCATGGTTGGCCATGGGTGATTTTCATATTCAGAAAATATTTGTCAGAATGTGACATTTGATCATGGATGACATTCATCGATTATTCATATTATAAACCAAAAGAACTAATAAAACCAAGGGTTTAATATTATAAACCAAAGGAATTGGTGAACCCAAGGGAATTGATTTAAACATTGAGACAATTGTTGTCACAATGCGACATTGGACTTCACATGATCATGGTTGGCCATGGGTGATTTTCATATTGAGACAATGCTTGTTAGAATGTGACATTTGATCATGGATGACATTGATCGATTATTCATATTATAAACCAAAAGAACTCATAAACACAAGGGTTTAATATTATAAACCAAAGGAATCGGTGAACCCAAGGGAAAACCCTGACCCAAAAAATTATAAACTAAAGGAATTGGTGAACCCAAGGGAATTGATTTAAACATTGAGACAATTTTTGTCACACTGCGACGTTGGACCAACTATGACCATGGTTGGCCATGGTTGATTTTCATATTGAGACAATATTTGTCAGAATGTGACATTTGATCATGGATGACATTGATCGATTATTCATATTATATACTAAAAAAACTAATAAACCTAAGGGTTTAATATTATAAACCAAATGAATTGGTTAACCCAAGGGAAAACCATTACCTAACAAACTATAAACCAAAGAAATTGGTGAACCCAACGGAATTTATTTAAACATTGAGATAATTGTTATCACAATGCGACGTTTGACCAACTATGACCATGGTTGGCCATGGGTGATTTTCATATTGAGACAATATTTGTCGGAATGTGACATTTGATCATGGATGACATTGATCGATTATTCATATTATAAACCAAAAGAACTAATAAACCCAAAGGTTTAATATTATAAACCAAAGGAATTGGTGAACACAGGAGAATTGATTTAAACCTTGAGACAATTATTGTCACAATGCGACGTTGGACCAACTATGACCATGGTTGGGCATGGGTGATTTTCATATTGAGACAATATTTGTCAGAATGTGACATTTTATCGTGGATGACATTGATCGATTATTCATATTATAAACCAAAAGAAATAATAAACCCAAGGGTTTAATATTATAAACCAAATGAATTGGTGAACCCAAGGGAAAATCATTTCCCAGCAAATTATAAACCAAAGGAACTCGTGAACTGAAGGGAATTGATTTAAACATTGAGACAATTGTTGTGACAATGCGACGTTGGACCAACTATGACCATGGTTGGCCATGGGTGATTTTCATATGGAGACAATATTTGTGAGAATGTGACATTTTATCATGGTTGACATTTGATCGATTATTCATATTATAAACCAAAAGAACTAATAAACCCAAGGCTTTAATATTATAAACCAAAGGAATTGGTGAACCTGAGGGAATTGATTTAAACATTGAGACAATTGTTGTCACAATGCGACATTGGACCAACTATGACCATTATTGGCCATGGGTGATTTTCATATTGAGACAATATTTGTTAGAATGTGACATATGATCATGGATGACGTTGATCGATTATTCATATTATAAACCAAAAGAACTAATAAACCCAAGGGTTTAATAGTATAAACCAAAGGAATTTGGTGAACTCCAAGAGAATTGATTTAAACATTTCCAGACAATTTTTGTCACAATGCCACGTTGGACTAATCCATGACCATGGTTGGCCAGGTAATTTTCTATATTGAGACAATATTTGTCGTAATGTGACATTTGATCATGGATGACATTGATCGATTATTCATATTATAAACCAAAAGAGCTTATTAGACCTAAGCCTTAATATAAACCAAAGGAATTGGTGAACCCAAGGAATTGATTTAAACATTGAGAAAATTGTTGTCACAATCTGACGTTGGACCAACTATGACCATGGTTGGCCATGGGTGATTTCCATATTGAGACAATATTTATCAGAATGTGACATTTGATTGTAGATGGCATTGATCGATTATTCATATTATAAACCAAAGGAACTAATAAACCCAAGGGTTTAATATTATAAACCAAAGGAATTGGTGAAGCCAAGGGAAAACCACTACCCAAAAAATTATAAACCAAAGGAACTACTAAACCCAACAGCTTAATAGTATAAACCAAAGAATGGTGAACCCAAGGGAAAACCATTACCCAACAAATTATAAACCAAAAAAATTGGTGAACCCAAGGGAAACCATTACCCAAAAAATTATAAACCAAAGGAATTGGTGAACCCAAGGGAATTAATTTAAACATTGAGACAATTGTTGTCAAAATGCGACGTTCAGCCAACTATGACCATGGTTGGCCATGGCTGATTTTCATATTGAGACAATGTTTGTCAGAATGTGACATTTGATCATGGATTACATTGATTGATTATTTATATTATAAAGAAAAAGAACTAATAAACCCAAGGGTTTAATATTATAAACCAAGGGAATTGGTGAACCCAAGGATATTCATTTAAACATTGAGAAAATTATTGTCACAATGCGACGTTGGACCAACTATGACCATGGTTGGCCATGGGTGATTTTTATATTGAGACAATATTTGTCATAATGTGGCATATGATCATGGATGACGTTGATCGATAATTCATATTATAAACCAAAAGAACTAATAAACCCAAGGGTTTAATATTATAAACCAAAAGAACTAATAATCTCAAGGGTTTAATATTATAAACCAAAGGAATTGGTGAACCCAAGGGAATTGATTTAAACATTGAGACAATTGTTGTCACATTTCATGAATGCTTGGACCAACTACTTACCATGTTCGTCATGGGTGATTTTCATATCAACCATTAGGTTTATTTTATTGTTTATAATATTTATCTTAGGGTTTATATACTTTTTCTTTATAATACTAGTTCTTTCGGTTTAATATTATTCAACCATGGTCAACCATATTTTATCAAATCAATTGCAGTCAACCATGCTTATGCTTGGTCAACCATGGTCAAACTTCGCATTGTGACAAAGATTGTCCCAATATGGAAATCAATCATCGTCTGAACCTTGGTCCAACGTCACAATATGACAAAGATTGTCTCAATATGATAATCATGGTCAATCATGGTCACACATGGTCAAGAATTGTTAACCATGTTTTATAAAGTTAAACATGGTCAACCGCAGTCAATCATGGTCAACCATGTTTTATAGACTCAAACATGGTCAATAATTATCAACCTTGGTTATCCATGATCAATCTTGGTCAACAATGATTATCCATTGACAACCATATTTTATTAAGCCACACATGTTTTATTTTAAAATGATAATAATAATATTTTTTATAATAATAATTTTATTGTAATAGTTTTTTTTAATATTTTTTGTTTAATTTATATTTAATATTATTATGAAAATATTTTTTATAAATTAGATTAATTAATTGAATTAATTAGATTAATATTTCTAATGTAAATATTAATTTTAATAATATCATTAATACTATTAGCGATATGGTTACAATGAATTTTTTTTTGCCTCAAAATATTTTTTTATTTTAAATAAAAGAGAATTATAATTACTTAAACCATTATTATACTTATTTAGATATTATTATATTTGTTTATATATTATTTTAGATATCATTTTAATTATTATAATTAAGGCTCACCATGGATTATTATGTTTTAAGAGGGTTACCCATGGATGACTATGGCTAAGAAAAAATGTGTAATTGAGCATTGGTGAGAATGAGTGAAATTGATTGAGTTTGTTGGAAATGTTTAATCATATTTACTTAAAATAATTAGCATGTAAATATTATTAATTATTAAAAATAATCTTAATAGTATTTATATTAACATCATTAATGATAATATCATTAATACTTTTAATCATAATGTTAAAGTGAATAAAAGTTTAAATTTATTTTTATTAATAATTATATTGTTAATTATTGCAAAAGAAATATTATTATTGTTATTTATCAATATTAATGATAATAATTTTTTTAACAATATTAATATTCGTAATAATATTAATATTATAATGTAGATAGTATTATATTAATAATACTAAGTATATAAAATTTAAAAATTTAAAAACTTTATTAAGATTGTTAATATTACAAAAAAAAAAAAATTAAACATTATTAATATTGTATTTAATGGTATTATTAGTAATATTAATTCAATCCTTATTTTTTTAATAATAATAATAATAATAATAATATTTCTAAAAAGTCTCTTTAATATTATAAACCAAGAAATAATATAATTAAATTATTTTTTGGTTTAAAATATCATTAATATTCAAGACTCATATATTTACCAATCATATTGTCATGCCATTTGATCCATTTTTAAAAACTTCCCTTAATTTACGCCGAATCAACCTTGAATATATAATCTTAATAATATTTTATTAATCATTTTGAAGGTTTTAATTAACCTTGTTTAGCCATAGTAATCCATGGTTAACCTCTTAAACCATAATAAGCCATGGTGAACTTTTATAATACTTAATTATAGTTATAATTGTTTAGATGGATAAACTAATTATAATTAAAATAATATCTAAATAAATATAATAATTGTTTAAGTAATTATAATTCTCTTTTGTTTAAATTAAAAAAGAATTTGAGGGTTGTAAATTCTTTTTAATAAAATTGAAATTGAGAAAAAAAATCATTTTAACCATATCATTAATAGTATTAATGATATTACTAAATTAAGGAGAGTTTTAGCAAATTTAATTTTAACCATCTGCTAGGTGTCATAATTTTAACTCATACTTTTTTATTTTATAAAAAATCAACATTTATGATGTCCTATAAAAAAATATTCTTATACTATTAAATCTAAAATATCTATAATTTAAAAAAAAAGTTCTTATACTATTAAACCTAAGCCATCCATAATGAGCCATCCATAATTGCAACCAGCACTTTTAACAAAAATAAACATTCATGAAGCCCTTCAAAAATCCATAAATTTTTATTTTATAAAGAATCAACATTGATGATACCGAATTCCAATATTAACCAACCTATAACCTTTATAGAAAACATTCTTAAAAAAATATATAAAATGATAAAGAATAATGGATATATAAAATATTTGTTTACAAGAATTGAAATTTTCATTTAAACCATTAAAATTTTTATTTAAAAAAATAAATAAATGAATCATAAAAACTACAAGCTACATAGAAACATATTATTCAAAAGTATATTATTACGGTGATTCCATTCATTCATATGCAGCCTGATTACTCTACCTTAAGAAATTTGAATGAAAGTCATACTTCCTATACTCAGAGTGCACATTAATTAGACAAAACACCACTCAGTTCTTAAAAAAAAAAAATGCAAAGACTACTCACACATTGTTGAACTATGATCACTAACTAACAAACACCATCAGAACACCACACATTTCTCCCAACACAAAATTTAAGTTCAAATACTTTACTCACAAACATTGTTAATGAACTATGATTATGGACGGTGAATATAGAGTTTGGAACTTTCATTTTTGAGGGAGTTACAAAAATCCCAAAAAGGCTTAGATAGAAGATTAAATGCCAGTATTTCAAGGAGCGTAGATGAAAAATTTCTTCACTTTTGAGCGTGACTCCACGTTCAAGATCATATATCATATATGCCAATTCTAGTAAAGTGCTTTAGCTACCCTGTTGATTTGGGAAATTTTGAAAAAACAAAGCCTAGAGTGTTAGCTATGGAAAATTAAGAGAAGCTTGCAATATTTGTGTTTCAGATATAAGAAAGATGTAAATGATTAATTTCGCGCAGAAAATGAAATTAAATTTGTAAAAGGAAAATAAATATACTTCATATAAATGTAGTCTTATCAAATAATTATATGGCTTAACCCTAATCATGAAAGGATACATTGCACCCATCCATTAAATCAACTAACGCGACATTCAATTATACATTTCACCCTATGGGCCCGCGCCTCCACTATGCGCTTTTCACTTGTTAATTAAACAATCTCTGTTGAAAAGTGCTCGCTATAATTTCATTAACACCCATTAATAAATATCAACTTGAATTAAAACAAAATCTAATAGACCTTA
Organism: Pinus albicaulis; assembly: GCA_034641835.2. NCBI lineage: Eukaryota > Viridiplantae > Streptophyta > Pinopsida > Pinales > Pinaceae > Pinus > Pinus albicaulis. The sequence continues at coordinate 722,103,850 of CM076570.1, read as the reverse complement.
AGGTCCGCCAATCCCACAACTACTATACGAACCTTGGCTTATCTTCCCTGCGCCTCCAATCCTAATCCGATGGTAAAAATTTCCTCACGCTACAACAATGCTTTGGAAGCACATCGGACGGCTATCACACGATTTAGATGCATGGTAGTTAGTCCTCTGAAATTACGTGATGTACATGGTTTTTATAAACCACCTTTGGACACGTGTCCTTTACCAAGTGATATCATGTTATTTTTATGAAAGAAACTTTCCATTTTTTACCTCACGCAATACTGCCTATCTTGACCTTTGAAACCACTGTCACTGGTCACGTCACAGTTCCACTTATGATTCAAGGTTCTGTCTTTGCTCTATTAACTCACACGCATTCGGTTCCACAACTCTGTTCCTTCGAAATTCAACCGCTAACAACTGGCTTTCCAAAAGGCAGGATCTTGTTCGTGAACACAGAGTTATATAATAACGTATGACTCCAACGAAACACTAAGGACCAGCAATGGTTCTTCACGTAGAGGCTAATGGTTCGAATAGAAACCATGAATTCAAATGCGTTCAGACAATTAACGCAGATAACACATAATAAACATAAATAATCAATTTTCCAATTTATTTGTTTCAAGTTAATTTACATTCACAGTTGGGACTTCATTCATGAAGTTAATTCGATGAGAAGTTGAACAATATTTTACTCAAGCTCTTTGAAGCATCTCACACTCGATCTTGGCCAGATCCTTAAGTCATCTATACATGAAGAGGGAAAACTGGTGTTTCTACCATTCAATAAAAAAAATAGCAATGTCTTTGGGCATGGAGTGAAGGAGGAGAAAGAGTTGCTTGTGAGGGCACAAAGAAGGGGCTAAGACTAATGCAAGGTGATGTGACTGAGCGATGTAGAGGAAAAAGTGATTAAATATTAAAAAAATATAGAGAATGACGAGCTATGGAAAATAATATATTAATGTAGAAAAAAGGGGAAAGCAATAATAAATGTTTATCTCTCACCAAACATGATTCGTCGCACATATGCTGATTCAAAATAGATGCATTGATGCGCAGATCTATTGTCTATGATTTTTCATGAAAGTGCTCAAGACTGGCCCATGTTTATAGGGTTCACTTTGGTTGAGCTTTCAAAAGTCATTTTTCAAATAAACAGCTCATAAATAGAAAGGTCAAATGAACACATCCATTCAAGGATTCTCTTAGTTCATCGCAAGGGGTTTTCCTGTTGAGGGCATGGTTCGATAATTGTAACTTTTTGTCATTCACAAAGACTTCGGACAAAGGCTTGAACATATCCATTATTTCTAAATATAGAAAACGCATTGAACAGATCTGATAAGACCGCTATTGTCTTCAGCCCTGGGTATACCGACGATTTATTGGTTGTTGAGCTTGCTCACATTCAGAAAATATACCACGATGAGTAGAATCAATGGTGCCAATGAAACGGTGAAGCCCTTTCGTAGAGAGAATGATACCCCCAATTATAATCAAATTAACATACATAATTCAATTACATACAATTCTCAACCACAGTACTGCCATTGACCTATCAAGGGCATGAAGAAACACCATTAACACCCTTATGCACAGCATTACAATTCTAACCTCTCACACGGAGGCTCATATTACGCATTTCTATACAATTACTTCTTAAAACGAATCAACACACTAGCATGGGTTCTTAACATGGTTTTTATCCCACTGTTTCTCATACATTCCCATTACTGAATGTACAGACAGACCTTTAAACCAAATTTCAGAGTCTTACTCCTGCCCAGCTTACGGAGTATTTTACCTCACTGTTATCTACACAATTTCTTCTGAGGTGAAAGCCATCCATACAAAGAGGAAAGTGCAGATTTACATACCGTTCACATCGTTCTTTTTCGTTCTTTCTTTACTGGTCATGATGATATTCACAATACCTAATATTATTGGCACCGTGGTTAGAACACCGCCATTTCTTGTACAAACAGGAATGGCGGGCAGGAGTGAAGAGCCCTCCAGAATTTCAACCATCATAGCCATTACATTCCACGTTGAGACAGCCGTGTCATCCGATGGTTCAGTAGTGTGATGCGATTCTTCAATACCTCTTAAAACCATTGCCTCCACATTTATGTTTGCAGTAAAATTTGAATAATAAACAAGAATCCATGTTTACCAACTTACTCATGGCTCACGTTTGAATAACAAACCATTGCATCCATGTTTACCAACTTACTCATTGGCTCACGCACGTTTATTTGATAATTTGAACTGTTCACGTTTATTTGAGCCGCTCACGTTTATTTGAGAATTTGAACCATCAATTAGGTGGCAATCAAGTTTGAACCATCACCTGTTAATTTGATAGGTGGCGGTAAACAAATGGCATGGTAAATTTTTAATCATGTTTTGTAAAAAATTAATTTAAGTATGGTTTAAACATGTGATTTAGATATGCAAGGAAGTTAGTTGTTTGAATTTCATCCATTGATTTAGTGGCGATGACCAGAATATACCAGCATCTTTCAATCTATACCATTGGATGAAAAAGATTAATTAGTAAAAGCACTAATCATGCCAATTCCAATAGGAGGATACGCCTATGGGCGTAATAAAGGATGAGAGAGGGAGATAGACTTAAGACAAAAAGAGCAATAAGAGAAACTTTGAAAATGTGGAAATTGAGCTAGAGAAGTAATTATTAATTACTAATTGATTTGTTATTGAAGGGTTGAAAAATAGCTGAAAAGTCACCATTTGAGATATATATATATATATATATATATATATATATATATGAACAAATTATCGACATGCTTTAATGGACGCAAAGGAAAATAATATAATGGTAAAATATTAGACAGATTCTTGGTACAAGAGGACTTACATGCACAAATGGGAAGAGTAAAGTTTTGGGTGGTGACACTTTTAATATCTGACCATAGACCGATTGTGATGGAATGGGATTTTGAGCAGAAAATGAGGGGATTCCCCTTTAAATTTAATAAAGTGTGACTGGAGGATAAGGAATTTAAGACCATTGTTCAGAACTTCTTCTTCTCACACAGGAGGCTGGCCAGAACTTCATCCATGGAATACCTATCAAGGAGTTTAAGAAGCCTGAAAGGGAAGGTTTGATTATGGGAGAAGTCCAAGAAAAGCCAAATGATACTTGGCTTGGAGCAGATTGAGCGAGAGACTACTCAGATTTTCGATCATATGGTAGGAGGGAATCTGCATTTTGATAGTTGGGCAAGGATAAAATTTCTGGAGACTGAGAAAAGGAAGATTCTTATTATCCAAGAGAAAACATGGAGACTAAAAATTCGTGCAACTTTGTTAAAATAAGGTGATAGGAACACGAAATATTTCCATTCCTTCGCCAATGGAAGGAAGAATTATAATGTTATTTGGAATATCGAGGTCGATGGTCACTCATATAACACCAATGAATAGGTTCGAGATCAGTACGTTAAATACTTTGAATCCTTATATAAGACAAATGAGGCAATAAAGGTGGAAGCACATATTTAGGAGGCTGAAGAATATCCTCTCATGTTCTTAGAAGCGCATAATCAAATACTGTACAGAGAAGTTTGTGTAGCAGAGGCTGAATGGATTCTAAAATATTTCTCCCCAAACAAAAGTCATGACCCCGATGGCTAGACTCTTGAATTCTTCATTCACTTCGCATACATTCTGATTAAGGATATCACTGAAATGGTAGAAGAGGCAAGATAGAAAGGAATGGTACATAGAAAGATAAATACTACTTTCCTGGCTCTCATTCCGAAGAAGAAAGGAAATGAATCCTTCGATAACTATAGGCCCATATCTTTGTGTAACACTCTGTATAAAATTAGATTGAAGATTATTGCGAATAGAATTAAGGATGTAATTTCAAGGCATATTTCCCCAGAACAGTTTTGGTTTCTTAATAGTCGCATCACTCACGATGTCGTGGCATCCACACAGGAGATTATGCATTTTATAAAGGACCAAAAAATGGAAGCTATTGTATTAAAAGTGAATATGAGTAAGGCATATCATCGGGTGGATTGGGCCCTCCTGAGAATGATTCTTTATAAAATCGAGATGTGCAGTAGTGCAGTGGAATGAATAATGGGATGTGTTTGCAGAACGTCGATGGTGATTCCCATTAACGGATGAGCGAGAAGATTCTTCAAACTAGGCAGGGGACACAGACAAGGGCGCACTCTCTCGCCCGTCTTGTTCATTTTGGTTATGGGTGTGGTCAGTATAAAAATCTCACAGGCTGCAAGGATGGGACAATTCTGTGGAATAAAAAATAAGAGAACACCAGGAGATCACCCACAGTTTTTTCATGGATTATGTGTTGATATTTGGGTTGTTAATTAAGGAAAATTGGATGGTATTGTAAAGCATATTTAAAATAAATTTTTAAGCAGCGAGGATGCTAGCTAATGAAGAAAATTCTTGCTTTTATAATTCTAAAGCGGACCCAGACACAATCAAACAGATTGGGGAGATATTCAATTTTAATACTAGCACACTTAGGGGAGGTCTAACATATTTGGGCTTCCGACTGAAACCCTCAAGATATCGGGTGGCAGACTAGACATGGCTCATAGAAAAATATATGAGAAGGATAAATGAATGGACTCTAAAATGGTTATTAAACGATGGGAGGATGGTTTTGGTGCAGACAGTCCTTTAACAACTTTCCATCTACTTGGCACACTTATTTAATATTCCAAAGATCATTACTAACAAAATAGCTAAATCCATTGAAAATTTCATTTCGAATGGTGGTCTGGAGGAAAGGAAATATCATCTTATCAGATTGGATCAAATCAATTTGTCAAAGGAGCAGGCGGGATGGGGATTGTTTGAGGTGGATACATTCGGAAAATCTCTTCCTATGAGATCACTTTGGATATTCTTAAAGAGTACGAGTATCTGGAATGACATCATTAAATTTAAATATCTCATCGCATTGAAAATGGACGATATGTATACCTCGGATCAACAGATGGATAGGAGGGGATCTTATATCTGGAATGGATTTAGGATGATTTGGTTCATGTTTCACATGATGTTACAATGGAATTTTGGTAATGGCCGAAGAATTTTCATTTGGGCAAGGGACATTAGAGAAAATCCATAGAATAACATAATTAGTGCACACATGATGAATCAATTATAAGGCAGGGGAATTTTCCGTTTGGTAAAATTATTAAACAATGGGAAGAGAGCGCACCAAGGTGGATGCAAACCATGGACATGGGGATTGATGACCACATGACTGAAGAATTGAATTAATATGTGGCCGGATTAAAAATCATGGGATGCAGACATATCAGGACTGGGGATTAGATCACGTGGGGGGGACCCTAGAAAATGGCCAAATTACTACTTTCGAGACATATAAAAACCTAAATAATTTACATGGCGATAAGGGAGGAAGATGTTGGTTTATGGAAATATGGAAGTTAAAGATATAATACAAAATTATTATCTTCTAAAGTGGTCTAATATTATGAAGAGGGGTAATATCAGACCTGGGATATGTTGTCTATGCATGGAAGCGGAGGATGATAACATCCATCTCTTTTACAATTGTAAATTTGCTCATGAGATTTGGTATATGTTGTGAAATCATTTCAAATTATAGGAACGGGAGTTCCTGTCTGTTGAAGATTGTACAAGATGGTGGTTTGAGCAAGGTAAGCAATACAGGGGCATCCACTTTATTTCCATTGGAGATTGTGGCGTGGAAGGAATAAATGGTTACTTGAAGATAAAAAATGTACTCCATTATAGATCACTACACGGATTATACTGATTTGGGAGGCCATGAGGACCCAAAACCGACCTTCTCGGGATCTTTCGATTAGATTAAGACTTTTGAAATTCATTATCCTATGGATTTTTTGACGGGGTGTCACAAAACATGAGTTGTGGATTTGGAGCATGGCTTATGATTTCTCCTTAGTGCCACTATAAACTTCACTGGTTTGGAGGACAAGGGAAAAACATGAGGGTTGAGATGTTGGCCCTGTGGGGGCTACTTTGATTCTCCAAACATCTCTATATTGACAAGGTATGGGTATTCGAAGACTCAGAGGTTATAATTGATCATTTGAACCACCACAAGTCAATGGCTCCTAGACATCTTTCAGCATCAATTGACAGGATTAATGATCTTAGAAGAGCATTCTACATCATCTCTTTCACTCATATATATATAGGGAAAATAATGTGACTGCTGACAAGTTATCCATGAAGGCACTGAAGGGGATTTTCAGAGAGATGCACTATGAACTTATAGATACAGCAGGGAGTGAGGTTACGGGCATTGTCGAATTTTTTCAAAAGCTACTATTGCTGGAGATTCAACCATAAGGGTATGGAATAGATCTTAGAAGACAATACCTTTTTGTAATAAGAACAAAGACCAGATCCTCACGGAAAGGGAGAAAGCACTCATCATAGGGGTCCATTTTGCGGCATGAACAAGAATATTGATTACTCTTAGAAGGTTGGATCTGGTTGGAGCGGATCCCACTTGAAGGAACATAGGAGAACATGGGTCATTTTAAGAATGTACTATATAACTTCTCAAACATAAACCTTTGACTTGATTTTTTATTTTTGTTTGGAACTTTCATAGTACTATCTGAGAAATAGTTTGATAATATTCTTACATCTCATAATATTTTGATAAAAGTATACCGAGAGAATGATGTGAATGTAAATCTCAGAAAATTTTAACGTTGTGCTGGTACATTATATATACCTGAGGTTTTCTTTCCACTTAAAAAAATAGTTAGTGATATTGGATTCATAAATTTAATAATTAATATTCAGTGACATGTTAAAAAAACGATTGGCGATATTGGATTCATAAATTTAGTAATTAATATTCAGTAAGATGTCGTTGGAGATTTGATACATATTTTAAAATTGCAATTAAAGTATAAATATATTAAGATTGGAATTGATTGTGGAATTGAAAATTTTCATATGGTTAAGAATAATTCAATAGAGAATAGAGACTTAGTTAGAAGAAATTAAATAATTCTAATCATAATGGAAGGAGGCATGTTAAAAATATAATAAAAAGGTTGACGAAAAAAACGGATCGGTCAAAAAGTAAATAATTTAAATACTCAAATTACTAATTAATAAATTAATTAAAATTGAAGTTAAGAAGGAGTCATGTTAAAAATATAATAAAAAGATTGACAAGAAACATGGATTGGTAAAAGGTAAATAATTTAAGTATTCAAATTACCAATTAATAAATTAATTAAAACTGGAGTTAAAAAGGGGAGATTAATAGAACCGTTAGGTATATATGAGGAAGACAAAAAAAAAAAATATTAATCGTCAGAATATGTTTTATAATATAAAAATGGGGGACAATTATAGTAACCAAAGAGATTAGGAGAGTTTAGAATTTAAGGTGGAAGGCTACACTTTAGATGAAATAAAATTAAGGTTGTGCTTTTAGGAGTGGCTTAAATGGTATCCATCATCCTTTAAAATTTTTAGGATGTTTTTCAATTTCAAGAGCTTCTCTAATAATCAAGTGAGAAAGGTAAGAGGCAAAAGCAAAAATTTCAGTATTGTCCAAGCTAATAAGGTGGGTTTTTTTTTTGTAAATCTTTCTATTATAATTTTAACATAGCTCCTTCTATTACAATTGGTATTATTTAATTGCTTCTAACTAAATCCCTATTAAATGATTCCCTAATCAATTTCAATCTCACTATATTTTTATTTTAATTGCAATATTAAAATATATATTAAATCTCGAACAACATCTAGTAAAATATTAATTATTACATTTACCAATTCATTGTCACGGGCCATTTTTACCTCTTATAAAATTTTAATTTAATATATATATATCCAATAATGACATTTAATATAAATTAGTAGTAGAAATTCTTTCGGTAATAATCACATGCAAAAGAACGTGGTCGACGCGTTTTGAACCAACGAGTGTGGTTCATCATGAGGACTATGTGAGAGATCAGATCCAGACATTAAATATAAATAGATGTAGAAATGTGTAGAAATGGCTCAACTAGCCGTTAGGATAACGGCTAGTTTGACTTAGAAAAAGTAAATATTCCATTATTTATTTATTTGTTATTATTATTTTAATTTATTTATACAACTAATTGACCAATTAATTAATATAATGGTAAGTAATTTAACAAATCTTGGTGTATATATGTAAATTTTGATTAAATTATATAATAATCAATTATTATTAGTAAATATAATTAATTCTTATTCATGTAATTTAATTAAAACAAACCATCTATCAAATAGTCAAACATACTCAAAAAATAAATAAATAAATAAATACAATAAAATAAAATAAAAATAAAAATAACTAAAAACAAAAAAAATAAATAAAAAATAAATAAAAAATAAAAAATAAAAGTAAAAAATAAAAATAAATAAAAAATAAATATAAATAAATAAAAACAAAATAAAATATAAATATAAATTAATAAATAATATAAATAAATAAAAATATTTTATTTTATTTTAATTAATTAATTAATTATTATTATTATGATTATTTATTTATTTATTTATTTTATTATTATTATTATTATTATTATTTAATAAATAAACAAATAAATAAAGTATAAATAAAAAAATAAAAATAAATAAATAAAAAATAAGTAAAAAATGTCAAGAATATAAGGCAGGAATCGAGCACCTGCTATATTCTAACTGTCATCTCTATTGAGATTAATGGGCCTTTTTTCAATTTCAATAGCCTCTCTCAACTTACAATGATGGAAATGGTCGATTCTAGCAATGACCTTAGCATCTTCTTATTATTGTTTTTCTCTAATGTTTATCTTTGTCATCCTTTATATTTATCTGGGTCCTGTTATCATCAGATAAGCTTTGTGCCCTTGAATATGGATGATGTGTTCACCCAGAAAAGTTCAGCTCTTCATGCATAACACACAAATCTCTATAAATAACTATTAAAATGACAAAATTTAATATATGATTAATTTGGTAACTTTAAAAACAAACAATTAATTTAATTTAAAATTATATAAATATTTAAAATCTAGTAGTCTATTTAATATATAAAACGATTTTTTTAGTTAAACATTTATTTAGTTAGTTAATTTTGACTAAAATTTCACCAAGTTTATTTTGTGTAGTTAATTTTAACTAAAACTTGGTAGAGATTTTTAAAAACTTGAATAGTTTGAATTATAAAATTCAAGACTCAAAAATTCAATAACTAAAATTTCACCAAGTTTATTTTGTGTAGTTAATTTTAACTAAAACTTGGTAGAGATTTTTAAAAACTTGAATAGTTTGAATTATAAAATTCAAAACTCAAAATTTTTTCAAAGTATTGAATCTATTTATCTATTCAAAAATCTATTTTAAATAACAAAAAAATCATAATTTACTTGAAAGTATATATTTCTAAATAATCGTTACCTTTATAAATTAAAATTAAGATAAAAACATGAAAATGACAATTTTTATATCCATTAACAATTACCAATTCCAAAAATATGGTGGAATAGTATTCTTATATGCATTACAGAGCGCTCTTATATCCCTTACCAATTCCAAAAATAAGGTGGAATTTGACCATAAAGAGATAGTTTATTTATTTGGCCGAATTTTCACGATTATGAAGTTCAGTTATTTGGCCTCTCGAGTCATCCCCAAATTCCAAGATATTTTTGAAATCTGTGATCAGGATAAGTTTAGTGAACATGGTCAAATTTGAAAAATATTGAAACGGCAAAATATTCAATTAATGAAGCTGGAGCGGGTCAAATTTCAAAACCATAAACCGGAAATATTAATGGCATGTAGATGTTATAAAGCTTCGGTGATGATGCATATCTACCTCCATCGGTCAGTTGTTCTCGGTATCGCATAACTAGGTTCATCGCTCTGTTGTTCTCCGTATCGCATATCATCTAGGTTCGTCGCTGTGTTGTTCTCGGTATCATTTTGTTTTATTGAAATTGCAACACCTGCAACACTTACCTCCTATTGAAATTGCAGGATGAACACTGGCGTTGAGATTTCTGATGACACGCAAATTGAAAAGGCTGTCAAGAAACAGCGGTTTGATGAATCAAAGGAATGTGTATTGGAGTACCTGCCTGACTCCATTCTCCACGACATTCTGTCCAGGTTACAGATCTGTGATCTCTTGAGGCTTCAGTTAACTTCTCTACATTTCGAGCACACTATTTCGTCCTCTGAAGAGAAACCACGAGTCGTGGATTGCTCTCACAAATGATCCAGAGAATCCCCATGGCTTTCACCTCTTCAACAACTCTAACCAGTGGGTCTTTTTCCAGGTTAACTGTCAGGCGGATCAGAGTAGAGGTTGGCTCCTCCAGGGAGCTGCAGACGGTGTTATGCTTCTGGTCAGCAGTGAAGGGGAAATGGTAGCTGCTAATATGTTAACAAAACGATTTCGACCACTGCCCGATACGAAGGTGAGCACGCGGCTTGGCCTGCAGTCGTGTTTGAAGAAGAAGCTGTGGGCAAGCAACTCCACAAGTAGGTGTGTGCAGCCTCCCATGTACATGGAGATAGTGGTGGATCAGAACCCTGGGGCAGCCCGTCAAGCGTTTAGGGTGATAGTGTGGGGAGAACTGGAATCAGAATTTGAAATTTCAATTTATGATATATGTTGCTTGCATGTTGCTAATTCTACATCAAAATTTAGTATTAAAAAATAGTTTATATATATATATATATATATATAAGTTGCATTGGTCAATGTTAAATTAAAAGTAGTCAAGTTTAAAGAGGTAAAGTCATTAAAAATAAAAGAAAACTTATATTTTCCTTTTTAAAAATATTTATTCATTTCATATATATAAATAAAGTAAGTAAATAAATAAGATTATTTTTAATTTTCACTATAGTTAAATATTCAAATGCCTAAATATTAGAAGAAATTGAAAGTGGAAAAAATATTGAAAGGAGAGGGCTATATGAAAACAATAATTTTGGTCGAGCATTTCTGGATTACTCACATTCAAATGCCTAAAATGCCTAAATATTAGAAGAAATTGGAAGTGGAATATTTTTTTTTAGATTAGAGGGCTATTTGAGAAGAATGATTTTGTTCTAGCATTTTTGGATTACTCACATTCAAGTTTTTAAGGTAGACATTTATAGACATCAAGTTTGGCTCATCTCAAGGGATAAACAAGATTCAAATGTTCATAATAATTAAACATAATAATATAAACACGCAAGGAGAGAAGTCAAAATAAATATGAAAATAAATAAATGTTTAGAGAAAAAATATATAAATAAATAAATATTATTAAATAATATAGTTAATGACTATATATTTGGATTGAGGGTGAATGGGTGCAATGTTAAGGCACTCCTTGACAGATTCAAATCCAGAATGAGTCTTACTTACAAAAAAGCAATATAATAAAAAAACCTAAGAAAAAATAAAACATAATATAAAAATATCAAATTATATATTCGTATAATATATATTAATAATTATATATATTAATATAATATATAACCAAGAATATATATATATATGTATGTGAAATAAATTAATTTATCATGAATAATATTATTAAATAATATAAATAATAAAGCAAATTTGGACAAACTTTTTGTTAATTCAATATTTTAAAAATAAAAGAAAATACAATAATTGTTAATAAATAAATAAAAATCAATTGAATATAATAATTGAATTGCTACCCTTAAAAAGAAACATCTTAATAGTTGAAACTATAGGTTATATAAATATGTGTGTGTGTGTGGGTGTGTGTGTGTGTTGAAATGGCACCAAGAAATGGTACCTCATAAGGGGCTTTTGATTTAATTTTCCCTTAATTAAACTAGAAGAAAAATTGCAATTCCAGCTCATAATAACTTGCAAGTGTTTACTGAGGAAGAAGACTTAGTTAGCTCAATTAATTCAAGTTGGAGGTCAAACTTGAAGCATGTAGAGTCCACAATAAGCTTTAGGGGGTACACTTACACTTATTTGTCAGTTTTAACTAGTTAACTCAATTATTTGAGTTAAAATTAGTTTAACAAATTTTAACTGAGAGATGAGCTAGTGATAGTTCTAGTGAATTAAATCTTATTTAATTCACATGTAGTGGTCAATGAGTTAACTAATAGTTCCTACAAATAGTTGTTGCATGTCATTTTGAAGGAAGGCCCAGTTAAGATTGGGGTTAAAGGGAAGATAACTATTATTTGTATATGTATAAAATTGCATAGGTCATACATGAGGTCATGAAGATGTGTTGAAGGAATTTCACAATCAATTCTTAGGAATTTCCTATTAAATAGGGCCACAATTCCTCGAGGAATGTGTTAGCAAGTCTAGTCAGACAAAGGCAGATAATTGGTTAAGTATTGTACATATTTTTCCTATATCAGAGTGAGACAGTCAGCAGAGTCTAGAGGTTTCTCAAGAAGGGAAATAAAATTGTATTTTTTCATGACGTTGAATTTATGCAATATAAAAATAGTGGGGTTTTGAGAAATTTCTTTCCCCATATACATCTTGTGTTATGTGATTGATAATTTCTTTCTCTTACTCGTTATGTGATTGTGAGATCAAAATTGGTTTCTGCAATTTGTAGAAGTTATTTAGTATTTTTTTTTAATACATTACAAGATCATTTGAATCCATTTAAATATTTCTACATTGTATGAGAGCAGGAATAGAAGAGAAGAACCATATTTTGTTTTGAACAAGTACATCAAATTTGTAGATTTATTCTTTTGGACCAACAATAGATCAAGATGTATTTCAATGGCTTGAGATTCGAATATTCCCTTGAGGGAAATTTGAAAGACATATTATTGAAGGATAGGATAGAGGAAGTGATAGAGGACAATATAATGAAGGCATTCATAGACAATGATATTCCCTAGCCTACACCACTAGATGCTTAACTTCTTGATGCATGGAAGAAGAATGTAGCAAAGGCGAAAATGATATTGTTAGAAGGAGCTTGAGATCATATTGTCTCGAACCTCCATGGAAAGGAAACTCCATATGCTATGTGGAAGGCCTTAACAGATCAATTTTAGAATAACAATGACAACAGGAAGATGGTGTTGAAGGACAAGCTCATAAAGATCAAGATGGAGAAGGGTGATACGATCCCAAAACATTTTTCAAAGGTTACTCAATGTCGAGATGACCTAGGAAGTGTTGGCATAATAGTTTCCTAAAATTATTTGGTGATCCTATCACTTATGGGCCTTTCCAAAAGCTGGCATGGCTACCAGGACTTAGTGAATGGGAGGGAGAAGCTACTAGAGTGGGAGTGATTGTGGTCTGACTTGGTATAGAAGATATTCAGTGGAACACCAAAAATGGATCCTCATCAAACACTGATTATGAGAATAAATCTGCATTGAATGGAAAGGGAAGGCATCATATTCCAAATCGAATTCTTGTCATGTAGATTGCTACTCTCTTGTATTCTACAGTATCACTAGATAACTGTGAATTTTCTACACTGTGATGAAAATAATGTTCCCTGACTATCATTTATTTTCGAAAATATCACTTCATTATTTTCATTTATCCCATCCATTATCTCTCATTTTATCTTCCTAACACTCTCATGCTCTAAAAAAACTCATATTTGACCTTAAAACCCATCATTCAACCTTGCCCCTTTCTTAAGACCTTTTTCCTATGCTAAAAACCCCATTATCCTTACTAAAACCCTTCCCCTTCACTCATTTCTCCTTCATTCATGAAAAACAATGTAAAAACCATTTTTTACATTGTTTCGAAATAAATTTTGGTCTCGGGTCCCACTATTTAAATAAAACTTTGTTTATTTTAAAAACTACCCGACTCATTATATGTTTAAGCCCGCCTTTTAAACATTACCCTTCACTCTCATATAACCCTGGCCCCACTTTTATATTTAAGCTCCTCCGCTTAATATACCCTGGGCCCCGCATTGTTATCTTCCACGTCATTTCGAATCCTGCACCCACTTTCTAAACCTACCCGTAGTCCACTCACGACCCAACCACTGTCAGATCCTCGCCTTCCGATCTAATGGCCACCAAGAATTTTCGGAACCCAAAATGCCTCAAGTATAAAACCTTTGGGAACTTCCGAAATGGGTGGTTTCCACACCCCTTATTTCCACCACACATCACCCCAGCATCATATCGCATCCCTCTGCCTAATACCACCTAATCGCCTATGCACCATGTGAAAACCACAAAACCGCTACTGTGCCATAAACACGAAACCATTGACCCTTTTTTGAATGTTTCAAAGCCTTGTATCATCGAGAAGAGCCCCGAACCACCATGTAACCTCTACAACGTCTCTAGAAACCCAAAAAGTCCATAACCAAACACAGAGACCAAAAGCCTCCATTATCCGGACTCTGTCCAAAGACCTCCCAAGATCCTGCAAGCCACCATTGCTCTCCACCCCGCTGGATCCAGTTTGTAATTAACAAATTGTTTCTAATTGTGAAGGTGACCGATGTACAATAAAATTCGTAATTTTCATTTCTAAGTCCAAAAATTATTTAAAATAAGTTCTCTCAATGACGATCTAGGAGCCTTATTCGTTAGAGGATTAGGAGTGCAAGATTAAATCAAAATAAGAAATGGATCATGACCATTAATGATCATATGATTACTACAGAGGCAACAAATTTTCTTAAAACGGTAGAGTAAGGGAAAGAGTGAGGTTTTTCAGTGGCTATGCAAACAGAGATGAAGAAAAATTAAGAACACAGTCACCGAATAGTAAAAAGTTAAAGAAATAAAAATATTAGTCAAAGGTTAAGGACAGGGTTAGAGGACGAAGTTAAGACACAAGACAGATAAGAGAGATTAAGGAAGAGATTATAGTAACCCAAGGTAGTCAAATAGATATCAGAGATAAAAGTAAATAAAAGGTATAGATAAAGATAGTTTGAAGGTTTAAATTCAAATTAGAAATAAACCAATGAGGAGGACCAGGCCAAGTGTCAATTCCATCCATCATTAACTTCTTCACAATCAAATTGGCCAACTACAGCCTGATTCTAATTAAATGAAATCCACCTAAGTCAATCTGACAGTTAGAGATCTCTTGACATCTATTCACAAGTTATTGTAAAAGTTAATGTTACAGGTAGTTGGTCGAAAATATATTAAATTTAGCTCAACAGTAAATTAGAAAGTTATTACTATAGTAAGTGAGGCAGAGATATTTTGGAATTGGGCCTTGCATGGTCTCAATTTCCAAACATCATTTACTCTGTAGTAAATACAAATATGTCACCCTAGATTAGGGAAACCTCCTCATCTGTAGTTAAATACTGCATGTATTGTTCATTATTATTGGTGGGTTGGTTGGTTGGCTAGTTGCTAAGCTGAATTTTGATCATACCCTTAGTTGCAAAGATTATTGCACTGGAGAATTGTAACTATTTTGAGTTGCACATTAGTAATACAAGCATGTTAACAGGATTCTTGAGTTATGTTAATGGTGATGTTATCCCTCTTTGTTAAATGTTTTCTCCTCTGTTTTTTCATATTGTACATCAATTTCTCTGATAAAAGAATAGAAATTTTAGATTGAGATATTTTGTTTTGGCACCTTAACTCTGTTTGTTACTATTATCTTTATGTTTTCCTCTGCAAAGTTTAATTAAAGAATTCACGGTCGTCCTGCTCTTTAGTTTCATTTAGCTTGTTGTCTTGAGGTTTCTTAGGAAAGTTTAGCTGAAGAATTCAGGGGTGCCTTACTCTTTAGTTTCTCTTAAGCTATGTATCTTAAAGGCGTTATTTGAATTTTAGTTAAATAATTCAAGGGTGTCTTGCTCTTTAATTTCACTGAACTGTTATCTTAAATGTTTTCTTTGTCTAAAAGTAAGAACTAAAGAATTCTTAATTTCTCTTTAGGATTACTGGATTGTTGTCTTAAGGCTTTCTTAGTAAATTTTAATTAGATAATTCAGGGGCATCCTACTCTCTTGTTTTACCAAAATGTTATCTTAAAGGCATTTCTTGTTGAAGTATAGTTAAGGATTCTTAATTTCCATTTAGTTTTACTGAATTCACAATTGATTTTCATTTCATATTCATCTTACCTAAGAAGATCCATTTGATATAGTTAGCATCCCCTATGAAAACCCTTGAAGAGTTTATGTACAATTTAAACCTTTTATGACTCCATAGCCCAATGGATTAATCTTCCCATATTGTATCTATCCAACCTACTATAAATCAATCAATCAATAAATAAAAACAAACAACTCCAAACTTCATAACGAGCCTAAAAACAGAAAGCATAACCATCAAGATAAATCAACTAATCATAAACATAGAGAGAGTCCTGTCTAAGCCCAGGAAGGTTAGGTCCTTGGACTCCAAAGTGTTTTGATGTGGTTCCCTGCTACTTTTTCTTGCCAATATTTCAAATTACGAGGAACCAAAATAGTGGCGACCATACTAGGGAACTGAGTTATTAAAAGCCTGATATTTCCTCAAGAACTCAGAAAACCCCATTCAAATTTAGATGACTAAAATATTCGCCAAGACTGGTATCTGGTTGCTGATGGTGGACAACAACCAGCCTCAAGAAAGTTGAAATAATCCACCTCGTGACTCCACTGGTTTTGAGTAGGCCTACAGACTCCACTGGAAAATTATTGAGAAAACATAAGATTATCGAAACTCAAATTAAACCAATCAAAATTTTATGTGCCTTAGTTATAAATTCTGGCTTATAGAAAAAATTTTACTAGATCCTGTCCTGACCCGAACCCTCATGCAATAGTTGATGATCCAAAGAATATCCTAAGGAAAACTCATAGATCTGAGAGTGCAACTGTTAGCAAACCGATTCAGAAGGAAAGTTCCTTACCAGAAAACCTTAAAGACTTGTAGGATATCCAATTTGACTCATACTTAGAACAAAGATTATTCAGGACTAGATCCAAGAATTGGATAACCAAGATAATTTTGGACCCATCCATCCTACAATAGAATTTTTTGGTTCAAACTGCTACCCACATTCATACACCCATTGTTCACCTTCCTCCATTCAACCTTCACCTCCTTTTCTCAATCCTACACTTGTTAAACTCCCTTTGTTTCCCCAACCACCAACCATGGCAGCCTGGTATGCCCCATTAGTCCTACTATTACCTTTAGTGCCTCTACCACAAGACTATCAGTCCAAAATTCCCCTATTCGATGCAAGTGTTTCTATAATTGCTCAACAACATGTGGATAAAATGGATGACTCTTTTAATAGACAAGCGATAGATGAAACTGTTAATATCAAAATGTTTGCCCAAAGTTTAGGGGGAGAAGAAAGAAAATGGTTTAAAGGCCTAACCCCTAATAGTATACAGGATCTCCCTACTTTTCATTAGTTATTCCTAAATAAATGGGAAGTCAAGAAAAACCCTCTAGAAATCTTATTAGAATATGAAAACATTAAGAAAAAAGTTGGAGAGAGTGTCCAAGATTACTGAACTAGGTTCAAAGTGTATACAATTCCCTCCCTCCCCACATAAAACCCCCACAAGGTCTAGCCCTAATGAAATTTCCTGATGATTTTGACTTAGTGGTGGCTTATCAACTAAGGGAAAGAGACCCTCTTACATTATAAGACATGCATAGGGGTGGAGTAAGTGTGGAAGGAAATATGATTGCGAAAAGATCTAGAATTAAAAATGAAAAAAGTGTCACATATAGGGAAGAGGTTGTAGCCTCCACATCTGATGGTAAGATTGATAACCTTGTTAGAAATATGGAGAGGATGATTGAGAGAATAAACATGAATGAGAGAGCTTTCCTTAGAGAAAAAGAAGCAGCTCCTCAGAATATAAACCAAAACCAAAACCAAAACTTTAGGAGAAACCCTCCTCAAATAAGTTAGAGATAATAGAGGGAACCTAACCAGCAAATCAGGCCCCCTTTTCAAGAAAAATATGTTGATGAGGATGAGGGGGTGATTGAAGAACCAGAAAAAAGTCAAATCAATCTAATGGGAGTTAATAATGAGGATACTATTTTCCTCACTGAGGAAGAACAAGGCATATTTGCACCAAATGAAGAAGAATGCCAAGAATCCAAGGACTCTAAATAAGGATTCAAAAATTCCATCATGGAAGTGCATAGGAAATATGACCTCAAAAGCAAGAAAAATGAATACATTCCCAAGATAAAGAGCCCTGAAATTTACGCTAGGAAGATTCCTAAAACTTCTCCCAAAAAGGCAGCATAAACTTCAAACATAATGGTTAAAAGTTATGATAAAAATAAAAACAAAAACAATCTAGAAAGAAGCACTAGTAAATAAACTAGTAGCCCTAACAAAATTGATTTAACTTATATCTCTAGTGTGAATCAGCAATCTAAAATTGCTGCAAAAAAAGTGTCTGATAAAACTGATTTAAATCTGCCAAAAACACAGACACCTTTCATTATTGAGAATGAAATTGCCAAGATAAAAATTTCCATTCCTCTTATTGAATTAGTTGGCCAAGATTTATATAGATCCCATGTTTTGAAATCTTTAAACATAGGAGAAAATGTTGATACTGTGAATTTGAATGATGACCTAAACTGTTGTTTGGACCTAAAGTAGAAGGAAAATTTGAAGAGAGAGGTTTTCCTCCATTTTATGTCAGTTTCAATATTCATGATAAAATCCTCCATAATTCCATGTTAGATTAAGGAGCTTCTCATAACCTCATGCCAAAGGTAGTTATGGAAAGACTAGACCTTGAGATAACTAGACCATAAAAAGACTTGTACTCCTTTGACTCCAATAGATTTAAATGTCTAGGCCTGATCAAATATCTTTGTGTTAATATAGCATAAATACCACTCAAAAACCTAGTAATGGATATAGTAGTGGCTGACATCCCCCCTAAGTATGGCATGCTTCTATCACACTCATGGGGAGCCAAACTTCAAGGCACCCTCCAAATGGACATGACCTATGTTACCATACCAGTCTTTAGTCAACCAAGGATATTGTATAGGGAGACTCATATGAAATACATGGTCAATAGTCAAGAAAAGCCAGATAAATCCCCTCTGTATTATTTGCACACAAACTAGGATTTATTTATCCTTTACAATGATGAAAACATTAATGAAAAAGTAGTAATGAATGAACAATAAACTGAAAAAGAGGAAGAAAAATAAGAACAGTTAGACCAAATAGGAAATGAACAACATAAGTTTGAACCTAAACCTCTTTGGAGCATGATCATTGATGGTTCTTGTGGAAAAATTGGTTCAGGACAGGTGTTTGGGTACACAACACCGAGAACAACCATGTAGAGGGTCATTCATGAAAACTAAACTTTCAATGTACAAATAATATAGCAGAGTATGAGGCCCTCCTTCTAGGATTACAACTTCTGAACAAATGAGAGGCCAAAAGGATCCTTGTCCATTGGGATTCTGAGCTAGCCATTAGGCAGATTAAGGGAGAATATTCAGCTAAACATCCTAGATTAAGAGAATACTGAAATGTTGCCCTTGACCTCCTAAAAACATTCCAAGAAAACGACCATGCCTCTATCCCAAGAAATCAAAATATCCTTTCCAACGGACTAGCATTTGTAGGTAGTAATTTTCAACTACCTCATGCTAACAAATAATACATAGTAAGGGTTAAATATAGACCAGCAGTCCCTAATAATATAAGATATTGGAAATTTTTTTAAGGTGATAAACAGATTGAAGAATTTCCTACAGTCCAAGAATGAGTTTGAATTTCCAAATTCAGACTTAGATCATGAAGAGGACTACCCTACTAAGGAAAAAAACATGCAAGGAGGAGTCCCCTAATGATGTTTATATAAATATATTAGCAGAAGAACACCCAGATGGGGTAGAATTGGGTGAAAATATAGAAAACGAATATTTTGAATTATTGAAGTTCAGAGACAATACCTTACCAAAAGGACTTGTCCCTCTAGAGGAAATCTTTGATTTTGATGATGTTGCTAAAAAAACGAAGATGGAATCCACTCAAATAAATGTATAAGAATGCAACATAGGCAGTGAGAAAGGGCCCAAAATGGTAAAACTATCAAAGACACTGCCAGCACCCATAAAGCAGAAATATAATGAGTTGTTCAAAGAATTTACTGATGTGTTTGCATAGAGCTATGAAGATTTTAAGTCCTATGATATTGATATCATTCAGCAAAAAATTCCACTCAAATAAAGCCAGAAACCCTTTAAATAGAAGCTGCGCAGAATATATCCGGTCTAAATGCCCCTAGTTGAGAAAGAGATAAAGAAAATATATGATGTTGGAATAATAGTCCCACTTAGGTACTCAGAATGGGTTTCAAATTTTGTATCAGTGAGGAAAAAGACAGGGGAGATTAGGCTCTTCATAGACTTCATAAATTTAAATAAATCATCTCTAAAGGACAACTGCCCTATACGAAAAATGGAACACATATTGCAAAGGGTAGTAGGCTGCAAAATAATATCTCTGTTGGATGTCTTTTCATGGTACAATCAGGTGTTGGTATATCCAGAGGATCAACACAGAACATCTTTCACCACAACTTGGGGTACCTTTATGTATGTAAAAATTCCTTTTGGGTTAATTACTGCTCGAGCTACTTTCCAAAGAGAAATGGATATTGCTTTCTCAGAAGAAATATGTTACTTCATTGTGATATATCTTGATGACATCACAGTCTACTCAAAAAATCATGAAGAACGCCTAACTCACTTAAAAAAAGTCTTTAAAAAATGCAAAAATTGTGATATGCATTTGAATCCCAAGAAATACTTATTTTTCCTTCAATAAGGGAAGCTTCTAGGCCACATCATATCTGAAGAAGGGATTAAGATTTACCCAAATAGGATTGATGGAATATTGCAAATCAGTCACCCAAGAAATATCAAATAGATGCAATCTTTCATTGGAAAGATAAATTTCTTAAGAAGGTTCATACCAAACCTTGCAGAACTCCTAAGAAACATTACTAACATGCTGAAAAGAGAATCAGGAGTTCAATGGACCAAAGAGGAAAATAAATATTTTGACTTGGTGAACCAAGCTCTTACAAGAACGCCGGTTTTTATTAGCCCTGACTTCACCAAAGACTTCTTCATTTTTTCCTTTCCATCAGAACACACAATTGTTGTTGTATTACTGTAGAAAAGTATGAAAGGATAGGAGTATCCCATAGCATTCTTCAGCCAAGATTTAAGAGATGTACCTTCGAAATATAATATCATGGAAAATAAAGCTTTTTCCTTGGTCAAAGCACTAAAATATTTCAGAGTTTACATTATGCATTCTCACATCATTGCATTTGTGCCTCACACAGTGGTTAAAGAAATCTTGACATAATATCCTAATGGAAAAAGAGGTAAATGGATAGTTTTCATCTTGGAATATTATCTGGAAATCAAACCCACCAAGTTAATCAAAGTACAAGGACTGGCTAAACTAATGGAAAAAGGAAAACTTTCAAGCACTAAACATCAATATGATTCACTCATTGGATGAACAAGAGGAGTTGGTGACTTCACCTATTGAGGAAGCATTCTTGAAATCTCCTTGGTATGGTGATATATTATATGTGCCTTTTTAATCTAAATTTTCCTCCTGTTTTGTCCAAAACAAAGGCCAAATTCTTGAAATTAAAGGTTGTAAATTTCTGCATTTTGGAAAAAATATTATGTTGGAAAAATTTTGGTAGTGTATTGCTTAAATATTTTCTTGAAGAAAATGCAGATAGGATTATGCATGAATTTCATGAAGGGTAGTGTGGAGGCTACCTCTATTGGAAAACAACTGTAAAAAAGATCGTTTGGGTTGGTTTCTATTGGACTACCCTCTTCCAAGACATCCACAAAATGGTAATTGCTTTTTATAAATGCCAAATATTTGAGGGGAAAATAAAGTTGCTACCTTTGCCATTACATCCAATTTCTGTTGGGGATCCTTTTCAACAATGAGGTCTAGATTTTATTGGAGAAATCCACCCATCCTCCTCTTCCCAGCATAAATGGATCCTTTCTGCAACTGACTATTTTACCAAGTGGATAGAAGCCATTCCTTCCAGGAGTGCCATAGACTCAATAATTATTATATTTCATGAAGGGGAGTGTGGAGGCCACCTCTATTGGAAAACAACTGTAAACAAGATCCTTAGGGTTGGTTTCTATTGGCCTACCCTCTTCCAAGACATCCACAAAATGGTAATTGCTTGTCATAAATGCCAAATATTTGAGGGGAAAAGAAAGCTACTACCTTTGCCATTACATCCAATTTATGTTGAGGCTCCTTTTCAACAATGGGGTCTGGATTTTATTAGAGAAATCCATTCTTCCTCCTCTTCCCAGCATAAATGGATCCTTTCTGTAACTGACTATTTTACCAAGTGGATAGAAGCCATTCCTTCCATGAATTCCATAGACTCAATAATTATCATATTTCTTGAAAACAATATTCTATCTAGGTTTTGTTGTCCTAGGAAAATCATTATTGATAATGTTTTTGCCTTTAAATCCAAGAAAAAGGTTGATTTCTGCCACAAATATCATATTACATTGGGGAATTCTATAGCTTATTACCCTCAAGGCAATGGTTTGGCTGAATCCTCAAATAAAAGTTTGGTGAACATCATTAAAATTTTTTTGGAAGAAAATAAGAAATCATGGCACATCAAATTGGTACATGCACTATGGGCAGACATATTAACAAATAAGAAATCAGTTGATATGTCTCCATATCAGATAGTCTATGGAATGGATGTAGTCTTCCAAACATCCTTGGGAGTGCCAGAAATGAATCTCATTCAAGAGGTGCAGTCTAAAGAAAATGACATACAAAGAAGATTAAACCAAACTATTCAGTTGCATCAAACCAAAGAAGAAGTGTACAACAAAACACAACTAGTACAAGAAAATATCAAGAAACACTTTGAAAAAATGAACAAGGAAAACGATTTTAACATTGGAGACAAAGTGCTGAAGTGAGATTCAAGAAGAGAGGACAAAGGCAAGCATGGAAATTTTGATAACTTGTGGAAAGGCCCATACACCATTCATTCCGCGAGAGGTAATAATGCATTTTTATTACAAGAAATGGATGGAACAGAGCTGCTTAGAGGTCTTGTCAGTGGTAGGATGCTGAAACTTTATTTCAGTTAAGAATATCAGTTTAAGTTTTCTTCATTGTATATAACATTGCTTGAACAAAATTTCAGAAAAATTGATCCAAAAAAGAAAGAAAATAAGAAAAGAGGGAAGATAAAAAGGAAAAGGTAAGCCCCATACCAAAAATGAATATTTCTGAAAGTGTGCAAGTCCAAATGCCACTACTATTGAAAAGGTATTTTTCAGTCATACAATTTAAACATGATTGGACAAGTTTGAATTTTTGTTGATAAGTTAGGAAATGAAGGTTTTCCAAACCGTTTAATCTTGGCTTACCAATGATAGTTTACTGTTGCAAATAATATTGTGTGTAGCTTGTCCAAAATGCAGAAATTCATGATGATCAAACTCCTTAATATTGATTCATTCATGTTTTTAATTTCATGTTGATAGTTAGAAAAAAAAAAATTGTCAAACTATTTAATTTTGGTAGATAAGTAGTTAGGTAGAGAATAAAAGAGCACATCAATCTAATCTGAGCCTTTGGAAGTTATAAGGTTAGAAATAGATAGTTTTCTTTCAAAATAAAATTTATATCAAAGTTTTCAAGTCTAAATGCACCTCCAAAATGAAGAAAAAATCTTAGATTAGATGATGGGTAGGCAGAAGCAGTTTTGCAGGAAGTATGGTTTTAAATTTTTGAAGGTCACGGTCACAAAAATTGCACTAGATTAGCAATTACAGAATGAAAATTAGTCAAATACATAGGCTACTGATCTACAAATTTTCTTTACACCTCCTAAAGGAGCCTCCCTCCCCGGCTAGAACCATTGTTAGTCTGTTGTATTCTACACTATCACTAGATGACTGTTGATTTTCTACAGTCTACTGAAAATAACATTCCCTGACTATCATTTATTTTCAGAAATCTCACTGCCTTCATTATTTTCATTTAACCCATCCATTATCTCTCATTTTACCTTCCTAACACTCTCATGCTCTGAAAAAACACATGTTTGACCTTAAAACCCCTCATTCAGCCATTCCCCTTTCTTAAAACCTTTTTCCTATGCTAAAAACCCCATTATCCTTTTTAAAACCCTTCCTCTTCATTCATTTCTCTGTCATTCATGAAAAACATTGTAAAAACCATTTTTAAAATGTTTTGAAATAAATTTTCGTCTCAGGTCCCATTAGTTAAATAAAACTCTATTTATTTTCAAAACTACCTGACTCCTTATATGTTTAAGCCCCCTGCCTTTTAAACCTTACCCTTCGCTCTCATATAACCATGGCCCCATGTTTACATTTAAGCGCATCTGCTTAATATACCTTGGGCCCTAAAGTGTTATCTGATGTGTCATTTCAAATCCTACACCCACTTTCTAAACCTACTCGCAGTCCACTCATCACCTGACCACCGTCACATCCTTGCCTTTCGATCCGATGACCACCAAGAATTTTAGCAACCCAAAATGCCCGAGGTTTAAAACCTTTGCAAACTTTTGAAATGGGTGTTTTTCACGTCGCTTCTTTCCACCATGTGTCACCCCAACATCATATCGCATCTCTCTGCCTAATACCACCTAACCGCCTATGCACCATTCGAAAACAAAAAAACCTCTCCCGCGCCATAAACCCAAATCCATTGACGCTTTTGAATTTTTCAAAGCCCCGTGTCACCACGATGAGCCCCAAGCCACCATGTAACCCTTGCAATCTCTAGAAAAACCCGAAAAGGCCATAACCAAACATAAAGACGAAAATCCTCCATTATCCAGACTCTTTCCACAGACCTCCCAAGATCCTACAAGCCACCATTGCTCTCTGCCCTTTTGGATCCAATTTTTAATTAACAAATTTTTTTTAATTGTGCAGGTGACCGATGTATAATAAAATGCATAATTTTCATTTCTAAGTCCAAAAATTGTTTAAAATAAGTTCTCTGGGTGACGATCTAGGAACGTTATTTGTTAAAGGATTAGGAGCATAAGATTAAAACATAATCACAATGGATCATGACCATTAATTATCATATGATTACTACAGAGGCAAAAAGTTTTCTTCAAAAGATAGAGTAAGGAAAAGAGTGAGTTTTTTCAGTGGCTGCATAGATAGAGATGAAGAAAAATGAAAAACACAGTCATAGAACAATAAAAGGTTAAAGAAATAAAAATATCAGTCAAAGGCTAAAGAGAGGGTTAGAGGATGAGGGTAAGACAAAAGATAGATAAGAGAGGTTAAGGAAGCGATTATAATAACCCAAGGCAGTCGAAGAGAGATTAGAGATAAAAGCAAATAAAAGATATGGATAAGGACATTTTGAAGCTTTAAAGACAAATAAAAAATAAACCAATGAGTAAGACTAGGCCAGCTGTGAAGGCAATTTAACATTCACTTCTTCACAATCACATTGGCCAACTACAGGTTGATTCTGATTAAACAAAATCCACCTCAATCAATATGAAATTTAGAGATATCTTGACATCTACTCACAAGTTATTGTAGAAGTTAATGTTACAACTAGTTGGTCGAGAATATCTTAAAGTTATCTGAGCAGTAAATTAGAAATTTATTACTATAGTAGGTCAATTAGAGATATTTTGGCTTTGGGCCCTGCATGGTCTCAATTGTCAAACATTATTTACTTTGTAGTAGATACAAAATTTTTACCCTAGATTAGGGCAACCTCCTTATATACAGTTAAATATTGCATGTATTGATCATTATTATTGGTGGGTTGGTTGGTTGGCTGGTTGCTAAGCTGGATTTTGATCACACTCTGAGTTGCAAAGATTATTGCACCAGAGCATTGTAACTGTTTTGAGCTGGACATCAGTAATACAATCATGTTCACGGGATTCTTCAGCTATGTTAATGGTGATGTTATCCCTCTTTGTTAAATGTTTTCTCTTCTCTTTTTACATATTTTACATCCATTTCTTTGATAATAGAATAGAAATTTTAGATTGAGATATGTTGTTGTGGCACATTAACTCTGTCTGTTACTATTATCTTTATGTTTTCCTCTGCAAAGTTTAATTAAAGAATTCAGGGTCATCTTGCTCTTTAGTTTCACTTAGCTTGTTGTATTGAGGTTTCGTAGGAAAGTTTAGTTGAAGAACTCAGGGGTGTCTTGCTCTTTAGTTTCTCTTAAATTGTGTATCTTAAACGCCTTATTTGATGTTTAGTTAAAGAATTCAAGGGTGTCTTTCTCTTTAATCTCACTAAACTATTATCTTGAATGTTTTCTTTGTCTAAAAGTAATAACTAAAGTATTCTTAACTGCTTTTTAGGATTACTGGATTGTTGTCTTAAGGCTTTGTTAGTAAAGTTTAATTAGAGAATTAAGGGGCATCCTGCTCTCTGGTTTTACGAAATTGTTATCTTAAAGCCATTTCATGTTTAAGTATAGTTAAAGGATTCTTAATTTCCCTTTAGTTTTACTAAATTGACAACTGGTTTTCATTTCATATTCATCTTACCTAAGAAGATCCATTTGTTATAGTTATCTTTCCCTATGAAAACCCTTGAGAGTTGATGTAGAATTTAAACCTTTTATGACTCCATAGCCCAATGGATTAAGCTTCCCATATTATATCGATCCAACCTACAATCAATCAATAAAAAAAAAAACTCCAAACTTCATATCTAGCCAAAAAACAAAAAGCATAAGCATAAAGATAAATCAATAAATCATAAACATAGAGAGAGCCCTCTCTGAGCCAAGAAAGCCTAGGTCCTTGGAATCCAAAGTGGTTTGATGTGGTTCCCTGCTACTTGTTCTTGTCAATACTGTAAATTATAGGGAGCCAACATAGATGAGAATCGATACTTATCAAAGGCGAAAAAATTTCACTATCATGACCTTGGAAACTTTGATACAAGGTGTCCATGCAATAAGACCAATAAGAAGACCTCACGAGGAGTAGTAGGTGAATCACTTTCTTCATAGTTCGAGTTGGATTTCACCCTCATCACATTCATTATGTCATGGGTGTTGGGTGTTTTTTGGTACTTAGATATTGGAGCTTCTTCCATATGACCGACAACAAAGAATCCATAAGTTTCTTGGATGAGAATGATATCAAGATGAACATCGATATGGAAGATGATAGTAGTAGGACCAAACTGAAAGAATTTGACTTTTTGCAAGTATTTTGGCTCTAGGTTATATTAGGGGGTTCAAAGAGAGGGTTCATTTTCTGAATATGTATACACCATATAAGGATTTAATCTATTTCTAGGATAGGTTGGTTTCCAATGATTTATATATGGTCTGTTTGCTCATCATAGCTATTGACTTCAACATAACATTGAATGGGGATGAAATATGGGTAAATAGGGCCGAAAGAGATCCACTAGTTGATCGATTGACGGATATTTTTTATTCCCATAATTTGATACATGATGCAAGATAGCTTGCTACATAATATGGATAACTCGAAGTCTCGGTTTGATTGTTCCATTATGTCTGAACATAGCCCATTGGTTTTAAAATGGAGGATTATAAAGTCTATGGTCGGGATACCATTCAAATTTAACTTGACCTAGTTGGAGGATTCGTCTTTGAACTCACTAGTACAAGAAACATGGAAATAATTTCGAAATAACCCCTATGGGTCTACAATGGAAACATGTTGGAAAAATTGAAAATCTTGAAGTCCACATTTAGAGTATGGGAGCACAATAAAAAAACAAAATCTACTGGAAGAGCTTATAAATATTAAGGAATATATGGCTCTGATTCATGTGGGAATGGAATATATGCCTATTATTGATGTTATATGGGATTCTCTTAAGCACCTAGAAAAGAGGTGAAGGGAAATCCTAAGGATTTAGGAAATTACATGGCGTTTAAAGAGTAGGTAATTATGGCATTTAAATAATAGGGATTTATGGATATAGGATGGGGGACTAAAATACAAGGTATTTTCATAATTTTGTAAATCATAGATGCAAAAAAAATATTATATGGTTACAGTGAGTATAGAAATGGAGAGAAGTTATTTTCAAATGGGTAAATTCAAAGGGAGGCTCGACATTATTTTGATACTTTTATCATACTACACTGTTCCCGGACATTGAGGCACAATTGTGGGAGGTAAAGAACTTCCCTACTATGTTTACAGTATGTTAGCCACCTATAATTTTTTGTTGTTATACCCAAAGGTGGCTAAATATGTTTTGAGCCTTCAAAGAACAAATTTCATCACTAAAAATTGTTGGCTTTTGAAGACTCCCTGAAGGCCTTCTGCCTTTGTCCAAAATCCTCATTGCTGTTCTCATCTCATACTCTGAAATTTCTGCTGAAATACAAAGAAGAAACTGCTGCAAAGCCATCCCTTTTCCCTTTCTCCCACTCGAAATTAACCTTCTTTTCCTTTCCCTTTTTTCCCATATTTTTCCTCTATTATTCATCTTTTCCTTTCTTCCCTTCATAAATCACCCTTCCCATGGTTAAAAAATCACTTTTTAACCCTTTCGGCACCCTTTGTTTCCATTAAAAAACCGTGAAAAATCATAAAAATACAAGTCCTTTTATAGACTTAAGCCCCTTGGGTTTAGCCATAAAACCACTTCCCCACCATGCGCTTTGGGTCTGGAACCACTTGCTAATACGATAAAGTGCTAATCACATCGAAAAGAATCAAAGGCGCAAGTCTTTGCCATACTCCAAAGTTTCGATTACGATTAGCCCTGCTGCTTAAGACCCCTGATCATATTATTATTTTCATATAACCCTGAGCCCGCCCTCGGTGCTTAAACCTTGTGAATATTTCATTTCCGACCCCTTTTTCCTTTATAAAACCCAAGAACTCGCTTATCCAAAGTTTCAACTTAAAAGCTTGAAGTCACGTGTTAAAATATAAAATGGTTAGATTAAAAAGACCGATCGCACAATCGTAATCGGGAGATTTTCAATGGGTTGATCGAAAAGACCAGGCCCGCAGTTTCGATTGTGATTGGGCCCACAGTTTCGATTGCGATTAGGCCCACAGTTTTGATTGCGATTGGGCCCGTAGTTTCGATTGCGATTGGGCCCGCAGTTTCGATTGCGATCCGCCAATCGGCCATCCCCCGATTCACTCTCCGCTGTCGATCTGATCTGCAGATCGACGGACAGCGCTTAATCACCTTCTCCCCTCCCAATTACGCAATCGCATCGGAGTTTTATTTTCAATCCCCTCCCCTTTTCTGTCACCTCCGATTGAGATCCTTCGATTGAATCTGGACCGTCCACGTGTCCAGATCGGACGGCCCAGATTCACCCCACCTTATTTCTTCCCCCCGCTCCTTTTTCACCTTTTTATGCAGATCTCCACCGTTGATTGCCTTCATCCGATGGCTTCGCTCCTACCCCGCCATCTGAAGCAGTTTAAACCTACTTCCGCAGGATTTCTTAACTATTTTTGTGTTTTTCAGGCATTTTAATGGTTTTCCATTGTATAAAGAACGAAAGCCGAGGGTTGGGAAAGACATTTCCTGCGCCTTTGAGCTGTTAAAAAAAACCATCCGTAGGGTTTTGCTCCATTGTTTTCTCAATGCTTCATGGGCATTGATGCCTTTAAAAAGCCCAGTGTGGCCTGCACATCGACAAGACACTGTTTTAATTCAAAATCAGTTAAAGAGTATCAGTTTGAAGACAGAGCACAGCAGATGAAGATTGAAGACAGTCTTACGGGGATTACGGCTAAGACGGTTATCAAAAGCCTAATCCCCAACTCAAAACACAGTTTAAAGAAAACCTAAAGTGTTTTATCAGACGGAAAGCCTCCACCGCCACATCTTGAGGCAAATTGATTCCTCAACTACCACCAAGCCACCTGTAGCCTCAAACCTTTCAAACAGAGGCCGAAGCTATTGAAGAAAACCAGATATTCGCCTCCAGCGCAGCCAGGTAGTTACTTCTGCAAGGAAATCAATGCAGAAAATATCTGCAGAGTTACTCCAAACATTACATAAAGCCTCAAAGTCAAATAAAGCTCCCACCGAGCTTAATCCATAAATGTAAAACAGTTAATACAGCGTTCCACCTGTGAACTTCTTCATCGAGTCCCTCAAAGGGCCGAGAAGTCTTGAACCTGTATTAATTATCCTGAGAGATATTTTCTCATATCACCTCCTCATCTTCCTATAAATACTTCTACAGAAGATGAGAAATTGTTGGTCACTGCATATCTGTAGCATGTAAATAGTTTACTGAAGCTGCTGTAAGCTCTGTTTGTAAGAGAAAATACCTACGTTGAGCTGAGAAGCCTGAAGCTGTAAAGAACCATTGGACTTAAAGATTGTAACTGGTTTGGAACATCAATACAAGCTGATTTATGGGATCCTGGTCTATGTTGACGGTGATGTTATTCTCATTTGTAACTTGTTATTTTATTTCTGTTTTCATGTTGTTTCATTTTCCACTGTAAAGAACAGTTTAAACAGGGTTAGGACCTACTGTATATCAGTAACCTTCTCTGGCTGCGAAATCTTTATTTGAATGTTTTCTTCCAATCCGTGTTATTTAGGAATGACTTAATTCAGTTTAGGCATGATAATGATGGTGTTCCCTCGTCTTATTGTTTTAGCTGAATATTATTTCTGAATGTTACTTTCAGTATATGTAGTGTGAAGATGAACTGAAGGAAGATATGGTTAGCCCTAGTCCCAGACTTGTCTGCAAAACTAACTGATTGTTTCCCTTGGAATGTGTTAAAAGCTGGCTAGTTTAGAAGCACTTACCAGATCTTAGACCGTTCTGTGTTATTTTGTGTTGCCCCTTGTTTTGTATGTTTTCTATTGGAAGTGTGTCAAATACTGGTTGGTTTAAAAGTACCTACCAGATCCTAGTCTGCTTTCGTGTCCTTCTTAAGTGTTTGTCAAAGGCTGACTGGTTTAAAAGTACTTATCAGATCCTGGGCTGCTCTTTGTTCTGCATCTATCTTTTCCCTTTCTTATTTGTATCACTCCATTCCATAAATCAAACTTTAAAGAGATCCTTAGACATAGATGACTTGCCCCATGGACCACTCTTGCCTCTTGCTACTCCAATTAAAACCCTACTATGACTCCATAGCCCAATGGATTGAAGTTGTTTCTTGCCTATCTTCTTAGCTGAATCATTTTTCCCTTTCATTCATCCTCGCCCTTCATTTAGACTTTCTTCACCTTCATTTATCTTTGTCCAACCAAAACAAAACAAAAACCTTGGTCTTCATAACTAGCCTACTATCATTACCTTAAGCTTTCAAAGACAATATCCATCTTTGTACATATTGGAGAGATCCCTCTCCGGATTCAGGAGGGCTAGATCCTAGAATCCCAAAGCGGTTTGATGTTACCTCTGCAGTTGGACTTTGCCAATCTTGCTAATTACAGAGTGATAACATAATGGCGACTCCACTGGGGAAAGCTGAGTTATTTTCATTTTAAATACTACTAAGACTCAGAGCACCCCTGATATCTCTAGATTGGTACATGGTGGTGGACCATAAAACATTTTACCTCCTTAGGAGCTAAAAATCTTCCACCTGGCGACTCCACACTCTGTAACTCCCAGAAGACCAAATGACTCCACTGGTAAAAGACCCTGAACTGATTGACCAGACACAGTGACCTATTTTTTGATTTACAAACATGATTCCAAGAATACAACGAAGATATGCCCCAATGAGTAGAGATCATATCCCTGGGTTTCCACATAAGATGCCTCGGGTGAATTGGGATGACAACCTGCCTGTTTTCCAAGGTGAAAAGTTTGATGACCCTCTATTACATCTCATCAGATTTCATATACATGTATGGAGGTTGAAAGTTGAATGGCATGAAGACTGCCTAATGAAAATATTCATGTTAACATTAGAAGGAAAAGCTAGGGATTGGTATGAATGCTTAAGATCTAGTAGTTTGTTTTCTTTAAGAGACCTTGAATATGTGTTCTATGAGAACTATGAAGAAAACGCTACATCATTATCATTGGGTGCAATATATTATGATCCATCACAAAACATCACCCAACACATTATAGATAATGAGGAAGATTTGGAAGAGATGCATCCCGAAGATCTTTTAATAAAGCATCCATGCTTTTAATATACTATTGAAAATTTTTAAGAACATAGATGAATCACTTGAGGAAGAAAACAAACAAGAAGTAAAGAACATTCCTCAAGATTTTTCTGAAAACGTAGATAATGATTCATCATCCCTTATAACTGAGGGTCAAGAAGACATCCAGCCTCAAAACCAGTCTTCACATAGAGAACTTTGTTGTATAGATTTAGAAAGTTCTTTTGTAGATCAGTTAGAAGAAAAGAAAATTGATATCCCAATATGTTTGACTGATGAAAATGTTTATTCCAATAAATTTTCAAACTGCAATCAGTCCAATGATGATGATTTCCAAGTAGAAACCAATCATGCAGGACAAACAACATTTGATTGGTATTATGAGTTTCACCATCATCAGCTTGAAAGCCAAAAACATCCATTTCGATCTATCATAAATGGCTTTCACATAATTGGGAATCAGTAGCCTTTCAACTCAAAGGGTGAAGAGAAGAGTAATGAAGAGATTTTTGAGCAAAGGATATTCCTTTCTTTAAAAAAGAGGAAACCTTTAACAACCCCCTCAAGCCAAGAATATAATAACCTCTTCACAGAGTTTAGCCCATTGAATCCAAGCATACAAGGGCTACAAGAGGACAACACTGTCAAATATGATGAGTCCTCCAGTTTAGAAGATGATGCAGAGGAAGGAGAAAAAAAAAATAGAAGACTATCCTGCTATGGATATATCATCTTCTCAAGAAGAAACTTCTCCCTTCACTCGATATTAGTTCGTCATATAAAGAGCCTAAATTTATATCAGAAGCAAGCATGTGTTTAGAGAAAGAAAATATTTCACAGTTTGCTATTGTGCAGGTTAAGGATGACGAAGCTTCCAAGCAAATTTCTGAAGATATGCTCCTCAGAGCTGAAGTCTTGGAAGCAGGAAATCTACCAGACATGGAGGACCAAAAAGAAGAGAACCTTCACCTTTTCTTTGTTGATCCTATGGAAGAATGTGTGGAAATCCCAACTGGCTCAAATTATCAAGCAGTGATCCTTTGCAGAAGCCAGAGACATGAAAAGCTGTCACCTTCTGTGATAGCCGTGATATTGAAGGTTAATCTTCAATATGTTCTAGATACTTTGAAACTAAGCAAACAGTTACTATTTTTCGACATTACTTCACCGTCGTACTGGCATTTTTGTATCATATGATAAATAAATATTCTTGTTTAGAATAGGCTAGATAGGGATGTCAATAAATCTCACTCTTGAGCATGTGTGTAGTTCAGTTTCTCTCGCTGGAGAAAAATCAAGAATAAAAAATACAAAAAACAATAGGAAAAAGGAAAAGAGGGCAGGTTGTCAAAACAAGAAAGGCACAGCCCCATGCCAAAAAAAAAATAAAAAATAAATAAATAAATAAATAAATCTGAAAGTGTGCAAGCTTAAATGCCACTCCTGCAAAACACACTTCTAGTTAGTCAAACTCTTTAAATCTTGACTAATTAGCTTTCAATTTTCTGCTGATAGGGTAGTGAATTTGATTTTCCAAACTGTTTAATCTTGGCTTATCAGTAGATAGTTTAAGTTAAGAATGAAAGGCTCAAACATGTTCAAAACCTGAGCCGAAGTTTCCGAAAGGAGATGACTCAGAACTATTTTATTTTCTGAGTCAAAGAAAGTGTAAATCTGGTTCTAAAATCGCTCAAAATCTGAACCAGAAGAAAAGAAAAGACAGCTCCAACAAAGTAAAAAACAGAGCTCTGAAGAAAGGGAAGGCAGTACTTAAACTTTCAGATCTTAAGCCTTCTATTTTGATTTTAATTTTTTCTGCAAATAATAATCTATGTGCAGCTTGTCTTTATGCCATAGATCATAGCAAGTCCAACAGCTCAATCTTGACTTGACTATTTTTAAATTTCTGTTGTAGAATTTAGTGAATGAAAGTTTGTTGGACTGTTTAATCCCAACAGACAGTAGAATAGGTAGAGAAACATCTGAGCTCAACTGTTTAATCTGAGTTCAGGGAGAAATAAGGAGCAGAAATAGATTAGATTTCCTGCTTTCAAAAGAGTAAAATGTTGAGAATAGAGTTTGCCAATCCAAGTGCACTCTGATGAAGAAAAATGTTAGATCAGTAGGATTGGGGTGGGTAGAAAGTTTTGTATTGATGAAGGCTCCATTGTTTTTTATGGCTGCTAATATTTTTTTCAAAGCTAGATCATCCAGCAAAGGAAGGGCAGCCCAATGGACCAGGCACATGGTTCAAGATCCTGCAGTATGAATAATGGATGGTGCACAGCTCACTCCCGCAGTAATCAAGTTCGAATTTTCGGCGTTCAAGAAGGCA
The DNA here is from genome assembly GCA_034641835.2 of Pinus albicaulis. Classification (NCBI taxonomy): domain Eukaryota; kingdom Viridiplantae; phylum Streptophyta; class Pinopsida; order Pinales; family Pinaceae; genus Pinus; species Pinus albicaulis. The sequence continues at coordinate 722,069,313 of CM076570.1, read as the reverse complement.
CCATCCCCAAGTGGAGCCACTGTTAGCCACCTATAATATTTTGTTATACCAAAAGGTGGCTAAATATGTTTTGAGCCTTCAAAGAACAAATTTCATCACTAAAAATTGTTGGCTTTTGAAGACTCCTTGAAGGCCTTCTGCCTTTGTCCAAAATCCTCATTACTATTCTCATCTCATACTCTGAAAATTCTGCTGAAAATACAAAAAGGAAATTGCTGCAAAACCATCCCGTTTCCCTTTCTCCCACTCGAAATTAACCTTCTTTTCCTTTCCCTTTTTTCCATATTTTTCCTCTATTATTCATCTTTTCCTTTTCATAAATCACCCTTCCCATGGTTAAAAACTCACTTTGTAACCTTTTCGGCACCCTTTGTTTCCATTAAAAAACCGTGAAAAATCATAAAAATACAAGTCTTTTTATAGACTTAAGCCCCTTGGGTTTAGCCCTAAAAACCACTTCCCCACCATACGCTTTGGGTCTGGAACCACTTGCTAATATGATAAAGGGCTAATCGCATCGAAAAGAATCAAAGGCGCAAGTCTTTGCCATACTCGAATGTTTCGATTGCGATTAGCCTTGCTGCTTAAAAACCCGATCGCATCGATTATTTTATATATCCAGTAAGCCCGCCTCCGGCGCTTAAAACATTGTAAATTTTCATTTACTTTTCTGCTTTTTCCTTTATAAAACCCAAGAACCCGCTTATCCAAAGTTTCAACTTAAAAGCTTGAAGTCACGTGTTTAATATTTTTATGGGTTGATCGAAAAGACCGATCGCGCAATCGTAATCGGGAAATTTTCAATGGGTTGATCGAAAGGACCAGGCCCAAAGTTTCGATTGCGATTGGGCCTGCAGTTTCGATTGCGTTTAGGCCCAAAGTTCCGATTGCGATTACTGTCGCAGCTTCGATTAAGGATGGTCCCGGTGGCCTCAGATCCACCGCATCACATCCCCCCACCATTCACGGACTGACCGGCAGATCGGCCCTCTAGCGCACCGCCTTCTCCTCCCCCTTGCGCACCGCATCGTAGTTTTCGTATTTTCAATCGCCTCCCTTTTTCTCCGTCACCTCCAATTGAGATTCTTCGACAACTGATCGTCCACGTGTCCAGACGGACGGTCTGGGATCTACCCCACCTTTTTTCTTCCCCGCTCCTTTTTCGCCTTTTTGGTGATTCCACCGTTGGTCGCTTTCATCCAATTATTTCGCTCCCCTCCCCGCCATCCGCGCTGAAAATCCATTTCATAGATTTAATCCATTTTTTTGTTTTGCGGTGCATTTTAATGGTTTTCCATCAGATAAACAAAGAAAGTCGAGGGTCAGAAAAGACGCTTCCCCGCGCCTTCGAGCCGCAAAAAACCATCTCTATGTGGTTTTGTCTATTTTTTTGTCAATGTTTCATGAGCATTGATGCCGAAAAGCCCAGTGCGTCCTGCACATCGACAAGACACTGTTTTAATTTAGAAACAGTTGAAGAGTATCAGTTTGAAGACAGAGCACAGCAGATGAAGATTGAAGACGGTTTTTATGGGGATTACGGCTAAGACCGTTATCAAAAGCCTAATCCCCAGTCTAAAACACAGTTTAAAGAAAACCTAAAGTGTTTTATCAGACGGAAAGCCTCCACCGCCACATCTTGAGGCAAATTGATTCCTCAACTACCACCAAGCCACCTGTCGCCTCAAACCTTTCAAACAGAGGCCGAAGTTATTGAAGAAAACCAGATATTCGCCTCCAGCGCAGCCAGGGAGTTACTTCTGCAAGGAAATCAATGCAGAAAGTATCTGCAGAGTTACTCCAAACATTACATAAAGCCTCAAAGTCAAATAAAGCTCCCACCGAGCTTAATCCATAAATGTAAAATAGTTAATACAGTGTTCCACCTGTGAAATTCTTCATCGAGCCTCTCAAAGGTCCGAGAAGTCTTGAACCTGTATTAATTATCCTGAGCGATATTTTCTCAGATCACCTCCTCATTCTTCTATAAATACCTCAGAAGAAGATGAGAAATGGTTGGTTGCAGAACTTTGAAATACACTTGAGCTCGAGACTTCTATTTGTACATAGTGTTCACTGGCCCTTGAAGCTCTGTTTGTGCTAGAGTAGTTAGGTTGAATAGTGAATATGATTGCTGAACTGAAACATTGGACTTGAAGATTGTAACTGGTTTGGAACATCAATACAAGCTGATTTATGGGATCCTGGTCTATGTTGACGGTGATGTTATTCTCATTTGTAACTTGTTATTTTATTTCCGTTTTCATGTTGTTTCATTTTCCACTGTAAAGAACAGTTTAAACAGGGTTAGGACCTACTATATATCAGTAACCTTCTCTGGCTGAGAAATCTTTATTTGAATGTTTTCTTCCAATCTGTGTTATTTAGGAATGACTTAATTCAGTTTAGGCATGAGAATGCTGGCGTTCCCTCGTCTTATTGTTTTAGCTGAATATTATTTCTGAATGTTACTTTCAGTATATGTTGTGTGAAGATGAACTGAAGGAAGATATGGTTAGCCCTGGTCCCAGACTTGTCTGCATAACTAACTGATTTTTTCCCTTGGAATGTGTTAAAAGCTGGCTAGTTTAGAAGCACTTACCAGATCTTAGACCATTCTGTGTTATCTTTGTGTTTCCCCTTGTTTTGTATGTTTTCTATTGAAAGTGTGTCAAAGGCTGGCTAGTTTAAAATTACTTACCAGATCCTAGTCTGCTTTCATGTCCTTCTTAAGTGTTTGTCAAAGGCTGACTGGTTTAAAAGTACTTATCAGATCCTAGGCTGCTCTTCGTTCTGCATCTGTTTAATTCCCCTTCTTGATGTATCACTCCATTCCATAAATCAAACTCTAAAGAGATCCTTAGACATAGATGACTTGTCCCATGGACCACTCTTTCCTCTTGCTACTCCAATTAAAACCCTACTATGACTCCATAGCCCAATGGATTGAAGTTGTTTCTTGCCTATCTTCTTAGCTGAATCATTTTTCCCTTTCATTCATCTTCGCCCTTCATTTAGACTTCCTTCACCTTCATTTATCCTTGTCCAACCAAAAAAAAACAAAACCTTGGTCTTCATAACTAGCCTAATATCATTACCTTAAGCTTTCAAAGACAATATCCATCTTTGTACATATTGGAGAGATCCCTCTCCGGATTCAGGAGGGCTAGATCCTAGAATCCCAAAGCAGTTTGATGTTACCTCTACAGTTGGACTTTGCCAATCTTGCTAATTACAAAGTGATAACACAGTAGACAAAAATTGCATGATTTTTTGTGCTGTGACTATTGAGGAAATATTGAGGGTCCTCAAATCATTCAATAAGGATAAATGTCCTAGGCTGGATGGGTGTACTATATATTTATATTTGCATTTTTTTGAGTTGATGGTGGAGGAGCTCAAAGATATGGTGGAAAAATCTAGGTTGGAAGACAAGGTATCAGGGGCACTTAACTTTGTTTTCATTGCACTCATACCCAAGGTGTTTGATTGTGAATATTTTGGGAACTTTCATCCTGTTTCGTTATGCAATACATGTTATAAATTAATTTATAATAACATAGTGGAGAGGCTAAAGGGGATATTTTCTACACATATATCATGAGAACAATTGATATTCTTAAAAAACATAGAAATACATGATTTTGTGGAAATCACATAGGATGTAATACACTCCATACTATCGAAAAATATGTCAGCTATTGGATATTGATCTAAAAACGGCCTATGAGTATGTGGACTAGGGTATACTAATTGATTCTAACTAAAATAGTTTTTTCAATTAAGGTGATTGAATGGATCATGATTTGTGTGACTAATGTGCAATTTTCAATTATATTAAATGGATTTCCCTAAGAAAAAATTAAAGTAGGGTGGGGCCTCAGAAAAGGTTTTTCTCTTTCTCCTCTACTATTTATTGTAGTTATGGACGATCTCAGTCTCAAGGTCAAGGACATCCATAATTCTAGTTGCTTCAGCAGCATAAAGGTGGGCGTTCAGAAGTATATTGCCCACAACCTATTCGTTGATGACTTAATGACATTTGGCATGGTGGACAAGGCTCAGTGACGGGATATGAACCAAGTAATTAACAAATTTGGTAAAGCCCTAGGCATGATTGTAAATGAAGGTAAATACATAATTATTTACAATGAGGGCATGCAGGAGGAGATACAACAGATTGTTGATCTATATCAATTCAAAAAGATTCAGTTGCAACAGGGCTTCATGTATTTTGGGTTTTGTTTGAAGCCAAATGAATATGGTATTGTAGACTGGACATGGATTGTGGACAAATTCAACTATAAATTAGACATGAGGACTAACACATTCTTATCTATGGAACGCAGATTTACATTGACTCGGGTGGTTCTAAAAAACTCGATATATATTGTGCTCACTTATACATTTTTCCTTCTTTTAGCTTAAATAATATAAAGAGAATAATAGAAAATATCAATTGGGGAGATTTAGATAATAGAAATAAGTTTCATCTTTTGAGATGAGAAAAAATCATGATCCCCAAGGAGCATGGAGGAGGGGAAATACTTGATGTAATATTATTTGGATGGTCTCTTATTATAAAATAAATATGGAGGGCATTTTTTGGGGATGGATTATGGTGGGAAATCGTTGTCTCAAAATATGTCAAATAGAGGGAGGTTGTGATATGGATTTCTAGAAGGAAGAATGGCACTCTAGTATCTGGAATGGGTTCAATAAGATTAAAATATGGTTCCTACAACGATTCATTTGGACTTTCAGCTATGGTAACCACATCATTATTGGGGATAAAATTAAAGGTATGGAAGAGGGAAATAAACTAAATGATATGATACTAAGGATTTTGCATGCTAGAGGGTTTTTTTTCTCTCACAAGTTATCCATGGATGGAGGTGAAAAACTCCCAATTGGTGTAGGGCTACTTACTTGAATCTACCATAGGGTATCGCAGAAGAATTGGATTCATACACTACTTCTCTTTTTCGGGAAACCTTATGCAGGAGGGAGGAAGGGGATCAATACACATGTGAGGGTGATCTGAAGGATAAGTCCATCGTTGTCACGGATGTCTTCATGTATATAAAAAAAACACACTCTAATAATAAACCCAACTAGTTTTGTAATATATGGAAATATGAAGTACCTTACAATCTCATTTTATATGATTGGTTGGTCTGGAAAAATTGTGCGCTCACTTTAGAAAATTTGTTAAGAAGGGTCTTTTGTGGTTGAGGAAGATGCGCAATGTGTAAGAATTCCGTAGAAAAAAATGTTGATTTATTTCTAGAGTGCTCCATTACTATACAATTATGGACTCATATCATGAGCATATATAGTATTTTAATCAGGTGTTTTGTTTCCATTGAGGAATGTCTACAATGGTGCTCCAAAAGGGGGCCAGGTAGGAAAGCATTTCCTTTATATGTTTTTTAGGAGTTATAGAGGGAAAGAAGAAAATCCATCCTTGAAGATATTGTGATGGATATTTATTGGATATATTAAGGTTTGTACTTGGCTTGATTCTCAGATATTAGTAATTTCGCTTACCAAGGATCTCTCATGTCGCCTTGTGCCTCCCCCTATAGAATATCCTATTTTTTTTTTTATGGAGTTGCACAACAAGGGAGATGTGTATTTGGGGTCTGGCTTCAGATCAAAAATAGTTCACACTACAAATACCAGGGAAGAAGTGGTGGAATTATGGGGATTGTTGTGCTTTTCCAGAGAAAATGAGGTTGATATTATTCATATATATGGTGACTACAAAGCTATCATAGATGGGTTTTTATGAAAACCACTTTTACTACCCCCCAACTTGATGGGTGGCTTATGAAAACAAACTTTTTTATCGAGTCCCTCAGGAAAGCTACCTTTCAACATATCTATAAAGAAGCTAATACTGAAGCGGATTGATTATCAACAAGGCCTGAGGATGGAGGCTTAATATATGCACTTGACACATATAAAATGAAACTCAATCAGGGTTGAAGGAGACATTCAAGTATCTTAATTTAGTAGTTTTGTTCCACCATAACATTTCTAAACTTTACTTTTTTTTGTAGTTTTGAAGATAGTGATAAATTTCCCAATGGAAGTTCATAAACGACTATTGTATCTATGTAAAGATTAAAATGGAAAATATGGTATGGTATATATTTTTTTATGTTGTAGGGATAAATTTCTGGTCTTTGTACTAGATTTATGAGTCGTATACCTGCTGAAATATTTGCTCAAAATTTTGAAGGCATGTAATGACTTTATTTTGGAAAATGTTGTTGGTACATTATATACACGAGCTATTTTTTCTTTCGAAAAATAATAATAATTGGTGAATATATTAATATTATGTGAAGTTTAAAAAGTACTATGAATGTTTTTGTTACACGTCGTTTTGTCACCATGGAATTATACTGTCAATATGGATCTATCATCATCCATACTCATGCTTCCTTAGAAGTCAAAACATTCATGTTCCTAATCCAATTCTTGTAATATGGAAAAAAATCTCTTAAAAACTATTAAAGGTTGCTTCTGTGCTTTTTGTGGTCATTTCCTGTGCATGTGCTGATACTTCCTCTATTAGTTTCAATGATCTCTGCTATATTCTCTCGTAAAACCTGTGCACCCCCATCAAAGAAAGTAAAACACAATAAATTAACTTATTGAAGCTTGGTTGGGTGAATATTCTTCCAACTAAAAGCCTCTTGAGTCGCGCCAATTCGAGCTATATCCCTCCACCCATGGAGCTTATCCCCTTAGATAAAGGAACCCTAATCCCTTCATTATAGGATCTAATCCCTCTCTTTATGGATCTAAAATCTCCTCAATTTCTCTTATAAATTCGGATGAAGCTTTAGGGTTAAGGGTACAACTTACTTAGTGCATTGGAAATAGTATTGGGTAGATTGTGGAATGTACATTGAATATTACATCTTCTACACAACAGTTCATTGAAGATAAATCTATGTTGGTTATTCTAGAGAGGAAGGCTTTTAAAACAAAGGAGAACGATTGTGAATCCATACAGGAGAAATTTTTACAACACCAAGGCTCATGTTGTAAGATTTCTCTTTATAATTCTTGATAATATATATGGATCTCTTTTTTCTCATTATTTTTTTTAAGATTCATTAATACAATGACAATTCTTAATCTCCTTTATCATTAAGTTGAACTCGTGCTTTTTATTATTATATACTACAGCTGCTTTTGACTCTTTGTATGTTTCTGATTACAGGTTCTTCTCAACATTAAAGGAATTCTTTGGAGCGAAAGGCAAGGTCTTCATCAAACATCTCATTGAAAGGTAGGAGCATAACCTCCTCATTTATAAGTTATAATAATCTAAATGCTAATAGTTTACGGAAAGAGGTATTCAAATGGTTGTTTGTTTCTATTTGTCTGTTGGGATACGGGTTTGCGCATATGCAGGTTGGTAATGACCAAGTCGCGTATACACACGACTGTGTACAAATAAAGTCGCGTATGTGCAACCCAATATGAAAAATGCGTAGCTAATGAATGGATTATTGAAATTTGACAGGATGACCATATCATGGAGAGAGCGTGAACATAGTGCAATAGACAATGAAGTCATGCAGAATCAAGCATCACTAAATATTCTTCAGAATTGTGGATTACTCAAGTTTTTCAAAATGTCAAATATGAAGAGAAATGTCCGGTCGCTCGAAATGCTTGTGAACTATTGGGAACCGGAAGAGGACTGCTTTATGATAGATCAGATGCCTGTACGCATTGAAGTGGAAGACATATATTTTATCATTGGACTCTCCCGGAGGGGGGAGCCAGTAGACTTGCATGGTAAGCCTTTGGGAGGGCTCACTGTGGAAGATTACGTCCACGTGTACTGCATACAGGGTTCCAAGAAAGTTGGAACTTAGACTGCAATCAAAGATTTAAGCTTTTCACCATTGGCAGGGTGGCAGGATCTGCCTCCCTACACCAGGCGTCCAGGATGCAAATGAGCATAGCAGTGGAATTCTTAACTCATGTATATGATGGGTGCACAACCCTACTGCTGAACATGAAGCAACAATTGACCTCTATCCGCAAGGCAAAGACAAAACATTTTGGATACGGTACAATTTTGATGACATTCTTCTCTGAGAAGATTCCAGCACTAAGACCCAGAGTGATCTCTACCATCAGCAGCCCGAGAGACCCAAGAATTGCCTGCTGGGCAGACATGATGAAGAGATTGGGAGGAAGTGAAGTTCCCCGGACCACTTGGGATGATGAGTTCTTCCAATGGTGGAGAGAACAAATCATCGTTGTGGATGACTATCCCTATGCTAGGATGGACTTTCGTGGCGATCCAGATATTGCCCTGCCACCAAGCGCAACATGGGGTACAGTTGGTAAGTTCGCAATTTTTGACTTATATAATTTTTTGGATTTTTTCAATATGTATGAAAAAATGTGAAAAAAAAACATGTTTTTGATTGGATTCAAAATGTCTTACAATTTAAAATGATCATGAAATAGATATTGGATGAATTCGACCTGAGGGATGCCCACAACATAAGTGTCGCAGGGGCGAAGTGGATACAGTAGATCCAGACAGAACCCTCCAGGTTGTACAAAGGAACTTGGAGGGATTAACCCGCCAAGTACCTATGGCTGCAGTGGAAGATCTACCTGAAGCCATCCAGAGACAGGTGGTAGGAGTACCCCGTGACTGGGTACGGTTATTCCACCGTGTAGCCACTGCGATCGTGTTCTATAGGAACACAACTTCTGGGCAGGGACCTCGGGAGTAGATAGATATGATATATCATATGACTATATATTTTTTGAGACTGAATATGATCGGGCGTAAGCCCAAATTTTTGTATGACTTATGGATCCAAATTTTTGTATAGTTTTGAACATTCTGATGATATATATACAACGATGTTTGATGTGATCTAACAAATGTATCAAAATGTATGATGTTTTGATGATTAAATTTTATTGTATGGAATGATTAATGTGCCAATCAATTGCTTGATTAGCTAATGAGTCTGCCAACCAATTTTCAGCTCGAGGAATATGAATGAAAGTTAAAAATTGAAATGATATTTGTAACAAACGTACCCTCAAGAAAAACCAGAGTAAAAATGAATCTCGAACCCAATAAGTATTGTTCAAATATGACACCACTAGCTAAGAGTCCAAGAAAACTACCAACGAATCAACACCCAAGGATATTGCCTCCGAGAGTAGATAAACAACTGTAGTGTATTCTGCTATGTTATTGGAAGCAGGACCAATGTAGACCCCTCTTGATACTAACAGCTGACCGGATGGATAATAAAGCACCCAAGCTACAGAAGCTAAGTTCCGGGTGTGTCTACTAGCACCATCGGTGAAACCAAAATGACTCATGACATCCGACACAACCTGCCAAAGAAGATCAAAAACATCACCAACCCATTAAAGATAAAAAAACAGATATGTACAAAGCAAAACTACTATATACAAAAGAAACATGCCAGGCCGAAGCCTAGGCATAATAATTTCTCAAATAGAGCCCATTTCTGGGCTCCGGCAACTCGTTCCCTTCAAAATCAACCAAGGTATATGCTCTTTTTTTAAGGATTTTTTTAACAATAAAGGGGCCATAGCACATAGATTTAAATTTTCCTTCCCCCAGGGCATATTTTTCTTGGGAATAGACCAAAACAAGGTTACCTTCAGAAAAAACTCTAGGCTTGACCGCCTTATTGCACTGAAATTTAACTCGGTTTTTATGTGCTTCGTTCATCATGGCGACATCCTGACGCTGCTCATCGAGATGTTCCAGATGAAGAAGCCGTTATTCAAGACTAGAAGTGTTAGGAAGAAGTTCAACAGCTAATTTAATAGAAGGAATCTCACATTCAATGGGAAATACAGATTCCAAACCGTGCACTAGCTGAAACAGAGTAAAGCCAGTTGCAGTTTTCACTGACGTCCTGTATGCCCAAAGTGTAGGATATAGCATAATATGCCAGTTGGATCTAGCTTTATCAATTTTCCTTTGAAGAATTGTCTTCAAGGATTTATTCACGGCTTCCACTTGCCCATTAGCTTGAGGATAATATGGAGATGAATGCTCTTGTCGGAAACCCAATTTGAGAGCCATCTCAGCCATCATACTATTCTGAAAATGACTGCCATGATCAGTGACAATCTCTATAGGAATACCAAAACGAGCAATAACCTGGTTGAAAAGAAAAAGAGCTGCAGTCTCACCATCATTCCCAAAAGTAGGCATAGCCTCGACCCACTTCGTAAAGTAGTCTACTGCTACAATAATGTACTTGTGACCTTTAGCCGAAGGCGAGTTACAAGTAGTATAATCAATACCCCACTTTGTAAAGGGACCGACAGTAATGACTGGAAAAAGCGGAGCTGGATGAGCGCGCATTTTTCGAGTATAAACTTGACATGGATGACACTTTTTGACCGACTCCATACAATATTTGAAAATTGAAGGCCAAAAGTACCTAGCACGCAAGATCTTTTGGGCTGTAGCAAGCCCAGATAAATGACCACCACAAGCTCCACTGTGGCAATCATTCAGCACAGCCTCAGCTTCTTCGAGAGTTAAGCAACGTCTCAGGATTGAATCAACCCCTCGATGGTATAAAGCATCACCAATAATCAAGTAATTCTTAGCCAAGTGATGCAACTTACGACGCTCATCTTTCGAAAAAGTAGAGGGAAACTTCGCAGTCTGAAGATACACAATTATATCTCCATACCAAGGATCCTGTGGAGAGATAAGAAACAAATGTTCATCTGGGAAGGATTCATCATAGACTATCTCATCCCCACAGGGCAACTCGGAGATCAATTCCGCGAAAACCAATGATTTCTTGGCCTTGGCAGACATAAACTCAAGATCAAATTCCTGCAAAATCACAATCCATCTATTGTATTTGCCTCCAATCACTCGCCTACTGAGGACAAACTGAAATGGATTGGCTGCTGCCAAAACATAAGTTTTTCGTAGAATAATGTAATGCCAGAGTCGCTGCACAGCATGAACTGCTGCTAAAGCTAACTTTTCTATCGGAGTGTACCGGAGTTCAGGTCCTACCAAGCCTCGACTAAGATAGTATATAACATGCTCTGCAAGAGCATCATCTTCCTGAACCAGAACCATACCAATAGTAGATTATGCTGCTGCAAGATACAAAAGGAAATCCCTGCTATAATCAGGTGGACTCAATAAAGGAGCAGAGGTCAATGCTTTTTTCAAAGCATCGAATGAGCGCTGAGCGAATTCATCCCAAAAAAATGGAACTCCCTTCTTCAACAATCTCATAAATCCCTTGGTAACTTCAGCATAATTTACGATAAATCTCCGAAGAAAATTAGCCTTTCCTTGTAGACTTTGAAGTTGACGAATAGAGGACGGGGGAGGCAACCAAAGTATTGCCTCAACCTTGAAGGGATCTACCCTAATCCCTTCCCTAGACACAATGAATCCCAATAACTGACCGGATGTAACCGCGAAAACGCACTTGTTCGGATTCAACCTAATCTTATAGAAACGACATCGTTCAAATATTTGATGGAGGTGAGTAGGATGATCCATCCTCTTTCGAGAATGAGCAGCTAAATCATCCAAATACGCCTCGATAATCTTTTTGATGTCGTGAAAGGCATATGACATGGCCCGCTGAAACGTAGCCCCAGCATTTTTAAGACCAAAAGGCATCTTCTTGTATGCAAAAGTACCCCAGGGACAAATAAAGGCAGTCTTATGCTGATCTTCAGGATGGATAGTAATCTGATTATATCTGGAGAAACCATCCATGAAGGAGAAAATCTCATTACCGGCACACTCGTCAATGATCTGATCTATAAATGGTGTGGGGTAATTATCTTTAGGACATGCTTTATTAAGGTCTCTGAAATCAATGCAAACTCGAATTTTTCCTTGTTTTTTATCTACGGGAACAGGGTTTGAAACCCATTCAGTCAAAGGAACAGGGAAAATGAATCCCGCCTTAAGCAGCTTCTCCACCTCAGCTTTGATAGCTGCTGCCTTCCTAGGATTGACCGAATGAAGTTTTTGCGTCACAGGCTTAGCGTTTTCGTAAGTCTTGATCTCATGCTGGACAATAGATGGATCTATACCAGGCATTTCCTCATAAGACCAAGCGAATACATCCCTATACTCTTTAAAGAGCTTGGTGTAAATCTGAATCTCTTCCCGAGAACATTCATCTCCTATGAAGACATTCTCAATAATATTGGTATCCCTGGAAATGTTCACCGGGATAGTAGAAAAAATCACAGCCATGTTCCTAGCATAAACCCGTGTTAAAAGTAAAGGGCTCAGTGTGGACTAGGTATACAGACTCAGAGATTTGAGGGCTCGCAACCTCTGCGCCAACTTCGCTCGTCTGGGCAGTAAGAACACCATGATGCAAATCATCCCCACTGGCCCATCTATACCAATCATAGCTGTGGATGGCCTCTTCTGATGGGAAGAGTGGTATCAAGGCAACTCGGGTAGGAAGAAGAACTAAGTTCAAGTCGGAGCCAATGCTTACATCTCCATCCAACTCTTCTGGTGAGAGAGGAGCTGGGATGGATTCTGCAGAGTCAACAATAGACTGATAAGCAATCTCAGCTGCAGATATTGGAAATGCCATTCCACCCACTTGACCTTCCGCTAATGTGGCAGTAGGAGAGGGTAAGGTCCAAGGGTCCGAAAAATAATGAGTTCTGAAGAACTCTCTTCGAAGAGGAGCCTTGGAGGATGAAATTGCATTGATATGAACCGTAGGAGGAGGAATATCAAAAGTACCCATCAAGGAAGAATACATTCCAACTCCTAAATTCTCAACAGGCACCTTAGTATTATCCAACTTTGGAACAGATGAGTCAGTAGACGCATTCGGGTCTACAGGAGGACAGTCCAGTTGATCCACTGTAACAATCCTCCCTTCGTGGGGGAAACATATAATCCGAAATAATGAGGATGCAATGGAATCCATCTCATAAATCCAGTTTCTCCCCAACAGAAGGTTGTAGTCCAAGCTTGCATCAACTACCTCAACCTCTATATTCACAGTTCTGCCCCCAACACAGATAGGCAAAGCTGGGACAATACCATGCGGTCTGTGAGAATGACCATCAAACGCAGTCAGAACAGTGCTAGATGGAACAGCTTTGGGAGATCCAATTGTCTTCCAACATGTGAGAGACATCACGCGTGTGGAAGCACCCTCATCAACAACCGTTCGAAAGATATTACACTTCCGGTACGATGATTTAATATGAAAAGCCATATGATGGGGGAGTCTCTTCTTAAAATTAGTCATATCAAATGTAATCAGAAGAGAATTTTTTGGATCAATAGCCCCAATGGCAGTGAGCAAGGCACTGCGCTGAGCCGGACAAGACTGGAGCACCTCTAAAGCCAACATAGCACAAGGACTCTGCGCCAAATCTTCCACAATAGAGTAGTTTTGGGCAGCCCTACCGTTTGGATTAATTATCGAACGCTTAGTAGATGCTTTGGACATCCGAGGTATAGGCTCAATAGTAGGCCTCATAATATGAAGCAGCTCAGTAGCATCAGGAGCATCCTTAGCTTTCGAAGACTCTTCTCTGCCATAATCACGGGATCTCGTAGCGACATCCACGTGAGCACTCATCATGAATATGTTCGATGGAATTTCCCCTTCCTGGGTGCCCCCAGAGGAAGCCCCAGGATTTTGATTCGTGCCAACAACTAGTTGTTGCCCTTGGGGAAAAGGGTTTGTCAACACAGCCTGGGAACTAGAAGAACCCTGCTGAGCTAACAAGCGCTGCACATCCTGAATTTTAGGGCAAAAGTGTGTGAGATGGTCTCCAGCACACAACTTTCATGGAAAATTCACTTTCTTTTTATCCTTTGGACCCTCACCAACATGCTCGTTGGTTTTATTTGCATTACCCTTCCTATTCTTTCCCTTTTTCTTATTATTCCGTCCCTTCTTCTTCCCTTCGGATTGTTGATTTCCTTTGGGATCAGAAGTTTGGACAGCATTTATCGACAAAGATTGGGAAGGTGATGACTCAGCAGGCATAGCCTGACTAGAAGGAGCATATTGTAAAGACAAATGCTACAATTGAGTAAGAAGGCTGGCTGCACCACTATTGATCGATCCAATCAGTCCGTCACCATGAGGACCAAGCTTAGTTTTGGATAAATCTAATTTGGAGCGAGGAGCATTGGGAAAATACTTATGAAGGACCCCAGACTAAGAATATATCAGTTCCAACTGTTGGGCCCTAAAAATGGCTTTCTCCTCGGAAAATACCCCGGAAAGGGATACATCTTTCGAAATATCTGACTGCAAAGATTTCAGAAACCATTCGAAAAGGAATTCTCCTGGAATATGAGCTTTAATAAGCCTCTTCCTTCTCATTCATTCCTGAATATGGTCAGAAATGTGGGTTGCGTCGTCTTGTTTAAAATTAGCTAGGAGTTCAGTCCCGGCATCATAACGGATTGGCAACTAGAAATGGTTTAGAATTGTAACAGCGAGTTCTCTAAATGTAGCAAAACTGCCCCCAGTTAGCTCAATATACCATTTGGCAGCATTTTCGGTTACGGTGTGTTGAAACAATCTCAACCTAATCGAATCATCGATCAGGGAGTTCGAAGAAAACCATAAATGGAAGGTGGTGATGTGATCAGTTGGATCCTCGCCATTCTTGCCTTCAAACTTTGGAATGTCTGAAGGAAGTTTGGTCGGGACTGGAGGCCACCCCGGACTATAACGGATCGGATCATTAGTCATTTTCGACAGATCTGGCAAGTTTAACGTTGCAAGAAAAGGTAAACGGGGCAAAGCCTGAGGATTCCATCCTTGATAGGATGAATTCCCAACATTCTGAAAAGAATACCTTGGATTTGATGAGGCACGAGGTTGCCAGAAAGAACTCGTAGAAAAAGGAGAAGAACCTCCTCCCAACGCAGAGTTACCAAAGCCCAGACCAGTTCCCCCCGCTGAAGTATGGAATGAAGAGGAAAGCCCCTGATAGGGGTTCTAGGCATTAGAAAGAGAAGAAAAGGTCTGATAAGCACTTGACGAAGGAAAAGAAGCATTCCCTTGGTGACCAGCGTAAAACTGATTCCCTGCCCCCACTGTAGTGAATACAGGGTTCCAACCTGTAAAAGTAGTCGAATTCTGACCTCCAGACCAAGGGTTGAAACTCTGGGTCTGAGAAGTAAACGGAAAGGACCCTAAAGAAGGATTGGAACTAGGAATGTGCCCAGTTCCAAAGGGGAACCCCTGAAAAGAAGTTGATCCACTAGCCATGGAAGACATGGGTGTAGATCCAGCTGCAGCAGCGGTAAAGGAAAAAGAAGGAATCCCACTAGTGGGCATTCCAAAATAGAAGGGACCAGATTGAGAATCATGTTCTTGGGTGAAACCAGAGCCAAACATAGCAGCACTAGAAGCAATTGAAGATATAGCAAACGTCTCCTTCAATGGTAAGGAGTCCTGAATGCCTGTAGGCACCACACCAAGCCGCGTTCCCAATCGCGGCCATACAGAGAAGCATTTGGAGGATCTTCCGCTTCTTGGTTACTCAGTCCATTGTATTCCAAAACAACTAATGGATAATCGTAGAGGAAGAGCATGAGCGCACGTAAGGTTTGGCACTTCTCTGTCTGAACCTCTTCTTCCTGTTGAATAAAACTCGCGAGGTGAGCTGGAGCACTCCCTTCCTGCACACGTAATCGGGCTATTTAAACCTTCAAACCCTTGTGGATGATCTCTCTCCACTGCGTCAGACGCCACAGGGTGATACTCACCTGCTAAATTACTCCTACGCCTTCTCGAAGAAGGCTCTGGACTCTCGGGAGATAACCCTCGGATTCTCCTCGATCGACAAGGCACTTGATCAGCCACTTTAACAAATTTTAATTAGACTCAAAAAATATAAAGCTAGGAAAGCTAGGAGAAAAGAGCACTTGCTATAAGAAAAATCCCTGAGATACAATCAAGAAAACAACCTTCAAGTATTTCCGCTCCGGGTGATTAGGACCGGACACCAAAATACAGGAAAGCGAAATATAGGACCTCCCGAAAGTAGTCTGGGATAATTACGGCCCAGGCCTACTAGCGAAGGTAACAGAAACAGTTACGCCGACCTCCTAACAACAGCCTTTGCCGGCACAAGTACCCAAGCTTCGCAAGGGCACCCCCCAGAAGTACTGCTGAAAGTGATACGACGTCTGCCTCAGGTACCACGGGTATTCCCCCCCGCAGTCACCTATGTGGAACCTAGGAGTGGCAACTATGGGCACCAATCCGTGTCAGAAGCCGGGCGGAACGGTCTTGAGGTCAGATTCAGCAAATCAGAGAGGGGGTATCTCTCTTCTCAGCCTTCACTTCCCCTCGCGCTTGACTCTCTAGAGGAGAGCTTTCCCGGTCCACCTAACGGAGTTGGATTTCGCTCAATTAATCAACTTCTATGTTTTGTTTGAGCGGCCTTGGAGAGTTAACTCTCCACTCACCTAATCCAAGGCCCTATAACCTAGCTAGTTGGTGTATGACACTTTAAAAACTTGCTAGTTTCTTTTAAATTATATCACTTATTTTAATTGGTCGTTATGTTAAGTCAAAGGGATACGGAAATGAAACTTGTGGTGTTTTGACGCAGAAAAGAAATTAATAAAAACCAAACTACATGCGAATGCAGTTATTGTCTTTCGATGAAAAGCAACTTCTACATAGGTTCTATGAGATTAAAAAAAAACAAAAATTCTTTTCAGATAACAAACTTCACACTCACAAAAATTATGAAAATGACTAAATGCTTAAGTGCACCTGATGCAAATCACTAAGAGCATGAAAATTCTAAGATGCAAAATCTACTAAAGCAGAGAGAAATTTCCCAAAGATCCTTCAGTTTTATCTCTTTTTGGTTGTCCAGAAAGCTAGTTCCCAAAATCAGGAACTCTTAATATAAAGACACCAAAAATGCTTGAAACAAGAGGAAGAAACCAATAACAATTCCTTTCCAAAATCAAGTCAAAAACCAAAAGCAAGAAACCTCAACAAAGCTTCAACAGATATAACAAAAACAAAAATGCAAAACAAAAGAAAATGACAAAACAAAATGTTTTTTGAGCTTTTGAGTTTTATAAAAAGGAAAGAGCTCGAAAAGACCAAGAAAAACTATCAAATCCCAAGCCAAACAACTCTGAATTTCCAGCAAAAACTTCAAAAATGCTCTAAACCTTATAGGGCTAGCTAGTAGCAAGATTTATATGAGCAAAAGAAGACAAGAAACTCAAACACTCAGCCTAGAAGAATAGTACAACCTTGCAGCAAACAAAAACTTCAAAGAACCAAGAAAGACTCTTCAAAAATTGAAACAAGACCTAGTCAACTGAACTCAAGAAAACCAACCAAGAAATGGGCAAAAATTGAAGTGCAAAGCAAGACACAAAGGTATGAAAGAGTAAATGAGAAGAAGCTCTCTGTTCTGATGAAGCAGAACAGCCAAGAATCCCCAGAAAGAGATCTTCGTACTTGACCCAGAAATGCAAGCACAATAAACAAGATTTGCCACATAAGCTAGTTTTCAACCAAACAAGAGAGAGAAAAGACCAAAGACCACTTTCTACACAATCCAGAGGATACAAAGACACTGTAGGAACAGGCCTCCACAGGCGGACAAGACCAAAAAGCTAAGAAACCTAAAATTTCAAAATTGACCGAGATATATGCGACTTGAGAGTTATGAAACAAGCGTGCATATGTGACTGTGTTAAAGGAAACTCGCGTATACGCGACTACCTTTAACCAAAAATGCATGTATATGTGTCTGTGTGCAGACAAACCCATGTATACAAAGGTAAATAATGAAAATTAAAAAAGATCAAGCCTGGATAAGGAACCAGGACTTCAGTCTGACTCAGAAAGAGTTAACTGGACTGGAAATAAAAGTTAGAACTGTTGGAAACCTATCAAACAACTGAAACCACCCAACAGGGGAATCACAAAAATGTGTTCCCCAGTGGAGTCGCCAGTTCTGTTTCAGGGAAAATCACCCTAGAGGTTTGTTGGGTTGAAACCTCCACAGATCAGGGCATGCTATTCAGAAGGACTCACACACAACCATACTTGAATGCAAAAAACTAGATAACAACGATAATAGAACTCACCCGTAGTCCTACGTTCGATGTAGATCCCACGGGGTCCAAACCCCCAGCAACCCTTCTTCCTCCTTCAACCTGGAAAACAAGAAAGAATGTGCATGGAAACCTAGTTGTACAGCATATAATTCTTCTAAACGTTAGTGTAATCCATGTGAAACATTATATAAACCATAATAAATGTTTAAATGATAATCTTTTCACATATATAAATAAATATCAACACGTAGGTTTAGGAACAAGATGGTTATTCATTATTACGAACAGCATGTACAGAAGTAAAGAGTGGAGAGATCACCTGAATCCTTCCACTATCTTCAAACACAGTGTCATCCAAATTCGTCCCGCCCTTGCCTCGCTAAGATCCTTTCTAGACTTGTGCACTCGAGATGGCATATAAATGGATGAACATCTACAGGAAACAAGGGTTTCTTGTTATAAATCTAGGAAAGTGCAGGCGGCACGGGGATTCAAACTTGAACTGGGATTCCAACAGAGTATAATGTCTGTAAAATTTCTCTCTCCCTTAGGCCATGCACATGAGGGGCTTTTATACTCCCTCAAAGTAGTTTCAATCAGTTGGAAACAATTGGCCACGTGCTAGGGTGGTTGAACTACCAGAGTAACCATCAACCCAACCCAAAAATAGGGATTTTTTATATATTTTTTAATGATTTTAATGGCATACACGGAAAAGTACATATGGACTCGCGTATACACGCGAAAACGTCTGGGCATAACCACGTATGGGAATTTTAACACTGTTTTTTAGTGAATTTTGTTCAAGTCTGTAGGAATGGGTGCCGAAAGCCATAAAAGCAATCATGAATCATATGAAGGTGAAAAATGATGCTATAACAATATTGCGCTTTGCAATTACTGCCCATTTCATTGACACAGTTGAACTAGATTTTATTCCACTTGATATATCAGGAACTATTTTGGGAAGTCCTTAATTATACTACATAAAAGATATCTTCCATCTCCATGAGAATAAGTATCATATATTCAAATATGGAAAGGATTTTATTGTTAGAGCACATCGCAAAAAGACAAATATAGTGATAGTAAATGTTGGACAGGTAAAAAGGCTAGTGAATTATAGTAAGAGTTTTGTACTTCTTATGGTTAAGCCTAAGGTTGATGTGAATCATGAGTCATTTGAAAATTGTGATCCCAATTTAAAATCATATTTATATGATTTAGTTGATGCGAATCATGAGATGTTGCGGGAGCCAACATGTTTGCCTCCTAAAAGGGAGATTCAACATGAAATACAGTTGCAACAAGATTGTCCTCTTCCAAACATAGGCATGTACCGCACGTCTATCAAGGAGACTGATTATCACTTGCATAATAATTTGTTGTTTCATATGGGTAAGTTGTGCATACCACAAGAAGAGAGACTAATTGTTATGATAAAATCTCATTCTTCTCTTATTGCTAGACATTTCAGGGTAAGAAAAATGGTGGCAAATTTACAGAGGTATTATTATTGACCTCGCATGGTAGATAGTGTTTCACGTTTCATTAGAGGTTGTTCATTGTGTGCTACAAGCAAGCCTAGCAATAGGAATCTTCTTTTATATACGCCATTATCGGTACCTTCTAGACCATGGGAAATTGTTTCTATGGATTTAGTTGGAGGTCTACCAATGCCTAGAAAGCAGCATGATTATCATTATGTAGTAGTTGATAGATTCAGCAAGATGTGTATTCTTATGCCATGTAAGAAATCTATAACTGCTGAACAAACTGCTGATTTATATTTTCAACATGTATGGGTTCATTATGGCTTGCCTACTTCTACTGTTAGTGACAGGGATTCCAGATTTTTTGGGAATTTTTGGTCCAATTTATGGAAGATGTTGGACACTAAGTTGAAAAAGAGTACTGCTTTCCCTCTGCGAACAGATGGCCAAATAGACGTAGTGAATAGAACCATTGTAAATCCTTTGAGAGGTTATTGCAGCAAGCATCCCAAGCTTTGGTATGAGCACTTGCATTACATTAAGCATGCTTACAACCGAGCCAAGAACTCTTCTAGAAATACTTTACCTTTTAAATCTTGTTTTGGGTATTTTCCTAATTCACCTTTAGATTTCATTCTTGAGAAGGAAGTTTCCATTGATGGGCATAGTGACATTAACAAAGCTCACATGTTCATTGAAATAATTCAGCTCCTACATAAACAGGTTCAAGAACAGCTTGAAAAAAGTATGGGCAAGTATAAGGAGAGGCATGAAAAACACAAAGTTGATCATAAATTTCAAGAAGGTGATGAGGTATGGTTGCATATTAGTAAAGAAAAAATGCGAGGAGAAGGTCAAAAGCTGAAGCCTATTCGTTATGGTCCATTCAAAATTATTAAACAAGTTGGAAATAATTCTTTTCAACTAGATTTGCCTTCATATATGCAAATTTATTCCATTATGAACGTGTGAAATTTATGTTTGTATGAGCCTCCTTTGATTGTTGATCAAGGGAGTGACATTCAGCTACCATCAATAGAATATTTCTCCCCAGAATATTTGGATGAGCTTAAAGAGGATACTATCCTTGACAGGAGAACATGCACTTCTAAGAGGGAAAGTTTCGATTATCTTCGGATTGGTCTTAAAGGCAGCAAACTAAGCATGGAAAATTTTAGGGGCTAATATTCGCAGGTGGGCTAATTTTATATGGGTTTTCCAAAAAAAGATTAGCCAATTTCCATTTTTTTATAAAAGTGATTCACCCAAATTTTACAATATAAAATTATTTTACCTTAAAATTCACAAGCATTATATAGAAAATATATATAACATCATTATAAGTTTGAATAATTTTACAAATACATCAATAAAAATTTCATATTTTTCATATAAGGGACTAGTGAGATTCACCAATTTTTTAAACTTCAAAGTAATTTTCCATCCTTAAAAGTTTCCCTAAAACCAAGTAAGGTAAAATAGATGGAATTGGAAAATGTGAGGGAGTTATACTCTCATCTTCTAAACAGGTAATTGAAGGATTTTGGGGTCAAAAAGCTTCCAAATGGGGAGGTGTGATTAGGAGATCATGTCCAATTTATGAAAAATGCTAAAAAATGAAAGTGCTCAGAAGTGGTTGGAATCTAAAATACTGGAAAGGAATCATCACTGCTATTATGGTAGCGTAAATGGTTCCTAAAACCGAGTTCGTATGCATAAGTTATTGAGGTTTGAAAAGCCCAGTAATCTCCAAAAATATGTTGACCAAGTTTGACTTTATAAATTTGGGAAAGTTAAAAAATATATATTTTGGGAATATTCCTCAGAATATTCCTAGGAGGGCGAATGAAATGAGGACAAGTGGAAGAATCCTATTCATCTTTGGTTTGACATCATTCCTTTGTGGCCAATCAGAGGGTGCTGCGTGGCAAACACGGAGGCCACCACGTGACCCCAGGATGAATGAGTTTTTGGTTGGAAAATAATTTGGGACTCCACAAGAATTGAGCTCGAGCCTCCTACCTGTTAGCGCTCAAATCTACCTTAGGCTGAAATAAGGTAAAAATCAAGGCTACATCAAACCACGCTCAGCCTCGTAGCTAGCCCTACGAGGACGGGAGAGGGCTCTCTTCGGGTCTATCTCGGCAAAGGATATTCAAAGGGGCTGAGATGACTTATAATGAACAATGAAAACTTATTTTAGGCTAGTAAAGAGATAGGAATGTTTGATTTTGATTTTTTGGGTTTTTGTTGGATAAATGGGAAAAAACAATTTTGGGTCCGGGGATAAGGCCAGATCTTTGCAGAATTCGAGTTGGGGCAAGGTAGGCAATAGTCTTGATGCTTTTGATTGAGTATATGGATGGATCAGAAAGACAAGGAGCTGAAAAGGGAAAGGATGAACATGGATCCTTTTCAAACAGGCGAAAACATGTAAAACTAAACGAATTCAAAGGCAGAGCACTGTAAACAATGGATTCAACCTCATCTACTCATTCATTTAGTTTCAGAAGCATAAGAAGGGATGACATACATTAAAAATGAAATAACTTACAATAAACTGAGAGAAAACACCATAAAAAACTGAAAGCCACAAGAATCCCAACAGGTGCTGCAAAACCTCTGATCTTTCCTTAGCCAAAATATGAAAAATATGTACAATAGTGTGCCAAAATCTTCCCAAGAGTCCAACCTATCCAACCTCTAAAAATGATTGAGAAATTACATCATATAGAGCATCCTAACCCCTTCCCATGCCTCTAGGGGTCGAATTCCTCCTTCTAGGAGCAGTTCCAACTAATTCTAAACAAGGAGCTAGAATCTAGGCATCCAAACAACTTGCTTGTAAAAGGAAGGAAACTGATTCTTTGACTTGATTTTCACTTTTTTGGGAGTGAATCTTCTAGAATAGGTAAAAGTGAGTCAAAGTTACATTAAAAACACAAAATTACATCAATACAACTCAAAAATTACATCCACAATCAAAACTGTTCCAACTGGCCGAAATTTTGAGCTGGAAGATGAAAAATCAGCTAAAAATCTATATGAGTAGCGCGCCTGAGCTATATGAGTAGCGCGCCTTTCAGCCTGCTTTTGGGGCACTTCCCAGCATCAAAATCAAGCTCATGATATCTTTTTGGAAAGCCCTGGATGTCTGCTATCCAGCCCAAGTGGAATTTCCCAATTTGGAGCTCATTTGCCCCTCCAAAACTTCATTCTCCCACAAGTACTTCCTGCTACTGAAAAAGGTGGCAGAATGGTGATTTTCATGGTGTTTTGGCCCCTTTGATCATCCAGAATTTGGTGAAATGCTTTGGTCTTACTGGAGAATGCATAATTTTCCATGACAAATCCAAAAATATAATGTTTTCCTCCAGCAAGTGTCCCAATCATAAATGAGCGCGTCGACGTGCTACTCGTATGGCTGAAAAATCTGTTTTGAGGCATAAAAAATCACAATTGACAAAATTTTCTCCAAATTTGCTCAAATTTGGAGGAAGACCCTCCATCAAGTATCATGCCCGGCCCACGAAGCCTCGGCCAAAATCTGAAGTGGATCAGGCCTCTTTCACCATTTCAGTGCCCTTCTGGTGCATGCAGTTTCAGTAGTGAAAACACTGTCTCTGTTGTGATGTGTCGATCTCTGTCATGGTGTCGCAATGTGTATGACAAGTATGCTGATATGGCTATGGTGAGAACAACCATTGGTCCTTATGAACACTTGGATTTTAATCAATGGAAGGGAAAAAGGTAATAAGTAGGGTTTGGGATTTTACATGGGGGTCAAGAGTATAAAGGGATATGGGAAGACTGAAAATGGGATTGTGGTAAATTTAACATTGGCAATAATGAAATTCCATAACAAGAGCATACATGTTATTTGAAACAAGTTTGAAACACCAACAATATCACCAACACTTCTTTCAAAACCCTATGGAGCGAATTTTGCAATGAACATAGGGTTCACTTTTCTCCACATCAAACACACTAGTTTCTCCACTCTCAAAACACCACAATCATATTCAAAATTTACTAAGCAATCATGAAAAACCTACTTGCAAGCTGATTGAGGCGATTTGGCATTAAACTGGATGCAGGAGCAAAAATTTCTGGCTCTGAAATTATATGAGTAGCGCGTCACCCAACGAGTAGCGCCAGTGTAATTTTACACTGAAAAATTTCGCTATACGAGTAGCGCGCCACCCAACGAGTAGCGCGCCAGCCCAACACACAATTTGGCTTCAAAACTCATTTTTTTCACTTCCTTGATGTGTCTTGGCCTTTTTTGATGTTAAAACATGGAAAAACCAAGCAAATTTGATATTGAAGAGAAATGGAAAAAAAAAAATTGTGTTCTGGCCCAATGAGTAGCGCGCTACATAGTGCATTTTGCAGGAGGCTTTTGGAGGCCTTCCCGGTGTCCAAATTGAGCGTGTGATAGTGCGTTGGAAATTTGTTGGAGTCTAATTTCCAACCAAAGTGGAATTGTTCAATTTGGAATTTATTTACCCTGTCAAAGATCAAATCTCCCAACACTACTTCCTGCAGGTGCATCATTTCTCCTGAGGAAACGGTATTCTTGACATTTATCCAAAAAAATTATACCTATGTAAAAAGTGAAGGATTTTTTTCTTCCTTGGAATGTTGTGGACAAAAAACTCTCTCAGTTTTTCCAAATTCATCTTTTATTGCTCTGAAACATCATTTTAGTGAAACTTATCCCGATGTGTGAAACAAGGGATTTTGTCGAAATGAAGCGAAATGAAGGGGATAAGGGGCTTCTAAATTCTTGGAGAAATTTTGGGAAGTAGGGAGGGATGTTAGGAAGCAGGGGAAAGTGGAATCTCAGAGATTGAGTGAGGGGAAGGGGTCCAAAAGGGCAAAACACAGGCCTAGCCTAGAAAATTGCCAAGTTGTGGCAAGAAACGAGGGTTTGTGCAAAAATGAGGAATTTGGGGGATCTCAGTGATGGGAAGTGTTTAATAAGGTACATTAATGATATGGGAAGGTGTATGAACATCAGGATACAAGTTTTTTCGATGATTTGACCATCCAAGAGAAATTACCTCCAAAACCCTAGGAGAGGGAAATGGACCTTACCAAGGCACAACTGAAGCATGAACAAGTTGTAAAATGACCCAATGGAACTTGACATGATGATGAAAACCCTCTGAATGATGGTACACTCAGCTGAATGGTGACATGGACCGACATTTGGACAACTTTGACAGGAGTAAAAGCAAACCCTAAACCTAATGCCTAGTGACCAAATTTTGCTTGAAGACTCATTGAAATGACAAAATTTGACCTTGACACCTTAAAATCACTTTGTAAGAGCATGTTTGATCACTGAAGGAGGCTGCAAAGGCTAACTCTAACATTGGCTCCAATGGGGATGGTAGCTCCTTGGAGGTGCCAAGAACGGCAGATCTCTGGGGGAGTCAGACAGTGCCTTTCATCCATTGGGCGATGGAATCATTATTTGAACGGATAACACAAAACCTTTGACACATTTATTGAATGAAAACTTGACTGAAAACTGACTGAAACTTGACTCAAACCGACTCGATGGCAAACTGAAATAACTTGAAAAAACTGACTCAACAGACCAAACACAAATGACTCATGACTGACTTAAAACAAGAATTTACAAAGCTTTTGGAAAAAAGGCAGCAATCCATCAAGATTTGGAATCATGATGACAACCACCTACATACTAATGAAATATGTACAATCATGTATAATTGGCTTTCCAATGTAACCAGTCAAGCAGATGGCTTCTTGACTGATTTCCCTGATCAGATCTGCTGGTCAACAATACAAACTGATAACTGGGCATCCAAAAACATAGCTGACCATGATCTCCTTTATCACTGAATACAACAATAATCACTTCCACTGCTGACTGCAACAAATTTTCCATTGGATCCTGAAAAACATGAAGATTTACCTCTTGCTGAAGAAACAAGGTGTCTTTCTCTTCTGATTCTGATCTGTCTTCATCATGTACTTCAGTAAAAGTATGCTCCTGGGCTTCAAAAAACTCTGAACAGGTAGATGAGCATATCTCCTCTTGTAAAAACATTTCAACACATGAAACATATGAAGAAGAATCTTCTGTAGTCTGAAAATATGGTAGGTCATCTTCATATGATAGGATAGCCGGATTTTCATTACAGTCATCAATCATGAGAAAATAAACTTCAGCTAATTCTTGATACCCAAACATGACATTTCTAGCATCTACCATAAATTCATCAAAAGGAACTGTTTCACTTACATGAATGAAGACCCCATATTGTTTTTCATGAACTGACTAAATGGCTTCTTTCTGAAGGCTGTGTTCTAATGGACTGAAAACATTTGAATCCATACCTTTGTTTTCTTCTTTCCAAATGATCTCAACAACAGAATTCTCCTTGATGGGTTTCAGCACAAGATATGCTTGGTCATCACAATCTGAATGTAGGTCTGAAATAGCTGGCTGGTCATTATCACAATCTGCTATTAAAACTTGAGTTCCCGGCATGTTGTCTTCTTCTGTGGGCAGATCTGAAATGAGACTTTCTCTTTCATCACTTTCAGCCATATAACAATCTTCAACCTGCTGATCTATAAAGCTGCTTACAGGACTGTCATCCTTTTCAAAAGAGGAAGAAGTTTCACCAAACATGCTCTTAAAAAGTGATCAAACATGTTAGTGTCAGCCTTTGCAGCCTTCCTTCAGTGATCAAACATGCTCTTACAAAGTGATTTTAAGGTGTCAAGGTCAAATTTTGTCATTTCAAAGAGTCTTCAAGCAAAATTTGGTCACTAGGCATTATAGTCTAGGGGTTGCTTTACCCGCCAAGTTGTCCAAATACCCATGTCACCATTCGCTCGGTGCGTGCCATCATCCGTAGGGCTTCATCATCATGTCAGTTTACTAAATATTGATGAACTCTGTTCATGCTTCTTGTGCCTAGGTAAGGTCCATTTCCCTCTCCTAGGGTTTTGGAGGTAATTTCTCTTGGATGGTCAAATCATTAGAAAAACTTGTATCCTGATGTTCATACACCTTTCCCTATCATTAATGTACCTTATTAAACACTTCCCATCACTGAGATCCCCCAAATTCCTCATTTTTGCACAAACCCTAGTTTCTTGCCACAACTTGGCAATTTTCTAGGCTAGGCCTGTGTTTTGCCCTTTTGGACCCCTTCCCCTCACTCGATCTCTGAGATTCCACTTTCCCCTGCTTCCTAACATCCCTCCCTACTTCCCAAAATTTTCCCAAGAATTTAGAAGCCCCTTATCCCCTTCATTTCGCTTCATTTCGACAAAATCCCTTGTTTCACACATCGGGATAAGTTTCACTAAAATGATGTTTCAGAGCAATAAAAGATGAATTTGGAAAAACTGAGAGAGTTTTTTGTCCACAACATTCCAAGGAAGAAAAAAATCCTTCACTTTTTACATAGGTATAATTTTTTTGGATAAATGTCAAGAATACCGTTTCCTCAGGAGAAATGATGCACCTGCAGGAAGTAGTGTTGGGAGATTTGATCTTTGACAGGGTAAATAAATTCCAAATTGAACAATTCCACTTTGGTTGGAAATTAGACTCCAACAAATTTCCAACGCACTATCACACGCTCAATTTGGACACCGGGAAGGCCTCCAAAAGCCTCCTGCAAAATGCACTATGTAGCGCGCTACTCATTGGGCCAGAACACAATTTTTTTTTTTCCATTTCTCTTCAATATCAAATTTGCTTGGTTTTTCCATGTTTTAACATCAAAAAAGGCCAAGACACATCAAGGAAGTGAAAAAAATGAGTTTTGAAGCCAAATTGTGTGTTGGGCTGGCGCGCTACTCGTTGGGTGGCGCGCTACTCGTATAGCGAAATTTTTCAGTGTAAAATTACACTGGCGCTACTCGTTGGGTGACGCGCTACTCATATAATTTCAGAGCCAGAAATTTTTGCTCCTGCATCCAGTTTAATGCCAAATCGCCTCAATCAGCTTGCAAGTAGGTTTTTCATGATTGCTTAGTAAATTTTGAATATGATTGTGGTGTTTTGAGAGTGGAGAAACTAGTGTGTTTGATGTGGAGAAAAGTGAACCCTATGTTCATTGCAAAATTCGCTCCATAGGGTTTTGAAAGAAGTGTTGGTGATATTGTTGGTGTTTCAAACTTGTTTCAAATAACATGTATGCTCTTGTTATGGAATTTCATTATTGCCAATGTTAAATTTACCACAATCCCATTTTCAGTCTTCCCATATCCCTTTATACTCTTGACCCCCATGTAAAATCCCAAACCCTACTTATTACCTTTTTCCCTTCCATTGATTAAAATCCAAGTGTTCATAAGGACCAATGGTTGTTCTCACCATAGCCATATCAGCATACTTGTCATACACATTGCGACACCATGACAGAGATCGACACATCACAACAGAGACAGTGTTTTTACTACTGAAACTGCATGCACCAGGAGGGCACTGAAACGGCGAAAGAGGCCTGATCCACTTTAGATTTTGGCCGAGGCTTCATGAGATGGGCATGATACTTGATGGAGGCTCTTCTCTCCGAATTTGAGCAAATTTGGAGAAAATTTTGTCAATTGTGATTTTTTATGCCTCAAAAACAGATTTTTCAGCTATACGAGTAGCGCGTCGACATGCTCACTTTTGTTTGGCACACTTGCTGAAGGAAATATTTGTATTTTTTGGTTTTTCATGGTAATTTATGCATGCTCAGGTATTTCCGAAGCATTTCATCAGGTTCTGGATGATCAAAAAGCACAAAAACACCATGAAAACCACCTTGCTGCCACCTTTTGCACCAGCAGGAAGTACTTCTGGGAGAATGAAGGTTTGGAGGGTAAAATGAGCTCCAAATTGGGAAATTACACTTGGGTTGGATAGCCAACATCCATGGCTTTCCAACGAGCTATCATGACCTCAATTTGGATGCCGGGAAGTGTCTCAAAATCAGGCTGAAAGGCACGCTACTATGTTAGCGCTCAAATCTACCTTAGGCTGAAATAAGGTAAAGCTCGAGGCAACATCAAATCAAGCTTAGCCTCGTAGCTAGCCCTACGAGGACAGGAGAGGGCTCTCTCCAGTCAATCTCGATAAAATGAGCAATAGGGTGCGAGATGACTCTAGAATGGGAACTGATTTTAGGCTAGTAAATAGATATGGATGAGGTTTTTAATAAATGATTGGGTTTTCTAGGCTGCGTGGGATCAAGAACAGCATGAGAAAAGATCTAATCAAAGGCACAGATTATTCCATAAGGCGAGATAGGTATGAGGTTTTAGCAATCAATTTTGAAATAATATGGGATGAAAAGACTATTTAAAGAGCTGAAAAGGGCATTAATCAATGAGTCCTTTACAGACAGAAGAAAATTACACAAATACTGAAATGCTCTTTCGAGGCAGAGAAAATAAATTGGGTTCTAACTCCCTTACTGTAAAGCATTCAGCTGGAAATGATAATGAATGAAACTGTGAAACATTACAAAGACATATGAAACAGAAGAAAAACACATGCTAAACTTTCACACCACAAGAATCTTAAAAATCAGAGCTGAACCATTCAATTAATCTTTGTCAAACAACTGTACAAATGAAGCTCTTTGTTCTTCACACCTCTGCCAGAACTCTCTCCCCCTTCTACAAATGTTTTTACAATACAATAAATAGGACCAAGAGAAAAGAGATCGACCCAAAACAAGGGCGTTGTTTAATCATTATTAACAAACAAAAACAAAGAACCAATCATCGATTCTGAAGGGAGCAGCGTTCAACATGAAATCTGTGGATGACCGATGAAGAGGTGGCATCTGTAGGTGTAAATCCATTAAATCATAACTGCAAACAAAAATAGGCCTTCAATCTTATCGCCCTGCTGTTGTGGATATTCTCTATTTAATTTGGCTTTTGACTTTTTCTTTGCTTCCATTCACCGTTATACCACCCAAGAAATATGGTATTTTGGCTCCGTTTGAATAGCGCTGCCGATTTCTCTATGACATGGCACAGAATGTGTATAGTAAACCCCCATTTTGAGCATTATTCAAAGTGTATTCTTCATACTACCAAATGAACGAGTATTTCTTCCAACTATAATGTCTTCGAACTTTTTCAGTATGAACTTTGATTTGGAAAAAAGGCAGAGCCCAACTAGTATGCATATATTGAAGGAACTGAAATGTCGTCACCCAAAAACCATGTTACTGGGAGAGATTCGACCACAGTTGCAGCCATTGATATTATTGCAACATTTCGAACTGTAGTCTCCCAATCTAGCTCAATGAATCTAAATAAAAAGAAATAATACAAAATCCCCAGGGAAATTAAGAAGCCAAATAGAAACATAGCTATGCTTCCTGCCCAGCTTTTCTCATTGTTATAAGGAAGCTTATATTGTCCAAACCTATAATATCAACTATGCCATCCCCACCGCACATCATTGCCAAAGAAACCAGTCCTATAGGGGTCTCTCGCCAAAACAAAATGGTGCAGAAAATTAGAGCCATCACGTAATACATAGGTCCTCTTAATAATCCCACGGGGCTACCCTTTCGGCTCACAGCATTCACTAACGCTTCATTTGTTGCTAATTTGAGTCCATAAATCAGAAGCCTTAAAAAATTTGCTGGAGGCACAATTGCAGCAATATAACGGGCATCTGCAGAAGCTTTTAAATAAGGGAAATGAAATTCCGCCAATCCCAGTCTATGATAATAACATGACTCTCCTTGGACCTCGACATGCCCTGAAAAGGCTGTAGTTTTCCCATCGACTCCTACGGCATTTGATAATCCTTTTTCTGAAACTGGCTTGTTCTATATAATGGAGCTAAATGAACGCGTTTCTTTGCTGAGGTCGCCTCCGACGTCTCATACATCGTACTTCTATAAATGTTAAGGCAGCGGTTTACTCTTGTGAAATTTTAACATAAGATAAGTAATACACAACACATTCTGTCTGAGCCATATAAGATCAATAATTTGCTGTTATGTTATTAATTTTGAGCTGATCTCATAGATCCTCAAGTCCTCAAGTAGCTGACCCACATTTAGAACGTTTCCAGAAACTGCTATCGGGGAAAAGATATGAGACTCATAAGCAACTGGAGCTAATAATGCCACTTTGTCCATAATATCAACTAAAGTCCCTTCGCTTAAAGCAGCCAGCACAGATTGAGCTCCCCTCAATGTAGCATTATTTGTCACGTTTTTGTCGAGCCTTCTCCTGTGCGTGACGGTTTTGGAATCAAAACTTTATTTGACTGGGCCCAAGACGCAATTCTGTACTGAGTCGTTGCCACCCACCGGGGACATGGATTTGATTTCCATCACCTTCTTGACCATGTGCACACTACAAATCTGCATTAACTTGAGCTGGAACAGGACCATTCAAGAGTTGATCTATCTCGTCTTCAGATAGAGGAGATAATACCCTTTGTTTTCTTTGCCTCAAATAGTGATTGTCTTCATTGATTTCAAGTGAAGGAGTATACAAATTTTCTTCATACTACTGATCCATTTCATGTAATTCCTATTGACTGTCAAGATGCAAAATTCCTTCATCTTCCATCGCACTAAAATCTTGATCCTGCTGCAAATTTTCATGATCGTCTTTATGCTGCTGAAATGGATTTTCATAAAGGGCTTTCATGATCTCATCATCCATGAAATTATCATCTTCATAATATTTCTCAAGACTTTCAATAAAATTAGAAGCATGTTTGCAATAGTCATGAACTAAATTTAATGATGGATAAGATGCTTGATATTTTTCAATGAACAGGGCATGAAAATCCTTTAAACAGTAAATATAGGCCGGTAGCAAATTTTCATACCAAGATTGGGCTTCACCTTCCAGAGTGGTCAGGAATATCTTCATCAAGCAATCTTCAGGAAAATCCACCTTCAACTTGCGAATATGCATGTGAAATCTAACTAGATGTAAAGCAGCATCTTTCTTACCATCATCGTTAAACGTAGGCAGATTCCTTGACCAATCTACTTTCGGAATTGTATTTGGAAAGCCTGGAATGTGATCTCGGCTCATGGGAGCGTATCTCTTTGCAACTCGATCCATCTTGAAAATCTTAAAACTACTGATCTCCCCGCAGTGAAGTCACCATGAAGCATTGATTTCTAGATTTTTCAGTGAATGGAGTCGTCGGGTGAATAGTTTCAGCCTTGAGGTGTCTGATCGTTGTTCACCATCAACGATCAGATCTGAACTTGATAAACGTACTGGGGAAATTTATAAGTTAAGTGTTACGATTACAAGCTAGACCGGAGATTGACTGAAGCAGCATTTATCTACTATGCACTCGCAGAGCAATGTGCAGTTCGAAGGCTACCTGGCATGACTTCAGACTCTGTCTGTAGCTATAAATAAAATAACACTAACAAGCAAACCAATTTCTTCCCCAGTTGAGTCGCCACTATGTTAGCGCTCAAATCTACCTTACTCTGCTGCTGAGCCAAATGAATCAAGTAATGCTGTAATTCCAGGTCAACCGTTCAAGTAAATCTGAGAAGAATGTTGCTTGAGAGTGCTTCAACCAGATCACAGATGCAATTGCTGGCAGCCCTACATGCACATAATGAGCCTGGTTATGCGATAGATAGCCTGATCTATCAGTCAAACTGAAAAACATTTCCATGTATGTTGCAATAGGATCGCAAAAGCCAGACTCCGTTTGCTACCCCAACTGTGCAATACATACCTCCAGCTGCACACTGTCAATGCAAGCATCTGTAGGCAGCTCTATTGTTTCTTGTTTTGAAGGAGGGAGAGTTTCCAAAAAAAATTTGGGATCTCGGAAATCATAAGACTGGATCTGATCATTTAAACACTGAATCTCCTTCTAAAACCTTTCAACAATTAACTCAAAGACACCAGTTTTAGCTTCAAGAGGAAACTTCAGAGATTTCAAACGTTGAAGCACGACACTGAAAAATCCTTCATCAATTTCAAAATCTGCTAACTGATCTCTAATTTCTTTTACAACTTCACAAAGAGCAGGGTTTGCCACATACCCTACCATTTCATGAGTGGATCAGCGAGCACTGGAATATCTGGATCGAGTTGGAGTCACCGGGTGAAATTTTTAGCCTTCATATGTGTCTGACTGTTGTCCACCATCAGCAATCGGATCTGAACTTTGTCATCCTTTACCGGGGAGAAATCTTCCCCAGTATGGTCGCCACTATGTTAGCACTCAAATCTAGCTTAGGCTGAAATAAGGTAAAACTCAAGGCTACATCAAACCACGCTCAGCCTCGTAGCTAGCCCTACGAGGACAGGAGAGGGCTCTCTCCGGGTCTATCTCGGCAAAGGATCTTCAAAGGGGCTGAGATGACTTATAATGAACAATGAATACTGATTTTAGGCTAGTAAAGAGATAGGAATGTTTGATTTTGATTTTTTGGGTTTTTTGTTGGATAAATGGGAAAAAACAATTTTGGGTCCGGGGATAAGGCCAGATCTTTGCAGAATTCGAGTTGGGGCGAGGTAGGCAGTAGTCTTGATGCTTTTGATTGAGTATATGGATGGATCAGAAAGACAAGGAGCTGAAAAGGGCAAGGATGAACATGGATCCTTTTCAAACGGGCGAAAACATGCAAAACTAAATGAATTCAAAGGCAGAGCACTGTAAACAATGGATTCAACCTCATCTACTCATTCATTTTAGTTTCAGAAGCATAAGAAGGGATGGCATACATTAAACATGAAATAACTTACAATAAACTGAGAGAAAACACCATCAAGAACTAAAAGCCACAAGAATCCCAACAGGTGCTGCAAAACATCTGATCTTTCCTTAGCCAAAATATGAAAAATATGTACAATAGTGTGCCAAAGTTTTCCCAAGAGTCCAACCTCTCCAACCTCTGAAAATGATTGAGAAATTACATCATATATACCATCCTAACTCCTTTCCATGCCTCTAGGGGTCGAATTCCTCCTTCTAGGAGCAGTTTCAACTAATTCTAAACAAGGAGCTAGAATCTAGGCATCCAAACAACTTGCTTGTAAAAGGAAGGAAACTGATTCTTTGACTTGATTTTCACTTTTTTGGGAGTGAATCTTCTAGAATAGGTAAAAGTGAGTCAAAGTTACATTAAAAACACAAAATTACATCAATACAACTCAAAAATTACATCCACAATCAAAACTGTTCCAACTGGCCGAAATTTTGAGCTGGAAGATGAAAAATCAGCTAAAAATCTATATGAGTAGCGCGCCTGAGCTATATGAGTAGCGCGCCTTTCAGCCTGCTTTTGGGGCACTTCCCAGCATCAAAATCAAGCTCATGATATCTTTTTGGAAAGCCCTGGATGTCTGCTATCCAGCCCAAGTGGAATTTCCCAATTTGGAGCTCATTTGCCCCTCCAAAACTTCATTCTCCCACAAGTACTTCCTGCTACTGAAAAAGGTGGCAGAATGGTGATTTTCATGGTGTTTTGGCCCCTTTGATCATCCAGAATTTGGTGAAATGCTTTGGTCTTACTGGAGAATGCATAATTTTCCATGACAAATCCAAAAATATAATGTTTTCCTCCAGCAAGTGTCCCAATCATAAATGAGCGCGTCGACGTGCTACTCGTATGGCTGAAAAATCTGTTTTGAGGCATAAAAAATCACAATTGACAAAATTTTCTCCAAATTTGCTCAAATTTGGAGCGAAGACCCTCCATCAAGTATCATGCCCAGCCAACGAAGCCTCGGCCAAAATGCGAAGTGGATCGAGGGCCCCTTTCGCCGTTTCAGTGCCCTCCTGGTGCATTCAGTTTCAGTAGTGAAAACACTGTCTCTGTTGTGATGTGTCAATCTCTGTCATGGTGTCGCAATGTGTATGACAAGTATGCTGATATGGCTATGATGAAAACAACCATTGATCCTTATGAACACTTGGATTTTAATCAATGGAAGGGAAAAAGGTAATAAGTAGGGTTTGGGATTTTACATGGGGGTCAAGAGTATAAAGGGATATGGGAAGACTGAAAATGGGATTGTGGTAAATTTAACAGTGGAAATAATGACATTCCATAACAAGAGCATAGGTACATTTTGAAACCAAGTTTGAAACACCAAAAATATCACAACCACTTCTTTCAAAACCCTATGGAGCGAATTTTGCAATGAACATAGGGTTCACTTTTCTCCACATCAAACACACTAGTTTCTCCACTCTCAAAACACCACAATCATATTCAAAATTTACTGAGAAATCATGAAAAACCTACTTGCAAGCTGATTGAGGCGATCTGGCATTAAACTGGATGCAGAAGCGAAAATTTCTGGCTCTGAAATTATATGAGTAGCACGTCACCCAACGAGTAGCGCCAGTGTAATTTTACACTGAAAAATTTCGCTATACGAGTAGCGCGCCACCCAACGAGTAGCGCGCCATCCCAACACACAATTTGGCTTCAAAACTAATTTTTTAACTTTCTTGATGTGTCTTGGCCTTTACTGATGTTAAAACATGGAAAAACCAAGAAAATTTGTTATTGAAGAGAAATGGCAAAAATAAATTTTTGTGTTCTGGCCCAATGAGTAGCGCGCTACATAGTGCATTTTGCAGGAGGCTTTTGGAGGCCTTCCTGGTGTGAAAATTAGGCGTGTGATAGCTAGTTGGAAAGATGTTGGAGTCTAATTTCCAACCCAAGTGTAATTTTTCAATTTGGAGTTCATTTACCCTGTCAAAAAGCAAATCTCCCAACACCACGCCCTTGTGCATCATTTCTAAGTAGCCCTGCATTTTTGACATTTCTCCAAAAATTATACCGTGTAAAACATGAAGGAGGTTTTTCTTACTTATCATGTTTTGGACAGAAACCTCTCTTATTGTTCCAAAATTCAGCTTTTATTGGTTCGCAACATCATTTGAAAATAAATTATCCTGTGCGGGAAACAACAACTTTGTCGAAATGAAGCGAAATGAAGGGGATAAGGGGCTTCTAAATTCTTGGGGAAATTTTGGAAAGTAGGGAGGGATGTTAGGAAGTAGGGGAAAGTTGAATATCAGAGATTGAGTGAGGGGAAGGGGTCCAAAAGGGCAAAACACAGGCCTAGCCTAGAAAATTGCCAAGTTGTGGCAAGAAACTAGGGTTTGTGCAAAAATGAGGAATTTTGGGGATCTAAGTGATGGGAAGTGTTTAATAAGGTACATTAATGATAGGGGAAGGTGTATGAACATCAGGATACAAGCTTTTTCGATGATTTGACCATCCAAGAGAAATTTTTACCAAAACCTCAGAGAGGAAATGGAGGAGAGGAAATGGACCTTACCAAGGCATAATGAAGCATGAAAAAGATGTAAAATGACCCAATGGAACCTGACATGATGATGAAAACCCTCTGAATGATGGTACACTCAGCTGAATGGTGACATGAACCGACATTTGGACAACTTTGACAGGAGTAAAAGCAACCCCTAGACCTAATGCCTAGTGACCAAATTTTGCTTGAAGACTCTTTGAAATGACAAAATTTCACCTTGACACCTTAAAATCACTTTGTAAGAGCATGTTTGATCACTGAAGGAAGGCTGCAAAGGCTGACACTAGCACTACCCATGAACACACAAGCCCGACTCGGCCATCTGTGAGGTATATATTAACCTGTGTGGGTCACGTATTCTATTTGAATTTTAAAAAGGCTGTGGGCAGATAAGGGTGGAGGGCTAGCCCCATTGGTTCGTGACCGAGAGCTGGAGATGAAAGGCTTAAACAACGGTAGTTACATTAAACTTATGGAAAATGGTTATTGAATGCCATGTGTCGAGCAATACAAAATGCCTATTAAATTCTAACTCTAAACCATTTCGTGCGTGGTTTAATCCCAACAGTTACGGCGGGGGTGGGTCATGTGACCACCCTGCCTCAATATTAAATACTACTGTAGGCAGTTCCACTAAATTTGGGGAAGCACCACCATTTTTTGCGGGAAGGCTGAAATTGAAGGGACTAACTGGAGTTCCTCCACATTTAGTGGAGATTTTCAAGGGATATTGAGAAAATTTTGTTTTTGCCATAATGCTCTAATTATTGAATAAAATTGAGTGAAAAAATAGTCAATTTTGGGTCTTTTCATCATTCTGAGAAATTTGGCATAGGCTTCAGGTCAAATAGAGGTCATCTTCAGTAGTTTTAGCTTCAATGAAGATCAAGGAGACATTAGGGCCATCATGGAGAAGGCAGTGTATCAGGCTTTCTTTATTTGTTTTATGTAAATGAATAGTCATATCTAGCTATTTAATACCTTCTAAAGATTATTTTATAGAGATTTTTTTCTATTGAGGCTTATTTTCACTTGTACTTGCATTTTGAGAAAATTAATACATGAGGGACATGCCATTGGGAGCTAGACCAGTAGATGTAGCCTAGGAGGGGTGAACTGCCTCAACAATTTGCTGAGTAATGTGATTTTGTGAAGTTTTTTTTCTCTGTTATCTACTATTGTACAATGATATACAGTTAAAATACTTAATCAATCCTCACACAAAAATATGATTAACAAAGCCAGAACTATTTATTTAACCTGCAATTTAAGGAGAACCTTATGCAGACATAATTATTATTGTTTGGATACTTAGCACATAATAACTAATATAATCCATTCAGATCACACCCATATTCTTCTATTAATGAAAATGAGGAATGGTTATGTGGAAATATTTCCTATTTTTCTAGAAAATCCTTTCATTTCATACAAAGATAATAATTACACTAATAATTCAGACCTATATTTCGAGGAAATTTTCCTACATATTTCTACCACTCCAAAACTCATAATGTTGTGGAATAATGTTGTTGTACAATAAACCTAAATTTTTGAGGTAGTAGCCCACTTCATACGAGTGGAAAAAAACAACACCAGAGACATGCTGCAGCACTAACTACATATGTTACTTGGCTAAATAATAACTATGTTGAAAGAGAAACTGGTTTTCGGCTAACCTTCAGAGAATGACAAAAGTTGGTAAATACAACAATAAATTTATGAGGAAGAGAGAAATTGTGTTGACTTTTAAAATAATTATCACTATTGTCATGGATGAAAAATACACCAAAAATAATACAAGGCAATGACATTTGAAAGAGAACCTAAACTAAGCAATATAGGAGAACAACAATTCATCAAAATAAACACTTTAGGAAGGTAGATAATATAAGCCATTTTTATTAATGTCCAAATAAAGACCAAAAAAATAGATTAATGGACTACTACAATGTTGAAATGAGTGATAAAAATAGCTTTAGAATACTAACCTCCGTATAATGAATCACATGATGTATAATACCTTCTTTTCTTTACGAGTCACTTCCAAAAATGGGAATTATTATTTAATAACAAACAATTACCTCACTTGAATGTTCCCATTTAATGGTCAGATCACATAGTTACCTGAATGCTCTCATCTAATGGTGATGGCAAGATAACCAAGTTACCTATATACTACCATTTAATGGTGAGATAAGAGAGTTGTGCACCACTTCTATTCAATGGTCCTATCTTTTCTTTGTAGGTTATTTTATTAATATACTTTAAAGGAAAGTGTAAGATCTAGGTGTAAAATAAACAACTCCAATTCATGACCCTAGGTTTAATACAATATTAAGTTGGTGAAATTAAGTGATATGAAGGCTATGAAATACATATGTAAATTTATTAATCTTATTTTAAATTAGGTAATGTTAAAATATTGAAAGGTGTGATGTCTAGGAAAAGAAGTGTTAAGGTGAAAAAAGTAAAAATGGATATTATAATAATCATGGATATATTAATCCCGAAAATGGAGTTATTGGGAGGAAATACAATGGTGTTCATGTCTATCCGGAGGAAATACAAATATAAGATATTTTTTACATGGTTGAGGGCTATGGGGGGACATGTAACAGAGTGGTGGAGGCTTGGAGCCATTATTGTTTACATTCCATGTACAAAAATTGATGTTGCTTACCTCCTTCAAGGACAATATTTAAGTAGGACTATTATGGTAGGAGTCGGTATTGATACGATTCAATTGGTTATCGATTAAGGAAATATAATTTTCACTATAGAGAAGAATCAGGCCTGGTTGAATCTACAGGGATTTAACTCTATGTTCCAAAGGTAGTGGGTTTATATGCTAGGAAGGATTGCTAGTGGTCTCGCTCAATGTCAATTTGAGTTTGGCTCCCATCCTGCTAGCTTTGGGTAGCACTTTTGCCTCATCACTTGGTATTTCTCAATGGCATTCAAGGTGGATTCTCTCTTTAGAAAGGATGGCAAGAAAGTGGAAATTTTATTAAGGGGATATCCGTAGAGGCCTACACATAGGGAGGAAACGCAGGGAGTAGTCAGCCCCTCCTCAGTCACTTGAATAGGGTTATATAATTGAGATGAAAAAAAAAATTGTTTAAAATAATCATTTTTTTTCAAGTAAAGAGAGAAGTAGAGGAGATTGAAAACTAGGGAGAGGGAAAAGTGGGTCATGACTTCCAATGCTAAAGTGGATGAGGAGATATTGCCTTGGGTTCTAGAATCTAGTTTTTGTCATAGTGAAGAGACCAAATAACTAAAGCTTTGGATATGTATTGGAATTTGAAGACATCGATTGCCATGATTTTCATATATCATAATTGTCACATTGATATTTCTATCACATTATTTCTATTGCATATCCTCTTTGTATGTGTTATCTAGATTTCATCACATGTTTTCCATTACATAAAAAAAACACATAGATTGTTAATCTTTGCAGTATGTGCTATGTAGATTCATGCATGAGCTAGTTACTATTCTTTCCTGATTACTATATACTCATAATCCGTAATGAAATTGGAAAAAAATGCAATGCACATGGTGTTGTAGCCCTAAAATATGTTTTTGGACTTGATTTTGGGTCATCGCACCATCAAATTAAAGAAAATTTGAAATGTGTTTTCCATGATGGAAATTTTTACAAAGAAAATAAATAGCCACAACATAGATTTTTCCTTGCACACAAGGACTACCTTATAGGAGGTAGCATACCTTGAAGCTATTGTGTTTCTGTAAGCATGATTCATTTTAATCTAGTTCTTTCTGGCCTTTATTTATTTTTACTAACTAATAGTTTTTTATGGTAGACTAGGACAGATGTCAGAGAAATGCTTCATTTTTTAATGAAACCTACAGGTATAATTAAACCTTTAGATATAGTGCCAAAAAAAATCTTCCATATTCTGTAACCGAGCTTACAATTTCATCTTAGGTGTTTCCACCTCATCGATCTATCAATCTTATTCAATATTGAAAAAGAGTCAGTACCCTCATACCAAAGAACCAAAGAATCAATCCAGAGTATTGAAATAGTTTATGATTCTTATTTTTTTGGGTGTATTGCACAAAAATATATGCGGGAGTGCCAAAATTCATCACCAGATAGGCCTACATTGCATGTGGCTTCATTAAAGAGAAAATTTATTTTTGTGGATGGCAAAATAGAAATATGAGAGTATATGGAATTGGTTCAGGAGCTGTGGCTGAAGCCAAAGCCATTAATTTATTTGTTCATACAAGAGGTACAATTATTTACTCATATGGTCGAACTAGAGCAGATATATTTCGGTAGACAAAATCTATTACTAGTAGACCACCTTCTATCCATGTTGACTATATTGTTGCAAGAGAGAGAAACAATGATGGTAGGATGTCATGTATTCATGGAGGGTCTACTAGTGGTAGTCCTCCAATGTTGTTAATGTTCAGTGTGGAGGTTCTATTGGTGGCAGGCCACCATCTATTCATGCTAATGAATTTATGTCTAGACAACAAGAATGCCAATAGCTAGTAGCTTCAACTTGTGGAGACCTACAGAAACCTGTGCAAACACTGCCCCTAAGAATGATATCAATTTTCTTAAAAATAATAAATATAGATAATTGATGTCTCATCGTGAATATTACTTACATCAAATAAATATTAATTTGGAAGTTATTTGTGAGTTAGAAGACTTGTTGTAGTTTCCAAAGTTTGATGACTTTCTTCCATATTCACTAGTGAGATTACCTAAAGAAAATTCACCTAAATCTCTTGTTTATGATGCAAAACATAACCCTAGTAGTTCTCCCCATTTTATTCCAATGAGAAATGACACAAAAATGGACATAATTGAAGGTGTTAATTATATAAGGCCAATTTCTAGGGACCCAATTACACAACCTGAGGGTGGTATTGTCACACATAAAAGAATTACTAGATACAAAGGAAAAGTAAAGGAATGTACATGCGGAGAAAAAAAATTACGATGAGAGAAATTTGATAAAATAATTCCAAATTTGATGTCCACGAAATATAATTTCTATGAGATGCCTATTACATTTAAACCACCAGAGATGAAAATACAATTTTACAATCAAAGAATTGTATCAGGAGTTATACAAGCAAGAGAATAGCGGACCATTCCTTTCTATGTTATTCATCATATATAAATCCACTCAACCACAATTTGGTCATGGCCTGATGTTAACTGTAAACTAGCCCCATTTTGAATACAAAGTTAATTTACATGCACCACCACTTCCGCCTTTGCAACCACCTCCAATATTTCCTTCTAGTGTAACTCCTTAACTGGTGGAAGTCAATCCTAGCCATGCATCTTCTTACATACATTCTACAAGTGATATCCAACCTCCTATTCCTTTAGGTTCACCTTTCCACACATTTGAATTTGCTACAAATAGTGTCATTCCACCATTTTTTGGAAGAGATAAAAAACCAACTACTCCAAAATACTACTATATGAAAGGGACATGCAGAAACGTGAATATTAGTGTGTCACAACCATTACCTAAATCCACTACTTATTCTATCTTAGAGGTTCCTCTTCGTCCACCTCCACTTGTATAGTTCCATCCAAAACAAAAATGACCAACTAGTTATGGTTTTTTTCCCCAACCATCCCTCCTTGTCCTTCTTTTGATACTTCAATGAGTCCATGTGCTAGTGTATGAACTATTGCTAGAATATATGATGAGACCCCTACTTCAACAAAACATCCTCCACTGCTTCCTCCCAAACCTCCACAATTCTCATCCCCATGGGCTATAACTTCTGTAGTCATCTCCACAAACATAATATTTTCATCCTATATCTAGTATGTATTTTCATCCTACTCAAGCTAACTCACTGCCTCCACCAACATCCTCTAGTGATAAGGTATTTGGAAGCTTTTCAACATCAAGTATTTGTCAAAGTTATGACTCTCAGTATCATCATTTACATCTTGCTTTTGTACCTCCTTTTCATCCTGTTGGGCCTAAAACATTTACAAGAACCCTTCTTATAAGTGCCTTGTCTCAAAAATAGGTAATTAACCAAAAAAATCATCACCATCATGTTTAGCCCATGAAGTCGCCCCTGCAACCACGATAGCCTCCTCAACCACCACAACCACCCTGTTCACCTCCACCTCAGCCTCCTCAAAAAACATGCCTCCGCTTTCATCCATGAAAACCGTTGGATTAGAGACCACAAACTCATATTTATTCATCAATTAATTAAGAACATGTACAATTTCAGCCACAACCAGCACTAGTGCAACAAATTATCCAGCACAAATTGCACAAAAACAGCCACACCTCCCCTAGCAGTTAGCCTAATGATCTTATTATTAACATCAACATCTAGAACAAAAGAAACAACACCATGATAGTGGTTAAAATGTTCACCCGCAATATTATCACCAACAGTTTGAAAATGTTGAACAAAAATAATTGGGGTTTACACTACAACAATGTTTTACTTCTCGTTATTCATGAATGTATAAATGTTTGGATGCTTTCTTTATTTGAAAAACTAGATGTATAAGGGCCATATTTTTCACCTCTAGTAAATTGGAACCTCTACTATTATGACTCAAGCTCTATTGAGCAATCAAGAAAGACTTCAACAAATTTTGGAACAAAACCCAAAATTGATGCGAATGCTCCTCGTATATTTTATGACTTCAACAATGTTTTTATAGTGACCTTGAATTTTGGAGTAATTATAGTTACATTTTGTTCCATCCCATCCAGCCCTTCAAATTTACGCTTAGAAATAAATATTTGTTTACAAGTATTTTATTGAACTCTGTCAGAAGAGTGAAACAATTAAATATGTTCAAAACTCAATTTTACAGGTATGTTGTCGTTTCCACCACTTCTTCTTCATTATACATTTGAAGTAATATTATCTCTATTTTTTTTCAATAGTGCTCATAATATCTTTTAGTTCATATTTTCTATGACACATGAAACATGCTTTCTGATATAATAATGGAAGATTTGTTTTGTCAAGGCAAGCAATGAAAGGTTGTATGGACACATTTCATGAAAAATGATGGAATTTTCGCTCTTAATGGAAATTTTTTGACCAACTAATAGAACATAAATTTATGTGCATCAATAATGGAAAGAAGAAAAATATATATTATAACCCCAAGTTCTTGAACCTTGTTGTCGTTGCTGGTGATATTGATGATAAAAGTCCAAGGATACATAATAAGTTTCCGAAATTGAAAAATTCATAGACTTATCAAAGAGTGCAACCTAAGCGGTTATTTCTGATTGATATGTGCACAAAATAATAGAGAATGCAGTGGTGTGTTGTACCCCTACATTTGTGACACAGGACGTGCCTGTATACATGCTAACCTTTGCCCTTGTCAAGTGTTAGTTATGTCTAATGAAGGATCTATAATTTCACTTAGAGTAGTGAGGTCATATTTAGAGCTCAATATCAATGAAATATGTAACTGCGTAAGGGTTCTAATTGAATTTAAAGAGGCTTGGTACATGTTATGGCCAATATTGCTGAGAAATTTCACTAGGTAAAGCATATATTTAAATAAAGAAACAAATTGTTAAAGCCAATACTCCCACAAATATATATATATATATATATATTGATATGTATTAAGTATTAAAATATTTTCATATTGGTTTTCTTTCTTTCTCCAGGTTTAATAAATATAAGGCGAAGATGTCTTTATGTTGTTAAATCATTCATCTAGAAATGAGTTGAATTGATCCTATCATTGACATCAACATTTTTTGTCTTGGTTATTTTTTTCCTATAAGAAGCTTCTTCTTATCACTAATTTTTTTCACAACAAGAGCTGCCACAACCATGACAACCATTTTAATTATTTTTTTGAGCATTGTGAGTAGGATTTCGTGCATTTTCAGAAAGAGTATAATTATCTAAGGTAAGAAGTTTATGCTAGTAAATTTATCCTCAAAATGGTTTTGATCATGTCCCTTAGGAAAAAATCATGGCTTTTCAATATTTTATTTTTTCCATGCATTGGATAATGTTCCAATCACACTGCTCTTCATTTAGGAGGTTTGTAGTTAGAACATTGTACGATAGTGTTAACTATAATAAACAATGTCATCATTTAGTGGTATGTACAATAGTGTTGAGGTTACACTAGTATTTGTGGAGGATAGAGAGATCATTCCCTATGGTACACTAGTGCTCTCTTTTTCGTATACTACCATAGGTACACCAAAATAGATTCACTCTTCTTTTTACCTAGATAAGAAAACAATGAAAACTTTGTAGTTTGTAGTGGCAAGAATAAATATGTATTGGAGCTATACCTTGAGCCTTTCAATGCATCATTTCCTTTCCCAACACAACCATCTTCCATTGGTAATGGAGTCCAACATTTGGACCGACATTTTTCTTCAAGACTATTTTGTGATAAATAAATCATGCAACCGTTTTTGGATTTCCTTTAAGCACATAAATACCACAACCGTGTAATTTTTCTTTCCTTTGTTAATATATTGCATAATTGTGTTTGATAGTTAATTCATTATTCTTATATTCACAATAAATATCTATCAAATAGCAGAGAAGGATGGCCTGACTATTTTAAAGAGATATAATATGAATTTGATTAAAAATTCACAGGGCTATTTCGATTATCATCTTTCTATTTAACATATTTATAGGAAACTATATATTAAATTAATAAGTCAAATCAAATCAAACGAAAATAGAGAATCCTAATTATGAATATGTTTCTCTCTCCACTGCCTTCCAATAA
Organism: Pinus albicaulis; assembly: GCA_034641835.2. Taxonomy (NCBI): domain Eukaryota; kingdom Viridiplantae; phylum Streptophyta; class Pinopsida; order Pinales; family Pinaceae; genus Pinus; species Pinus albicaulis. Next base: position 722,024,582 of record CM076570.1, on the reverse strand, counting down.
TGTTATTTTTCTGAATTATACTTAAATTTCACCGATAATAACATGGAGTTATATATTTATTTTAGCACCAAATTAACACCAAGGTACGCATACAAATATCCCATTAAGTATGACTTAAATATGATTCAAATAGCCTCACCTTTAGCCTAAGAACATGGTAGGGTAATTTCTAAGGTGTGAAGTTTTATTAGAGGCAATTTTTGTTTGTTTATTTTGGTTAGAAAAGGGTTTTCCCTTGGTTTTATGTAACTTTAAATTTATCATATGTAGAATTTTGATAAATGGGAAATAATAATGTCTGACATTTATCATGCACAAATTGATGTTGAATGAAACGATACAAAGTTTAACGAAGCTACAGTCCACTTTGGTAAAGGCAAAGGAACATCTTAAATTTTTTCCTAAGAATACACCATATAGAGAGTTTGAACATAAGTAATGTATATATTTTTATTTTGCAGATATGTTATTTTCTCTACCCAATATATCAAAAAAAAATATGGGTATTGTAAAAATTGTTTGAAGACCTAATCGAGATCGATTTTTCTAACGTGGCCCAGTTGATTAATACCTTATCATGATAGGAAGGATTTAAAATTGAATTAACAAGTTCCTGAAACAAATCATATTCAAATTTTATAAATATAAAAGATAAAAACAAATGGAAATGTATTTGTTTTATTGTTACTTGACTCTGGTGTGGGAAGGTTACAAGAAATGTGATTGGAAAAAGGATGGGGAGACAATGCAGAGCATGCCTTGGATATGATTCGTCTGATGTTGGAGACACTTTAGGCACCTGCGCCATCAAATTTAGAAATGTTTCTAGTAGGGATTCCTATGGTTTCTAATTTTTTTATTCTTTCACCTCATGGTTATTTTGGGCAATAAAATGTTTTAGGAATTCCATACAAGACATCGATGGAAAGGTAATTTTTTATATATAATTACAATGTTAATTCCATGATATCCTCTCTTTATTGTTTTATTGTATTTTGAATGGTTCTTTTCATTTTTTTTGTCTTTTAACTATAAAACTGAAAATACTTGGTATGATGACGAGTTAAAAAACAACCAAATCTTGAAGATAAAATTAGTATTACACGATAATGATTGAAATAATTCTAGGTTTTTTGTGTTAAAAGATTTTCATGACTATTAGAAAAGTTTACTTTCATGTAGTTATTTGAGAACATTTTGTTTAGATACTTTACCAAGTTCATGTGTAAGAGAATGAAATTTTGTTGTGAATAAAATGACAAGGATTAGACATCACACCTCAGATTATTTTTTTTCAAAAGTTATCTACAACTTGAAATTTTTATCATGTAACTTGGTTGGCATGATTGTGCCTAATATTTCCGTGAGGGTTGAATACTAAGTTATTAAGGTGTTATTTTCTATGGCGATGTTTTATTTTCTTTTTTTATACAGGTAATACATCCACATAGTGGCCACTATGAACCAACTGAAGAAAACCTGTTATATTTTCTTGCTTTTATGGGGAAAATGGATTTGACATTGCTGAATTCAAGGTATATCTCATATAAATCCTTTATAGTCTACTTTAGTTTATATTCTAGTGTTCATATTATTTCATGTATTACACTCAACATCATAAGTTCTTTTGTTTTGAAAAAAGGAACTCAATATTGATGGTAAAAAGCAATAATTGAAGAAAGAGGAGAATAATAACATTGGAGCGACAAATGAAAAAAAGAGATATAAGATGACCAATCTAGTGATACCCTTAGATCCAATACCCCACATAAGTCACATATATAGATACTAATTTTCAAGTCTTCAGAGTTGGTGAATTCACCTACAATATCTTGGAAACACAACGATAATGTTTTGAAGTGATGAAACAAAATTTCTTGTGTAAATTGTACTCCAACAAAGATTAAGTTGGAAATTCATTGTAATACTTTACATTTCATATAATATAATTTATGTGGTCAAAATTATTTAGAATTGCACTTGATATTGTTTAGTATGGTAATTAACATATGTAATTTTTTGTTTTCATATTAGATGAACATGCACATTGTATGACATTTTTTTAGATTAGTCACAAAATCGTACTAATTAATTTATGTCTACAAATAATGAACACAAAATCAATCTAAAACTACTAAATTAATACTTTATATTGATTGATGATGAACATAAATAAAATGAATATATGACTAAATTGGTCCATTATAGTGATTAATAGTGAAATGAAATGAAATGAATGTAAACTACCAAATTATTCATTTATGTAATAAATATGAAACTACCAAGAAAAGATAAATGACTATAGAAAATCATAAATTTGTGATTAAAAATGACGACTAAATTGTGCATATATACGACTATTTGTAGTTAATCGACAACATCTTATATCATGACCAAACTTTAGTCATATTTATTTGGCTATTAATTGGTTTGAAATGATGACTAAAATTTTCATATATATGACTAATAGTAGCTAATCTACAGTATCTTATAACAGGACCAGCATTTTAGTCATATTTTTTTTATCATTAGTTGGTTTTATGAGGTGATCATATAGTAATATATTTTTTTGTATATTTGGTTGTTAATAATGGCAATTAATGACTAAATTAATGACCAAATTTATGCCTAAATATACTACTAGATGATAAAATTCAGACAACAATTTAATGAATAAGCTAAAAATGACTAAAAGTTGCTCAGGTTATAAGATACTGTAAATTAGCTACTATTGGTCACCGGCTGAAAAATAGTCATCTATATGCAAATTTTCGTTATTTTTTTAGTAACTAATTATCCATTATGAAGTAGTGTACCTTTCAAGAAATACATGTCGTTCCCCTCAAAGGGAAAAATGATAGCACACATAATTGTTATGTCTAAAGAAAAATTTGTCAATGTTTGCATGTTTGTCTCAATTATGTATAAAAAAATACAAAATATATAATGGAAATAGTAAAACCCATTTTTTGTGCTGATTTGATGTGGGTGAAGGCTAATAAATATTCTGACACAAGTGAGAAAAATCTTTGTAAATACTTACGTCTGTTTTAGCCCAACTTTCAAGGTCTTCATCGGATGGAATGACAAGAGCCACAAAGTAACTATGGAATGGATCTGCATGTAACATGATATTTTCTGGATAATGGCACACTGTTAGAGCTGCTAAGGAAACCCAAGGTCAAATCAAGAAAATCTTGAAATAATATCGTTAATTTAGGAAAAGAACAATTGTATACATAATATTTTAACATTGAATACCATATTCATAACCACAACCAAGTACTTGACACCAAATCATATACAAACCAAAATTACAAATTGCATGTCTAACTAGACATAGAGCAAACAATTAAACTATATTATTTGAAACATAAAAACTATTAAAAAAGGATAAGATCTCTCAAAATACAAGTTGGAGAAAAAAAAATTTAATCAAAGGTTCCCATTTATTTATTAATCCTAACTTGAATTCGTTTCTTACAGCAAAAATTTTCAATTCCATATTTCCATCATATTTAACGCCACACTTTCTGGTGCATAAGATGAATTCTTCTCCTTATGAGACCTAAAATTGTCTTACAAAGATCCAAATTAAACTTATGTTAGCTACATAATGAATGAAATATAGCCTAATGCTAGATCATAAGTTAAAGAACACATGTAGATATCATGCATTATCACGCATTCAAGCTAAGAAAATTCAAAACACACCTGGAAACGTGAACTAGATAATCCATCTTACAGCTAACTCACACTATCTCATTATATTTATCAAACTTCTAATCAAAAGAATGTTAATTATTTGTTCTCTTGTTCAAACTAAGATATCTTCCACCACAGTTGAGAACATAGAAAAGTCATAAATGTTTATCAGAGAAAGTATTAAACGAAAAAGTGGAAGTAATTTTAATATCATTTTCATTTTTAGTAATAAAAAATCAATAACGATAATTAAAATTATTTATATCTCACAAACCCATGCATATTGTGTTTTCAACATAAAGTACTAACACTTCCTATATGCATACTTTTAAGAAAAATAAGAAGTTGCATACCTTTCATATAAATAAATACCATTAAGATGAGGAACATGAGCACCACACTTCCTGGATTCTATTATGTCTTCTGAGGCTTTGATTAGAATATCATGTAAAGAGAATTCACAACAAAGAAATTTTAGAAGCTCCTGAATTTACAAAGTAGCTGAATCTTGCACAATCATATAAGATACAACACTAAAAACTATAGCAATATGTTCATTTATTAATTCAAAAATAAGGTCATCATCAGAATACTATACTTTAAAATGATGGAAAATACTCCCCTAAAATTTGACACGATCCACTTCTCCAAGATCCCTAAGGAAATATGCACATACCAATTCAAGTCTTTGGCATCTGGTGTCCTTCAATCCTCCGCACATCCCCCACGTGATTCTTGAAGAATTTGATTCGCATTATTAAGACTAGAAAGGTTGGGAAGAATGGGAAACTCAAGAAATTTTTCCCCTAGCAACTGCATGTTCTTCACTATCAGTTCTAATATTGCACGAATATATCCAAATGTGTACACTACAAGGAAAATACCCTCTAGCAGAGGTTATAATGGAGGTTTTTACTGTTATAAAATTGGCCAAATTTTTCATAAAAAAATTTGCTACAACATATGTTTCTGGCAACAAAGGTTTTCGCATTGATTCTAACAAAATTTCAACACAGCTAAAAAAAATTGTGAAACCGGAGATTGTTACAGAAGATTTTTTTATCATCGATGCCCTAATCAGGTGTCAGCACACTAGTGCATTGTACCATGAATGCACTGGTACTGTAAACCCACCAAGCATAGGGAAAGAAAAAAAATTCAGATGCACGAGGGAGTTTCGCAATATCATCATGCTTGTTAGCTAGATAGTTGCACTAGGGTAGTTGAAGGTGCATGCACTGGGTTGTTGAGGTGTAAAACCACACAGGGCACCCTATAGGCGATACAACATACCAGGCCGTCAAGATATAAAAACGCACTAGGCCTTCAAGGTATAAAAATGCACCGACGCATTAAAGTAAAACTGCACTGGTGCATGCAACATCTATTAGACCGCCTGGGTCGTAGTCGTCGATAAAGTGCACTAAGAGTTTTAATTGGTATTGGTATTTTTATGGTACCCATAGCTCGTAGAAATGCACTGATGTGGAGTATCACTAAAACGCACCGATGCGCAGTATCACAAAAACACGCCAAGCGCTGTAATTGGTATCGGTATTTGTGTGGTGCACGTACGTCATAGAAATGCAATGCTGCACATTATTATACAAGAACAATAGTGCAAAATAAATAACACACGTCGATGTTCATTTTGTGTTTTTTAGAAACATCAACCCGTGAAAGTCCAATTATTGTGATTTTTTTAAATTCATTATCTATCAAAATTCGACACATTTCTTATAACAATATTCATATCAATTAAATTTTATTAGTGCATATGAATGTTATGTTTGGATTAATTTATTATATCATATCATCAGACTATGCATCTCTTGATTATAATATTTAATCATCCATAAATTGAATGAGTGGTGTAGCATTTCACAATGACAATGGAGAATAGAATAGAATAAATGAAAATGTATATATATATATATGTGTGAGTGTGTGTGTGTGTGAATAAGACACTCTTTGTCATACAAGATGGGACAGTTATTGGTATCCATATGTCTTTCAATTGGGACACTATATCCATTACATTAAAGAAAATGTCTAATTTCACAGACAAATATTTCAAAAAATGCAATGCCTTGCTTTGATATCCAAACATATTGATCATCATTCTTCGCTTGAACCGCTGTCATTGTTCGAGCTACTTCCATGACTTGGGTTATTTTGAGGAATTTTTTGTTCACAGTATTGATTGTTTTCTTCTTCTTTAACTTCCATCTACAAACATAAAAATAAACTATGATGAGTGGATATAAATTGGTGAGAATAATGAAAATTGCAATAATAAATAATATACATCAATGTAAATGAAAAAGAAATATGCCATCACAAGAATTCACTCATAAAATATACACATTCTTTCATAACCAAATTGGATGCCATCTTTCAACAATTCATTTGTTGGTGCAATTCCATATTTTGTTTCCTGCAAGTTTTATACCTCATAACAAACCATATATTTAATATTTTTTTCTTGTTCTATTAATTCCACAATTAATTTCTTATATGCCAACATATAATGACAACCAATATTTAGCCCAATGTCAATCAATTCATTTGATAGTTCTTCTTCGTATGTTAGCATCTGTTTGAAGACATTCAATGATGATTGTTTTAAAACAACTTAAAATATACATAAATGAAATATAGTTAAGTTGTTATAAGGAAGTAACAATTACTCACAAACTTAGATATCAACCCTTTTCTTGCTTCTTGTCCTATTTTATGTACTGAATGGGTTCCATTTTCTTTTCTTTTCTGCAAGAAAATTAATATTTGATGTTGAATTGTTTATTTATTGTACCTAATCAAAAAATTCAATGATTACATATTATATTTGAAGCACATTGTTTTTTAGATGGCTCCTCATGTGATGCAATTATGTCATTTTCTTTGACCATCTCCTTGTACACCTTTTTCGACATTTCTACTGGCATATTTATGATATAATCTCATCCATCCTTCGAGATTTTCATAATATTCGTGAAAATGTAACATGGAAATGGTCTATTTAATTTTTATATTGATATATGAAAATTAAATATAACAAAAATGATATTTTTAAATGATTGCTTTCTAGTAATATATACATAGTTCTAGAAATAACATTGAAAGGAATATTACTTTTTCATTCCTTGTTTTTTGTTATTATTCATTTTTGCTATTAAAATTCTAACATGTCTCATTGACCAATTCTTTGGAAACTCATCCCGCAGTTTAGATAAAATTGGGTTCTTGGAAAAATTGGATTGATTCTTTTTTTTTAAGTGGAAAGAACGTCTATACATTAGTTCCACTAGATCCCTCACATTTTTGTAAAAGTTTTCCCCCCTTTCGTTAACCTCAAGCACTACTACAGATGAGCTAAGGAGCAATTCATTTTCATTTGCATGTTATATTTTTTTTCTTTTCTTAGAACAACATCCCTTTTCTTTGTTGTTGATCCCTGAATAACATTAAACATATGTGAATTAATAAATTGTTGAAACATGTTGTCTAATAGTTTTAAGTGTATTATTAATGAAAAATAAAATAAAAACTCATATTGGATCGATATTATTTTTTCATTCACCTTATTCATCATTTTGCAATTTTTCCATCAAGATTTTATGCTCTTCTCGTCTTAGATCATAAATAATCTTATCGAGCTTCTTCATTTTGTGGCTCTGCATGATACACAATAATTAATACATATTAGTTAAACTTACATATAGTTCAAAAATAATAATTTCTGTAAATGATTTACAAAGAACTTTCCTTTTTTTCTTTTGTGGATGTGCTATCTATATTTTTGTTACTTGATCTTTTGTCAGCCATTTATTTATCAATATAAAACATATACCATACCATTAATTAATATATTATAAGTAAATCACAAACTTTTCAGGTAAAAAAAAAATAATCAAGAAAACAATATGCCTTTCAAGCAGTAAGCACCAACGTCGGTGCGGCATGTTATTATAAATGCACCACCAAAATAGTAGAAACATTGTACGGTTCTCTCTCTCAACAAGGGGATCCGATGCATTATATGTTAACTAGTGCACCGAAGAACACAAAATGACATGTTAATTTTTGTAGCATAAGATGTCGTGGAGGAGGCGATGCGACATGTTCTTACAAACGCACCGAGAAAATAGGGGACCACCGTACGATGCTCTCTATCAACAAGGAGGCCTAGTGTGTTATATGTTAATTGGTGCACCAATTAACAATCCGCGTATGCCATTTTTATGGTTAAAAAATATATAAAAATCCCTAATTTCGCGCTGGGTTGATGGTTACTCAGGTAGTTCAACCACCCCAGCCCGTGGCCAACTGTTTCCAACTGCTGAAACTACTTGGAGGGACTATAAAAAGCCCTCATATGTATGGCCTAAAGGAGAGAGAGAATTATTGATATTATACTCTGTTGGTATTCCCTATCCAAGTCTGATTCCCCGTGCCTCCTGCACTTTCCCAGTTCATTGTAGGAAACCCTTGTTTCCTTGAGATACACATCCCTTTATATGTTATCTCGTATGCACCATTTTGGAAGGAGTCTTAGCGAGGCAAGGGCTGGACGGATCCGGACGACGGTCTGCGAAGGCCTTGGAAGGATCAGGTGATCTCTCCACTTACTTTTGTACGTACTATTTTTATAATACAGAAGTATCATGCTGTTCCCGAAATAAACGTGTTAGTGTATACTTTAATGTATGAAGAATATTTGTTATACATGCATTCATGATGATTTATTTAATGTTTTATATGAATCTCACTAACATATAGAGTAGAAATATACTGTACAACTTGTCCTTTGTGCTGGTTTCTTCTTGTATTTCAGGTGAAAGAGGAAGGATGGTTGCAGGGAGTTTGAACTCCACGTGGATCTACTTCAAACGTAGGACCAACGGGTAAACCTCCCATTCTACTCGATTTCGTTTTTATGAATGTGCATGATCGTGTGAGTCTCTGTTAAGTAGTACGCCGCTGCTCTGTGGAGGTTGAATCCCAACCAACCTCTAGGGTGTTAAATCCCCGAAACAGAACTGGCGACTCCGCTGGGGATCACATTTTTGTGATTCTCCTGTTGGGTTGTTTCAGCTGTTTGGTAGGATACCAACAGTTTTTTCTGTCTTTTATAGTCCAGTTTGCTTTCTTGCAGTCAGTCTGAAGCTTTTATACCTTTCCCAGGCTTGTACTTCTTATTTTTCATTATCTTTCTTTGTATACGCAGTTTTTCTTGCACACAATCGTGTATACCCGCGAGTTTGTGTAGAAGGAACCGCGTATACGCGGGTTTCATTCAACACAGACGCGTATACACGCCTGTTGCATAACTGCAAGGTCGCGTATACCTAGGCTGAATTTGAAATTTCAAGATTCTGGTGTTTTTGGTCTTTTCTGGCTGTGGAGGCCTGTGCCTGCAGAGTCTCTGTACTTACTGGAGTGTGACAGAAGTGGTTTTAAGTCTTGGTTCTCTTTCGTTTTCTCGAAAACTGATCTTTTTGGCGAAGTGTTCTTGTTGGTGCTAGCACTCTTGGATTGAGTTCCAAGATCGCTTTCTGAGCGTTCTTGGCTGTTCTGCTTTACCAGAACAGAGAGCTTTTGCTCATTGACTCGCTCCTGTCTTTGTGTTGTGCTTTGCATTGCGTTCTTTGCTTTTTTTTCGATTGGTTTTCTTGAGTTTCATAAGCTAGGGTTTTGTTGCATTTTTCGAAGATCTTTTCTTGTTTCTTTGGAGTTTTGTGTTGCAACGAATTTGCACTATTTCTCTTGGCTGTTTGATTGAGTTTTTGGTCTTCCGTTGCTCTCATTGATCTTTCTATCATTAGCCTTATAAGGTTTGGGGGCATAGCTGAAGTTTATGCTTGAAATTCGGTCTCGTTTTGGCTTGGATTGGGATAGTTGTTCTTGGTTTTCTTGAAACTCTTGTTTTATAAAACTGAAAAGCCCAAAAACATTTGTTTTGCTTTTTGTTTTTGCATATCAAAAACTCAAAAAAAATTGTTTCTTGTTTTTCGTTTTTGTTGTTGCCTTTTTCATTTTCGTTTGGCTTCATCTTTTGGGACTTTAGTGAAATTTCTTGCTTCTAGTTTTTAGCTTGATTTTGAGGAGAGGGTGTCTTTTGATTTCTTCTTCTTCTTGTGGAGTATTTTGGTGTCTTATATTGAGAGTTCTTGTTTGCAAGAATTGGCTTTCTGGATATCAAAAGATGAGTTAAAACTGAAGGAGCCCTTTTGGGAAATTTCACCTTGTTTCAAGGGACTTTTTTGCATCTTAGAATTTACATGCTAGTGGTCATTTGCATTAGGTGCATTGAATCATTTAGTTAGCTTCTTAATTTTTTGTGCGTGTGAGTTTGTAATTCGAAAAGAAAAATACATTTTTAGCCTCGTAGAACTTACATAGAAATTGCTCTTCATCGAAAGACTAAGAACTGCATGTGCATGTAGTCGGGTTTTTATTAATTTCTTTTGCGTCAGAACATCATTGGTTTCAACTCCATATCCTTGTGACTTAATACAACAGCCCTTAAAACAAGAGATTTAATCTAAAATCAACTAGCAAGTTTTATTAAGTGTCAATCACCAACTAGCTAGGTTGTAGGGCCTTGGAATAGGAGAGAGGAGAGTTAACTCTCCAAGGCCACTCAAACAAACATAGAAGTTTATTAATTGAGCGAAATCCAACTCCGTGAGGTGGACTGGGAAAGCTCTCATCCGAGAGTCAAGCGCGAGGGGAAGTGAAGGTTAAGAAGAGGGATACCCCCTCTCCGATTAGCTGAATCTAACCTCAAGACCATTCCGCCCAGCTTCTGATACGGATTGGTGTCCATAGTTGCTGTTCCTAGGTTCCACACAGGTGACTGCGGGGGGGAATACCCGTGGTACCTGAGGCAGACGTCGCATCACTTCCAGCAGTACTTCTGGGGGGTGCCCTTGCGAAGCTTGGGTGCTTGAGCCGGCAAAGGTTGTTGTTAGGAGGTCGGCGTAACTGTTTCTGATACCTTCGCTAGTTGTTCTGGGCCCTAATCATCCCAGACTACTTTCGGAAGGCCCTATACTTCGCTTTCCTGTATTTTGGTGTCCGGTCCTCATCACCCGGAGCGGAAATACTTGGAGGCTGTTTGCTTGTTGTTTCTCAGGGTTTTGTTTTTAGTGAGTGCTCTTTGCTCCTAGCTTGCCTAGCTTTTCACTTTTCTTGAGTCTAATATAATAAATTTGTAAAAGTGGCTGATCAAGCGCCTCGACGTTCGAGGAGAGTCCGGGGGTTATCTCCCGAGAGTACAGAGCCTTCTTCGAGAAGGCGTAGGAGCGATCTAGCTGGTGGTTTTCACCCTGTAGAGTCTGACGCTGTGGAGAGAGATCCTCCACTAAGGTCTGAAGGTTTCGTTGCTGAGTCCGGTGTCGGTGCCGAGAGGAGCGTTCCGCTCACCTCGAGAGTATTGTTTCCTCAGGAGGAGGATTTTCAGATAGAAGATATACCTGAGCCTGCAGCTACAGGTCCATCTCCTCTTCCTCTTGATCATCCGTTTGTTATTCAGTACGTCGGACCAGAGTCTGAGAGACCGCCGGATCTTCCATATCTTGCTTATTTTTCGATGGCCACGACTGAGAACGCGGCTTCAACCGTGAGTGCTGCGGGCATTCAGACCCCTGCTTCTGTCGAGGCAGGGGGCACTCTTGCTCTATCTTCGAGTGCTTCTAGCACTGCTATGTTTGGCTCTGGGTTCACCCAAGCATATGCTTCTCAATCTGGTCCCTTCGTTTCAGGGATGTCCATTGCTGGAAATCCCTCTTTTTCTTTTACCGCCGGTGCAGCTGGATCTACGCCCATGTCTAACATGGCTAGTGGATCAGCTTCTTTTCAGGGTTTCCCCTTTGGGACTGGGCATATTCCTAGTCCCAATCCTTCTTTAGGGTCGTTTCCTTTTACGTCCCAGACCCAAAGTTTCAATCCTTGGGCTCAGGGACCAAGTTCGACCGCTTTTACGGGATGGAATCCTATGTTTGCAACGTCGGGGGCAGGGAATCAGTTCATCGCGAGTCATCCAGGGAATGCTTCTTTCCCTGCATCGAGTGCTTGTCAGTCTTTTTCCCCTCTATCTAATGCATGGAACCCCTACCAGGGGCTTACATCTTCAGTCAATACTTCAGTGGGGGGAACTAGCCTGGGTTTTGGTAACTCGGCGTGGGGAGGAGGTTCTTCTCCGTTTTCTACGGGTCCTTACTGGCAGCCTGGTGCCTCATCAAATCCAGGCTATTCTTTTCAGAATGTGGGAAATTCATCCCATCAAGGATGGAATTCTTAGGCTCCGCCACGATTACCATTTCTGGCAACGTTAAACTTGCCGGACTTGGCGAAGTTAACTAATGACCCGATTCGGTATAGTCCGGGGTGGCCTCCGGTTCCAACCAAACTTCCTTCAGACATTCCTAAGTTTGAAGGTAAGAATGGTGAAGATCCGGCGGACCACGTCACCACATTCCATTTATGGTGCTCTTCCAACTCTCTGATCGACGACTCGGTTAGATTGAGATTATTTCAGCGCACCTTAACTGGGAATGCAGCCAAATGGTATATAGAGCTCACTGGGGGCAGTTTCGCCACATTTGGAGAACTGGCTGTCACTTTTCTTAACCATTTCCAGTTGCCTGTTAGATATGAGGCTGGGACCGAACTCTTGGCTAATTTTAAGCAAGATGAGGCAACTCACATTTCTGATCATATTCAGGAATGGAGGAGAAGGAAGAGGCTAATTAAAGCCCATATTCCAGGTGAGTTCCTTCTCGAGTGGTTTTTGAAATCGCTTGAGTCAGATATTTCAAAGGATGTATCCATGTCAGGGGTATATTCCGAGGAGCAGGCCATCTTTAGGGCCCAGCAGTTAGAGTTGATCTATTCTCAGTCTGGCATGCTTTACAAGTATTTGCCTAATGCTCCTCGCTCCAAATTGGATCTTTCGAAACCCAAACCTGGTCCGCATGGTGACGGACTTGTCGGATCGGTTAGTAGTAGTGCAGCCAGCCTGCTTTCTCAATTGCAGCAGTTGTCTTTACAATCTGCTTCTTCTGGTCAGGCTGTGCCTGCTGATTCTTCACCTTCCCAGTCTTTGTCCATTAATGTTGTCCAATCTTCTGAACCCAAAGGAAATCAACAGTCCAATGGGAAGAAGAAGGGACGTAATAACAAGAAGAAGGGCAAGGATGGGAAGGGCAATGCAAATAAAACCAACGAGCGTGTTGGTGAAGGGAAAAAGGAGAAAAAGAAAGTGAAGTTTCCGTGCAAGCTTTGTGCTGGAGACCATCTAACACACCTTTGCCCGAAAATTCAGGATGCTCAGCGCCTGTTATCTCAGCAGGGTTCTTCTAGTTCCCAGGCTGTGCTAACAAACCCTTTTCCCCAAGGGCAGCAATTAATTGCTGGCGCAAACCAAAATCCTGGGGCTTCCTCTGGAGGTCCTCAGGAAGGGGAAATTCCATCGAATATCTTTATGATGAGTGCTCACGTGGATGTTGCTACGAGATCCCGTGATTATGGCGGAGAGGAATCTTCGAAAGCTAAGGGAGTTCCTGATGCTACTGAGCCGCTTCACATCACGAAGCCAACTGTCGAGTCTATGCCTCGGGTGCCAAAAGCATCTTCTAAGCGGTCAACGATTAATCCGAACATGAGGGCTGCCCAGAACTACTCGATTGTAGAAGATCTGGCGCAGAGTCCTTGTGCTATGTCAGCTTTAGAGGTACTCCAGTCTTGTCCGGCTCACTGCCATTGGGGCTATTGATCCGAAAAATTCTCTTCTGATTACCTTTGATATGAAGAATTTTAAGAAGAGACTTCCTCATCATATGGCCTTCCATATTAAATCATCGTATCGGAAGACTAATATCTTTCGCACGGTTGTTGATGAGGGTGCTTCTACTTGCGTGATGTCTCTCGCATGCTGGAAGACACTAGGATCTCCCAAAGTTGTTCCATCTAGCACTATTCTTACTGCATTCGATGGCCATTCTCATAGGCCCCATGGTATTGTCCCGGCTTTGCCCATCTGTGTTGGGGGCAAAACCGTTAACATAGAGGTTGAGGTAGTAGATGCAGGCTTGGACTACAACCTTCTGTTGGGGAGGAACTGGATATATGATATGGATGCTATTGCGTCCTCACTATTTCGGATAGTATGTTTCCCCCACGAAGGGAGGATAGTTACGGTGGATCAACTGGACTGTCCTCCTGTAGACCTGGATGCGCCTCCTGACTCATCTGTCCCTAAGTTGGCCAATACTAAGGCACCTATCGAGAATCTGGGAGTTGGAATGTATTCTTCCCTGATGGGATCTTTTGATCTTCCTCCTCCTAAGGTGTCTATCAATGCTATTTCATCCTCCAAGGCTCCCCTTCGAAGAGAGTTCTTTCGAACTCGTTATTTTTCGGACCCTTGGACCTTACCTTCCCCAACTGCCACTTTGGAGGAAGGGCAAGTGGGTGGAATGGCATTCCCGATTTCTGCAGCTGAGATTGCATATCGGTCTGTTGTTGACACTGCAGAGTCTGATCCAGCTCCTCTTTCGCCGGAAGAGTTGGATGGTGATGTGGCTCCGGCTTGGACGCTTACTTCTTCTTCTGCCCAGGATTGTCTAGATACTACTCTTCCATCTGAAGAGGCCGTCCTGGAAGCAATGACAGGTATAGAGAGACCGTGGGATGACTTGCATCATCGGTCTTACTTCCTACCTGACTTGAGCGAAGTCGAAGCTAGTTTTCCAAGTCCTCAGTCTCCTGGACCTGTTCACCCAGTCTTGAGCCCCTTAGCACCAGCACAAGTTTATGCTGAAGGGAACATGGCTGTGATCTCTCCGACTATCCCGGTGAACATCTCCAGGAATCCCAACATTATCGAGAACGTTTTCATTGGAGCTGAATGTTCTCGTGAAGAAGTTCAAATCTATACCGAGCTCTTCAAAGAGTATAGGGATGTTTTTGCTTGGTCTTATGAGGAAATGCCTGGCATAGACCCATCTATTGTCCAGCATGAGATCAAGACGTATGAAAACGCTAAGCCGGTCAGGCAAAAACTTCGTCCGGTTAATCCTAGGAAGGCGGCAGCTATCAAAGCTGAAGTTGAAAAGCTGCTTAAGGCGGGATTCATTTTCCCAGTTCCTCTGACTGAATGGGTTTCAAACCCCGTTCCTGTTGATAAAAAGCAAGGAACAATTCGAGTGTGCATCGATTTCAGAGACCTGAATAAGGCGTGTCCTAAAGATAATTACCCCACACCCTTCATTGATCAGATTATTGATGAGTGTGCCGGTAACGAAATTTTTTCCTTCATGGACGGTTTTTCTGGTTATAATCAAATTACTATCCGTCCAGAAGATCAACATAAGACCGCATTTATTTGTCTCTGGGGTACGTTTGCATATAAGAAAATGCCTTTTGGTCTTAAAAATGCTGGAGCTACTTTTCAGCGGGCCATGTCTTACGCCTTCCACGACATCAAGAAAATCATTGAGGCATACTTAGATGATCTAGCTGCTCATTCTCGAAAGAGGATGGATCATCCTGGTCACCTCCGACAAATATTTGAAAGATGTCGTTTTTATAAAATTCGTTTGAATCCGAACAAGTGTGTTTTCGCGGTAACATCCGGTCGGCTGTTGGGATTTATCGTGTCTAGTGAAGGGATAAGGGTAGATCCCTTCAAGGTTGAGGCAATACTTCGGTTGCCTCCCCCGTCTTCAATCCGCCAGCTTCAAAGTCTCCAAGGGAAGTCTAACTTTCTTCGGAGGTTTATCGTTAACTACGCTGAGATTACAAAGGGATATATGAGACTGTTGAAGAAAGGAGTCCCTTTTCTTTGGGACGACTATGCTCAACGCTCATTCGATGCCTTGAAAAAGGCATTGACCTCTGCTCCTTTACTGAGTCCACCCGATTATAGCGGAGATTTTCTTTTGTATCTGGCTACAGCAGAATCTACCATTGGTATGGTTCTGGTTCAGGAGGATGATGCTCTGGCTGAGCATGTTATTTACTACCTTAGTCGAGGACTGGTAGGACCTGAACTGCGATACACCCCAATAGAAAAATTAGCCTTAGCAGCAGTTCATGCTGTGCAGCGACTCCGGCATTATATTATTCTTCGCAAAACTTATGTCTTGGCAGCTGCCAATCCATTTCAGTTTGTCCTCAGCAGGTGAGTGATTGGGGGCAAATATAATAGATGGATTGTGATATTACAAGAATTTGATCTAGAGTTCATGTCTGCCAAATCCAAGAAGTCATTAGTCTTTGCGGAATTGATCTCAGAGTTGCCTTGTGGAGAGGAGATGATCTATGATGAGTCCTTTCCGGACGAACACTTGTTTTTGATCTCTCCACAAGATCCTTGGTATGGGGATATCATCGTGTATCTCTAGACTGCGAAGTTTCCCTCTTCTTTTTCGAAAGATGAGCGTCGTAAGCTGCGTCACTTAGCTAAAAGTTATCTGATTATTGGTGATGCTTTGTACCGTCGAGTGGTTGATTCAATCCTAAGACGCTGCTTAACTTTCGAAGAGGCTGAGGCTGTGCTCAATGATTCTCACGGTGGAGCTTGTGGGGGTCATTTATCAGGGCTTGCTACAGCCCAAAAGATTTTGCGTGCTGGCTACTTCTGGCCCTCGATTTTCAAAGATTGTATTGAATCGGTCAAGAAGTGTCATCCTTGTCGGGTGTATACTCGAAAAATGCGCGCTCATCCAGCTCCGCTTTTTCCAGTCATTACTGTCGGACCCTTTACAAAGTGGGGTATGGATTATACTACTTGTAGCCCGCCTTCGGCAAAAGGTCACAAGTACATTATCGTAGCAGTAGACTACTTTACGAAGTGGGTCGAAGCTATGCCTACTTTTGGGAACGATGGTGAGACTGCGGCTCTTTTCTTCTTCAACCAAGTCATTGCTCGTTTCGGTATACCTAGAGAGATTGTCACTGACCATGGCAGTCACTTTCAGAACAGTATGATGGCTGAGTTGGCTCTTAAATTGGGTTTCCGGCAGGAGCATTCATCTCCATATTATCCTCGGGCCAATGGCCAGGTGGAAGCCGTGAATAAGTCCTTGAAGACAATTCTTCAACGGACGATTGATAAACATAGATCCAACTGGCACATTATGCTATATCATGCACTCTGGGCATACAGGACGTCAGTTAAAACTGCAACTGGCTTTACTCCGTTTCAGTTAGTCCACGGGGTGGAATCTGTATTTCCCATTGAATGCGAGATTCCTTCCCTTAAACTGGCTGTTGAGCTTCTTCCTGACACTTCTAGTCTGGCAGAGCGGCTTCTTCATCTGGAACATCTTGATGAGCAGCGTCGAGATGCCGCCATGTTGAACGAAGCGCATAAAAACCGAGTCAAAGTCCAGTACGATAAGGCGGTTAAGCCTAGGGTCTTTTCCGAAGGTGACCTTGTTTTGGTCTATGCCCAGGAAAAAGATGCCTTGGGGGCGGGAAATTTTAAGTCGATGTGGTATGGCCCCTATATCGTCAAAAAAGTCCTTAAGAAAGGAGCGTATACCTTGGTTGACTTCGAAGGGAATGAGTTGCCGGAGCCCTGAAATGGGCTCTATTTGAAGAAGTATTATGCCTAGGCTTTGGCCTGGCATTTTGCTTTGTATATAGTAGTTTTTGTCTTGTACATATCTGTTTGATTTTCGATTTTTGATGAGATGGTGATGTTTTTTGATCTGCTTTGGCAGGTTGTGTTGATGTCATGAGTCATTTTGGTTTCGCCGATGGTGCTAGTAGACACACCCGGAACTTAGCTTCTGCGGCTTGGGTTCTTCACTATCCTTCCGGTCAGCTGTTGGTATCAAGAGGGGTCTGCATTGGTCCTGCTTCCAATAACGTAGCAGAATACACTGCAGTCATTCATCTACTCTCGGAGGCAATATCTTTGGGTGTTGATTCGTTGGTAGTTTTCTTGGACTCCCAGCTGGTGGTGTCGCAGTTGAACAACACTTATCGGGTACGAGATCGAGTTTTATTACGATTGTTCTTGAGGGTACGTTTGTTACAAAGGTCATTTCAATTTTTAACATTCATTCATATTCCTCGAGCTGACAATTGGTTTGCTGACTCATTAGCTAATCAAGCTTTAGATTGGCATATTAATCATTCAATACAATAAATTTTAATCATCAAAAACATCATACATTTGATACATTTATCACATCACATCAAATATCGTTGTATATATATCATCAGTATGTCAAAAAACTTTACAAAATTTTGGATCCATCAATGCCGTACAAAACTTGGGCTTATGCCCCATCATGTTCAGTCTCAAAAAAATATACAGTCATCTAATATGTAAAATCTGTCTATTCCTGAGGACCCTGCCCAGCGTTCCTATAGAACATCACTGCAGTGGCCACACGGCGGAACAGTCTAACCCAGTCCCGGGGTACTCCTACAACCCGTCTCTGGACGGCTTCTAGCAAGTCCTCCACAACAGCCAGAGGGATTTGGCGGGTCAGTCCCTCCAAGTTTCTCTGTACGGCCTGGAGGGTCCTGTCAGAATCCGCTGTCTCTGCTTCACCTCTGCGGCGCTTGTGACGTGCTAGGCCCTCAGGACGCACTGGTCCAACATCTGAAACATGATCATTTTTATTTGTCAGTCATTCTGAATCCAATCCAAAAACATGTTTGTTTTTCATTTTTCATACATATTTGAAAAATCCAAAAAAATCATATAAGTTAAAATTTTTGAAAAAACTTACCGACTGCTCCCCATGCTGCACCGGGTGGAAGTACTAGATCTGGATCTCCTCGGAAATCCATCCCGGCATAGGGGTAGTCATCCACTGCGATGATTTGTTCTCTCCACCATAAGAAGAAATCATCATCCCAGGTGGTGCGGGGTACTTCGCTGCTCCCCAGTCTCTTCATCATGTCTGCCCAACGGGCAATTCTTGGGTCCCGAGGGCTGCTGATAGTTGAGATGACTTTGGGTCTCAAAGCTGGAACTCTCTCGAAGAAGAATGTAGTCAAAATGGTTCCATAACCAAAGTGTTTTGTTTTTGTTTGGCGAATGGAGGTCAGTTGTTGTTTCATGTTCTGAAGCAGGGCAGTGCACCAATCATACACATGAATTAAGCACTCTACAGCTATGCTCATGTGCGTCCTGGACGCCTGATGCAGTGAGGCAGATCCTGCCACTCTTCCGATGGTGAATAGGAGGATCTTTATGTGCAAGTCCCTGATATCTCTGATTGCAATCTGTGTGCCAACTTTCTTGGAATTTTCTATGCAATAGATTTGGACATAATCCTCCACGGTTAACCCTCCCAGGGGCCTTCCGTGCAGATCCACTGGGTCTCCCCTCCTGGAGAGTCCAGTGATGAAGTATATATCTTCCACTTCTATGCGTAGTGGCATTTGATCAATGATGAAGCAATCCTGATCCGGTTCCCAATAATTTACCATCATTTCAAGCAATCTCACATTACTTTTCATATTGGGCATTTTGAAAAATTTGAATAATCCACAGTTTCGGAGGACATTTTGTGCCGCGCGGTCCTGCATGACCTCTTGGTCTATTGCGATGTGCTCACGTTCCCTCCAAGAAATAGTCATCCTGAAAAATTTCATTAAAATTTGCATTAGAAACTTCTTTTTGAGTTATGGACCTGCGCATACGCGACTTATTCTGTGCACAGTCGCGTGTATACGCGGCTCCACTTCATTGAACCAGCGTATGCGCAGATACGCATTTTTTAAGAAGGGTTTCTAGGCAAAAATTCACTTAATTTTAATTTTTAAACGGACAAAATGATTAAACAGGATGAATAAGGAGCCTACCTGAAGTTTCGCCGGATTCCGACGGTCGGTTGTTGCTGATTTGACGAAACAAGTTTTTAGCTCCAGAGCTCTTTTTCCAAATCAGCTATGCAATAATGAACCAATTGGGAGGTAATTTGTGTATTTATGGCTAAAAAATTGAAATTTTTTGCAAAAATTTCCTTATGCTTATTTTTTCGATCTATCTTACGCTGTATAACTTGATTGCTTGGAAGTGCCTAGTTTGGTATGTTTCAGGTACATTTTGACGATTTCGAGACTTTTCCCGGTTTTTGACCCATGATTTCAGTCTCTTCACGGCAGGTATATGATCTTCACTGGCATATAGGTTAGGGAATCACTTTCCGTTGCATCTTGCATTCTAGCCTCCATACTGATCACTTGCCTTAGGGTCGATCCCATCAGGTCATGAGCATTACACCCTTTTCACTCGCCGATTTTTAAATCATGACTTGATGGTAGAGTCTTCCTTTACATGGGCTTCCTAGTTAGTTCCTTGCTATCACTTGTTGCCCATGCTGCTTTTTATGTAGGCTCGGGAGTCCTCTTTAGTCCCGCCATGTCTTTTGTGTTGAAGCTTCATTCTTCTCCTTCATCACTTATCATTTTCTGGCTTATACCCTAGAGGCTCCCTGGTGTCGTTAAGTTGTATTACTGCATTGCATATTGGCTGCTTGTTTATCCTGGCCTTTAGCCGGCTTCATTCGGACTCGATGTTTAAGCCAACTTTTGACCTTGACTTTTCTGTACAAGTTAACCATTGCATGCACTTAGCTATCACGACTTGACACCTTTGTACCCATGGATGGAACGTTCCTCTGAGTATCACTGACCAGTTTTCGCCACCTTGCATTAAGCATAGGATTGTTCCAATCCCAGGAACTAGTGCATCTGCTTTCTTGATACTCGTTCTATCCATTGTACCATAGCATTCTTTTATTCTTTTTTCAGGCTTATTATATGAAAAAGACAAAAAAATCAAATATAACAAAAAGAGCGGGAACGGGATGTATCTTCGTTATTTTGATGGCAGTACAGAGTCAGTTTGTCGCCCTTGAACAAAACACATATACTTATATATATTTCCTTCATTTGGGATGGTTCTAGTTTGACCTAGGTTCAGCCTTTACCATGTTTCACTTGTCAGTTCTCCCCCGGTCGGTTATCTCTTCCGATCATATGGAGAGTTTGTTTTGCCTCCTGCAAGACAGACTTATACAGTGTCACTTTTTACTGCCATGGTCATCACAGAGTCGTGGTTTTGTTCAAGGGAAGTCTAGCCTGAGTCGGCCATTCTGCGGTGTCTCTTGACTCATTATTCAGTCGGCCTTCCCGGTCTTGTCAGTATCATGTTCTATCACATCGGATGTTTTGATCTTCTGCTCGTGCTGGTTTGAGAAGGTCCCCATTGACTTCTTGCCGGCGGGTTTGTCTCTTATCGACTACGACACATTGCTCTGAGAGCAAACCTAGAGCCGCACCTTGGGCCTATTTCCATCATTGATAGGTGACCTCGTGCTCGGCATTTGATCATCATCATGGGTCTTTGACTGAGTGGTTTCCCCTGTGTTCGACGTCAGCACACATTATCACACTTGGGATTCGTGCAGTACCTGGATTTCCATTTGACCCTATCGGTGGATTTCTCGCCTCTGTGTCAACTTTCATTATTGGTTGGTTCAGAGGGTTTCTTCCGTGCGCTAGCTTCATCTTGTGCACGTCGGAAACGTACTTCGGTTTTGGTTCCATCACTCTCCTTCGTCCGATTCCTTCCAAATCTTGGCCTGCGGGTTACACTCGCGCTGGACTAATGTGGGATGCCTTAATGCCTTCCTTCCAGCAGATCTTTTCCCATCGACTTCGACTCATTGCTCTGGGAACAAGGTCTAGAGTCTTTTTGTAAGTACCTTAGGGTTTGCAGTCATCAGTGGCAGACTCTTCGCTATCGACAGTGAGGATTCATCATTGCCTCCTGATTGGTAGATTCTTTCAAGTGTTCGACTTCAACTCATTCATTCACACTTGTCAGATTGTACTGGGGCACTTTGACACTCATTATCATTATCGGTGGGTTGTATCACGTTGGTTAACGGGAAACA